>CM074724.1:346489615-348927115 GCA_037306005.1 Rhinophrynus dorsalis | reverse complement strand
AACTAAAAGTCACATATTCCATTCACTGTGCCTAGCCGCAGATAAGCAGAATATTCTGTTTAGTGTGCAAAGTTGCAGATTATCAGCACATTCAGTTTAGTGTGTAAAGTGTAAAAATTAAAAGTCACTTATTACGTTCACTGATCCTAGCCGCAGATAGGCAGCACATTCTGTTTAGTGTGCAAAGTTTCAGATTAGCAGCACATTCTGTTTAGTGTGCAAAGTTGGAGATTAGCAGCACATTCTTTTTAGTGTGCAAAGTTGCAGATTAGCAGCACATTCTGTTTAGTGTGCAAAGTTGGAGATTAGCAGCACATTCTGTTCAGTGTGCAAAGTTGCAGATTAGCAGCACATTCTTTTTAGTGTGCAAAGTTTAAAAATTATAAGTCACTTATTCCGTTCACTGATCCTAGCCGCAGATAAGCAGCATATTCTGTTTAGTGTGCAAAGTTGCAGATTATCAGCACATTCAGTTTAGTGTGTAAAGTGTAAAAATTAAAAGTCACTTATTCCGTTCACTGATCCTAGCCGCAGATAAGCAGCACATTCTGTTTAGTGTGCAAAGTTGCAGATTATCAGCACATTCAGTTTAGTGTGTAAAGTGTAAAAATTAAAAGTCACATATTCCATTCACTGTGCCTAGCCGCAGATAAGCAGCATATTCTGTTTAGTGTGCAAAGTTGCAGATTATCAGCACATTCAGTTTAGTGTGTAAAGTGTAAAAATTAAAAGTTACTTAATACGTTCACTGATCCTAGCCGCAGATAAGCAGCACATTCTGTTTAGTGTGCAAAGTTGCAGATTAGCAGAACATTCTGTTTAGTGTGCAAAGTGTAAAAACTAAAAGTCACATATTCCATTCACTGTGCCTAGCCGCAGATAAGCAGCATATTCTGTTTAGTGTGCAAAGTTGCAGATTATCAGCACATTCAGTTTAGTGTGTAAAGTGTAAAAATTAAAAGTCACTTATTCCGTTCACCGATCCTAGCCGCAGATAAGCAGCATATTCTGTTTAGTGTGCAAAGTTGCAGATTATCAGCACATTCAGTTTAGTGTGTAAAGTGTAAAAATTAAAAGTCACTTATTCCGTTCACTGATCCTAGCCGCAGATAAGCAGCATATTCTGTTTAGTGTGCAAAGTTGCAGATTATCAGCACATTCAGTTTAGTGTGTAAAGTGTAAAAATTAAAAGTCACTTATTCCGTTCACTGATCCTAGCCGCAGATAAGCAGCATATTCTGTTTAGTGTGCAAAGTTGCAGATTAGCAGAACATTCTGTTTAGTGTGCAAAGTGTAAAAACTAAAAGTCACATATTCCATTCACTGTGCCTAGCCGCAGATAAGCAGCATATTCTATTTAGTGTGCAAAGTTGCAGATTATCAGCACATTCAGTTTAGTGTGTAAAGTGTAAAAATTAAAAGTCACTTATTCCGTTCACTGATCCTAGCCGCAGATAAGCAGCACATTCTGTTTAGTGTGCAAAGTTGCAGATTAGCAGAACATTCTGTTTAGTGTGCAAAGTGTAAAAACTAAAAGTCACATATTCCATTCACTGTGCCTAGCCGCAGATAAGCAGCATATTCTGTTTAGTGTGCAAAGTTGCAGATTATCAGCACATTCAGTTTAGTGTGTAAAGTGTAAAAATTAAAAGTCACTTATTCCGTTCACCGATCCTAGCCGCAGATAAGCAGCATATTCTGTTTAGTGTGCAAAGTTGCAGATTATCAGCACATTCAGTTTAGTGTGTAAAGTGTAAAAATTAAAAGTCACTTATTCCGTTCACTGATCCTAGCCGCAGATAAGCAGCATATTCTGTTTAGTGTGCAAAGTTGCAGATTATCAGCACATTCAGTTTAGTGTGTAAAGTGTAAAAATTAAAAGTCACTTATTCCGTTCACTGATCCTAGCCGCAGATAAGCAGCATATTCTGTTTAGTGTGCAAAGTTGCAGATTAGCAGAACATTCTGTTTAGTGTGCAAAGTGTAAAAACTAAAAGTCACATATTCCATTCACTGTGCCTAGCCGCAGATAAGCAGCATATTCTATTTAGTGTGCAAAGTTGCAGATTATCAGCACATTCAGTTTAGTGTGTAAAGTGTAAAAATTAAAAGTCACTTATTCCGTTCACTGATCCTAGCCGCAGATAAGCAGCACATTCTGTTTAGTGTGCAAAGTTGCAGATTAGCAGAACATTCTGTTTAGTGTGCAAAGTGTAAAAACTAAAAGTCACATATTCCATTCACTGTGCCTAGCCGCAGATAAGCAGCATATTCTGTTTAGTGTGCAAAGTTGCAGATTATCAGCACATTCAGTTTAGTGTGTAAAGTGTAAAAATTAAAAGTCACATATTCCGTTCACTGATCCTAGCCGCAGATAAGCAGCACATTCTGTTTAGTGTGCAAAGTTGCAGATTAGCAGAACATTCTGTTTAGTGTGCAAAGTGTAAAAACTAAAAGTCACATATTCCATTCACTGTGCCTAGCCGCAGATAAGCAGCATATTCTGTTTAGTGTGCAAAGTTGCAGATTATCAGCACATTCAGTTTAGTGTGTAAAGTGTAAAAATTAAAAGTCACTTATTCCGTTCACTGATCCTAGCCGCAGATAAGCAGCATATTCTGTTTAGTGTGCAAAGTTGCAGATTATCAGCACATTCAGTTTAGTGTGTAAAGTGTAAAAATTTAAAAGTCACTTATTACGTTCACTGATCCTAGCCGCAGATAAGCAGCATATTCTGTTTAGTGTGCAAAGTTGCAGATTATCAGCACATTCAGTTTAGTGTGCAAAGTGTAAAAACTAAAAGTCACATATTCCATTCACTGTGCCTAGCCGCAGATAAGCAGCATATTCTGTTTAGTGTGCAAAGTTGCAGATTTGCAGCACATATTCCGTGTACTATGAAGAAGGCGGGTAAAAAGGGACGGGGAAGTGGACGTGATCCTGATAGTTCAGGGCGCGGGTCAGGACGCGTAGAAACTGTGCCTAGTGCCAGAGCACAAGAAAGAAAGACATCCACCATACCTAGCTTCATGTCTCAGTTTACAGGGCGTCGCAGGACATCACTCTCGAGGTCAGACCACTGCGAACAGGTGGTCGGTTGGATTTCAGCTGATACTGCTTCCAGTCGGTTAAGCACCACCCTGTCTTCCACCAAGTCCACTCTCAGTAGCCAAGAGTCTGGTCAACATAATCCTCACCCTGATCATCCTTCCTCCCACCATAGAGGGTCTGGCCAAAGAAGTGATCCCACACTGGGATATAGTGAGGAGCTCGTCTCATCACCAATCCTTAATTTGAACCTCTCTCCAAGCACGCTTGCAGAGGAACATGAAATCTTGTGCCCTGATTCACAACCTCTAGAGGGTACCCAATCACAAGAAGATGACAGAGGGGAACGGCATTTAAGGTCAAAGGAAGTGGATGATGATGATGATGATGAGACACAGTTGCCATCAAATCAACCACTTTTACTGTCTCAAGACCTTGATGAGGAGGATGATATACAGTTGTCAATGACTGAGTATGTGGTGGGATCAAGACATGAGGAGGATGATCAGAGTGAGGAAGTGGAGGAGGACTTGGTGGACGATGAGGTGACTGACCCCACCTGGGAAGGTGGAGAGCCGAGCGATGACAGCAGTTCTGAGGGTGAGCCATCTGCAGCACCGCAACAGGCTGGAAGAGGCAGTGGTGTGGCTACAGAAAGAAGGCGGACCGCACCAAACCAGCCCGCAAATGTTCCACGGAGCACCCCCTTGCGTAAATCTCCCTTGCCAAGGGCTAGGTGTTCCGCGGTATGGCGTTTTTTTAAGGAAAGTGCGGACGACAAAAAAATTGTAGTTTGCAACCTGTGCCACACCAGAATGAGCCGAGGCATGAACACTAGAAACCTCACCACCACCAGCATGATCCGACACATGGCATCCAAGCACCGTAATAAGTGGGAGGAAAGCCCGGATCGCCAATCTGTGTCTGCAGGCCACACCACTGCCTCCTCTTCCCCTGTTTTCGGTGCCGGCCAATCGCCTGTCGAAGGCGCAGGCCCGCATACCTCCCGCCCTGCACCTGTACCATCTGAAGCACCATCAGCGACCACATCCACTTCCCTGTCCCAGCGCAGCGTCCAAATGTCGTTACCCCAGGCATTTGAGCGCAAGCAAAAATACCCAGCCACCCACCCACAGGCCATAGCACTAACCTCACACCTTTCCAAATTACTGGCCATCGAAATGCTGCCATTTAGGCTTGTGGAGACTGAGTCCTTCCGCAGCCTGATGGCAGCAGCTGTCCCTCGGTACGCAGTCCCCAGCCGCCACTACTTTTCCCGGTGTGCCGTCCCCGCCTTACACCACCATGTGTCCCGTAACATAACCCGTGCCCTGACCAACGGAGTTACTGGGAAGGTCCACTTAACGACTGACACATGGACAAGTGCTTGTGGCCAGGGAAGCTACATTTCCCTGACGGCACACTGGGTGAATGTCGTGGAGGCTGGGAGCGACTCGGACCCTGGGATGGCACAGGTGCTACCCACGCCGAGGATTGCGGGCCCTACCTCCATCGGGGTTTCCGCCAGCACCTACGTTATTGGCTCCTCCTCCTCCGTTTCCACCTCCGAATTCTCTGCGCGCAGCGCCACTCACCCATCAGCCGGTAGCTGGAAGCAGTGTAGCACTGCAGTGGGGAAGCGTCAACAGGCCGTGCTGAAGCTGATCTGCCTTGGGGACAAACAGCACACGGCCTCAGAGCTGTTGCAGGGGATTAGTCACCAGACCGAGCAATGGCTCTCGCCACTCAACCTGCAACCAGGCATGGTTGTGTGTGATAATGGGCGTAACTTGGTGGCGGCTTTGGAGCTCGGCAAGCTCACACACGTACCATGCCTAGCGCATGTATTTAATTTAGTGGTTCAGCGATTTCTAAAAACCTACCCCAATGTGCATGATCTCTTGACCAAGGTGCGCCGCGTGTGTGCACATTTCCGTAAGTCATCAACAGCTTCAGCCGGCCTGTTGAAGCTGCAGCAGCGCTTACAATTGCCAGCTCACCGGCTGCTGTGTGACGTGAGCACGCGCTGGAACTCCACCTTCCACATGTTGGCCCGGCTTTGTGAGCAGCAGAGGGCAGTAGTGGAGTACCAGCTGTTACACGGTCGTCGCCTCTCCGTTCAACTTCCTCTAATCAGAAGTGAGGAGTGGGAATGGATGTCAGACCTCTGTGAGGTTTTACGCAATTTTGAGGAATCGACACAGATGGTGAGCGGCGATAACGCTATTATCAGTGTAACCATCCCACTTCTGTGTCTACTGAAACGCTCGCTGCTCAAAATTAAAACCGACGCTTTGCATGTGGAAGAGGTGGAAATGCGGGAGGAAGAGCTTACACAAGGTGATAGCCAGAGCACCCTCACTTCGTCTTCTCAGCGACAACTGGAGGAGGCGGAGGAGGAGGAGGAGGAGGAAGACACGGTTGCCTCCGCTACAGAGGGTAGCCATGGAACTTTAGTTCCATCTCTTCAGCGTGGGTGGGCAGAAGAGGAGGAAGAGGATGAGGAGATTGAGAGTCATCCTCCTGGTGAGGACAGCGAAATCTTGCCTGTTGGTCCTCTGGCACACATGGCTGACTTTATGTTAGGCTGCCTTTCCCGTGACCCACGCGTTATACGCATTTTAGACAACACGGATTACTGGGTGTTCACCCTTCTGGACCCCCGCTACAAAGAGAATTTCTCATCTCTCATTCCTCCGGTGGAGAGGACAAGCAAAATGGTGCAATACCAGAAGGTTCTTGTCGAAAAATTGCTCCAAAATTTTCCATCTGACAACTCTGGCGGCAGAGTACGTGCTACCTTGGCCAACCGAGAAGGGGAGAAAAGGGGAGCACACAGCAGTTCCGACAAAGGCAGGGCAACACTCTCCAAGGCGTGGGACACCTTCATGACACCCCGCCAGCACCCTCACCCTGATGCGCAGCCTAGTGTCACAAGGAGGGAAAAGTTTTGGAAGATGGTGAAGGAGTACGTAGCAGACCGTGTCAGCGTCCTCAATGATCCCTCTGTGCCTTACAACTACTGGGTGTCCAAGCTGGACACGTGGTATGAACTGGCACTCTACGCCTTGGAGGTGCTGGCCTGCCCTGCCGCCAGCGTTCTGTCTGAACGGGTATTTAGTGCTGCTGGTGGCATCATAACAGATAAGCGTATCCGCCTTTCCACCGAAAATGCTGATAGGTTGACACTTATAAAAATGAACAAGGCCTGGATTTCCCCTGACTTCTCCACTCCACTGGAGGAAAGCCCCGGATGAACATAAAGTCACTTTATATATGTTATTTACAATGATGGGAATACTCTGTATTCCCATTCACCCCTTCCACCCAAAAAATGGGTATATGGTTGACTCTCTTCCATATACCCTGGGATATAATTTTTATATAGGGCCAGCTCACCAGCGGGCCCTGTGATATAATTTTTATATAGGGCCAGCTCACCAGCGGGCGCTGTTTGTCAATTTTTGTATAGGTCAGCTCACCAGCGGGCCTTCTCATATAATGTTTTATTGGGTCAGCTCTCTAGCGGGCCCTCTCATATAATGTTTTATAGCGTCAGCTCACTAGCGGGCCTTCGCATATAATGTTTAGGATGGTCAGCTCCGCAGCAGACCCTCACCCATAATGTTTTAGATGGTCGGCTCAGCGCACGTTTCCCTCTTAATCATGGCCCCAGTTCAGAAAAATCGAGGAAATTTTTGGGAGAATTTGCCTCTGCGCACGTTTCCCTCTTAATCATGGCCCCAGTTCAGAAAAATCGAGGAAATTTTTGGGAGAATTTGCCTCTGCGCACATTTCCCTCTTAATCATGGCCCCAGTTCCGAAAAATCGAGGACATTTTTTGCAGAATTTGCCTCTGCTCACGTTTCCCTCTTAATCATGGCCCCAGTTCGGAAAAATAGATGAAATTTTTTGCAGAATTTGCAGATGATATACAAGTAAATATACAGCAAATACTGTTTGGTAACAATTTTTCGCCTAAAGTCGTTTTTATCTTCCTTTTTGTGTGTTTTACGGTCAGTCTGTAAAAATGGCGTACTACAGGCGAAACATCGTTCCCAGCAGCGACGTTGGAGTCCAATATGCATCCAGACATCCTCCCTATGCTGTCCCTGAACCATTTCTGTGGTGTTTCCATCATTTTCTGCCCTTTTCCTATGGACCAGGCACCCTCCCCTCATCAGAGCAGGGGGTGCCTGGTGTAATGCTCGAGTCCTCCCATTGACTTCAATGGGGCCCGGGTGCTCGGCCGAGCACTCGAGCCTCCGGGGGCGCTCGGTCAGAGCACCCGAACACCTAAGCATTGGGGTGCTCGATCATCACTACTCTTGAGCAGATAAGAGAAGTAGTGATTTTACTGATGTGTCAGAGAGTGTGCCACTGCCAACAGTTATTTAATTAACACCTATGACTCCTCTGAAGAGGAGTATTATGTAGGAGATGATAAGAGTCATAGAGTGCCTACACATACTGCCACCACCCCCACCAACTCCTCAAATGGTGGCATTAAAGCAATTAAAGTTACCTAGTTCTTCTACTATGTACTGCCATCCCACAATTAGTAAGCTCTTAGAAAGAAGTCAAAACCTGCACAAACATAATGCAAAACTATGGAATAATAAACTTACCAAAATGGCATGCTGGCCTTTTCTTTTGTTGAAAACTCTCCTGGAATATCCCAAGTCATAGTTATTTTTCAAGGATGGTCATGCCAGTGTTACATAAGCAGGAAGTTAGTGCTGTGGGCAAAGGACAAAGGCACTCAGCTTGCTAGCAACCTTTTCAAGTCATATGTTGTAGGACTCACGCCTTTTACTTTCACTTATTGACTTCTCCACTGCAGCCCTCAGAAGAAGTAATATTGTGGTGGAAAATGTTGCAGTTATAGGAAAAATGAATTTGCAGCGGTGAAAAGGAGAAAACATTTATGAAAAAATGAAAAATCTTTGGTTTTTCGTGAAAAGTCATGTAGGAAATGTTTCTGACTTTTCATCCACCACTAGTAACCACCTTATGTGTCATCAGTGTCATCACCAATAGTTCCTCAATCATTGCACTGTCAGGGGTTGATCCTAAGTCTTCAGGGAGTAGTGAGAGAATGCAAATCTTAGGAGACAGAGATACTGGCCTATGTAAAACCCCATAGATAGTATTGATAACTTGTGCCCAGAAGTCAAGAAAGGTACCCTCCTGTTCTCCCACATCTGAGGCACTCATATCCACTCATCCTGCCAATTTTCCAAAGCCTTAAAGAAGTATAAAAAAATCCTATGCAATATTTTTAGTTGAATCAGCTGATGTCTAGTTGTAGTAGCAACAGACCTGGAGCCTGCCTTGGCCATGTTTCACTCCCAGTCTTCCAGTTCATTCAAATCTCACTCCCATTTACACCATAAAATGGAGTCAACTATTTGTATTTCCTTCCTCACCCACTTATAAATTAAAGATATAGATTTTCTGGGCCACTTCTGTGTGACTGGGGAAAGTAATCTGTAGTGCATGTCTAAGGCATAAACAGGGATAGAATAAATTATTCGGAATATTAAATTCTAAGCATAACTGTTCAAACATTTAGAGTGTGAATATGATATATCTGGCCCATATCGACCCAAAGTCTGAACAATGCGAATGTTCTAGACTCCCCACCCAGAAGGTGTATTTGGATTTATAATAACTCCATACCCTATAATGCAAGGCTCAACCAAGAGGATGTGTGATAAATTATAATTATGATGTAGCAGCATTTTGTCTATATAAAGGCATATGTAATATCAGTATTTGCATAAGCTACATCATAATGTCCTTGTGCTACCAAAGAGTATTTATAAAAGTCTAGCAAAGAAATTACCCCTTCATTTTCCTGCCTCTTAAGTGATGTCAACTTAGTCCTGGACTTCTTCCCACCACATATGAATTGGTATCCTTTGGAAGCAGGAACAGGATTATTTAGGTAAAAATTTAGGTAGGAAAAATTAACTTAATAAGATCTACCAATAAAATGTAATGGACTTCCAAGTAACAACTTGGCATTGTTGTGAAACTGAGCTATTAATGGGTCCAAGTTACCTCTGAAAAAGCAGGCGGTAGAGGCATAAAAGATATCTAAAGGGTTCTTCACAGATCATAGGGATTTCTGCTACCCTCTCAGCCTGAATCAATGAATCTATAGTAATCAATTGATAGTTATAATAAGCCAAATGGCTCAACTAAGTGAAAGAGTCTGGAGAGGGAGCTGACAGTGTCACCCATGAAAAGGAAAATACCATCAGCATATAATGCTATTTATTCTTCTTTGTCTCCCACCTGGAAGTCATGCATCATGGCATAAGCTCTAATCTGAACATCAAGTGATTTAATCGTCAAGGCAAAGAGACCCAGGGAGAGGGGCAATCCTGTGTCATTCCTCTGCCCAGAAGAAAACATATAGGGCTCAATCCCAATGTTGGCTATAAAAAAAGCCAGTAGGGCAAAACTGATACTGACCGACAAAAGAAAATATTTTGGTCGGTATCCAAATGTCCTACTGGCTTAAAGCACAATGGATGTTAGGCCAAAGAAAAGGTCTTGTGGCCAAACATCCGTTTTGTGCATCAGTATTTGGAACTTCAAAGGAAAACAGCTAAAGATCAGTGCCTGACATACTGTCAAGCACCGATCGTTAACTAATCTATGTTTCACTTGCCTGTCATCCACTGTCCTTCTCCTTCTATCTTCATTTCAGTCTTCTTTTCTTCCTTCTACCTTCTCTTCATTCTTCTTTCTTCTTGCTGTAAATAAGAAAAAATATTAATTGAATGCATAAAATATTACATTGTTTAACCCCTTGTAAAGCAATGCATTGCAGACCTCTCTGGACTCAAAGGGTTAAGCAATGTAGTCAGTGCCCAGGAATATAAAAATATGCAGCCATTACGTGTTTTAAAATAATCCTTGATACTAATAAAAAGTGCACTAATATGATATGTAAAATAAAAATATATTAATAATATACTTAGCTTTCTTTATGTGTGCAGCCACAGAGGCAGCGGCAGCGGAGACAGTGCTGTGCGCCAAAGGTTCCCCTCTTCTCCCTCTCGGGCCAATGACCATTCCGCAATCAGGGAATTTGAAAAGAGACTGCCTTTATATATGGGCAGTCTCTGTTCCAATTCCCTCAGAGACATTGGCTGAGATGTGCTTACGCAATCAGATTCGAGCAACTGTGCTTTAAACTGATTGGCTGGGATGTGCATAAGCACATTTCAGCCTATGGCTTTGAGGGAATTGGACCAGAGACTGCCCATATATAAAGGCAGTCTCTGTTCAAATCCCCTCATTCCGGAACGTGCACTGGCCCGAAAGGAAGAGGAGGGGAACCTTTGGTGCATGACACTGTCACCTCTGCGGCCGCACACAGCAGTGCAGTTAATAAAGAAAGCTAAGCATATTATTAATATATTTTTATTTTACATATCATATTGGAGCACGTTTTATTAGTATCATGGATTATTTTAAGAGACATAATGGCGGCATATTTTTATATTCCTGGTCACTGACCTTTGAGCCCAGAGAGGTCTGCAATGCATTGCTCTGCCATTCAAGGGGTTAAACAATGTAATATTTTATGTGTTCTATTAATATTTTTTTTTTACAGCAAGAAGGGCAGAAGAGAAGACTGAAGAGAAGAAAGAAGAACAGAAAAGAAGACTGAAGA
This sequence comes from Rhinophrynus dorsalis, assembly GCA_037306005.1. Classification (NCBI taxonomy): domain Eukaryota; kingdom Metazoa; phylum Chordata; class Amphibia; order Anura; family Rhinophrynidae; genus Rhinophrynus; species Rhinophrynus dorsalis. The sequence goes on along the minus strand of CM074724.1, from coordinate 348,916,374 downwards.
GAAGAAAGAAGGACAGAAGAGGACCAGGAAGCTGAGAACTCCACTGGACATCAGGATTAATGGTAAGTGTTACTTTTAATGGGATGTTTTTTAACTTAGGTTAACTCTATGAATGCCAATGGGGTAATTATACCCCACTGGCACTCTTAGGGTTAGTTCTACTCACTTTTGACACATTTTTCTTACTTTGTATGTATTGACATGGGGCTTAGGACCCCATATCAATACCTCCACTGAGGACTTTTTTTTAACTTTTTTCATTCACGTTTCTGCGTCGGCTGTTTGAAGAGCCGATAAGGGACTCAAATAAAAAAAACTAGGTCTTATCTTTCCTGCCATAAGTTAAGTGCCTAACACAGACATTTGAATTGATAATTACAGTGTTTTCATCATTTTCTATGGGTGAAAACACCTCTTAACTATGTCACACGATGGCTCTTTTTTTGCTGGTATTTTTTCACAGCACAGGCATTTGACTAGATTATTGTGCTTGAAAAAATGTCGTTGGCAGAAAAAAACAGCCGTCTCCATCATTTGGATAAAGTCCATAATATCTGCAACCATTGGATGAACATTAGACCAAAGCTAGATTGAAAGAGGACTCTCCACAGATAGTTCAGTTCCACTGATTTGAATGCCTTTGTCATGTTCAGAGATGCATCATGCCTATTACCTGTGTGACTACTTTTCACCTGTTGAATTGTAAAGAAATGCCTAAGATTATGGGATGTTGACTTGCCAGGCATAACATCTGTCTGGTCTGAATGTATGATTGTAAATATTACTAGGTATAATGTATGGGCTAATATTTAGCTAGAATCTTAGTGTCTGTGGTTAACAAAGAAATTGGTCTGTTAGTTCTAAAATATACTGATTATGTTCAGCTCAGATCATTTAACTTAAAAAAGTGTGTTAGCAGTAAGTAATGCATTTGTCATACAACAATGTTGTTCCCCATAGCTATATAATCCTGTTCCTTTCCTTCCATTTCCCTTGTGAAATAAATGATCCCCTGGAACAGCCTTAGTAGCATCCCAGACTGAGTCAGAGTTGAGCTTGAAATAAATGTTAAGTGGTGTTGGTCCACTATCTAAGATACAGACAGCCAAAATGAATAAATTTTCCATGCAACAGAGCAGAGCATTAAAATCCCCCACGTAAACAGACAAAACCAGCAGATTGTACAGCAGATTGTCAAGATAAAATTAATATAAGAAATATAACTGTAGGTAACAAGCAGCCAGTCCACAAGTGAGTATATGCAGTAACAAGGCAACTCCCAAAATAGATGATTAGTATAATACAGTCTCATAATAAACTGTCATAAAAAATGATAAAACAATAGAGTAGCATGTATACCGGTGTGTGTAGTTAACAATACGCCCAAGAAGTCCATAAGCTGAGGACAGCCTGAGTACTATTATTTAACGAGAAGTATATATATATATTAACATTTAACTATGTTTGCAGAACAAAGTGATCCATGAATTAGAATATGTGGGAGTGAGTAACTGCTTGTACACCCAACGAGACCACAAGTGAAGGACATTCTGTCTCCAAATTCAAAGCAACATCTCATAACATCTCAGGACTGGCCATGGTCACAAAACTATAATACAAATTTAATCCCAGAAGGTGGTGAGATGGCTCTGCTGGTTAATGCACTGGCTGTAGAATCGGTTCTAACCTCAGGGTCACAGGTTCTAGTCCCAGCAGCTCCAGCTCAGCCTCAATTCTGAGGTAGATAAAAATGAGTGCCATTAAATTGAGTAATAATAACATTTATACCCCAGAACATACTTGAAAATAAGAGACAATGTCAATGTATCCTTCTGCATAAAAGACTTTGATGTTGTTATTAAAAACAGCACAGTAGTGAGTTATCATAAACTAGCGTGAGACTGTCAGTCTGCTCAGAGGAACCGCAGGATGAGTACTACCCATAGGGAAACTGCAAAAGACAGTTAATAATAGATTCATAGATATAAACTACAGTTACCAATCAACATTTCAAATAATTATCATGTGTGATAATGTGGAGCCGTTAGGCCGCCCAAGGAATCCCCAGGTGGAGGGCAGTTCAACTTCAGTGCTGACCACCCACCCAACAGAACTCCAAGTAGTAGGAGGCCCCCCATAAAGACAGAAAATTGATATTATAAGACCCTATAAGTCAGCAGAAGTCATTATATAGTAAGGTTTTGGACCACCATGCAATCGAATGTGAAAATGACAAACCATTTGAGTAAACCCCAAAAAGTAGAAAGCTCACACAGGGAGATAATAAGGTATAAGTAATATATATACAGATATTATATTGTATTTACCAATTGTTAGTCAGTAGTAGACCAATGAGTTTAACTACAGATAAGAAATTACAAAGCAATGGGGTAGCAGGATTACTGCCACAGTATCTCCAAGTGGAGGACAGCCCACAAGGAAGCACTATCATGTAGTGAGCAGTATGTGTATTGAAGTTTAACTGTGTCTGCATCACAAAATATGCATGAGTTAATGTGTGTGGTAATGTATAAATGTGTGTCCACCCAAGGAGACCTCAAACAGAGGACAGTCTGTCTCCAAAGTCAGAGAAATATGTTATCTTTGGATTAACCTCGTTCACCAAGCTACAAGAGAAATTTAGCCACAGAGGCCAAATAGCAAAGCAATGAGTTGTTCATAAACTGGTATGAAACTATCATTCCTCTCAGGAGAACTCCAGGCTGAGAACAGCCCGTAAAGAAATAGCAGAAGATATTTAGTAATGTATAAGCAATTATCAAACTGTAGTTACTAATAAACATACCAAAGGATCAGCATGTGCGATACTGTGAATTTGTGAGTCTGTCCAGGGAAATACTGAGAGGAAGGCAGCCCACTTCGGCAGCCATCCACCCATACAGGGAAACCTCAAGCAAAGGGAGGTCCCTCATGACAGAGAGTTGAGTCAACATTATAAGATTCCACAGATCATCTGCAATCATTGAATAAAGAGATGTTGGATCTACATACAAATGAATGTGAAGTTGACAGACTGCCTAGGGAAACCCCAAGCTGAGAACAAACCACACAGGAAGATAACAAGATATTTATAATATACAGATATTCACTGAGATGCCCACTGAGGCCATGTGTCTGCTCAGTGAGACCCCCACCTGGAGGGCAACAACCCCCAACACCACAGCAGTGTTAAGCTGCAATTGTCAGATAGCAGCTAAAATTTAATTTTTTTAAATTCCATTTTATTTTCCCTGCACTTCTCTCTTTGTTCTATACTTTTGTGTATTATCTCTATTATGTGTGGCCTCATGTTCTTCCATCTCATTGGTTGCACACATTCCTGGATATACTACTGGCTAAAGAAGCAGAGTGACCAGTGATGATCGAGCACCCCAATGCTCGGGTGTTCGGGTGCTCTGGCCGAGCACCCCCGGAGGCTCGAGTGCTCGGCCGAGCACCCGAGCCCCATTGAAGTCAATGGGAGGACTCGAGCATTACACCAGGCACCCCCTGCTCTGATGAGGGGAGGGTGCCTGGTTCATAGGAAAAGGTCAGAAAATGATGGAAACACCACAGAAATGGTTCAGGGACAGCATAGGGATGATGTCTGGATGCATCTTGGACTCCAACGTCGCTGCTGGGAACGATGTTTCGCCCGTAGTACGCCATTTTTACAGACTGACCGTAAAACACACAAAAAGGAAGATAAAAACTAATCTGCGGCTAGGCACACTAAACAATATGTGACGCTAATCTGCGGCTAGGCACACGAAACAGAATGTGACACTAATCTGCGGCTAGGCACACTAAACAGAATGTGACGCTAATCTGCGGCTATTTTCAGTGAACGGAATATGTGACGTTAATTTTAAAATTTGCACACTAAACAGAATGTGACGCTAATCTGCAGCTAGGCACAGTGAACGGAATATTTGACGTTAATTTTAAAATTTGCACACTAAACAGAATGTGACGCTAATCTGCGGCTAGGCACACTAAACAGAATGTGACGCTAATCTGCGGCTAGGCACAGTGAACGGAATATGTGACGTTAATTTTAAAATTTGCACACTAAACAGAATGTGAAAATAATCTGCGGCTAGGCACACTAAACAGAATGTGACGCTAATCTGCGGCTAGGCACAGTGAACGGAATATGTGACGTTAATTTTAAAATTTGCACACTAAACAATATGTGCCGCTAATCTGCGGCTAGGCACACTAAACAGAATGTGACGCTAATCTGCGGCTATTTTCAGTGGACGGAATATGTGACGTTAATTTTAAAATTTGCACACTAAACAGAATGTGACGCTAATCTGCGGCTAGGCACAGTGAACGGAATATGTGACGTTAATTTTAAAATTTGCACACTAAACAGAATGTTAAAATAATCTGCGGCTAGGCACACTATTAAAATGGCCCTTTTTGTCGCTGCGTTGTACACTATTTGTCCCTGTGCACCTAGTACAATGTCACCTAAATATCCCCCCCCCACAAAAAAAAATGAAATTGTGCCCCCCCAAACAAAATATAAATGCTGCCCCCACACACAACAGTCCTAAAAAGGACTTTTGGGTCTTGATAGAGTTCCAACACTTTTATTCTCCCTACACTGACTTTCCCTTCCTATCCTCATCTCTCCCTGGCTAAGACTGAGCCGAACTCGCTGGTCGGGTGCTATACAGCACCCGATCACGGGTTCTGGCCAGCCAATCAGTGTAATGCCAACAGCCAACATGGCTGCTGGCATTACACTGATGTCAGAGCCTCCCCGCACGTTTATTGGCTGCGCAGCAGCCGCGAAACGTGCGGGGAGGAGACCCAAACATGGCGGGCGAGCACATGCGGTACTCGTACGAGTACCGCCATGTGCCGAGCAGAGCGATGCTCGAGCCGAACCGAGCTTCAGCCGAGCATGCTCGCTCATCACTAAGAGTGACCAATATTCTGTTTTAACCCGTTGAGTGCCAACCTCGTCATTTTCACAAGGCTTGCACAGCCAACCACGTGAAAATTATGAGGTGGCATTTTTAAGCTTCTCCCTGCACTATGGGTGCAGGAAGGAGCTTGAACCTTGTGCTGCACATAGGGAACAAATCTCCCTACATTGCAGGGCAAGATTTTACTCTTAAATATGCAATATCACTTTCATGAGTATGGGAGTGATTCTGTATATAAAAAATGCACATAGTGAAGGGTCTCTTGATCCTGCACTATGTGTATATGCAAAATGAAATCCAACCTCATGGTGGGGCATAAGGACCGCTCCTGATAGCCCCCCCCCCCGCTGGCATTGATTACCTATCTGATAGAACAGTCGAACATTGCAGCTACCAAAAAGCCAATCACCACCTTCCCTTACTTTACCCTGTGTATCATCCTGCTCGACCCAGTGTTCTATGAACTTCTGGGTTTAGAAGCAGGACCTTCAAGACCCACATAACGCAAGCAGGTGTTGAAGGTCCTCCTTCCCAACACAGATGTCTATAGAGCAGTGGGTTGATGAGGATGACTAGGGGAAAGTAAGGTAAGGCAATGACTGCCTTCCTAGTCACTGCAGTGATTACCTATCCTACAGGATAGGCAATCAATGCTGGGAGCAGGGCATCAAGAGGGGTCTTTATGCCCCCCACAAAGTCTGATTTCATAAAAAATTATAATACATTAGAAAATGAACAATAATAATAAAAAAATCTGTGCAGATACCTAATATACATCCCCAGTATTGCTCCCCTGCTCACAGAGCTCTCTCATACACTTTGACAAAGTGTATGAGGGTAGCTATAGCTACTAGTAGACAGGGAATCAAGAATGAGGGTTCAGATCCCCCATCTACACTGTCTGGCCCCCCAGCCTTGTTCATCTTACACACTGGTAGCCACTGATTCCAAGCATCCCCTGTCTTCCCCCCCTTACCTTGTTCGCCTGGCCACTAGTAGCCACAGATTCCACACATACACTGTTTGCCCCCTGCCTTGTTCCCCTGCCCACTAGTATCACAGTCACTGTCTGCCTCCCCATGCTCCCTTGCCTACTGGTAGCCACAGATTCCCCACATACACTTTCTGTCCCCTGCCTTGTTCCCATGCCCACTGGTAGCTGCAGATTCCCCACCTACACTGTCTGACCTCCCAGCAGTCTTCGCCTGCCCAGTTGTAGCCAAAATCTTTCACACATACTCTGTCTGCCTCTCCCTCCTTGTTCCCCTGCCCACTGGTAGCCAAAGATTCCACACATACACTACACCCACCTTGTTCCCCTGTCCACCGGAAGCCAAAGATTCCCCACATACACTGTCTGCTCCCTGCCTTGTTTCCCTGTCCACTGTTAGCCACAGATGCCTCACCTATACTCTCTGACCCCCCTGACATTCTTCACCTACCCACTGGTAGCCAAATATTTACACATTTGCTGTCTGCCTCCCCACCTTATTCCCCTGCCCACTGGTAGCCAAAGATTCCCCACATAGACTATCTGACCCACTAGCCTGATGCCACTTCCCCTTGGTAGCCACATATTGTAGACATACACTCTAACCCCCCCCCCAGACTTGTTCCCCTTCCCAATGGTAGATATGGATTCCCCACATACACTGCCTGACCCCTCCCCCCCAGTCTTGTTCCCCTGTCCACCTCCCCATATCAATGGGAAGCTATTTCCTTGGAAGAGCAGTTGCTAATGAATACAATACTAAATTCTATAGTTATTAATGACTTCAGTACCTTTGAAGGGCAGAAATATAAAATAATGCCAATTTTTTTTCCTTTAACGCCACCTTCTGGAAATATTTGTGCATATCAGTTTAGAGGTAGAAAAGCAAGTGATCCCCTTATTTTATGTTGTGGATTGTCTTGTTTACAAATTGTTATGGTCTGTCAGTATTTTCTTTGCTTCTGTAGTTGTTATAATAATTTTAGTACAGGCACATCACATCTGAAAAAAATGTAAGAAAATTATAGATTGCAGATAGTTTAGTTTTGTACTTCTGGAACCCCCTTAGGTAGTTCAGCTCATGCCAGTCAGGTGCCATTTTACTCAGAATAGCAGATGCTAATGCGTACAGTAGTAAATTCCATAGTTTTCAATGATTTCAATACTTTTGAAGGTAAGGGGTGAACATTTTAAATGCCTTTTTTCCTTTAGTACCAACTTCTGGAAACACTTGCGCACATCCGGCTTGAGGTAGGAAGGCATGTAACCCTCCATTTTATGCAGTGGGTTGTTTTCTTTCCAAAATGGTATAGTTTGTCTACATTTTCTTTGTTTCTGAAATCATTACAACCATTTTAGTACAGGTAAGTCATATCTGAAAAAGTGTAAGAAAAATGACAGACTGGCAATGGTATAGTTTTGTACTTTTAGCACCCCTACAGTAGTTCAGCTCATACCACTGGAGTGCCATTTTTCTCAGAAGAGAAGTAGCTAATGAATACATTAATAACTTCCATAGTTTTCAATGATTTCAATATCTTTGAAGGGGTGGAAATGTAAAATAATGCCTATTTTTTCACTTTAAGTGATCACTCATTTGATGGGGTTGGTTATCTTCTTTCCAAAATGGTATGGTTTGTCATTTCTTTATTTATGTAGTTATTACAATCATTTCAGTACAAGCAAGTCACATATGAAAGAAAATCAAAGAAATATGATAGATTACATATGGTGTGGTTTTGTAATTTTGGCACCCTCTGCATCACAATCAACTGTAATAAAACTCTTTGTGGTGAATATAAGAATCTGTCAGCACAGTTCCACAGTGTTAGTATCCAATGACAGTGACTGGGGTTTAGGGTATTTACTACAGCATGACATTCTTCATTGAAGTAATACTTTAATGACAGCATGCCCCTTATGCTTGTCCCATAGCATGCCCAGGTTTGTGGAGTAAACTTACACCCTTTCCTCTGCAACACATATAGCATATTGCATTAAACAACGTCTACAGAAAAAAAACATGCAGAAACACCCATGGACTGCCGCATTAACCTCTGCTTAACACAAGTGACATTAAGGGGAACATTTTTATCTTAAACGGTATAGTAAACTGGAGTAAGCCAACAGTTGTATTCGTACATTCATCAGTTTGTTTACCGAAATCACTTTTAATTTATATTTTCACATAATCTGCTGTACTATTTTATATTCTTCCATTACTCTGTTTGTATTCCCTATTCAGTTTGGAGTGTAAGCTCAAGGACAGGGGTTTACCTTCCTTGTATTACCTCTTCTGAACACTAACATGGTAAAGTGCTGTGCATACCTGTGGGATGAAATTAATATTCATTCATTCATTCATTCAGTCATTACTATGTTCACCATGAGATTAGTGTACTAGATCCAGACCAATTCTAGGGCAAAACCAACGGCACCATTATGGACAAATAAAAATTCCCATTCATTTAAATCTTGTGTTTAACCCTTTAAATTCTAGAGAGGTCTCCAATGCATGGAGAAGCATTTAAGGTGTTTAAAAAAGACATTTAAATCAAGGTGACCTTTATTCACCCCTATGTGTAGTAAGTTTACTCCAGAATATTAACCCTTTGAGTGCTGGAGGGGTATGGAATGCATTCTGTACTCCTCCGGCAGTCAAAGGGTTAATGCATTGGTTTGATCCATGTCATTGTATCTCAGTGCGATGACTGGCTGCATTTTGGAAATGGCTGACAGTTTGTTCAAATCAGGTATAAATTTCAGCAACTTTTATCTCTTTGGGTTTTTAATAGCCTAGACTGGCCAAGAGTTCCTACAGAACCAATGTAAACTGTTATTTAATCTGTCTTTGAGATTAAGTGAAATGAACTTTGTGGTTTGGCTTAGGCCCTGATGGACTGCGGTCCTCATCAGATACTATACATCATTTGGAATCAAAATTCTTTTCATTCAACAAGTCTTAAGTTCTTATAGACAAGTTGAATTTTGTCACCTATCTGACTTTTTCATTCGAAGCGAAAATTAAGTGCTCTTGGCCTATTAGTGGAGAATCAAATTATATACCCACTTCACTTTCCAGGACTTAAAGAACTTCTGGTATTATTATTATAGTCTATGTCAATCGTAAGAGACACCTGCAAAGTTGCCAGAGTGATAGCTAAATATAATTCTGGAACAAGTCAATTTCTGTAATTATGGATTAAGTCCTCAACTCAGAAAGATTTCTTAAAAAACGCAAAAAAGACAGAAGGGGTATGTGCTAATATGATTCCTTGTTATAAGCTCTAAAGCCGATTTTTTTTAGTACTATGCTTGAGGACAATTTACTAAGATGCTTATAGGAAACTAGTTGAGCAAAAATTATACCTTTATTATTGGCTAACTGAATAGCTTTAGAATGCAAGCTTTCAAAACTACTTAGGCCTCTTTGTCAAGCATACCTAATAAAGAGACCTAATTGGTCTTGCTATTCCATTAGCCAATAAAGATATCACTTTTACTCTAATAGTGTCCTGCTTTATTCATGTCTAATGGAATCAAAATTATTCCCTTAACCCTTTGAGTTAATGCTGCTTGCACCAAGCACCAAGGAAGTATATGGCAATTTTTGGGGCCTTCCTTCCCTCTGCTCCTTAGTTAATGATTTGCAGTAACAGAGGGAATATGAATAATGTACTCCATGTCCCAGTACATGCATTGGAATTTCTGATAATAATGTAATTTCCTCCATATAAATATATTTTCCATGTAATGCCATTGTGGAAATTCACCAGTATAAAAGGCAGATCACTGAATGTGTCAGTCTGTACTTGGAAAAAGAGAGAAAGTTGCTAAAGGTTTGAAGTTAGCTAGTGGAGAGGCAGACAGTTAAAGAGGAGGAGCTGGGATTTTTTATTTTATTTATGAAGTATTGGTGGTAGCCTTTTATTGTCTGGACAGGACGGGTGTACAAAGACTAAGAGTGACAGATACTACAAAGACAGATATAATACATCATATGCTGAAAACACTACAACAAACAACAGGTAAAGCACTATTGTAAAGTGCTACAGAATCTGTATAAATAAAGATTAATAATAATACATCTTGACATGCTTATTTACATATAGTCATTCAAAGGGGGAGGGGACTGGATTTGCTTCATTTATGGACTGTTGGTGGTACCAATCATCTGCCTGGTTGCTGGGAATGTGGGTAGAAAGTAACAATGTCAGTGATAGGGACAGTTACAAAATAAATTAAAGCAATACTTTGGACTGATAGGTGACAGGCAGGAAATCCTACCTGAGCTGAGACTGAGAGTGATAATGACAGATGCTAGTGATACAGACATACCTCATGAATTATTTTCAGACAGACACCAGCAAACAATATATCACTCCACACTTGGGCAAGAAAAAGATGACATAATTTAATGCTGCTGCTGCCGTGCTAATTTCCTATGCAACTACTTGCATACTGTAGATGTTTTGAAACTAAAACCTCTGTTGTGTACTTTAAAATGAAAAATGAACAGTTTTATCATTATTTTCACCAAACATGGTAGAAAGAAGGGCAGAGAAGTAAGAAGACTGCATGGATGTGTGGCTGCAGTATATACACTACATTCTGGTGATCTTTCGCCACCTGAGAAAGCTGTAAAAAAGTGATTTGATTCACCAGTAGTAGTGCTAAGCCTTTTAATACTAATGTTGCTTCCATAGTAGAGGAAGATTTAGCAGTAGTGAGACCAACTGTTGTTGTCACGCAGCCACTGTGACAACCCAGTGCAAACTAGTGGTCAATGTTCTCTAAATCTTCCTAAAGGGAAAAGTAAAATGATACCTTTTTAACTTCATGAAAGTAGTGGGTAGGAAGAGAATATAATGGTACTAATGGATGATGATGCTTCTTACCTAATATTCACAATATCAACTATGAATATGTCCATCCATGCTCCTACCCTTCTTCTTATACAGACCAGGTAGAAAATAATGATGGAAAGTCAAAAAAGCTTTATTTAACAGGAAAAAGACTCAGTCATCCACCAGTGAAAAGAAGCAATGTTTATAACTTCTTTGTATAATCAGCTGGAAAGTCTGTAAAGCGAAGATGCCTAAAAATACATATTCATCTTAGTCAACATTATCACCATTATCACTTTGAAGTTCAACCCCCAGTTAGTCAAACTCACTGTTCCTATGCAGCAACACAGGTGAACATCAGCCACCCTAGCAATTAGCGCTTCTGCTGCTTTTTGAGGTATAGCACCACTGACACCTGCAGCTAACCAGAGGTGTGATGACTAGTAGCAGTAGCAGAAGCAACACTTCGAAAGAAGCACAGTGCCAAGAGGGACATACTAGTATGACTAAAGAAGTCTCAGGGAGTAGGACAACATTTTCCTTAATAACATATCTCTTGCTGCTGTTGTGCAGATGCAAAGCACGGAGGGAGATAATTGAGTTATATGGAAGTGGCAAGAGTCATAGAGTCTCCACTTCCCACAAGTGCCACCCCCACCCCCACCTCCATAACCACTAGTCATATTCAAGTAATTATGTTAAACAGACCAAGCAGAAAGTTCTAATGACAGGGCAAATAATTTGCTTTGCCTGAAAGGAAAACTCTCAGTCATCCACCAGTGAGAAGGCGCAATATGCCTGTTTATAGACTTTTTCACAGATCAGCTTGAGAGTCTGGAAAGTAACCATGCCTAAAATTACATAAACATCTTGGTATTCATCATCATTACCATCACCACTTTTGAGCCCATCCTGACCCAGTCACACTCGCTGTTATTAACTAAGCAGCAATTTAGGTCAACATCAACAATCCTAACTTTGAGTGCTTTTGCTGCTGTTCAAGGTGCAGCACCATGGCCACCTAATACTAGCACTACTGCAACATCTGATAGGGTTGTTGTATTAAGCAGTAATTGATCAGGTGTCCCTCAGTCTATGAAATGTATAGCATAAACTCTTACACTTAGAGATTCTAGATCCAAAAGCTAAACTTGTTGCTAATTGATGTCTCTGTAAAGAAAAATGTGAGCATGGGGAAATCAAGGTCCCACCTGTAGGACAACCCAGAGGTCTGATTCAGAGACACACTTGCAGCACATAAGATGTAGGATGATAAGCTGCAGAAGCAGCAGAAGCACTCATAAAAGTGCACCTGGTCTAGGGGGACATAATACTAGTGCTGAAAATGTCTTAGGGAGTGCGACAGCATATACCTAAATAACAATAATGTCTCCTACTGCTATTATACAAACTCAAAGAATGATGGAGGATGACTCTGAGTTAATCGGAGGTGACAAGAAACAAAAAGTCCCAACAAGTGGAACATGTTAGTGCAGGACTGATCATTTCAGTCTCTGGTGAACTGAAATAAGCTGGCTAGATTGCATAATTGGATGTTTGGTAAATTGAAACCTCCTCTTGATTTTGGTTACTATAATTTGATAAAACTAATTCTGGGACATTTACTATGCCTAATGAAGTCCTGAAATGTTTTATTTAGCAATTGGATGTCAGAATTTAGAATTTATAATTTAAAAGAGGAGTATTTGAATGGTGTTTAACAGTCTGGGGAAAGAAACCATATTTATTAAGTTGATTTGACCGATAAATGAAAGGGGATGTTTCCTCCAATATCGAAAGTGAGAAGTTAGTTGTGCAATTAAGTGGGGAAAATTAAAATTTTAAAATTGCTCTTCATAAACTAAATAAGATTAATTAGCATTGATTGATTGATTGATTGAAAGTGCTATACATTATTGAGCGTTTTCATATGGACTATTCCCCATTCTACCATTTCTACCTTCTTTTCTTCCAATATATTCTGAACTGAAATATTTTGGCCTGTGATATGATTTGTTTCTACCTCATATATATGATTTACCTGGTTTCTTCCTATATAATTGAGTGTAATAAGCTATGAAAAATGTATTTATAGCGAATGTGTCAGTGGTGATAGGCGTTGTGGAAGTAGTAATTGAGAGGATAGTGTTGTTGCATCTACTAGTCTTAATGATGTGAGCAAGCATTTTATCCTGCTTGTTGGCATGGTGAGTGTTTAAAAATATTGATCTGGGGGGGCGTGGTCTGGCTGCTTAACATGGCAGATGCTTGAACCCTGTGCTCCACATCGCTCTTGAGCAGAAATATTTTTTAAAGCATTATACTCCAATATTATCATCTCCAACTTGTTGCTTTTGCACCCTTACAGATGAGAGGCAAAAAAAATTGAATAAGGTTCGCTCATCGGTCCTTCCTTTCTTCAAACCTCGAGCTAACCTCCTGCCTTCAACTACACACTTATCTAGAGTAGCAACGCCATCCTCCTCATCTTGTGACAGTGATCAGCTCGAGATGGCGACTTCTGCTATCCCTCCTGCTTTGAACCGCTTTGAACCCCTACCGTAACTTACTCATTCCTCTGTCTCTCAGGGGCCCTCACTGATGGACATCCAAAGGATTCTTCAAGACTTACCATCGAAAACAGACTATAGGTCTCTTGTGGAAGAAATGAAATGCACACTTCGGGCAGAAGTGGCGGCCATGCGGGAAGATATCCCCCAACTCACCCACAAAGTCGCACTTATGGAAGAAGAACGGAATGACTCGGCAGACCATGTTGCTGGACTCAAAAGAGCTCTTTGGGAACAAAGGGACACAATCTACAACCTTCAGCGTTACATTGAGGATGTTGACAATAGGGGTAGGCGAAGTAATGTGCCATTGCCCCTGCTGAGCTGAAAAAAAAGTTCTCTCCCGACTGTTAGAGTCGAGATAAAGGCCCACTTACTTTTGCGGGCAACACTATTCATTTAATCAGTTATCTGTCTCCGAATACCCTCAGACAGAGAAGAGCTGTTAAACACCTCACGGAACATCTTAAAGACCAGCGGATCAAATACAGATGAAGATTCACATTTTCCCTGGTGGCAACTCTGAATGGTATCACGGCGACATTATACTTCCCTTTCTGTCATACTCTGGGGATCTCCTTGTCTCCACACATCGTGGATCCCTCTACATTACAAGCACCAAAACCACAGAGACGGGCGAAAGGGTCCCCAGGATCGCCAGTCAGGCTGACAAAGAAGCAGAGTAAGTTGACATGGAAACCTCCGTGCCTACACCCTCTACATCCACTGCAGAGTGGACTTGAACGCAAACTTTTTACTCAGTTGATATTCTACACACTCCAGTTTCACACTGCGGAATCTAGACGTATTTTGTGTATCTTTAGGATTTTTTTGATGGACTTCGGTTCTAGATACCAGTTCCTGACCCATTGCTTATGATGATATGATTTTTTCCTTATGCATTCTAAACTCTTTTTCTCTTTCCTCTTTTCCTTTTTCTTATCTGTGTTCTCCCTCCTTCCCTTTTGTCTTTAGAAATTATGCATCCTATAAGACACCATCCTTTCTAATCCTGGCTTAGATCTAAGGTATACCTTCCATCGCTGCAGGCTGCATTATACACATGTTTTCCAAACTGCTTTCCATTTCTAAGCCTGCGCCTACTGGACATAATTAAGTTAAGTTCCTCCCTGTCCCCTCTACCTAGGTTTCCTACTCCCTCTACCCATATGCCTTCTTTTTATTATTTTGCTTTTCTTTGATTCTGACTGCTTTTCATTGCTGCTTTATTTTTAAAATTGTTGTTAAACAATTATGTAATCCTTTGAAGGTTTATTCACACAAGGATTTTTTTGATGTGGTATTTGCGCCTCGATGGGATTGAGCGGCATTTGATAGTCTTCCATTTTGACACAGGACTGATTGCTGGGAAGGATGGCTCTCAGCTGCCCTTCAGGGTCTTTTACTCTTCCCCACCCAGGACTTCTGATCATGCTACTTGTTATGCACGTATCTATTCATAACCATTTACATTGCACTCAGTGTTTATTTCCAATGGGCCTCCCTTTGCAAATTCTTATCAATTGCCTGTATGTTTAATAGGACAGAGGGACATATAATGTTTTTTTTTTTTAATTAGTATAAACTCCCGGACGTGTTCTTGTCAGTTTACATTTTTCTCTACATGCCTGTCTCTTTCATGGGCGACTTGTCACACAGGTAGTGGGAGGAGTGAGAAGGGTTGGTGGGAGAAAAAAAAAAGAAAAAAAGGAAAAGGAAAATAAGAAAAAAAAGAAAAAAAGAAAATATATCTGCTTCAAGAGGGGCTTTGCCTTTATTAGCTTATTTACGTGCATCTCTCATGCTTATGTCCCTCCGTACTCTCTATTTTAATTTGGTTTGGAAAATTAATATCATGTTCACAATATACCTAGTCATATTTGTTCTATGAGTTTTGTTCCCCACATATACCCCATACTGTGATCTCCTTCACACGGGTTTTCCGAGATCATATGGTTGCGTAATTTTACTCCCATTCTCCTATAAAGTATTGCCATTTGTTTTTACTTGTTATGAATATGTTAAGATATTTTGTTCTAAGACATCACACTTATACTTCAGCCTTATTCCCTTTTGGTTTTCTCTAAGACTATCATTAACACATTCTGTCGGATGCCATTTCCAAGGAGGGAACAACACATGACCCTTATGGTTCTTGGTTCCCACAATACACTCTCTTGGAGATTTCCCCTGCTTTCCTACTTGGTTTTTCTCTCTCAACATAGGTTCATAAACATTTGATATCTATTTAGGATTAATGTAATTACCTGAATTATCCACACCTAGATGGATCCCCTCAGTTTATAATCACTTTCTATCATCACCATTATACCATTACATTTAAACTACCTACTATTTATGTTCTGATAGGGTTTCATATATATCCCCGGACCGATCCACATACTCTTGCTAATTGATACTTATATGACCATCTTCCTCAGTCATCAATTATCTGCCTCCACAATACCCTCCAAAGGGGTGTGCTTCACCCCTTTCTCCACATTTTTTCACACTCTCCATCCCCCAAGGCCTCTGGCACTATGACATTTGTGTCACCAACCCTTCTATTCATACCTTTTTCATCCTTTTCCCCACTCCCCCTGTTCTTTTTTTTTTTTCCTCCCTTCTTGCCTTGCTGGACTGCTCTGCTCATTCCAGATTGTTTTTATATCTTCTACCATTGACAATTTCCAATGACTCATCTTAATATACTGTCCATCAACTCCAAAGGCCTTAGCTCACCGGGTAAACGTGCCCTGGTGCTCAAAGAACTGGATAGGCAATCTGCTGACATAGTTTTTATTCAGGAGACTCATTTTCAGAGAAACTCCCCTCCTAAAGGGCACTTCATCAAGTTAAGTTCCCAGAAAAAGAAGGAGAAGTGGAAAATGATTCTCTCCAAACTTTCTAAAGAAAGCTAATTGGCCTAAGTTACAACAAGAAGCGATCAACTTACTTGACCGGGATATACAGTCCTCGGAACTCAAGATGACTATTAAAGTCATGTCCTTAGGGAAAAGCCCGGGTCCTAATGGTCTTACATTGACGTACTATAGGTTGTTCTTACCCACACTTTCACCCTTTATGCTTAAATCATTCAATGTAGTACTTCATGGTCAACCTTTTCCTCCTCAATCACTTATGGCACACATAGTAGTTCTGCCAAAGCCAACTAAAGACCCATTATCGTGCAGTAGCTATAGTCTGATTTCTCTACTAAATCTTGACATTAAGATATTTGCTAAAATACTGGTTTCCAGGTTAAAACCCTTCCTGAAAGATCTTTTACATCCCCACCAAAACGGCTTTGTACCAAAATGAGAAACAAGACATAATACGGCCCTCTCAATATCACTTCTCCACTATGCTCGCACTACCAACACCTGTATTTTTGTCAACAGACTCTGAAAAGGCCTTTGACAGAGTGAACTGGGATTATTTAGCGGAAACTCTTTCATACATTGGTTTAGGCCCCCATGCTCTTGGTGAAATATTGAGTTTATACTCATCTCCCTCAGCTTAGTTAATAGAATAATATCCCCGCCCTTCTAAATCACTAATGAAACGAGACAGGGATGCCCACTCTCACCTATCCTTTTTATTTTAGCCCTTGAACCTCTGCTACAATCAGTTCAAAAAGATCCTATTATATCCGGTTTAAGGCTAGGGAACAATCACTATAAACTATCTGCTTTTGCTGATGATGTGTTATTTTACCTGACATCCCCGAGCGTTCTATACCGCAACTTATCAATTTACTTGAATCATATTCGTCTCATTCTCAAGCACGCATTAATTACGATAAATCCTCAATACTTAATGTTAACTTAGCCTCACCTTCGGTGCTCAAGATTCAGAGGAACTTCCAATTTAAATGGGCTGATTCATACATTGACTACTTAGTCATTCATGTTTCTAATGATATATCTTGTCTTCCGGAGATTAATTTTGATACGCTTATATCAAATATTAAAGAACCTTTACTTCATTGGACTCCTCTCCACTTATCGCGGTTTGGGAGAATAAACATGATCAAGATGATGATTTTACCGAAGATCTTATATATGTTCAATGCTTTACCTGTTGCTATTCCACATCGCTACCTAGACTTAATATTCTCAATCCACTCTAACTTGTGGTCTAATGCTCGTCCTAGGATTTGTAGGGAACTTTTATCAGCTCCGATTGAGAGAGGGGGTTTATCACTCACAGATTTAACCGGATATTACCATGCCTAAGCCATAGCAAAATTTTTTTGTTTCATCCACCCCTCTCCCTCATATTGGACTTCGAGCCTGGACATAGCCCTTAATCCCTTATCCTTGGAACAACTCCTTTGGACCTCTAAACATTCCTATCCTGCACTGATTCTTTCACATCCCATCCTAGGGCATGTACTTCGCACCTGAATCTCTCTAAATGACACTTTGAATCTATCTCCTTATCCTTCTCATTTAAAATCTATCTTGAGGAACCCAGATTTCACCCAGTGCTTTCTAATTCAAAGCTTCTTACCATGTCTAATACAAGCAATCACAACATATTCTCAATTGTTTGTACTGCAGAGACTATTGACGCCTTCTCTGATGCTGAGGTGTTGAAGTGATAAAATCTCGATTAGTTTACCTCATTGCCGTTACAGCACTGGATGAACACTGAGAAATCAAAGGGCTCAATTATTAGGTCCCTCTCTCCTTTTGAACTCCTCATCCACTCCCGTCCTTCTACTTTCCGCCCGCTTTCTTCCTGTTACAAACTGCTTAATTCCTCCTCTCCTTTGAGCAAGCCTTATTTTGTTTTATATTGGGAGAGGACACTCTCATTTCAACTTGATCAGGTTACTTGGTCCAATATCTTTAAACTTAACTTTCAACACGCCCTGGATACCACCACTAGGGAGCCTAATTATAAGATTATTTCGAGCTGGTATATGACACCAGAACAGTTAGCTCGGTTTTATCCATCAATGTCTCCACTTTGCTGGAGATGCTCCTTGCATATTGGATCATTAGTGCACATTTGGTGGTCTTGCCTGTTAATCCAAGCATTTTGGTCATCTATAATTCAGAACATTAACCTTATTCTACCGACTTCTTTACCTTTGGACCCCTTGCTTTGCATTTTCTCGTACATGTCACATCTCTCAATATCTATAGTGGAGGTTCTAAAACATTTATCTCCTTCTGAATGCAGCCAGAGCTTTAATACCCCTGTATTGGAAATCTTTGACGTCACCACTCATGAAGGACTGGCTGTTGAAAGTTAAAGCTAAAATAGCTTATACAAAAATGCGAGCTTCTTTTCTGCACACTCCTCATAAATTTGATCACTTTTGGTCAACCGTGGACTTTTCTCTAATCCATACCTAGACTAGACTGCTCTACCTCTCTTCCCTTGGTCTTGATGGCTTAAATTTTGTCACATAGTCTCTTTCAATCGTTCACGGTTTTGCATATACTTGTTTGGTACCCAGGTGGCCAGAGCAGTCTGTCTATTCTATAAAGATTGATCTGAGCTGCTATCTGAAGGACAGCTTTGTATGTTTGCTTTTCTTTAAAATATTTGTATCTGTTGTGTGTGTGTGATATCAGACTTAAGCTAAGTAGTGTAATGTTTGGTTAACAATTGTTGTAATTTATTAAGTTTGGAGGTCATTTCGCTACATAATTTGGATAGATATAAAATTATATTTCCAACCGAAGAATTTGGGTTGCGCTAATATGGAAAAAAACAGAGCAAGCCTACGTCTGGCAGCCAATGAACTAAAACTGTTGCTTCTAAGTTCAAAATAAAATACATGCAATCACTCAAATGTTCGGAGCTCAAAGGAAATAGGTTGGGAATGATAAACAAGAAATTTATAGTTTGTCAAAGAAATATTTATTATTATCAAAAGATATTTCAGTAATCAACCTTGCTTAACGTGCATCCACGAACGCAATGTGAATTGGGAAGAATATACCTAGACAAGAATATTTAGTAAAATAAAAAACAAACAAAATATAAAATGTATAAAAAATATGTTAAAGAATGATAGGAAATATCAAGACGTAACACTCTTTCCACATAATAGGAAAAGTTTTGCACCTGAAACCCATGCAATAATGTACTGCACAACACTATACATACATTTGACAAAAATATTTTTTGCGATCGATCGTAAGTTTCTATAAAAGTCTCCTACATTAATTTTTACATACTCGTATTTGGCTAGAAGTTAGACAATAGGGTATATTCAGGGTATCATTTTATTGTGTTCTTGACACTGTCCATGTGCTTGTCGGGAGTTTGGGATTTGTGTATAATAGAAGAGCTAATATTTGTCCTCCACTTGAGAGAATCACATTGGACATTGCGTTGGAACAATAATATTTGTTGCTGGCCATAATATATTTATATATATATATGTATGGTGTATAGTTTGATAGTTCGGTTGAATGAGGGTTCCTGAGGAAAGAGCATTAAGCTCAGAAACATGTTGAACCTATGATTTAAATAAGACAAATCTCTGGATTTTGTTAATTGTTTTTAAGGTTATAAGTGTCAGAACTATTTTTTATACATAGAGATAGATAGAGATTGTTTTTATTTTCTAATACCCGAATATTGGAAGGAGAGTTCCGGTTGACTGGTGTACCCGAATCAGGGCGGGTTAATTTTCCTGTTTGTGCATTTGCTGGATATGGAGTGATAAGCAGGACAACAGTTAAATGTAAGTCCTTTGTACATCGACTACTTTGTATGATTTGTTAATCATTTGTCAGCACCCCCATCTTGTTGTTGTATCTTTATTTTTGAGGAATCTTGAAAGCCTTTTGGTTTGGGGAGCTTGGAGAAGGTGACACAAACTGATTGGAGGCAGTGTGAATCCCCCATGCATGTTCGCTGTCCGTTTCTAATGGATTGGAATCCTGTGAATAGTATGGTGCATATGGGGAGGTCCAAGCAGTCTTTTTGTGTATCTTTATGAGTAGTGTCCAAATAGTTACATAAGTGTATGGTCAGGAGAGCAGCATGACATTTCTTGGCTACATATACAGTACATAATGAACAAAGAAATTGTCTGCGGATCAAATCCTGACTTTTACAATTAAATAACCTATGACTTACTATAAATGAAACAGTGGGGATTTAGTTGCATGTTTTTGGCCAAATGCATGATAATCCTGCCTGCCCTGACAAGGCAAGATTCAGGCAAGTCCCTATCTGCCTACAATCTGTGAACAAGTTTTTAGTATAATGCAATTAAAAGAACAACTTTATCTCTACTGTGAACAAAACCATTGTGACGGAAATGGAGGAGGTATTTATTCCTTCCCTAATCCGCTATACTCTGCAGAAGAGCTACCAACCAAGACAGGAGGAGCCAAAACCTCCCAAAATACACACAGAAAGTATAAAATATACAGATTACTGATGAGCTCAAAATAGTCTTTCTTAGTAGTGTTCAAGTGGTTACATATGTGCATGGACAGGAGTAGGGGTGGGCGAAAAGCGTGAAAAATTTCCTGTGACAAATTTTGCGAAAATGTGCTGATTTTTCGCTTTTCCCGCAAAAAAATTCACCTTTCCGCCTATGTAAGAATTTCCTCCTTTTTGCCTATTTTCACAAATTTTATATTTCATATAGGTACTACATTTCCCACTGTAATATTACTTCTTTTGAGGGCTGAAGTTTAGAAATAAGTGGCTGAAAGTCAAAGTTGTGAGTCCTACAGCAAAATATGGCTTGAAAAATGTGTTAGTATGCGGAATGCATTTGTCCTTTGCCCACAACACTTTCTTGCTTAAGTGACACTGGCACATATTCAGGATGATATCAAGTAATAAAAAAAAATAAGTACAACCTACAATGTGGCAGATATGTATTGTAAACAAAGATAGAAAACCCACAGTGCTAAACCACCATGATTAATATATTTAATGTGAAGGATGTGAATGGAGGAGGTATTTATTCCT
Source organism: Rhinophrynus dorsalis (assembly GCA_037306005.1). Classification (NCBI taxonomy): domain Eukaryota; kingdom Metazoa; phylum Chordata; class Amphibia; order Anura; family Rhinophrynidae; genus Rhinophrynus; species Rhinophrynus dorsalis. The sequence goes on along the minus strand of CM074724.1, from coordinate 348,895,064 downwards.
TCCCTAATCCGCTATACTCTGCAGAAGAGCTACCAACCAAGACAGGAGGAGCCAAAACCTCCCAAAATACACACAGAAAGTATAAAATATACAGATTACTGATGAGCTCAAAATAGTCTTTCTTAGTAGTGTTCAAGTGGTTACATATGTGCATGGACAGGAGTAGAGGTGGGCGAAAAGCGTGAAAAATTTCCTGTGACAAATTTTGCGAAAATGTGCTGATTTTTCGCTTTTCCCGCAAAAAAATTCACCTTTCCGCCTATGTAAGAATTTCCTCCTTTTTGCCTATTTTCACAAATTTTATATTTCATATAGGTACTACATTTCCCACTGTAATATTACTTCTTTTGAGGGCTGAAGTTTAGAAATAAGTGGCTGAAAGTCAAAGTTGTGAGTCCTACAGCAAAATATGGCTTGAAAAATGTGTTAGTATGCGGAATGCATTTGTCCTTTGCCCACAACACTTTCTTGCTTAAGTGACACTGGCACATATTCAGGATGATATCAAGTAATAAAAAAAAATAAGTACAACCTACAATGTGGCAGATATGTATTGTAAACAAAGATAGAAAACCCACAGTGCTAAACCACCATGATTAATATATTTAATGTGAAGGATGTGAATGGAGGAGGTATTTATTCCTTCCCTAATCCGCTATACTCTGCAGAAGAGCTACCAACCAAGACAGGAGGAGCCAAAACCTCCCAAAATACACACAGAAAGTATAAAATATACAGATTACTGATGAGCTCAAAATAGTCTTTCTTAGTAGTGTTCAAGTTGTTACATATGTGCATGGACAGGAGTAGAGGTGGGCGAAAAGCGTGAAAAATTTCCTGTGACAAATTTTGCGAAAATGTGCTGATTTTTCGCTTTTCCCGCAAAAAAATTCACCTTTCCGCCTATGTAAGAATTTCCTCCTTTTTGCCTATTTTCACAAATTTTATATTTCATATAGGTACTACATTTCCCACTGTAATATTACTTCTTTTGAGGGCTGAAGTTTAGAAATAAGTGGCTGAAAGTCAAAGTTGTGAGTCCTACAGCAAAATATGGCTTGAAAAATGTGTTAGTATGCGGAATGCATTTGTCCTTTGCCCACAACACTTTCTTGCTTAAGTGACACTGACACATATTCAGGATGATATCAAGTAATAAAAAAAAATAAGTACAACCTACAATGTGGCAGATATGTATTGTAAACAAAGATAGAAAACCCACAGTGCTAAACCACCATGATTAATATATTTAATGTGAAGGATGTGAATGGATCTAGTGATTAAGGTATGGAACGCTGCAAGGAAAAAGGGGGCTTGTCCCCAAACTTAGGAAAAACCTAGAAGAAATACAAAAGCAAAAATTAACCTGCGCTGATCCATACTGATAATATAATATGTAAACCCCATAATAAGCCTTTATCATAATTGTATCTTTAAATAAAATAATAATTAGGGTTTTAGTAGCATAGATTGGCCAATGTATGTTTAAGCCCACTCGCCACGCCAAGGCAACTTATAGAGAGTGAGTCCTAAACCTACCCTATACACATAACATACTAAACTTCTAAAGCTCGATCTGAGGAAACGTTGCAGCTTGCCTGTAAGCATTAAAAACAAATTAATAACATTTGAAGCTGTCTGAGGAAACGTCTTAGCTTGCAAAAACTTTAAAAACATAGTGATGGAGCTATCATAGCCCCCCATATAAGGACAGGACTCACCCATTGTCCAGCTGGAGCCAGCCACAGTGAGCAAGGGAGATAGGACCCAAGGGACTAAACACTATGAGTCCCAGCCTCCCTCACCCACTGCAATACACCTGAACTCCCCTGGGCAACATGTAATTAAAGGCAATGCCAAAGCTCGGCCAGCAAAGCAAACAAAAAGGCCATATATATGCCCACAATTAACCTTTTATGTGCTGTAGTTATGTTTATTAAAACTAAAGAAAAATGCTAAATATGTGAATTAAATAAAATAAGATACCATGGTGTAAGCAGCTAGAATGGGAAAAAAAGGACAAAGTACAAAACAAACAAAGATAGAAAACCCACAGTGCTAAACCACCACGACTAATATATTTAATTATGAAAGATGTGAATGAATCTAGTGATTAAGGCATGGAACGCTACAAGGAAAGAGAGGGCTTGTCCCCAAACCCCCGAACTTAGGAAAAACCTAGAAGAAACACAAAAGCAAAAATTAACCTGCGCTGATCCATACTGATAATATAAATTGTAAACCCCATAATAAGCCTTTATCATAATTGTGCTGTGCACATAATCAGGATGATATCAAGAAATAAAAAAATAAAGTACAACCTACAATGTGGCAGATATGTATTGTAGTGGTGGTGGTGGGGGACTTGCATGGTGTGATTTGTGTATGTATTTTTACCATTGTTATACTCTATCCTCCTTCTCAGATTACTGACACATATTATTTATCGGTCATAGCAGTGGTCCCAAGTGGGGTAGATGGTGACAATCCTTCTTCACATCCGTCCTCCACCTCCTCATCTGTGTTGCTGTTAATATATTTGTCCTGGCTTTGTCTGTCATGTGTGGTTTCTGCTACTACTACTACTACTGGAGCAGGATGTTGATGTAATTCTACTGCCTCTACTACTAGGTGTCAAAGGTGCAGCACTTATAGCAGCAGCACCAGAGGTACTCGTCATATCTAACACAACCTGTATTGCTGGGTACTCAAAACAGGTGTGTGTGGCTGAGTGGGACTTGGACTTTGAAGAGGCAATGATGCTGAGGATGACTGATAGGGTGACTGTGTGCTTTTTGACATTTGTACTTGTCCAGGGTCAGACTATCCAATGGCTTTCTCAAACAGTTTATAGAGAGGCACAGTGCTCATTAAAGTGGTGGAAGATACAGCCTTTGACTTTCTGCTAACCTTATAGCCCTGTCATCATCCTCACTCTCAACTTCATCAGTTTCTGAACAAGAGAAGGATACTTGAGGGATATATTCTAGATCTGCATCATCATCAGTCATCATTAGGTCATCCTCAGCAGCATCAGCATCACTGGACAGTTCTTGCCCACTACTACCCTTATATTCCTCTAAGCTTTTGGAGGTCTTAAACAATTTCTTTTTACTTTTACTATAACAAAATTCACTACTACTTTGAGGACAGGTGTTTTGGTGTCTCACTGTTTGATGCAGCAGGCAGTTCAGCTGCTACACCTTCCTCTGTTATACTGTTGCCAGTATCATTAACACTTGAATGTGACTTGTTGTCATCTTCAGTGTTCTTCTCATATGGTTCTATATTTCTACTGGCAGTGGTGGTGCTGGACCTAGTTTTGCTGGGACCTTGACAAACTGCATCCTTCCTTGGAGTAAAGGGATTATCATCATTGATTGGACACACTGCAACAACCATTGCTGCAGTAGGTTTTTGGATTACTACTTTACTCTCACTTCCCTACATTGCTCCACCCCTCCCCCTTCCCCTTGTGTGTTTGCTGGACATTCTGCAAGGACACTGTGTATTTTTACTGTACAGTGCACAACACAACTGATGGAGCTGTATGATGCCTCGCCTAAGCCCAGTCAGCTGTCTGTCACCTAAGATATTTAGTTTTTTATTCTTTTTTATTTTTTTTATTTTTTTTTTTTTTTTTTAAGTTGTCCACCCTGTTGTCTTATTACAGTCTGTCCAAAAAAAAGTATAACTGAAAAACAAAATCAACAATGTCTTTCCCCAGTCTTCCCCACCCAGCAGAGGGACAATAACTAGTGTTGAGCGAGCATGCTCGGCCGATGCTCGGATCGGCTCGAGCATCGCTGTGCTCGGCACATGGCGGTACTCGTACGAGTACCGCATGTGCTCGCCCGCCATGTTCGGGTCTCCTCCCCGCACGTTTTGCGGCTGCTGCGCAGCCAATAAACGTGCAGGGAGGCTCTGACATCGGTGTAATGCCAGCAGCCATGTTGGCTGCTGGCATTACACTGATTGGCTGGCCAGAACCCGTGGTCAGGTGCTGTATAGCACCTGACCATCGAGTTCGGCTCAGTCTGAGCCAGGGAGAGCTGAGGATAGGAAGGGAAAGGCAGTGTAGGGAGGAAAAAAAAAAATTGTGACAAAAAAGAACCAAAAGTCCTTTTTAGGACTACTGTGTGTGGGGGCAGTAGGTTATTTTCTGTGGGGGGAAAAAAACAAAAAAAAAAAAAAAAAAAATATTCTGTTTAGTGTGAAAAGTTGCAGATTAGAGCACATTCTGTTTAGTGTGCACAGTTGCAGATTAGAGCACATTCTGTTTAGTGTGCAAAGTTGCAGATTAGAGCACATTCTGTTTAGTGTGCAAAGTTGCAGATTAGAGCACATTCTGTTTAGTGTGCAAAGTTGCAGATTAGAGCACATTCTGTTAAGTCTTCAAACTAAAATATCAAAGTCACGTATTCCATTCAGTGTGCGTCGCCGCAGTTTAGCAGCACATTCTGAGTACTGTGCAGAGTTGCAGAATAGGAAGAAATACTGTTAAGTCTTCAAACTAAAATATCAAAGTCACATATTCCATTCAGTGTGCTTCGCCGCAGTTTAGCAGCACATTCTGTGTACTGTGCAGAGTTGCAGAATAGGAAGAAATACTGTTAAGTCTTCAAACTAAAATATCAAAGTCACATATTCCATTCAGTGTGCTTCGCCGCAGTTTAGCAGCACATTCTGTGTACTGTGCAGAGTTGCAGAATAGGAAGAAATACTGTTAAGTCTTCAAACTAAAATATCAAAGTCACATATTCCATTCAGTGTGCTTCGCCGCAGTTTAGCAGCACATTCTGTGTACTGTGCAGAGTTGCAGAATAGGAAGAAATACTGTTAAGTCTTCAAACTGTAAAATATCAAAGTCACATATTCCATTCAGTGTGCTTCGCCGCAGTTTAGCAGCACATTCTGTGTACTGTGCAGAGTTGCAGAATAGGAAGAAATACTGTTAAGTCTTCAAACTAAAATATCAAAGTCACATATTCCATTCAGTGTGTTTCACCGCAGTTTAGCAGCCTTTTCTGTGTACTCTGCAGAGTTGCAGAATAATAAGAAATACTGTTAAGTTTTCAAACTCAAATATTAAAGTCACATATTCCATTCAGTGTGTTTCACCGCCGTTTAACAGCCTATTCTGTGTACTCTGCAGAGTTGCAGAATAATAAGAAATACTGTTAAGTTTTCAAACTCAAATATTAAAGTCACATATTCCATTCAGTGTGTTTCACCGCCGTTTAACAGCCTATTCTGTGTACTCTGCACAGTTGCAGAATAGGAAGAAATACTGTTAAGTTTTCAAACTCAAATATTAAAGTCACATATTCCATTCAGTGTGTTTCACCGCAGTTTAGCAGCCTATTCTGTGTACTCTGCAGAGTTGCAGAATAATAAGAAATACTGTTAAGTTTTCAAACTCAAATATTAAAGTCACATATTCCATTCAGTGTGTTTCACCGCCGTTTAACAGCCTATTCTGTGTACTCTGCACAGTTGCAGAATAGGAAGAAATACTGTTAAGTTTTCAAACTCAAATATTAAAGTCACATATTCCATTCAGTGTGTGTCACCGCAGTTTAGCAGCCTATTCTGTGTACTCTGCACAGTTGCAGAATAGGAAGAAATACTGTTAAGTTTTCAAACTCAAATATTAAAGTCACATATTCCATTCAGTGTGTTTCACCGCAGTTTAGCAGCCTATTCTGTGTACTCTGCACAGTTGCAGAATAGGAAGAAATACTGTTAAGTTTTCAAACTCAAATATTAAAGTCACATATTCCATTCAGTGTGTTTCACCGCAGTTTAGCAGCCTATTCTGTGTACTCTGCACAGTTGCAGAATAGGAAGAAATACTGTTAAGTTTTCAAACTCAAATATTAAAGTCACATATTCCATTCAGTGTGTTTCACCGCCGTTTAACAGCCTATTCTGTGTACTCTGCAGAGTTGCAGAATAATAAGAAATACTGTTAAGTTTTCAAACTCAAATATTAAAGTCACATATTCCATTCAGTGTGTTTCACCGCCGTTTAACAGCCTATTCTGTGTACTCTGCACAGTTGCAGAATAGGAAGAAATACTGTTAAGTTTTCAAACTCAAATATTAAAGTCACATATTCCATTCAGTGTGTGTCACCGCAGTTTAGCAGCCTATTCTGTGTACTCTGCACAGTTGCAGAATAGGAAGAAATACTGTTAAGTTTTCAAACTCAAATATTAAAGTCACATATTCCATTCAGTGTGTTTCACCGCAGTTTAGCAGCCTATTCTGTGTACTCTGCACAGTTGCAGAATAGGAAGAAATACTGTTAAGTTTTCAAACTCAAATATTAAAGTCACATATTCCGTGTAAGATGAAGAAGGCGGGTAAAAAGGGACGGGGAAGTGGACGTGATCCTGATAGTTCAGGGCGCGGGTCAGGACGCGGAGAAACTGTGCCTGGTGCCAGAGCACAAGAAAGACAGACATCCACCATACCTAGCTTCATGTGTAATTTTACAGGGCGTCGCAGGACATCACTCTCGAGGTCCGACCACTGCGAACAGGTGGTCGGTTGGATGACAGCTGATACTGCTTCCAGTCGGTTAAGCACCACCCTGTCTTCCACCAAGTCCACTCTCAGTAGCCAAGAGTCTGGTCAACATAATCCTCACTCTGATCATCCTTCCTCCCACCATACACGGTCTGGTCAAAGAAGTGATCCCACACTGGGATATAGTGAGGAGCTCGTCTCATCACCAATCCTTCATTTGACCCTCTCTCCAAGCACGCTTGCAGAGGAACATGACATCTTGTGCCCTGATTCACAACCTCTAGAGGCTACCCAATCTCAAGAAGATGACAGATGTGAACGGCATTTAAGGTCAAAGGAAGTAGTGGATGATGATGATGATGATGAGACACAGTTGCCATTAAATCAACCACTATTTCCGTCTCAAGACCTTGTTGAGGAGAATGTTATACAGTTGTCAATGACTGAGTATGTGGTGGGATCAAGACTTGAGGAGGATGATCAGAGTGAGGAAGTGGAGGAGGACTTGGTGGACGATGAGGTGACTGACCCCACCTGGGAAGGTGTAGAGCCGAGCGATGAAAGCAGTCCTGAGGGTGAGCCATCTGCAGCACCGCAACAGGCTGGAAGAGGCAGTGGTGTGGCTACAGAAAGAAGGCGGACCGCACCAAACCGGCCCGCAAATGTTCCACGGAGCACCCCCTTGCGTAAATCTACCTTGCCAAAGGGTAGGTGTTCCGCGGTATGGCGTTTTTTTAAGGAAAGTGCGGACGACAAAAGAATTGTAGTTTGCAACCTGTGCCACACCAGAATGAGCCGAGGCATGAACACTAGAAACCTCACCACCACCAGCATGATCCGACACATGGCATCCAAGCACCGTAGTAAGTGGGAGGAACGCCTGGATCGCCCATCTGTGTCTGCAGGCCACACCACTGCCTCCTCTTCCCCTGTTTTCGGTGCCGGCCAATCGCCTGTCGAAGGCGCAGGCCCGCATACCTCCCGCCCTGCACCTGTAGCATCTGAAGCACCATCAGCGACCACATCCACTTCCCTGTCCCAGCACAGCGTCCAAATGTCGTTACCCCAGGCATTTGAGCGCAAGAGAAAGTACCCAGCCACCCACCCACAGGCCATAGCACTAACCTCACACCTTTCCAAATTACTGGCCATCGAAATGCTGCCATTTAGGCTTGTGGACACTGAGTCCTTCCGCAGCCTGATGGCAGCAGCTGTCCCTCGGTACGCGGTCCCCAGCCGCCACTACTTTTCCCGGTGTGCCATCCCCGCATTACACCACCATGTGTCCCGTAACATCACCCGTGCCCTGACCAACGCAGTTACTGGGAAGGTCCACTTAACGACTGACACATGGACAAGTGCTTGTGGCCAGGGACGCTACATTTCCCTGACGGCACACTGGGTGAATGTCGTGGAGGCTGGGAGCGACTCGGACCCTGGGATGGCACGGGTGCTACCCACGCCGAGGATTGCGGGCCCTACCTCCATCAGGGTTTCCACCAGCACCTACGTTATTGGCTCCTCCTCCTCCGTTTCCACCTCCGAATTCTCTACACACACCGCCACTCCCCCATCAGCCAGTAGCTGGAAGCAGTGTAGCACTGCAGTGGGGAAGCGTCAACAGGCCGTGCTGAAGCTGATCTGCCTTGGGGACAAACAGCACACGGCCTCAGAGCTGTTGCAGGGGATTAGTCACCAGACCGAGCAGTGGCTCTCGCCACTCAACCTGCAAGCAGGCATGGTTGTGTGTGATAATGGGCGTAACTTGGTGGCGGCTTTGGAGCTCGGCAAGCTCACACACGTACCATGCCTAGCGCATGTATTTAATTTAGTGGTGCAGCGATTTCTAAAAACCTACCCCAATGTGCATGATCTCTTGACCAAGGTGCGCCGCGTGTGTGCACATTTCCGTAAGTCATCAACAGCTTCAGCCGGCCTGTTGAAGCTGCAGCAGCGCTTACAATTGCCAGCTCACCGGCTGCTGTGTGACGTGAGCACGCGCTGGAACTCCACCTTCCACATGTTGGCCCGGCTTTGTGAGCAGCAGAGGGCAGTAGTGGAGTACCAGCTGTTACACGGTCGTCGCCTCTCCGTTCAACTTCCTGTAATCAGAAATGAGGAGTGGGAATGGATGTCAGACCTCTGCGAGGTTTTACGCAATTTTGAGGAATCGACACAGATGGTGAGCGGCGATAACGCTATTATCAGTGTAACCATCCCACTTCTGTGTCTACTGAAACGCTCGCTGCTCACAATTAAAACCGACGCTTTGCATGTGGAAGAGGTGGAAATGGGGGAGGAAGAGCTTACACAAGGTGATAGCCAGAGCACCCTCACTTCGTCTTCTCAGCGACAATTGGAGGAGGCGGAGGAGGAGGAGGAGGAGGAGGAGGAGGAGGAGGAAGACACGGTTGCCTCCGCTACAGAGGGTAGCCATGGAACTTTAGTTCCATCTCTTCAGCGTGGGTGGGCAGAAGAGGAGGAAGAGGATGAGGAGATTGAGAGTCATCCTCCTGGTGAGGACAGCGAAATCTTGACTGTTGGTACTCTGGCACACATGGCTGACTTTATGTTAGGCTGCCTTTCCCGTGACCCACGCGTTGTACGCATTTTAGACAACACGGATTACTGGGTGTTCACCCTTCTGGACCCCCGCTACAAAGAGAATTTCTCATCTCTCATTCCTCCGGTGGAGAGGACAAGCAAAATGGTGCAATACCAGAAGGTTCTTGTCGAAAAATTGCTCCAAAATTTTCCATCTGACAACGCTGGCGGCAGAGTACGTGCTACCTTGGCCAACAGAGAAGGGGAGAAAAGGGGAGCACACAGCAGTTCCGAGAAAGGCAGGGCAACACTCTCCAAGGCGTGGGACACCTTCATGACACCCCGCCAGCACCCTCACCCTGATGCGCAGCCTAGTGTCACAAGGAGGGAAAAGTTTTGGAAGATGGTGAAGGAGTACGTAGCAGACCGTGTCAGCGTCCTCAATGATCCCTCTGTGCCTTACAACTACTGGGTGTCCAAGCTGGACACGTGGTATGAACTGGCACTCTACGCCTTGGAGGTGCTGGCCTGCCCTGCCGCCAGCGTTCTGTCTGAGCGGGTATTTAGTGCTGCTGGTGGCATCATAACAGATAAGCGTATCCGCCTTTCCACCGACAATGCTGATAGGTTGACACTTATAAAAATGAACAAGGCCTGGATTTCCCCTGACTTCTCCACTCCACTGGAGGAAAGCCCCGGGGGAACATAAACTCACTTTATATATGTTATTTACAATGATGGGAATACTCTGTATTCCCATTCACCCCTTCCACCCAAAAAACGGGTATATGGTTGACTCTTAATCTTCTCATCCTCCTCCTCCTCTTCCATATGTCCTGGGATATAATTTTTATATAGGGCCAGCTCACCAGCGTGCCCTGGGATATCATTTTTATATAGGGCCAGCTCACCAGCGGGCCCTGTGATATAATTTTTATATAGGGCCAGCTCACCAGCGGGCCCTGTTTGACAATTTTTATATAGGTCAGCTCACCAGCGGGCCTTCTCATATAATGTTTTATTGGGTCAGCTCTCTAGCGGGCCCTCTCATATAATGTTTTATAGCGTCAGCTCACTAGCGGGCCTTCGCATATAATGTTTAGGATGGTCAGCTCTGCAGCAGACCCTCACCCATAATGTTTTAGATGGTCAGCTCAGCGCACGTTTCCATCTTAATCATGGCCTCAGTTCTGAAAATCAAGGAAATTTTTGGGAGAATTTGCCTCTGCGCACGTTTCCCTCTTAATCATGGCCTCACTTCCGAAAACCAAGGAAATTTTTGGGAGAATTTGCAGATGATATACAAGTAAATATACAGCAAATATTGTTTGGTAACAATTTTTCGCCTAAAGTCGTTTTTATTTTCCTTTTTGTGTGTTTTATGGTCAGTCTGTAAAAATGGCGTACTACGGGCGAAAGATCGTTCCCAGCAGCGATGTTGGAGTCCAAGGTGCATCCAGACATCCTCCCTATGCTGTCCCTGAACCATTTCTGTAGTGTTTCCATCTTTTTCTGCCCTTTTCCTATGGACCAGGCACCCTCCCCTCATCAGAGCAGGGGGTGCCTGGTGTAATGCTCGAGTCCTCCCATTGACTTCAATGGGGCTCGGATGCTCGGCCGAGCACTCGAGCCTCAGGGGGTGCTCGGTCAGAGCACCCGAACATCCGAGCATTGGGGTGCTCGCTCATCACTAACAATAACAGGAAGATCAGCAAGCAAATAGGTTGCCTGTGTCTTGGCTGTCAGTCACATAGAATTTTGGAGTATATGGAGGACAACCTCCTTCCTGCCTTCTTATCCCCTTGAGTTCCCCCAGACTCCCCTAATATAGAGAACAAATGTCCTACCTAAATTACTTCCTATACTAAGCTTCAATTCCCCTTTATTTGCCTATCTCCTCTAGATAAAAAACATGCTGCTCTCTCCTCTCACAAACACAGAATGGCTGCTGTGAGAGCCTGACAGCCTTTTATATGGCTGTAGAAAACTTTTATGTGGTGTAGAAATATTTCTTCCCATTGATTTCAATGGGTGGAAAAGGTGGAAAAAAGTGAAAAAATGGCACTTTTCTCTGGAAATTTTTCGCCAAGAGGAACGTGCCATTATTCGCCGATTTCAGTTTGAGGCGAAAATTTTCGCCCATCCCTAGTCAGGAGAGCAGCATGACAATTCTTGGCTACATATACATAATGGATTGTCTGCACATTGAATCCTGACGTTTACAAATAAATAACCTATGACTTACTATTAATAAAACAGTGGGGATTTAGTTGCATGTTTTTGGCCAAAGGCATGGTAAGCCCGTCTGCCAAGAAATGTCATGCTGCTCTCCTGACCATACACATATGTAACTATTTAAACACTACTAATGAAGGCTATTTTGAGCTCGCCAGGAATCTGTGTATTTTTTACTTTTTGCATGTATTTTGGGAGGTTTTGGTTCCTCCTTTTTCGGCTGGTATGAATGTATTATGAAGGACCTGATTAGGCAAGAGGGTGTTGCATATCTGTAACTTTGGTAGGGCATAATGTTTCAATGGCTCAGGTGATCCACAAGACAGATAGATCATCACATCTCAGGAATTACTGTTGATCATTCTGATGTGGTTTGAATTTTGTAAGATCAAGCTGGGAGGCAACAACAATATCTGTGATGTGACTCATGGATGCATGAGGCATGGTAATATGAGGTATAATCCCATAGTTTAGACCCTTGGAGAAGTGTTACTTACAGTGTGTGCGCTACTGGACACCTTTGAAGTGAGTAAAGAGGTGATGGTACACTGCAGCTGATGGTACACTCAGATGCTTCAAACTTAATTAGTCAACAGGTCTTTGCAGCATGTTACAGTGTTTACCCAATAAATCCGTAGCAGGGAATAATAGTTAGCAACTTGGTGTGAGGAGGTGGGAAGAATTCATTCTAGGCCATACAGATCACTTGTGTAACCAATTCTCTCCACAGGTAATGGTTGATTCCATGGGAGCCCAGTGGATAGCTGGCACACAGGAGAGAGACCTACAGGAATGCCGAGATATCCATGCTGCGTGAGGCACACAAGTGGTAGGCGTAATATGCAATGAGTGCACTGTGCAATTACTACTATGTGTTAACAGCTGGATGAACAGGCAGAGCACACATAAAGTGTTCTTGTGGATGTCAGCCTTGGGTGCACAGAAGTCCAGGCCATGGCCTTATAAGGCCGGATCAGCAAATCTCAGTGAGTAAATCATCCAATAAAAAGGTGCCTCCTGCAGAGGAGAAAGGCAAATAGATTGGATAAGGCTGAGGGTGGACTGTGGACTGAGAAGAGGAGGATGAATTTGGATTTTATTCGTACGAGCAGAGCTTCAGCTCTATGCGTCTGAGTGGCATGGCCACCAAACTGAAATGCTAGTCGAAATTAATTTTTTTTATCCAAGCTTACTTGGCAACTGGAATGCCCAATTATACAAATTTTAGCTTCAGAAATGCTTTTACAGATCAGTTAGCAGCCAGGCCATTCAAAGGCTTTTTATGGCAAAGTAAACCATTAAAAATAACAATTTCTTATGCAAGGGTTAGGATTTGCAAAAAGAAGTATAATTAAAAATGAAACCTTTAAAAAAAAATGTTAGCATAGCCTACTGCTACAAAGTAAGCCTTGAAAAAAATTGTTTGCAGGTTTATGGCAAACTAAGCCTGGAAAAAAGTTGTTAGCAAGCTTACAGAAAGGCAAGCTTTGGGAAATCATTAGAAGGCTGAGGACTATTGCATGATCAGCTTTGAAAAAATTGTTAGCGGTTAGAACAGGCCTACAGAAAGGTATGTCTTGAAAAATGTTTTGTTCTAGTGGTTGGGAGCTGGTAGATCAGCAACTGACAACAGCAAGTGACTGCTGGTGTTGCTAGGTGACTAACTACTCAGGAGTCATGACTCGTTATCAATGAAGTAATAAAATAATTCCCATGTACTGCAATGTGCTGTGCATATTCTACAGGGTAGATAGACAGAAGGTAGGTATTCCCTTATACCCTGCATCCTATTACCTATCCACTCCCACAGTGCCATGTGTGGACATTGAACCTCACAATGTGCAATGTGTACAGACATACTGACAAATTCTCACACCGTTAGAATCATTGTCTGTTGGTGGTATTTGTATCAACAAAGTCTGTGGCAGTGAAGATGCTGAGGGCACTGGGTGGACACCTGGAATATTACTATTAGCATAGAAATATAAGTGTCGTTGCTGGGAATGAATAAGGGCACAGTCACAGCATTTGATTGCTTGGGGGAAGATTAACAGTATCAACATAAACCTCAGGGTTATTATGATGGAAGATGAGCTTTATTAGAGCATTCATGCCAGGATGTAATCACTCCTTCCCCTTGTTCATGATCTTTTCACACACTGTGCATATTGCAGTTTTTGATCCCTCTACAGTCCCTACCACAACAGAAACATATTCCCACACCCATTATTTCAGATATGGTAGAGTAGGAGAAGTATTAGGATGCCTTGACACCTGATGCCTGGACACCTTCTTTCCAATTTCTTTCCAGATGCACCTGAAGTGGTGGTGGTTTTTTGTGATGCTGCTGATGTCTCAGTATTAGAACCAGAAGGAACCCCACCTGTCCCATATCACCTCTGGTGTTAGTTCTTCCGTCAAAGTCTGTAGGGATGATTATCCCATCTCATTCTTGCCACTGCTACTACTACTTCTATAACCCATGATCGTAGAGTACAAACCTGCCTTATCCTGTAACAAGTGATTATTAGATGACTCAGCAGGTACCCATTGCCATCTGAAGATCCCTCTACCACTCTTTGTTTGTTTGAGCTTGGAAAACTCTGCTTTCCTTGACATCATCAACACTATCACCATCATCATCAGCAGCAGCACCACTACCACAGACACATATTCCCACACCCAATATTTCAGATAAGATAGAGGAGGAGAAGTATTAGGATGCCTGGACACCTTCTTTCCACCGTCTTTCCAGATGCACCTGAAGTGCTGGTGGTTTTTGTGATGCTGCTGATGTCTCAGTATTAGAACCAGAAGGAATCCCACCTGTCACATATCACCTCTGGTGTTAGTTCTTCCTCCAAAGTCTGTAGGGATGATTATCCCATTCCATTCTCGCCACTGTTACTACTACTACTACTACTACTACTACTACTACTACTACTACCACCACCCATGATCGTAGAGGACATGCCTGCCTTATCCTGTGATAAGTGATTATTAGATGACTCAGCAGGAACCCATTGCCATCTGAAGATCCCTCTGCCACTCTTTGTTTGAGCTACAAAAGCACTACTTTCCTTGACATCATCAACACTATCACCATCATCATCAGCAGCAGCAGCAGCACCACCAGACTCTTCCTCCACTCTTGGTGGTGACATAGGTGGTACATCTGTTCTCAAATTTACAGACAAAGCAAGCTCAGGCAGCTGCACTTCAGTGCTGTAAATGAACACAGATGGGAAAAGTCAAAAGTCCCCTTTTTTAGAAACATATCCCATAACCTTTTAAATATCACATATTCCTAAACAGAATTTGAAATGCATGACTTAAGTGTATAAGCTAGAAAGTATGTTAAAAAATGCTTTTTTTGCTATTTAAGTGTGGGCAATTGTTCTTGACAGTTTGACCCCTGTTTGAGTACACAAGTTCCTAAAATAGATAAGGGTAATGTATAGCTTGATTGAGGTAAAAATCATATAAAAGGTGCAGATGTAGCAATCTCTAACGGCCATTGTCCAATGTTGAGCACCTTGATCTGATAACGTCCATTGACTTGCATGGGGAGCTTTATTTATTAAACACAGAATGTTACAGATAAGACACGACAATGAGTAAGATCACATCTATAAGCGTTTAAATGATCTGGACAGGATGGGTTCAAATCTCAAAAAAATTATCTGTTTTATCATTTTTTTATTATTCATGCGCAATTATAGCCAATTTTTATATACATAAAACTTAATCATTTTAACTTAAAAACAAAATACTTACAATATTTACTAGATGTACATAATATTTTATTGCCTATAAACCCATTTTATTTTGGTTATAATGTCCCTTTATTGAGATAAAGTTTATTAAATTAAAGGTTGAAACAATTCTGGGACAAACCAACTGCATTTTAGGCAACAAATAAAAAGTCAAATGTGACCTTTAACTGCATGATTTCTATGGAGATTGCTTCACAATGCTTTGAAGACCTCTCTTGCATTCAATGGGTTAAGAGCCCCTTTTAAACCAATAGGGGTTTTTATCTGTCACCTTAGGTGCAGCTAATTTGCCTCAGTTTTGCTCCAATTTTCTTATGGCATATGGTCCTAACAGTCCCCCAGGGTCTTGAGAATGTGTGAGCAGTAACAGAAGGGAAGAGAGCCCTCAGAAATGAAGGCCCATAGGGAAAAAATTAGACAGCTGTTAACATGTAAATTAATTTGAACGTACAAGCACTTTATATTCTCAAGACCGTTTATCTTAAACATTATGGTACTGCATGTGCATTTATCCATTAATTACAACTGAACTTAAAGGAGACGTAACATCTTAATAATAACAGACTTACACACTTTCCTTTCTTTGGCCATAAAATCCTACTGCCCTTTACTAATTTTTCCCTTGTGCCTAATTAAGACAACATCTTCAATCAGTTTTGGATGCCATATTTCCATACAAGCAGACATGACAGTTGCTGGCAGGATTGCAGGACCACAGACTCTGTTCACTGCACATGGTAATCTTTAGGGGTGGGTGAAAAGTGTGAAAAATTTCCCGCATTACTTTTTGCGAAAATGTGCTGATTTTTTGCAAAAAAATCCGCCTTTCCACCTATGCAAAAATGTCCTCCTTTTTGCCTGTTTTAACAAATCTTCCTCCTATGTTAACATATTTTAACACTTTTTTTGCCTATATTTCCTATAGGTACTACATTTCCTGTAATATTACTTCTTCTGAGGGCTGAAGTTTAGAAATAAGTGGCTGAAAGTCAATGTTGTGAGTCCTACAGCAAAATATGGCTTGAAAAATATGTTAGCATGCAGAATGCATTTGTTCTTTGCCCACAACACTTTCTTGCTTAAGTGACACTGGCACATATTCATGATGATATCAAGTAATAAAAAAAAAATAAAGTACAACTACAATGTGGCAGATACGTATTGTAGTGGTGGTCGGGGACTGGCATGGTGTGATTTGTGTATATATTTTACCATTGTCATACTATATCCTCCTTCTCAGATTATTGAAACACATTATTTATAGGTCATAGCAGTAGTCCAATCTGTCCTCCACCTCCTCATCTGTGCTGCTTTTAATATATTTGTCCTGGCTTTGTCTGTTATGTGTGGGTTCTGCTACTACTACTACTACTGGAGCTAGATGTTGATGTAGTACTACTGCCACTACTACTAGGTGTCAAAGGTGCAGCACTTACAGCAGCACCAGAGGTACTCATCATATCTAACACTGTGGATGTTAACCTGTGTTGCTGTTGCTGGGTACTCAAAACAGGCATGTGTGTGGCTGAGTGGGACTTGGACTTTGAAGAGGCGATGGTGCCGATGACGAATGAGTTTATAGACAGGCACAGTGCTCCTTAAAAGTGGTGGAAGATTCAGTGTTTAACTTGCTGCTAATCTTATAGCCCTGGCACAATCCTCACTCTCAACTTCATCTATATCTGAACAAGAGAAGGATGCTGGAGGAATATATTCTAGCTCTGCATCATCATCAGTCATCATTAGGTCAACCTCAGCAGCATCAGCATCACCTGACAATTCTTGCCCACTACTACCCTTATATTCTTCTAAGCTTTTGGAGGTCTCAAACAATTTCTTTTTACTTTTACTGTAACAAAATTCCCTACTATGGGTGTTTTGGTGCTTGTTTGTCTCCTATCTAATGCAGCAGGTGGTTCAGCTGCTACACCTTCCTCTATTATGCTATTGCAATATCATCAAAATTTGAATGCGACTTGCTGTCGTCTTCAGTAGTGTTGAGCGAGCATGCTCGGCCGAAGCTCGGTTCGGCTCGAGCATCGCTCTGCTCGGCACATGGCGGTACTCGTACGAGTACCGCATGTGCTCGCCCGTCATGTTCGGGTCTCCTCCCCGCACGTTTCGCGGCTGCTACGCAGCCAATAAACGTGCAGGGAAGCTCTGACATCAGTGTAATGCCAGCAGCCATGTTGGCTGCTGGCATTACACTGATTGGCTGGACAGAACTCGTGGTCGGGTGCTGTATAGCACCTGACCAGCGAGTTCGGCTCAGTCTTAGCCAGGGAGAGATGAGGATAGGAAGGGAAAGTCAGTGTAGGGAGAAGAAAAGCAATTGTGAAAAAAAAAAGACCCAAAAGTCCTTTTTAGGACTACTGTGTGTGGGGGCAGCAGTTTATTTTGTGTGGGGGGGCAGAGAAAAAAAAAAAAAAATCTTCATATATTCTGTTCACTGTGCCTAGCCGCAGATTAGCAGCACATTCTGTTTAGTGTGCAAAGTTGCAGATTAGAGCACATTCTGTTCAGTGTGCAAAGTTGCAGATTAGCAGCACATTCTTTTTAGTGTGCAAAGTTGCAGATTAGAGCACATTCTGTTTAGTGTGCAAAGTTGCAGATTAGCAGCACATTCTGTTTACTGTGCAAAGTTTCAGAATAGGAAAACATTCTGTTAAGTGTTCAAACTGTAAAATATCAAAGTCACATATTCCATTCACTGTGCGTAGCCGCAGTTAAGAAGCAAATTCTGTTTACTGTGCAAAGTTTCAGAATAGGAAAACATTCTGTTAAGTGTTCAAACTGTAAAATATCAAAGTCACATATTCCATTCACTGTGCGTAGCCGCAGTTAAGAAGCAAATTCTGTTTACTGTGCAAAGTTTCAGAATAGGAAAACATTCTGTTAAGTGTTCAAACTGTAAAATATCAAAGTCACATATTCCATTCACTGTGCGTAGCCACAGTTAAGAAGCAAATTCTGTGTACTGTGCAAAGTTTCAGAATAGGAAAACATTCTGTTAAGTGTTCAAACTGTAAAATATCAAAGTCACATATTCCATTCACTGTGCGTAGCCGCAGTTAAGAAGCAAATTCTGTTTACTGTGCAAAGTTTCAGAATAGGAAAACATTCTGTTAAATGTTTAAACTGTAAAATATCAAAGTCACATATTCCATTCACTGTGCGTAGCCGCAGTTAAGAAGCAAATTCTGTGTACTGTGCAAAGTTTCAGAATAGGAAAACATTCTGTTAAGTGTTCAAACTGTAAAATATCAAAGTCACATATTCCATTCACTGTGCGTAGCCGCAGTTAAGAAGCAAATTCTGTGTACTGTGCAAAGTTTCAGAATAGGAAAACATTCTGTTAAGTGTTCAAACTGTAAAATATCAAAGTCACATATTCCATTCACTGTGCGTAGCCGCAGTTGAGAAGCAAATTCTGTTTACTGTGCACAGTTTCAGAATAGGAAAACATTCTGTTAAGTGTTCAAACTGTAAAATATCAAAGTCACATATTCCATTCACTGTGCGTAGCCGCAGTTAAGAAGCAAATTCTGTTTACTGTGCACAGTTTCAGAATAGGAAAACATTCTGTTAAGTGTTCAAACTGTAAAATATCAAAGTCACATATTCCATTCACTGTGCGTAGCCGCAGTTAAGAAGCAAATTCTGTGTACTGTGCAAAGTTTCAGAATAGGAAAACATTCTGTTAAGTGTTCAAACTGTAAAATATCAAAGTCACATATTCCATTCACTGTGCGTAGCCGCAGTTAAGAAGCAAATTCTGTTTACTGTGCAAAGTTGCAGATTTGCAGCACATATTCCGTGTAATATGAAGAAGGCGGGTAAAAAGGGACGGGGAAGTGGACGTGATCCTGATAGTTCAGGGCGCGGGTCAGGACGCGTAGAAACTGTGCCTGGTGCCAGAGCACAAGACAGAAAGACATCCACCATACCTAGCTTCATGTCTCATTTTACAGGGCGTCGCAGGACATCACTCTCGAGGTCCGACCACTGCGAACAGGTGGTCGGTTGGATGTCAGCTGATACTGCTTCCAGTCGGTTAAGCACCACCCTGTCTTCCACCAAGTCCACTCTCAGTAGCCAAGAGTCTGGTCAACATAATCCTCACTCTGATCATCCTTCCTCCCACCATAGAGGATCTGGTCAAAGAAGTGATCCCACACTGGGATATAGTGAGGAGCTCGTCTCATCACCAATCCTTAATTTGAACCTCTCTCCAAGCACGCTTGCAGAGGAACATGACATCTTGTGCCCTGATTCACAACCTCTAGAGGGTACCCAATCACAAGAAGATGACAGAGGTGAACGGCATTTAAGGTCAAAGGAAGTGGATGATGATGATGATGAGACACAGTTGCCATTAAATCAACCACTATTACTGTCTCAAGACCTTGATGAGGAGGATGATATACAGTTGTCAATGACTGAGTATGTGGTGGGATCAAGACATGAGGAGGATGATCAGAGTGAGGAAGTGGAGGAGGACTTGGTGGACGATGAGGTGACTGACCCCACCTGGGAAGGTGTAGAGCCGAGCGATGACAGCAGTCCTGAGGGTGAGCCATCTGCAGCACCGCAACAGGCTGGAAGAGGCAGTGGTGTGGCTACAGAAAGAAGGCGGACCGCACCAAACCGGCCCGCAAATGTTCCACGGAGCACCCCCTTGCGTAAATCTCCCTTGCCAAGGGGTAGGTGTTCCGCGGTATGGCGTTTTTTTAAGGAAAGTGCGGACGACAAAAGAATTGTAGTTTGCAACCTGTGCCACACCAGAATGAGCCGAGGCATGAACACTAGAAACCTCACCACCACCAGCATGATCCGACACATGGCATCCAAGCACCGTAATAAGTTGGAGGAACGCCTGGATCGCCCATCTGTGTCTGCAGGCCACACCACTGCCTCCTCTTCCCCTGTTTTCGGTGCCGGCCAATCGCCTGTCGAAGGCGCAGGCCCGCATACCTCCCGCCCTGCACCTGTACCATCTGAAGCACCATCAGCGACCACATCCACTTCCCTGTCCCAGCACAGCGTCCAAATGTCGTTACCCCAGGCATTTGAGCGCAAGCGAAAATACCCAGCCACCCACCCACAGGCCATAGCACTAACCTCACACCTTTCCAAATTACTGGCCATGGAAATGCTGCCATTTAGGCTTGTGGAGACTGAGTCCTTCCGCAGCCTGATGGCAGCAGCTGTCCCTCGGTACGCAGTCCCCAGCCGCCACTACTTTTCCCGGTGTGCCGTCCCCGCCTTACACCACCATGTGTCCCGTAACATCACCCGTGCCCTGACCAACGCAGTTACTGGGAAGGTCCACTTAACGACTGACACATGGACAAGTGCTTGTGGCCAGGGACGCTACATTTCCCTGACGGCACACTGGGTGAATGTCGTGGAGGCTGGGAGCGACTCGGACCCTGGAATGGCACAGGTGCTACCCACGCCGAGGATTGCGGGCCCTACCTCCATCAGGGTTTCCGCCAGCACCTACGTTATTGGCTCCTCCTACTCCGTTTCCACCTCCGAATTCTCTGCGCGCAGCGCCACTCACCCATCAGCCGGTAGCTGGAAGCAGTGTAGCACTGCAGTGGGGAAGCGTCAACAGGCCGTGCTGAAGCTGATCTGCCTTGGGGACAAACAGCACACGGCCTCAGAGCTGTTGCAGGGGATTAGTCACCAGACCGAGCAGTGGCTCTCGCCACTCAACCTGCAACCAGGCATGGTTGTGTGTGATAATGGGCGTAACTTGGTGGCGGCTTTGGAGCTCGGCAAGCTCACACACGTACCATGCCTAGCGCATGTATTTAATTTAGTGGTTCAGCGATTTCTAAAAACCTACCCCAATTTGCATGATCTCTTGACCAAGGTGCGCAGCGTGTGTGCACATTTCCGTAAGTCATCTACAGCTTCAGCCGGCCTGTTGAAGCTGCAGCAGCGCTTACAATTGCCAGCTCACCGGCTGCTGTGTGACGTGAGCACGCGCTGGAACTCCACCTTCCACATGTTGGCCCGGCTTTGTGAGCAGCAGAGGGCAGTAGTGGAGTACCAGCTGTTACACGGTCGTCGCCTCTCCGTTCAACTTCCTCTAATCAGAAGTGAGGAGTGGGAATGGATGTCAGACCTCTGTGAGGTTTTACGCAATTTTGAGGAATCGACACAGATGGTGAGCGGCGATAACGCTATTATCAGTGTAACCATCCCACTTCTGTGTCTACTGAAACGCTCGCTGCTCACAATTAAAACCGACGCTTTGCATGTGGAAGAGGTGGAAATGGGGGAGGAAGAGCTTACACAAGGTGATAGCCAGAGCACCCTCACTTCGTCTTCTCAGCGACAATTGGAGGAGGCGGAAGAGGAGGAGGAGGAGGAGGAAGACACGGTTGCCTCCGCTACAGAGGGTAGCCATGGAACTTTAGTTCCATCTCTTCAGCGTGGGTGGGCAGAAGAGGAGGAAGAGGATGAGGAGATTGAGAGTCATCCTCCTGGTGAGGACAGCGAAATCTTG
This sequence comes from Rhinophrynus dorsalis, assembly GCA_037306005.1. NCBI lineage: Eukaryota > Metazoa > Chordata > Amphibia > Anura > Rhinophrynidae > Rhinophrynus > Rhinophrynus dorsalis. Next base: position 348,873,455 of record CM074724.1, on the reverse strand, counting down.
CCTGTTGGTACTCTGGCACACATGGCTGACTTTATGTTAGGCTGCCTTTCCCATGACCCACGCGTTATACGCATTTTAGACAACACGGATTACTGGGTGTTCACCCTTCTGGACCCCCGCTACAAAGAGAATTTCTCATCTCTCATTCCTCCGGTGGAGAGGACAAGCAAAATGGTGCAATACCAGAAGGTTCTTGTTGAAAAATTGCTTCAAAATTTTCCATCTGACAACACTGGCGGCAGAGTACGTGCTACCTTGGCCAACCGAGAAGGGGAGAAAAGGGGAGCACACAGCAGTTCCGACAAAGGCAGGGCAACACTCTCCAAGGCGTGGGACACCTTCACGACACCCCGCCAGCACCCTCACCCTGATGCGCAGCCTAGTGTCAAAAGGAGGGAAAAGTTTTGGAAGATGGTGAAGGAGTACGTAGCAGACCGTGTCAGCGTCCTCAATGATCCCTTTGTGCCTTACAACTACTGGGTGTCCAAGCTGGACACGTGGTATGAACTGGCACTCTACGCCTTGGAGGTGCTGGCCTGCCCTGCCGCCAGCGTTCTGTCTGAGCGGGTATTTAGTGCTGCTGGTGGCATCATAGCAGATAAGCGTATCCGCCTTTCCACCGAAAATGCTGATAGGTTGACACTTATAAAAATGAACAAGGCCTGGATTTCCCCTGACTTCTCCACTCCACTGGAGGAAAGCCCCGGAGGAACATAAAGTGACTTTATATATGTTATTTACAATGATGGGAATACTCTGTATTCCCATTCACCCCTTCCACCCAAAAAACGGGTATATGGTTGACTCTCTTCCATATACCCTGGGATATCATTTTTATATAGGGCCAGCTCACCAGCGGGCCCTGTGATATAATTTTTTATATAGGGCCAGCTCACCAGCGGGCGCAGTTTGACAATTTTTGTATAGGTCAGCTCACCAGCGGGCCTTCTCATATAATGTTTTATTGGGTCAGCTCTCTAGCGGGCCCTCTCATATAATGTTTTATAGCGTCAGCTCACTAGCGGGCCTTCGCATATAATGTTTAGGATGGTCAGCTCCGCAGCAGACCCTCACCCATAATGTTTTGGATGGTCGGCTCAGCGCATGTTTCCCTCTTAATCATGGCCCCAGTTCAGAAAAATCGAGGACATTTTTGGGAGAATTTGCCTTTGCGCACGTTTCCCTCTTAATCATGGCCTCAGTTCAGAAAAATCAAGGAAATTTTTGGGAGAATTTGCCTCTGCGCACGTTTCCCTCTTAATCATGGCCTCAGTTCAGAAAAATCAAGGAAATTTTTGGGAGAATTTGCCTCTGCGCACGTTTCCCTCTTAATCATGGCCTCAGTTCAGAAAAATCAAGGAAATTTTTGGGAGAATTTGCCTCTGCGCACGTTTCCCTCTTAATCATGGCCTCAGTTCAGAAAAATCAAGGAAATTTTTGGGAGAATTTGCCTCTGCGCACGTTTCCCTCTTAATCATGGCCTCAGTTCAGAAAAATCGAGGAAATTTTTGGGAGAATTTGCAGATGATATACAAGTAAATATACAGCAAATACTGTTTGGTAACAATTTTTCGCCTAAAGTCGTTTTTATCTGCCTTTTTGTGTGTTTTACGGTCAGTCTGTAAAAATGGCGTACTACGGGCGAAAGATCGTTCCCAGCAGCGATGTTGGAGTCCAAGATGCATCCAGACATCCTCCCTATGCTGTCCCTGAACCATTTCTGTGGTGTTTCCATCATTTTCTGCCCTTTTCCTATGGACCAGGCACCCTCCCCTCATCAGAGCAGGGGGTGCCTGGTGTAGTGCTCGAGTCCTCCCATTGACTTCAATGGGGCTCGGGTGCTCGGCCGAGCACCCGAGCCTCCGGAGGCGCTCGGTCAGAGCACCCGAACACCCGAGCATTGGGGTGCTCGCTCATCACTAGTCTTCAGTGTTCTTCTTATATGGTTCTTTATTTCTACTGGCACTGGTGGTGCTGGAATTAGTTCTGCTGGGACCTTGACAAACTGCATCCTCTCTTGGAATAGAGGGATAATCATCATTGATTGCACACACTGCAGCAACCATTGCTGCAGTCAGTTTTTGATCTACTACTTCACTCTCATGTCCCTGTACTGCTCCAACCCTTATCCCTTCCCCTTGTTCATTTGCTGGACGTTACACAAATACACTGTGTTTTTTTACTGTACGGTACACAACACAACTGATGCAGCTGTATGATGCCTTGCATAAGCCCAGTCAGCTGTCTGTCATTGTCACCTAAGATATTTAGTTTTTTTATTCTTTTTAGTTTTTTCTTTTTTTTTCTTTTTTTAAGTTGTCCACCCTGTTGTGTTATCACAGTCTGTCCAAAAAAATTATAACTGAAAAACAAAATCAACAAGTCTTTCCCCAGACTTTCCCACCCAGCACAGAGACAAGATCAGCAAGATCAGCAAGCAAATAGGTCACTAGCTGCCTGTGTCTTGCCTGTCAGTCACATAGAATTTTGGAGTATTTGGGGGTCAACCTCCTCCCTCCCTTCTTATCCCGTAGAGTGCCCTCAGACTCCGTTAATACAGAAAACAAATGTCCTACCTAAATGACTCTCTAAACTAAGCTTCAATTCCCCTTTATTTGCCTGTCTCCTCTAGCTAAAAAGCATGTTGCTCTCTCCTCTCACAAACACAGAATGGCTGCTGTGAGAGCCCGACAGCCTTTTATATGGCTGTAGAAAACTTTTGTGTGGTGGAGAAATACTTTTCTTCCCATTGATTTCAATGGTCAGAAAAGGCGGGAAAAAGCGGAAAACTGTACTTTTTGCGGGAAATCATTCGTGAAGCAGAAATTTCAGTTTGAGGCGAAAATCTTCGCCCATCCCTGGTAATCTTATCCCTAGTGACCAGAGATGAGTGAGTGTGCAATATATTACTATTACTTGAGTGCAGACTCATGCATTCTGCCTGCTTCAGTCTGATGAAAAAAACCTGCTGATTCCGTGGACATGACATCCAGGACTAAGTAAAGATGATGGGGAGAATGTGTAATGGCAATTCCATGCTGTATCAAGATATGGATTTATTTTTTTAAATTTAATTTAAATCCTAGGCCTGCCTAACATTAATTTGCTAAGCTAGGGGTTCCAGTATTTCTCCTATTAATGCATCTTGTTCTAGAAAATTCACAATAGAGCAGTTTTGGGATACTCCTTTCCCCTCTGACTTGTTTATGGTTAGGCACTAAACAAATTGTAGGAAAATGTTTCAAATGTATGCAATTTCCCTGCTCGTGCTATGGAACGGATACATTAAGCTTGCTGTCATTAAAATCCTATCCATGGCAGAGACTGCTCATCATTACGCACTTTACAGTGTTCATACACTGCAATGCATATCCATAAGTGCAGAGTTAGAGGCAAACATCAGTGAAGCTTCTTTGGCAAATTCATACATTCACCCTGTTATCTCTTGAACTTAGAAGCAAACACAATATTCATAAGTGTCATTAGGATTTTGTGACTCTAATATGGTAAGGCTATTTTCACACGAACAACATCAGTTCAGCAGTGCTGAATTTGATCTGTTGCCCCCATGGTGCATGGTGCAAAGCTGGGCTATGGTGCCTTTCACATGGTATGATCTCCTGTGATTGCACCAAAGTCCAACATGCTGTGCATTCCCTGAGGAATATAGTAAAGTTGCAGTAAGCAAGGCCTGCACAACAGCCTAAAGGACTGCCAGCGGACCTTAAACATGAGCTGAGCTGGAGGTTACACTGCTCATTTCAAGCTAAAATGAATGGATTGCCCATGTGAGCACCAATCAGTAACATTTGGCTGGTGTTCACATGGGCCAGCCTGCAGGAGAGGGTGAATGAAGATACAGAGGTGACAGAACTGTTGCAGGGGGCTGAAACAGCCTGTTTCTAGATTGAAAGAAGCTTAATGAATGTTATTATTAGGAAGCCTTGTTTCTCCTTCAGCTTCTTCAATCAGTTCCCTTACAGATGAAGACTTGATTCAATAAATAAATGGGGATAAAATAAGCGTCTCATTCATAGAAACCATAGAAGAGCAGTCCCTGTCCCAAGGAGCTTACAGTCTAAATGGGCAATAGGAGACAGACAACAGGGTATGAAGTTGTCAAGTGCTGTTAGTTCTAGTGCTGAGTTGGACAAAAGGTAGTGCATGGTCCTAGTGCACCAGATCAATCAATCAATCAATATTGATTAATACTACTCAATCAATATTATTTAACCTGTGATGGATTGTTGCAATCCTTCTGGTACTCAAAGGGTTAAATGATATGTAAGAAAATAGTTATTTTTAACTTTCTAAAGCTCTTCAGTTCCAAAACGATGAATCTTAAGTAAATCACAGCAGTTGAACATTAAACATAATTTAATCACTTAATTAATCTAACTCTTGCTCATGTTTCAAATTATGACGCATTTTCTTGTAAAAATGATTAAGTTGCTAATTAAGCTGTTTCTAACTCGTTTCCCTGGTTGCCAATGATAATTAACATGCAAATGAGCTCAGGGAGGGGAGGCACAAGGGTCCCAAGTTCATTACCAAGTTAATTACTGTTTGCATACTGAAGTATTACTGTTATAAATTTTAGCATTTAACTTAATAGGCAAAAAGATAATTATACTGAAGGAGTGGGGAACATTAGTTTCTTAGTGTTAATTCCCTTTAATTTTTTAAAGTCACTGTGTCAACTAAAAAATCATTATTCGTTTCTGAATTGGCATGTTGCTATTTTCTTTACATAGTCATTGCACGGTAATGGGCATAAAGGAGACCTAATACTTAACCTTTTGAGTGCCAGAGGGGTATGTGTATCCCTCTGGCACTCAAAGGATTAATAATAATATTCCCCCACTTACCTTACTATAGCAAAAAAAAAATACTAATGACCCCAAAGATTTTGGCCATTGTGCCTTTGTTCAAGAGACACAATCACAGAAACATGTGTTGGCAGATAAGGGCCACCTTAAGGCCCATTTCTCTAGAATCACCATTTATTTATCACAAGAGTTCTGAAATGAATGTACTGTTTCAGCTGCAGCCACGTCACCTTTTTAGTAAAGTAGTTTTTTCTGTAATTTTTTTTTTTTTCGGGGGGGGGAAAAAACCCAGTGCAACTTTGCTCAAGATGGATAACAGAGTGATGAATTGTGCTAGATCATACTAATGTAAATTCAGAAGACATAAAGTTATAGCATATGTTGCCCTAGACAGGTCTACACAACCCTATAAAAGGCAAACGTTAGCACTAGAACATCTTCAAACAGTCCAAGATTTGCTGTCCATGGAAGTGGACTTGAAAGTTGCTGGCAAGACCACAGGACCTCAGAATCTGCTCACAGCACAAGATAATCATAAACATTTAAGGGAAGGCTGTGCAATACTCAAAGTGTTAGTAATGTCTCAGAAAAAAAAAATATCGTTTTGTAGTGCTTAAAAAGTTCAACTAAATGCAACAAATCCTATATCTCAAACCACTATGGATTGAGAGATATTCGCATTTAAAGTTTGCCGTTTCCTGCTGTCAGCTGACAGCAGGAGATCCGTGTCAGCTGACACGAGGAGGCTCGTCAGCAGAGCCGCAATAGTGTTATTTAAAACTAATAACTTCATTGGAATGGTCTACAAAGTGTGCTTGCAAACCAGGCACACTTTGTAGACCTTTCCAATGAAGTCATTTTTTTTAAATAACACGATTGCAGCTCTGCTGCAGAGCTGCCAGTTGGTCCATGGACAGGATTCCCTGGCAGGATTCCCCCGCAGTAAGCATGGAGAAGGGGAGGGAGTGAGGAACTTTGAATAGGAATATCTCTCAAACCGTAGCGGTCTGAGAGATAGGATTTGTTGCATGTAGTTGAACTTTTTAAGCACTACAAAACGACAAAGATTTTTTCTGGGACATTACTGTCCCTTAAAAGGAATAGTAATACTTGATATGTAAAAAAAAAAATATTGTAGTGTTTATTCTTCTGAGTAAAACAAGGCTGTCCCTACTGCTGAGAGGAGCTATATTCAAAAGCTATTACATCTCAAACTTGAATTTGTTTAGGTGCAGTATTACAGTGGCTTGAAATTGTACAGTGGTGCTGTTGCTACACCATCCTATGGACAGCTCTGTACAATTTCAGGCCACTGTGATACTGCACCTAAAAAAATCAAATTTAAGGTGTAAAAACTTTTCAATAACACACCTTTCATCAGTAGAAGTACCCTTGTTTTACCCAGGGTTATAAACCCTACAACATATTTTTTTTTATATTTTAAGTATTACAATTGGTTTATATGGTTAAGTCTGCTCATGCACGCAGTCTACTTCAGTTTGAAATAAACAGCTGCCATGCCTCCTTAAATGGACATGAAATCCAGGACTGATCTTTTGGAGAAAAAAAAGCACCGGGCTAAACAGGGACAATTAGGATTTTGTAGTCATAATATTAAGGTGGGGGGGGGGCTAATTCTTTAACCCCTTAATGACCAGCAGTCCAGGGATGTTACTTTCCCTTTAGGACCACTTTGATCCTTGCTGACATGCAGGTACATGTGACCTGTTATGAGCAGAGATCTGAGAGAGACTGCTTCGGACCCTGTTTTGTCTTTTCTCAAAAATAATTTATTTTACACAAATATAGCTAATACACCATATAGGCCTAGTTTACTGTTATGTAACACAAAAAGAATGTGTTGAGGTGACAGGTCCACTCAAACAATTGGATATGTTTAAATGGGAAGTTAAAGGGGAACTACCACCCCACACAATCTTTACCTTCACTAAGTCCCCATCTGGCGACTTGCTGCTTAGTAGCGCTAGTCGCCAGAATAATTACCTTATTTAATAGATTTCTCCTCTTTTCCATGGGTGACAGTAGCACGGAGAACGGACATCTTGCCACAATGACAAGATGTCCGCGCTCCGTCCTGCCTGTCGCCCATGGAAGAGAGGAGAAATCTATTAAATAAGGTAATTATTCTGGTGACTAGTGCTACTAAGCAGCTAGTCGCCAGATGGGGACTTAGTGAAGGTAAAGACTGAGTGGGGTGGTAGTTCCCCTTCAACACTTATTATGTGAAAATATGTATTCCAGCTGAGTAAAACAAGGATAATTCCACTGCTAAAAACGGGGGGTGGCACTTTCTTACAAAACAGAACCATTTCTGGAGCAAATCAACTGCATCAAAGTTGAGAAATAACAATTTCCAAAACTCCCAATGCATTGGAAACCTCTAGTATTGAATGGGTTAAAATCCCAATTTAAACCAAAGGGGAGTTTTATTTGTCTGCTATGGTGCAGTTGGTCTGCCCTGCTCTTGCTCTTCCAAGATGGTGTGGTTAGGTGGTGTTGCTGCTACTGCTGTTTTTAGAAAGCTGAATACTACCAAAAAAGCTCTCCATAGACAGCAATAGCAAAGTCAAAATCTTGATCTCAAAATCTAGAGAATAAAAAAGCGTGTCTGTGCAGTAATAACATTCATCTCCTAGCAATGGGATTACCCTTGTTTGTTTTTTAATTTATATTTTAATGAAAGAGAAAGCGTGTACAATATAAAAAGCACAAAAAACAAGCTTAAAAGTATTGGATAAAGGATATGATATACAGTAAGTCGTAAGTGATAATTATACAAAAGACAATTAGCAAATAATCACATTTGAAAAATTAACCTCCTAAGTGTGGAAGGTTGAAATCTGAGTCGGGCTAACAATATCCTTATTCAGAGCTTTGAGGGGAAACTGACGAGACCAGTCTTCAGAGGAAAAAAAAAGGAAGGAGAAAGTAGGGATGTGGCAGTTGGAGGTATGAAATGTCTTCCATGAAGGGAGAGAGAGGGTGGAGATAAGGAAGGGGGGGGGAGATTGGAACCACATGGGAGACTACCATGCCAGCAATATGAAGAACGGTTATCAGACTGGAGAAAACTGTAACCACGAGTGGTGTATTTCCTGGTATGTGTCTATTGTTCCCATTGAGGAGTGGTAAGTTCTCTCCATGAGTAGAATATTGAGGAGGCAAGCTTTCCAGTCAGCCACAGTTGTAGGACTCAAGCTCTAGCTACTGTCTAGTAAGATCCAGAGTCGGAGTGTGGGGCTGAGGGGGGGTGTGTATCCTTAGGTAAAAGGGAGAGAAGAAGCAATTGGTGCCAGGAAGATGGGTACCAGACAGGTTAGGTAGATGTGATATAACCGCTGTCCAAAAGGTAGTTAATGCCAGACAGGACCACCATATATGGAGGAGAGAACCCTCGAAAGCTCCATTTCTCCAAGGGACACTCCGGGAAAAATCTAGCCAATTTCAGAGGAGTACATCATAAATCATCATAAATTTGTAATTTGTTTGTCTCAAAAGAACATGGATACATATCTATAATTCATGCGGAAGGCAGAGTCCCATTGAGCATCAGAAATAGGCAGACACAGATCCATTTCCCATGCTGTTTTCTGTGCCATGGTAGGAAGAGATGTGGACGGGGTTAAGAGCTTTTGCATTGAGGATATATTGCTTTTTTATGAGTAGTTGAGGTTAGGGTGGATTCAAAGGGTGAAAGAGGACGGGGGGGGGGGGCGTAAGGGAGATTAGAGAGATAATGTCTGACTTGACCATATCACAAAAATCCGGCAGCAGGAAGATTATATGAATAGCATAACATCTTGAAGTCTGGCAGTCTACCTAATGGAAGAAGAGGATCCAAGTCCATCAAACCATATAAGGTCCAGGCACGAAAATATCCTCTCTAGAGGCTCAGTGGAAATCTAGGATTACTGACAATTGCACTAAGAGGAGAGGGAGAAGGGGCGAGGTGGAGTTTAGCATTGCATCAACTACAAATGTGTATTAGGTGAGAGAGAACCACATTCTGACATACCAGAGGTGGGAGGTGAGAGGGCTACTCATAAGGATTGTAGGGGCTCGACCTGGCCAAACAAAGGGCGAAGTAGAGATGGCCAATTTAGTGAGGAAGACGGTGAGCAGAGTTCTTGTATCATTGAGAGCGCCACCTCTTTATAATAGGTGATGAGTTGAGGAAGGCCACCTTTAAGGACTGAGCAGGCTAGGATAGAAGCACATATTCTTGGAGGTCGCACCTTCCAGATAAAGTTAGAGATGAATGACTCTATAGATCAGAGAAACTATGCAGGAGTCCTGAGGGGAAAATATTTAATCAGGTACAGCGCTTTAGGGAAGGTGATAATTTTGATCAAGTTAGCCCTACCGGACCAAGATACAAACGGAGGGGGCCCAGGACTGTAGTTCTGCCTTGATTGTATTTATAAGTGAAAGAAAAATTGTTTCTACAAGAATGTTAATGGATCTGGTCAATAGAATGCCTAGATATCTGATGGCATGAGTTCTCCAAGGGAAAGGGTAGGAGGTGTGTAAAAGAGGCACAGTGCTAGCAGGAATAAAAAGGTTCAATATTTTGGATTTGTAAAAATTAAGTTTAAATGAGGAGAGATCACTGTACACTGAAAGGAGGGAGCTTAGTGGAGGGAGGGAGGTTTCCGGGTCAGCTATAAAGAGAAGTATGTCATCTGTATAGCTAGTCAGTTTACATTCTCTGGAAGCCACTCAGATCCCTGAGATAGATCCAGAGAGACAGAAGAAAGGAACAGTTCCAGAACCAAAATAAATAATAGAGGTGAGAGGGGGCAGTCCTGTTCAATGCCATTTGAAATGAGGAAAGGGTCAGACAGAATTCCATTAGCCTGGATGGGAGCAGAAAGGGAAGAATAGAGTGAAGAGATAGCTGGAATCATAACAGGGCCAAGGCCAGTTCTGTGCAACACTGCGAACATGAAGTCCCAGGAAACCCTATCAAATGCCTTCTCTGCGTCCAAAGATAGTAGCAGAGAAGGGTGGGAGTATGAGGAGGAAAGCTGAATCAGGGACATTGCTTTGATAGTCTTATCTTGGGTTTCTCTGCCCGGGACAAAACCTTCTTGGTCCAGACCTATCAATAGGGGAAGGAAAGGTTTTAGCCATCAGCCAGGAGTTTAGCGAAGAGTTTCAGGTCTGTATTCAATAATGAAATTGGTCTGTAGCTGCTACAAAGAGACCCATCTTTGCCAGACTTTGGAATCAGTGTAATGTGTGCTGAAAGTGACTGTGGTAGCCAAGATTGGCCTGACATAATACAGTTAAATGTGGAGGTCTAGTGAAGTATCAGAGAGGATTTGAACATTCGGTACTAAGATGTAGGGAACCCAACTGGTCCAGGGCAGTTCTCCGTTGGGGAGCGAGTAATGGCCAGAGAGATCTCTGCATCTGAAAATGGGTGGTCTAATACTGGTGTAGTTTCTGTAGAGAGACGAAGAAGAAGATCCCTGCTTAAAAATGTGTGAAGAGTGGCTGAGAGGGGAGGACATTGCCGTCCTTCTTGATATTGTAAAGACTGTCATAGTAGTGGTGAAAGGCGTCAGCAATTTCAGTGCAGGTGAACACAGAGTTGCCAGATGGGTTTTTCACCTTATGTATGCAGGAGTTGGTCCTGGCATGGAGTACCAGGGAGGCAAGGGTCTTCTCACATTTGTCACCATGCAAATAGCGTTGGTATTTGTGCCACATGAAAGATCTTAAAGTCTGAGTTTGTAGGAGATAAGATAGTTGGGAGCGGCTATCTTTAAGTAGAGGGAGGGAGACATCATCAATGGAGGATTTATGCCTAGATTCTGGGGATCAGATAGAATCTAATAAGTGTGTCATGCGGCCCTTCCAAATTTTTTGTTTTTATGCCCCTTGGGATATGAAAAGACCATGAACAACACACTTATGGACCTCCATATAGAAGGCATAGAAGTGTCATGTGGGGAGTTAAGCATGAAAAAGGAAGCTAATTCGGCAGAGAGTTTATCATTAAAACCAGAGTCTGTTAGCAAAGAATTGTTCATGTGCAAAGGGCAGTGAGCAAGTGGCACATTAGATAGAGAAAGCAAGAGTGAAAGAGGGGCAAGATCTGAGATGGTATAGGGAATATGTCTGCACGGAGGACTCTCTCCAAATGGTGGTGGCTAAGAAACAAATAATCAATTTGTGAGTATACTCATTGGGGGTTAGAGTAGAAGGTAAAATCTTTTGTGGAGGGGTTTAGTGCCCTCCAGACATCTATGAGAGCCAGATCGTCAAGTAAGGATGCCACCTTCCTGGCAGGGGTGTGGGGGTGTTGGGAGAGGGGATTGGAGATATCCAATTGAGGTTGCAGCGCAACATTGAAGTCACCCCCAGTTATCACTAGACCCACCTGAAAAGATGCAAGAGAGCGAAGCACCGACCTGAAAAATTGGAGTTGGGAGATGTTGGGACAATATAAGTTGGCTAGGGTAACAACTGTGCCATTTAGGGAACCTATCAAAAATAAATGATCAGTCAAGGTCCAGGGTATGCGGTCGCTAATCCCAATGGCTACCACGCGTTTCTTCTCTGTGGTGGAAGCCACCCAAACCTGAGAGAAATGTAGTGGAGACAACTTGGGTTGATAATTCACATTAAAGTTTGTTCCTGGGATAAAAAAGATGTTGGCCTTAAAGGGATAGTAATACTTTGTTTAATCTTTATTTTATTTTGTAGGCATTAAAAAAACATGAAGAACGATATAAGTCGTATCTCTCAAACCTTTATGGTTTGAGAGATATTCACAAGCAAAGTTTCCCCTCCTGCCCCTTTTACCTAGTGTAAGCGATCTCTTCTCAGATGTGGAATCCAGTCCATAGACCAGACAGATAACAGAAGTGGACAATCTTCTTCCTATGAGAACAATGAAGGCCCTGCCCCCCTTGACAAGTTTTTCAGCTTTTTACCTTATCTTAATTGAAGATTGTCCCTCTCTGCAGTCTACCTGGACACCTCGCTTCTGATCTGGCTGAACAGTGTTACATCAGTAAGAGGGGCGGGAGGGGGATACTTTGTCATTGAATTACTCTTGAACTACAACTCTGACAGAATTGAAATAACACTCTCCAAAGTCCAAATACTATGATGATTAATTAGAGCTGTTTTTATTATGAAACATTACTATCCCTTTAAGTCTATTTAGTTCCTTGGAGAGCATGGCTCTCTTTTCCAGGCAATTAAGGCCTTTGACATTAGGAAACTACTGTTACATCAGACAGCGACATAGTTATTCACTTGTGGGGTGATGAAAGAGCCCCAGGTTCCAGGGAAGACAGGAGAGGGAGAAGGGAGAGATATTGGGAAGAGAGGGGGGGATAGTAAAGAAATAGAAAAGAAGAAAATAGACAAAAGAGAAATGCAAGTGGACAAAGTCCACACCGAAAAGAGGTTGGGGCTTGGGTCTGTCCGCATATCAAAAAACGGCCTGTTGGCCGAACGGACAGAGGTCTGTGTAATTGGCCTCCTTGGGAGGATGGATGCATGCGCAGAACTGGCGCACATGAGGCAGAGAGGGACATATGAGAAGGCAAGGGAAGGTTTGACCCTGAATATATGAAGAATTGGGGGGATAAACACTGAGAGTGATTGGGATAGGTATAGGGCACATGTGTGGATTTATCATGCATCTTGTGCACAACCTAAATCTCCTGAACATGAGCCCTGAGGGTAAACAGCAGAAGGGGCATCTTGAAAGGGTTACAGAGGACAAAGCTCCATAGGGGTGTGCAGATAATGAGAGAATGTCAACCTACAACCCTGGAACCCTGGACATAGCTAGTGAAACAACGGTGCCCAGATTCCCTAGCAAGTCTAAAATCCCCATTTTAGGGAAGAATGTCTGGTCACCAGCTCTACTGCAGGGGTTACCATCCCAGGATTAGTATTGAAACTGACGGGGAGGGAGCAGTTGAAGGGATAGTTGTGGCCTTCTCCCAGGTGGCGAGCTGGAGACAAGAAGCAGACACCCCTTCCTCTCCTAAGGTTGTGTGACTGAAAATAGCTGGGGGTGTGGGAAGGGGCAGAGAAGTGACAGGGAAGGAAGAATGGGTGGTAGAGCATGGATTAGTACAAATAAAAACAACATCATTACATACCCATTCAGAGGTAAAAGGGAAGTACAAAAAAAATGCCAGATGTAAATGAGAGACACACATCCATAGCCTGGTGGTAGCCCCGAGGGGTTGCAGAGGATTGGGTGCAGGGTTCATTGGGGGAAGGAGCAACAATGGGAACCATCAGGCCCTGTCAGTGATCCCGGCACGTCATGGATGCAGTAGTCCACATTTAGTGTTGGGCAAGCCCCCCAAAAAAGTCCCCATGTTACCAATGCTCAATCAGCAAAATAACGCACATTCTATCAAATAAGCAACAAGAACAATAAAGAGGAACAATTGGTGCCAGGCACCTGACACACCTCCTATGGCTTAAGGTCCTGAAGGCAAAAAAATTAGAAAGTGCTTGAGTAAGTGTAAAAGTTCTTTGGGCAAGAGGGCCTATGTTTCGGGGGTGAGCCCAAAGGATACATTCCAGGGACTGAGATACTCTCGGCTGAGCAGGCAATGTCCTTCTTGAAGAGGGAGGAGTTGAAATGAGCCATTCAGAGCCCAAACATAGTCGTGAGAAGTCCCAAAGTCACTTAGGTGTCTGATTGTGAGGATTCAGGCATATGGTGTTCCAGGCATTGATTCCTTTCCAAAATGGGGCCCTGCAATCATGAAGGTTCTGTTGCAGGTGGAGGCAGGGAGACAGCCAGAGCGGTGCTGAATGCTCTCCTTCCAGACACCTTAAGGATGCATGTTGAGTGCAGTGAGAGGCATGGAGATGAAAGGGGAATTCCCATTTGTACTCTATGGATAGGTTCTGAAAGTGGTCAGCTAAAGGTTTGAGTTGTCACCTTAAATAGAGGGTATGTGGAGACAAGTCTTGGAAGACCTGTATCTTAACTCCCACACATGAGATGGAGTCTGGATTCCTGCATGCCAAAACAATCGCTTCCTCATCCTTGAAGTAGTGGCAGCGGCATATAATGCCCCTAGCTTGTCTCCATTATCTCTATGGGTTTGAGAGCTCTATTGGCCCTATTCAACAGTATTAGATTGAGAACTTGTAAGGAAAAAGATTGCAGGAAGGCAGATAAATCTTTGTTACATGTGGATTCCGGTATGTTGCACAGCCTGATATTATTGCGGCAGCCGCTGTTGACAATGCCATCCAAGTGAAGGGTTAAAGCCTCTATTTAGTCCTGCTGGTCCATGACAAATTGTTCCACGGTGTGGAGATAGTCAGAAAGTTCTATTTGGGATTCCTCCACTAGATTCACTCGTTGCGTGAGTTGTTGAAATTCCTGGCGTAGGCTGGAAACTTCCTCTTGTATGTACCAAGGAGCATGGAAATAATCACAGGAGACATTAGGATTTTCTGTCCATATAAAGAAAGTAGGCTATTATTAGGAGGTGTTCGATCTCCTTTAACCTTGTGGATGTGAAAGACATGTCCAATCAATTGCCTCACCCCTTTTTGACTTTGGACACGTAGATTATATTTAATCTATTATAGCTTAAATTAACCCTATTCCTTTTAATAATAGACCCCAAATGTTTTACTACAAACAGAACATCCTAACGCCCACTATGAATTTTTCCATTGTACCTTTGTTCAAGTGATAACAGAAGTGGACATGACTCTTGCTGTAAGGACTCCTGGACTACAAACTCCACCCACTGGAGTCTTCACATCCTCTCTCGACTCCTGCACTCTGAGAGCTTCTGTTTGAAAATCAAAATAAAATAAAGTTCCAGTGGATTGAACTTGAAGTCTGCAGTCCTGCCAGCAAGATTCGTGTCCGCCTCAGTGGGTATGGTATTCATGCCTGACTGAAGATGTTATAAGGGTAAAATTGATAGTGCCCATTGAGGTTTTCTTGCCATTGTATGGTAAACTTGCTCTATTATTATGAGGTGTTAGTATTCATTTAAAACACTGTGAGTGCCAGAGAATATCAGACACCTCCCTTGCACTCAAAGGGTTAATAGGTAATCTCATTTTAGAGGATGGTAGAATATATACAACTCTTCTGCAGAAACTTTGATCCTCATTTGGGCCATTGTGCAGATAATTAAAGATGCAAACTGCATTCAAGAGGACATATAAAAATTCCCCAAATTTCCAATGGGACTTTTAATCACTTGGATTCTATGGAGATCCCTAATGTATTGCAATGTATTAAAGATGTTAAAAGTCCCATTTAACCCCTTAATGACCCTTGACGGTCCTGGCACGTCATGGGTAGATTTGCATTAAGGACCCATGACGTGCCAGGACCATCATGGAATTCAGGGCTCCCCATGCAGCTGTTTGTGTGTCCTGCTATGTACAACAACAGAATATTATGAGCCTATATTTTTTGAATGCTACACATTATATAATGGAGACCAGTAAAGTAACACTGATACCTTTATTGGCTAACTGAGTGGATCTAGGATGCAAGCTTTCAAGACAACTAGGTCTCGTCTTTAAGCATAATAAGAATGAAGGCTGGATGCACAATACATGACTTAAAAATGTATGCACATCATTTTAACATTTAAATTCTACTGGCAGTAATATTATTATTATCAATATTAACAATAACTCAAGTAAAGTCTCTTTGAAGTATACTAGAAAAGGCTGACAAGATTAATTTCCTTTTAGATGCTCCAGTGAATTTTAGTCTTTAGCTAGAGATGGCTAAGTCTATAGTATGTATGGGTTAACCCTCCATGCACCAGAGGGGTGCACAACCCATCACTTGCAATGAGCTATGCAGCCACCTGGCACCTAAAGGGACCAAAATATGTTTATTTTCTGGGATAATGTGACATAAATTACTTGCCATGGTTCAAGTCACAGTTCAGAATGTTAAATTTGGTTATCAATTGCTATTCACATAAATTTATGTCTTAATGCTAAATTTTGAACAAATTTGACCCACTGGGGCGTCTCTTTTGCTGTTCAGACTGGACCTATGAGAATTCATTCTTTGCTATAGGGTTTGTCCTGTCTCATCTACATATAGTCCTGTTTGGGGGACATTTCACACACATGATGAGGTAAACAACATTAGATGGGCCACAGGAGAATTTGCCCTTGATATTATGGTTTTGGTGGGATGTTGGATAGGAACCTTATCTGTGGTACATACGTGTGCACAGATACCATACGTCTTTTGTAGACAGGGAGAAGAACCATTTTCTGTTGCATTCTTACAGGAGCTCTTCACCACCACTTGTTTCAGGTTGGGGGCAGTGGTTTTGGGAACAATCTTTTTAATCTGCCATCAATATTTAATACTGTTTGGACTCTTTTACTCAGTACTTCAAGCTGTGGTTGTTTGTATTCCAGGAGATTTCTTCTGGGTACACTGATGGCTCTCTGGATTTGGATGTCTGTGATCTTGGCATTATATAAATCCTGAGATTTTTAAGATGTTGATCTCGGTCAGACGTCTCAGAGCACATGTGGTTATATCTTAAGGCCTGACTGCAAACAATAGAGTTTTTTGTTTGTCTGGGATTGTAACTGTCATTTCTGAAATAATTAAGCCTGTCTGTTGGTTTGTTGTACAGAGATATCTGGATGGAGTTGTTCCTTGTAGTATCCAGAAAGTTAATTTGTGTGGGTGAATGGCAGAGGTTGAGGTTAACCTCAAACTCAACTATTCACCCACACAAATTAACTTTCTGGATACTACAGTCAGTATTAGTAACAACTCCAGAACATGATATCAGATTTCTTCAAGTCAATACCAGTGGGCTCAATGGCCATAACAAATGGAAAAATAGCCTTTTCAGAATTTTCTAACCTTGACCTGGATATGTTGCTTCCTCAAAAAAACAAGTTCTCCAGGATACACATCTTAACAATGCTGAACTATCATTATACAGCAGCCTGGCACTCTGTTGGTCTCTGTAAGAAAGCGAGGGTCCCTTTTTCATAATAACCTGCACCACCAAATAGAATGGGTGTTCCAGGACCTGGATGTCTCCTTCTTGCTCTGCAGTGGGTAAACCAATCAAATAGAATATATTGATAAATGTGTATGGTCCACAGTGTGTCTACTGCTTTATTATTGGAAGAGACCTGGATGTTGTATTGACCCAGAGCTGGATATATAGCTTCTATGCAACACTTATGCAAGACTGAATAACATCCTTCTGTACCAGACCTTAGATAACCTGACTAAAAGGATCTTCTCCTCTATCCATTAATGGGCAGACCATGCAGCAGAGGTCTTGGATTTTGACTCAAGGGATGTAACCACACTGCTTTGGTGTTTCAACAACCTCTTGCTTTTGAACCAAGGCTTGCATTAATAAAATAGCTGCCTTAGCATTTTATTCTTCAAGAAACTGAAAACAGGCAAGAGACTTGCCTCAAATAATTCAATAATATGAATGGGAGTGGGTGTGTGCTTATACTCAGAAGCATTTTGTCAATGAGATTCATGACATTTACTCGCAGCTGTATCATCAAATTGGTGTTTAGCCCAAGCATACTGCCAAAGCTAATGACTTCTTGAAGAAGATCATTGAACCCTAGGAAAACCCCAGGGGTGAATGGATTCATGGCCGTATATTACAAAAAGTTTATTGGTGAGCTGTGCTGACATTTCCCATATTTGCAAATTATGCTCTAGATAACTGTACACTTGCTGAGAAAAATCTATACAACTATTATCATAGACCTGCATAAATCTGGCAAAGACCCTGAAATATGTAACAACTATTACCCAGTAAGAATTATAAACATTGATACCATGGTGATCAGCAAGATAATGGTGGACTTTATTATCCATGTTTTTGCCAAAGTCTATACATTCTGAGCAAGTTGAATTTGTGAGAGGCCGTACAACAACTGAAACGTCATGACATCTGGCATTTCTAAGTGAGCATGGTGAATATGATGCCTCTAAAACAGTAAAGTTACCAAAACAGCTATGAACGATAAAGTATAAAAAGTTGATGCCAGTTCACAAATATATACCTCTGTTATATCAGTTCTCAAAGTAGTTTAGTGGCTCATTCATAATAATTTTATGAATGAACCATTGAACTGCTTGGAAGACCTGATAGACATAGGAACAGTAGGTGGCAGCAGAGACTTGATTGAACTGGGAGAACTCTGGGGATAATAACCTAGAAAAGTACTGTGGTGATACCCTTATTTTGTTTGAGGACATTTCACTGATTCTGTTGCATCATTGCTACTTAAAGATACATATTTGTGAACTGACATAATCTTTGCATAACTGACTGTTCATAAGACTTTTAATATATTGTCTATATTACAGTGATATATTTTAGCTGATTTCTATTAGTATTTTTTTATTAATTTCAGGATTTTTTGTTTAATCTTGTTTATAAAGAGTGTAGAATTTATTTTATTTGTATCCAGTGGGAAGAACTTTTGGTTACTTTACTGCTGTTTTCTTAATTGGATTTTTAGTGTAATACAACCTATAGCTGCAGAACCCAATAGTTTATTTTTTCCTCTATATACTTCAGTATTGACTGATCTGTTCATCTACTTTGTATATTTATGTTGCTTCTAAAGACTGAGGTCATTTTGCCACTTTGTAATAGGAGGAAGATCCCAATCCCTCCTCCAGGTTCTATATTAACAACATGTATATGCCTGATGGATATCGTAGTGACTCCCTTCCTGACTGAAAGAGGTATGAAGTATGGATGCCCCCTTTCCCAGCTCCTTTCCATGCTCATGATCGAGCCCTTGAATGTGGCTGTACATAATGCTGTAGACATTCATGCGGTTCACTGACTGGGGAGATCAATACAATTTCATTGTCCACAAATGACTTGCTACTGTCAGTAACAAAACCCCATGAGTCGATACCCAGGCTTTTCAAAGCTTTAGACATATTCCACACCTCTCTGGTCTGAAAACAAACAAGCATGAGAAAGAAACACTTCATATGACCTTGGCACCAGAGGTTTATGGAGATCTTTGATAAGACTTTCACTACCAAAGCTGAGGGCAATTAATGAAATATCTGATTGTGAATATACCCAATAATGTTGTGCTGAGCTACCCTGAGTCTAAACTATCATCTACTCCTAGCTTCACTCAAAGCTGAAATAGACTTTTGGGATGCTAAGGGCAAGTACCCCACCTGCCCTGCTATTTATTTTTGGGTAGTTATAAATACTGTTAAATTGGCTCTGTCACATTGATTCAAGTTTACATACCGGAAAACTTAATTAAAAACTGCCATTGTATCATGCTAACAAAGAAAAGCAAATGTATAGTTCAAGAGATATTCATACCTGTTACTGTATGATATGTGCTAATAAAACGTTCTTTGAGGTCTCATATGACAGTGAAACTTTTCATTGTGGTTTCATATGCTAATAAAGCTGTTCAGTGATGTATCGTATTCTAATTAAGCTGTTCAGTGATGTATCAAATTCTAATTAAGCTCTGTGCTGCATTTCACCTTTGCTTTATGCAGAAATAAATGTGTGAATATTTTCTAAACTATTCAACTTCTGGACATTTGGCAACATGAATCATAGACAGTTTTGAATGATGTTTTGAACGAACTATGCAAAAAATTCAAGGTGACAGGACAACATTATTGCTGTTAATGGAAATATCATGACTGTGATGTTACATTGTAAATACATTATATAACATGTTATAACCTGGTTAAACACTTTGTATTTTGGTGTTAGTATTTCCTCCACTACTTATGACTGTGGATGTTGCAGTGTACGATTTATTACTCATGACGTGATAAAACATAAAAAGAAAAAAACGTATTGTAAGCAGGTGAGTACTGGGGAACAAATCAAATAAGAGCAATTGGGCATACTTTCCACCTGTTTGTGTGCCTCCAGGATTGGAAACTGATGATAGCTAGTAACTTGCATAAATTGTGTTTATGTATTAAGCAGGGCTTATAACAAACTGAGCACAATGGTAGAGGGTCAGTGTTCGATGTGCCTAACCTTTACCACCTTCGTAACCAATAGACTAGAGGAGATCAAAAGTAGCCTCTCACAGAATGCCACATGAGAATGAGGGTGGGGAAAGAAATGTCATCCATCCACACAACTCAAATGCCCCAAAGACATATTGCAAATAGAGGATCACTCCCCCCAAATAGCTCAAAATGTAAACAATAAATATATATACCCATACTGGCCAAACCTAACTTACAAAGCATATGTATGCAACAAGCACATTGAATAAAAGTGCACTTAGGTCCCCAGCTTCTAATGTACACCTCAGAATAACACAATTGGTGTCAAAACCCCGACTGCCCATGCCATCATCCAACATAAGCATGCTGTAGTCAAGAATGACTGTCAGTATGAGTAGCATTGCTGGAACACAGCAGGTTGACATCCAACCCTCCCCTCCAAAAAGGCCATGTTGTTAATGTTGTTAATTTTTCTATATGTACTCTTTATATGTATTTTTCTTGTGCTACTGGGACCTGCTGGGTCCCGCATTTTTGAGGGTAGGGGGTTTGATGTCGGCCATTGCTTTTCATGTAATACATAGATTCTGTTGGTCTGATATATTAACAAAATGTGTGTATCCAACTGTTGGTGAACTACATCACCCATCATCCATTCCAGTGGCTGACTGAGAATGGTGGAAGCTGTAGTTCAGCAATAGCTGGAGGCCTATAGAATACTTACCCCTGTTTCAGTGGTACTATAGGTGACCAGTATTTGTACTCTTATAGCACTATCAACAAGCATTACTGTTTGCAAATATTAACCCAAGCCTACATCAGCTTCCAGTTAGCTCAGTATCTTGCATTCTAGAGTGGCCCCCACTATTGCTTATTTCTGGCTTGTACAGCAGGATCATTTATGTAGGAGTAGTATGTGGAAAATAAAAATGGAGAAATTCTGGGGCACACCACATGTACCATATGGAACAAATAATAATTCACCCAATCCCCATTAATGTAAACTGGACTTTAAAAAACAATGCATTGGAGAGGCCTCTCTGGCATTTAACCCCTTAAAGCCCCTTGACGGTCCTGGTTCATCGTGGGTCATAAAGTCATAAAGACCTATGAGGTGCCAGGACTATCATGGAATTCAGGGCTCCCCATGTGGTTGCACACCATTCGGGGAGCCCTGATTCAGAATCTGGAAAAAAAATGTTCCTTAAGGGGTTAATAACAGCTTATAACCACATTTAAAACAATGTTATTTGTTTTTCTCTATGGACCAGCCGGCAGCACTTCAGCAGTGCCGAAATAGCGTTATCTAGAATGGAATACTTCATTGGAACTGTCTACAAAGTGTGCTTGCAAACATGCCGCACTTTGTAGACCATTCAAATGAAGTATTCCTTTCTAGATAGGGCTATTTCGGCTCCTGAACCAGGATCTCCTTCTGTCAGCTAGAGCACTGATGTCAGTGAAGGTGGCAAGAGGGGGGAGCTTTAGCAGCTTATTTCTCTCAAACTATAAATGTTTGATAGATGGGAGGTAGGTCATTGCATTTATATTTTTAATAGCTACACTATTAAACTTTCTTAAAAGTAACCAATTCTATCCCTTTAAGTCTAGAGGAAAGGAGCTTTGGACTAAAACATTTTTTACAGTATGAGCGTAAATTTGTGGAATTCTTTGCCTCATGTTTGCAGATACTGTAGATGGCTTCACAAAGGCAATACAACATTGGAATTATGATAGATGCTTTCAATGCAGAGAGGTTGGCTATCCAAAGATAGGTCAACAGTCAATTCCTGGACTTGTTGAATGCACACTTTTTTATAGCCTTATCAACTATGTTACTACTAGTTGAAGAGCCTGTTACACGGACCACAGTGCCACTGCCAGACGGTCGCGGGGCAGTCATGCTCGGTAGAGACTGCCTGCGTCGATGACTGCAGCACGAGCAGCAGCCTCTACTGCGCATGACTGCGTCGTTACACACGTTTGAGCAAATTATTATATAGGATGTCTTCCCTATGATGCAGTTGGCTTGACCATGAATGACTCCACTTTTCATTTGAATATGAGACATTCCCATGGCCTGGATTATATTGCAGCTGATAACTTTATTAATGATTTTATCCTTCGACTTCAATGCCAGTCAGGCCCTAGATTACACTGCAGTGGATAAGAGATTATTACTGATTTTATCTAACAGATTCCCAATAAACTCTGTGGGTAAATTTGTAGATAAAGGAATAAACTGCAATGTAATCCAGGCCTGTGTAAGATAAAACCAGTGATAACACTTATCAAGTCTAATATGATTTATACCTATATATCACAAAGCTACATACACGTAGGCTGATGTACTAAGGAGAACTAGATAAATTCTGGACCAAACCAACTGCATCATAGGGGCAGAATAAAAATTCCCCAAATTCCATTAATGTAAATGGATTTTTTAACCCCTTGAATGCTATAGAGATCTCCATTGAATTACTTTGCAATTCATTAGAGACCTCTCCAGCATTCCAAGGGTTAAAAGCCTCATTCAGGGATTTTTATTTCTCCCTTTAGTGCTGCTGGTTTGCTCTAGAATTGTTCCATTACTTCTTGATACATGAGCCCCATTGTCTTGCCAAGTAGCCGAGTGACCTGTATAAACTCTAATATAATCCACCCATTATGATAGAGGTTTCTAGTGACGTGAAACTACAAGGAACTCCCTCTCACAAGGGGCTGTGGTCATCATACCAACATTTTTGGCAATTAAACTACTAGATAAATAGACAGAACGTAATCTGGTTTCTGCTATTACTGAGAAACAAGAAAAAATAGAGATGTTTTAAGTACATAAGTGTGAAAATTACCAGTCTAATGTATAAAGAAAGCAAGCTAAAGAGAAAAATAAGGGAATTGTGGGACATGTGGAGAGAAAATAAATTAAAAAATAGACTTGACAATTGGTACTGAAAACCTTAATTATTCATCACATTACCCACCACAGTCTATCATTAAAGGTAAGTTTTGCATATGTTTAACCAGACTGATACAAATAAAATTCGATTTTTATTGACTTCTTAAGTACAGGGGAATCAGTCCAGATGAATGAATCACTGATTAAATCATCTGTGCTTAATCAGGGAAATCCTAAAGTCCTGGCCTGTTGGTAGCCGTTGAGGACTTCATTTGGACAGACCTGCCTTAAATTATAACTCACTCACTGTCTGCCAGTTTACTGTGCAGATCACTGATATCTGCACAACTGGGTGATGTCAGATCCTTACTCAGCACTAATGGAAGCTTTTTCCTGTCTCCATAGAAGCACCATAGAAGACCTGTGTTTGTGAATCAGCTATCAATAGGCTTCTATGAGACACAAAAAAGTTCCCATAAGCCCTGAGTAAGGTGCTGACATCACCCAGTTGTGCAGATATCTGTGAATAATCTGCAGAGCAAACTGGGAGACAGTGGGTGAGTTATAAGCCATGGGAACTTTGCTTCCATAACTCTGAGGTTGTTGGCAGTGGGCTGAACCTACGTGGCTAAAACTGCTTTTGAAACAGAAGAAAATGCCTGTTTTGCAACCCATATTATACAATTTGTGGAAAAGCTGTTTCATGTGCATATAAATAATAAAGAATCACTTTGCTCATCCCTACTGTCAGGAATGCTCCTCTAGTCTATTTGTAACCCTTTAATGACCGCTGGACCTAGGGGTGGGCAGCTGTTAGGAACCACAGCACTTTATTTTTATTTTCGCAATTAATTCTGGGATGGCAAAGTGGTGTGCAGCCATGCTGCCATCCCAGAATTCCATGACATGCCAGGACTATCCATAATGAACATCCACTGGTGATGGTCCTGGCACATCACTGGTCCTTAAGGGGTAAGTACCCACGAATGATTTTAATTACGATGGATAGTAGAACAAGAGCAAACCAAAATTTGGATAAACTCAGTAAATGAGTAAAAAAGTGGCAGCTGTGGTTTAATATAGATGCATGTAAGGTTAAAGGGATAGTAATGTTTCACAATAAAAGCAGCTCCGATTAATCTTCATAGTATTTGGGTTATGGAGAGTGTTATTTCAATACTGTCCGAGTTGTAGTTCAAGAGTCATTGATTGATAGAGTATCCCCCTCCCGCTCCTTTTACTGATGTAACACTGCTCAATTCAGAGCAGCAAAGTGGTGTCAAGGGGGCAGGGTTTTCCTTATGTTCACAGTAAGAAGAGTGTCCCTTGCTGTGAGCTGTCTGGTCTCAAGACCAGATTCCACATCTGAGAGGAGGTGGCTTACACTAGGTAAAAGGGGCGGGAGGGGGATACTTTATCATTCGATTACTCTTGAACTACAACTCTGACAGTATTGAAATAACACTCTCTATGGCTCAAATAGTATGAGGATTAATTGGAACTGTTGTTTTTGTGAAACATTACTATCCCTTTAAGCATTTGGGTCGCAGAAACAAACATTCTACAGATACACTAATTGTGAAACTGCTTGGTGAGTCATTATTAGAGAAATATTAAGGAATACTGATAGACAATAAACTTCACAGCAATGCACTGCAGTCTCACTCAAGATGCCGCAAAATCTAATAGGGTGCTATCATGTATAAAAAGGGGTATACATTCACAGGATGGGTGTATAATTGTACCTCTTTAATATCCTTGATAAGCTGTCTTTTAGAATATGGAGTAGCTTTGAGCATCAGTTGTTTAAAAAATACATTTTTAATACTCCTTTCTTCCAAAACACCACACTCAGATAACAGCTGGTAACCACCAATACTCCTATAAAACAACTCCAGCTCCCTCTTTTTGCCTGTCTGAATACACTAGCTAGCATCAAAAATTCAGTTGCTTTCTTACTCCCAACAAGCAGGAAACTGTTACCCTCTTTTATACTTTAGTACAGTGGGAATACAAGGCAGAAACTCTCCACATGGGAAGAAATATATTATTACTAGTTGAAGAGCCCGTTACACGGACCACAGTGTCACTGCCAGCCGGTTGCGGGGCAGTCATGCATAGTAGAGACTGCCCGCACTGCGGCTGATACAGAGCTGGGCGATTCAAAGGACGCGCAGCAGTCTCTACTGTGCATGACTTTGTTGTTACACACGTTTTAGCAAATTATTATATAGGATTGTGCTTGGGGATTCCAGAGCTGAAAATGAATGGTAGTGTAGGAAACGAGATATAAGGTGGAGCTCCCCTGGTAAGCTTGTGACCTGGGGAAGAAATGTCATGGTCAACCTGAATGGAGGGCTCGACTTAGAGACTAGTAATGACAAAAAAGGGGGGATGGGAAAAGAGAGTCTGGAGATGAGATGAGCCCAGTGGGAGTGGCTGTTGCCCTGTATATGGATGCTAGCCCCTCCCACAAATTTAGACAATGCCTTATATTTGTGCTCCAGGCTTCCACAGGTGAAAATTAATGGTAGTGTAGGAAACAAGATATAAAGTGGAGCTCCCCACGTATGCTCGTAACCAGGAGAAGAAACAACATGGTCAGCATGAATGGAGGCCAAAAAAGGAGAGCAAAAGTAAATGATGAGTACATAAGTTTATTACTTGTGCTATAACAACAAAGACAAGATCACACAAACTGAGAAATCATAAGAGGAAAGGGACAGTCTGACTTCACACGCAGGGTTGTGTATATAATGATTGAAACAAGAGGAGTGCCACCTCCCCAGCCCCTGAATAATGTGTGGTGGTACTTGATTTTTTGAGATTGAAGAGGCAGCACTTATACAAAATGAGTGGCCCAAATATAGGGAAGGGTTTAAACCTGGACGAGAGAATAGCGTTCTAAAGCATTTGGAAAAAATAGTGGTGGTGGTGAGAGGGCCATTAAACATTATTCATGCTGGTTTGTCTTTGAGAAGGGAGTACAGGTTATTTAGTTCAGTGAAAGAACACAATCATTCATGAGCTGGATAGAAGGTTATGTAGCAGCCTCTACCTATCTGGTCTATTTTATAATGAGTGAGAGAAAGTGAGAAGGGATCTTGTTGGAAAGTAAGGTGAGATTTAATGAGGTACAGGGATAGATGGGAGAACTCACCTGGCCTTCAAAAGCCAAAAAAAAAGCTATACAGATAGCTGCTAACAGATGCTCATTAGTATGACTGTCAAAGGCGTGTCAGCTGAGAAGATCGAGGAGCTGACGGAAAAGTGAGCCAGTAATAGGAAGCCAGGTACATGTGTGTGTGGAGGGGGAGTACATGCAGGCCCTTGAGGTACAATTTAATTTGATAATTATAAAGGATTGATGGCTGGTGCGGAAAGCGAACAGCTAAATGGTGTTGGACAACTGAAAGTAAAAGCTTTATGTAAACGAGTAAAGCTTAATAGCTGAAAGACAAAATGAAGCGAAGGCTAGGATGATGGAGGATGAGAAGGGGACTGGGTGTTGGATAGAAACACCTGGAACAATGACTATATTGTAAAATATACCTTTTCAGTGCTAATGCTTTGTAAATGATGACATAAGTGTCGCTGATGAACCTGTTCAAGGCATGATGAAGTCCTGGAATTTGGGAGGGAGGTATGGATGAGGGTTGACTGAAAGGAGGATATTGAAGAAAACCTGTAAATTAAAATGAGATAAAGCATCAGCAGCAGAGTTTTGAAAACCTGGAATGAAGGAACTGTAAATGAAAAATGTGTGATTGTCACAGTTTTATTGAACACTCAGACAATTGGGTAGGTTTAAAAGCTTTATTAGATAGTATAAAGCGCAACAAGGCCCCAAACTTTATTATAACAGTAGCAAGTCTGACACAGGACAGGGCATACAAATAGCAGTACAATACTGGAGGCTTTACCGACCTTACCGAATACCGGGTAAGGCAGCTTGAAGACAAATGCAATAAGGACTAGGGAGGCTCTACCAGCCTTACCAAATACTGGGTAAGGCAGCCTGTAACTAGCGCATCAAGGAACTAAGGAGGCTCTACCGGCCTTACCGAATACTGGGTAAGGCAGCCTGTATCTGGCACAACAAGAAACTGATGAGTCTCTACCGGCCTTACCGTATACCGGGTAAGGCAGCCTGTATCTGGTGCAACAAGGAATGGAGGAGGCTCTACCGGCCTTACCGAATACTGGGTAAGGCAGCCTGTATCTGGTGCAACAAGGAACTGAGGAGGCTCTACCGGCCTTACTGAATACCGGGTAAGGCAGCCTGTAATCTGGCGCAACAAGGGCTTGAGCGGCTCTACCGTGCAGGCAGATAGGAGGTAATAGACAGGCAATGTAAATGTTAGAGACTTGACAGTACTGACCGGTGTACGTAACGGAGGCCACAGAGAATCGCAGGCTGGCGTAATGGATAGGCAACGTTAACCGCTTAGTGACTGGATAGCACTGACTGTGTACTTTATCAGAGGACACAGAGAAGCACAGGCTGGTGTATAATGGATAGGCAACGTTAACCTCTTAGTGACTGGATAGCACTGACTGGTGTACGTATCGGAGGCCACAGAGAAGCACAGGCTGGGCTTATAATGGATAGGCAACGTTAACCGCTTATTGACTGGACAGTACAGGCCGAGAGTACTTAACGGAGGCCACACTGATACACAGGCGTAACGTATGGGAGCAGCCAATCTGACAATAGCGGGAACGGGACAACAGCGTAAGTCAGATAAGGCCTGAATCAGTATCAGAGAGCGGTCGTCAGCCCAAGCCAGAATCGGTACACAGGAGTGGTAGTCAGCCAAAGCCTGAATCATTACACAAGAGCGGTAGTCAGCCAAAGCCTGGTTCGGTACACAAGAGCGGTAGTCAGCCAAAGCCTGGTTTGGTACACAAGAGTGGTAGTCAGCCAAAGCCTTGTGCGGTACACAAGAGCAGTAGTCAGCCAAAGCCTGGATCAGTACACTGGAGTAGCACATGAACGAGGTCAGATGAAAACCAGATCAAACACGGAACAGGAGCGCAGGAAATGTAAGGTCGGAGACACCATGAAAGGGCATCGGCCCAATGACAGGAGAGCGTATATAAAGGCTAGCCCTGGGAAGGGTTAGCCAGCAAGCACCAATAAGAGGCAATCAGGCACAAACCCGGAAGTCAGAATGTCGACATAGAATCACGGGCACCGTGATAGTGATATAGTGACAGCCAAGTGAGTCTCAGAAGAAACCTAATGACAAATGGAGAAGGAGATCCACCCTTGATAATGATGTGTGATGTAGTGCTATTATCGGTCATGAAGGTAACTGCTTTACTTAACCAGAGGTGCCTCAAAGGGCTGCTGCAGCTACTATAGGATATAATTCAAACAGGGGGGATGTGATGAAGAATTGAGGGAGATCTAAAGTTTCCTGAGGCCAAGGCTCAGAGAACCAGCCATTGCTGAAGATGGGGGTGAAGCCATATCGGACTGAAGTATCCAAGGAAAGGGAAGAGGACGGTGGACCACATTCAAAGGTCTGATCTGGCTGACTGAATGATGGGGATTCGGTAATTAGAATCTGAATAGGAGGAAAGTAGAAGGAGGAGATGCAAAATGAATGAATGGCCTTGGGGAATGATCTTCATTGTGAAATTAAGATGACCGAGAAGGGACTGTAGCTCGGTATGTGATAAAGAGTCCTGCATATAGTATTGAAGAATGATACAGCAAATACGTAAAAGTTTGCCATAAGGGAAACCACAATTTAAGCAAAGTGAAGGATGACCGAAATAAGGCCATGAATAATAAAGTAAATAATAAAAAAGAAAAAACATACCTAACTTAAACAAGAAAGGTGATGGAAACCAGGAAAGCCGGAGGTATGAGTGACTGAAGAGGAGCGTGCTGGTTTGTGAAGCTGAGGGTGGTACTGTGTGCTGTCAGCTGTAGAGGAGGCTGAAATACACAAATAACCAGGTGGGAGTGGGCACAGGAAGGTGGGAGTGGTGGAAGACAAAAGGGCTGGGACCAAGAATGTGGTAGAGGTGAGCAAGGACCATGTGAAGGAGAACAGAGAAAGACAAATGTACGGGAGAACGATGGAATGGACACAGGCACTGGAGGGACGTCAATAGGGCACAAATGCTAAGAAAAATTAAGAACATAACAAGACATCATGAGAATCAGCTGGGGACAAGATGAGCCCAGTTGGAGGGGCTGCTGCCCTGCATATAAAGACCTGCTGCCCATCTAACCCAAATTTAGGTGAAGCCTTACATTTCTTAATTTCAAGTCAGTGGAAAAAGTGGAAACAAGCAGTAAATTGTGATTTTCTCTGGAATTCCTGCAGAAATAGTGAAGTGCTCTTTTTCTTTTAAGACAAAAAGTTTTACCCATCACTAATAAAGGGACTGGCAACAGGAATTTCAAACAACATATAAGAGATGTCTAAGAAGGAATATAATTACTGTCTACAAATGTTTAAGGTCAATATAAAAATCTGCCTGAGAAACTATTAACATAAAAAGATAAAAAAACTAAAGGGTATCCATTACGACTAAATGAAAGTTGCTTTGACTAAAACATGCAGGGATTGTTTTACAGGAATTGCAGTAGGGTTGCTGATAGGATGTTGATCCAAGGAGATATCAGACTTTCTCATCCATTTGGGACTTAAAGGGATAGTAACACTTAATATACAAATAAAAACATATTGTAGGGTTTATCCTATTGAGTAAAACATGGGTACTCCTAGTGCTGATAGGTGTTTTTATTTTATTTATTTTATTGAAGCTCAGACTTAATTTTTTTAGGCTCTGTTGCTACAAAGGTGATGTGGCAAAGGTTAGATGTTTGATGGGCACATTTTTTCAGGCTTATTAAGTAAGTTACTATGTAAGATTAACATGAATAGTGAGCAGAGTTTGAGGTTCCGTGGCCCTGTTAGCAACTTTCCTGTCCAATCCAGTACTCACTGAATATGTGATCTCTTGAACAAAGGCACAAGAGCAAAATTCACAGGAGCCATTAGATTTTTTGGTCATAGTAAAATAAGTGGGGGTTATTATAAGGAGGTGTTAGTACTCAATTAAACCCAATTGTCATGCAAAAAGGGCCTATATTTTGAAAGTTACAATATGATAACCCATCTGGTAACTAGTGTTATAATATTCTGTCCTTTAACAAACCTAAACTAAGAAAGTGAATACTTCATGTTGAAATCCTATCCCTTAGTTCCACTGCTTCTGACATCAGAACGTGTTTTCCTTTGATACCATTGCTTTCCATTTATTATTAAACAGCAAGACAACATAGTGCAAAAAAGCACAAAGGAACATCAGCTTTCTAAACAGAATCAACATTTAGGCAGCTTCAGGTTATTCTCGGTCTAAAACATTAAGGTAAGATTCTTCTCACACGCGTCTGTTTAATAGAAAATCAAGTCTAAAGGTCCATGCTGTATAGCAGTGCTTTTACAGGAATTTAGGGCTGCTTTCAATAAGATTCGGAGGTGCGGTTCTGGAGCAAACTAGCTACACCATGGAGAGAAATTAAAATTCACAGTCGTTAAAATGGGTGGTTTAAACTCCATGAATGCTAGAATTCAAGGGGTTAAGAATCACATTTAAATCAGTGGGGAATTTTATTCATCCTGTATGGTGCAGATGATTTGCTCTGGCATGTTGCACTGGGCTGAGCTGGTTTTGCATGTTTTTAAGTCTTGTCCAGGTGTATCATTTCTCGTCCAAACGCATCATGAATTCATTTAAGCTGAAGGGCCTTATGTCCAATGAAAAACTAGTTATTCTAGAACAAAACAATGGCACAATTCCCTTTGATTTTCATGGAGCTTTTAACCCATTAATACAAGAGAGTTCTCCAACTCAGTAGGATTTAAGGGGTTAAAAGCCCTAATTAAATCTGGTGATTTTTTTTATATGTTCAAATTCACTGCAGTTCTGTTTTGAACATAAGGCCCTTAATGCTACCAGTAACACAGATTACATTAGACAGTTCACTATTATTTTGTACTGTTTTAAACCCTTTGAGTGCCAGAGGGGTACGCAACACATTGCTGTGCTCTCGAAGGGTTAAGCCAAACCAAATAAACTCCTGCTATCAAAGAATCCTGTGATGACTCACCTTTTGTACTGAATTTTTTTAATTCTCTAGAAAATGTATTTCATTGGTGAGCTGTCATTGCAAGGTTCATACTTCTGAGGCAGGTTTATGTAAGACGCTTATTTGGGAATAGGGGCAGGAAAAATAATTTTATTCTGGAAATTCAGGATGCATTCAGAACTGGCTCTTTTTCAAGACCCAAAACAATTTTTTTAAACAAGAGTTTCATAGATAATTTTGTTAAACATTGTAACCATTTATATTGAGTGAAATGCAATCATGAGATGTCCAAAAACAACCCAAAAAAGAGTGTGCAAGTGTGTGTATATGTGTGTGTAAGAAGGTATGTGTGTTAGTGTGTGTGTGCGTGTGTTTGTGACAGAATGAGTGAGAGTGTGTGCATATGTGTCTAAGAAGGTGTGTTAGTGTGTGTTAGTGTATGTATATGTGTATAAGAAGGTATGCATGTTAGTGTGCATGTGTGTGTGTGTGTTAGTGTGTGTTTGTGTCAGAGTGACTGAGAGTGTGTGTATATGTGTGTAAGAAGGTATGTGTTTTAGTATGTGCGTGTGCGCGTGTGTGTGTTTGTGTCAGAGTGAGTGAGAGTGTGTGCATATGTGTGTAAGAAGGTATGTGTGTGTTAGTGTGTGTGTGTGTGTGTGTGTGTGTGTGTGCATGTGTGTTTGTGTCAGAGTGAGTGAGAGTGTGTGCATATCTGTATAAGAAGGTGTGTTAGTGTATGTATATGTGTTTAAGAAGGTATGTGTGTTAGTGTGTGTGTGTTTGTGTCAGTGTAAGTTTGTGCAAATGTGTGTGTTATGAACTGAAATTTACATTTATCTATATGTGTTTAGGACCAATATTGTATGTTGGGAGGGGCCACAAAATTATTCCAAGATAATGCACCTTATACACCTTATGGAGTCATACTGGGCCACAACAAGTGCACCACAGGTGGGAATGAAAAGTCACAAAACTCTCACTGATTTTAACCCCATGTATGCTAAAGAGATATCCTGTGCACTGCAAAGCATCTCTCTAGCATTCAAACGTTTTAAATCCCCATTTAAATAAAATTAATGTTTTATTTGTCCCCCATGATGAAGTTGTTTTGCCCCAGAATTAGGCTGGATACTATAAGGGAAGTAGTAATAGCGCTATGTATTATTCCAAGCAGGGAACGTGAGTCTCAGCATGGTTAATTTATTGGAAAAGAAGTCGAATGTATGTTTTCTTAAAGCACAAGGAGTTTTCTGTCCTGTGAGGGGGGGGGCTTCTATAATATAGAATGATGTTGATATTGTTTATATCTTTGAGTTGTATTGTGCTATGTAATATACAGAATATTGGAACATTGTAAAGACTGCAAAACATTTTCATAAACTAATTGCACTGTATTGGGGATCTCTCTAGCTTTCAGGGAGTTAAAAAGTCAATTTCAATCAGTGGAAACTTGGAGAAATGTTATATGTCCACTGTTGTGCAGCTGACTTGATCCTGAATTTCTCCTCTCTATCATCCTGTTTTAGGCCCCTAAGGTCATGTTAACCTCTGCTTCTGACATCATCAAAGAGAGGACAGGGATGGGCACATGAGGGTTTCCAGCTGCTGGCAGACAACAAATCCCATCATGATGGGTGTTTATCATGGCAACAGCTGTAGGGTCTAACATTGCCTACCAATTACTTAGGCCTTATCCATAAAAAGAAAAGAGAATTGATTTTGGAGCAAAGCAACTACACCATAAGTATTAAATACTAGTGTAAAAGCCAGTGTACACGGTCCAAGGTCCAGGTAATTTTAACCCTTTGAGTGCTCTGCAATGCGTTACATACCCCTCTGGCACTCAAAGGGTTAAGTGGCCGCTACCTCAGTGCTCCACGATATGCAGTCTTGCGTCGCCTCACTCACAGGATGCAATCATGCTCAGTAGAGACTGCCCGAATGCGCAAAGTCTCTACTGCGCATGACGGCTTCTGACAAACATCCCAACGAATTATTATATAGTATGACATCACCAAATTCACACTGATTAACCTCCTGATTGCTAGAAACATCTAAACAGCTTTGCTTTGGAATGCAGTGGAGCTTTTAGCCATTTGAAAACTAACTAGAAATGTTTCCAACACTTTTCTTTTCAGTGCATTAGAGATCTCTCTTGTATTCAGTGGGGAAGTTTTATGAGTTCTCTATGGTTCCATAGATTTGATCCAGAAGATCCTGATTGTATTAGTGGTTGAGCTTCCTTTCCGCCCAGGGTTACTTGTATTTCAATGTATGGTACCATGACAGATGCTAAAATTTACTTATAATATATCTTTTCCTCCATCTCTTACTGGTGGGGGTGGGGATATCCAGTCTTGGCTACTGTTTTTCTTGGAAGGTAAACTGTATTGTATATATTAGGTTACCCCAACTCTAGGTCAGATTTTCTCAACCATATTCTTCAAATGCACCTCACAGTTCAGCTTTTGTGTCATTCCTTGCCTGAGAACAGCTGTGTGATTAGTGAATCATTCAGTGTGATTAGTACACCAGTGCTCAGACAGGGAAATACAGTCAGTACTGCACAAGGGGGCACCTACTGCTGGGAGTTTGCTCATTCATTCCCATAGAGTGCATTGCAAAAAAATTAATTTTGAACATCATGCGTTCTACTGCTATCCATTTTAGACATATCTTTCAAAATCTAACATTGTTATATTTCCATCAAAGGAAATGATAGCTAGAATTCATCTGTATAGTAATCACTGAAGGCCGTGATATAAATGATTGACATCCCTGGGAACTGTCTTGTTCAAAGCCTTCAAACGTTCCTCTACGGTCTGGGGGTGGGATTGTCCAAATTACTCGATTGGCATTGTAAAGTAGGTGAATCTTGATTGAGGTGGACAGGAATTGGAGGAGGAGAGGAATGGTTTGTCCTTAAAATGGGTGGTTAGTGGACAGAACGGGTGGAGAGTGACCGGAAGTGGAGTGAAGTGAGTGGAGGTACAAGAGAATTCTATAAGTCCTGAGAATCAGCCTTTGTCAACGGAAACCTGGTAATTAAGTACAAAAACCCGAGTCTCCGGTCAGATCTGGAGATTTCCCAGGAATATTAAGACTGAACAGAATACAGATAGCTTAATAACTTCTATACTTATTTGGCTGGGTTATTGCTATGTGGTAGTTGATGGATCCAAAGCCCTAGCAATCACAGAGGGAGAGAATTGTGTGTGCTGGTACGTACTACAGCATCTGTGCATAAACACAGGTACAGGCACTGGATCTACAAGCCTCTGTTAGTACTGCATCTGAGCTGCACTGGCAGATTCATACATTACACTCACAGAGGGATGAAAGTACAAATCCACCAGAGCAGCTGCACTGAAGTTTGCCTCCAATGCCAGAGACTGTACTTGAGGCAATGCAGTACAGTACAGTGTATTAGCTGTGTGATGCATACTAATGGATACACTGTGCAGTCATTATGACTTTAAAGCCAGAAAGCCCCTTACACCTGTCAAATAGCATGAGCTCCATATGATGTAAAATTACACTGTAGCTATAGGGGTTGCAGAGGGTGCATTTGTATTTGGGCATAACATCCAAAGGGACCCATCAGCCTCAGTCACAATAGTTTCTAGTTATGCTCTAGACAAATAATTGTGTGTTAGGGGCCCAAGTATATGTTTCTGATAGCTACTTATGTCATATCATTCAAAAATTAAATGAATGTCGAGAAATGCCCATAGGCTACTTCACTGCCCTCTCATTAAGGGGAGAATTTTCAGAGTTAATCTTTTAACAATTTGAGTGCCAGAGTGGTAGGCAACACATTGTTTTGCAATTCTTTGTGTACAACTCTGGCACTCAAAGGGTTAATAAATTAGCCATAGACTGGTGTAGGGGTAGAAAATTGATTCTGTAGTCTGATTTTGTACAGAATAATTTTTGTACATTCCCCCCAGAGTTGTGTTGTCATCCCTCAACAAGTAATGATCTCTGTAGGTATTGGTGCAAATAGCCTAAGCAGTGCAATAATAATGCATTGGGTTGGCCCCATGTGGTTTATTAGAACCTAGTGCATGATTCATTTTGGCCTTACGTTCCAAAGAAAGAAAAAACTGTGAAATTGTGGGCAAAACCAGCTGCTACATAGGGGGAAAAAATAAAAATTCCCTTTGATTTAAAGGAGGATTTTTATCTCTTTGAATGCTACAGATGTTTCAAAATGCATAGGAGACTTTTCCAACTAGCACTAACAAGATTAAAAACCCCAATTAGAGTTTTGGGGAATTTTTGTTCTATTGTGAAAGTAGTTTTTTCCTAGAAAGTCTCTATTTTTCCTTTTGAATATAGGGCCTTTGGATTGCTGAGTTGAATGGAATTAATGGAGTATACAATACTGACTAATTAATACATTCTTTGCTTAACATTTCTTGAAGCCCTCCCATTTCTGCCACTCTGATTTTTTGGCAGTAGCTTTCAATTTTATCTTAATTATTAATTAAGATAATGAAAAGAAAATAATCAAGGCAGTAATTAGAAACATTTTAATATAATTGCAAGGAAAAATCATGAATAATGTACAATGTAAAATTAACTTTCAAATGCATAAAATATAAGATAATTAAAAAGATCAATTTAAAAGAAAAATGTGAGTTACGTGTGTACAGTATAACAGCAAAAAATGAAAGGTCTTATTCATCAAGAGAAACAGGTGCAATTCTGGGGTAAAGCAAATGCACCATAAGGGAGAAACTAACATTCTGATTTATTTAAATGGGGCTTTTAACCATCTAAATGCTAGGGAGGTCACCGATATATTGATTCACAATGTCCTAGAGACCTTCATAATATTTAAAGGAGCAGTAAACTTTTTTTAATGAAAAAATATATATTGTAGGGTGTTGCCTGTTGAGAGTTGCATTTTTCCAGAGTTATTACAGCTTAAACCCATCGTTTTTTTACATTGTCAGTGCCCTCTAGTGGTCAAATTCCAATTAGATATTCTATTACATTCTAATGGAGAGGAAAGCCAGTGATTTACAGTTCCCCACAGACAGAAACTGCCTCTCACTTCCTGTCAGTTAGAACTAAACGCACAGTAAATTCACTTCCTGATTATTTGAACTGTTATACGTTTTGAATAAAACAACTAACAGGAGTCGGATTGGCTTTGTTTTACAGGAAAAGCTTTATAACACATACTAGTTGAAGAGCCCATTACACTGGCCACAGTGCCACTGCCAGACAGTCGCAGGGCAGTCATGCATAGTAGAGACTGCCCGTGCCGCAGCTGATACAGAGCTGTACGCTCCAAATGAATGCCAGCCTCCAATTGGCTGGGATGTGTGCTTACGCACCTACCAGCCAATCAGCTTCTAGGGGGGATGAGAAAACCCGCTAGAAGCTGATTGGCTGGGAGGTTTGGTCAACAGGCATTAACATATCCTAAAGTAAGAAATATGTGACTGCCTGGAGCCCACCAACATGGGGAATATTACAATAAAGGGTGGTCACATCTAAAGTAACCCAACTGACCACAATATCCTTAATTAATAACAGTTAATGAGAGGAATCTCGCAGGTAGGAGGTGATTCCCACCACCCATTTTTTGGGGGGTTTTTTTGTATTTGAGGACTGTTTCTTCTGCAGACTAGATGTGTAAATGCATTGATAGGATATTCAGATATATACCAGTTTATTGTTGCAGTTGCATTAGATGACCCCTTCTCAGTGCCATAGAGTAAGCTCTCCCATACTTTGCAATGACTGGATTTGTTTTAGATTTGTAACAGTCTGTTTGCTGTGATTCATTGGACGAAGCCAGCTTCTGTGTCACGGAGGAGGCTCATCTATATTATCTAATAAGGGTGTTGGTTGGTGTATTCAAACACAGATGTTTATAGTGGCTGTTTTCTATTGTGGCCATTATCATTGAGAAAGTGGCATCAATCCACAAATTGTGTAAGAGTGAGCCTGTTTTTTTAATTGTTTTAAATAAATTTTATATTGATTGATTGATGTTTTTGTGGACTTTTTGGAGAACAGCCATCTCTTCATCCTGAAATGGGAGACCTACCACACGGATAACTTCACTGTACTCTTATCTAATCAGATGATTGAGTATATAAGTGTATCACAATGTCCCATAGCCATAAAACTCATATTAATGTTTGTTTAAACTTCAGAATATGTGTTTATACATTAGGCTGTGTAAAATACTTCACTCTTGTTTTATATTATTTATTCACAGTTACATACAAAGCAGTCGATAGGTTATGATGAAGTAATATAAAAATTCTCAGTATTGTCCCACCCACAAGCCACGCCCCCCAGCAACACCATCTAAAACACAAGTGTCCCTCTTTGGGCATTTTAAATGTTGGGTATGGACAGTCAGTGACCATGTACCTTTAATCAGTGACTCTGTATTCCCTCTGTCTGTACTCTGTACTCCCTCCATCATGTATTGGAAATCTAACAACGAAGGGGTTAAAGCTTTTTTTTTTTTTTTTTTTTAAATTTTAATTACAGGCCAATTGTATTATCTGTGCCAGGAGATAGTGGATGGATCTGGGGGTGGGGCCATGTGAGGAGTGTGGGTGGGGCCACAGGCAGAGCTAAGGGAGCATAGAGTGCTTTGCATAGGGGCACCTGTGCTATAAATCTGGCCCAGAGTTTATAAATGAGTCTGTATAAATACAATACTTTCATTTTTTTTAACCCCTAAATGACCAGCCACGGTTAGGGTTGCATGCCTCCCAACATTTCAAATTGCCAAAGAGGGACACTTGTGTTTTAGTGGGTGTTGCTGGGGGCGTGGCTGGTGGGCGGGGCATAACCGGGGATTTTTAGGCTATTTCATGACCTATTCATACCTCTTTGTATAACCTAATAAATGACTTATAATAAGACCAAAGTATTTTATTTACACAGACTAATTTATAAACACATATACTGACATTTAAACAAACAATAATACAAGTTATATTGCTGTAGAACAATGTGATACACTTATCTACACACCACTCAGTCTGATCTCCTAAAAAGAGGGACATCAGAGTGGGAAAGAGGGACAGAGGGATTTGGGTCTAAAAGAGGGACTGTCCCTCCTAAAGAGGGACACTTGGGAGGTATGGGGTTGCCACCCAGCCGGTATTTTACCGGCAGGCCGGTAAAAAATTGGCTTCCTTCCAATGTTAAGTCTATGGAGGGAATGCCTTGGCCGGTATTTTTTTTAAGAAAAGGTGGCAACCCTAGCCACGGTAGCCTATGGCCAGCAGTTAAGGACCATGGGGCAGCTTTTTTTTCACATTGGATTCTGGGGTCCCTGTGAGGCGTGCAGCCATGCGGGGACCCTGGAATTCCACGACATGCCAGTACCGTCACTGTTCCTTAAGTGCCGGATCAGGCATGACGGTCCTGGCACATCAAGGGTCCTTAAGGGGTTAATCAACTGTCAATAGATCACGAAGCAACCTACAAATTCTCAGTAATGCTCAGCCCATTAGTCTCTTCCCCAACAACAGCACCTAAAAAAGTGCACCTTATAGGCCATTTCAAATGTTGGGTGGTATGGAGTAAGCATATGTAAATTATTTGCTACCAGGAAAATTGGTTGCTAGAAATAAAAAATGTGTGATGATGGCTCTTACTAGGACTAAACAAAGACAGAGCTAAACAGGCCCGCCCCTTTTCCCTGTGGCATTCTCCTGCAGTCATTGGGGAGAGTCTCACACACACACCAGCTTGGCCTACTGTTTATGGTAACCAAGACAATGAGGCATGAGGGAGGTGCTGCTGCATCCAGCAGCTGCTGCCTGTAGCTTCCAGATCAAGCACACAAAAAATTACTACAATCCAAGAAAGCAATATACCCAGAGACCTAAAATGCACGGTGAGGACTTGACTGAAGATAAATGTTGGAACAACTTGAAAGATTGTTAGTTTCATGTGAGTAATGAGGGAAAACATGCTTTGGGAGGGCTTACCTTTCTGTTTCAATGGGAATCATACCCAGGGCTTGTTTTTTTTGGAGAAAGAGGTGCTCACTTCTCTATTATGTACTTTTTTAGATTATTTTTTATAGATTAAGTCTATATTGATAATGCCTTTTTTATATTTAGAAAAAGAAGTGTCAGCACTCCTTTCTACCCCCCAAAAAAAAATTAAAATGCCCCTAGGAATAAGTGGAAAATGTGTTTAACATACCCGCAGTAGGGTATCTGCATAGTTAAATATTTTTGCACAATATCTGTTTGTATTTGCTGTGTGCAGTTTAACCCATTCAGGATCGTTGGCTTGTGCAATGCAGTGTGGAGCAGTGCATTGCACACTCCTCCGGCCATTAAAGGGTTAAGCTCTGTGGTTATTTCTTTCTCAGCACAGTAAATGATAGACCTTATCAGTTTCAATGAGATAAGCCATAGAGAGAGCTCCACCCATAAATCTAGAGGCCATGAAAACCTAAAGTTAGTAATATGTTACTGATCAGTTATAGACTACAACAAAACTCAAATGCAAAATAAAAAATTAACAAAAAGATATAGCTGAGTGCTATATAAAGGACAAATTTCTAAGAAAGTTCTTCTATTAACCCCTTAAGGACCAGAGGGGTATGAAGCTTAATCCTTTGAGTGCCAGAGGAGTACGCAATGCATTGCAGAGCAATGCATTGCGTACCTCTCTGGCACTCAGAGTGTTAAAGGAGAGCTAATACCTCCTAACAACACAATCCCATTGACCTCACTACGAGCAGAAAATGCTAATGGTATGTATGAATATTTATTTTGCTCCTTTGTTCAATCAATAAACCCTTCAATGCATTCTGTATCTCGTGTCCATGGGGGTATGACAGTTGTTAGCATGACGAAAGGACATCAGACTCTCCTGACTGCACATTGTCATATTAAGCCTTTAAGAACTAGAGGGGTGTACAATGCATTGCTTTGCATTGTGTACCTCTGACATCCTTAAGAGGTCAGTAGGCTCTTGCACTCTGCCTGCAACTGCCATTTCTGCCTCTAGGGACATGACATCCAGGACTGATTGAAGAGTTGGAGAGGATGCGCTGCACGAATCCACCAGGGCAGCTCCACTGGTGTTAAAGGGATAGTAATACTTAACATGTAAAAAAAAAATATGTTGTAGGGTTTATCCCCCTGAGTAAAACAAGGGAACGCCCACTGCTGAAAGGTGTTTTATTCAAAGGTTATTACAGCTCAAAGTTGAAATTTTTAGGTGCAATATCACAGTGGCCTGAAATTGTACAGTGGCACTGTTGCTACACCATCCTATGGAGATTTATGGTCTATGGACCAGCGCTGTCCTTAGGATGGTGTAACAACAGTGCCACTGTACAATTTCAGGCCACTGTGATATTGCACCTAAAAAAATTAAACTTTGAGCTGTAATAACTTTTGAATAAACACCTTTCAGAAGTGACAGTACCCTTTTATTACTCATAGGGTTAAACACTACAGTATATATTTTTTACATATTAAGTATTACTATCCCTTTAACATCTGTCAGGGACTGCTCTTCAGGGTATACATTACAGTGTATGATTGCTGTAGTGCATATATAATCTCCACCAGGTCTCTGACACCAGGAAGCTTGTTATGCCTTTCCTGTAGAATAATAGGTAAATGGCATTACATCAAACCATTTCCTTTATTCCATGTTTAATGCATAAGGTTAAACAAGGAGTAGAGGAAAGAACCTCCATAGACTGCACCTTTGCCCTGCCCTTAGTGTACATGATATTAAGAGGAGAAATGTTGGCATACCTAGTTTTGTAAATTGGTATTAGGCAGGTGTGGGGTCTAACTATTGTTTTCAGTATGTGATCTGGTGCGGAATAGCTTTCATACATTCATCCTATCTCTTGCACAAAGGCACAAGAACAAAATGTATAAA
Source organism: Rhinophrynus dorsalis (assembly GCA_037306005.1). Lineage (NCBI taxonomy): Eukaryota > Metazoa > Chordata > Amphibia > Anura > Rhinophrynidae > Rhinophrynus > Rhinophrynus dorsalis. The sequence goes on along the minus strand of CM074724.1, from coordinate 348,832,662 downwards.
GGCCATTAGGATTTTCTGTTCATAGTATGGTAATTTGGGAGGTTATTATTAGGAGGTGTTTATTTTCCTTTAAAGAAAAAAAATACCATAGAAAATTAATCAACAGAGTAATAAAGAGGATCCATTTATTAGCAGGTGGAATGTAAATGCAGCAGGAAATTGTTCTATTTCTGAGCCTGTTTACAATGTGCAGCTGTGTACGTGTACATATTAATGTGTAATACAAGGCTATGCCAGTCATTTGCATCAGAAACCACTGGACCTGTTCCTGGCTGTGTTCTAAGTCTGATGGACAAAACATATATACATGCAAATTAGTCCATATTCAGTATGATAAACAGCTGCAATTCTGTAGCAAACCAAATGCAATTTAGGGGTCAAATAAAAATTCCCCTAATCCCCTTTAATTTAACCTTTCAAGTGCCAGAGAGGTATCCAACTCATTGAAACACAATAAGTTGGATACCTCTCGCCCTGCCAGTCAAAGGCTTAACCCTTTGAATGCCTGAGGTGTATCCAAGACATTGCCAAGCTAAATGAATGCTGGAGAGATCTCCAGACCTAATCAAACAATGCTTTGGAAAGTGGCATTCAACAGGTTAAAATCTCCTTTTAACTCATCTGGAATTTGGGGCATTTTTATTTTTCCCATTTGGTTTGCTCCAGAATTGCACTTATTTACCTTGATGAATAAAGGTCTGGGGCCCTTATGCACATAAGAAAAGAGGTGCGATTCTGGAGCAAACCAAGTCCATGAGAAGGGATAAATAAGATGCCCCATTGGTGCTGGAGGGGTCCTCCCCAATACAATGTAAAGTCCCCATTTATTAGTGCCTGCTCTCCTCCCCAGAGTACAAGACATGTATGTGTATTTGGCTGCCGTATCTTTGTGTTTGCTCAGTGGTGAATGAACAAAGACCAACCCATTGATACGTCTGAAAATGACAACACATCAGGAAGACTATTTCCTTGTGTGCTGGCCATTCTGAAATTGCTAAGTGAACCACTTAACCCTTTGAGTGATAGACCCCTCTGGCACCTAAAGAGTTAAAGGAGATGCACCACTACTTAATTATAAATCCCCCACACACACACACACTCACACATCAGCCAGATAAGAACATTCCACACTGCTTTCCATCCCAACTGCCACTCCCTGGGGGCCAGTACTAGATCATTTGCATAAACTGACAAATAAATAAAGCTAAAGTTCTCATAGTGTTTGAAGTGAAATATGTTTCAAAGTCAACTGTTTGTTACTAACGCTGTTACTGATGTGATGTTACAAGTTGCTGGTTTCTGCTCTCAGACACAATCATCAGGGCAGGACTGGGATGCCAGTGTGAGGCCCACCTGCTGTGGAAAACTACAGCTCCCATTGTACACTTTTCAATGTGTTGGAGACCACTCTAGCATTCAGTGAGTTAACCCATTAAGGACTGGAGGGTGGGGCACATTTTCTTTTTTTTTTTTTTTTTTTACACGGAAGTGATCTATGATCATAGTGCTTCATGCATCCACGTGCAATCACAAACTTCCATGACGTGCCAGGACCATCACCTGTCCTTAACCCTTTGAGTGCCAGAGGGGTACACAACGCAATCAGGGCCAGATTTACATCTCAGGAGACTGTAGGCACAGAAATCTGAAGCGCACCCCTCCATTGGCCATCTCCACTGGACACCTCCACAATGCTCCTAATCTCCACACTTTCCCCATTATCTCCATATTGCCCTCACATTGCCCCCATCATCTCCACATTGCCCCACCATCTCCATATTGCTCTCACATTGCCCCCCATCAGTTCCATAGTGCCCCCATCATCTCCATATTGCCCTCACATTGCCAGCCATCAACTCCATATTGCCCCCCATCAGTTCCATATTGCCCCCATCAGCTCTAACGTGCCCCCCCCAACAGCTCCATATTGCCCTCTCATTGCCTCCAATATCTCCACATTGCCCCCATCAGCTCCATATTGTCCCATCAGCTCCAACTTCCCCCCCATCAGCTCCATATTGCCCTCACATTGCCCCCATCATCTCCATACTGTCTCCATTACCTCCATATCGCCCTCACACTACCCCCATCATCTCCACTTCGCCTTCACACTGCCCCCCATCAGCTCCAACTTGCTCCCCATCAGCTCCATATTGCCCTCACATTGCCCCCATCATCTCCATACTGCCTCCATTACCTCCATATTGCCCTCACATTGCCCCCATCAGCTTCATATTGCCCTCACGCTGCCCCCATCATCTCCACTTTGCCCTCACACTGCCACCATCAGCTCCAACTTGCCCCCCATCAGCTCCATATTGCCCTCACATTGCCCCCATCATCTCCATACTGTCTCCATTACCTCCATATTGCCCTCACACTGCCCACATCATCTCCCCTTTGCCCTCACATTGCCCCCATCATCTCCATACTGCCTCCCTTACCTCCATATTGCCCTCACATTGCCCCCATCAGCTCCATATCGACCTCACACTGCCCCCATCATCTCCACTTTGCCCTCACACTTCCCCCCATCATCTCCAACTTGCCCCCCCATCAGCTCTATATTAACCTCACATTGCGCCCACCCCCTTTTTCTACTGCGTGGCAGGACAGGTCTGTGCCTTCTTCTGCACAGACCTGTAGATGCTGGAGCTCCCACGTGGTCTTCTCTTCAGTAATGCAGAGCGCTGGGAGATGATGTCATCTCCCAGTGCTCTGCATTACTAAAGAGCTGGGGAGCTCATCAGCTATGGGTCTGTGCTGACGGAGGTACCGACGGTAGACCTGACCGGGTGGGGGGTTAGTGCCTGCTATGCCCACGACAAGGATAATTAAAAAAAAAACAATAATAATAAATTTAAAAAAAAACAAAAACAGGTCCCAATGACAGGCGCCCCTCTGTGGGGTGCGCCTGTAGGCAGATGCCTCCTCTGCCTTACGAGAAATCCAGCCCTGAACGCAATGCATTGTGTACCCCTCTGGCACTCAAAGGGTTAACGCACACACAGCTGTGACGGTCCTGGCTCATCATCAGGCGATCATGCTGTGTTTGGAGATGACAGAATTACATGTCAATTGAAGCGGTGTTACTTACCAAAAATATGTTATCCCTTCTCTCTACCACAACTCTTAGCAAAAATCTGTTCATTAAAAAAGCCCCATTTAAATCAATGGGAATTGTTATTAATCTTCTATGGCACAGCTGGCTTGCCTCAGAATTTCTCCACCATTTGCAAATATTTATAAAAACAAAATGGAGTTATTTTGAAGAAAACCATCTGTACCATAGAGGGAAATAAAAAATAAATTAAATGGAGCTCTTAACTCCTTGAATTGGGTTGTAGTTCTCTCTAGCATTTAAGGGGTTAAAAGGTTCTAGTCAAGTGCAAATTTTTATGCAGCCCCTATGATGCCGTTGGTTTACTCCAGAATAACTCCATTTTTTCAGCTAATCATAGCTCATTCTCACCTAAAATACAGGCATTGAAGAAGCAGTAACCTTTTATTATGGAAACAAAATAGAAACAATTTATTGTAGGTTTTTCCTGCTGAGCAAAATAAGGTTATGCCTACTCCTTGTTAATGCTTTTTTATAAAGTTATTAAGGCTCAACATTATGGTTTTTTATATTAAACTTTTGGCAACAGTACCACCTGGTGTTCAGACAGATTTTATATTGTTTTGTAGAAGTGATACTCATGCTGCTGTTCTCCATAGGACAGCGGTTCTCAACCTTTCTAGTGCCGCGACCCTTTGATAAAATTTCCCAAGTTTTGGCGACCCCTAACAGTAAAATTATTTTTGTTGCTCCTTTATCGCTGTAATTTTGCTACTGTTATGAACCGAAATATATATATCTGATGGTTTTAGGCGACCCCTTGTAAATTGTCATACGACCCCCAAAGGGGTCCCGACCCACAGGTTGAGAACCACTGCCATAGGATCTAGTAGTTACGGGTTCACCAGTTTGAACTGTAATTACTTTGACCAAATCCTCTCTCAGAAGTGTGAGTACTCTTGATTTATTTAACATGAAAACACTACAAACTGTTTTTTTTTTCAAAATAAAACTTTACTGATCCCATAATTGGTGCTTGTTACTGTTCTCTGCTCTTTTTTGTATAACAGATCATTGTTCTCAATGACTATTTGTTTACCTTCTGTATATTACTTAGGGATTTTAACCCCTTAAGGACCAGCTCTCCCGGGGTGTGCCGTCCCTTAAGGACCACATAGGAAACTTTGACGTGCCGTCCTACGTGACTGATCACGGGGGGCGGCATGTCAAACGGGGCACTGGAAGAGATCGCTCCAGTCTTGGAGCGATCAACTTCAGTGCCCGGTATTACTCACCGCGCTCCTACAGGAGCGCGGTGAGTAAAATTATGTGACGTGCCAGGACCGTCACTGGTCCTTAAGTGCCGGACTAGCATGAAGGTCCTGCCACGTCAATGGTCCTTAAGGGGTTAAAGCAAGACAGGGAGGCTCCTATTATGCAATTAACTCCATCTTTACTTAATCAGCAGTAAAGTTTTTGAAACATATAAATGACAAAAAACAGAAAACCTGATATGATAACCCCACCCTACATATATCTGACCAATCACAAAACTCCACAGGTGTATAACATCAAGGACAGGTGACCCATCATCCTATTTCTTTACTGCTCGGCAGACGGATAAGTATTCAATGCGTTTTTTCTCCTGAATTATTCTTAATTTTGATTTACATGACTATTCATTTTTTGATCATGGCTGTGTTTTATTACACTGTATAAGAAGTTTTTTCTTTCACAGACTAGTTAGAGAGGCTTACACAGTTTAATTTGGGTCGTTTTATTCACATTCCCTCCATTAATAGTTTATTTCTATACACTCCATAATCGCTACATTACCCTCTCATACTGACATTTCCATCTACCGTTACTGTCTTTCCATTATTCAGTCCCCCTTTTATTTTCCGTTACTTACTTCCACTTTATGTCTTCAAGCCACCTAAGTGAGCACTTTCCACAATCTTATCACCGCTTTGCCCTCATTCCAATGTTCTTCCTACTACCATTCGGTCTCGTCCTTCATACTATTTCCCTTCTATCTCCCATTACTTCTTTTCCCTTCAACGTGTATTTCAAGCAGAATAATGAGCTCGCCTCGTATCCAGCTCACTTAATGCGAAGTTCTCGCGGTGGCCATCTTTGTTATGGTCTTTAGCCACTGGGAACTCTGCGCATGCGTGGGAATTTCCCGGCTATTTTTTGTCATTCGACAACAGCCTCCTCTCACCACGACACGCATTCCTGGTTTATTATTATTACAGACTTCTTCATTGACTAAATAATATTTCTCTTTATCAAAAAATTACAGTAATTTCTACCAGTTTGGGAATATAGTATCTTCCAGCATATAATTTTGGGGATTTAACTTAGGTTAAGTTACTTTAGCCTCAGTTATTATGGCACACAAAAAATCTTTACAACCCTGTACACCCATGAAGGGTAGTAAAATACCTCCTAACTTTATTTTGACAGACAATGCCTCTGAACACTCTGAGTCACAAGTGCTGTGGTATTTACCTCAGCTATTGCTGAGGATCAATTCCAGTCACTTATGGATTTATCTGTAAATAAATCTGTTTCAAATGCCATATCATTTTGCATGACTCAGATGACAGAAACATTGGCCAAATCTTTAGCTGAAGTTTTTCAAAATAAAGTCTGTAATCCGGTCCAATCCAAAAATCTTCACAAAAACATATTTTGTTTCCTAACCCATCCCCAGAGAGGGATACTCAATATGAGGTGGGTCAAAAGAGTAAAAGAAAAACTAAGCATTGTACCTCAGAAAGAACACCTTACAGGGTTCATTTGGAACAGCCTGGATCACCAGGCATACAGAATAGTGGCTCACTACCACACCCCAGAACCTCTGCTCGGGAGGATGGCTATCCGAGTTCATGAAATAAGTCCAGGTCTAAACCGGACTCTTACTGTCTTGATTCCTCCTCAGAAGATTCTACATTTAATCCAGAAGAATATTCTGATTATGTATCTGAGGATGACTACCATTCTGAGGAGGCAGATTTAAAAATTAATGATAGTAAAGAGTTTGATGACAATGTCATCCTAGATGAAAGTGGTCAACCTATGTTTGACCCCGGGGCAATTAAACACCCAAGATCATCAGACTGGGTCCCAAGAGACCATGTGGCTAAGTATATTGACACATGGATTAGGAAATCTTTGGACCCTAAGTCCAGGAATAAACTCAGGTCAGAGTGTCCTAGACCTTCAATTAACAAAACTTGCGAGACACCTATTTTGGACCCACAAGTAGCTAAGTATATAGTTAAATCTGGGAGGGACCCAAAGAAAGGAGTTGAACAATCCCTAAAACAATGCCAAGACAAATTGTTAGACATAACAGGTCCTCTGGCAAAAAATATTTAACCTGACTGAAGAGGCAATTGCTCTAAATTCCCATATCGACCTGAACATTCTTCGGGGCTGGGTTCAAAGATCTTTCTGTATGTTGGGCAACGCCAACACGGCCTTATCTACTGAGGGGCGTAGGGTGATACTCTTACGCATAGACCCCAAATTAGCCGACATGGCCTCCTCTGAAGCTGGCCCAGAAGCCAATGGCCTTCTATTTGGAGATGCCTTTATAAAAAAATATAGGAAAGTTTGTTAACACCTTTACGGCCCTTGATAAGGCACAGACCTGCATAAAAAAGGTGTTTAATAACAGAGTTTTTGCCAGGGTCGGGAAAGGCAGGGGTCGCTTTCCCGGCCGACCCGCGGGTAATCCTAGATCCCAATACAGATACCAACAGGAAACTAATACGTTTGGAAGAGGGTCATATCCCCAAGATTCCAGACAACCTAATGCCTTCTTTCTACCACGTGGTAGAGTATGGCACTCCAGGACGTCGAGAAGTTTCACTCGCTCCAGACCATTCTCAGGTGAGTATTCCTCCTCCTCCTTTCCCCAAGGAAAAAGTGGGTGGCAGACTCACCCATTTTTTCCACAATTGGTCCAAACTTACCTCAGATCAATGGATACTCCAAACAATCAGAGGGTACCACATAGAATTCTTTACTCCTCCCTTTCAAATAAAAATTCCCACTTCTATCCGATTTTCAAAAGAAGATTTCCATTTAGTAGATATGGAGATACTAGAACTTCAGGAAAAAGGCACTATCATTCAGGCCCCACTACAAAGTCCCGGATTTATAAGCAATATATTCCTGGTTCACAAAAAAGACTCGGGGGTTCGCCCAGTCGTAAATCTAAAAGGATTAAACAGTTTTGTCATGTACAGACATTTCAAAATGGAAAGCATACATTGCCTCCAAGATGTTTTAATGCCCTCAGACTGGATGGTAAAACTAGACCTAAAAGATGCGCATCTTACAGTTCCCATCACACTTCATCAAGAACACCTTCTACAATTTATTTGGAGAGAGACAATATGGCAATTCTCTTGCCTACCGTTCAGCCTGACATCGGCTCCTGTCACGGTTTGTTATGACTCTCAGACACAAGTTTTAGGTAAAATCAATTTTATTGAAATAATTAAATTGATCACTTAGGATGGCAATCACATACATATATAAATCATGAGTAATAGCAAGACAGAAGGCAGACTCTACCGGTCCTGTCAATATACCGGACAGGACAGTCTGAGAGAATTGAATATTAGGCTCTGCCGGCCTTGCCAATACCGGGTAAGGCAACCTGCAGATGGAATAGCATAACGGTTCTACCGGCCTTACCTAATTACCGGGCAAGGCAGCCCCAATAAGTACACAGAGTAGGCTCTACCGGCCCTGCCAATACCGGGTAAGGCAACCTGAGATGGAATGTGGCAAAGGTTCTACCGGCCTTACCAATACCGGGCAGGGCAGCCCAGAGATATCAATAGCAGTCGGATGATAATGGCAGAATGACAGGATCGTAAGCAACCCAGTGTCCGCACACTGAGACCAACAGGGGAATCGTATAGCCGCGAGGCTTAGGAGCAAACCAATGTCCTCACACTGGAGTAACAAGTGAATCATATAGCCGCAAGGCTTTGGAGCAAACCAGCGTCCGCACGCTGGGACCAACTACTGAGTCGTATAGCCGATAGGCTTTGGAGCAAACCAGTGTCCGCACACTGGAGTAACAAGTGAATCATATAGCCACAAGGCTTTGGAGCAAACCAGCGTCCGCACGCTGGGACCAACTACTGAATCGTATAGCCGATAGGCTTTGGAGCAAACCAGTGTCCGCACACTGGAGTAACAAGTGAATCATATAGCCGCAAGGCTTAGGAGCAAACCAGCGTCCGCACGCTGGGACCAACACTGAATCGTATAGCCGATAGGCTTTGGAGCAAACCAGTGTCCGCACACTGGAGTAACAAGTGAATCATATAGCCGCAAGGCTTAGGAGCAAACCAGCGTCCGCACGCTGGGACCAACACTGAATCGTATAGCCGATAGGCTTTGGAGCAAACCAGTGTCCGCACACTGGACCAACAGGGAATCGTGTAGCCGCGAGGCTTTGGGAGCAAACCAGCGTCCGCACGCTGGGACCAACTACTGAATAGTGTAGGCGATAGGCTTGGGAGCGAACCAGTGTCCGCACACTGGACTAACAACTGAATTGTGTAGCCGCAAGGCTTTGGAGCAAACCAGCGTCCGCACGCTGGGACTAACAAGCAATGTCGCCGACACGACCAGGCAGAAGGTCGCCAGGATACTGGAGACAGGCGATGAGATGACAGGAACCAGCAGCGATCAGTCAGGTCAGGAAACAGCAGAAAAGAAGTTCAGCAGGAACTGCATCACCAGAGTACTAGGCCGGAACCAGGACTGGAACAACTCAGCATGCAAGAGACACTGGAACAGTTGAAATCAGGAACTCAGGAACACTGGAACAGAGGCCCAACTATCACTGGACATAGTGATAGCAAAAGGTCAGAAACAACACGAAAGGGCACTCAAAGGGTGCCCAATCCAGGTTTAAATAGGCAATATGAGGCGGGCTAAATGCAGACAGCCAATAGAAGCCCCCTACTGGTGACAGACAAGAAAATGCAGCAATCACAGGCACTGTGATAGTACCCCCCTTTCAAAGACCCCCTCTCCTAGAATAGGGTCTAGGTTTCTGTGGGTATTTGGCATGAAAGACCCTAGCTAGCCTAGGTGCATGAAGGTCCTTACCATCCACCCATGATCGATCTTCAGGACCATATCCTTTCCAATGTACCAGGTACTGTACCCTTCCTCCAAGCCTTCGGGAATCAATAATGCTCTGAACCTCGTACTCCTCCTGACCCTCAACCTCAGCAGGTCCTGGCACCACAGGTGTGGTAGTATAGCGATTGCAAACCAGAGGCTTGAGAAGGGACACATGGAACACATTATGGATACGCATGGATGCAGGTATGTCTAGAGCGTAGGAGACAGGGTTAATTTTGCGAATGACTCTGTATGGACCAATGAACCGGGGAGCCAACTTATTAGACGGAACCTGCAGCTTGAGATTTCTGGAGGAAAGCCATACTCTGTCCCCAACCTGAAAAGAAACCGCTGGAAGCCTTCTGCGATTGGCATGGCGCTGATGACGCTGAAATGACTGACCAAGTGCCCTCTGAACTTGTGCCCATGTGGAACGGAATTGCTCGATATGCTCATCCAGCGCTGGAATCTGTTGCGTCTGAAATGAATCTGGAAGCAAACAGGGCTGAAACCCGTAATTAATCAGAAACGGGGAGCTCCCCGATGAAGAATTGACCGCACAGTTCCTGGCGAACTCTGCCCAAGGCAACAAGTCGGACCAATTATCATGATGGTCAGTAACGAAACAACGGAGAAATTGTTCCAAGCCCTGATTAGCTCGTTCAGCGGCTCCATTGGTCTGGGGATGGTAGGCAGAGGAGAAGGACAGCTGTATGTCCATCTGTTGGCAAAATGCCCTCCAAAATCTAGACACAAACTGTCTCCCCTTGTCGGACACCAGTACCCTGGGCACTCCATGCAACCGGAATACTTCTCTGGCGAACACAATTGCCAATTCCTTAGCTGAAGGAAGGCCACGGAGGGGCACGAAATGAGCCATTTTAGAAAACCTGTCCACCACCATGAATATAAAGGAATACCCTTTAGACATAGGCAATTCTCCCATAAAATCAATGGAAACATGAGACCAGGGGCGTTCGCCATTAGGCACCGGTTGAAGCAAGCCCACTGGGAGATGTCTCGGGGTCTTAGCGCGGGCACAGGTGGCACAGGCATTCGTAAATTCGGCACAATCGTTTCTCATGGAAGGCCACCAAAATAACTGAGAAAGGGACCATAACAATTGGTCTCTACCAATATGTCCCGCAGCCTTAGAGGAATGGTAGGTTTCGAGCAACCTAGTACGAAATGGTTCAGCAACAAAACATTTGCCCACTGGGGTTTCATGGGGAGCGGACCCCTGAGAGGCCAGGATCTCCTCCCCTAAAGGAGAAGTGATACTCGTGCGTATAGTAGCCAATATTCTATCGGGTTGGATGATAGGTGCTGGTGCTTCCACTCTGTCACTGTCGGCCTCAAATTGTCTTGACAGTGCATCAGCCCTGACATTCTTTGATCCCGGTAAATATGATACAATGAAATTAAATCGGGACAGGAACAGTGCCCATCTGGCCTGACGAGAGGACAATCTCTTGGCCTCCGAGAGATAAGTCAGATTTTTATGATCTGTTAGGATTAAGACAGGATTCTTAGTACCTTCAAGCAAATGACGCCATTCCTTAAGAGCGAGGATAATGGCCAATAATTCTCTGTCACCTATCTCATAGTGGCTTTGAGTGACAGTCAACTTTTTAGAAAAAAACCCACAAGGTCTGAGTGTTCCACCTTTATCGTGTCGTTGCGAAAGTACTGCCCCAACCCCAATATCTGAGGCATCAACCTCTAACGTAAATGGAAGTAGAGGATTGGGGTGGGATAACACAGGAGCCGCAGCAAATGCCAGCTTCAATTTCTCAAAGGCTTCCTCAGCAGATACCGGCCAACAAGAAGGATTAGCACCCTTGTGCGTAAGATCGGACAGAGGTTTGACAATGGAAGAAAAGTTCTTAATAAACCTCCTATAATAATTAGCGAAACCCAGGAAACGCTGTATGGCTTTAAGACCCTTGGGTTTTGGCCATTGTAGGACAGCTGACAACTTTTCTTTGTCCATAGCAATGCCATCATTGTCAATTATGAACCCCAAGAATGGCACGCTGGTTCTATGAAACTCACATTTTTCCAATTTACAAAATAATTTGTTCTCACGGAGTCGTAGCACTACTGTGGATACATCTTTGATGTGCTGTGACATATTTTGGGAGTAAATCAGTATATCGTCAAGGTACACCACAACACATGTCTGTAACATATCTCTCAGAACATCGTTTATCAGTTCCTGAAAAACTGCGGGTGCATTACACAGCCCAAATGGCATCACTAGATACTCATAGTGCCCAGATCGAGTATTAAAGGCAGTTTTCCACTCATCACCTGCTCGAATGCGAACCAGATTGTAAGCGGCCCGTAGGTCCAATTTGGTAAAAATCAAAGCGCCCTTAAGCCTATCAAAAAGCTCGGTGATGAGTGGTATTGGGTATGCGTTTTTAGCCATTAGTTTATTCAAGCCCCGGTAGTCATAGACAGTGGCGTAGTTTCAAATATAACTTGAGGCGGTTCTAAGGGTCTGCCATCAATCGCTTCAATAGCCAAGGGGTTTTCTCTTTCAATGCGTGGAACTCCGTGCAATTCGGCAAAGGTATTATCCATAAAATACCCTGCTGCACCAGAGTCAACCAGGGCCAAAACCTCCACAGAGCATTGTGCCCAAGACAATACCACCTGTATGGTGGATTTCATTACGCCCGACACTGGGGACGATTGTACACCACCTAGGGCCTGTCCCCCAAGGTACCCTAGGTGTGTGCATTTCCCGGACGTACCGGACAGGAATTTAGCAAGTGCCCGTTTTTACCGCAGTATAAACACAACCCTTGTTTCTTGCGATATAGTCTCTCCTCCTTGGTTAGTCTAGTGAAACCTACTTGCATAGGTTCACTTGTCTCCCGTACTGGTTCACTAGACTTCAATACCAGGGGAGGGATGGGTGGGCAAAACATGCTACTAGGCTCATTATTTTTTGACCGTATCTTACGATCTCTGGCAGTTGATCTCTCACATATTCTGGAGTCAATTAGCATAACATACTCAATGTAATCATCTAGGTCAATAGGTAGATCTTTAGCAGCGATTTCGTCTTTAATGTGGTCATTCAGGCCTTGAGCAAAAGCTGCCAATAATGCCTCGTTATTCCAACCTACCTCTGCTGCCAATGTGCGGAATTCGATGGCATAGTCGCCCACTGTACGCCTGCCCTGTTGTATCTCCATAAGACATTTGGCAGCAGAGGTGGTTCTACCAGGAGGCTCAAACACTCTTCGAAAGGATTGCACAAATTCTCTAAAGTTCTTAGTGCAAGGTTTAGCATTCTCCCACAAGGGGTTAGCCCAAGCCAATGCTCTGCCAGTGAGCAGCGATATCGTGAACCCCACTTTACTACGATCATTGGGGAATGCATGTGCCGTCAATTCCATAAAAATTTCAAGTTGGTTGATGAACCCTCTGCAGAGACTAGGGTCACCATCATATCTTAGCGGCAAGAGCGCAGAAGCCGTTAAACCTTTAACAGTACCCCCTAGGGGCCTGGTATCACTTTCCGGTGTCTGACTTGGCGAGACCACCGGGCTAGAGCCAGATTTGTCAGCGAGTACCGTGCGTTCAAGGATCGTTTGAATTGCAACCGCCAACTGATCCAAACGTTGCTCGTGCATATCCATCCTCCAATGGATATTCTGTGCGTTACCTTCACATTTGCTGTCTGAGGTCATGGCCCTTTCGTACTGTCACGGATTGTTATGACTCTCAGACACAAGTTTTAGGTAAAATCAATTTTATTGAAATAATTAAATTGATCACTTAGGATGGCAATCACATACATATATAAATCATGAGTAATAGCAAGACAGAAGGCAGACTCTACCGGTCCTGTCAATATACCGGACAGGACAGTCTGAGAGAATTGAATATTAGGCTCTACCGGCCTTGCCAATACCGGGTAAAGCAACCTGCAGATGGAATAGCATAACGGTTCTACCGGCCTTACCTAATTACCGGGCAAGGCAGCCCCAATAAGTACACAGAGTAGGCTCTACCGGCCCTGCCAATACCGGGTAAGGCAACCTGAGATGGAATGTGGCAAAGGTTCTACCGGCCTTACCAATACCGGGCAGGGCAGCCCAGAGATATCAATAGCAGTCGGATGATAATGGCAGAATGACAGGATCGTAAGCAACCCAGTGTCCGCACACTGAGACCAACAGGGGAATCGTATAGCCGCGAGGCTTAGGAGCAAACCAATGTCCTCACACTGGAGTAACAAGTGAATCATATAGCCGCAAGGCTTTGGAGCAAACCAGCGTCCGCACGCTGGGACCAACTACTGAGTCGTATAGCCGATAGGCTTTGGAGCAAACCAGTGTCCGCACACTGGAGTAACAAGTGAATCATATAGCCACAAGGCTTTGGAGCAAACCAGCGTCCGCACGCTGGGACCAACTACTGAATCGTATAGCCGATAGGCTTTGGAGCAAACCAGTGTCCGCACACTGGAGTAACAAGTGAATCATATAGCCGCAAGGCTTAGGAGCAAACCAGCGTCCGCACGCTGGGACCAACACTGAATCGTATAGCTGATAGGCTTTTGAGCAAACCAGTGTCCGCACACTGGAGTAACAAGTGAATCATATAGCCGCAAGGCTTTGGAGCAAACCAGCGTCCGCACGCTGGGACCAACACTGAATCGTATAGCCGATAGGCTTTGGAGCAAACCAGTGTCCGCACACTGGACCAACAGGGAATCGTGTAGCCACGAGGATTTGGGAGCAAACCAGCACGCTGGGACCAACTACTGAATAGTGTAGCCGATAGGCTTGGGAGCGAACCAGTGTCCGCACACTGGACTAACAACTGAATTGTGTAGCCGCAAGGCTTTGGAGCAAACCAGCATCTGCACGCTGGGACTAACAAGCAATGTCGCCAACGCGACCAGGCAGAAGGTCTCCAGGATACTGGAGACAGGCGATGAGATGACAGGAACCAGCAGCGATCAGTCAGGTCAGGAAACAGCAGAAAAGAAGTTCAGCAGGAACTGCATCACCAGAGTACTAGGCCGGAACCAGGACTGGAACAACTCAGCATGCAGGAGACACTGGAACAGTTGAAATCAGGAACTCAGGAACACTGGAACAGAGGCCCAACTATCACTGGACATAGTGATAGCAAAAGGTCAGAAACAACACGAAAGGGCACTCAAAGGGTGCCCAATCCAGGTTTAAATAGGCAATATGAGGCGGGCTAAATGCAGACAGCCAATAGAAGCCCCCTACTGGTGACAGACAAGAAAATGCAGCAATCACAGGCACTGTGATAGCTCCATTGTGCTTCACAAAGTTCATGAAGCCGATCATTTCTTTTCTAAGAACTAGAGGGGTTCGCCTCATTATATATCTAGACAGACTGATCATGTCGCAAGATTTCCACATACTTATAGATCATCTTCAAATGACGATTCAAACGTTATTAGATCTCGGTTTTATTATAAACGAGAAAAAATCTATTACCACACCGACCCAAAAGATAGAATTTTTGGGTTTTGTGGTAGATTCCCTGAATTCGACACTACCTCGGAACAAATTAAAAAATATTTGAAGAGAAATAAAAGCAATTCTCAGAAAGAATGTAATTTCTCTTCGAGTGATAGCAAGAATGGTGGGTCTCCTATCGGCCTCTATTCAGGCCATCTTTCCAGCACCCCTCCATTACAGGGCTCTTAAAAGACTAAAGATTATCCACCTTCACAAAGGCTTGGGATATTCAGATCTCGTTCCTTTTTCGGTGGAAGCAAAAGAAGACCAAATGGAGGCTTGGAATGGGAGGGCGATTTTCGGGACGTCTCCAGAAATCATTATCGAATCCAACCCCAGCAATCTGGGATGGGGAGCAAGATGTGGATCTCTCACTACGGGAGGGTAGTGGTCTCCTGAAGATAAGGATATGCACATCAATTGCCTAGCGTTACTAGCGGGCTCTTTCGCAATCAAGAGTTTTACAAAAGAAACTCTGAATTGCAGTATACTCCTGAAAATGGACAGCATTTCGGAGGTACGTTACATAAATCATCTAGGAGGGACAAAGTCGAGAACTCTAGCAATTTTAGCAAAAGAACTATGGCATTTCTGTTTAGACAGGAACATTTCGGTACAAGCGGAGTATCTTCCGGGCCTGTCCAACTCTGTCAATACCTGTCGGACTCAATGGATTGGATGCTACACAGAGCAACCTTCAATCAACTAGATTCAATCTGGGGTCCACTACAGCTGGACCTATTTGCATCCAGATTAAACACTCTGGTACCAAATTTCTTCAGTTGGAGACCGGACCCAGACGCCGTGGCACTGGACGCCTTCCTTCAGGTATGGCCTCCTCATGGTAGTTACGCCTTCCCACCTTTTGTCATGATTTCTCCTTCAAGTCAGAAGACAGAAAATCAATTTAGTCCTAATCACACCTTTTTGGACAACCCAACCTTGGTTCCCTCAACTTCTCGAAATGGCGGTGGACTTCCCATGTTATCTGACACCTTTTCCTCAATTGTTGCGGGATCCAGCGGGGAACCCGCACAACCTTCTACTTCAAAACCAATTACATCTCTTAGCATGGCGAATTTCAGGAGCAGATGGTCTGGCATTGGCCTTTCGGAGACAGCTTGAATACTCATCTTCGAAGCATGGGCACCAGGTACCAAAACATGTTACAGGTCTTGCTGGAATACCTGGACACGTTGGTGCTTGGAACGGTCATTGGATCCCGTTTCTTCCAATTTAAATTCCATTCTAAATTTCCTTTCTTACTGCTTTCAACAAGGTAGAGCGTATAGAACGATCAATTGTTATAGATCTGCCATCTCAGCGAATCACGAATTCTTCGACGGTATTCATCTGGCCAACACCCATTAGTATGTAAATTAATGAAGGGCATCAAAATGTCCAGACCTCCTATGGCTCGATATTCTAATTTATGGGATGTTAACATAGTCCTCTCACTATTAGAATCTTGGCCATCTAATGAAGAACTTTGTATCAAACAATTATCAGCTAAACTTACCATTCTCCTATGTTTAATCTCTTTTCGTAGAGTTTCAGATGTACATGCTTTAGACATTACTCACAGATTCTATGAACCTGATGGGTTTCTTTTCCTAATTTCTAGACGTACCAAATCTGCATCTTTCCCTCAAAATCCCAAACTATGTATTGTTTTATGCCTAAAAGCTTATGAAGCTAAGACTAATAGGTTTAGATCTGTTAACTCACACCAATTACTAATTTCATTTGTAAAACCTTATTTACCAGTGTCTACAGCCACACTTACAAGATGGATTCGCTGGATCATGTTGGAAGCTGGTATTGACACCAATCTCTTTGGAGCACATTCTTCACGGGGGGCAATGGCCTCCAAATCTTTTATTTTGGGTGGAAGCCTTTCAGATATTTTGAAAGCAGCCGATTGGTCCAATGAATCCACCTTCAAATCCTTCTATTTTAAACCTATTACACATGTATCTTGTAGTTATACAACAGCTTTAAACTTGCATAATAGGAGCCTCTGTGTCTTGCTTTAAAATTCATAGATTTTCCTAACTTCTTGAAGGAAAGTCAGGATTTTATTAAAGACACGGAGGCGAGTATTATCCCCCCCTATATACTAACCCTCCCCTTGCTATTACTTTCTGTGTTGCTGCAGGTTAATGGATTCGACGGCTGATTTACCGACTCCCTCCAAAGATGTTTACTATCCAGAGGATGAGAGATGAATTCTTCCTACAACATCTCACTTCACTAATTGTCCTGAATGGCATTAAAGAAAGAGGATGATGGGTCACCTGTTCTTGATGTTATACACCTGTGGAGTTTTGTGATTGGTCAAATATATGTAGGGTGGGGTTATCATATCAGGTTTTCTGTTTTTTGTCATTTATGTGTTTCAAAAACTTTACTGCTGAGTAAGTAAAGATGGAGTTAATTGCATAATACTCGCCTCCGTGTCTTTAATAAAATCCTGACTTTCCTTCACGAAGTTAGGAAAATCTATGAATTAATGGCTCAGAAATGTTTACCATTGACCTTAGCTTAAAGGGATAGTAATTAGTGTTGAGCGAGCATGCTCGGCCGATGCTCGGATCGGCTCGAGCATCGCTCTGCTCGGCACATGGCGGTACTCGTACGAGTACCGCCATGTGCTCACCCGGCATGTTCGGGTGGCGGGGATCTGTGCCGAAGGAGGCACAGATCTGAAGACGCTCCGCTGGACCACCAGGGACTGGAGGTAGGGGGCATTGCGGAGATGAAGGGGGCATTGCGGAGATGAAGGGGGCATAGCGGAGATGAAGGGGGACATTGTGGAAGAGGGGCATAGCGGAGATGAAGGGGGACATTGTGGAAGAGGGGCATAGCGGAGATGAAGGGGGACATTGTGGAAGACGGGCATAGCGGAGATGAAGGGGGACATTGTGGAAGACGGGCATAGCGGAGATGAAGGGGGACATTGTGGAAGAGGGGCATAGCGGAGATGAAGGGGGACATTGTGGAAGACGGGCATAGCGGAGATGAAGGGGGACATTGTGGAAGACGGGCATAGCGGAGATGAAGGGGGACATTGTGGAAGACGGGCATAGAGGAGATGAAGGGGGACATTGTGGAAGAGGGGCATAGCGGAGATGAAGGGGGACATTGTGGAAGACGGGCATAGCGGAGATAAAGGGGGACATTGTGGAAGACGGGCATAGCGGAGATGAAGGGGGACATTGTGGAAGACGGGCATAGCGGAGATGAAGGGGGACATTGTGGAAGACGGGCATAGCGGAGATGAAGGGGGACATTGTGGAAGACGGGCATAGCGGAGATGAAGGGGGACATTGTGGAAGAGGGGCATAGCGGAGATGAAGGGGGACATTGTGGAAGACGGGCATAGCGGAGATGAAGGGGGACATTGTGGAAGACGGGCATAGCGGAGATGAAGGGGGACATTGTGGAAGACGGGCATAGCGGAGATGAAGGGGGACATTGTGGAAGACGGGCATAGAGGAGATGAAGGGGGACATTGTGGAAGAGGGGCATAGCGGAGATGAAGGGGGACATTGTGGAAGACGGGCATAGAGGAGATGAAGGGGGACATTGTGGAAGAGGGGCATAGCGGAGATGAAGGGGGACATTGTGGAAGACGGGCATAGCGGAGATGAAGGGGGACATTGTGGAAGACGGGCATAACGGAGATGAAGGGGGACATTGTGGAAGACGGGCATAGCGGAGATGAAGGGGGACATTGTTGAAGACGGGCATAGCGGAGATGAAGGGGGACGTTGTGGAAGACGGGCATAGCGGAGATGAAGGGGGACGTTGTGGAAGAGGGGCATAGCGGAGATGAAGGGGGACATTGTGGAAGACGGGCATAGCGGAGATGAAGGGGGACATTGTGGAAGACGGGCATAGCGGAGATGAAGGGGGACATTGTGGAAGACGGGCATAGCGGAGATGAAGGGGGACATTGTGGAAGACGGGCATAGCGGAGATGAAGGGGGACATTGTGGAAGACGGGCATAGCGGAGATGAAGGGGGACATTGTGGAAGACGGGCATAGAGGAGATGAAGGGGGACATTGTGGAAGAGGGGCATAGCGGAGATGAAGGGGGACATTGTGGAAGACGGGCATAGCGGAGATGAAGGGGGACATTGTGGAAGACGGGCATAGCGGAGATGAAGGGGGAAATTGTGGAAGACGGGCATAGCGGAGATGAAGGGGGACATTGTGGAAGAGGGGCATAGCGGAGATGAAGGGGGCATAGCGGAGATGAAGGGGGACATTGCGGAGATGAAGGGGGACATTGCGGAGATGAAGGGGGGCATTGACCAGGCACCCTCCCCTCATCAGAGCAGGGGGTGCCTGGTGTAATGCTCGTGTCGCCCCATTCAATTCAATGGGGCTCGGGTGCTCGGCCGAGCACTCGAGCCTCAGGGGGTGCTCGGTCAGAGCACCCGAGCATCGGGGTGCTCGCTCAACACTAATAGTAATGTTTCAAAATAAAAGCAGCTCCAATTAATCTTCATAGAATTTGAGCCATGGGGAGTGTTATTTCAATACTGTCAGAGTTGTAGTTCAGGAGTAATCAAATGATAAAGTATCCCTCTCCTGCCTCTTTTACCTAGTGTAAGCCACCTCCCCTCAGATGTGGAATCTGGTCCATAGACAGGACAGCTCACAGCAAGGGACAATCTTCTTACTGTGAGAACAATGAAAGCCCTGCCCCCTTGACAGGTTTTTCAGGTTTTCCCTTATGCTAATTGAAGATTGTCCCTCTCTGCAAGCAATCTGGACACCACCTTCTTGTTCTGAGGTGAGCAGTGTTACGTCAGTAAAAGGGATGGGAGGGGATACTTTATCATTCAATTACTCTTGAACTACAACTCTGACAGTATTGAAATAACACTCTCCATGGCCCATATACTATGAAGATTAATCAGAGTGACTTTTATTTTGAAACATTACTATCCCTTTAAAGCCACATAAGCTGATGTACTAATAAAAAGTCAATTCTGCCTCCACCCTACTGTACCATGGGAGACGAATAAACATTCCTATTCATTTACGTGGGCTTTTAACCCTTTAAATCCTAGAGAGGTCTCCAATACATTGTAAAGCAATGTGTTTGAGACCTCTAGCATTCAAGGGGTTAAAATCCCCATTTACATTAATGAAAATAGGGGACACTTTTACTTGTCCCCAGGGTGCAGTTGGCGTGATCCAGAATTGCAGTGCATTTACGTGGTACAATTGCCTCACTGACCCACAATGCCTTTGATAAAGCAATGGATGGTTATTTCACCCATACTCATTGGAGACCTTTCTAGCACTGGAGGAGGTTTAAGGATTTGTGTAAATCAATGGGAATTTTGGGAATTTGTTTTGTTCCCAGTTGTACATTTGATTCTCTTCTCTCCACGATTGTTCCACATTGTTTTGTATATTTGGCCTTTGTTTACCATGTACAGTATCATTATCACATTTACCTTTAAGTGACTGCATGGTATGCAACATGCGGCACCCTCTTTTAGTATTTTAGCCCTCATAAAAAATCTACTCTGTATTTTACTGTTAAATTGTGTATTTCTGTATTTTACTGATCCATTGTGTTTTGTAGGAACCAGATGAGTTTTTATGTTGACATTGGAGTATGAGGACATGATCATCTATTTGTGTTAGAGAGAAAGAAGATGTCTAATCAGGATGTCCCTGGCAAACTGTGCAGGGAAGCTCACCAGCATCTTACCAAAGAAGAGCCGACACTGGCTGCAGCGTTTTATTTGGCTGCTTTCAGCTGCAGTGCACCAACTGCAATACAAAGAGTCAAGTCATTAGATAATGAACAATGGCACAAGATAATCACCACCATGGAGAGATGGTGCTTGGGCGAATCTGAAATACCTAAAATAAAATGTGATGGCATGGCCATCGTATCTCTTAATCCTGGAATTGCAGCAGTATTCCTTTCTACTCTATGCCCAAATAATGTTGCAGCCTCACTGTTTAAAATTGGTACCTTCCTTAGAAATGGACGTTATGATGAAGTTGTGAGTCGATGTAGCTCATTACTGGATACTCAACCCCAATATTCGGTCAAGGTTTTGCTAACCAGAGGTTTAGCACAGATTTTGTCTCAGATTCACCCTAAGAATGGTGTTCAAGATTATATAGAGGCATTCACAAAGCATAAGGAGGAAACAAGACAATTCATCTGTACCATGCAAAGAGAGTTCCTGCCTCAGGTTATCAATTCATTTCATAGCTACATTGCAACTTATGAAAGTGATACTAATGAAGGATTTAAAGATCTCATGCTTCATGACTGTTACAGCTTTTTGGCTGCTCTGGCACCTAATGACCTCCAAATATGCAAAACCCAAGCAGCATATTTGTTTGAGAAATGCAAGTTTGAAGAATGCATAGCTGTGTATTCTAGAGCCATTGAGGCCCTGTCTTTGGAAACAAAGATAAAAGAGGAAAACATTTCTTGTCTCCTGGTAGACCGGGCTGCTGCATATTACTCCTTGGGCTGCCGCACTAAAGAAATGATACAAGACTTAGCAGAAGCCTTTAAGGTCAGCGCTTTTCATGCTAGGAGAAGGTTTGCAGAAATCTTTTCCCATGCAGATATTGCAAGGGTTGTTGACCATTCTAAGGCATATATAGAGATGGAGTTTGGAAATTTCAGAGAAATAGTACGAGCACGAATAGAACTTAGATCTGATACAGGCACAGAACTCCTTTTACCAATTACACAGACCCTTGAGTTTTTAATTCAATGTTCTACTGATAGCAACCGTGAGATGAATGTCCGGCTTGCAGATTGCAAACTTCTTGTAGGAGATATTAGATCTTGTTTGGACATTTGCAATCACTTGCTTAGTTCTGAAAAGAAGACATACCAAAACACATTATTTGTTCTACGTGGCTTTTGTTACTTTCACAATAATGAACATCAACAAGCACTTAATGAGTTTCAGAAGGTTATAGAGGATGAATCTCCCCACCCGTCCAGTTGTGTAAAGGCCCTCTGTGGGAGGGGATTAATCCGGATGATACGTGATAGTCCTTACCTGACTGCCTTGGACTATATCACAGCCTGTAAACTAAAATTAGATGAGACTTTAATTACAGTTAAGACCTATGTACCTTGGAACCAGAGAGGTCTTCTTTTTAAAGTGCTACAAGAGGAAGGACAGAAGATGCTTCTCAAGAAATCATCCAGTCCAAATGAACATGGAGTATTACAAAGGAAAAAAACACCAGATCAAGACGGATTCACGTTTAAAGAAGGGTAATAATTTATGGTATATTAAATATGAATTCACTGCATTAACATTTTCTTGGTAGAATGTATGAATACAATTCCACACAAAACAGGCACTGAATGTAATTTCCTAGACATATACCTGCCTAACTCAATTTACTAAGATACATATTAAAACAATTCTTCCCTTTAAAGAAGTAGTACACTTTTTAATTACAGCTCTACATAGGACTTTTCGTGATGAGTAAAACAAACTCCCAACACTGTCAGTAGTTTTCTTCAAATGTAAAAACACTTTAAATTGCCAGGGAGTATAAACTTGATTTTACTTTCTGAAATTTCAAATTGACAGCATTACTCAGCAGTTTCTGTCACATGTGAAGAACTGTTTGTTGGTGACTCACCTTAGAATGCAACATAGTAATTGAAATTTGACTGCTAGAGGGCACTTCTAATATAAACAAATCAAGAATTTAAACTGTAATAACTGTGGAAATATGTATCCTTTGGCTGTGACTACCATTGTTTTACTCAGCTGGAAAGGACCTACTATATATGTGTTTTCATAAAAATAGTTTATTGATCCTTTAACACCACTTGTTTGAAAGGGAGGATTGTAGAGGAGATAATAAGCATTTCAGGGTGTTACCTTTCTCTAAGAACTTATGAAATTATGCTACTTAACTCCATTTACTGCACATGCTATGGAGCAGAGGTAAGGGGTAGTAAAGAGATGTTATTAACGCCATGAAATAAGTGCACACGCAGGTCTTGTGAAGAGTGCTGATTTATTTGTCAATGTTTTGGCCCGCTAAAGGGCCTTTATCAAGTCTTGAGCCAACAGAGAGGGACAATCTTCAGTGAGGAAAAACCTGTCAAGGGGGCCAGGGTTTTCCTTACGCTTACAGTAAGAAGATTGTCCCTTGCAGTGACCTGTCCAGTCAAGGGACCAGATTAGGGATGGCTGAAAATTTTCACCTCAAACTGAAATCGGCGAATAATGGTACTTTCCACTTGGCAAAAAATTTCCCGCGAAAAGTGCAGATTTTCTGCTTTTTTCCGCCTTTTCTGCCCATTGAAATCAATGGGAAGAAAAATATTTCTACACCACAGAAACGTTTTCTACAGCCATATAAAAGGCTGTCAGGCTCTCACAGCAGCCATTCTGTGTTTGTGAGAGGAGAGAGCACCATGTTTTCGAGCTAGAAGAGATAGGCAAATAAAGTGGAATTGAAGCTTAGTTTAGGGAGTAATTTAGGTACATTTGTTCTCTGTATTAGGGGAGTATGGGGGCACTCTAGTTGATAAGAAGGGAGGAAGGAGGTTGACACCCAAATACTTCAAAATTCCATGTGACTGGCTGTCAAGACACAGGCAGCTAGGGACCTATTTGCTGACAGGCAAGGTGCGGACATCTTGCCATTGTGACGTCTGCGCGCCTGCGCTGTCAGTCCCAGCCGGGTCTAGGAGGCGTTACTAGGAGCCATTTGGCTCTGGCTGGGACTGAAAGTGCAGGTGCATTGACGTCACTATAGCAAGATGTCCGTGCTCCATCCTGCCTGTCAGCCATGGAGGAAAGCAATAAGGTAAATATTCTGGCGACTAGCACTACTAAGCAGCTAGTCGCCAGATGGGGACTTAGTGAAGCTAAAGATTGTGTGGGGTGGTAGTTCTGCTTTCAATAAAACTTTACTGAAAGGTAATAGATTCATGGAACAGTCTCCCAGCAGAAGTTGTAGGTACAATACAGTAAGGTAATTTAACAATGCCTAGAAAAGGCATAAGTCTACTCTGAGAAGTATGTACGAGTGTGCATTTTTTCCATATGTTAAAGGGGAACTATACATGGTTCTTAACTTGTATAACACATTGTCCTATAGCAGTCTAATATATGTATCTATAAATGTTTCCTGTAAATAGAAATCTCTGTTGAAGTCTTTGTCTCTAGGTCACACCTCCTCACAGCAATCAATGAGCTTCAGTGTACATAGATTATTAGTAAGGGGCACTCGTTTTATTCAGATTGCAAACTTAAAGGGATAGTAATGTTTCACAAAAACAGCAGCTCCAACTAATCTTCATAGTATTCGAGCCATAGATAGCATTATTTCAATACTGTCAGACTTGTAGTTCAAGAGTAAATGAATGATAAAGTTTACCCCCAACCTCCCCTCAGATGTGGAATCTGGTCTTGAGACCAGACAGCTCACAGCAAGGGACAATCTTCTTACTGTGAGAACAATGAAAACCCTTCTCCCCTTGACAGATTTTTCAGGTTTTTTCCTTATGCTCACTGAAGATTGTCCCTTGCTGCGATCCATCTGTACAGTCTTGCTGCTCTGAGGTGAGCAGTGTTACATCAGTAAAAGGGGTGGGAGGGGGATACTTTATCATTCAATTACTCTTGAACTACAACTCTGAAAGTACTGAAATAACACTCTCCATGGCCAAAATACTATGAAGATTAATTAGAGCTGCTTTTATTGTGAAACATTACTATCCCTTTAAACACGTAATAGTGGACTACTGGAGAGATGAATTGCAAATTAAAACAGTACATAGTTACTTTTTTTATCACATGATGGACACCTATCAAGGTAAGTCCATCTGAAAAACAAATTGAGTTTATCCTTACAATTTGCTGCTTTAACCTGTGCTGTAGACATTTATATTGGTTGGTCTTTTACTCTGTCAGTTTTCAATTTGTGTCTGTGTTTTAATATCAAAATGTTCACTAGTGTTATAAGTACGTGTAATATGTAAACATAAAAGTAATGCAGAAAACTATTAAAAGATAGCAATGGAGTACATTAATTACATGAATCCCCTTCCTCTTTAGTGATATTCCAGGCGTTCACCAGCTGTCCACCCTCTTGATGATGCTCGATTCCTCTGATGATGTGTCTCGGATACTGTGCACGGATGCGCTGTATCAAATGGACCGAATTGAAGACGCTCATAAGATGCTATGTTTGGCTCTCAGTAGCAGTTCTCAAAGATCTCCTGTGCTTGCCAGGCTTGCGCTGCTGCAGTTCAAGAAAGGCTTTATTTATGATGGCAATCAGGTATTTTTGCAATTACAAGTTTGACCAGCAAGTGGCACTAATAGGTAAAAGATGATTGAAGCTATTAAAGTGCATATACATTTAAAAATTGTTGGATTCTATAACAAATGATAACTTTATCACAAAGTATATCTCCACATTTCTCCATAGATTTTAAAAGTGTGACATAAAAATAGTGAAATAATTTGTTATATGCAGTGGAATCCAGAAACGTATATCACAGAGCTTAATATTATAAAATGTACATAACAGTAAGACAGAGAGGACCACGCTCCATTATGGATGGACCCACCCTATGGAAACCCCCAACTGAATTAAAAAAAAAACAAAAACAGTGGACAATAGCAATTTCTGTATGTTTCTCCTGTTCCTCAGTGATCACACTCATAAGGGGGATTTACCAATATAAGAATGAAAAAAGGGCATTGGAACGGATTTCTGTGCACAGCAGCTGCCTAAGGACAATTTACTAAGCTATGTATCCTAACAATTCTCTTCTTTATATTGCATGGGCTATGGGGGCTCTCCATTGTGACTCAATAAGTATAAAGAAAATAATTTTCAGCATAAGTAGCTTAGTAAACTGGAATTAGGCAGCAGTGGCCTTAATGTGGATATGTATGCAAGCTTTGGGTGTTAGTGTGCAGAGGAAATTGGAATAAAACCTATCCTGATGATAACCCCTTAAAAAGTAACTTTATATAGGGACTATCTGGCATACTAGAATAATTTTTTTTTAAAATGTGTTGTTTGGCCAAAATTAAACTTTTAAAGATGATCCTGTGCCTTCATTCTGGACAGACTATGTTCCATCTGGATCCAGCCTCTCTTCTAAGCTTCAGTGCTCTCTGGCCAATGAGAGCGCTCCAGCTTACAAAAGAGGCTGGATCCAGACAATACAAGATGGGGGAGCAGAGGAAGAGTGTCAGACTGCAGTGCAGAGCTGTACCTGCAGTCTGTCTGGAAGGAAGGCACAGGATCATCTTTAAACATTTAATTTCGGCCAAACAACACATTTTTTTGAAATGACACTAGTATGCCAGCTAGTAGCTATATAAACTTACTTTTTAAGCCAAAGTTGTATTGGGGTGATATTTCCCCTTTAAGAGGCTAAGATTAACCCTTTGAGTGTCAGAGAGGTATCCAAAGCATTGCCACACAATGCAATGGATACTTCTTTGGCATTCAAAGGATTATTATGTTCAGTGAGCAGAGTTTCAGCATTGTGTTCTGTGGTCCTGCTAGCAGCTGACATGTCTACCTCCTTGGGCGTGACGTCTAGGACTGGTTGAAAATCTTAGCTCTTGAACAACAGCACAAGGACAAAAGTCATTGGGGTCATTAGAATATTCTGGTCATTGAAAGTACGGCTTTAAGTTTAGACACTGAGTAGCAGACATTAGCAGGTGATAGTAGAGGTTCTATGTTTTTTTAATTTCATATTTTTGTCCTTTAATCCCTTAAGGACCAGCACTATTATACACCTTCAGGACTAAACAGGGAGGGCTGGGAACATGTGGCCCACAGGGCAAATACAGTCAAGTGACCCATTTCTATTATTGTTCCAGCCCACTGTCCCAGCTGACCCCTTTTGTTCATTTTAAAATTGGCATTAATGTTGTGACATAAGACAAGTGATACACATAGCTTACAGTTGGAACTGGGACTACACTAGTGGGCTACTACAAAGCTTACAGTTTAAGTAAAGCTTACCTAGTGATACTATAGAGCTTACAAGGAAAATGGGTTAAGCTACTAGTGTAGTTCCAATTGGATTACAACTCTGTGTATCATTTGCGTAGTTCAATTTCAGTTGTAAGCTCTGTGGTATCATTAATGTAGCTCCATTAATAGCAGCAATCGGGAGATTTAGTGAGGCACAGTGGCCCACCAGCCCAGACATATGACCGGCCCAGGGGGCAATTGCCCCCATTCCCCCCAGGCCAGCCTTCCCCTGGGACCAAATCAAGTTTCATGTTTCTTGATATGTGTTTATTATATTGACAAGAGACTAGGAGAGCATAAGTGATGCCTTTACTGGCTAACTGAATGGCTCTGGGATGCAAGCTTTCAATACATTAGTCTCTTCTTCAGGCATAATAAGAATGAACGCTGAATACACAATACATGACAGGTTATACACTCATGAAAATTATTTTAACTTTAAAATTCCACTGGCAGTAAATATTCTTATAATTTATTTGTTATGTTCCAGTAAAGTCTCTTTGTAGTTGGCTAAGTGTTACAAACAAAATGTATTACCTTTTTGATGCTCCATTGAATTATAGTCCTTAGTTAGAGATGGCTAAGTCTATAGCATGTATGGGATAACCCTCCGAGTGCCAGAGCAACGAGTTGCACACCCAGCACCCAAAGAGCCCAAAATATGTGTACTGTGTGGGATAATGTGATATAAATTCCTTGTCACAGTTCAGCCCATTGTTCAGCATGTTAAGCTTGGTCATCAATTTATATTGCCATATGATTCTGTCTCTCTGTGCCTTAAAATTCCCATCAGTACAGTCACCTTGAGAACTATAATGCTGTGATTAAAATAGATTTCATCAGTTTATTCTTAAATGGGAACACTCATCGCTTTTAAAGTAATTCTCATCTTAAAGTGCTATCACAGTTAATCTTTTAATAATAAGCCGGTGACGTCAGTTCAGGACAGGCTGTAGTACAGCTCTGTACCGCAGCCTGTCACTCCTCCCCCCCCTCCACAGTAGTGGCTCATTTTCACCTCCTCCAATGTGGAGGCTTCCTCCATGTGATCTGGAGTGCTCTATTGCCAAGGAGGCGTCCTGAACAGTGGCTTACTTTTAAAAGGTAAAATCTTGGGCTATATTGCATTACATTAACAAAACAGATTCATTATTAACTGGGATAGCACTTTAAAGGGATAGTAATGTTTCATTATAAAAGCACCTCTAATTAATCATCATATTATTTGGACTTTGGAGAGTGTTATTTCAATTCTGTCAGAGTTATAGTTCAAGAATAATTAAATGACAAAGTATCCCCCTCCCTCCCCTTTTACTGATGTAACACTGTTCAGCCAGATCAGAAGGGAGGTGCCCAGGTAGATTACAGAGAGGGGCAATCTTCAATTAAGATAAGGGAAAAACCTGAAAAACTTGTCAAGGGGGAAAGGGCCTTCAATGTTCTCATAGGAAGAAGATTGTCCCCTTCTGTTATCTGTCTGGTCTATGGACTGCATTCCACATCTGAGAAGAGATGGCTTACACTAGGTAAAAGGGGCGGAAGGGGAAACTTTGCTTGTGAATATCTCTCAAACAATAAAGGTTTTTAATGCCTACAAAATAAAATAAAGATAAAACGAAGTATTACTATCCCTTTAAGATGAGATTTCCCCTTTAACCCTTTGAGTGCCAGAGGGGTATGCAACGAGTTGCAAAAGCAATGCGTTGCGTACCCCTCTGACACTCAAAGGGTTAATGTATTGATGCTGACTGTCTGTCTGTCTGTCTATCTATCTATCTATCTATCTATCTGTCTGTCTGTCTGTCTGTCAGTCTGTCTGTCTGTCTATCTATCTATCTATCTCTACTTATTCAGAATAAAAAAGCTTTAATTTGGTACTATGCGTAAATATATACCCCCTGTTTTTGTTGATAATATAGGCAGAATTACGTAAACAAAAAACAAAGTAAACATTCTTTTCTATTTTTCTCCTTATTGTTTGCACACAATTAATTTGGTTGTGTAAAATATCCCTAAATAAATTCTAATAGTTTTCCTTTAAAAAACCTATAGATGTAGGGTTTTAGCATATTTTGACAATTATCAGGTTAAAGCGGAACTATCACGTTAAGTAAAGACGCCCTGCAATACTTAGGCAGGGGGTGACTAGTTTAACCCCTTCAGGACCAGCGGTCCCGGGGTGTCTGGTACTTTAAGGACCAGATAGGCAAGTTCGACGTGCCGTCCCACATGACTGATCACGTGGGGCGGCATGTCGAATGAAGGACTGAGAGAGATCGCTCTGGTCTTGGAGCGATCAACTTCAGTCCCCGGTATTACTCACCACGCTTCTGAGTAAAAGTACGTGACGTACCAGGACCATCACTGGTCATTAAGTGCCGGACCAGCGTGACGGTCCGGGTACGTCACAGGACGTGAAGAGGTTAATAATAGTTATTTTACCTCTCAAAAGTAGCTGCTTGTAAAGTATCCTTAAGCTTCTGAGACCGGAAGCCAGGCATCCGCGCAGTCTGCGCCGTCAGTCCCGGTCTCCCTATAGGTGCATTGCACTAGCCCAGATGGCACCAGAAGGGACTGACGACACAGGCAAGCAGACTGCACTAACCTGCCCATCAGTCTTGGAATCCTAAGGATTACTTTAGAAGCGGCTACTTTTGAGAGGTAAAATAACTATTATTAGACTAGTCACCCCCTGCCTGAGTATTTCAGAGCGACTTTACTTAATGTGGTAGTTCCGCTTTAAGCACAAAATGTACATTAAACTTATAAATCAAAATAGTTTTCATATTTTATATGGTGTTGTTTATGTAATTATGTTTAACTCTTTAAGTTCCAGAGGTATCAGCAATGCATTGCTCACTTCTCTGGCACTTAACCCCTAGAGTGCCAGCTACTTACGCCGTACGAGTGGACACAGCTGTACCTGCTGTGCCACGCTCGTACGGCGTAAGAGTGAAATGCGGTCACTGCATGAGCCGGTATAACCGGCATGCAGTGGCCGCATTAAAAAAAAAAAAAATCCTGGCACTCATGGGGAGGCATGAGGATCACTCCTCATGCCTCCCCAGTTATTGATCTCCCAGCCGATCGGGCTGGGAGATCAATAAAGAAAAAGGAGAAACGGAGTTTCTCCTTCCCCCCCTCTCCTACCCGAACTTCTGGGTAGGAGTGGGCGGGACCGGGGGAATCCTCCAAACGTCATCGGTGACATGGTCACCGATGACGTTAGGGAAGTTTCCCCGATCCTGTTCACTCCTACCGGTGGTAGGAGTGAAGGGCAGGAGAGCTCTTGCTCTCCTGCGGTCGCATCATTGATCTCCCAGCCTATCGGCTGGGAGATCAATGACTGGGGGGACACCAGGAGGAGTCCTGATGTCCCCCACGAGGTCTGAAAAGCATATTAAAAAAAAAAAATAAAAATAAAATTACGTTAAAGTAACCCTGTGAGTGCCACAGGGTCCCAGCACATTGCTTTGCAATGTGCTGGAGACCCCTGTTGCACTCACAGGGTCAATTCTTTGGGGTTTTTTTTTTTTTTTTTTAAAGACCTCATTGGGGGGATCAGGGGGGATCCTGATGCCCCTCAATGAGGTCTATAATTGGAAAAAAAGAAAAAATTTTTTTTAACCCTGTGTGTGCCACAGGTGGGGGTCCAATGCACCCCCCCCCCTCCTGTGGCACACACAGGGCTTTTATCATTATTTTGTTACCAGAGATTGTTGGGGGGCCATCAGGATTGCTCCTGATGGCCCCCCAACAAGCTCTGATTACAAAGTAATGATAAAAAAAAAATTAACCCTCCGAGTGCCACAAGGGTCCAATGCATTGCTTTGCAATGCGCTGGAGACCCCGGTGGCACTCACAGGGAAACTTTTTTTAATAACTTTTTTTTTTTTTTGGTAAGACCTCATTGGGGGGATCAGGGGGGTTTGTATACCCCTCAATGAGGTCTATAATAAAAAAAAAGTAAAAAAAAAAAAAAAATGAACCCTGTGTGTGCCACGGGGGGGGGGGCAATGCAGCCCCCCTTCTGCGGCACACACAGGGCTTTTATCATTACTTTGTTATCAGAGATTGTTGGGGGGGTCATCAGGTCCTGATGGCCCCCCAACAAGCTCTGATTACCAAGTAATGATAGTAAAAAAAATTAACCCTCTGAGTGCCACAAGGATCCAATGCATTGCTTTGCAATGCGCTGGAGACCCTTGTGGCACTCACAGGGTCACTCCGTTTGTGGACATATATATTTTTTTTTACTAAGACCT
This sequence comes from Rhinophrynus dorsalis, assembly GCA_037306005.1. NCBI lineage: Eukaryota > Metazoa > Chordata > Amphibia > Anura > Rhinophrynidae > Rhinophrynus > Rhinophrynus dorsalis. The sequence continues at coordinate 348,801,597 of CM074724.1, read as the reverse complement.
CATTGGGGAGGGATCAGGGGGTCCTGATGCCCCTCAATCAGGTATATAATAAAAAAAATAAATAAATTTAAAAAAATTTAACCCTGTGTGTGCCACTGGGATAGGGGTTCAATGCAGACCCCCTTCCTGTGGCACACACACAGGACTTTTTATCATTACTTTGTGATCAGAGCTTGTTTGGTGGCCATCTGAATACAAAGTATCGATAAAAAAATTAACCCTTTGTGTGCTACAGGGGCCCAATGCATTGCTTTGCAATCCATTGGACACCCCTGTGGCACCCAAAGGATTATTTTTTTTCCCCTTTTATTTTTTATTTAGACCTCATTGTATGGGTTCTGATGCCCCCAACGAGGTCTACACAAAAATATTGGGGGAAAAGCCCCAAAAAATGCACGTGCCACAGGGGGGGGTCCAACGCAGTGCTTTGCAATACGTTGGACCCCCTGTAACACACACACACACTTTTTTTTTTTTTATTATTCTGTTTTTAGACCTGGATGGGGGACACCAGGAATGTTCCTGACACCGCCTCCCCAACGAGGTATGAATACAAAATAATAATTTAAAAAAAAAACCTCTTTGTGTGCAACAGAGGGTCCAACGCATTGCTTTGCAGTGCATTGGGCACCCTTGTGGCATGCACAAAAAATGCCTCCGATTCCCCCCCACACACACACACGTACCGTATTCCCCTGCCTGGTTCCACAGCCAACTGGCAGTCCCATTCCCCAGCCTGACCCCCAGCCTGTTTCCACTGCCTATTGGTAGACTCAAAGTACCAGCATGCACTAGATTCAGGCTGGGAATCAAACTTTGTATGAGGGGGACATACAGTGCACACTGGTAGTCACAGATCTCCCATACACACTCTCAGACACTGCCCCACCATCTCCACCATCCTTCCTCCTCTGCTCATACCCACACACACTGCCTAATCCCTCACCCTCCCACACTGTTACACTGGTAGTCACAGGTCCGCGAGTACACTGGCTGACGCCCTAGCTTCTTTCATTTGTTAGCCATAAAATCACACATACACTGTTTGCTTTCCCATTCCTGTTTCACTGGTAGCTACGCTCCTGTAGTGTAAATTGGTATGTCAACCCACAGCAGTGGGGTACCATTTTTCTTAGGCTGGCAAGAAGTCCTCCTAGGAAATCCCACGCCATTGAACCATTTTAGTATCTTTGAAGTGACTGATGTGTAAAACAAATGTTTGGTTTTTTTCCTGTAGCACCACATTCTGGAAATAGTTGTGCCAACTAACTTAGGGGTAAAAAGGCAAGTGACCCCTCATTAGATGCGGCATGTTGTCTTCTTTCCAAAATGGTATAGTTTATCTACCTTTTCTTCACTTCTGAAGGTGTTATAGCCATTTTCATAGAGGCAAGTCAGGTTTGAGAAAATGTTAGAAACATCAGTTTGTAGTAGGTGTAGTTTTCTACTTCTAGCACTCCCTAAGATAGTTCAGCTCATACCAATGGGGTGTCGTTTGACTCCTAAGAGCTTTAGCTAACAAATGCAGTTGAAAATTCCATGGTTTTCACAGAGCTCCATACATTTGAAGGGGCAGAAATGTAAGAAAATGCCTTTTTTTTCATTAGCGCCACCTCCTGGAAGCATTTGTGCATGCCAGCCTTTGGGTATGAAGGCAAGTGACCCCTCATTAGATGCGTCAGGTTGTTTTCTTTCCAAAATGGCATTGTTTTCTACCTTTCCTGCATATCTATTATGGTTATAACCATTTTAGTGCAAGCAGATAATTTAAGAAACAAAAGTGTCAGGTTTACGTACGTGTTCCTAGCACCAACATATTGTATGTTAAGCCACACAAATGGGCTACCATTTTTCTCATGTTGGTAGCAGGTACTGAATACAGCAGGAAATGTTATGGTTTTCAAAGATTTTAGTATCTTTGAAGTGGTGGAAATGTAAAAAAAACATGTATTTATTCCCATAGCGCCACTTTTGGAAATATTTGTGCACTTCAGCCCAGGGGTAGAAAGGCAAGTGACCCCTCATTTGATGCGGGAGAATGTCTACTTTCCAAAATGGTATACCTTTTATACCTTTCCATCATGTCTCTAACAGTTATGAACATTTTAGTACAAGCAGCCATTTTCGAAGAAGCAAACAGGTAGGTGTAGTTATGCTTTTCTGGCACCCCTAAGGTATGTCGATTCATTCCAATGGGGTGTCATTTTTCTCCTAAGAGCACTAGCTAATGAATACAGTTGGAAATTCCATGGTTTTCACAGATTTCCATACAGATGAAGGGGCAGAAATGTAAGAAAATGCCATTTTTTTCCTATAGTGCCACCTTCTGGAAGCATTTGGGCACAACAGGCTTGGGGTAAGAAGGCAATTCACCCCTCATTAGATGCAGCAGGTTGTCTTCTTTCAAAAATGGTATGGTTTGTGTAGCCTTTCTTCACTTCTCTAGTTGTTATAACCATTTTTGTACAGACAAATAATGTTTGAGAAAATGTTAGAAAAATTAGTGGTTGCAATAGGTGTAGTTTGGTACTTGTAGCACCCACTAAGGTAGGGGAACTCATTCCAATGAGGTGTCATTTTTCTCCTAAGAGCACTAGCTAATGAATACAGTTGGAAATTCCATGGTTTTCACAGATTTCCATACAGATGAAGGGGCAGAAATGTAAGAAAATGCCATTTTTTTCCTATAGTGCCACCTTGTGGAAGCATTTGGGCACAACAGGCTTGGGGTAAGAAGGCAATTCACCCCTTATTAGATGCTGCAGGTTGTCTTCTTTCCAAAATGGTATGGTTTGTGTAGCCTTTCTTTACTTCTCTAGTTGTTATAACCATTTTTGTATAGACAAGTAATGTTTGAAAAAATGTTAGAAAATTTAGAGGTTGTAGTAGGTGTCTTTTTGCACTTCTAGCATCCCCTGTGGTAGGTGAACCCATACCAATGGGGTGTCATTTTTCTCCCAAGAGCACTAGCTAATCAATATAGTTGTAAATTCCATGGTTTTCCCAGATTTCAGTACTGTTGAAGTGGCAGAAATGTAAGAAAATGCCATTTTTTTTCTATAGTGCCACCTTCTGGAAGCATTTGGGCACAACAGGCTTGGGGTAAGAAGGCAATTTACCCCTCATTAGATGCGGCAGGTTGTCTTCTTTCCAAAATGGTATGATTTGTGTAGCCTTTCTTTAATTCTCTAGTTGTTATAACCATTTTTGTATAGACAAGTAATGTTTGAGAAAATGTTAGAAAATTTAGAGGTTGTAGTAGGTGTCTTTTTGCACTTCTAGCATCCCCTGTGGTAGGTGAACCCAAACCAATGGGGTGTAATTTTTCTCCCAAGAGCACTAGCTAATGAATACAGTTGTAAATTCCATGGTTTTCACAGATTTCAGTACAGTTGAAGGGGCAGAAATGTAAGAAAATGCCATTTTTTTCCTATAGTGCCACTTTCTGGAAGCATTTGGGTACCACAGGCTTGGGGCAAGAAGGCAAGTTACCCCTCATTAGATGCGGCAGGTTGTCTACTTTTCAGAAATATATAGTTTTATATAGTTATTCCACTGTTTTAGGGTAGTTTTACCACAAAAACCCTAGAATGTGCATTTTAGTTTATAAAGTTGAAAATGTCATTTTGCGCTGCTGGTGATTAGGGCTCTACGCTAGCCTTGGACTTGGGTAAAACTATACAAATTTGGTATTTTTTTACTCGGGGGACTCTGGGCTTTTTCAAATAATTGAAACTTTTTCAATCAAGGTAAATGTTTTTGATACATAGTATGTGATTTTAGCAAAATGAGTAAATTTTCACTTTTTTTTGTCATTATGACATCATAGCTTTTTGCACGATGTAAAATTCTCTTCATGTAAGGTATCACGAGAAAGCACAATTCGTTCTGAAAAAAACAATATATAGTTTTCCATATTTAACTAAAAATCCCCAGAGGAAATCAAGCCTAAACGGAAGGATAGCAAAAATGTTGAAAAAGTGTCTGGCCTGCAGGGTTCAGAAAATGGCCCGAGCCTCTGGCACTGAAGGGGTTAAAGGGTTAAACATTATTTTTATGTGGAGTCCAAGTTGTCAGCAACAGGCAGTCCCCCCAGTTTGGTGCAAGTATTGGAGCTTGCCCCTGCTCCTTTAACTGTTAATGCTATGTCTACAAGACACATGGTCAGGCAAACAATTGACAGCATTCACAGAGAAAGGCTTTCAGGTATGCAGGTAAACATACTGCTTTATTCACATGCAAGATCCATCAAACGCTTGAACAGTGGCTCTTGCATGTGAATACCGTATTCAAACACAGACCTAACAGCAAGTTTACATCACTACTGACACAGTGCCAAGGTAAAACTCACAAAAGGAGGGTCTTAGAAGGTATTTGAGAGAAAGAAAGAAAGAAAGAAAGAAAGAAAGAAAGAAAGAAAGAAAGAAAGAAAATGCAGTTTGTTTACTGTATCATGATTAATGAGACACATGATGACAGTTAGCCTTTTTAGTATCAAAGGGGTGTTCAACACATTGCTTTTGCAATACTTTAGACACCTATTTTTTGCCCAAAGTTAAAGGGATAGTGACACAAAAATAAAAGCAGCTCCAATTAATCTCCATAGTATTTGGGCCATAGAGAGTGTTATTTCAGTACTGTACAAGTTGTAGCTCAAGAGTAATTGAATGATAAAGTATCCCCCTCCCATCCCTTTTACTGATGTAACACTGCTCACCGCAGAACAGCAAGACTGTCCAGATGGATCACAGAGAGGGACAATCTTCAGTGAGTATAAGGACAAATGTGAAAAAACTGTCAAGGTGGGCAGGGCTTTCATTGTTCTCACAGTAAGAAGATTGTTCCTTGCTGTGAGCTGTCTGGTCAAGGGACCAGATTCCACATCTCAGGGGAGCAGTGTTACATTACGTAAAAGTGGCAGGAGGGGGATACTTTATCATTCAATTACTCTTGAACTACAACTCTGACAGTATTGAAATAACACTCTCTATGGCCCAAATACTATGAAGATTAATTGGAGCTGCTTTTATTGTGAAAAATTACTATCCCTTTAATGGAAAAAGTTATGGGTTCACCTACGCTATTGCTATATTAATAGCTGGCACAGTCTATGTGTGATGATGATGTTAGTCACCAAACAAGCTAGGGAGCTTGTCTAATTGTGAGGGGTTGCAGGATAATGCAGTGCTGAGGTGCCTCCTTGGTTGCTGTACCCTTTCACAGCTGCATTCCCTTCAAACCTTGCAATTACACACCTGTATATTCAGTTAAGCCAGGTACAGAGGAAAGGAATGACCGGAAACATTCATAGCCCACAGTGCCCTTCCTTGTCTCAGGCAGCAAACAGAGGACCATTTTGCCCTAAGCAGCTTAATAAATAGGTGATAGGCAGATACGGTGTTGATCAATCAGTTGCATTTACTATTGTCACTACTTTTTACTGTCTCAAAGATGGCTCCCTGTAGCATTAAAACTTTCTACAGTATACAAGTGCAAAATTGCTGCTTTAATTAGTACACAAAAAGTATAACAATTACATAAATCCATGCACTTATTCCAGCAAGACTGACTGCTGTAGTATTATTTTCATACACCAGGTGGCAGTGTGACACTTACAAAACTGCCTGGACAATAATCAGATATATTCAAAGTTTAAACGCTGTAGATGTTATGTTTCTCTTTTTAACACTTTATAAATACTGTACTATAAATAATCCTTTGTGGAAATCAGTGTCATAAAAAGGCATAGGGTCAATGTACAAATCTGCCAGCACAGCGTATTTTTTTGCACTATGTTGCCATAGAAAACATGCACCTGCAATTTTCCATATGTACTAAAGAGTGGTATTGTATACAAATGAACACATTCTGCCACTGTTAAAAATGTTCCACTCTCCATCTCTATATCATGTGTAGGAAAATTGTGCAATTTTATTCCAACATCCTCTGCACCTTTTTAGTACATAGCATTAATCAATATGCAGAGAAAAGCAAGTTACTAATGGCGCGATGCAGGAAATGTGCACAATCGCTGTTTCCTGTGTGAAAACCACTAGGGAATAGGTTTGCGCATGATTTTGTTGAATTGTGCATGAAAATTCAAGATTAGCGAATGGCTGCGTATATTTATTTTTTTGTGGGCGTGTCTAAGATTAACAAATCTGTGTGAGTGCAATAGCGTATGCGCCTAATGCAAGAACTGCTATTGCGGATGAATTTATACGTCTGTCTACTGTTGTCATAAAATGGAATTTTTCATGCGCAATTCAAGAAGCGTTCAGTATTTAGCTTCCTGGATTAGAATATGCTCAAAATCTATCTGCGCACAAAAATGCCTTTATCGAATGCAAACATTTCTTGTATTGTGCCATAAATGCCCACACCCTTATCCACTGCCCTCCCTTTGCTAGCAGTGATGTAAATTGGATAATTTTCATAAATGCTGGCTAGTATATAGGAAATAAACAGACACAGCACACAAAAATCCTATATAGCATAAAAAGCAGTCACTTCCGTTATTTTGGAACACATTTTTATTTTGAAACACATTTCAGTATATGTAGCAGCATTAGTGGGAAGTCATGTAGTTAGTTAACAGCAAAGAGAAGTTTTGTACTTTTAACACATCATTTTCAGTCCTTGAACAGGGAAGTGAAAATAGCGTGTGTAAGGCATTCTATGGCTAAAGTGTTACAATAGCTGACTGGATGTCATACAGTTCTCTTTAAATGTAAGGTGCCACGAAGTAGATAGGAGGAGCCAGACCAGAACCCAAAGTATAAGAAGATAGCCTATGTCAAATACGCCTCCTCGGGCCCGTAATTGACGCATCTCACCACGAGATGCATCACACTTCTGAACCACCGCTGCGTCATTTGAAGCATCCAAATCGCCTAGCGTGAGGACATGAGTGTCCGCTACTGACGCCAAGCGTGCCCAAGTCTAGTCCCAAAAGCGATGTGTGGGATGACGCAGCAGCGTCATTAAAAGCGATACAACTCCAGTGCCAGCCGAAGCGGCGCCGCTGGATATAGGAAAGCTGTGACACATAGTCAGGGGACCGCATAGTCCCGACTATCATTAGAAATAACAGATCATTTCATAGTGATGGCTTGTAACACCCTTTGTTAACCCTCTTAACTTATCCAGACAGTTAACATAATCCCTCTCACTTAGATTGTTAATATTAGTTCTGTAACAACATCCAGGTCACCTGTCATTAATACTTAGACCGGAATGCCTGTCGTAGAAGTTCTAATGTCATTTAGCCTCCTAATATTACCAGTACCTAAGGTTATAATCGTATCCACACTGGACATTTAATATTAAGAATACTACGTGCCATCAGATTGTATTAGGACAGAAAAGGCATGTGTATTTCAGCATCTATGCGGCCTTATTCCTCCTGCATAGGAAACATATCCTAGCATCCGTTATTGATGTGGATTAGCCTTTAGGTTATGTATTCAGGGAAATCATATGACACAAACTGCTTCTACACAAGAAACATTCTAATTGTCTAAGTTGCAACAGTTAGTATAGAGTGTCCATTTGAAATGTGCAAATCTGTACCCTGAATAATTGTTACCGGGGCTCATTCTTCATTGGTTTATACAAGGTCTAGTTTAGTAAATTAGAAAACCACACTCATGTCACCTATACTAAAAGCCCTCTGGCTGTCTCTCTATGATTAAAGTAGTGGCAGGAGCAGAATGTTTTACGTAGCAAAATGAATTATGGGTCTTGGATTTTTGCATTGTACATTGGACGTCACAAGATCTTTTGTGCTTCTTACTTCGAATATTGTATGAATAAAGTCATCTATAACTGATTGATCTTGAAAGCGATTTTTCTTTGTATTCCTACAAAAGGGAAAGGCAGGACAGTGATATAGAAGGGGGTATTTCAGGGAAATTTAAAACTGAGTGATCACTAGCACAAATTTAGGACTACATCACTGCCTGGCACACTATATGCACATCACTACATCAATGTATGTCACATAAATATCTTTGATGGAGTAATATTTGAAGACATCCCTAGCATTCAAGGGGTTAACGTCCCATTCAAACCAATGGGAATTTTTGGTTTGCTCCAAATAGTCAGGTTGGTTTGCCAAAAAAATTTCAATTCTTTCTTTATACAGAGACCCTTATTTTCATATTAAACAATAATATCTCATTTTAGAGTTTAACCCCTTAGGTACTCATGACCATACCTGGGAACTTTTTGGCCTGTGCTCCCCGGAGGGGACTCCTGTGGTGCTGCTCAGAGGAGAGAAATTACGAGATTTGCTTCATAAAAGGGGCGGTGCTTAATCATGAATGGGGGGTGGGATTTGTAAAACATAAAAAAATAGGCAGAATAGACTGGGGAAGGAGGAATAGAGGGTGGAGGAACAGGGTGGGAAGGAGCATAAGAGGACAGAATTTCATCAGGCCTGCCAAAATGCCCCATTGTCCTTAACTGCCGGCCATATGATGTTAAAGGGATAGTAATACTTTGTTTTAAATTTATTTTATTTTGTAGGCATTAAAAAAACATGAAGAATGATATAAGTCTTATCTCTCAAACCTTTATGGTTTAAGAGATATTCACAAGCAAAGTTCCCCCTCCCGCCCCTTTTACCTAATGTAAGCCATCTCTTCTCAGATGTGAAATGCAGTCTATAGACCAGACAGATAACAGAAGGGGACAATATTCTTCCTATGAAAACAATGAAATCCCTGCCCCCCCTTGACAAGCTTTTCAGGTTTTTCCCTTATCTTAATTGAAGACTGTCCCTCTCTGCAGTCTACCTGGGCACCTCCCTTCTGATCTGGCTGAGCAGTGTTACATCAGTAAAAGGGGCGGGAGGGGGATACTTTGTCATTGAATTACTCTTGAACTACAACTCTGACAGAATTGAAATAACACTCTCCAAAGTCCAAATACTATGATGATTAATTAGAGCTGCTTTTATTATGAAACATTACTATCCCTTTAAGGGGTTATACCAAAGCATTATAAACACACCAAAGCTTAACACTTTGAATGCCAAAACAATGTGTTGGATACCCAGCTGGCAATCATAGGGTTAATAAAAATACTGTTTTCTTTGCTTGTGCGTTATGAATGTATGCCATTTAGGAATGCAATCTGATGAGCAAAGCATTCAGCTTTCCAGAGTGTGCATTTTTGGTCTTTTACATTTGTTTGTATCCACTTGAGGACCAGGGGGAACACATCACTTCCCAATGAGTCACACACCCCTCTTGTCCTGAGAGGTTATTTTCATGAATTCTTGTTTACAGTTTGCACACTTAACCATGTGAGATCCAGTTGGCTGCACAATACGCTGCAACTGTAGTTTAGAATGTAACATTATTACGTGATGTTCTTTTCTAATACTGAATGACTATGTATAAGAGAAAATAAAAATTACATCAAAAATGAGTAAGCAATTAAATTAAGAGATAAAGATGTGCTATCTCCTATCACATAGGAAAAAAATGTAGGTACAAACAATCCATCTTCCAAGGTGGAAGAAGATAGACTGTCTGAAAGCTTCGTTGCCTTGCTATAATATAAAGAAAAATAGTATGTTTAGCCAGAAAATAGACTGAATCCTGTGACAACCAAAAACTTGAACCTAAATGAGCACAAGGCTTAGGAAATAAAAGTATAGAGTCCATATAGTGGGGCAAATTGTAAATGCTACTTGTTAAACATTTGCCCACCCAATCTTGCATAAAACTATATATCTTTTAAATGAAATCAGCACTCTCGGGTCTTGAACTTGAAAAGCAAGTTTATATTTATTTGACTACAAACAAAGATACGCTTTATTTTCAAGTTCAAGACCTGAGAGTGCTGATTTCATTTAAAAGATTTATTAAAGGGATAGTAATACTTCGTTTTATCTTTATTTTATTTTGTAGGCATTAAAAAAACACGAAGAATGATATAAGTCTTATCTCGCAAACCTTTATGGTTTGAGAGATATTCACAAGCAAAGTTTCCCCTCCCGCCCCTTTTACCTAGTGTAAGCCATCTCTTCTCAGATGTGGAATCTGGTTGTAAGACCAGACAGATAACAACAGGGGACAATCTTCTTCCTATGAGAACAATGAAAGCCCTGCCCCCCTTGACAAGCTTTTCAGGTTTTTCCCTTATCTTAATTGAAGATCGTCCCTCTCTACAGTCTACCTGGGCACCTCCCTTCTGATCTGGCTGAACAGTGTTACATCAGTAAAAGGGGCGGGAGGAGGATACTTTGTCATTGAATTACTCTTGAATTACAACTCTGACAGAATTGAAATAAAACTCTCCAAAGTCCAAATACTATGATGATTAATTAGAGCTGCTTTTATTATGAAACATTACTATCCCTTTAATTACTCTCATCGTGCACCCATGCATTTTCCCCAGTTGTCGAGCTTGCAGCCTGCATTTCTTTCTTATATGTACACTGTGTGCACAATTATTAGGCAAGTTGTATTTTTGAGGATTCATTTTATTATTGAACAACTACAATGCTCTCTGTCAATCCAAAATGTTAAGAAACCTTAAACCTGAATATTTAAGAAAGTAAAAGTGAGGTTTTGGCTTTGTTAGGAGAATATCTATCTGTGCACAATTATTGGGCAACTATCAGTGTGCAGAATTATTATGCAACTAAATGAAAAACAATATTTTTCCCATCTTACATTTTATTTTCATTTTTTATTAAAGTGAGAATACTAAACAAACAACTTGTGATATTTAAAAAAAACAAAAAACAGTCACCAATATAGACACCCTTCTTTTCAATAACAGTCATAAGGCTTCCATTCATGGAGTCTGTCAGTTTCTTGATCTGTTGATAATCAACTTTTTGTGCAGCAGCAACCACAGCCTCCCAGACACCATTCAGAGAGGTGTACTGTTTTCTTTCAGCGTAAATCTGTCATTTAAGAAGAGCCCACAAGTTCTCAGTAGGGTTTAGGTCAGACGAGGAAGGGGGCCATATTATTATTTTATCATCTTGAAGGTCTTTACTGGCTAGCCATGCAGTGGAGTACTTCAGTACATGCGATGGAGCATTGTCCTGCATAAAAATCATGCAGACTTTTTTCTGTACCACTGCTCGAAGAAATGTCTTTAAAAAACTGGCAGTAGGTTTGGAAGTTGAGTTTGAGTCCATCTTCAACCTGAAAATGTCCAACTAGCTCATCTTTGATAATACCAGCCCATACCGGTACCCCTCCTCCACCTTGCTGGCATCTGAGTCGAAGTGGAGCTCTGTGCTTGTTACTGATCCAGCCACTGGCCCATCCATCTGGACTGTCAAGAGTCACTCTCATCTCATCAGTCCATAAAACCTTTGAAAAATCTGTCTTCAGATATTTCTTGACCCAGTCTTGATGTTTCATCTTATGTGTCTTGTTCAGTGGTGGTCGGGTTTCAGCCTTCCTTACTGTGGCCATGTCGCTGAGCACTGAACACCTAGTACTTCTGGACACTCCAGGTAGGTTGCAGTTCTGGAATATGACAGCACTGGAGGATAATGGGTTCCTGGTAGCTTCATGTTTGATTCTTCTCAAATCTCTGGCAATTAATTTGCGTCTTTTTTTCTCAACACGTTTCTTACGACCCTGTTGACCATTTGCAACAAAACGTTTGATGGTCTGTGATCACGCCCCAATATCTTAGCAATTTCAAGAGTGCTGCATCCCTCTGAAAGACTTTTTAAAATTGTTAACTTTTCAGAGTCAGTTATATCTCTTTTTCTGCCCATTTTGCCCATAATTATGCCCACCTTGACATAGGATGTTCAACTCCTTAGGCCACAACCTCTCTCTTTACACAAATACGTATCACCTGATATGCTTAAATGGAATAAGCATTCAAGTTTATATAGCTTGGAGTTGGAAAATACCCATAAAAATGATGATAACGTCAAAATACTCACTTGCCTTATAATTGTGCACACGGTGTACATATACTAGTGTAAAAGCTTGTGTACATGGGCCAGCATGCTGTGTGTTCGGGCAGTCTCTACTGAGCAGAACTGGCAACATACATTTGGCCAGCATTCTGTGCATTCGGGCAGTATCTACTGCACATGACTGCATCAGACAAACATACATCTGGCCTTTCGTATTATAGGATATATATGAAAGTCAGAAAAAATGAGTAAGCACTCACAGGAGTTTTTAGAAACTTTTACTTGAAAGATGACATCTTTCTGACTTCCATCTATTGATCCCCATGAGTACTTGAACTCAGGTGATATTTTGAAAAGTGAGAGTGCTTCCCAACTGGTGTATACATATATATATATATATATATATATATACATATACATATACATATATATATACTAGTTGAAGAGCCCATTACACGGGCCACAGTGCCACTGCCAGCCGGTCGCGGGGCAGTCATGAGCAGCAGAGACTGTCCTCGCCACGTCTGATACAGAGCTGGACGCTCGCGGCGCGTGCATTCTGTACTGTGCATGACTTTGTCGTTAAACACGTTTTAGTGAATTATTATATAGGATATATATATATATATATATTTTTTTTTATATATATATATAATGTGTGTTTGTGTGTGTGGATATTAATACATAGTGTAGGATAAAGGAAAAATAGAAAAAGAAAAAAAAATCAGAGAAATAATAATAAAAATTTATATAAAACATATAGAAGCTAGTTACTATCTTAAAAGGACTGGATTGTGTACCAGGTTCAATATGGAAACTAAACTAAAACCTAGGAGAATGTATAATGAATATAAAGACTATAGGAGAATACCTCTATTCTAAAATAATATATTTATTTAAACAATATAACATAAAAACAAACAGGCTGAATTATTAAACTTAACAATATAATATGAAGGTACCCTCTAGAAACAACATGAGCTGTAAAAAAAGTCCCAATGTGGATGGCAACAATGTACATATATTATATATATATATATTATATATATATATGTGTGTGTAGAATGACAATGAATAATCATATTATATTGGGATTTTTCATAGTTCAGCCTGTTTGTTTTTATATGTAATATATTATATAGTTTAATAAATATATTATTTTAGAATAGAGGCCTAGATGCAATTGTAGTAATTTCTATTAGTGTCAAGCCAGAAACTCTGACTGAAATGTTGACAATACATCTTTTCACTTTATTGTAGTCCCATGAGTACACTTGTGTTCACAAATATAGATATTTTATAGAGTAAATCACTGAAAATGCCGCCAAATGTTTTGCCTTCTGTTTTTTTGTCTTCTTTCTTTCAATGCTGTTGCTGTAACTTGCTCTCTAAATTACCCACAGCAATTCATACATCCAACACTAAGTGGCGCTAGTGTCATTTGATATAAGCTCTTAGAGGCTTTTTATTTTGTGTGATGTTTTGCACCATTTTGATAAACATACTGTATCTTATCATAGTCTACCTTTTATAAACTGCTTATCTGCTTATCTGTAAGATTCCAATTGAAATCAGTAGAGAAATATGTACAGTAAAACTTTAGGAATTAAAAAGGAATCCAGGTCATATTATGTCTGTGTAAATATGTTCTGTCAATTGTAAGCTCTTGAAAGCACAGCCCTCTCCAATGTTTGTATCAATTTGTTTAACTCTTTGAGTGCCAGAGGGGTCCGCAAAGCATTGCTTTGCAATGCGTTGCATACCCCTCAGGCACTCAAAGAGTTAACCCCTTGAGGGCCAGAGGGATGTACAACACATTGTATGGAAATGCATTGCATACCCCTCCATTACAGAAGGAGTTAAGTGTATCATATATTTGTTCCCTAATTACACAGTGCTGTAAAATATTCTGGTTCTTTTTAAATGAGTAATAATAATAATCCACTGATGGTTGTCGGGGTATAAAATGGTTGATATTTCTTGTTCATTTCAGTTTGCTATTGCTACATACTTATAGAGCCATCTGCAGAGAGGAAAGATAAGCAATTCTGAAGCAATCCATCCGCACAATACTGAACAAAAGAAAATTACAAAACTCCCATTTCCTTCACCATGCTTAACCCCTTAGTGACCAATTATGTTCCAGGACCGTCACGGCGCTCTGGCAGTTAAGGACCAGTGACGATCCTGGCATGTCATGGAGTTCAGGGCTCCCGAGCCCTGAACCATAAGTAAAAAAAAAATAAAAAGCTCCATAGTCTTCAAGTGCCGGCTGGGTTAATATAAGTCACTTTTGATAAAATTAGTATTGAAGGATTGGCTTAACCTTTTGAGTGCCAAAGGGGTGCTTAGTACCCCTTTGGCACCCAAAGAGTTAAAGTGGAACTGTCACTTTGTAACAACTAAGTGATTTAAGCTTTTTTTAAATGAAAAAATATAGGATGCAATCCCTGCTGCCTGTGACAGGACAGGAAAACACTGGTAGGGTACTGAAGGAGGCCCCTTTTTTATGGGCCAGAATTGATGTTGCATTCTTGACTGCTGAGGGGAAGGGGGACAGAGACCTCATATACCTAACCCCTTCCACCCAAGAAACTACACTTGACACCTGCTTGGGTAAGAAGAGGCCACAGCATTTAGTAACTTAAAAACAACAATAAACATTATGCCAGCACCCGGCCATCGGCCCGATCAACACACACATTAACCAGAGTCTCTCCCCTCCTCATGCCATTAGCCACTGGATGAGGGGCTTACTCCCCAAAGTTCTGATGGGCAAGTATCATGTCTTCTTCCACTGGCAATGACCCATCCACACACCGAACCTTCTAGGAGTCTAACGGCCGACAACCTAATGTGGGCTGAAGTCTCCCTGCCTTATACAGCCCAAGACCTCTTTCCACACTCCAAGCTACCCGGGCCAATCTTTTTCTAGCTAAATCAAAATATTTTAAAGATTACTTGGTGCCGTGCCCCCCCAGCAGTCAAGTCCTCCCCATCCCGCTGGTCCTGGAAGGTTACCTGATTACTGAAGGGGGTAGGCACAGACCCCATATAACTAACCCCTTCCACCCAAGAAACTACACTTGACACCTGCTTGAGTAAGAAGAGGCCACAGCATTTATTAACATAAATGCAACAATAAACAGTATGCCAGTATCCTGCCATCGGCTGGCGGCATGATCAACACACACAATAACCAGAGTCTATGCCCTCCCCATGCCGTTAGCCAAAGGGTGAGGGGCTAACTCCCCAAAGTCCTGCTGGGTAAGTACCATGTCTTCTTCCACTGGCGAGGACCCATCCTCCACCGCTGCTCCCGGACTACTGGGAGAAGCTCGCCACCTCAGCCAGACCTCTCTCAATGCTGTCTTGTAAACCCACATTAAATATGTCCAGGCCAGTAGGGCTGGGATTAACACCATTGCGCCTTCTCAATGAAGCCAAAACTTCCACTAACAACATGCTAACACAAGAGAATTTCAAGCTCCTGACCAGTGCAGCCTCAGGACCACCTCCAACCAAACAACCACCAGACTGTTAAACCACGCCATCAACTTGGCAATATCCTGTTTGATGGTGTTAATAAGGTTGACCGTGAGAATCTCGCTCAGGTCATTACCCCCGGCATGAAGCACAAGGTTAGCAGTGGAGGGGAGCTAGAAGATGACCTATTGATCACCTGGACAACTGCCATGTTATCCAACCAAAAGAGGACCTTCCTATCCTGCAAGGGTGATACCCAAATTTCAGCTGCAACCAGGATGGGAAACAACTAAGGAAAGCCAAATTGAGGACCAGTGGCGACTGCATGACATACTGGGGCCAGTGATTGGAACACCACTCACCCTGAAAGAAAGCTCCAAACCCCACAGAACCTAGTGCATCTGTGTACAAATGCAACTCCTGGCTAGACACATCCCCACCTTGTCAACAGGTGTGCCTGTTATACTCTATTGCTCTCGGGCTAGAAGCAATGCAGATAAAATGGTGAGGGGAACACACCTCGTACGTGGCTGGGGACAGATGCCTATGAAAGGCTCTGCCCATAGGCATCCTTCTGTAGGTAAAGACCAGGTGACCCAGAAGTGTCTACAATTGCTTGAGCGACATCTTTTAGGCTGACTTCACCCGACTCCCCAATTCCTGAAGAGTACTAAACTGTATGAAGGAAGATTAAAAACCATTGTCTCAGAACTGATTTTGATTTCCAGGAAAGAAATTTGTATTTGTGGACCCTCAGTCTTCCCTTCCACAACAAGAATACCAAGGTACTAGACTTGTGCACGGGCAAAATTTTCGGTAAAATTCGAATTCGGACGAATTTTTTTTTTCTAATTCGGATGATCCTAATTTCGGACCGGGCCTATTCGATTCGGACGAAATTCTGATCCATTTCGAATTATTCGGCCGAATTTAACATGGGTTAAATTATAGCATTGCGCCTCCGTGCACGCTGCTATCATTATTTGCAGACAGGGTGTGCATTTAGAAAAAGATCCATCCCAAAAACGGACATTGTCATACATTGAAAGTCTGTGCATGCCTCTACTCTAGCATGGGATGCCAGCCACAATGCAAACGTCGAACATCGAAAACCCATGCCTGTCATTCAATTTAGCATGTTCGAACATCGAAACCCCATGCCTGTCATTCACTTTATCATGTTCGAACATCGAAACCCCATGCCTGTCCTTCAATCTAGCATATGTTCGAACATCGAAACCTCATGCCTGTCATTCAATTTAGCATATGCTTGACATCGAAAACCCATGCCTGTCACATCCTACTCAACATAAGTGGTCGACTCGAATATGGACAAACTACATGTCACATTCTATGTTAGTACATGGGTAAAGATTAAGGTTTCATTTTCTGGTACCAGACTCCTACCCTACTGTCCCTCTTTAGTAGCCAAATTCCTCTCTCTCGTTTTCCTATCCTGATTTCCCCTCATATCAGATAACTCTATGTGTATATACATTGTAGAGTTTCATACTACATCAAGAATAAACATCAATGATTGTAATGTGATAGATGTAATGTGTTAAAAAGAAAAATTGAGACATTCTGTTGTGAACAAACTGCAACACAGGAGAGAAATAAAAAAAAAATGCTTGACATCTATACTGAAGAGGGATCCACAGCATTGTCTTAGTATAGCAATATCACCGTTTTCCGTGAGTGTGCAATACAGGGCTCTACGGTAATTGCTGGGCATTTCCCAATGTCATAATCAGGGGATGATGGGAGTTGTATTCTAACTACTGTTAGGAAACACATAAGTGATGCACATTCATCTCCCACCTAGAAATTATTTACACACGAGGCAACTCCCCCAAGTAATACCTAGCCCCTTTCCAAGTGAAAGGACTTCCAGAAAGGCTTCAGATCTCTTAGTGACTCACCTGTTATTGCCAGTCAGCGGGACCCGGAGAGTAGGAGGGGGTGATGCTATGGCTGCACGGCACGGTGCTCTTAGTTGGTCACTTGTCGCAATGTTGAAGCTCAGCCCGGCCAGCACCTTCTGGGTGGAGACACCTCACAGCAATCCTGTTCAGGACACATCATGCACTGTTGTGCACTCATACTAGGGATCCCAAATGTTTAGACTCATTTTGTACAGGGGGCACCCTCCTGTATTTGTAAAACCTCTCTAGCAAATCTGGGATGGTAGACCTATTTACTGAAGTCTTGACTTTAGGTGGGCGATAAACAATACAAAATAGGCATAATGTTTCACTATCACATAATTCACGTCACTGAAGCAGCCAGCAGGCATCACCACTGAGTGAGCATAGGGCTGCCCGGCTGCTGACAGTCACACTGATGGGACACCCTGCAACACAGAAATGGCGGAAGAGCACAAAATAAACATGCTATGGGACGGCAAATTGCCGCCCCTGTCAAAGTGCCGCCTGGGTCCATGGACCCACTGGGACCCATGTAAGGGCCGGCCCTGTATTCGAACAAATACCTAATATTTTTTTATATTTTGCACAGGAACAAATATTACTTGTTCTTGCAGTGGCAATAACTGGAACTAATGCTGGCTGCCTACCTATGCCTAGCCTAATGCTACCTGCCTGCCTACACAACAACTGTACACTCTCTAATCTCTTCTCTCTCTGAGCTCCAACAACCCAATGAGGAAATGCAGGCAGTCTGTCTGTGTGACTGTGTCATTAGTCCAACCCCCATCATGAAACGAAGAAGGCTATTCGAATACAGACAAAAGAGGGAAGTAGTGCATGAAACGGAGAATGGAATTGGACTAGAGACATGGAGGGAAAATTATGGAGGGAAAGTAATTGAGCGTGCACAGGAAGTACAAAATGTCCTGGTCAAAAGTAGTCAAAACTTTTGGAAATGTGTCGATTGCCGAAACTTCCGAAAGTTTCGACGAATTTCGGACCTGGGCTGTTCGGAGTCGGATCATTTTTTCCGAATGACCCTTGAGTTTCGGATTGGCCGAATGTCTCCGAATGACCCCATTTTCGACGAAATCCGAATGTCTCCGAATGAATTCGCACATGTCTACAAGGTACATCGACACCGTCTGAAAGCAATTCAACAAGACCAAACAATACTCCCCGTCAGCAGGACCGATGAACAAAAAGTCATCCAAATAACGCAACATGGAATGGATGCCAACTTCGCTCTGAACAACCCACTCTAAGAAGGTACTAAAAAATTCAAAATAGTAACAGGAAATGCCACAACCCATAGGGAGGCACTTATGGGTGCTCATGGGCCGGCTCTCCCTTGAAAAGACACTGGACGATGAGGGGTCATAAGCGAAAGCCACAAGTTCAAATCCTGGCACTCGAACGTTAGCTGAGGCCGAACTGTCATGCTTTGGCAGAACTGTTTGTCATACTTAAACCAGCAAAGGCTGCCATAAACTTTATACGCTCCCCAGATTATATACAAATAACCAAACAGCGATAAGCTTTTTGCCGGGAATTTTTCACACATAACATTAGCAAAAGCGCAAAAGCCCTGTAACCAATTACCAAATGTCCCTAATCCTCACCGCCAGGTTTGGAGTGATGCAACGGCCTATCCAATGACTGCCTGCTGGGAGAAACCAGTGAAGGTACGTCCACATATTCACTCAGCCATATTTTTTCCTTGACATCAGAGGGAATATGCACACCAAGCGGGGCTGCACTGCAAACCTGCCCTACGCCTGCGTATGCCAGCTGACCACTCGCTGCACCACTAGCTATGCTCCCTTGTGCTGCTAACCTATCTACCAGCGTGTGCACTACCTAAAGAAGCTCACTCTCTCTTCCCCCTGTTGTACCAGCACCCTCTCCATCCCTCACCACCCCCCAAGCCAGAACAACCCTCTGCTCACGTGGGACGGCAACTGACGGGTTCCTGGTCCTCCTACTTGTGTCCTCCTCAGACTCAGATGACAGACCAGACCATGGTGCCACTGGGTAGATGATCGGCACTGACCTACTGCTTCTGGGTGTACTGCTAGATCTGGGAGCCCTAGGGGACCACGACAGCTCATCACGCAGGGAAAGGAATGCGCCTGCCTGCTGCTCACCATGTCTGTATCAGCTGCCAGCCAGGTAGCGTTCTGCAGCAATGAGGCATTCCTTTCAGACATCCCCACCATGCTGCTGGAGGGTCTCTGGTGTTCATTGCTCCTTCAGATCAGCCTGGGAGTCCTGGACCTCGTCTCCCCCAATGGGCTCCTGGATCACGATCCATGCTGCCGGTGGCCATCTTGTATGATGTCAAAGGTAATATCCAAGAAAGGGTTAAACAAGAGAACCTATTAGGTTGGATACCTTCACATAAATAGATAAAATTAAATTTGAGAACTTTACACTATATTAGGTATTGATACGCTACTTCACAGTAAAGAAAATAATCAATCCCACATATTTATGCAAAAATATATATAATTTATTTAAGTCAAATATAATATATATAAAGTGTAAGCAACAATGATATAAATGAGTGACCAAGTTTGAACTCAACCCCCAGCCCTCTGATCCACTGTCCACTCTCCCCTATCTGACCCCCCCCCCCAGCTGGTCCCACTATAGATCCTCACATACAGTGCCAGACCCCCCCATGCCTGGTTCTACTGCCCACAGACCCACCACAGAATGAAACACACTTTCTGGACCCCCCTTCAGCCTGGCTCCACTGCCCATTAATTGTTGTAGACCCCTGCATGCACACTTTGACCCCCCAGCCTTGTTCCACTGGTAGTCATCAAATCACACATATACTGTCTGCTGCCCCATTAACCACTTTCCTCACACCTACTACAGTATGTTAACTCATAGCAGTGGGGTAGCATTTTTCTTGTTAGACAGTAGTCAGTGCAGTAGGAAATTCCATAGGTTTCAACAATTTTTGTATCTTTTGAAGTTGGGGAAATGTAAAAAAAAAAAAAAAAAGAAAATCCCTATAGTGGAAATAATTGTGCACACGATCCTAGGGTAGAATGGTGTGTACAATTTGAGTGAATGTCTACTTTCCAAAATGGTATGACTTATATACCTTTCCTTCTCATCTCTAATAGTTAAAACCACTTTAGTGCAGGCAGCCTATTAAAAAAAAAAAAAAAAAGAAGAAAACGGATAGCTGTCATTTTGTGCTTCTGGCACCTCCTCTGCTATGTCAAGCCATACCAATGGGGTACTGTTTTTCTTGGAGTAGTAGCTAATGAATTCAGTAAAAAATTACATTGTTTTCAAAGATTTTAGTACATTTGAAGGGGTGGAAATGTTAAAAAAGTGACCACCTTTTAGAAACAATTATGCACAACAGGTTAGGGGTAGAAAGGTAAGTGACCCCTCATTTGCTGTGGTAGGTTGTTTACTTTCCAAAATTGTGTGCTTTGTCTACCAGGCAAATCATGTTTGAAAGAACGTAAGAGAAATGAGAACTTGTAGTTGGTATAGCTTTGTGCTTTTGGTACCCCATATAGTAAGTCAAATCATATCGGTGGTATTATTCTCATAAGAACAGTACCTAATGATTATAGTAGGAATTTCCATAGTTTTCAAAGATTTCAGTACATTTTAAGTGGTGAAAATGTAAAAAAAAATGGCTATGCATTTGTGCACACCAGGCTAGTGACCCCTCATTTAATGCAGTGGGATATCTGCTTTCAGGAAATATATACTTTTATTTAGTTATTTAGCTGTTATATGGTAGTTTTACCATTGAGGTAGTGGAAAGTGCAGTTTAGTTCATGCAGCTGGAAATACCAATATGAGTTGCTGTTACATAGGTGTCTGCACAGGCCATTCATGTAGGTAAAACTATACATATTTGGTATTTTTTTAAGTTTATTGGTATATGTATTGTTTACATACAATGTAATAAACAGAGTGACAATACAGCTTGAGAAAACACTTGAGAAGTACATAAGATGTTGTTTGTACAGATAAACAAGAACTCATAACAAATGGTATGGATGAGCAGTGTGTGAAATGGGAATACTCCGCTATTAGGAAGGTCTTGTAGGGCATGAGCATTTTGGCTTTTTTACATCAAAGAGTGTGGAGAGTTTCCCAAGTCCATATTTGGTATTTTAATACTCAGGGGCTTTAGGGCTTTTAAAAATTATTGAAAATTTCACTACCAAGATAAATGTTTTTGATATAGAATTTATGATAGTGGAAAAATAAGTTTTTTTTTTTTTTTTGCTTTTTTTTGCATTTATGACATTATAGCTTGACATGCGATACAGAATTTACTTGTGTCATGAAAAAAGCTGAAATTGTTCTGAAAACGCTTAATATATATTTTTCCATATATAACTAGAAAGTGACCAGTGGAAATCATACCTAAACAGATGGATAACAAAAATGCTGAAAATATGTCTGGCCAGCAGGGTACATAAAATTCCCCAAGCCTCTGGCACTGAAAGGGTTAATGCTAGAGATGTTGCGAATGCATTTCTTCACAATGTGTTGGTGACTTCTCTAGCATTCAAGTGATTAAATTAAATTGATTGGAAATTTTTAGTTATCCTCTATAATGCAGTTTGCTCCGAAACACCTCCACGTTCCTTTTGGTATCAGCTTGTATTCTGATACATTTAATAGTGATGTCATTTAATCATTTGGCAGGCTGAGAAGTTAGAAAAAGTTACAAACATAGAAATAGAATTTGACGGCAGATAAGAACCAATCGGCCCATCTCAACCTCAAACCGTTTTTGGTCCTTGGTCTTGTCTTATGTTAAAGACAACCTTATGCCTATCCCATGCATATTTAAATTATGTGACTGTATTAACTTCTACCGCTTCTGCTGGTAGGCTATTCCACTTATCTACTACCCTCTCAGTGAAGAAAAACTTTCTTACATTACGTCTAAATCTGTGTCCCTCTAGTTTTAGACTATGGCTTCTTGTCCTAACATTTCTACTCCTTTGACATGTACTGTATTTCTCTCCTGCACTTTGTTGAATCCCTTTATGTATTTGAATGTTTCTATCACATCCCCAGTCTCTCTTCTCTACTCCAGGCTATACATGTTCAGATCCATTAGTCTATCCTGATATTTCTTTTCATGCAAACCAGTCACCATTTTAGTAGCCCTTTTCTCTAGCGTATCTATATCCTTCTGAAGATTGGGTCTACAGTACGTTATTCTGGAGCAATCCAACTGTACTATTTGAGACAAATTCCCATTCTGAAAATTCCCATTTATTTAGAAGGGTCTTTTAACCCTTCAGATGCTAGCAATGTGTTGGAGACTTTCTACCATTAAATAGGTTGAAGGCCCCTTTAAATCAATGGAAATGCATTTTAATGATTTCCCTGTTGTACAGTTGATTTCACAAGCCTTCCATATGAATTGAAAGGGTTCCACTACAGCAAAATGCTTAAATGAGCAATATACTTTTTATAAAAACAAGTAAAACAAGTTTCTACTATTTGGAGGTGTTTCACTTAAGCATTATTACAGCTTAAACATGTTTTTTTTTGTTTTTTTATGGGGGTTGGCATTAATCCTTTGAGTGCTAGAGAGTTATCCAACACATTGGCCTAGATTCACTAAAGGTCAATGATGTGGCAATATGATTTTGTCAATGTTTTGAAATACTTCAATATTTTGATGCACACACACATCAACATATTCACAAAAATTTAAGGATGCAAGGGGAGGTGTGGAGATGGTCCCAATTAGCGTACAGGGTTATCAAAGTGCTGTCCTTGTGAAAGGGATGCCATCCCTTCACATATCACCAACACTACAACAATTATGAAGTTTAAGAGCATTCTCTCTGCTGCCCCACTTGGCCAGTAGGGGAATGGAGACAACACTTTCAGCACCATGGACAGCATCACTCCCTTATCCCTTTGAGTGTCATAGGGATGTGGATTGCTCACCCCTGTGGCACTAAAAGGGTTAAAAAGTATGCCAAGCACTACACAATTATCCCCTTAGCTCTGTATCATATATGATACATGCTGTGCCCTCCCAGGGGAACAAGGCTGGGGGTCAGACAGCATCTATGGGGATTTGTGGCTACAACTTGTCCCCCAGCCTTATTACATTGCCCACTGTTAGCCATAGAGCCCCATATACACTGCCTGCCCCCAGACTTGTTCCCTTGGCCACTGGTAGCCACAGATCCCTATGTACACTGCCTGACCCTCTCCAGCCTTTTCCCCTTGCCTACGGCTAGGCTGAGGGTGTCAGGTGGTGTATGTGGGGCTAACTCACAATGGTGATGTTCCCCAAGCTGCACAACAATCTATAAATCTGGCATGCTGCCCCTCCCAATCAAAATCCAAAATATGGTGCCATATAAATTCAACATGGTGCCCCCCACTAGCAAAATCCGACATATGGTGCCATATAAATCCAACATGCTGCCCAACTATTTAAACCTCCGACATGCTAACACCCCCAGCAAAATTCTACATATACTGTACCATCTGGCACGCAAAGAGTTAATAGGTGAAATATGCAGCCGCATACGTTTTGCCATATTGGTTTGTGTAGAACGAAGAGAGCAATATTAGATTTTTAACTATAGTTAATATTGTTATCTTTCTGATAAAATAAATGTTTCTAGATTTTGTTACATTTATCTGTCTGAGACAGCCGTGATTTACTATATAGTAACTTTTGCACACTACACTTTTATCACTTGGATACCTGTTTATTATATTTTTTTATATTCTTTTTCATGCTTCTTAGGTGAGAGAAGTACTATATCTTATAGCAGCTTTTTTGGATATTAACATCATATATAATTTTTTGTAGTTTAGTAGCGCACTTTAGTTATATTTTTTCTTTTATGTTTAATAATAGGTCCAAGTGAGAGAAGTACTATATCTTATAGCAGCTTTTTTGGATATTAACATCATATATAATTTTTTGTAGTTTAGTAGCGCACTTTAGTTATATTTTTTCTTTTATGTTTAATAATAGGTCCATTTTGTTAAATTAAATTCAGACCTCGGGTGGGGCATTTGGACCCTTCCTGATGCCCCCGGAATTGATCCCATATCCAATAGGATAGGTGAACAATGCGGTGACTAGGAAGGCTATTACTTCCTTCCTCTGCTTCTGACCAGTGCTCTCTGCTTCTGAGTGCTCCTTCAAAACAAGCCACGTGATTGATTAATTCATGAAAAGATGAAGAGCATCTTCAGGAGTGCATTTCACCTTGATTATATTTTTGTTTTCCATAATATATTAATGCTTATTTGCTTCCCTAACAAAGACAGGTTGTTTTAGACTTGCAATATGAACTACACATGAGAAACTGTTGCTGCTATGGCAGTACTGGGCATTGTGTCATGGGATTACTACTATGGGCTTTCTATTTTTGAGCTTATTGAGCTATGGTGCCATTAAACCATGGGAATTTGCGATGGCCATGTTGGATGAATCATCAGCTGCATGTACTCTGCCACACTGGATGGGTTCCTGTGTGCAGTAAGGGGCTAATACATCCACCTTTTGAACAAATTTGAGGAGGGACACCTTCAGAGGGTTCCCCCCACCTCCAGAGAGGTGAATGCCTCAATCATGTCTTTGGACGAAAACCTTTTCCCCAAATGGTCCAGTTTTTCCTGTGTCTCAGGGAAGGGGAGGTGCCATACCCCTCCGCTTCATTTTTCACTGCAACAGTAGCTGAATCTCCTTCCTGGAATCCTGTCTTTAACCCTTTACAGACAGCTAGGTATTTTTTCCTTCTTTATTCTTTGGGGATCTCCTGGCTCTCTGAGCACAAGGAAGATATGGACAAGTCTAAGGCAATCAAGGCTTCAGGAGTTTCTTCATTAACCTTTCGCTCCTCATGTCAGACTGATCTTCCTAAGGACTTTACTGGTCATTGCATCCATCTTGTTCTGTGTCCCCGCTCTTCCTGAACCAGAGCCTGCATGGGATAAAAATCCTTATTTCTACTATGAGTATATTTCTATCCTTATTAAGGGGGTCCTTGAATCCTAGAACCAGGGCCACTCTACCCCCCTAAAAAAACTAGTGTAATATATATATATATATATATATATATATATATATATATATATGTAGTATATACACACACAATTAGTTCTCTATTAAGGGCAAACATCTGTTTCATTTAAACGCAGCAGGAATCCTTGTGAAAAATGTACTCATAATTTTTTACAACAAATTCAATGAAATCTAAAGATATTTTGTTTTCTGTTTTCTTTCTGTTTCAGATGATAAAGAAAGTTATACAACTGGGAGATACATCCTGCCTCCTTCCTATAATGGATATATTTAAAGAAGGAGATCGGCAATTAATGCAAAAGAACTGTCATTCAAGAGCCATTTCAATTTTACAGAACAGGCAAGGGGATTCCTACATCAAGGAGGCAATAGCATACTTATCATTTGCTATTATTGCATCAGGTATGAGAGCCCATGTAATTTCTGCGATATTTTAAAGGGAAAATATCAAACTTAATTAACTTAAAAAATGTAACCTTTTGACATGTTTATTAGTGTTGAGCGAGCATGCTCGGCCGATGCTCGGATCGGCTCGAGCATCGCTCTGCTCGGCACATGGCGGTACTCGTACGAGTACCGCCATGTGCTCGCCCGCCATGTTCGGGTGGAAGGGATCTGTGCCGGAGGAGGCACAGATCTTGCAGACGCTCCGCTGGACCACCAGGGACTGGAGGTAGGGGGCATTGCGGAGATGAAGGGGGCATTGCGGAGATGAAGGGGGACATTGTGGAGATGAAGTGGGACATTGCGGAGATGAAGGGGGCATTGCGGAGATGAAGGGGGCATTGCGGAGATGAAGGGGCACTTTGTGGAAGGGGGACATTGCGGAGATGAAGGGGGCATTGCGGAGATGAAGTGGGACATTGCGGAGATGAAGGGGGCATTGCGGAGATGAAGGGGGCATTGCGGAGATGAAGTGGGACATTGCGGAGATGAAGGGGGCATTGCGGAGATGAAGGGGCACTTTGTGGAAGGGGGACATTGTGGAAGGGGGACATTGTGGAAGAGGGGCATTGTGGAGATGAAGGGGGGCATTGACCAGGCACCCTCCCCTCATCAGAGCAGGGGGTGCCTGGTGTAATGCTCGTGTCGCCCCATTGGATTCAATGGGGCTCGGGTGCTCGGCCGAGCACTCGAGCCTCCGGCGGTGCTCGGTCAGAGCACCCGAGCATCGGGGGGCTCGCTCAACACTAATATTTATTCATCTTGCAAAACTGCAATTCTCAGTATATTAATTTGCATTACCAAAATATATTAATGATGCAAAGGGAGGGTCACTCTCAATTAAGAAATATGCTGCTGGCGGAGTATTCAAAGTACTAACTTTAAGACATATATATTCATAGAAAAACTGAAGATCTTTTGACCTCCAAGATAGCTGCCATGAATATATTTAAGAAACATACTGTCAGCCATTGGCTGAGAGGTTTGCAAAAATGTGGTTGGCTGACCACATGTCATCTATGATTCAAAATAAATATAGATTCATTTTACTTACTTACACTTTTTTTTAGGTGCAATATCACAGTGGCCTGAAATTGTACAATTGCGCTGTTGCTACACTATCCTATAGAGATTTATGGTCCGGGGACCAGAGCTGTTCATAGGATGGTGTAGCAACAGCGCCACTGTACAATTTCAGGCCACTGTGATATTGCATCTAAATATTTCAACTTTGACCTGTAATAACCTTTAAATAAAACACCTTTCAGCAGTGGGAGTTCCCTTGTTTTACTCAGGGGGATAAACCTACAACATATTTTTTTTTACATTTTAAGTATTACTATCCCTTTAATTGAGTAGTTCAATCATGCAGTATACATTACTTCCTTAAATTGAAAACATATGCTACAGCAGTAATAATCAGTTGAAAATAGCCATATTTGACTGCAACAGAATTGTGACAGAGGTCATTTCCCATGGTTTACTATTGTGGGTAACATAATAAGGCCCTGCTTTTTATGACTGGATAGATAAGTATGTTGGGGCTTATAATTAGCTGACAGCTGGGAAAGCACAGGTCCCCCATCTCTTGTATTGACAGGGTATAACATTTTGCTGATATGTGTTTTCTACATGATACTTATTGCTCTAATGGTTTTTAATTGAACATTTCACTAAATTACTCAGAAAAAGTACATTTTGAACATGCTTTAGATAATATCAGTTTTCTTTCTGACAATGAACAGATTATAGTCAAGATGTTTACTAGGGAATTATCTCTGCACCCTAGACTCTGCATTTACAGGCAGTAAATTAGCAACACAAACTATACATAGTTTAACCTTTTAAAGACCAGAGTGGTATGTAACATGTAGAAAAGCAATATGCTGCACACTCCTATAGTGCTTAAAAGATTAAGTACATAATATTTACTTGATTTTGTTGTTGTTATTTCCCTCCATCTTTTAGCCTATTAAATACCTTGTTGAGTTGTCAGGGTAATCTTCTCATCAAATACAAATTCAGGCTCATTTTATATAATCTCCCTATTAAGCCATTAGGAAAATAACTCTTTCCTTTTTTAGAGATGTGTTTGATTTCTTTGCCATGCAAGATTCAAAAAAAATGTGCAGAGTTCAGGAATGATAACATCCATTTGGCAATGCAAAAAGAAATGTCTGCAAAACAACTATAAATTAACATTCTACTAAATGTTCAGATCCTTCAGGATGGTTCTTTCATGTTCTTTAATAAGCATTATTAAGTGTTAATTGATATGTATTATTTGTCTGTTGTTTTAGAATGTTTTTGTAGACTGGAATATTATTAAACAGAGGACAAACATAATATGGGGATAGATCGGACTGACTGAAAAGAAAAGTCAATGACTTGGGCAAATACAAGTCGTAGTCTGGAGATAGACATTTTGGACCATATTCATCAAACTAAAGAGGTCCAGTTCTGAAGCAAACAAACTGCACCATGGAGATAAAATGAAAATTTTCTAAAGGGTAATTAACATATTTTACTAAGTCTGCTCCTCTGGGATGAGTTTTAGTAAATAGCATGATCGTATAGCCATTTTGGAAGGGGAGGTTCAGAAAATTGCCCCCTCTACTGGGACACATCCTGGAAGCATGTGAGACTTATGGCGCGATACAAGAAACGTTCTCATTGGATAAAGGCATTTTTGTGCACAGATAGATTTTGCGCATGTTCTAATCCAGGAAGCTAAATACTGAACGCGTCTTGAATTGCGCATAAAAAATTCCATTTTATGACAACAGTACACAGACGTATAAATTAATTCATAATAGCAGTTCTTGCATTAGGCGCATTCGCTATTCCACTCACACAGATTCGGTAATTTTAGCCACGCCCACAAAAAAATAAATATACGCAGCCGTTCACTAATCTTGAATTTTCTTGTGCAATTCAACAAAATCATGTGTAAACCTATTCCCTAGTGGTTTTCACACGGAAATAGCGATTGCTCACGTTTCCTGCATCGCGCCAAAAGTCACCACAGACTCACTGTGAAAGCCTATCAAGCCAGAAGCAGATGGTCTGTAGGAACAGCACTGCACAGGACAAGAGAATGAACTGCGAGACATGAGTCTTGCAGTTCAGACACTTCTTGTGGGACCAACAAAGGTGACCCAGAGAGTCTCTTTTCAGATCCCCATTCTGCTGCCTGTGTTGGTCAACCAGTGTTTGCAATTCAACCCTGGCTTTATCTGCAGGTCTGCTGACTGTGTGGAGCAGATCTGCAGATGGGACATTATCAAAGTGATAGCCATTTAAATGGGGCTTTTAACTCCCTGAATGCTAGAGAGGTCTTCAATGCAAAACAATGCTTTGGAGACCTCACTGGCACTCAAGAGGTTAAACCCTATTAAAATCAATAGAATTTTTCATTGCTTCTCTATGGTGCAGTTGGTTTGTTCCAGAATTGCACCTTTTAGCTTGTTGAATATGGTCCTTCATTGCTAAGTAAATATATTATAATTACTATTGCACATAAACTCAGCTGCACGAATCACCATACTCTCCCCAAAAACTGAACCTGCCCACATAATTCTCAGACATCTGTCATGGCTCCCGATTCAGCAGCGCATCAATTACAAAGTCCTTCTTCTTACCTTTCATGCTCTCCACACTGCTACCCCTCCTTACATCTCTTCCCTCATCTCCTCTTATGTTCCTGGTCGCCTCCTTCGCTCAGCACACAACGCACTTCTTGTTGCACCATCCACACCCTCTGCCCTATCCAGTCTCAAATCTTTCTCGCTTTCTGCTCCATACCTATGGAACTCCATACCCCTCTCCCTATGTCGTGAAAAATCCCCCTCTGTCTTTAAGTCTCCCCTAAAATCTTATCTTCTGGAGTACTAGGACCCTGCACTACCTTTGGCCAAACTCAGCACTGGTAATCTCAGCACTTGACACCCTCTTACCCCATTGTCTGTCTCCTTTTACCCATTTAGACTGTAAGCTCCTTGGGGCAGGGACCTCTCTCCCATTGTTTCTATGAATGCTGCACTTATTGTATCCCCTCTTATTTATTGTAACATGTCTATTGTAAGGCGCTGTGTACACTGTGTGGCACCATATAAATAAATATATACATGCATACATAGTTAACATATTCATCCTCTGAGTCTTTTTTAATAGTAAATCCACCCTTTTATGTCAGCTGTGAAAATAAAATCATCATTCTTTAATCTATGGAAGATAGCCTGTATTAAGCACTTGATGATCTTAAAAAACTTTCAATTTTGGTTCTCATCTTTGTTTGTTTATTCCTGGGGAATATGCACTAAGGTGAATAATTTCTACAGTGTTAAAGAGAGCTCTCTAATTCAGATTATCTTGTATTGAGCCTCTTTTTCAACTTCCTAAAAATCATCCAGTCAGCAAACTCTGCCATGGTTGCTTATAGGTCCCTGCAAAACCTGCAGTTAACAGCTGCATAGTGGGGTATCATATAGACTTATTTCCTCAAGTGCATTTTTATTTTGTCAAAATATTGTCATGATTTATGTTTTTTTATATTAGCCCTACATCAAAAGGGTTGAAAATGAGTATTCGGGTTTCAGTTAATGTTTGCTGGTGTATGGAAAATGTAAGTTAAATATATGTTGAGACCCCAAAGGCAAACATAAATGCATCTTACTCTCAACTCAATACCTATGGAGTTTAGTAGGGACCTCCCTGGGTATAGTCACCCCTTCCAAAACTCAGGAGATAGGAGAAAGGGTCCAGGGCCGGCACCACCTATAGACGAGGTAGGCGCCGGCCTAGGGCGCACATT
This sequence comes from Rhinophrynus dorsalis, assembly GCA_037306005.1. NCBI lineage: Eukaryota > Metazoa > Chordata > Amphibia > Anura > Rhinophrynidae > Rhinophrynus > Rhinophrynus dorsalis. The sequence goes on along the minus strand of CM074724.1, from coordinate 348,770,947 downwards.
CTCTGGGGGCGCATCGGGGCCAACCCTACCACCCAGGCTCACTGCTTATTGCTCAAGTCAGGGCACAGCGGGGGTGGGGGGGAAAGCCCAGAAAATATTAGCCTGCCCGTCTAAAAAAAAAAAAAAGTAAGTTTAAAAAAAAAAAGGACGTTTTGGTGCCCTCCCTTGGCTGGCTATTTTTTTAATGTAGCACAGCAATGCCTGTTTCTCTCTCCCCCTCCGCTCCTTCAGTCCTTGTCAAGGATTGAAGGAACAGAGGGTGAGAGAGAAACGGGCATTGCTGTGCTACATTAAAAAAATAGCTAGCCAAGTGAGGGCACCAAAAAGGAGAGAGAGGAAAAAAAATGAATGTGCACCGGAAAGAGTAAGTAGAAGGGGGTTCAAGAGGGGACAAAGAGTCAGACAGGGGAAGAAAGTGTCAAAGGTTGGATCAACAGTCAGACAGGGGAGCGAGAGAGTCAGAGGGGGGATCAACAGTCAAGAGGGGGAGAGAGAGAGTCAAAGGGGGGATCAACAGTCAAGAAGGGGAGAGTCACATATAGAGAACATACATTCTGTCACACTGATATGCATATAGAGAAGAACACACACATACTTACACACTGATATCCTTACGGAGACTCACACATACTGACACACTTATATACATATAGGGAACACACACTGACACACTTATATACATACAGGGAACACATACTGACACACACACACAAACATATAGAGAACACACAAACTGACACTTATACACATATAGGGAACACACAAACACACTGACAATTAAACACGTACAGGGCGGGGCATAAAGGGGTAGGACACAGGGGGCGGCAAAATTAGGTTTTGCCTAAGGTGGCAAAAATCCTTGTACCGGCCCTGAAAGGGTCTTCTAACTCTAATATTTCACATTTACTGCCCATCTAAAGCAATAACAATGGAGAGAGAAAGAGCTGATTATTTAACTGTGTATAAATTAACTACACAGTGGGTGCGGTTCTTTTTCCTCTCTGTATTTGTATTTAGCTTCCCACCCCAAACCCCAGTGCCAAAGGGTAAGGTTGGTAGTCTGAAGACCCTCCCATAGGTTAGGACTTTGTTTCCCTGTTTCTTGCTCCTTTGCAAAATCTGTTGTGACATCTATTCATAATTCTTTGGATATGTCTCTAGTATCTAGTCACTTAAAGAGATAGTAATGTTTCACAAAAACAGCAGCTTCAATTAATCTTCATAGTATTTGGGCCATAGAGAGAGTTATTTCAATACTGTCAGAGTTGTAGTTCAAGAGTAACTGAATGATAAAGTATCCCCATCCTGCCCCTTTTACCTAGCGTAAGCCACCTCCTCTCAGATGTCGAACCTGGTCTTGGGACCAGACAGATCACAGCAAGGGACAATCTTCTTACTGTGAGAACAATGAAAACTCTGCCCCCCTTGACAGGTTTTTCAGGTTTTTCCTTATGATCACTGAAGATTGTCCCTCTCTACGATCCATCCGGACAGTCTTGCTGCTCTGAGGTGAACAGTGTTACACTAGGTAAAACTACAACTCTGACAGTATTGAAATAACACTCTCCATGGCCCAAATACTAATATGAGCTGCTTTTATTGTGAAACATTACTATCCCTTTAAGTAAATGGGAAGTAGTGAAATGTGTTAGTCTTGGAAATTGTTTGCTCATAAATGTTGCAATAGTTTCTCATCCTGAATGGGATGAACCTTTTGGTAAATATCTGTTAGACTGTTCTCCGGTATTCAAATTGATAGCTGATAGCTGAACCAGCTTAATAATTTACTTACCATAAAGTAAAATGGACATGGGAAACACTGGAATATGTTTAACCCCTTGATGACCTTGATGCTTGGGAATGTATTGTACTCCCCTCTAGTCCTCCATGAGATAAAGTCATCAGGACACTGGGGTGAGTGTGTGAATACTGAGGTGCAGCTCTACTAGCCAGCACCAGTGGCTACACTAGAGGGCATGAACTAGGTTGAATATTGTATAACTATTCCATTGCTTAGACTTATTTGACAGAAAAATTCCTTATACATACCCCATTGCACGTCGGTGTTAGACAGATATAGGCCTAGAAAATCCAGTCCAGTATCTGATTTAGTGAGAAATCGTATTTCTTCATTCACTTCATTATCTTATAAGTGCAATGTAGTGTCATGAGGATATTAGCTTGTAAGTACAATGCATTGTGGAAAATTATATATATATTAGAAAAAAATTTAAGTATGACTTATTTTATTGTTCTGATATACTTTTTGTCTTTCTATCAATCAGGAGGACATGCCAGAGACTCACTGCTTGCCAGGGCCAGATGCTACGGGCAGCTAGGACAGATAAAAACAGCTATTTTTGATTTCAGCGCTGTCCTAAAGGATGAACCTGACAATGTAGAGGCCCTTAGTGGAAAAGGACTCATGCATGTGACCCTTAACCAACAGAAGGTAACACTTGTAACAATACTGTTCTCTTTTTCCTATTATAATTCTGTTGGTGCAACATTAAAGGTACAGTAAATCCTACATAAAGTCATACAAGCAAACATAAATATAAAGGTTAGTGATGATCTGCTAGGTGTTAGCCTGCCAGGATATTGAGCAGGCTGTATAGGAATGTATGCTACCCAGGGTTCAATCTCTTTTAGTTCACAGCTCACAGGTGCCATACACAGAGATGAAATATCCTGAAGTACATCATACCGATCCTGCCAGAAATGACAGCCCGGTCAGGAAGTGACGTTTAACCGTCTCTGAAGAAGAGAAGCAGCTTTATTAATCAAACTCAGAGTTTACAAAATATCTTATATAATAATTTGCTAGAAAGTTTGTAAGGACGCAGTCATGACAGTAGAGACTGCTGTGCGTGCTGCAGTCATGCTCAATAGAGACTGCCCGTGACGAGGCTGATACAACTGCCTGCGAGGGCAGTCTCTACTGAGCATGACTGCACCGTAACCGGCTGGCACTGTATCAGCCGCGGCGTGGGCAGTCTCTACTGTGCATGACTGCCCCGCGACCGACTGGCAGTGGCACTGTAGCCCATGTAATGGGCTCTTCAACTAGTATAATATACAAGAGTACATCATAGTCCAGCATTCTTAAATGTCCCACTAGTTTCAAAAGAAGGCTTTTAGTCCTCTAGACACTTCCAGAAAAAGGGTCATACAGTCTTGACCATTGAAGAGTTTGCCTTGAGCATTTTGCTGCAGCAACTATTCCCCTCCTATGATGGATAGATCTTTATGGTTGTTAAAAAGCTCCCCGCGAGACATCTTGATCCAAAGTTGGTTCCTCTCACACTTCGATTTGTAATAGGAACCATGCTTTCAGAGTCTATAAAGAAAATTTAAATTGTTCTTTTATTTAAAATATCATCTAAAAGTTTCCCATGTAATTTAAACTCAGACACAGTATTTTCTAGAATTCCAAGGAGTCTGCAAGGGTCCAAACATAAAGGATTGTCTAGAGCTATTTCATACCATTTGTGTCTTCTTAAAGGGATAGTAATACTTCTTTATTTTATTTTATTTTGCAGACATTAAAAAAACATGAAGAACAATATAAGTCTTATGTATCAAACCTTTATGTTTTGAGAGATATTCACAAGCAAAGTTTCACCTCACTGATCAAAACAGTCAAGTCTGCCATCTAGCTGTCAGATTTGGAATCCGGTCCGTGGACCAGCCGTGGCTCTACAGCAGAGCGGAGATCACGAGATATAAGAAGAACTACTTCATTCGAACAGTCTACAAAGTGTGCCTGGTTTGCAAGCACATTTTTTTGGAACCTTCCAATTAAATAGTTATTTTTATATCTTGTGATCTCGGCTCTGCTGAAGAGCCACCGGTTTAACTGTGGACGGGATTCCAAATCTGACAGCAAGATGGCAGACTTGACCGTTTTGGTCAGTGAGGGGAAACTTTGCTTGTGAATATCTCTCAAACCATAAAGGTTTGAGAGATAAGACTTATATCGTTCTTTATGGTTTTTTAATGCCTACAAACAAAATAAAGATAAAACGAAGTATTACTATTCATTTAAGATACAACCTACAGAATATCTTGTAAAGTAAGATCAATTGATGTCACAGTTAAAACTCTTACATAAAGCCAAATATTTTGCATACAAAAATATTTTCATGTTAATAAAACATTTTACTCTTGTTTTTTTTTGGGGGGGTTGCACATAAAAACTCATCTGAGTTTATCCACTTTTGAACACCATAAATAAGTAAAACATGCTATAAGACTCATAAAATGTTGAATTGGAATGAAAGGTAAGTGCTGCATATAATAACATTGACCTTAAAACCATTTTCCATTAGGTTTACTCTTTGAACCACAATAAACTAACTTTCTTTGACATGATTTTCTTCTGTTCTTTTTTTGTTGTTGTTTTTTTGTGTTTTTTTTAACAACATTTTTACTGAAGGTAAGGGGAACAGCAGTACAGAAATGAAATATGGAATGTGACAATCAAGGAGAGAGGGGATGCAGCTTTTCATGTCTGTATGTGAAGCATTCAATTTGCGTTTATCACATCCCGATTAATAAAGTACAGTACTAGATAGATCATATAAGGCATATACTCTACAAACATAATGATATGACAATTGACAACACAGGATATGACAGGAATCCCCATATGAATATATTTAGGAAGGAGTCAAGAAAAAATGAATTTCACATGAAGTTTGCCATGCTGGTTTATGTGCTGGGATGAATCTATAATTGTCTAGGGGTATATTGTGCACAGTGATCAGACTTCCCCAAAAGAGTGAAATCCCTCTGAAGGGGGGGGGGGATGCAACTCTTTAGTGATATAACCATTGATGGTCTGGGGATCCAGTCTGAGAGACAAGGTAAAGTCTCAAGCTTCCATTTAACTGGAACACACATTTTTGCTACATTTAGTAGAGTAAAATATAACTTGATTTTAAGTGTGAAAGGCAGGTTGAAATAAATTCACTGGTACCCAGTCCTCCTCTTGAAGGACTGTGGCCCAGAAAGGTTACAGCCTGGGACAGATCCACCATGTATGAAGTAGAGAACATTCATTTTGCCCACATATCCAACAGGTAGGCTGGATATCTTGCTAGAGTGGAGTACTATATGTGTAAAACACCAATGATTAAGCAATTTATAGTTTGTTTCATAGGCAATAGTATATTTTGTGTATGTAACGTGTAAGTTAAAAAAGATTGCACCCTGGGTAAGATAAGTTCCTATACATCTTTCTATATACCTCGGCCTACTCTTTCCTAGTTGTGCATCTCTGATTACTGGCTTGCATATGCAACGTATCTTTGGGCTTGGTCTCTCTAAGGGTTATATGGGAATCCAGATGCTCACAAGTGCATATAGGTAACAATTATACCTCCCAGATGAGGCCCAAGTAGGCTGAAACATAAGTCTGAGGTTACATGCTCCGTTCAGAGAGGAATTGCCTGGAACTTTGTATCTAGACAGTTATTCATGTAAATGTATTTAGGTTAGATATAATATTATACATTATATTATATGTTATATGACTTTCACTTATGTATATGTCAATGCATTGAATACCTCTCTGGCTCTCTAAGGGTTAATAAATGTTTTGCTACAAAGCAGGCATATCAGACATGTAGCCTGTGGCCCTGTCTCACTACCTTCTCTTCTCTATTACGTTATTGTTCTTCTTAAAGGAGCACTAACACCTAAAAATGAACTAGGGGTAATGTACACAGATGCCCTGTCATTCATAACATCATCTACAACAATTTTCTTTTTTTTTAGGCCAAAAATCTAGTCTTGCATGTGTTCTGAGGGAGCAAACATCCCTGCCTTTTCCATGGGTCCATGGGTCCCATCAAATGTCCTGTATTATCTGTAAATTTACTGAGATAAAAGCCTTTCTGAATATAAGAGAACTAGTTGAACAGCCCGTTACACGGGCCACAGTGCCACTGCCACCTGGTCGCGGGGCAGTCACACGCAGTAGAGACTGCCCGCGCCACAGCTGATACAGAGCTGGATGTTCCTTCGGAGCGCCCAGCTCTGTATCAGCCGGGGCGCGGGCAGCCTCTACAGCGCATGACTGCAGCACGCTCAGCAGTGTGTACTGCGCATGTCGCGGCATTACACACGTTTTATTGAATTATTATATAGGATTAGGCTCAAATCACAGTCAGAATCACTTTGGCTCTTATCGCTCAATTCAGACAACTCAAATGACATTAAATAAAAGCTCTCTTTGAACAGGACAGTTTGCAAACATGTTAAAAAACTATTTTTGGACTATATTTTAACATACAAATAATTATTTGCTTATAAATGATACCTGAAAGTATGTGATATTTAAAGATATTTCACCATTTTTTTTGGTGTTCATCTGTCTTTAATCGGCTGCTCTTGAAACAGTGACAAAAGCAAGGAGAGGAGAGGGTATTTGAATATCAGCAATGGATCTCAGTGTATGCTGGCTGCACTTTTGATTCATTCAGCTGTAACCTGTTGGAGAGGTTATTTCAAACTTGTTTGGTCTCTGTCCAACAGTTGGCTTCTGTGCTGGATAAGATATTAGAAGGGTTACTAGCCAGTAGTATTCTGACAACCAACATCATTGTTAGTCGGAGCCAGCATGATTTCATGAAAGTAGATCATTTCAAACTACTTTACTTGCCTTCAACGAAAGGGTAAGTAGTAATTTGGACAAAGGTATTGTTGATGTAGTGTACCTGGATTTGCAAAAGCCTTTAAAACTCTGCCACACAACAGGTTACTGCATAAATTAAAATATCTTCAGTGTGGGAGATTATATCTGTGTGGACAGAGAACCAGTTAAATGATAGATGGCAGAGAGTTGTTTTAAATGAAACTTTTTTAAGTTGGTCTGAAGTTGTAAGTGGTATGCCGCAGGGCACAGTCCTGGGCCCAGTGCTTTTTAATTTGTTTATTAATGATCTTAAAGTGGTTATTGAAAAGTTGTGTCTCTATTTTTGCTGGTGATACTAAACTGTGTAAGAAAATGCATACAGGGTAGGATGTTTTGTCTCTAAAGGAAGTTTTGAATAAACTGGATGAATGGACGGAAAAGTGGCAAATGAGTTTTAATATAGATAAATGTAAGGTTAAGTGTTTGGGCAGCAGAAACAAACATGTTACATACACACTAAATGGGAAACTACTTGGGAAATTATTGTTAAAGATTTAGGAGTACTGATAGAAAATAGACTTTATAGTAGTATGCTCAGTGTGCTATGTCATGCATCCCCCGCAAAAGCCATTAGGGTATTATCTTGTATAAAAGAGTTATAAATGCATGGAATTGGAATATAATTCAGCCTCTATTTAAATCCTTGGTATGGCCTCATCTAGGATATGGAGTACAGTTTTCGGCACCATAGAACTGTAACATACACTAAAGCTGACAAAGGGATTGGAGGATCTGGGTTATAAAGAGAGGGACTAACCAAACTGTATTTGTTTACATTAGAGAAGAGACATCTAAGGGGTGATATGATTGCCATTTACAAATATATTTAACTATACTTCCAAAAGATCGGCACTCAACAATTCTTCAAAGAATAGAGGATACTGAATAATAATATCCTAATACTATCACAATACTAAAGGATACTAAATGATAATATCCTAATAATAACACAATACTAGTCAACAATAGATTAGTCAATAAAAACTTTTAATTGGAATATCTCATAAACATACACGATATACACCAAATCTGCTCAAATTCTCCGTTACTCTGGATAACAGTACGTGAGCGTCCAATCAACTCCTAGCATCGGATGATGCCAGAGAGGCTCTGGTTACACTGTGTCAAAGATCGAGATCAACTCCCTATATGGGGGCGTCTCTAACACGGCACAAGTGTCACTAAGAGACCTCAATTAGCATCTAATCCAAACCACAGGAATTTAAATAGCACACTATCAATGTTACCCCAATAACCGGACTATTACTTACATAGATATCTCTATCAAAAAAGGTCCATGAAACAACAGATGTCACCTGAACCTGAACACAGTCCAATTTATATTCTATGACATACTATCTCCAGAAAAAACCCTATAGGGGAATCTGGAAGTAGCTATTCACACATAACATCTATTTCTATATGGATGATCATCCAAAAAAAAAAACCAAAAATGTAAATCCACCAAAAAAATATAAAAATATAAAAAATATAAAAATCAAATTCCATATTTTCCTCTGTCCTTGATGTCTCCTTTCTCTGTAATCTGATGTTAATTTCTCTTGTTTCATCTGCTCTACTTTGTGTTTCTCCTTCACATTCCGGCTCTGTTCCAAAAAAGAATCTTTCTCTAAAAATCTATTCTCTATTTCCTTATCTTTCACAATATTATCTTCCACTCTATCAACTCTCGAAGTGCCCGGTTCTTCATTGTCCTGTAAAATGGCAAACCTGTTCTGTACTTCAACACATTGTATCTCTTGTTGTTCATGATTATGAATCTCAACCTGCATAATCTCTTTATGTTTTTTGTTACCATTCTCTTCCCCTTCCGCCATAGTGTATTTTCTCTTTTTGGATTTCTTCTTTCCTTCCACTATTTTCCACTCTCCCTCAAAACATTCTTATCTAAAATAGATTTATCTCGTACAAATTTATTTTGTTTTCTCCAAATTGTATCTCTCTCCATTTTTTCTACAGCATTATATGTTCTTACTTCTAACGTTTTATATTCTTCCTCTTCCTTGAACTGTTCAATACTTTTCAATAAATCATCTACTTTTTTCTGCATTATTTCACCTGCTTCTTTCCTTGTTTTAATAATTGAGGTCTCTTAGTGACACTTGTGCCGTGTTAGAGACGCCCCCATATAGGGAGTTGATCTCGATCTTTGACACAGTGTAACCAGAGCCTCTCTGGCGTCATCCGATGCTAGGAGTTGATTGGACGCTCACGTACTGTTATCCAGAGTAACGGAGAATTTGAGCAGATTTGGTGTATATCGTGTATGTTTATGAGATATTCCAATTAAAAGTTTTTATTGACTAATCTATTGTTGACTAGTATTGTGCTATTATTAGGATATTATCATTTAGTATCCTTTAGTATTGTGATATTATTAGGATATTATTATTCAGTATCCTCTATTCTTTGAAGAGTTGTTGAGCGCCGATCTTTTGGAAGTATAGATATGTAGTTTTGGGACCATTGGGGATGTGGTTTTGATCTGGCTGCTAATTCTTCACTGGGGTGGTATAGCATTGCCATTTGCGCCTCATATTGATTGACACAAATATATTTAAGGTCAGTACAAAGATCTCTCTAAGGAACTATTTTCTCAAAGAGCTGAGCAAAAAAAGCAAGAAGTTATCCATTAAGACTAACAGAAAGGAGATTTCTACTAAAACAAAAGCAGGGATTTTTACACTAAGGGCAGTACAGTTATGGAATTCTTTGCCTCAGGATGCTGTGTTTGTGGATTATGTAGTTTCTTTTATAAAAGTAATGGATACTTTTCTAACTCAGAACAATAATGAGAATTACGACAGCTGGTTTTACAGCAGATAGGATGTTGATCCAGGGAAATATCTGAATGCCTTTTGGAGTCAGGAAGGACGTTTTTGTACCTGCTTGAGGCTTAATTGCAAATGGATTCAAAAATTTTTTTTGTTCCTTCCTATGGATCAACAAGGGTGATGGGCTGAACTTGATGGCTACATCTATTTTGCGGCCTCATCAAATATGTTACTGTGTTACCATGTGACAGCTGACAAGCGAATTAAAGCAAAGTGCAACACACATGGAGGTGACACACACTACTGACATTCAGATACCTGCCCCTCTGTCAATCGTTTAACCCTTTGCACGCCAGAGGGGTGTGTGACTCATTGCGTTTTAATGCATTGAACACACCTCTAGCATTCAAAGGGTTAAGGGGAGAACTGTACAATGTCTGTTTGCTCATATTTCCTTGTTTGACCCACATATAACATCATCGTGAGGAGGCCTTCCTCATTGTGCACCTTTTCACATTCTATGAGAATGTTGGCCTCAGCTGCACAGAGAGTCTCTGGTAGTGAAGCCAGTCTGTGTCTATATTAAATAGTTGTGAGACGATGCTATTGTATTAATTTTGTGAAGAAACCTAAAAAGGAAAATTGTATGTGCCTTGGGGTGTTTGTCTGTCTGGTGCTCATGCCAGCCTAACAGCATGTTCTGTCTTCAATTTGTATGTGTATATCCTCTCAGCTCCCTGGTCCTCTTTCTACCTTCACCACCCCATCTCTAACCCCCTACCATCGTCGGTCTCAGCCTCCCGCCTTCCTCTTAGACCTGTAACTTCTCTCTCAGCCCCCCTCTCTCAGCCAACCATCATACTCCATGTTTCATAACAATTCTCAATTCCTAACCCTCTCCAACCTCTCAGCCTCTCTATAGACTCTCTTTCACCTTCATCCTGTCCTCTCTCAGCTTTCTCCCTCCTCTCACTAAGATGACCCACCCATTATCTCTCTCTCTCTCAGGTTCCCCATTACCAATTTCTTTCATCTGCCAGTTCCAACCCACTTTCTTTCCTCCCCGTCCTTCTTCCTATGCCATTGTCCCATACATCTCCTTCATTTTTCCCCATCCACTCCATCCCTCGATTTCTCATATTTTTTCTTCTTCCACTTCCATTGCTTCTACCTCAGTCAGTGTATGCATTGCCAATGCCTCTACCGGTGTACCAGTGTGTGTGTGTGTCTGTGAGTGTGCATGTCTGCACATGTGGCCCTTGACAATATTTGACTTTAAGATGCCTGTTCTAAAGAGTCCCTGTAAGTGTGTTTCATTCACATTTTTCTCTGAACCAGCCCTTGACTTGTTTCATTTATAGGCTCATAGGCTTTCCCAAGGCACTTTTACTACTGGAGTGCTTCGCTCAGGACTTATTATAGTTCAAACTTGTATTCTTCTGATAGATTTGAGTTTAACGTTTGTGTATATTTGGTTGATTGGTTGTTTAGTTTCTTTTTTGTGTCCAGATTTATAAGTGGGACTGTTATATTTCTAACTGCATAGTTACACATGTTTTAGCAAATTATTATATAGGATTTGAGACTTTGCAGGAATCTGTTTTGAAACTAGGTCTCAAACAGAGCCCAGACAGTGGGGATGGCATTGGTTTCCATACATATATGGATTATTGTAATGGACCCTAGGCCGTTACTTTGCAGCGATGGTAAAAACTACGGCAGCCTGCCGCCTAAGGGTCATTGTGGCGGACGTGGATCAGTGTCTGGCAGTCTGGTTAGGGGTTACATGAAGAACAGCTCCTCCAAAAGACTGAATTCACGGCCATAAGCCGGTACATGGAACATGGTGGAGTTATGGAGAATAAACCTTTTCCAAAAGACTGAAATCCACAGACTATAATCCGTCAGCAGGCTGGTTGCTGTGTGGGGCAAACTATTCAAAAGCCCCATAGACTTAACATGGGAGGGTAGGCGGCTTCCTGATTGGCCAGTCCAAGTTAAAGGGCTTCCATTGACTTTGCATGGGGAAAGTAGGCGGCCCAGGGATTGGTCAGTTAGCTGCCCGCCCACTGGTTCCGATTGGCTGAGACAGCAATGATGATCTTGGCCAGGATTGGCCATCGGATTCCAGGCTCCTGATTGGCCAGGGGTTGAAGCGGAATATTCAAAGATGCTTCAACCCCCTGGCCATTGTGTAAAGATGTGTATTCCCTCTAATCAAGTCTTTGTCTAGAATTAATCAGATCTGTTTGTACTCCCCTTAGCAGTATTGTGTTTGTGAGGTCACTTGCCATTGGCCATTTTCCCTTAACTGCTATTGGTCTTTTTGTCACCCTCTGCCATTGGCCCATTGTCTCCAGTTACCATTGGTCTTTTGTTCCCTGTGTCATATGCCCATTGTGTCTGATTGGTCCCTGGGCCAAGCCTGTATTAGAATACCTGGCCCTTCCCATCCCTATTGTGGTATTGTATTTGACTGTATAAAAGATGTGGTTTTGTTCAATAAAGTGTGTTACAGTTCGAACTTCAACTGGCTCCTGTCTCTCTGTTGCTGGATGGTATCAAGGGACTTCTGTTGTCCCCCATCCTAGGAAGAAATGCTGCATGAATAACCGGTGGAGTTGCCTACTTGTAGCTGACCTCTGGAGGGAGAATCCTGAAACAACGGCCTGAGTCCAACCCAAGGACTTGGGTATCCGTTACAATTATACATACCTACCTGGAGTATTTGCCTGTGCCTTTGTTCTTGTAAACTTTTCAGTTTCCTCAGTGCTTAAATACAGACATCAGAGAAAGGAAAGAAAGAGGAGAGAATAAAACTTCAATAACTTCAGAAGTGCTCCATTTTAAAGAGTGTGAATTACATCAGTTATACTCCTAAATATTCAAAAAAAGATTTAAATAAAGTTATGTAGAAGCATTACTATACCTTTAAAAAGCTTCCTGGTCATTGGCTTTTCCCAGTTATTTGTAAGTGCCATGTTGTGGATGCAGTCCAAACCTTCTTCACACTACTGTGGTTGTAAATAGGTTGCAGAGAGGTCACCTATGAGAATTTAAAATAATCCCATTCTCAAGGTAAACAGGTAGCTTGTTTTCAAAGGAAACTTTTTAACAGATTCTCACGCCAACTTCTGATGCAGAAAAAAACAGTCAACCACTGAGGGCATAAATCATTGTTGCTTAGGATAAATGAGACTATGCTCATTGTATTAATCTTAAACTGATTTCTGAGTTGATAAGAGGAACAACCTGTGTTTTAGAATTGTTCATTTTAGGATATTATTCAGGAAGCTAAAGAGGAGCAATTCTGGAGGAAAACAACTGCATTGCAGTGGACACATTAAATAAAAACACAAAACTCAATTGATTTAAATGGGGCTTTTAACCCCTTAAATGCCAGATAGGTCTCCAAAATATTGCTTCACATGCATTGGAGACCTCTAGAATTTAGGAGACTAATCCTTTAACAACCCATGATGTGTCAGGACAATCATGGGCGCACTTCCCATAAGGACCCATGACGATCCTGGCACGTCATTGGTTAAATGATAGCAGCGCGCCTCCATGCACACTGCTATCATACTTTTCAGGCTGAAACTGAGTGCTCTGGTCCAGCCGGGAGCGATCACATGTACCGGCATTTTGATTCAAAAAGGCAGTGTGCTTGACACATTGCCTTTGTGTCTGCTCTGCGCCTCTCTCTTCCTTACTATTAAAGTAAGGGAGAGAGAAGCAGAGAGCAGACACATAGTAAAAAAAAAATAATGCAGTAGTTGGGGGTATTAACCCCTTCAGTGCTGGTCCTGGGGGTTGGCTGGATGCAGGTCCATTTCTGACCTGCTAAAAGTAACTTTTTTTTTTTAATATATTAACAAAAAAAGAAAATAAGTTAATTAAACATTGTATTCCTAAACAAAATCTGCTAAGTTTAAGCAATAAATATTGGGAGTGTGATTGTTGTGGAGCCATGTAATACACTTATACACACCACCAAATCTTATAAATGAAAAAGTGGGAAAATAGGGAGGGAAAGAGGAACATGGGGATTTTCACCCAGGGGAACAGTGCCCACTTAAAACTGGCCATTTTGTAGGTATAACTAACAGTCTCCATAAAAATTTAACCCATTGTGACCAAATGATCCCAAGACAAAAAAATAAAAATGATGTTTTTTTTTTTTACTTTTTATTAAAGTTTTCTTTAATTTTAATAAAATAAATGGTGGGGTATCCATATAAGTGTGGTATCAAAAGAAAGCCCTAATTGTGTACAAAACATGGTATATAATTTGTGTGGCTGAAATAAAAGCCTTAGAGGGAAAATACTGTTAAATAAAGACATAGTCAAAAAGGACAGCATTGCACCAGTCCTTAAAGGGGAACATTCACATCAGAAAAACTTTTGAGCTCTTGTTTAATCAGCTAAGTAGCATTTGGAAACATGCTCTCTTTTTTTTTTAACTTACTTTTTAAGATATTCAACTTCAAAGTTATCCAGTTCCGCATACTGCGGCACAATGTAGCTGAGGCACGGCTCTCAGGACTTCCCAGCAGTCTGTCATTCTTCTCCCACCTCTCTCTCAGCTGCCCCTGGGAGTGCGTTGACGCTTCACTTCTGTGTGGTGTGAATGGCTCGTAGTGTTACAGGAAGTGGCGATTAGCATTATACTGAGGTTGCAGACTCAGTATAATGCTAATCGCTGCTTCCTGTAACGCTAGGAGCCGTTCACACCACACCGAAGTGAAGTGTCAACGCACTTCCGGGGGCAGCTGGGAGGAGACTGACAGACTGCTGGGAAGTTCTGAGAGCCGTGCTTCAGCTACATCGTTCCGCAGTATGAGGAACTAGATAACTTTGAAGATGAATATCTTAAAAAGTAACTTAAAAAAAGAGAGAGCATGTTTCCTAATGCTTCTTAGTTGATTAAACAAGCGCTCAAAGGTTTTTCTGATGTGAATGTTCCTTTTTAAGTGCAATCCACCCCTTAAGGGGTTAAAAGCCTCATTAAAGTACTGAGGATTTTCATTTGCCCCTTATGATGCAGTCTAGTTCTCTGTCTAGCTATACCTATACATTCAATGCTATTGACTGGAGCCATCTTTAGTGTCAAAGAGGTTGAAGGATGCTCAGTGTACCTTACATAAATCCATGGCTTAATAGAAAGAAAACATAGAGAAAGCAATTTAACTGCCGAGACAACTTGATGTAAGTACGGAAAGTGCAATGCACAATTATAGCGATATTGCTATATGGCTTTTGGCTTCTTAATTCTTAAGTAAGATATAATAAAACCAGTGTCATTAGGCTAAGAACTCCTATAATGAAGTGTGTTAGCTTTTCTTCATGTTGTTACCACTCATCATTTGCTTTGCACTCATGTATATATACCAATCTGCAAAGTCAATTTTAGCCAACCCATTTATCTGTGCACTGTACTTAGAGCTCGTTCTAATGTTTCTTGTATTTGAGTTAGTTAAAAGCCTTCGGTTCATATAAAACAGAAAACTAAAAGCACAAATACTAATTGAGGAGTACTCGGTTCATTTTAATTCTGGTCACTGGCAAATGCACTTATTAAATCAATGTTACTCCCAACTCTGAGAGTAGGATATTGTAGGGGTGTGCCTCTTTGAATGCAGGGGCAGTCCCAGCTGCACCTTCTATAACCCCTTGCATTATGCCCTTGACCATACAGTGAAAATAATGATTCTAAAAATCCACATTGATTTAAATGGGTCTTTTAACACCTTGAAAGCTATAGATGTCACAATTTAATTCAAGGGGGGGTTAGAAGCCTCTTTGAAATCATTGCATTTTCATTTCTCCGCTGTGGAACAGCTGGTTTAATTTGGAATTGTACCTAATTAACTTATTGAACACAGCCTTTAACGTAGGAGAGTGCAACCTAAGGCCCTCCACTTGTTGCAATGCTTTGGATGCCTCCCTGGTATGCAAATGATTAAAAGTTAAAGAACAAAAATGCTGAAGAACATGAATACATTTGCCAGAATGGCTCATTTTCTGAAATGGGACTTCAGCCTCCTACACCGCCATTGTAGCAGTGTAATATCATAACACCTTCTATACAAGGCTTTGCGCTGACTCTCTTCCCACCAAAGTGAACCCCTAACAAATAAAGAGAATAAATACACAGTATCTCCAAAGGAGACAGAACAATCTAAATGCAATGTGTGTGGAAATACTGTAAGTAAACTGGATTTATTTAAAGATTAAAAATATTAAAATATAGAGTCAATTAATAGATATATATATAATGTAAAAGAATTAGTGAATCAGAAATATATGAAATGTGGAGTAAATATATTAGCATGTATTAATAACAATGCCAATGGGTACAACAATCACTGAGTAAAGTTTAAAAAACAGATACTTCTCAGAAGAAAACCATTTGTTTTTTAAGGGATTCGGCAGGTAAGTTGTCCCAAACATTGGAGAACTAACCACGGTTCTTCTGCGGATTTAAGCAGCCTCAGTTGACTCTCTCTCTTCATGTAATCCCAGACAGACTCGATGATGTTGAGATCAGGGCTCTGTGGGGGCCATACCATCACTTCCAGGACTCCTTGTTCTTCTTTATGTTGAAGATAGTTCTTAATGACTTTGGCTGTTTGGGGTTGTTGTCATGCTGCAGAATAAATTTGGGGCCAATCAGATGCCTCCCTGATGGTATTGCATGATGGATAAGTATCTGCCTGTACTTCTCAGCATTGAGAAGACTATTAATTCTGACCAAATCCTTAACTCCATTTGCAGAAATGCAGCACCAAACTTGCAAGGAACCTCAACTATGCTTCAGCCTGCAGACACTCATTCTTGCAATGCTCTCCATCCCTTCAGCGAACAAACTGCCTTCTGCTACAGCCAAATATTTCAAATTTTGACTTATTAGTTCAGAGCACCTGCTCCCATTTTTCTGCACCCCAGTTCCTGTGTTTTTGTGCATAGTTGAGTTGCTTGGCCTTATTTCTACATCAGAGGTATGGCTTTTTGGCCGCAAGTCTTCCATGAAGACCACTTCTGACCAGACTTCTCCTGATAGTAGATGGGTATACCAGAGTCCCACTGTTTTCTGCCAATTCTAAGCTATTGGCACTGCTGGATATCTTCTGATTGTGAAGGGATATAAGCATTATATATCTTTCATCTGCTGCACTGTTTCCTTGGCCGACCAGTGCGTCTACGGTCCTCAACATTGCCCGTTTCTTTGTGCTTCTTCAATAGAACTTGGGCAGCACATCTGGAAACCACTGACTGCCTTGAAACTTCTGCTTGGGAGAGACCTTGCTGATGCAGTATAACTACCTTGTGTTTTGTTGCTGTGCCCAGTTTTGCTATGGTGTATGACTTTTGACATTATACTGTCTTCAGCAACCTCACCTTATTAGCTGAGTTTGGCTGTTCCTCACCCAGTTTTATTCCTCCTACACAGCTTCTTTTTCAGTTAATGAATGTGTTTCAACCTACATATTAAATTGATGATCATTAGCACCTTCTTGGTATAATTGTTTAATCTTACCCCTGACTATGGGCTTGATACTATTATCACCGGTAAAACCTATTATCACCGGTAAAACCGGCGGAAATAGTAAAAACACTAACACCTAAAAACTCAACCATGTATCTCAGCTAGTCTGTTGCTGGAGAGGTACATGGCAAAATGAGCATTGTTGGCCAAAACTCATGTTTTTGCAAAATTCTCATTGTTGGTTTTTGTTCCCACAACTCTCACTGAATAGCACCAATTGTGGGAATATCAAAGGAAAAAAGCAAGCTCTCATTGTTTGACAGTGTCAGACAACGAGAGTGAGCTGAAACTAGTCAGAAATGTAACACTTACCTGTCATCCACTGTCTGGCTTCTTTATTAATCTGTTCTTCTTTCTTCTCTCTTCTCTTCTTTCTTCTCTCTTCTCTTCTGTCTTCTTTTCTTCTTTCTTGCTGTTATAAAAAAAAAAATCCATAAGTGCTCTTTGATTTAAAAAAAAATAAGCCCCCAAAGATGCTACAGTCACCCAATCCATTAAAAAAAATCCAATGGGAGCATGGTTACTATTTTGAAAAGGGACTGACCATGTCCCAATTCAAATTTTCCATCTGTGTCTATCAGGCAACAGCCTTAAAGGTATAAGAAGGGGGGATTTTTGTTCTTTTCATCTGTCGCCACAGCCGTCAGCAGCGAAACTTTAAATAGAGATATAATTTTATCACTTCTATTTCTTTTGAAGGGGAACTTTCACCTCAGAAATTTTTTTTACCAGATGATTAAACAGTTAAGCAGTGTTAGGAAAGGTGCTTCTTAATTTTTATTTTTACATACTTTGTAAGGTATTTGATGTCCAAGCAGTACACTTCCGCATTCTGCGGCACTGGTATCTTCGGCACAGTTCTCAGGACAGTTTCATTCTCCTCCCACGTTCCTCCCAGCTGCCCCAGGGAGCATGTTCACGTTTCACTTCGGTGTGCTGTGAACGGCTCCTAGCGTTACAGTAAGAAGCGATTAGCATTCTACCGAGGTTGCAACCTCAGTATAATGCTAACTGCAGCTTGCGACTAGGTAATGTCTTACCTAATGACAAAAATGTCTTAACTAAGGACATAGGGCTGGATTCTATTACAGGTGCTAATTTTATCACTGCTTTTATCTCCAGGTTTCCCCATAGACTTGAAAAGGAAAATGCTTAATAAAACAGGTGTTAACATTTATCACATGCAATAGAATTTAGCCCAAACATTCTCATATTCAGGGGGTAGATTCTATTGCAATATTTTCCTATTGAAGTTTATGGGGAAACCCTAAGATAAAAGCAGTGATAAAATTAGCACATGCAATAGAATCCAGCCCCAGAACTTCACATTCCCTCCACTTTATTCTTAACGTACAAATTTTGTCTTTTGTAAGACATTTTTTTGTTGTTAGTTACAACACATTTTCTTTTCCTCTATACGACACTGGAGAATAGTTTAGCCACGCCCTTTCCACACCCCTTTGCCCAGCAATTCTGGAGTTGTGATGTACACAACAGACATTACTAGTTGTTTGTCATATACTCTACAGAAAATATGTCGTTCATGCACATAATTATTATTATTTTTGTCATTCATACATTTTTTTTGTCATTATCCCTTTGAAAATATGGCCCACAGTCTTTGTAAGAGATCAGTTCCAGCACCTTAGTTTAGCTTGGAATCTTACTAATGTATCCGCTGGGATCTCTTGGGGAGGAGCCATTCTGAGGCAAACCGACTGCACCATAGGGTTCTTTTAACCCTTGAATTGCTGAAAGTTCTCAAATAAGTTAACCCTTTGAGTGTCAAAGGAGTGTGCAATGCATTGTGTACCCCTCTGGCACTCAAAGAGTTAAAGCTTTACTTTGCAGTGGAGACACCTCAAGTGTTCAAGAGGTTAAAACCCCCATTTAAATTAATGGAAATGTTTATTTCTCCCCTATGATATGGTTCATTTAACCCAGCATTGCGCCTCTTTTCTACATAAGGCTCTTGATTTGTTAGTCCGTCTTTGATTTCATGGTTAAAAGATTTGTGAGTTTAAATATTTTAAACTAAGCCTTATGTTTATGCTTAAAAAAACCCCGAAAAACCTCTTGCCAAGGATGGAAAACACAATTAGAGATGTTTATTGTAGAACATTATTAATAATAGCTATCCATTAAGGTGGAACTTTCAGCACAAAAGGTGCCAGTGAAGATTTAATGATAGTGTAATGATTGCCTGTTTGTCTGCATTCAGAGATAAGCAGCAACATTATCATAGCTAGAAATAGATTCATGTTTTCCCAGTTGCCTCGGAAAGCTAAAGGTTGATTGAAATTAAAAACGTTTATGGCTTTTATTATATTGTTTTTGTCTTGGGAACTATACAAACTCATTTACATTCTTTAATCAACTGACATTTGTATTTTGAACACATTTATGAGAAGAGCACTCAAGCATCTAATTAAAAACATATTTTTCTTATGTTCTGTATTATACAGTGTTGATGTTTATCCTTACCTCCCCCAACCACCACCAAAAAAAAGCAAATGCAATTATGGTTCTTATTACTAACATTTACCTTGGCAGTTCTTGAGAAATGTAAATACTGTAGATTTTGAAACTGTTGGGCCTTTTTCACACAGGTGACCTCACTGCAGCAGCCACCTGGAACAGTTCTGTCAGCCATGTTCTTTCACTCTCCTTTCTTCTGCAACCCACTGTCCATTCTGATGCATGAGTGGTGCATCTGATTCATGACTGCATAGAATTTTAGATAAATAGACCCCTTCTTCCCACCTTAGAAAGACACAAACCACTTTTGGGAAGAAAAGGCCACAGCATTTATTAATATAACAAATAACAGTATGCCTGCCTCCTGGCGCCCCGGGAGGGCACGATGTACAACACAAAATCCATGAGTCTCATCCCGCACTTGCGCCGTTAGCACACGAGTGTAAGGTTAACTCCCCAAAACCAAGAAGGCAAATTACTCTTCCAGCCGTTGGCGAGGACCTCCCCCGCCACACAGTGACATAATGCTGTGACAAAACATAACAAACATAATAAAAGGAATGGGTTGGGGGAAAAAATTTTAATACACAATAATATATGTATTTTTTTCTCCCTGAGGCTTGACCGCTGCACAAAATGGTTCCGGACAGCCCCAGGGGGAATGCTTATAAGCTCCTGCTACAGCCAACCCCTCCAGACTAAAGAGCCAATACTACCCCAAGAAAACCTGAATATTTACAAAATATGGCCATTTTGTCGACCCGCAGTCATGCCCCTTCCCCTCACACGCTGGTGGGGGGAAGGAGATCTTTCCATGTGAGTTACAGGCAATATTGGTTATCCATTTTTTGGAGGCTGATATGAACATAGTAAACTCCAACAACACTCATGTGAATGACTGACAGCAACTCCCTTGGTCTCCATGTAGTCCTTCTTACTAAATCTTTAGTGCTTTCTTATGGGAATGCAATACATTTCCAGCATGCTGGATATTGGTGCATTCATACAAGGCAATAGTTACTTATGTGAAAGACAATATAGCCCAGTATAGTACTTTTTTAAATGTGCAGCATCACCAATACACCAGCCGTGTGAAAGGGGCCTTTACAGATTGGACAGTACAGTCATCTAGGATATTGCTACATGCACTGAATGAAAAAAATACATTACCCTTTAAGGACAATGTGCAATACATTGCAAAGAATTACACACAGACCCCTGGTACTTAAAGGTTTATAACGGGACTTTGCGCCACTGCACCTCTCTTATGTCTTCAAGTCTCTCTTAAAACTACACCTCCTTAACAAAACTTAAACATGCTAGAAGGCACTGATATGTACAACTAAGGCTCTTATAAATTATTTACTACTAGTTACAAAGCCCATATACATGGGCCACAGTGCCACTGCCAGCCGGTCACGGTGCAGTCATGCACAGTAGAGACTGCCCACGCCGCGGCTGATACAGAGCTGGACGCTCCTTCGGAAGAAAAAGTATCCTGTTCCCTCCCCTTTTACATAGTTTAAACCACCTCCCCTCAGATGTGGAATCTGATCCACAGACCAGACAGATAACAGCAGGGGACAATCTTCGTACTGTGAGAACAATGAAAACCTTGCCCCCCTTGACAGGTTTTTCAGGTTTTCCCTTATGCTAGTTGAACATTGTCCCTCTCTGCAAGCCATCTGGACATCACTTTTCTGTTCTGAGGTGAGAAGTGTTACATCAGTAAAAGAGGCAGGAGGGAGATCCTTTATCATTCAATTACTCTTGAACTACAACTCTGACAGTATTGAAATAACACTCTCCATGACCCAAATACTATGAAGATTAATTGGAGCTGCTTTTATTTTGAAACATCACTATCCCTTTAAGTACTTTGTTTTATGCAAAGCAGAAGCCTTTCACTGAACATAAAAAGTTGGACAAATAAAAAATTATTATATTCTAACGTAAACTAGCTGTGAAATCTGAAGAAGTGATTGTTGACAATTAATTTTATTAAGTGATTTTTTTTAAACATTTACTACGAGGTAAAAGCTGAGAAATCCCCATAACCACTTTATTTACCTTTTGTTAACAATAGATCATTTAACTGCTACTTCTGCTATGCTCTACTTGTCCAAAGATTAATTAAATGTAGTATATTGATGACCAGAACATAATGTCCCTATTGCACACTAAAATAATTCTTTTTTCTTTTAATCACAAAGGAAGCAGTGCATGACATAACTTTGGCAGTCAAAGCAGATCCAAGTTACGTTACTCGGGACATCCAGTCTTTGAAGCCAGAAACCCAACTCTTAATCACCGAATGGCTTCATGACCACTGCAGGACCAAGTTGGCAGAGCTTCTAACTGCAAATAAGAAGCTTCAAAGTGATCCGACCTTTAGTGTCCTGGAATTGATTGCAGAAACTCTCATTAAAATAGATAATAAGAAAGCAAATGTCCACACATTGTATACAGACATGCTAATTGCCAAAGGTAAGTATCTAATAAGAAATTATTGCATTTATAGACTCATAAATGCTTTTTCCTGTAGATTAAAATGGGGACGGTCAACATGAGGCCCTCCAGCTGGTGACTAACTTCAATGCCCAACATGCCCCGATAAACAATGGAAGTCTATAGTATCTGGAGGGATTCACATTGCCCACTTCAGGTTTAACTACTTGTGTATTAGATATCTGTCTAAAACATTCCTATCTCTTTAAACATGGGAGATTACATTTCTGATTTGGCTTCTTATTACCTGGCACTTGATAAATTATTTATGTAGAGGCTGATTCAATAAGAAATGGAGCAACTCTGAGGAAAACCAACTGCCCCATGGGGACAAATACAAATTTCTGTTGATTAAGTGGGGCTTTTAACCACTTGAATGCTACTATGCTAGGTTTCCAAGACATTACAAAGTAATGTTTTGGAGACCTCTTCAGCACTCAAGGGGTGAAAAGCCCCATTTAAAGGAGCAGTAAACTTTTTTATGAAAAAATATATATTGTAAGTATTTTCCTACTGAGTAAAATAAGGGTGCTCCCACTGCCAAAAGATTCATATTTCCAGAGTTATTACAGTTTAAACCCATGTTTTTTTTTACATTAGCAGTGCCCTCTAGTGGCCAAATTCTAATTAGTTTTTTGTTACATTCTAAATGAGAGGAAAGTCAGAGACAAACAGTTCTCCACAGAATCTGATAGAAACGGCCTGTCACTTCCTGTCAGTTAGAACTATCAGGAAGTAAAGTACAGTCAAATTACTTATTGGTTATTTGAACTGCTATAAATTTTGAATAGAACATCTGACAGCAGTGGGAGTTCACTTGCTTTATTCAGCAGGAAAAGATCATCTATAAAATATGTGTTTTCATAAAAAAGTTCACTGCTCCTTTAAATCAAGTTGAATAATTTTTATTTGTCCCTTGTGGTGCATTTGGTTTGCTCCTGGATTTCTCTAATTTGTATTTAATAGTCTGAGTGCCAGAGGGGTACGCAAGCTTAGCAAAGCAATGTTTTAAGTACTTCTCTGGCACTCAAAGGGTTAAACAGAATCTTTGAAAGAAAAAAAGAAAGAAATTTGCAAAACGCTGAGAAACTAACAGAACTCACCCCCAGTACACTTTTTCTTTTGACCCTACATTTTGAATTGCTCAATTCAGCATTTTATTGGTTAAGATACTTTCTGAAAGCTAAATTGGGATTTCTAATATCGTATATAATAATTTGCTAAACGTGTGCTTGTCAGAAGCCGTCATGCTCAGTAGAGACGGCTGCGCTCGCTGCAGTCATGCGCACTACAGACTGTCAGCGACGCGGGTGATAACAGAGCGGGGCTCCGAATTCAGACCGTAGTCCTCTCTGCACTTCAGAGCGCCCCATTCCGTATCGGTTGTGGCGCGGGCAGTCTCTTCTTGCATGACTGCACCGCGGCCGTTGCTGGGTGGCACTGTGGCCACGGGCTCTTCAACTAGTTGTTATCTAAATAATTAGGCAGCATATCAAATAGCATCTTCAACTGAAAAGTCAGATTGTGTCAATAGATCTCTGTGACAGTAAACAGGTTGAGTGAACGGCAGAAGAACAAATGACGAATTGCGTGGAATTTGTTATATAGATTGCTTGTATTCCTTAATGTGCAAGAGAAATGTGGAGAAAGGGTAAACAGTAGATTAATGGAGTTTAATATACAGTATATAATATAATGAAAAAAGTAATCATTAAATGTTTATGTTGTCCAATATTTTTTTATTACAAATGAAGTAATTGGGGACAAAACTACAGGGGGTGCCGAGTGTGTGATTGTGATAGAAACTAGTATCCAAGGAAGAACCATCAGCACCAGGGCCCCATAGGTCATAGTTACACTCCTAGGAGCCCTGGGGGTCATGGTCTTTCTTATGGAGTAAAAAGGTGGGTAGCGCACCTGAGATTTTATAGTATTGGAAATGTGAGGAATTTTTATTTGCCCTCATGGGGTAGCTGGCTTGTCCAATTGTAAGTACCAGAGCCTCCCTTAATTCATTACATAATAGCTTCAGTTCCAACAGCAACCAACTAACATTCCCATACAATTTAGAATTTCCATGTAAAATTAGAAGATTGGGAACGTTTTAGTATGAAAAATATATATATAAGAAATGTTTACTTACAAGATTTAACCAATCTTTTTTGGTAGGGGCGATGGAGAATACACACAAATAAGTGGTAATAAAAATGATGATCTTATGTACAAAATCAATTTAGGTGGCGAAATGCATCAATTAAATAATTTTGTAAGTTACAGTAATAGGGAATAATCTGTATAATAATTTGCTAAGTGTGTGTTTGTCAGAAGCCATCATGCGCAATAGAGACGGCTGAGCGTGCTGCAGTCATGCGCACTACAGACTGCCCGCGCCGCAGCTGAATTCAGAGCGCCCCGCTCCATATCAGCCGTGGCGTGGCCAGTCTCTTCTGTGCATGACTGCACTGCGGCCGTTCTTGGGTGGCACTGTGACCCGTGTACACGGGATCTTCAACTTTTGCAATATAATTGACTAGGTTGCCAGAAAATACCATGATTTTAATAGTGATTCGCACATCCTCCAGCACTGAGCTTAGGTGTTCTCTGGTTTGCTTCTATGTTGGCCTTACATCAGGACTCCATCTAGGACTGCTATTGTTCATATAGGACTGCCCACATATTGTATTGTTTCGCTGTACAGTTTTCCTGTATTGCTTTTATCATATTCTCTACTGTTCTCTACTATTTCTATCCCCCCACTCCCCAAAAAAAGTCCACTTTTCTTCATATGTCAGGTAGGGAACCAGAAGCATATATGGACAAACAGTACTTTAATATACAAAACAACAATACTAGAATATTACAAAATTAATATTTTTCCAAATGTTAGATCATAAAAAAGTAACTAACACATATGTATCTGCACAGGGCAAACCAAATCACTATAAGGTCATACCCCAGTCACAACAACATAGTTCAAATGTCAGACCAACGATACACATACATGATCACCCACACACATATAGCGCAAATGATAAAAATGATCTAATAACAATAAAAAAAGAGACAGAGGGAAAAATTCCACATCCAGAGATGATCTTACATTCTAAAAACCATCCTATAACATAAAGTGGTGGAATGCGTCGCTCACTGTGAGCCGTAGAGAGTCTCTACTGTGCATGTGTGGTTTCGCACACAGGGAGCTTCGCTGTGAGCCGTCTGTAGCTCCCCGCTAAGGATCAGCACGTTTGGCGAGTCTCTACTGTGCATAACTGCAGCCATGCTCAGTAGAGACTCGCCAAACACGCTGCCCCGCTCCGGACGGCTCACGTCATGTCTCTGCTCCCGGCTCCGGGGCAGCAGCCGGGGCAACTGGGTGCCCTTTAGCCCGTGTATACGGGCTTCCATACTAGTATGGAATATATATACAGTATTAACACACCTAAAACCTATACCATACACATTCCATTTTTGCATGTGTATCTTGAACTATCTGGTCCTGGTACACATATTTTAGAAATACTTTTGGATACATTATACCTTATTCAATAAGGCTGGTTATAAATATATATTAGGATTATCATTCTTGAATAGGTATATGGTATAGGTTTTAGTTGTGTTAATATTGTATATATATTTAATCTGGTTATATGGGTTAAATGCACACATTTTTGAAATATGAGATCATCTCTGGAAGTGGATTTTTTTTTTCTTTTACTTTATTAGATCACTTTTACATATAAGCTATTAGCATTTGTAGCAATATGTGTGGGTGATCGTGTACATCTATCACCACCAGAATGGCATTTGAGTGGTGATGTTAAGGCTCGTGGTATGCCTTTAGATTGATTTGGTTTGTCCTATGGATATACATATGTGTTGCTTAATTGTGTATAAGCTAATATTTTGGGAAATATTAATTTGGCAATATTCTTGTAATGTTGTTTTGTTATATTAAAGGGATAGCAATGTTTACAAAAAGAAGCAGCTCAGATCATTTCATATACTGAATAGCACTGATGTGTGAGGCACTCAAAGTTCATAACTTGGTAGTTACAGTGAAATCAGATGATGGATTTTACCCATTCTGCCCTTTTTCCCAACGTCAGCATTTTTCTCTCAGATGTGAGCGCGGATCATGATGAGAGATAATCATCAGTTAGTATTAGGAAAAACCTGTGCTCTTTTGTAAAGGAGGGCAGGTTTTTCCTTATACTGACTGAGGGAAGATTGTCCCTCATTGTGATCTGTCCAGTCAAGTAACTGCACTTCAAATCTGAGGGGAGGCAGCTTCCGAAAGAAAAAAAAAAAGGGGCAAGAGAGGTAAAATTCACATTAGTACTATTCAGTATAAGAAAAGCTCGGAGCTGCTTCTTTTTGTAAACATACTATCTCTTTAAAGGGTTAGTATTAAAAATTAAATTAACTGGTGCAAGTCCCACCTCTCAAACATTTACAGTCTCAGAGATATAAGGTTTTAAAGTCTCCCCTCCGTCTTTCACTGACGTCAGCTGTCTAGCTGACAGAAGGAGATTCGAGTCGAGTGACCCACGATGGCTCTTCAGCAGAGCCAAAATAACTCTATCTAAAAAGAAATACTTCATTGGAATGGTCTACAAAGTATGCCTGGTTTGCAAGCACACTTTGTAGACCATTCCAATTAAGTATTTCTTTTTAGACAGAGTTATTTCAGCTCTGCTGAAGAGCCGCCTGCTGGTCCTGGGACCAGGATCTCCTTCTGTCAGTTAGAGCGCTGACGTCAGTGAATGGGGCGGGAGGGGGGGACTTTAAAAATGTATATCTCTCAGACTGTAAACGTTTCAGAGATGGGAATTGCACCAGTTAATTTATTTTTTTAATATCTACAATATTACATGTTATTTAATTCATACATTACTAACCCTTTATAGTGCTGTTTTTTCCATATAAGTTCTTGATTCATTCTTGACATATAATTTAATGGTTTGGGATTCTGTGGTGGGGATTCCTTTATTGATCTGCTAAATAGATGTGGATTTTACCCTTCTTTCTCCCATCTAGTGCGCCTTTTATTTGTTACTCAACGTTTCTGCATACCATTACTCTATCAGTCAAATCTGGTGAAAAGTGGTCAGTTGGCATAATAAATAGATGAAAATTCCACTTACAGTTTTCTCTGTATTTGCATATGTAAGGGTGGAAGCCTCGAAAGATCTTGCATTATTGATTAAAGGAGATCTTATGAAATATGAAGCCAATATTTCCTGCCTGAACTTTTGATTTGCTGACAAAGCTCTGTTGAGAAAATATTGATATGCTTAATTTGTCCTTTGATTCTTTCTCCTCCCCTCTTCCATATGTGAATGGAAAATACTTTTCATTCATAATTCAGATCCTATACTGAGTATCCTACAAACAGATATATATATCAATATATTAGATATATTTATATATATATATATATATATATATATATATATATATATATAAACACACACATATGGGAGATGTTTAATTCAGAAGTTATTACAGTTCAAACTGGCATGACATAGAGGAGCTGTTACTATTATATTATACAGAGACATGCATCCTATGCTCTCCTTTCCCACAGAATGCAATAGAAACTTTCTCTATATGAAGGGGCACTGTTTCCAACAATTTACTTAAAAAATGCAACAGACTGAGTGACAATAACTTTGGAACAAAGCATCTCCCAGATGTAGGATTACCCTTGTTTAACTCAACAGGAAAACTCGACAATCTATGTTTTCTTTCATAGGTAAAATGTATTGCTGCTTAAAGCCATTCCATTTATTTTCCATTTTAAACTTCATAATTAGATACACTTCAGTACTGTTAAATAAAAATAAAATGTTAACTATATTCATCTGCTTTAAAATAGAGAAATATGAAGAGGCCTTTACTTACCTGAAGAAATCTTTCAGTACCAGTGCTATTGATGAGTCGGTGAAAGCAAGATATGGCATACTCCATGTCAAGTGCCGGGATGTTCTTACAGCAGCCCAGGAGCTTTGCACATTATCTGGGAAAGCACCAAGTGAGGTAGAATTCTTAGTGAAGTTCATGGATAAAAGGCAGAGACAAAGTCTATCACAGGTATTGATCATTACCACCTTCTTTCATAATGTTGTGATGTGCTGCACAGGACTAGATTTCACATGAGGTAGAGTAGGCAACTGCCTAGAACAACAAGTTTTGAGAGGTACCTCAGGTGTGTCTGGACAGAGTAATCCTAATGCTCCAGATCTATGTTAGCTGTTTTATTTACCAGTTTACACACCCTTTAACTGGCCATTATTTAAAGGGTTAGTAACCTTTCATTGTGACTATATATAGTGTGCAAGTCCATAATATGCCAATTTAAAGGCCTAAACACATTTATGTTCCTGACACTGAGCTCCCTAAACCTGCTTCCAGGTTTCTGTCAGTCTGTCTGTGTCAGATGGGATATCACTACAATGTAGAAAAGATATAATGTAAAAATAATGCACAGTATACAGAGTACTCAGTACCACAAGTATAGTGTTACAGTGTTTCACTTCTGTGCTTTGATGGTCAACTAACCTGGAAACTTTCTGTAACCAGATATCCAGGGAGATTACTCGCAAGTGTAAAAAAAGCATAATACAGAAGGGCAATTTGACTTTAAGCATTTTGCACTATGTAAAGTTAAAATAAAGTGTTAATATCCCTTTAACTCATTGAATGCTAGAGAGCTCCCCAAAACACTGTCAAGGAATACATAGGAGATCTCTCAAGCAGAGAAGGGCTTAATCATTTCAGTGCCAGAGGGCTATGCAACTCATTGCTTTGCGTATCACTCTGGCATTTAAAGGGATAACAGTTTTGTTGAGTTGGAATATAATGGGCTAGGAGTATTTTCGGCACTGGGCAACAGGGGATGAGGCAAAGGATGGAGTTCAGTGAGTTGGGGGCGTGGCCATAGGTAGGGCTAAGGTCTCCATTGGTGCATTTGCCTTGGAGCTCCTGAGATGTAAATCCAGTTGTGGCGTTGCATGAAAAACACACTTGGAGGTTAATTTGTTATCCTGCAAATATTTTGGTATTTCCCTGTTTGTTGTCATTCATCGAGTTTTCAAAGTGTTTGTACTCTTTCATTTTCGAATGAGTATGAATAAAGATACACTATTGGCATATTAAAACATTATATCCAATCCCTGGCTGGGATTTGCCATTGGCTTCCTTGGGGTAAGTAGGGATGAGTGAAATGTTTCTTTAAGATCAGAATTTACACAAAATATGCTCTTTCGCAAGACACAAAAACAGGTGTTTGGTGTTATGTTTTGTTTGCCAGGTTGTAGGAAAAGAAATAAGATGTAGGTTTGCTTGGTTCACTTTTAAAATATTGCATGATTAACATTGAGTGGCTAGAAGCCTCATTAAGCAGGTTTCCGTGTTGAAAAGGGGGACATGACAATCTTGCCCTGCATATAAGCCGAGATGCTCATGTCGCTTCTTTAAACGTGCTTCAACCGGTTCACATGATGTTCAATATAAAATTGGTCACTATATCTCTATAGATCCAAAACACGTTTACAGAGTGGGAATCTTCTCAAACCCACATGTCTATCTTCATTCTGTTTATGCTGAGGCCCTCCACTTTACAAACAATGCTCGAAATTTGGCTCCAGAACACAGTGCCCCAAGACAGCTCTAATACATAAAAGTCTTGGACCCTCAACACTGCCAAGGAGCAGCCTGTAAAAAGTAGACCTCCCATCCTGAGAGAAGTTTGACAGCCCCGCAGGCTTTCAACCCAAGCTTGCAGCATCAACATTATTGGCCACATACAGAAGTACAGATGTGTGCCTCTGTGTGTGTGTGTGTGTCATTCATTAAAACTAAAGCTGCCCGATAAAACAAATGCATATCAACCCTTTCTGTGCCAAAATGGTTAATATGCATTTGTTTTATCGGGCAGCTTAAGTATGCTTCAAATAACATGGATGCACCTGCAGGGTTGAGTTGAAGCACTTATATGTAGGTTGAGATTCCCATGTCACCCTTTTCAACACGGCGACCTGCTTAATGCAGCTGCTAGCTGTGCGATGTTAATCATGCAATATTTTAAAAGGAAACCGGTTTACTTACCTTCAGATGTCAATCAAACGGGTTCCTGTCCATGTCATATGGCTGAACAAGGTGGGAGATAGGAGAACTTTTTCAGAAGGTTAATAGGAAGGCAGGACTGGTGGATAACTCCCCCTCTATCTCACTCTCCCCTGCTTTGTCTCTTCCCTTCGTCCACTTTCTGTCTCTCCATTTACACTCTGTCTGTTCCCTTCTTCCATGTCCTCTCTCTCTTCCGATCCATCTTTTTAATTTCCTGTCTCCCATTTTCTAGTGTTCCCACCCCCTCTCTTTCCCATGCTCCTACCCTCTCTGTCCAACTGTCTCCAGCACTCCCTCTCCCTTCTCTCTCCCAGTCCCTCCAGTGCTTCCACTCACTTCCCGTTGCATACTTCTTAAATTCCCCTTTTCCCTCCCCCGCTGCCAATATGTGGTTTGTTCCAAATAGATTACAATAGATCCAAAATTTTCACTGGGTCTTTTTAATCATTTTGCAGAATGAGTCAAAACAACCCCTGATATACTAAGCAATGTGTTGAAGGCCTCTTTATCATTTGAGGAATTAAAAGATCCATTTAAATCAATAATAATACTTATTTGCTCCTGTGGTGCAGCTGGTTCACCCCAGGATTGCCAGCCTTTGTCTTTGCATATGGTCTTATACTTTAACGTACACTAGGCAAGGAAATATGATTGTTATCATTCACAAATACTTCTGGGTATTTAAGAATGATCAAATGCACGGCGGCGGGGGGGGGAGAACAGAGTATTGAATATGCTGCACTACCTGCCAAAAGTAAATCTCTGTCTTGATTGTGTTGTAGGAAACCAGACCAAGCAGGAAAGTATGTAAAAACAAGACCACCATGAAAAAATGGCCTATTTCCCTACAGCACATTGAGGCTGAACTTGAAACTTGAACAATTCTGGGGCAAACCAATTGCAAAATGAGGGGCAAATAAAAAATGTCCACTGATATAAAAAAGGGGACCAATAAAAATTCCCCAAATTGCCATTAATTTACAGGGGACTTTTAACTGCTTCAACGCTAGAGAGGTCTTCAGTGCTTTGCAATGCATTCGAGATCTTTCTATCATTCAAAGGGTTAAGAAAAATAATAATCCTAATTACCTTACTATGGCTAGACATTCCTAATGGTCTCTATCAAAGTTGCTCCTCTGCTTTAACCCTTTTAGTGCCAGAGGAGTAGGCAACGGAGTGCAAAGCAATGCGTTGCGTACCCCTCTAGCACTGAAATAGTTCCAAAAATAAGATTATCCCATTTACCTTACTTTGTTCAATATAACATATTCAATCAGTCCATGATGTTATGTCTGGAGGCGGACATGACAGTTGTTAGCAGGACCAAAGGACCTCATACTCAGCTCACTGCACATGATATCTGATGTAATATCATGTATTCTGCCTACTAAAAAAAAGAAAGAAACCCTGTCATTTCCGCCTCCATGGACAATGACATTCAGGACTAATTGAATATTTTATCTTTTGAACAAACTAAGGTTAATGGAGGGGGTTCTCCTTTAAATCAGTGTGAATTTTCATTTAGTCTGCTATAGTACAGTTTGTGTGCTCCCGAACTGCACTTGTTTTTATGCATATTGCCCTTTGTGCCCAGGGGAGGGCTGGCAACTTGTGGCCCAGGGGGCAAATACATTCAAGTGGCCCATTTCTATTATTGTTCGAGCCCACTGTTCCAGCCCAGCCCCTTTTGTTAATTTTAAAATTGGCATTAATGTTGTGACGTAAGACAAGTGATACAACATAGCTTACAGATGAAATGAGGCTACACTAGTGCACTACTACAAAGCTTACAATTTAACTAAAGCTTACCTAGTGATACTATAGAGCTTACAAGGGAAATGGTTTATGCTACTACTTTAGCTCCATTTGGATTGCACCTCTGTGGTATCATTTATGTAGCTCCATTTAAATTGTAAGCTCTGTGTTATCACTAGTGTAGCTCCATTTACAGAAACAATTGGGAGATTTAGTGAGGTACAGTGGCCCACCAGCTCAGACATATGACCAGCCCAGGGGGCAACTTCCCCCCTGCCCCCCAGGCCAGCCCTCCCTTGTTTGTGCCTGCCTGATTATCCTGTGATTAGAGCAGATTAACCCTGCAAATGGCAGATGGGTGCACACTGCATTGCTGAGCAAAGTATTGCACACTCCTCTGCCACTCAAGAGGTTAAAGTAGAAATGGGCAACTTGCAGATGACCAGCTGTTATTGGACTATATTGCCCATCATCTTCATCTAGCCATTAGCCAGCTAAGAATGATGGGAGTTGTATTCCAAGAACAGCTGGAGATCTGCTAGTTGCTCACCCCTAAGGTTAGAGGCACTGGCTAAAGTGTGTATAATTACAATTGCACAGTAAAACACACAGGCTACATACAGAAAGAAAACAGGGGAAATTCTGGAGCAAACCAGCTGCACTACAGGGGGCAAATAAAAATCCCCATTTATTTAAATGGGGCATTTAACCATTTTCATGTTGGAGAGGTCTACAAAACACTAAGAAAATATGCATTGAAAGACTTTTCTAGCAGCAAATGGGTTAAAACATATTTAAATCAGTGGGGATTTGGGATTATTTTTGATATCTTCTCTTTGGTGCAGTTGCTTTGGTTCTCTCCCTTTCTGTATATTGTCCTATAGGCATAGCTGGGAACTCTATGGATTTGCTGTTGATTACTGGCTCTCCGGGGCAGAAGCTGATTCTCCGGATGTGGGGAGTTTCTAATAAAACTCTTCCCACTTCTGCTCCTTCCCAGTCTGTTCCTTCTCCACCCTGTTCCTCCTACTTTTTCCACATCCATTAAGCCCAGCCCCCACTACAGTTTAAACCCTGCCCCTTTTTTTCTTCGCAAATCGTGTCATTTATCTCCCCCAGCGGCACCACAGGACTCCCCCTCTGGGGAGTCAACAAGACAAAGTTCGCAGGTGTGTCTATAGGTAATGTGACCAGATTACCAAATTAAACCATTGAGTGCCAGAGTGGTTTCCAATGCATTGGTTACAGCTTTGGCATTCAAAGCGTTAATGTGGAAGCTAATTAAATGTCATTCTACAGGACTGGACAGGTGCCAATGCAACCCACAGTGTGTGTATTTAATTAGATTCCTGCATTAACATGATGATCCAGTCATGGTCACATTACCCATATTTATGGATATTAGAGCTAGTCCTTATATCAGATTGCATGTTTTTTGGACCCATTCCCCCTAGAAATCTATATTTTTGTAAAAATGTCAAACATGACATGTTTGTTGTCCAATGGATTTAACTAATTAAATATAGTGAAATCTATAAAATGAATCCCCACTAGCTCTCCTGGCGTGCTGTGTATAATAAGACCTTCTAAGTCCGCCATTAGTTACGATAGTGACTAATAAATAAGAATAATAATCATTATCCAGAAAAGTGAAACTACCCAGAGGAAACAAGAGAGGAAACTCAATAAACTTTATTCAGCACATAATAAATTAGTAACATTTATAAACACTGGGTTATGTGAATGTCACTTGTATCTCTAGATACACATTGCCGTGCAGTGTGTTGTGTGCCCCACTGGCACGCAAAGGGATAAGCCAATCCCATTGTATGTATGTAAAGAGTTAAAGAAGTCATTAGATATGAACTGATATTAGAAGCACTCTGTGAAGTGCCTGCAATGAAAGGAGTCCATTGGGGAATTAGAGGACTAAGGAATGGCTGTATGGAGCAAGCTAAAGGGTGTGCACTTCTGGAGAAATCCAGCTGCACAATACCATAAATTATCTTTAACCCCTTAACCCTTTTCGGTGCCAGAGGGCAACGCAACACATTGTAAAGCACCCCTCTGGTACTGAAAGGGTTAAAGACCAGCAGTCTAGGGAAGCTACCTTTCCTTTAGGACTGCTTTGAACATTGTTGGCGTGCTGGCACAAGTGACCTGTGACGTGAACCGGAGATCCAAATGGGGGCCTGAGGGAGACCAATCCAGTCTCGGGTCGGTCAGTTTCAAGGGGTTAAGAGCTCAGTTTATATCAAACCATAAGAGACAAATAAAAATGACAGTTTTTCACATTGATTTAAATGGGCCTTTTAACCCCTGGAATGCCAGAGAGGTGTCTAGTGCTGTAGTATGCTTTGGTGACCTTTCTAGCATTCTAGTGGTTTTAACCTTTTGAGTGCCAGAGGGGTACGCAATGCATTGCGAAGCAATGCGTTGCGTACCTCTTTGGCGCTCAAAGGGTTTAAAGTCCCTTTCAAATTAAGCAGAATGTTAATTTCCTCCGGATGGGGCGGTTGATTCGCCTCAAAATTGCTACACCTTAGTTTGCTGAATAAGGACTCTAGGAACTGATACAAAACTCCAAATATGAACAGTTCTGGAGCCATACCAACGGCACCAGAGAGGGAAATACAGATTCGTATTGTTTTATATTGGGCTTGTAGCCATTAATGCTAGAAAGGTCTGCCACTCATTACTAAGCATTGCATTGGACAGCTCCCCAGCATTCCAGGGCTTAAAAGCCCCATTTAACTAAATTATAAAATTGAATTAAAAACTTGGGAACTTCTATTTGCCCCCTTTAATACAGATGGTTTTCTGAAGAATTGCTCATCTTTAACCCATTTTTCCTCCACTACCTCCTTGTCTCTCTAGTACTTCTGGTTTCATTTTTCTTCCGGCCCTCCTGCCCACTATCTCTGTCCCTTGTTCCAGCCCACTCACTTTGTCCCATGCTCTAGCCCCCTTCTTCACCTCTGCTCCCACCCCCTCTTGTTTTCACTCTCTATCTGTCTTCGGGGGTAAGACCCTGTCCCTTCCAGATTGATTATGGGTCAATTATGTTGGTCCCTCAATTTCTCCCATGTCCTCCGAACAGATCCATGCAATGCATGGTGACTATTTAACTCGTGTCTACTCACCACCAGAAGCTGATCCTCTGGATTTGTGTCTCTCAGGACTTCATGAGTGATAGATCAACAAGCAGATGTAACCTATTTTCACTTTTTTTCTGTCTGTTCATGAATCTAGCTCTTTGTGTCATTTTTTAACAACCTAAATGAGATATTTATTGCTTTATAACCTTAATATTACAATTTTCTGTGTAAAGTCAACATTTTTTCACAAGTCAGGAGTGAATCCACATGAGGATGTTTTATGAAAGTCTATACACATGACTACTATGTGACTTATCATTCACTTAACTACACAGTAATACATACATCCTCTCAAGCCCCTCCAGTTATTCCTGATCACATGCAATGAGACACAGATAAACCTATAAAATAATATTCATTTATAGGGTAATAAATTGTTGGTCTGACTAGTGTTGAACACTACATCTTCCACCATGTCCAACTGACCAACATCTGGTTGGGGATG
Source organism: Rhinophrynus dorsalis (assembly GCA_037306005.1). Classification (NCBI taxonomy): domain Eukaryota; kingdom Metazoa; phylum Chordata; class Amphibia; order Anura; family Rhinophrynidae; genus Rhinophrynus; species Rhinophrynus dorsalis. Next base: position 348,735,429 of record CM074724.1, on the reverse strand, counting down.
ATGGGCATTGTAGCCCCCTACATCTGACATAGGTCTTCGTTATAATTGAGTTTGATGTACTAAGAAAAAGTGGAGTCCTTGTGGAGTACAGCCCCATTGATTTAAATTATATTTTTTTGGAATTATTAACCACATAAATTTGCATTAAGCAGGCACAGCACTACAAAATCAGTTCCAGCATCTATTATAGAGAGGCATTGTATTAGTACATGCCCCCTACTGATGATGGTACACTATGGAGAGCTGGAGCAATTTAGGAGCACATGGTTTATTCAAGAATTACTCTATTTCTTAGCACATGATCTTCACTTTCTATAGGGTATATTTTATGAAATTATACTTTAATCCTTTGAGTGCCAGAGTGGTACTCAGCTCATTGCTTAGTAACAGATTCAGGTTTACATCTAAGGCACCCCTAGGCAAGACATTCTAGGCATCCTTAGCTCCACCCAACACTGCACCCCCCACTCCTCACAGGACCTCACCCCTAGTTCTATCCACAGTTTCCTGGCACAGAAAATACCCTTGCCCTATAACAAGCAAAAGTCAAAATAGATTTAAGCCCTTGATTTCTAGAGAGATCGCAAAAGCATTGCTCATCAATGTTTTAGAGATCTATTTAGCACCTAAGATGTTAAATGATAGCCTGTACAGGGGTATACAATTGAAGTAGGGACACTGAGTTTGCTTTTCACACCTAAAACTTTGAATGGGGGAGTGGCACAGCTGAGGCCACAGGGCCGGCGCCACCTATAGGTGAGGTAGGCTCCGGCCTAGGGCACACATCTATTGGGGGCGCTGAGGACCCGCCAGTTTTGGGGGCTCCCAGAAAATGATGCCCCTATTATATACTATTGGAGGCAACGCCAGACTTGGAGCTCCCAATAACTCGTGAATTATGTTGAAGGAGGCCCCCAATTATACCCATTATAAGAGCAGTGCCACAATCGGATAAATAAGAGAGTCAGTCTGGCTTCAGCTTATTCCCCCATGCTGGCTACCAGCTCTGTACCAAATCCAGATCCAGATGTAGAGGTCAAATAAGTTACCTGATGTCTGCTCTGCACATAAATAGTCAGTGTTGGACTCCTGGAAGTTCCGTTGTGGGGTAATATCACATAAAGCCAAGCAGCCGCGTGGGATGTTTAAAATCTTCAAGTACCACATCCTTACATTTGTAGTGTTGTGACCAGTGCTCTTTCTGCCAGTTGCTGCTTGTCAACTGTCTGATGGCCTGCCTTACTCCAAAGAGGTAATAAAAGATGTCCAAAACAAATCCCAAAAATGTTTTTAGGGAAAAAAAAAAAACAACACACTGGACTTAACCATTTATGTGCCAGAGAGGTATCCAATGCACAGGCACTCAAAGGGTTATGAATATAATTTTATCAATACTGGTTTAAAGTCAGTGTTAGGTTTTAAATATATGTACACTGCAGTTCTGAAAAATGTATCATGTAAAGCTTTTGTTTTGGGTGGTAGAAATGGAAACAAAACATCTTGGTCAGGTTTGGGCAAACATTAGACTAATTTCTGTACTGACCTTATGTTAGTGCAGAAATGAGGTTCTTATGATTACACAACCCTGACCAAAAGATTTTTCCATTTTACCAATAAAAACATAAACTTAACATTATGATTTTGTCAAAACAGGTTAAAAGTCAGGGTTGCAGTTTTAAAATGTGCATTGTGCGTATTTTTAAAGCACAACCCTGACTTTGAACCTGTATTGATAAAATTATCATGTAAAGTTCATGCTTTTGTCGGTAAACAGGAAAAAAAAACATCTTGTCCAGGGTTGGGCAATCATAAGTATCGCATTTCTGCACTAAGATATACACCAGTATACTGTATATTGGTTTATATGTTAATGCAGAAATGTTTTATGCTTGCCCCCTTTGGCCATGCCAGTACTTTGTTTTAAACATATCTGTCTACAAAGACATAGATAAATATATGCCGTGAGTGTACACATCTGTTGTACGTTAGTGGATATGGATAAGAAGAAAAAGTATTTGCCAAGGGTGGGCAATCATAAAAACCACATTTCTGTATTAGCATATGCACAGCTATACAATGTATATTGGTGTATTATCAGTTAGTACGGATATGAGATTCTTATGCATGCCCACCCCTGGCAAAATATTTTTTGTAAACATAACTGGTAACATATAGTGCACAAATACACTGTATATTTTTGTTGAATATATTAATACAGAACTGTGTTTTTTATGATTACCCACCCTGCTGGCCAATATGTTTTAACACATACCTACTAATATATAATTTTTTTTTTTTAGCCCTGGACTAAAACTTTACACACGCCTTTGATTTGGTTTGTCTTTCTCATATCTCCCAAACATTATGTCTGGGAGATAGGAGAATGTGAGAGAGAGAAACCAAATCAAAGAGGAGGTGTTTAAAGTTTGAAACCACGGCTAATATCAAGGTTGAGCTGGGCAAGGAAGGGGGTCCTGGTCAAAAATGTGTGGGCCTGTAAATTTGTATTGCCATAAAAGGCGATAAGGTAACAATTATTAAAAGAGGTGGGGTATAAGTGGGTGGGGCAAAATGGGGCAGTACAAAAGGGGCGGCAAAATGAGGTTTTGCCTAAGGGTAGAAAAAATCCTTGCGCCAGCCCTGTGAAGCACCCTTCAAAATCTGGAGCTCTAGATAGTTACATACTCTACCTGTTGGGAAATCCGGCCCTGCTTCATAATGCTTGGCTTCTACCTCTAGCAAAACAAATAGTGATTATGATTGCATATACTATTCTTAATAATGATAGAAAATGGAATTGTTCCTATAACAAAATTCACACTTAGTGGGGGAAAAAATTGCATTGCTTATTGAAAATTCATATTGTTCATAGAAAAAATTATATTGGTAATAAAAAAATTAGCAATGCTTCTAAAATAATTAGCAATGCTAATGGTTTCTAAGAAAAGTTAGCAATGTTAATACAAGTTCACATTTAAAAAATTAGTAGTCCTAATAAAAATTCTCATGCAGTCCAAGAAACATTAGCAAGGCTAATAAAATGTTTCATTGCATATAAATCTGCATGTATGTATTTAGCTAATTCCTATACCAACATGACCAAACAGCAAGGAGGTCTATTCAAAAAAGATTTCGGCAAGCACATGTAACACATTAATTGCCGTTGCCCAGATGACAAAGATGCTCCCTCTACTGCCTTCCTGTTTTGCATTGTATAGTTGCTAATGGCATTATTCTGCTCGTACAAAATATTTGTAGCATGAGCAATGTGGGACATGCCAGCAGTGTGTGACACATGGCATCTGTTCTTTATAACCTCTGTTTTCTACCAAAGAATAAGACAGCATGTCAACTGCAAATATTTTGTCAACTTTGACATTCCATACAAATGACTTGTAGCGTTGCAGGTAGTGAGGGCTCGGTTGGCATGTTGTGAGATCTCTAGGACTCTTGTCATCTCCTACAACAATTTCAGAGTCATACTACTGTGCGTTTTGCACTTGAAAGACAGCAACAGGAGCTGTAGGTGTTACTGCAAATGGAAGAAATCTTGAGATACTCTGAGGCATCTGCAACATAACTATTATGTGTCACAGAGCCCCTGAAACATTTAGGAATGCTTCTACTGCTGCTAGTCATGGCATCTCTGACATGTTGATGGTGTGTCTCCCAATCATACCTGGTTGTGCTTCAGGAGGGATCTCAATGAGGCTGTGGTCTAGTATGATCATGCTTCCCTCTTGCTCATATGCTTTTTACACAGACAGCAGATAGCAACATGAATAGCTTTTGGATCTTGAGTGAAGTATCTCCATACTGTAGACTTCAGAGAGAGAGAGACACGTTCCTGAGAGACTACTACTACTAGTGGGTATGCATTTTACAATTGTAATTCACGTAGGTGTCAAAAGTGCTGTATTTCCAACAGCAGCAGAAGAACTCATAATAGCTTTAGCTGTGGATGTTGATTACCTGTTTTGCTAATTACTCATTAGTAGTGTGTGTGGCTTGGTGGGGTTTGGACTTGGAAGAGATAACAATGCTGATGATGATTGTCAGGATTATTGTGTATGTTTAGGCATCATTACTTGCCAGAGTCAGATTTTCAAACTGATCTCTCAAATGGTTTATAAACAGGCACAAGTACTCCTTTCCAGTGGTAGAAGATTGAGCCTTTTCCTTTCAGAGAATCTTCTGGCCATGCCATAATTTCTTTTACTTTGAACTTCTTCTGTATCAGAAGAAGAGGAGGATATATATATTCTATATCAACATCATCAATAATTATGTCGTCATCATCAGCATCACCCACCACTTCTTCCCCATTACTTTCATATTTCTCTAGGCTTTTTGAAGTCTCAAACAATTCCTTTAATATTTTCCTGTTTCCAAGTATTTTCAGAGCACTTTCTTGATATTTTTCTCTTTAGAATGATTTTCAGAACATTCTCTGCTACTCTCAGAAAAGATGTTGTACTTGTTACTTTCAATGTCAGACTCAGTAGTTAGTTGAACTGCTACACCCCCCTCTACTATGCCATCAGCACTAGAATGTTACTCTTTGATGTGTTCAGTGTTCATTAATGGTTTATTAATACTACTCGTGGTAGTAGAACTTTTCATGTAATTTTCAATAACAGCCTCCTCAGGAGCAGAAAGATAATTTAGTGCACTTGCAACAGCAACCATGGCTGAAGTCAGTTTTTGGACTGCAACTTTTCTAACACATTTCACTTCCTGCTATCCCTCCATCCTCTTTGTTGGACATTATCAAAGTAGCATGGATTTTAACAGTGAAGTGCACAAAAGAACTTTACAAAATGCTATATCATATGAGTCTCTGTCTCTAGTATCTCTGATTGTCAGCCTCAGTCACAGCTCACTTCAGGATCCCTGCCTCTGTCACCTACCAGTCAAAATATGTTTTATTATCTTTTTTTGTTTTTCTTTCAGCTGCCACTCTCTGTCACTCTGAAAAAAAAATTTCAGGTGCAACTGCTTTAGCCCCTCTTTGGCTGTAGCTAATTTCAAGAGGATTTCATCAGCTCCTTTCTCTATCTCCAAATGTCACTGTAGTCTAAAGTTTTACTGTATATCAGTGGTTCTCAATCTTTTTTTGTTCGGGACACCCCTAACAAGTAATCTAGAACATTCGGGGCACCCCTGACATATCTGATGTACTTTTTCAAGGGCATAAGAAGGGCACAATGCATAAATATACTGTTATTATTAGGTCTTTTAATCATAATAACAAAACTAATCATATTGTGCATAATAATTTTTATAAATCTTTATTTAAAAATCCATTTTTGTTAGTCTTCATAGAAAACATGGGGCACCCTACGTTGATGTCTGTGGCACACCAAAGTGCCACGGCACCCTGGCTGAGAATCGCTGCTGTATACAGATATAACTCAGTCTGGTTCCACTTCTGGCTGGTGTAGGAGTCAGTCTCAATTAGTCACAGAGACTCAGCCAGCTCATGAAGGAACATAGATTGCCTGTCTGTCTCAGTCATACAAGATTTTGGGGTATTTTGGGTAAATTTCCTTTTTACTTTCACACTCCCCCAGAATTCCCAAACTCCCCTAACAGGGCAAATTGCCTGCCCAACATACTCCCTAAACTAAACTGCAATTTATTTGCCTGTTTACTCTAGCTATAAAAATTGTGCTGCTTTCTCTCTCTCACACAAGCACAGAATGATAAGTTGTGGGAACCTGACACCCCTTTTATACTATCCCAGTGGGAAAAGAAGGAAAACTTTCCACATGGGGGAAATTCATTCATTTCAATGCAATTATCAACGTGGAAAAAAGTAGAAAACCTGCCCTTTTTGCAAAAAAAAAAAAACTGGGGTTTTCATGCTTCCCTATATTTTAACTACATTTGTATTAAAAATGTTTTGTTTCGGTTTATTTATTTTAGTACAAAGTCAGTGGTGAAACAATGACATATGTCCTGATTAACATGGTATACAGTTCCCTTCACTGTCCACCTTTGGGAAACTTGAATGCTGGGAAGCCGGCCATAGGGTTAAAATAGGATTAGGTTGATGAATATGATTCATTTGTGAGGAGTTAGACATCTAGGCACCTAAACCATCAAGCAGATCTCAAGCAAAATAAAATGCCCCCATTGATTGAAATTGGACCTTTAATCCCTTAAATACTACAGAGGTCTCCAATGCATTGTGCTGGAGACCTCTATAGCATTTAAGGGATTAACGGCCCCATTTACATTAATGGACATTTTGGGAAGTCTGTATTTGTCCCCTATGGTCCAGTGGGTTTGCTACTGAATTGTGCCTCTCTAGTTTGATGAAAAAGCCCATAAAGCCTTTCAGTGTGTATGCCTCTCACTCTTAACCCTTTGAGTGCCAGAGGGGTATGCAACACATTGCCCTGCAATGTCTTGCGTACCCCTCTAGCACTCAAAGAGTTAACATGTTTACATACAGTTTTCCATTCAGAGATCAAATCTGTTGATGTGTTAACCCTTTAAAGGGTTAATAATTGCATACATAATTAAAAAGTATTATTGTAGATATTGAAAAAATAAATCCATCAAAGCCAGTCTGATCTCTCAAACCTTTATGATTTGAGAGATAATGCTTTAATGTTCCCCATCCCTCCCCTTTCACTGTCTGGCTGACAGAAGAAGATCCTGGTCCCGGGATCAGCAGGCGGCTCTACAGCAGAGCTGAGATAGTGCTATGTAGAAAGAAATACTTCATTGGAACATTCTACAAAGTGTGCTTGTAAACCAGGCACACTTTGTAGACCATTCCAATGAAGTAATACTTTCTACATAGCGCTATCTCACCTCTGCTGAAGAGCCACCTCGAGTCGGCCGACATGAGTCTCCTTCTGTCAGCTTTACAGCTGATGTCAGGGAACGGGGAGGGAGGGGGATCTTTAAAACATTATATCTCTCAAACCATAAAGGTCTGAGAGATCAGACTGGCATTGATGGATTTAATTTTTCAATATCTACAATAATACATATATATATATATATATATATATATATATATATATATATGCCATTACTAACCCTTTAAGAACAAGAGTGATGTGCAAAGCATTCCTTTAGAATGTCTTGACCACTGCTCTTGTCCTTAAAGGGTTAAGAACTAGAGCAATTCTGGGGTGTTCCTCCTCTAGAAAATTCAGCTTTCTCATTTGAGATTTTTATTTCTATGGATTCCTATTATTTTAGTTGGACCTATAAAAAAGTCAAGTTGACAAATTATTAACTGTGAGTTTTGTACATTCTTGAGTTATCTAGTAACATACTGGGCCATGTGTATAAATGCAAAAGTGGGGGCTTTTAACCCCCTTGGATAGTGTGCTCTTAACTCCCAGTGACATGAAGAGGAGTTGCCTATTGAATTGCCACTTTTGTACTTCTGAACAGTCCTAAATAGTTAATTACCCCTTAACATTTTAAGTGCCAGAAGGGTACCCCTCTGGCACTCAAAGTGTTAGAGACTAGAGAGATATCCAACACTGGAGACATCTGTAACATTCAATGAGTTACAAGCCTCAAATAAACATCTGATTGCCAACGGGGTATGTAATGCATTGTGCACCAATCTGGCACTCAAAAATTTTTAGACTGTAAGCTCCTTGGGGCAGGGATCTCTCTCCTATTGTTTCTATTTATGTGGCACTTATTTCATCCCCTCCTATTTATTGTAAGGTGCTGCGTACACTGTGTGGCGCCATATAAATAAAGATATACATACATACAAAAACGTTAAATGAATGGAAATTTAAAGAATTAATATTTTCCCATTATGCTGCAGTTGGTTTGCTCCAGAAATGCTCCACTTTCTCTCCTTGAAAAGAGCGCAAAAGTTGTGTAAAAGTATAGTAACTCTTAGTGTGTAAAAAATATATTTTAGGGGTACTCCCACTTCTGAGAGGTATTTTATTCAAGAGTTATTGCAGCTAAACTTAAAATTTTAGATGCAGTATCACAATGACCTGAAATGTTACAGTGGTGCTGTTGCTACACCATCCTATGAATAACTCTGGTCATAGTCCTCTATAGGATGAGTAGCAACAGCGACATGGTAAAATTTTAGGCCATTGAGATACTGCACCTAAAAATAATATGTTTGAGCTGCAATAACTTTAGAATAAAACACCTCTCTGCAGTGGAAATACCCTTATTTTACTTGAAGGATAAAACCTACTATATATATATATATATATATATATACAAAGATGCTATATATATAGCATCTTTGTGGTTGGTGAAAGCACTCACTCTAGCAAAGTTCAATGCCCAATCCCCAGAATAGTGGTACAAAAACTGGGACACAGGTTTAGATGTAATATAAGAAAGTTTTAATTCACTGAGATGGTAGTAAATAAGTGGAACAGCCTACCAGCAGAAGTGGTAGAAGTTAATACAGTGACACAATTTAAGTATGCATGGGATAGGCATAAGGCTGTCCTTAACATAAGAAAAGACCAAGGACCAAAAAAAGGTTTGAGGTTTTTACAGTAGGAAAATGGGCAGACTAGATGTTTCTATGTTCTATGTTTTAAATCAAGAGGGCGGCACCCGTGGGGCTTTCAATCAGCAAACGGGTAATTATATATATATTATTTTTTTTTTTACATATTAAAGGGATAGTAATGTTTCATAATAAAAGCAGCTCTAATTAATCATCATATATTTGGACTATATTTGTAGTTCAAGAGTAATTCAATGACAAAGTATCCCCCTCCCGCCCCTTTTACTGATGTAACACTGCTCAGCCAGAGCAGAAGGGAGGTGCCCAGGTAGATTGCAGAGAGGGACAATCTTCAATTAAGATAAGGGAAAAACCTGAAAAACTTGTCAAGGGGGGCAGTGCTTTCGTTGTTCTCATAGGAAGAAGATTGTCCCCTTCTGTTATCTGTCTGGTCTATGGACTGCATTCCACATCTGAGAAGAGATTGCTTACACTAGGTAAAAGGGGCGGGAGGGGAAACTTTGCTTGTGAATATTTCTTAAACCATAAAGGTTTGAGAGATAAGACTTATATCGTTCTTCATGTTTTTTTAATGCCTACAAAATAAAATAAAGATAAAACTAAGTATTACTATCCCTTTAAGTGTTGCTATCCATTTAAAAACCCTCCTGTTTGTACTGACAAAATAGAAATTCTGACACTTGTTTGTTGTTTCTGGCACTTACAAAAGTAAAAAAAATAAAATGTATTCACCCTTATCTTAAGCTTGAAGGTCAGGAGATGGAGGAATGAAAACACTCCTTATCCAAAAGAACTGAAATCAATTCACATGAGAAAAGAGACTTACGTTGTAGTTCAAATCGAAATGTGGGCAACGTTTTTCTAAAGCATGTATCAAGGCAAATAATATCCTAATGACGTACTTTGAGTTTACAAAGCTGCTATCTTGTATCACTCTGTATAAATTAGTTTTCTTTCTTCTTAATTTGGAGCTTGTGTGACAATGTATTTATCATTAGGCTTTGTCAAAAGTGCACTTAAAGTTAAATTAACCTTTGGGAAACCCAAACAGCTTGATTATTGTTATTTTTCCAGGTGTTCATATTGGATCTATGCCTACAACTTGGGTGGGCAGCTTGTCACTCTTTAGCTGTTGTTGAACTACAATTCAAACAGCCTGCTGGTTGGAGTTTAACAGCTGGAGAACCACATGTTGAAACCTTGTCCTTGTGGAGTTGCTAGTTTCCCAAATGATCCAGGCCGTGAATCTACCTATATCAGCGGTAGGCATCCTAAAAGAAATGGAGTCCTGCACAGCTTGCTAACAATAAATTAGGTCATGGGAAGGCAACCTTTGCCTCTCTATGTGTTGAAGACTACAAACCCCATTATCCCCAACTAGCCAAAGGATGGTTGAGATGATGGGAGTTGTAAACATCAACAGCTGGAGGGGCAAAGGTTGCCTTCCCATGACCTAATTTATTATTAGTGAGCTGTGAAGAACACTATTACTTTTAGGAGGGATATCAGCAAAGAATGACACTGTTACATAGCCGGGGCTGATAACATGATCTGGGGCTTTACATTTCAGACCCAAGTCTTAAAGTGACAGTCGGCCTCTGTTTTGACCACCTATTCTGCAAGTACATAATATGTAAAGTTACATTTCTGATACTTTTTTTACACATTTATGTTCATAACAGTGAGTTATATTACCAGAGAGCTTTCTGTCAGGAACTGTGGAAAGCAAGGATATTCATGAAATGTTACACTGTCCCTGCAGCAGAGAAGCCTGCCTCCATTACAGAAAATAGAGCGCTCATTGCTGCAGCGACAGTGCAACATTTTACCATTATCCCTTTTTTCACAGTACCTGACAGAGTTTTCTGGATAAAGAAATTCAAGGAGCTCCCCATCCGTAACATAAAAGAGTAATACAAAAAAAGGTGAAGATGAAAGAAAGAAAAAGTACAGGCAATTTGACTTTTACATATTTTGCACTTGCAAAATATGTAAAATCAAAGAAGCAGGTTACTTTAACCGTTAAGGGTACTTAAGAACCATTATACTTAATATTTATGGATTCACTTTCAGCAGCCATAGTGCCCTGTGATTGGAGGATAGCTGATGTAGTACCATTGTTCAAAAAGGGGGCAAGATCCAAACCAGGAAATTATAGACCTGTGAGCTTGACTTCCATAGTGGGTAAGATATTAGAAGGGTTACTAACTGACAGTATTCAGAACTATGTGAAGACCAGTAGGTGCCACCATGGTTTTAAGAAGAATAGATCATGTCAAACTATTTACTTGCATTTTATGAAATGGTAAATAGTAATTCGGACAAGGGAATTGTTGTTGATGTAGTATACTTGGATTTTGAATAAGATTTTCATACAGTGTCTCACAACAGGTTGCTGCATAAATTAAAAGGATTTGGTTAGGGCGGTGATATCTGTGCGTGGATAGAGAACCGTTTAAAGATAGATGGAATCAGGGGCGGACTGACAGCATCCAGGGCCCCCGGGGAAATGGAGTTCATGGGCCCCCTTTACCCCACCCCCATTTATGCCCTGCCCATATTTATGTCCCGCCCCCCAGTTATTGCTCCGCCCTGCCATCCCAGCCCACCCCCTTCTTCTAACTGGCATTAATTTTGTTAAGTAAGGCAAGTTATCCCACAGAACTTTCAACTGAAATTGAGCTAAAGTAGTGATACTGCAGAGCTTACCATTGAAATGGAGCAACACAAGTGATACCACAGAACTTACAAATGAAATTTAGCTACCCTAGTAAAACCACAGAGCTTACAGTTGAAAAAGAGCTAAACTAGCAAGAACACAGAGCTTACAATTGAAACGGAGCAAGACTAGTAATACCATAGAGCTACAGTTGAAACAGGGCTACACTAGTAATACCACAGTGCTTGCAATTGAAATTGAACAACAATAGTGATAGCACAGAGATTAGAAATTAAATAGAGCTGCAATAGTAATACCACAGAGCTTAAAACTGAAACTTAGTTACACTAGTAACACCACAGACCTTACAATTGAAACAGACCTACTCTAACAATAACACAGAGCTTACAACTGAAATGGAGCTACACAAGCAATACCACAGTGATTGCAATTGAAATGGAGCTCCATTTCAGTAGTAAGCTCTGTGGTATCACTTGTAAATTTTATTATATCACTATTTATCACTTATGTAGCCCCATTTAAAATGTAAGCTGTGGTATAACTTAGATTGTTCCAATTCAATTGTAAGGTCTGTGGTATACCTCTACCACCTGGCTCCCCAATTGACAGGTTTAAAAGGGATGTCAGCAAGTTTACTATCTTTACCACACAGAAACCATCAGCATCTAAATACTGGGAGACACTCAGAGGTTAAATCATTTTAAATGGGGATTAGGACACCCCATAAGCAACATAGGGCCTTATGCAATAAGACATGGAACAATTTTGGGGCAAATCAATTGAACCATTGAGCACAAACAAAATAAAATTCCTCTTTGACTTAAAAGGGACATTTTAACCCCTTGCTAGAGGGGCCTTTGAGACCTCTTTTGCAGTCAAAGGACTCATTTAACATCATATTTGTTGGATGGCTCCAGAATTGCTTCTTAGGAGAGAAACATATATAGCCAAAGCTCCCATTGACTTGCAGTGTGGTCCCATTAATGAACTGGAATTTTTATTTGTCCCCTTTGTTGCAGCTGGATTGCTCCAGAATTGCTCCAATACTTTCTGTGTATTTACTAACACTTCAGCTATTCTATATGTCCCACCTTAACCTCATGACCATGGGCCTTATGTACAAGGGCAAAGTGCAGCATTTCTGGGGCAAACCAACTACACTATGGCTGACAAATAATACCCCCTTGATTTAAATAGGGATTTTAATCCCTTAAATGGTCTGGATACATCTCTAGCAGTCAAAGGGTTAACAGACCCATTTAAATCAATTGGTACTAGGAGTACTGATTTTTTTGTGTTGTGTTGCAACTGTACGTACTTCCCACCTCCTTTTACCCATTATTGTGCCTTCTGCCTATGCCACCCAACTCTATTTCCTACATAATATGCATCACTCCAATTTAAAAACCCCTTTAGTACCTAAGGCGGTTTAAAGAGCTCTGAAGCACCTAAGCCTGAAGTTGCCGGGTGTATAAAGCAAGGGTTGGACATCTTTGGAAGGAAAATAAACTTTTGAGTGGCAGAAGAGGGTCCAACACATTGATTGGGCCAGTAATTGTCTGCCTATAAAAAAATTAGAATGAGGAATATCATACATTACCCAATTTAACCCATTGAATATATGGGTATTGAGAAGCAATGTTATGCTCGTGTAACTAGCACTGAAAGGGTTAAAGAATGCTAAATTTCCATAACTCCTGCAGTTACTTTTTTCTGAATGGAAAGTACTGCATCATATGGAAATTGTATATTTTGTAAATATTTGCTTATAAGGGTCCAACCGCTGCTGGGTGGGAGATGCTGCATTACAAGGTAAATAACCCTTTGAGTGCACAAGATGTATTCGATGCATCACAATGCATTATTTCCCTTTTACCCTTTAAGAAATGGAGAGGGTGTAATGTGCTTTGCTTCTCATTGCATTGTACACACTCTTGCTTACCCTTAATATGAGTGCTAGAGTTATCCAGTGCCTTGTGTTTCTGGCACTCAAAGGGTTAAGAGGTTAAAGAAGCAGGGAAATAACCAAACGTGTAGTGCTCTTTCACCTCTATGGCTCTTGGGGCCTTAGGTGAGGGAGTCTTCCAGACTTGAACTGTGTCCTCCGCATTATAATCCCCAACACGATCTCCTCTCAGGCTCTGACTGACTCCTCCTGTCATCACGTGCCCCTGCGGGCCGTGATGACATCAATGCTGAGCAGACCAAGAGGGTGCATACGCATGCACCGAGGGTAGCATACGCCCATTGCTTGCTGCCAGACAATAACGCGGGTGAGTCTGGCAGCAAGTCTTCACGTTATGTGTCTCCACTCCTCACTGAGCAGCTCTTTTTTTTAAGCAGTGCGGGCCCTTAAATGGTGACAGGCATTGTGCCTAGTTGCAGATGCAGTTATGATACTTTAATGCTGACCTCTAAATGGCATTGGCGGCGGGCCCCCCTTAGTCGCGGGCCCCCGGTCCGTGACCGAATGCCCGACTGGTCAGTCCGCCACTGGATGGAATACAGTTGTTGTAAATGGAACCTTTTTAAGTTGGTCTAAAGTTGTAAGTGGGGTGCCATGGGGTTCAGCCATGGGCCCAATGATTTTTTAATTTGTTTATTAATTAATAATAATTAATCTAGAAGTGGGAATGGAAAATAATGTCTCAATCTTTGCTGATGACACTAAGCTGTATAAGGAAATACACACAGAGCAGGATGTTTTTTCTCTGCAGAAGGATTTAGATAAGCTGAATGAATGGGTAGAAAAGTGGCAGATGACATTTAATGTTGATAAATGTAAGGTTATGCATTTGAGCTGTAGAAACACACATGCTACATGGTAAACTACTTGGGAAATCCTCAATGGAGAAAGATTTAGGAGTACTGATAGAAGATAGCCTTCACAGAAGTGTGCAGAGTCACTCAGCTGCTGCAAGGGCAAATAGAGTACTATCCTGCATAAAAAGGGAGTATAGATGCACGGGATGCAAATGTAATTCTACCTCTATATAATTCCTTGGTAAGGCCTCATCTAGAATATGAAGTACAATTTTGGGTACCAGTTCTTAAACAAGATATTACTGAACTAGAAAAAGAGACATGCAATAAAAGTGATAAAGGGATTGGAGTATCTGAGTTATAAAGAAAGTCTAGCCAAACAGCATTTGTTTACATTAGAGAAGATACGTAGAAGGGGTGATCTGGTTGTCATGTACAAATGTATTCAAGGCCAATAAAAAAAATCTCCAATTAACTATTTACTCAAAGAGCTGAACTAAGAACAAGAGGTAATCCATTAAAACTAGAGGAAAGGTGCTTTCGACTAAAACAAAGGCAGTGATTTTTTACAGTAAGGGTAGTAAAATTATGTAATTCTTTGCCTCAGGATGCTGCAGATACTCTAACTACACTTTCAAAAAAGTAATGGATACTATCTAGCACAGAACAGTAATGAGAATTATGACAGTCAGCTTCAATGCGGATAGGATGTTGATCGAAGGAAATAAGCATGTCTTTTTTCAACCTCATCAACTATGTTACTTTTTACTTAAGGTTCAATGAAGTGCCAGGACCATCAATGATTTCTGTCTTTTAAGGACCAATGATCCTGACACATCATGGGTTAAATTATCACTGCACACCTGAAGGCACTTTGTGATCATGCCGGAAGGCTGAAACTGACTGCTCCATGACATGTGCCGGTTCAGTGAACGAAATTAGTCTGGTCCTTTCCTGCCAGATAAAAAAAACCCTGGTCCTTAAGGGGTTAAACCTCCTTAGCAACTCCCATGCCTTGGTCTAAATGAAGCACAGTCGATCTATGGAACTCAAGCTGTTACAGACTACAGCTGTGGCTCCTACTACCCGGAGGTTTAACAAATTAACTACGCTGGCCTAAACTGTTTAATTTATCACACTGATAATCAATCGATAAAAAGATTCAAAAGATAAATGTACAGAATGTGTGATTTTATATTCCTCAAACCAGGGTGTCATATGGAACTAAGGGGTCCAGTCTAGGGAAGAGAGTCATCTTCTGGATTCATGTCAACATCTCCCCTAGGCTATAATAAAAATGATGTCAGTAGACATGTGTTAGGCAGGTGACATAGTCCAGCCTTTTCACTTGAGGAATAATACAGATATATGAACTGGGTTTTATTACCTATGAAAAACATGACAGCATAGTTTCTGAAAAATAAGAAATATACTACTGTAATCAGTAGAAAATGTTTAGATAAAGCCAGCACTAAGTAATAGAATACAGACCTAAGGGTTTTATGTCAAAAAGGAAAAAACAGAGGTTCTGGAACAAACCAACTGTATCCTAGTAGATAAATAAAATATTGCATTGATCTACATGGAGCTCTTAACCCTATGAGTGCCAGAGGGGTACGGAATGAATTGCTGGCACTCAAAGGGTTAATTCTTTGACTGTTAGAGAGGTCTTCATTGCTATGCGCTGGAGTCCTCTCTACCATTTAAGAAATTAAAGTGGAACTATCACGTAGATATAAGTGCCTCTTAATTAATTGTTAGTATAGCGGTAATCATTGACATAGTGTTATAATGTTTATTAGGTGTCGGCATTAATCATAAGTTCTTATGAGACTCACCTCAAGATGACAGCACAGACATTTTGCCAAAGAGGAATCTGTGCACCTGCCTGTATCATGTGGTACAATGCAACTCCCCCTTTGGAAAATAACCTATCAGTGAGGAGACAGGGATGTGTGGTACAATGCAACTCTCCATTTGGAAAATAACCTATCAGCGAGGAGACAGGGACATGTGGTACAATGCCACTCCCCCTTTGGAAGATAACCTATCAGTGAGGAGACAGGGACGTGTGGTACAATGCAACTCCCCCTTTGGCAAATAACCTATCAGTGAGTAGACAGGGATGGACAGCGCAGGTGCACAGATCCCTCTTTGCCAAGATGTCTGCTCTGTCATCTTGAGGGGAGTCTCATTCCAGCTTATGTTTCATATGTAGCCCTGAAACAAAAATGAAATGATTATTGATCACTTAGGGCTTTACGCACAAAATATAAGAGCAGCAATACTGGAGCAAACCAACTGCATGATAGGGAAGAAATACATATTTCCCAAACTCCCACCAATTTACATGGGTCTTTTGAAGCGGAACTATCATGTAGATGTAAGTGCCCCCCCAACTAATTGTTAGTATAGTAGTAATCATTGAAATACTATTATAATGTTTTTTAAGTACTGCCTTTATTTGGAAACATAAGTTTGTATGAGACTCACCTCAAGACATCAGCGCAGATATCTTGGCGAAGAGGGATCTGAGCTCCTCCGCTGTCTGTCCCTTTCTCCTCACTGTCGTCTTGAGGTGAGTCTCATAAGAACTGAATAAATAATATAACAGTATTTCACTGATTACCGCCATACTAACAATTATTTGGGGGGACACTTATATCTACATGATGGTTCCGCTTTAAAAGCCCCATATAAATCGGTGGTAGTTTGGGACATTTTTATTTCTTCCCTGTCATGCAGTTGGTTTGCTCCAGTATTGCTGCTCTTATATTTTGTGCATGAAGCCCTAAGTGAGCAATAATCATTTCATTTTTGTCCCAGGGTTACTAAAAGGAAAACAAGTAAAAGATTTAGTAACAAATGTTATGAAAAATATATATATATTAGAGCTTTTCTGACTGAATAAAACAAGGTACTAAAAAAGTTGGGAGCAGGGTTGCCACCTCAGCCCTTTAATACCACACACATATGAATGTTCCATGAGAAACACTGCATCCCAGTAGGATGTTGTGTTCACTCGTTATCATATCAGTCACTTCTCCTTCTACTCTAGTCCCACCAACAACTACTTCATCACAGTTATCATTACCATCATCACCCTGTCCCTCACCCCCAACACTCTCTAGCTGCTGCTTTGTGGTAGTATTGGGACTGTTTGTGGATGGCAAGTATGACTTAGGGTCCCCTGCTGTCGCAACTGCTATTATCTCCATCCACTCCTCCTGAGTATCAGAAGGCACACTGGCAGCAGTAGTAGGAGGCACAGGTAGCTGACCTGTCCTGCTCGCACTGCTACCCACTTCTTCATGTGCACTTGCGGATGATGACACAAATTTCCTCCAGATCCCAAGGGATGATATAGGGGGACTGGGCATCATTGGGACTGGGGAATCTGGGCTCCCAGACCCTTCTGTGCTGGTGCTGGTCACTTCCTTCTCCTCCTCCGACTCACTGGACGCATCACAGCCCTTCCAGCTCCTCCTCTTTTTTAGATGGCTGCTCGTACAGTCTAGTCAACAGTCTGAAACTCTGCTGCCGTTATTTCGTTATATAAATCACTGCAAAATAACCTAACTCCCTCTCTATCCTGGAAACATCACCTTTGTGGCATGAAAACGCAAAGTACACGTAAATAATCGGGCAGGAACATTGAAGCCATTGAAAAAAATAGCGAAAACATTTAGGCAGTAGGCGAAAAATGAGAACATTTTAGGGGTTTGTTTAAGTCTGATTTTCAAGCAAAAAAACAGACAACCATGTGGTTTTTGTGGATTTTTTTCTCTGGAACACAATGGGACCTTTAGCCCACCCCTATACCCAGCTGCCAGTTCCTACCAGGAACTACTGGATAATCTGCATAAACTAACAATTAAAAATAATAAATTCCAGTTTTAAATAAAGAATGGCTATATAACACAGATAATTTTGAAAGAGCTTTCAAAATCAGCTAAGTTGTTATAAGGTGATAATTCCACTTTAATGTATATCTTTAATTTATATGTATATATTATTTGACACTTGGACCTCTGTTTACTGATTGGGGATGGTGGGATATGTATAGGGTTGCCACCTTTTCCTCAAAAAAATACTGGCCATAGTTGTGGGTAGGTGAGGGCGGAGCCACAAAAGGGAGGAGCCACAAAAGGGGCGGAACCACTCAATGTTGCATGACCCTACAGAATTGAGTTTCAGGCTTCTCATTACAGGTGCCGGGTGCCAGGAGCTCAGTTCTCATAAAGCACTGTGGATATCCTGAAGCACAGTAGTAGCCCAAACAGTGGTTTGAACCATACTAATTCATTACTTCTTAAAGGGATATTAATACTTCGTTTTAACTTTGTTTTATTTTGTAGGCATTAAAAAAACATGAAGAATGATATAAGTCTTATCTCTCAAACCTTTATGGTTTAAGAGATATTCACAAGCAAAGTTTCCCCTCCCGACCCTTTTGCCTAATGTAAGCCATCTCTTCTAAGATGTGGAATGCAGTCCATAGACTGGACAGATAACAGCAGGGGACACTCTTCTTCCTATTAGAACAATGAAAGCCCTGCCCTCCTTGACAAGCTTTTCAGGTTTTTCCCTTATCTTAGTTGAAGATTGTCCCTCTGTGCAATCTACCTGAGCACCTCCCTTCTGCTTTGGCTGAGGAGTGTTACATCAGTAAAAGTGGCGGGAGGGGGACACTTTGTCATTGAATTACTCTTGTACTACAACTCTGACATAATTGAAATAACACTCTCCAAAGTCCAAATACTATGATGATTAATTAGAGCTGCTTTTATTATGAAACATTACTATACCTTTAACATCTAGAAATAAAATAGACACTCATAGATGGATAACCTGCTTGTATACACTCCGAGTATACAAAAGTATCACTGCAGCAATTATTTAATTACTACTGCAAACATCATTCCACCTATTACATGAGACACCTCCGCAATCTCACTGATACTGATGTACCAAGAACTGTTGCAGTTCTGGAGGAAACCAGCTGTACTACTGTAATACATCTCCACAATTCCAATGTTCCTTACTTAATTCAATGATTAAGGCCTTCAAAGCATGTCTACCATTCAAGCCCAGTTTAAATCAATAAAATAAATATTTTTCTTCCTATGGGGCAGTTGGTTTGTCTCAAAATTTCTATTCTTAATACATCAGCCTCAGTAAATTGTATCATCTGTGCTTACGGACCATCATATCTTACAGGTATAAAGAGGGTCAGCCTTTTGAGCTTGGCATCACTAGCAGAACAAGACAAAAGGAACACACTCATAAGTATGACAAGAGAACCATCTGACTGTGACTCACTTACAATAACGTACTATGAACCCCTCTTTTATTTTTTTATCTGTACTCTCAATGTATGCATGATCGCTGACCTGGAAATAAGGGCTGATATAGATGCAGCTTAGTAAGTGTAGTATTACAACTCCTCATTACACACCCACCTTGTACTGGGTAATAGTAACAGCTACCTCACAGAACACTCTGTGCAGATGCACAGTGCATAGATTCCCAGGTTAATTTCCTACTGACACAGTGCACAGGCTCACATCTCAGTGCACTACAGGTACAGCGCGCAGGCTCACATCTCAATGCACTTCAGCTACAGTGCACATGTTGGAATGCCAGTGCTCTCTTTAGGTAAAGTGCACAGAATAGCAACATAATAGTGCAATTTCTGTGCATGTAGTGAAGTTTAATCCCAGTTAGAGTACTAATGCTAAGTAATGCTTGTGATTTTCATTAGGGGTAGGCTGACCATACCTCACCTTTAAAAAGGGACACATGAAAAATGCATATTACAGGGTTTCTTTGATTTTGGTGAACTCCTGAAATATGCCTATTTCCTATGGGTCCCCTTTTAAAGGTGCGGTATGGTCAGCCTAATTAGGGGTCACATGTGAATGTCATGCTTCAAGACTGCAGTGACACGAATACTGGCTTTTCAATTGCCAGTATAGTAGTTATACCAGCACTGGCTCCAGTGCACTAATTACCGGCTGTGCCGGTAAAATACTGGGCGGGTGGCAACCCTAGATATGTAGTAACCAACAGCTTAAGGTCCAAAAACTGACTACCCGGTGCAAGAAAATTCAGCTGGATCAAAATTCTATCTAGTATATTGCAAAAAATAAGGAGGCGTATAAATGAAAGCAGATAGTTCTATGTGGCTGCACCACCGGGGACAAATAAAAATTCTAGTTGCATTAAGTAGAACTTTTAACCTCTTCAATGCAGACGAGGTCTCCAATGCACCTACCCAGCATTTACTGGGTTTAAAGGGACACTAATATCCCATAAAAAAAATTCTTGTTTTCTAGCATTTAAAAAAATAAATTATATGGAACAAATCCTCTCTCTCAATCCTTTATGCTTTGAGAGATATTCGCATATAAAGTTCCCCCCTCCCTACCCTTCTCCTGATGTCAGCGCTCTACTGACAGCAGGAGATCCCGGTCCTGGGATCAGCCAGCAGCTCTTCAGCAGAGCCGAAATAGCAACAGCAATAACAACAGAAAAGAATTACTTCACTGGAAAGGTCTACAAAGTGTGCCTGGTTTGCAACACACTTTGTAGACCATCCAATTAAGTATTTATTTTCCAATATCGCTATTGCGGCTCTGCTGAAGAGCCTCCTTGTGTCGGCTGACACGGATCTCCTGCTTTCAGCTTTATAGCTGACATCAGGAGAAGGGAAACTTTATGTGTGAATATCTCTCAGACCATAAAGGTTTGAGAGATAGGATTTGTGCCATATAATTTATTTTTTTAAACACTACAAAACAAAAAATATTTTTTACGGGACATTACTGTCCCTTTAAAAAGTCCCATTTAAAACAATAATTGTATATGTCCTCAACAGTGCAGTTGGATTGCCCCTGGAAATACACCACTCTGCTTTTATACATAAGGCCCATAGTATTTCTTGCCAATTTTTAATGTTCCATAGCTACATGAAAACCTTCCGCTCTGAAATATTTATAGCCTAAAGGATCACTGTGTTAATGAGTCTGAAAATAGTTGTGAGGGCATTTGGCTTCAAAAGACTGAAAGATTTCCAGATCTCTTGTATTTAAGGAAAAAGGAGTTTGTTATTCATACTTAACCCTGCTATTTTGGATAACTGAACCACTGACAAACTGTAAATTATCAGAATGGACATATGTTATCCCTTTTAATTTAGTGTTGTAAGTCTATGAAGCTAAAACGCCTTCATCCTTTATATTTTTTATTATGTATTATTTTGGAACAGAGCTTCCATTTTTATTTTGTCTTGCAATTCAATATAGACAATTAATTGTGCTAGCTAATCATACAGCAACACCAAACTTAATAGCATTACTCAAGGTCAATACAAAGGACTCTCAGGAGAACCCTTTACTAAAAAAGGGGAGCAAAAAATATATCATTCAAAACAGTGGCGGAGAGCCAGATTCAGCTGAAACAAAATCAAGGATTTTTTAGCATAAGGGAAATAAAAATGTGGACTGCTACAGAAGGCTGTGTTTGAGGATACTGTACATACTCTCAAAACGTATTTGCTACAATTTATCCAAGAACATTATAGAGAATTATGACAGTAGCATTCAATCCAGATAGAATTTTGATCCAGAGAGGTCTGTGGAATGTGTTATGGAGTCAGAAAGAAAGTTTTTTTTACCGCTTGGGGGCATAATTTGATATGGCTTTAATGAGGTTTTTGATTGTTTTCCTCAGGATCAACAAATGAGATATAACAAAGGCTGAACTTGATGTCTCATGTCTTTTTTCAACCTCATCCTCATCAATTATTTATAGATATAGAATACTCTTAGAAGTGCTCTACAGACAGCTACACCATCTGAGATCTGTTTCAGACTGGGCAATTTTTCACAATCACCTGAATTTCTAAGGAGCTCTTTTAATCAACAGAAATTTCCTCTGTAAATTCATATAATTTTTTAATGACTATGTTAATTTTCAGACAAAAGCTGTTCATATAGATATATTGTATATAGTATACAAATTGCCCATTTGATTGGGTGCACCAGAGACCCGTAGGGGTGAAACTTGCTGCAACAATTTTTAAAGGAGTGGGCAGAGGGAAGAAGCACCCTATACCACTCCTGTGAAAATTGCTGCCACTTTTTCTCTGTGTGCCGCTGATCTCCTGACACCCCAGGTTTGGGAAGACAGAGAACAACACGCCACTTAGATTTTTATATAGAAAATCTGAAAATAAAAGTGAATTTAAAACAAAAATTGTCTTTCAACTTTTAAATGTAACTCCATAGTGTGTACTTGTTTTCCGTACCAGTTTCAATGCCTTCCTAGGGCATGATTTAGACTGCAGTAACCTTGGTATAAGGTACTCAATTTTCTTATCCTTATCCCCCACACTCCTTCCATTAATCTTTTTAGGGTTACACATTATAAATTAATTAGCATTTTGTTAGTTGATGTTGTAGAAGTCTCAAGGGTGTCAGACTTACATTAATACAGTTTCAGCAAGTGCTCACATAAAGCAACACCTTTATGTGAGAAGGGGGCAGAAATGTACTGCTTTGTTTAGAAAAAGGACAACTAGAATCAAGGCTTGCAGATCATTAGGGAAATGTACTAAAATGTTTCCACTCTAAAATAGGTTCTGGTATTGATTTACTGACCATGCTCCTTCCTACTGTCTATGCACTAAGCTATCTATACTGAAAATTGTCTTATTTCTGCCACTTGCATCAAGGGAAGGGCAGTGGGGCTGTGTATTGTCCATATGCCATTCTCCTGTAATTAGTTTAACACCATTTGTCAAAAAGGAGCACAGGAAAGTAACATTTCTCCATTTTCCTGTGTGCATCATAGGTAAGACATTCAGGGCTTAAAGTCTTAACAATGTGTGTTTGCCAGCATGAAAAAAACCATCATATCCTATAATACATACCCCAAAGTGCAGTCATGTGATTTTATGCTTACGGCCAGTCTCCAAAAAATGAGCTGTGCTAGCGGATTCCTATATTTCCCCAAGTGAAACTTAAATAAAAAAGAAATAAAACTGTCATTTGGGTTTCCTACAACATTAAACTAAATTACTTGTCATACAATTGAATTGATAAGAGATACATTATACAGACATATTCTAGATACACATACTGAACTAAAAATTGCTAGTTTAGGGACGTACATAAAATCAAGTGAATGACTATGTACTAATCTTCAGTTATTATAAAGGTTTGCCGCTGAGTACACCAAAGTCTTCTCCCTGTGTTACTTTTATCCATGATTTGCATTGATTTTATACTCAAGCAAGGTCACTATTTTAGATGGAAATATTGGTCTATAATAGTTTTATTTTTTAAACATTACATGCCTATCTTTCCACCTGTGTCACATATTCTCAGATGTTTTCCATTTGTGCTTCTACAACATGCTCCAAACATAACAGAGTAAAGCATTCTGCAGTTAGCACTTGCGTAAGTTTCTGGCTGACGTCCTTTCTTTAAAAGATAATGGCTTCCACAGAACATTTGGCAAAACCATTTTCATCATTTTATTAATACCACATCCTGTGTGATAGGTTATTTTTTATGTTTAAGAAAGTACATAGGAAATAAATAACTTTAGGGACATAGCTCATTGTGTTGATGTTTTTTTTTTCTTTTTTTGTAATTGCTGCTGTCACTGTTAAAAGATACTATCAGCAACTTCTATTTAAAGATTTAAAATTATGTCCCTGGATAGAAACTAGCTTGCCACAATTGACCTGTTCAGCTGTGTATGAATCACAGTTGCAACATTCACACCCATTCCCCAGAGTTCAATAGCAGAGGCTATTTACAAATACCTACTGGAATGTTTTTAATCCAGATGTGGTGAAGAGTTGTAATCATATTTCTTCTCTTAGATAATCAACCTAATGGATTGAATCTATGAGGTATTATAAAAAAAGTATGATGAATTTTAGAACAGGACATTGTTATTTAACATTATACTTTATCTTTCAAAGTACTCTCCTCCCAAACAAACACGCTTGTTCCACCAGTCCTGTGGTTATCGGAAGTATTTCAGGAAGTCTTCTTTGTTAATTGCTTTGAGACGATATGCTCATGGCACACTGTAGCATAGCAATGTCATTGTTGATGGCATGCTGACAAGCAGAAAGGTCACCATAAAAGGACCCACCCACCGTCTATTAGTAACCATCATCATTCACCAGACATTTTGATTGCACTTCCTATTTTAGGAATCTGGTGACTAACCTGATAAGGAATGTGTACCTTCTATGCATCTATATGTAAGAATGGAAAAATAAGAGTCTTTGCTTTATTACAGAAGTCTTAGTACAAATTGTCACATACGTCCTACGGTGCACACCATGTATACAGCATATTTACACCAACCCTGGAGAAGGAATAAATAAGAATACATTTTGGACTGTTAATAACATGTACATAACCTGTGCTAGTTAGCAGAAGACTGCTACACCCGAAAATGTGCATACAATACCACATTCCCTCAATTCCCTTCAATTGTGCACACAGCACAAAGCAGCCATTAAGACATACATAGTGGTTTGCAAGACCCACTTAGTGCCTACAAACAGCTCTTTGTATGGATTTAACCTCTGTTCCACATTTATATCTACTCTTCAGTTTATTTTATTGGAACATGCCATATTGTATACAATACAATGCCATAAGTGTAGGTGATATTCTTAAGTAACATCTTGGGGGGTGATGCACTAATTGTGAAAAAGAGGTGATAAAGCAGAGAAAATTTTTCCAGTGATATCACGTCTCCAGTTCCTATGTTATTCTATAAATCCCATGCACTAAGATCTACAAAGTTGAAGACATTTTAGTGCATAAGCTTCATAAAATAACATAGGAAATGGAGAAGTGATATCACTGGAGAAGTTTATCTCCTCTTTATCACCTCTTCATCACCCCTTAGTGTAGCTTCCCTCTTGACTGCTAGAGATGTCAGTAATGCATTGTTTCACAGTGTGTTGAAGATCTCTTTGGCATCTAATTGGTTAATATTTGATCAAATTAACATATTTAACCCAATATTCAAAAATGCTTCAGGGGGTAATGAATTCATTAATTTACTTTGACATTGGCTCCTAGCACCCTTTATTTGTATATTTTTTGTTGTTTAAAGCTATGCTATCTACAGTTGAGAATATATCAGTTCTAATTTGTACATATTGTGCCAATAGTGAACTGTGCAATAAATAGTTACAATATATCTTAGATTAAGTGGTAGTTAAACTGTGGTCCTCCAGCTGCTCAGGACTACAACTCCCATAATGAGATGAGATCTCCAACTCCAGGCTAGTATTAAATGGCAACTAAACAGAAACATGAAGTAAATATAAGATACTTATACACTTATGCAGGTGAATATACAGAAGTAATTAAAGGGATAGTAATATTTTGTTTTATCTGTATTTTATTTTTGTAGGCATTAAAAAAACATGAAGAACGATATAACTCTTATCTCTCAAACCTTTATGGTTTGAAAGATATTCTCAAGCAAAGTTTTCCCTCCTGCCCCTTTTACCTAGTGTAAGCCATCTCGTCCCAGATGTGGAATCCAGTCCATAGACCAGACAGATAACACCAGAGGACAGTCTTCTTCCTATGAGAACAATGAAAGCCCTGCCCCCCCCCCTGACAAGTTTTTCAGGTTTTTCCCCTATCTTAATTGAAGATTGTCCCTCTCTGCAGTCTACATGGGCACCTCCCTTCTGATCTGGCTGAGCAGTGTGACATCAGTAAAAGGGACAGGAAGGGGATACTTTGTCATTGAATTACTCTTGAACTACAACTCTGACAGAATTGAAATAACACTCTCCAAAGTCCAAATACTATGATGATTAATTGGAGCTGCTTTTATTATGAAACATTACTATCCCTTTAATGCTATTGGAGCTACATGTGCTGGTATGCACTAAAGCAATGCATTGGAGATATCTTTATCATCCAGGGGTTAACGTGAAAAAGGTGACAATCCCTATTTGCAGAAGCTTTCAAACCCACGAGCCACCATGTGGCACATTTCAAGTTGTAGGAGCAGGACCCTCTGTCATTCCCCTCACAAAATACTCGATTTATCTTACTGAATTCAAAACCAATTTGATACCATATTGCATCACTTTTTTCCTCCCCCCAGAGGCAGATTCACTCTAAAACATCAGAATGGAGTGAACTGAGGGCTTTGCTAACATCTAATAATAAATTAAACTGTTAAATGTTGCAATATATATGTCTGTTAGTGGTCAAAAGTTCAAGATTCCTTCCTTAGTTCAAGCAGGGTCAACACCTAACCTCAGTGGAATATACCACTTCCTAAGCAATGACAAACAGCCGTTCATTACAAGTTGAAGTGTTTTTATTCTGAATTTCATTAGCAACTGATTATGCATCTGCAATCACAGCAGCCTAGTTGTTATGCTCTTCTTTTCCTCGACATGCTACATTTCTGTGTAGAGCGATGTTCAAGCAATCATGTTGATAGAATAAATACTCTATAACATCTGTAAGGTTTTCTAAGTGCAACAATTGTACATATACTGAACAATGGCTTTACACATCTGTTGTCAAGTAAGCTCAATCTTCTATAACCCAGAGAGGTATTCAATGCATTGCAACACCAGGGAGGAGATTCACTAAGCGGGGATAAAGAGGTGAAAAAGTGGAGATGACTTCTCCAGTGATATCACTTCTCCAGTTCCTATGTTATTCTATGGAGCCTATGCACTAAGATCGCCAAAGTTGAAGAAATCTTAGTGCATAGGCTCCATAGACTGACATAGGGATTGGAGATGTGATAAACTGGAGAAGGGGGGGGGTCACTAAGTGGTGATAAAGAGGAGATAAAGTGGAGATGACTCCTCTAGTGATATCACTTCTCCAGTTCTTATGTTATGCTATAGAGCCTATGCACTAATATCTACAAAGTTGAAGAAATCTTAGTGCATAGGCTCCATACAATAACATGGGGATTGGAGATGTGATAAACTGGAGAAGTAGGGGGGATTCACTAAGCGGTGATAAAGAGGAGATAAAGTGGAGATGACTTCTCAAGTGATATCACTTCTCCAGTTCCTATATTAGTCTATGGAGCCTATTCTGTTTCCCAATCCTCCAAAAATGCTCAAAATAAACTATATTGTATTGGAGAAGTATTCAGCCTCCAGGGAATTAGACATAAATCTTCTGTGTTAATGGGATAGTAACGATTGATTTTGAACATATATATTGAAGGTTTATCCTGCTGCGCACAATAAATGTACTCTAACTGTGAGAGGTGTTTTATTAAAACATTACCTCAGCTCAAAGTTGCATTTTTGGGGACACATTACCTGCATGACCTGCAATTTTATAATTGTGCAGTATTGTATGGGGTTTCTGGTCAGCACCACCTTAAAATATCAGGCCATAGAAGTACTGCACTAAAAGATTAAAGTTTGAACTACAATAACTTTTGAATAAAACATCCGTCAGTGGTGGAAGTAATCATAATTTACTCAGGAAGATAAACCCTGCAATATATATATTTTTAAATTATACGCTTGACTATCCTTGTAATGGTTTATAATGTTTCAAGATTAGTAAAATGTTATGGGGACTAATCTATAGTTAGAGTGTTTGGCCTTTCACTTCTGTGTATCAACCACATTTAACCCTTTGAATGACAGAGAGGTGAACAAAGCACTGCAAAGCACCTGTCTATAAATATGATGTTAACCTCTTAGTGACCGGCCGCGCCCGCCAAATTTTTTCCCCCCATTACATTCAACGACTTCCTGGATGTACATGTATGTCCTTTGTCACTAAGTGACAGATTCTGCGGGATGTACATGTAC
This sequence comes from Rhinophrynus dorsalis, assembly GCA_037306005.1. NCBI lineage: Eukaryota > Metazoa > Chordata > Amphibia > Anura > Rhinophrynidae > Rhinophrynus > Rhinophrynus dorsalis. The sequence continues at coordinate 348,707,631 of CM074724.1, read as the reverse complement.
ATCCATTGTCGCGATGGTGTTAACCCTTTGCGTGCCAGAGTGGTACGGAACGCATTGCTTTGCAATGCGTTCCGTACCACTCTGGCACTCAAAGGGTTTTTAAAGTAAGTTTCAGCGTGTTTAGTCCTGTGTCAGAAATGATTTGACATGCACTGCCATCAAGGGAAGCAGATATACATTTATTTCAATCTGCACAGTTTCTTACGTGTATTTCAGTTCACATTCTCGTCTCTCTACCTTATCTCCCCTGCACTCTTCCTCTTCCTCCAGTTGTTCCTCCCCCACTGTTCTGAATGCTTTTTGACTCACTCACCTACAACTTGAATACACCAGAAGTACCACCAAAGTAATCGTCAAAGAGTGTGATGAGTGCGCAGACACAGGTTCAGAGACGTAAACAGACATTGGTGCACTTCGTTCTTACTTTCCCTATCCCCCCCATCCTAGGTTTTTTGGAACTGATTGCAGTGAATGAGCACTATGATTCTCCTAGGTATTACAGAAACCTGGTTGGATGGTACTCATGAAAGAACAGTCAATATAGTGTGATATGGTCTTTTTATGAAGGACAGGCTAAACTAAAGAGGGGGAGAGGAATGCAAAATAGGTTTTATCACAAAGCATAAAGACAGACGTAAATGAAGGAGTTGCTGAAAATATAGAAACACTGTGGGTTGAAATACAAAGTGGGATAAACTTTATAAAAAAGATGCTGATAGATATGTTCTACAAGCCACCTTAAATTGAGAGCTCAGAGAAGTCCAACTGGTCCGTCAAAAGGCTTTTATATTAGGAAATGTAATAATAATAGCAGATCTAGCTACCTTGAAATTGAATGGAGAAATGAGATTTGCAGCACAACAAAAGGAAATCCTGTTATAGGCTTAATGGAAAATCCATATCCCACGTTGTAGAGATGTCTGCTAGAAATGAAGCCATGATGGAACTAGTCATGACAAACAATTCTGAAATGGTGTACATTATACTGGTATGGGAGCATTGAGGTAGCAGTGACCATAATATGGTATCCTTTGAAATATTTTATTAAAAACCCATTAATAACCAATATATTCAAAGGCTAATTATAAAATGCTAAAATCAGTGTTAGGAGGCATTCAGCTAGATGTTATTTTCAAAGACAAAATGTGGAAGAAAGATGGAATTTGTTTGTTTTGAATAAATATACTCATCAGTTCACAGGAGAGAAAAAAAAATGGGGGAGGGAGAGGAAAGGGAAGTAAGGAACACACTTTCACCTAGGCTGGCGAGCCCAGACAGGATACCTAATCTAGGGGCCTTCAAAATCCTCCGCCCCATTACCACTGTCAGGGTGTCAAAGACCTCTGTCCAGAACTGAGAACCCCTGGCATTCCCAAATCATGATTAGGAAACCAGCACTAGGTAAACTACACTTGTGCCAGGAATCTTATTCATAAATCTCATATGTCTGGGTGTGTAATATGTCCTGTGGAATATTTTGAGTTGAGTGAGCTGATGACCAGTATGTGTAGTGACAGCTGAGGGGTCCGTCTTGGCCAACAACCATTCCCAGTCTTCCATATTGTCCAGGTCTTCCTGCCATCTAAAGTTCTCTTGTATAAAGGGGAAAGCAGCCTCGTCAGCTGCCATTTTTACTGCAGCCAAGAGCCCAAACTCCTTGATTGCAAATGGGAGTTCAGACCACTGTGTCTGTATTGAATGCCTAAGTTGTACGTAGTTTGGTAGGTCCAAACTCACCATGGAGTTGTTTGAAGGTTTTAAGGGAGTTGTCACTATATAATTGACCCAAAGTAAGGATACCAAAGTGGGCCTGAGTCCCAACAAAATCTAAACCATCGAGATTGGGGCATCACTTTATTATTCCAAAGTGGCATGTCCTGATCTTGGTCATCATATCGGGAGATGCGTTGTATGTCTCTTCATACTCTTTGCAGAGTCTGAGCAGGCAAAGTCGTTGTAGTGCTGACCTCAAGACCCATCAGTAACAGCTAGGATAACAAGAAGCCATGATGAAGAATTTCAGTCTCTAGTTTTACAAAAGCATGGCTTGTATTTGGGTCAGCCAACGCTGACCCTGCCATGTCAGAAAGTAACAATGAAATTCAGGGAGAGCAATGTCCCCCTCCTCTCTCGGCCATTATAGCATTGATAAACTAAATTGAGATTGTTTACCTCGCCATATAAAAGCAGTGATTATTTTGTTCAGCTCCGAAAACAAGGAGTTGGCAAGATACAGTGGAGTACTCTAGAATATATATAGAAATTTGGGGAGAAATATAATTTTCTTAGATTGGAGCGTCCTATGAGGTTGAGAGGAAGATTACGCCATAATTCTGTATTTTCCCGGACATTTCAATAACCAGTAAAAGAAGTAGGTTTTTTTAATTATTTAAGTCAGGAGGGTCAGATGCATAATTCAAAAATATAAAGTTTGCAATACAATCTGCAAATAAACAATTAAGGCAGCCAACATTGAAGATTTGCAAAAGACTACAGGATGATTTCCCTTAACAGTATTAGCCCCTACCACATCTGCTGGGATATTGTTCCATGAGTCTATCACCATTTCTATTACGTTTTACTTAAGCACATTACCTCAGAATTTTCCACTCTCTGTCTTTAGATCTGAGCAATACAGATAGTTATGATAATTGGTTTCAATGCAGATAGAACATTGATCCAGGGCAGGGGCAAAACTAGAACCTACTGGACCCTGGTGCAAACTCTTAGGCTGCTCCCCCTTCCGTTTGTAAGACATAAACACATAGACATACATACACTCATGCAGACAAACTGACGGAACAGAGCACTATATTACAAAGCACATGCATAAATATTTTCAGAAGGTTTCATTTTCTGCTTTGCCACAACACAAATAATTCACAGGTGCTCTGAGCATATGTGAATCATTTGCATTGGTGCCAAATATAAATGTAAATCTTCAGAACCTAAAAACCATCTCAAAAACATTTGTGCTTTTTATCGTGATGCTTTTTTCCATCAGCCTGTATATGTCAGTTCCCCTTCTTTCATGCCTTTACCTGTCTGTCCCAAGTCCCCACATTATTCTACCCAGTCATCCCCTCCCTCTTGTCTTTTTGATTCCCTCTCTCCCAGTCATCCTTTTTTCAGCTCCATTCTATTGCCCCATCCCCTTCCTTTTCTTCCCCTAAATATTCCCCCTCCTCTCTCTCTCTCCCCAGTCTTTTATCCTCAGCCTTACCCCCTCCCATTCTGTCCCAGTGTCCACCTTCTCAGCTTCTTCCCCACTCAACTAGTATTTTGATCCTCTCTCTCTCCCTAAATCTCCCATTCTCATTTTTTCTCCATCAGCCCCCTTCTCTCTTCCTCAGTATTCTCACCCCCTTTCTGACACCAGTATTTTATCACTCAGTGCTCCAACAACCTGCTTTTCTCCAGCCCCTTTCTCACTCCTTGAGGGGAGGACCATTCCTGAAGCACCCTACTGCTTGCCTACAGACAACTATTTCAGTGCTTTCTTGGAGTCTCAGCATGGTCCAATAAAAAAAGAGTGTGGGGATATGATGTTATATTCCAGTGTTCTGCATTATGTAATTATGAGAGGATCAGGAGGGAGCCCTGAAACAGGCCTCAGGAAGCCGATTAGAAGAAATCTTCTGATCTCCCCTACTGGCCCATTGTCCCACTCCCCACCAGAAAAGGGATCCTCTTGAAGGTTTTAGAGGCTGTTGGCCCCCTGGGACACAGAGCCCAGGTGCAGCTGCACCCTATGCACCCAATGTAGATATCCAATGACCATTTGGAGTCAGAAGGATTTTTACCTACTAAGGGCATAATTGGGAATGGGGTAATTTTGCCTGGTGGCAAGGTGATCCTATTATGGCCATATAATGGGTCTAAAACTTCATAATTGATACCGTGATTATAAGTAGGCAATGTGCAGCAGTATAAAGGGTTGATATTGAAAAAATATGCATGTGTATCAATTGTCAGAAATGGTTTGCATTACAGGTATTTAAATGTATTTTTTTCTATGAGTGTGCTATCCAAAACCTAGACTGGAACTGGAAGTGGCTAAAATGGAAGGGGGGGCAGAGTTGCATTCATCTGGATCATTAAAAACAAGAGTGAAACAGCATGTCTTACATCAATCTCATGAGAATTGCTACTATGTTACTATTATTTGTTTTGCCTCTTAGCCTCCAACATGCAACCAAAAATGGCGTTAACTTCTTGAACGTTAGAAAGATCTACAATCAATACATGGGAAGCAATGCAGTGGAGATATCACTAGCATCCATTGTGTTAAATAAGCTAGCCAGTACAGGTGTGGGTAAACTGGCATATACATTGTTAAGCTTAGCAAATAAATGAAACATTGCAGAAACATATAAACTGATACAGGGGTATTGCGATTGATGACCACACCCACTATTCTGCACTTTGGGTGAGGCCAGTCCAGTTTATGTGCCCGTCACAATTAGGATCTGTAGGTAGTTTCTTAATTTGCTAATGGGAAATCTGCCCCATCTGTGCAGTTTCTTCAGTCTTTAGTGTTAGAGGTAACTTTTTAGCTCATGTGAATCACTCAGTGGTAACTATAACATTTTGATTCATCATAGTCACACTGAAAGAAGCTTGGTGGTCATTCCGGAAAAGCCTATAAAATGCTCAAGTGAGTCTGTACTATGAACTATTTATATATCATTACATTTAGAATAGTTTAGGGGATACTGTGTTCCTCTGAAGATTCACAGATCCAAGAGCAATAAAGCATGTAGGATGAAAGACTTTAGTTAGGAGCAGCGTTGCCAGCCACGAGCAAATATACTGATGGTCATTAAAATGCTAAAACTGGAGTCTGTAAAAAAATGGCATGTCAGGAAAAATACTTGGAAAATACATGTAGTGAGCATAATGTACCTTGCATTAACTTTGTCCTTTTTAGCTGTGTCCTCCGCTTTAAATTTATTGAGTGGTTCTCAATCAAGATACAGTGGCACCTTGCTATGGCATAGGAACCAGCTTAAAGGGATAGTAATGTCGTTATTAAAATGTATCTGTGAGTCCTTATGCTTTTTCTAACACTTTGCGCTATGTTGAATGACTTACAGGTCTGAAGTTCAAAAGCTATTCAAGGTAAAAGGATCCCCCACCCACCCCTTCTGGCCGCCTCTCCTTAGACCTGCAATCCGGTCATGGGACCAGATGGACTCAGTGAGGGACACACTTCAGTCAGTACGTTTAAGGAAAACTCCGCCCCCCCTTAACAAAGGAGGGTAGGATTTTCTTTTTGCTTATTGAAGATTGTCCCTCACCGCGCTCCATCCGGACCACACTTAGAGGAAGCGTGATGCAGCCAGAAGAGGTGGGAAGAGGATCCTTTTAGCTTGAATAGCTCTTGAACAACAAAACTGTAAGTCATTAAACATAGCACAAATTGATATTAAAAGTCTAAAGAAGACTAAATATAAACTTTAATAGAGACATTACTATCACTTTAAGGTGTCACTTTTTTTTCTATGAAGAATGTTAACCTATAGGGACAGTGCTATGGGAAACCTTGATGGAGGCAAATTTGGAAATAAATGTAGATAATAGAATTTGCAGCAAATATGCAGTGTCCTTAGCAGCTGCAAAAGCCTGCAAGATATTAATAAGCATAAAAACGAGAGCGATATTTTTCGGGACAAAATGCGCTGATACTATATAACCTAAATTGTTATTTTTCAAAAACATCCCAAACTATGTTCTCTGTCATCCAATGTGGAACACATGAACAGTGGGATAAAGTTCCCTCCTCCTGAAAGGCAGGGCACTTTTAAATAAAGGTCTCAGAGGTGGAGACTCCCATCTTCCCTTCTCTTTACCCCCACCTACTACATTCAGTTTTAAGTGATCTCCCACACAAAATGGGTGTATTGGCACTTCTCTCTTCTTTTATTATCTTAGTATATAGGGCTGTATAATCCTCCATTAGGCAGGCTCCTATTTACTGGCTTCCTCTGTCATGGATTGCCCAGTTCACAGGTTAATTTGTAGGACCATAAACTTGTGGTGGTTGACTTGAATCCTTGCCTTTACCTCACTAGTGAGCTTCTTTGAGGCTTCTCTCTATATGATAATGGGAGCCTGAAAACTGAAGCTACAGGTGAGTTAATCTCTTGAGTGCTATGGTCCTGTATTGTGCGGTGTCCCTGCTTTACTGGCATTCATCACAGTTTGATATTCTGCCTGATTATATTACTTTATTTTATTAGGTTGTATTTATACAGGCTTCCTGGGTGCTGAGGTTGTTAATCCCTTTACTCACTTTAGTGCACTTTTCTGATTATTTTCTAATCATTTATTTATTAACTTATTATTTTACCTAGATTATGTTTGGATGCCCACTCATTGGCCATTTTGGATTCACACAGCTAGCATGCATGAGCATATCTCAACTCCGGCTGATCACAGTAGCTTCATTTGGACTTATATTGCTTCATCTGACCTATTCTACTCAGCAGTTACCTGTAGGACCTGTTGCAACATTCTGGGGATGACGCTTTTAAATGGTTTGAGAGGCACATGATGCTTTTTTGACTGAACCCCCAGAAACCTTTGTTTCACTGGCTTCATTAGAATAGAAGGGGTGGTTTTTCAGTAACTATCTTTCTTTTGGCTTGCCACACCCTGCACAAAGGCTGTTCTCTCCCTCCTGCCTAACAATTTAACCCCTTGCAGTCAGATAAGTACTTCTGTATACTTTTATGTACTTTTGTCTTACTTTTCTGCTATTTTGACTACCCTTGGATTTTTTCTAGGGGTCTTTTTCTGACCATGCCAAAACCCAAGGCACACAGTGACAAGTCCAGTGCTAAAGCCAGACTGGGCTTTCTAGGGAATATTATGGTACTTTAAGTTCCTCCTGTGTCGTGGCCCCTACACCTACTCCGCCTTCTTCTGCTGATCAGAGGCTAACCAGTCTACTCAGTCTAATGCACCTTAACTACATCACCCCTATTGAGGGTATATGCCTATTTCCTCTTACCATTTGTCCTCTGGTTATTACAAGGATCCTACTCCAGTTGCCACTCTGCAGATTTATCCAGTCTTTACCCAGCACACAGTTCAAATGGATCAAGGAATAAACTTAGTTATTGGTATATAGTAGAAGAAAATGACCATGACATTTTAAACACAATTTGTTTAAAAGCAGTTTGGATTCACCAGCCTTAACAATAAAATCATCCTAACATTCTACAACACTAAACTGCTTCATCAGGGCCATCAACTGCTTTATATTTGCTACCTGAAAGGGGTGTTCCTGGATAATAATATACCTCCCTCACTTCTCCCTTTCTATTATATAACAACAACCCAGGAAATTCTTGAGATCTACCCACTGTTTTATTACCAGGAGTATCTCAGATACTTTTTAATTGTAGCTTTCACATTTCAAGCTAATTTTACCAAAAGTCTCATATAGAAAATGTAATCTACAAAGGAACTCTACATTAGGTATAAAGTCAAGGTAAAATAAAGAGAAAATATCTCTACTTCTCTAGAGAGGTGGCAGATATTGTATAAGATAAAAAAATGTCCACACACAAAGTACGGCTACACTATGCCAAATTCCAAGCAGAAGAGAATATAGCTCAGCTTTTAACCCTTTGAGTACAATGTGTTGTACAATCCTCTCGGATTAAAAAGGGTGAACATGGTTTCTCTAGGGATATTGAGGAAATAAGAAAAGCTAAAGGAGGCATAAAAGTTTAAAGTCAGAAATGGGTAGATATATAAAAAGAGATAAGAAAATAGCTTACTATATGAATCATTATTTCTGCTCAGCATGTATAGTGTACCGTGAAGAAGGAGAACTCCCAACATAGAAACGGAATTTGATGGCATATAAGCACCATTCGGCCCATCTAGGGTGAAATAGTGAAATAACAGAATTTGATGGCATATAAGCATCATTCGGCCTATCAAATCTGAAATCATAAAGAAGTGGACAGGAGTTTATTTACTAAGCATAAGGTTTTATTTCTATTATTAAAATGAAAGGGGGACATCACCCTTAGCTGATATTTTTAATCATTATTTTTTGAAAGGAGTGCTTCCAGATGACTGGAAATTTGCCAGTGTAATGCCCCTTCACTACAGGCCTGTGAGCCTAGCATATGTAATCTGGAAAACAACGGAAATGTTATTAAGAGTAAGAATTGTGGCATATATAAAGTCTAATGACTTGCAATATGCATGGCAGCACAGGTCAGCAATCAGGTTAAATTTTACCACATGACAGGAGGCTTCATATTTTGCTTTACTTCCTTTACGGAAAAACTCCAATAGCAGCACAGAACTCCCATAGTAACAACCAATAAGAAAAAGGAGAATCAGGTAATATAAGGCACAACACAGCTAAACCCCTCCTTTTTCTTTGCTGCTCCAACAAGCTGCATACTGGAGGGTAGTCAAATGGAAAATAAGTTAGCTGTTTGAAAAGTAAAATTGTGTTATACTCAAATGCATTCAGAGGACATACAGATTACTTGTCAGGTGCCTCAAGGGTCAGTGTTTAGTCCTGTTCTACATTAATATCTTCTATTGTGCCTATTTGTAGGTGATGCAAAGAATTGTAACGTAGGTGACAGTCTAAGGGGAATGAACCAAATTTATAATGATTTAGGAAAACTGGAGAAATGGACAAGAGTGTGGGGTGTAAAGATTAAATCTGCAAAAAGGAAGATAATTGTTTAAGGCACAAAAACCCAGAAGTGGAATATGTATTTACTGGTGTTTAGCTGACAACAGCAGCTGAGTAAAAGGGGCTTGTGCATTATTTTTTAAGTAATGAAGTAAAGCAGTGGGAAAGCTAACAGTGTGCTGGGTTGTACAGGAAGCAATATTAGCAGCAGGAAGAGAGGCATTAGTGCCATTCTAGAGATCATTGCTAAGCCCTCACCTATAATTCTGACCACATCTCCAGAAGGATATTTTTTACAGTTAAAAGAGTCATCAAAGTGGTGCAAGGTATTCATGGAAAAACTTAACAGGATAGACTGAAATACCTTAATATGTATATCTTGGAGGAGAGAAGAAGAGGGTGGGTATAATGGATACTTTTAAATATAGTAAAGGGTTTTAAAAAGAAGAGGACATGATCAAAAGTTAGAATGTGGAAAATGTATATGTAATGTATGTCTTAAAGGGATAGTAATACTTCATTTTATCTCTATTTTATTTTGTAGGCATTAAAAAAACATGAGGAACAATATAAGTCTTATCTCTCAATCCTTTATGGTTTGAGAGATATTCACAAGCAAAGTTTCCCCCTCCCACCCCTTTTACCTAGTGTAAGCCATCTCTTCTCAGATGTGGAATCCAGTCCACAGACCAGACAGATAGCAGAAGGGGACAATCTTATTCCTATGAGAACAATGAAAGTTTTTTCAGGTTTTTCCCTTATCTTAATTGAAGATTGTCCCTCTCTGCAGTCTACCTGGGCACCTCCCTTCTGCTCTGAGGTGAGCAGTGTTACATCAGTAAAAGGGGCGGGAGGGGGATACTTTGTCATTGAATTACTCTTGAACTACAACTCTGACAGAATTGAAATAACACTCTCCAAAGTCCCAATACTATGATGATTAATTAGAGCTGCTTTTATTATGAAACATTACTATCCCTTTAAGTGCTAATTTATGGAAAGGGTGATAGATTTGTGGACCAGCATCCCAGATGAAGTGGTAGGTACTAATACAGTAGAGGAATTGAAACAAAGTCTAAGACTTTTTGTTAGATATGAAAATTGACAGACTGAACTAGCAAATTGGTTCTCATCTGACATCAAAATCAACAATATCTGTACATGTTAACTCTTTTGGTGCTAGAAGCATATCCAGCATACTGTGAACAATCTAGAAATTGTCTATTCTTGTCTAATATTCCATCATACCTCAAATCAAATCCTTTAAAATCCAACCTGTTCATAACCACATCCATTTAGTATTCATAGATTCTCTCTTTTTCCTTCCCAATGATGCAGACCATTGGCCTAGAACATATAGCTCAGTCATCCAGTTCCTCAACTGCAATCATTTTTTATTATTTCATATCTCTGGGTAATGTCCATCAAGAAAATACAGTTTGTTTTTTTTCTTTTTTGGTTCAAGAGTTCTAATTCTGCTTGTGCATCAAATCTGTCCAGTGAGTTTTGCTATCTATTTATAAAGAAGTAAACCATGCTAACTGAGATTTATAGTTTGCAAACAAACTACTAAAACAAACTACTAAAAACTACTAAAAAAAGGGGAAACTTTGCTTTACATTTAGAAACTGGAGAGGCAATAATGATGGAATGGATTTCTTTTAAACTTAAAACACTACGACTTGAAAAATAATTAGTCAGCAAAACTAAAGCATGTAAATAATGGACTCATAAGGGACAAACAGAGCTCAGCTGTAACGTATTTAGATTGTGTTGCTATATAAATAACATCCAGACTGATGTACTAAAATGAATTCTGGAGTAAATCAACTGAACAGTGTTAAACAAATAAATAGTCCCAATGGTATATTTGATTTGAAACCCTTAAATCAGTGGTTTCCACACTAGGGGGCATGCCCCTCTGGTGAGGTCAATAGGCTTTCCTGGGGGGTGCTGTCTATTTCTGTATCAACTGACTGTATTGCTATTCAATGTAACAGTATTCCTATTATCAAAACATGATCATGGTTAGAACCTGGAGAAAGGCTGGTTCTTATAGTGGCTGTGAACAGCGCAATCTGCTATGATTATACTTGTGATATACTTATACTTGGCGCCGAGACTGTATTATTGGCTTGTTAACCCCTTAAGGACCCATGAAATGCCAGGACTGTCAAGCGGATCCCAGCAGTTAAGGACTGGTGATGGTTCTGGCACGTCATGGAATTCTGGAATGGCAGCATGGGTGCATATCGCTCTGCCATCCCAGAATACAATGCTCATACAAAAAAAAAAAGATCCTTGGTCCTTAACAGCCGCCTGCCGGATCAGGCAGTTGTTAAGGGGTTAAAATAGCTGTAGTAAAGAAACCAATGCATGCAATGGATTCTTTAAACTATATTGCAAAAGAAATAAATGCAAATGGATACTAATATAAATATGTGTAGAAACTGTAATATGTAAAAAAGGGAGGGGACATGAGGATTTGGTGAACACCAAAATTGGGGCATTAGTTCAAAAAGAACCACTGCCTTAAAGCCCTTTGAGTGCCAGAGGCCTATCCAACGCAATGCGTTGGATACGCCTCTGACACTTGAACGGTTAACACCGGAGACCTCTATATTATGCAAGGTGATTTAAAGCTCCATATAAATGAATGAGCATTTGTACTAACCCCCTGTGGTGCCGTTGGTTTGCACCAAAATAGTTAAAATTCTCCACCAGCCTCTTTGAAGTGTTGTTATCACTGCAGGGGAAGATCACTTATTTCTAAGGCCAACTGTATCTCTATAAGCTGGGATTCAGGTCAGTAAAACCAGTAATTTTTTCTCTATAAATCTGAACTGCATGACATAACCATACCACTTTGATTATAGATTCCCATTAGGTTTTGTAGACAAGGGCTTATTAAACTGCAATAATGTCCTCTTGCAATGCACTGCTCCTCAGTTCTTTAAGTCTGTATGCAAAAGGCAGAAATTATATACATTATCCACAGAACAGTGTTTTTATGCCTCCAAAGAGATTAATAGAGGATGATTTTACTAAGAAGACATGCAGCAATTCTGGGGAAAAGCAATTAAAAAAATCCCCATTGAAGATATGCATTGGAGACCTCTTTAACACTCAGGGGTTAACCATTTCAGTGCCAGATGGGTGTACAATGCATTGCTCTGCAATGGGCTGGACACCCCCAATCTCAATCAAAGGGATAAAAGACATAATTAAATCAATAGAACATTTGGAACCTTAATTTGTCATGTACAGGGAGGTGTGCAACACATGCTTACTCCATCTGATCATCAAGTCATTAACTCCTTAAGGACCAGGGTCCTGGGAAGTAACCTTCCCTTAAGGACCACTTTGGTCTTTCCGACATGCCTGTACACGTGACCTGTTAATCATACCGGTGTGCCACATTAGGGACTGAGAGAGATCGCTCCAGTCTTGGAGCGGTCAATTTCAGTCCCCGTTTTTACTTACAGTGCTCCAGGAGGATCTCTTTAAGTAAAATGTACGTGACGTGCTATGGCCAGTCCTTTGGGGAAAAAATGAGTGTTTTCAAATAATTGATATCTGTTTTTATGTTGTACTAGTCATTTTTCTGTAAAATAAATTGATTTTGAGAAATGAACCTTTATGTTTATATGACAGTGTGTACTATATGCTAATTCCCAACACTGTATGCTAATTAGATTTGTTTAAAGCCAAACTTATTTACTCCTTGTGCTACTAGAAATGACTGCGGCATGTGGGCCTGCCTAGATCCATTCGTATCACAGTGTGTGGAAGTATTGGCTAGCACAGAAGCTAATTAGCATAATGTGCCACACTGCCATAAATTAATAACGGTTAATTTCTCTAAAGCTGTTTATATTAGGACAACATATAGAAAGGGCCAGTTTAACCCTTTGCATGCCAGAAGGGTATGCATTGCTTTGCAGAGCAACGTGTTGCATACCCCTCTGGAGCTCAAGTGGTAAAAAGATAGTAACCTTTTTTTTTATTTTATATATTTTACAAGAACAGAATATGAAAAGTAAATAGACTATACTTCTTTCACATTTTTATACCCGTTTATGTAACTGACAGAACCCCCTCCCCCCAAATCTCTCTCCCCAGTAAACTATGAAAGCAGGATAATGATACAGTGTAACGCTATCCCTGCAGCGGACTTGTGTGTACTTGTAGATGTATTTTTTTACTTTGTATCTTTTTCCACCTGCTTTCACAGTCCCTGACAGAAAACTCTGTGAAAACAGATCCAGAAAGCTCACTGTCAGGAACATAAAAGTGTTAAAAATAGGTAAAGATGAAAAGGCATTAATAAAAGGTATAAGCAATTTAACGTTACATATTATGCACTTGCAAAGTGAAAACATTAGTTTTATTAACATTTTCCTTATATACTGCCAACTTATTCTGCAGCTTCTATGCCTTGAACCCCTTAAGGACCCATGACGGTCCTGGCACATCATGGGTTGGCGTGCAATAAGGTCCAATGACGTGCTAGGTCCGTCATGGATTTCAGAGCTCCCCACGTGGCTGCAATCCATTCAGGAAGCCCTGATTCAGATCGCAAAAAAAAGATGGTCCGTGGTTCTTAAGTGATGGGCGCGTGCGTGCACGGCCAGTCCTTAAGGGGTTGTTATATGTCAAAATTTTCAAGAAATGTGTTTAAGCGGAACATGTTTACATTATGGCCTGACTGTGGCCCTTGAGGACATATGACACTTCTTCTCATAAATAATGTCTATTGTGAGAAAGTGCGTGATATATCAAGGAATGAGCCTTTTACACACCTAATGTAAATATTATCACACTCGCAAAATCTAAATATTAGTTTTATTATCCTTTATATAGAGCCAACCTATATCACAACTTCTATCCGTTTAAAAGAGAAACAAAAATAGGGGTGCCCAGTAGTGCCTGATTAATTGAATAACAACCAATTGTAGAATTATATTTTTATATACTCACAGTATTTAACCCTTTGAATGCTAGAGGGGTACCCCTCTGGCACTCAAAGGGTTAATTGTTGGGAAAAGCATATACTTGAACCCAACAAAAGAACCTGCAGAGAAATTTTCCCATCTCTGCTCAGGACTTCTGGAATCAACACTGAAACTCAGGATACGTAAAAAGGATTCATAATGAATAAAGAAATCCTCAAGAAGATATCAGTAAAAAATATATTTTTAAATAAAAAATCTTAGTACATTACAAATGGATGAGCGAAAAGGAAGAAGCATTGATGCGTTTCGCAGTTTTAAACTGCATTTTCAAGATGAGATTGGTTCTACCAAAAAGGAAAAACACAGTGGACAAACACTTATGGGGGGTCTCACGTTTAAATACCCCTCCCCACATGTTCATTGGTTCAGTGGGTGGATGGGGTAAAAAAGCATGTCAAACCCAATATATTCGACTTATCCTAAGCCCATGTAATTATTAACATTGTAATAATCACATATTCTAAAATAAAAATAAATTTATAAACTATAATAACCATAAAATATAAATAAAAAATAAGCGGAAGTAGTATTATCTTGATCGGGACAGTTGTCCTGTCCTACCGCTGAAAGCATATCTCCACCTACAAACAATCAAGACATACTACTGCTGTTGGGACAGTGATAATCCCTCCTGAGATTATTTCCAGCCAGCACATAAGTGTTAATATCCTATATGGTGAAACTGAATAATTATCCTATACTTCTATACAGTGTTACACTAGGAGCGCTTTCTGTTTTTTCTTTTTTTCTATCCATTTAAGAGATTGTTATATGCCGAAACCTTTAAGAAATGCAATCTGTAGCATTGAAAAATAAATGTAGCATCTCTTTTACTGTGTACATATCAAAGATTGTTTGTACACTTTCAGATAAAACTCTGGCTTTTTACAAATGTTTACTTACTCTAAAAGCTATACATTTAGCCATCATATATTAGTAATGTGCCTGTGCTCTAATGCAGAAACAAATATTCTTGATTACTGCAAGCTAGTCAGCGGTATGGTTAAATACATAGCCAATTACTCTGAGGAAAAGGTCTTTGAACCTGGTTATGGAAGACATCATAGAATATGTTATTGCTGCTTGTGCTGTAATGGATTTCTCAGAATTACTCTCTTCGGTGCTTTAGAAATGATGGCCAGTTGTCATCGTATGTAAGTGAGGTCAACTTAATATGCTGAAAAGATCAATATTTGTAGACTGTTAAATATTATGGTGCTCAGGTAACAGTATATGTGAGAATTTCTTTGTGAAAGATCAACAGTTTTAGTATATAGAGTTCACAAACTAACAAGGATAAAGAGCAGAAGACTCACTATTTGGATCATTACTGTATTTTTGTCCAGTAAAGATAATTTTACTCATTATGCTGTTGCTGCAATCTCCTGCACTCAGATCCTCATTTCTCATAAATACATATGTCACTCAGTGCATGTTTTACTGTAAATGGGAAACATATGAAGAGTAACAAGGGAATATGTTCTTGATAGATAACACTCTCCATCTGATCATTTAACTGTCTGTTATTGGGTATTATGTATAAAGGCAAAGAGGAGCAATTCCCCATTTTTCCTATTGATTTAACCACTTGAGTACCAGAGAGGTATCCAACGGTTTTAAATGGGGACTTAATCTTAACCTGTTGAAAGCAGGAGAATTATCTAATGCATTGTAGATCTACCCAACTTTCAGAGAGTTAAAAAATGGGACCCTTTTGAATTGATGGGAAATTGTATCTGCTCCTTTTGATGCAGCTGATCTGCCTAAGAACTCCCTCACTTTGTCTTTGGGGAAAGGGGTCCTTCCATATTTATTGCCTGTAAAATAGGTACATTGAAGTTCGGTCCTCATGGACTACAAACAGGCCAGGAAATATGGATGAGTTACTGACTCATTCATGTTGACTGACTCACTTGTGTTTAAGCAGGGAAAACTTTAACTATTCAAGTGCCACAGAGGTATACAACATGCTGAGTTGCAATGTGCTGGATACCTCTCTGGTATTCAAAGAGTTAAATTCTGGCCTGATTTTGGCCCTTGAGGACAAAACTTTGAAATTTCTGCCCATGAATAATGTCTGTTGTTAGAAAGCATGTAGTACATGGAGGAATGAGCCTCTTGGAGGCCTAATGTAAATCTTGATTTAAAGGGATATGTGGAAGGACCCATGACAGTCCTGGCACGTCATGGGTTGGCGTGGCAGATGGACCCATGACGTTCCAGGACCGTCATGGATATCAGGGCTATTCATGTGGCTGCATGCTATTTGGGGAGCCCTGAACCGGATGCACAAAAAAAAAAATTACCCATGGTATTTAAGCACTGGCCACGTGAGCGCATGGCCAGTCCTTAAGGGGTTAATTACAATCTCTAAAAACATTATTTGCAAAGCAATAAAGATTGCATAAATAAAATATGAAAATGACAACATGTGTGAAACTAATTATATTACTCTGCTGGCTTGCAGTTGAGCTCTTACTTTTAAATGTATAGTAATGTTTTATTTTGAAGTTAATAAACAGATACGTATAAATTTACTTACCAATATTGCGTTTTCTTCTGTGTACCTGCAAGGAATTTTAAATAATGGGAATGTCTCCACCCTCCAGCTGGGTAGGACCAATCAACAAGATTTAAGAAGATGTCTCCCGAATGTACCCTCAGTTTCCTTTTGGCTCAGCTGTAAAATACTAGCATATATATATATTAGTAGGGAGGGAATGCCTTGGAGGTACACAGAAGAAAACGAAATATCGGTAAGTAAATTTATACATTTCTTCTGTGTATCTCCAAGGCATTTTAAATAATGAGGCTTAAAAGCAGTTACCCATAAAAGAAGGGGGGATAAGCTTTCTTACCCATTAGTGGTGTACTATCACCTCCAAAACCTTCCTGCCAAAGCTGGCATCAACTGAAGCCTGAACGTCTAGGTGATAATGCTTCATGACGGTGGATATGGAGGACCATGTAGCTGCCTTACAGATGTCCAAGGGGGAAGCGTGTGCCCACTTTGCCCAAGAGGCGGCCATAGCTCTTGTGGAATGTGCCTTAATGTTAGAAGGTGCTACCAGTCCTGATTCTGTGCAGCATTTTTGAATACATGCCTTTAACCATCTAGAGATGGAGGCTTTAGATGCTGCTTTCCCTTTGAGTCTACCCTAGAAGTATATAAACAGGGATTCAGATGATCGAAATTCTTTTGTTCTCTGGAGATAAGTGGAGATACATCTGACTAAATCCAAGTTATGGAGGAAAGCTTCCTTGTGGTTAGCCGGATTGTTACAAAAGGATGGTAGTACTATGTCCTGGTTAATGTGGAACTCCGACATTATCTTAGGCCGGAAGGATGGTTTGACCCTGATGACGATTTTATCTGAATGAATGGATAAAAACGGAGCTTTACATGACAGGGCCTGAAGTTCATTGACTCTCCTGGCGGATGTCATTGCAGTGAGAAAGACAGTTTTCAACGTCAGGAGATGAAGAGAGGTGTCATTGAGGGGTTCGAAAGGTTGAGGTTGAGATTTCCTTTTAAGGACCAGATTCAGATCCCATGGGGCTACTATCTCCCTAATAGTAGGTTTAACTTTAACTATAGACCTGGTAAATCTCCTTACCAGGTCGTGTTCTGCTAAGAGCATAGCTAGGATGGCTAATAGGGCTGAGAGCTGAACCTTCAGGGAGGCTGGACGAAGGCCTGCCTGAAAGCCGTCTTGCTGCAACATCAGAATTGCTGCAACATCAACCTCTTCCACATGTATGTTCTTCTGATTACACCATTTTGAAAAGGTAGCCCAGACTCTGCAGTATACCTTTGACGTAGAGGGCTTTCTTCCCTGAAGGATGGTAGTAATCACAGGGTCTGAGAGTCCACACCTTCTTAACGAGTCCCTCTCAGCCTCCAGGCCATTAGGCATAACATCCTTAGGTTGTCGTGGAGGATAGGACCCTGATGTAGAAGATCCAGTCTCTGTGATAACTCCCATGGGGCCTTTATTGACATTTCTACCAGGTGTAAGTACCATATGTGTCTGGCCCAATTGGGGGCAATTAATATGGTTTCCACTTGGTCTTTCCGAATCTTCTTCAATACTTGCACTGGCACTGAATGGGTTAAGTGATGGCCAAATGCGTGCCCGGCCAGTACTTAAGGGGTCGTTATGTGTCAACATTTTCAAGAAATGCGTTTAAATGGGACATGTTTACATTATGGCCTGATTGTGGCCCTTGAGGACATATGCCACTTCTTCTCATAAATAATGTCTATTTTGAGAAAGTGAGTGGTGTATCGAGGAATGAGCCTCTTAGACACCTAATGTAAATATTATCACCCTCACAAAATCTAAATATTAATTTTATTATCCTTTATATAGAGCCAACTTATACCACAGCTTCTACCCGTTTAAAAGAGAAACAAAAGTAGGGGTGCCCAATAGTGCCTGATCAATTGAATAACAACCAATTGTAGAATTATATTTTTATATACTCAAAGTATTTAACCCTTTGAATGCTAGAGGGGTACTCCTCTGGCACTCAGAGGGTTAATAGTTGGGAAAAGCATATACTTGAACCCAACAAAAGAGCCTTCAGAGAAAATTTCCAGTCTCTGCTCAGGACTTCCGGAATCAACACTGAAACTCAGGATACGTAAAAATGAGGGAGAGGGAGGAAAGATGTAGACCAGGTTGAATCGCCAGAGAATCGTCAGGGCATTCTGTCACTGAGAGTGTGGGTCCTGCCACCTGGAGATTTGTCTTGGCATTCAGATTGGTTGCCATTAGATCTATTTCTGGGCAACCCTACCTGACTGTGAGGAGCTTGAAGATTTCCTGGTTTAGGGCCCACTCCCTCTGGTCCAGGCTGTTTCTGCTGAGAAAGTCCGCTTCTATGTTGCTTTTCCCTGAGATATGTGATGCAGTTAATTGAAGCAGGTGTCTTTTTGCCCAAAGGAGTAGAGGCCTTACTTCTCTGTTTATAGTTTGCCTCCTGGTGCCCCCCAGGTTTTTTATGTACATGGTTGTGAGTACATGGTTGTGAGCATATTGTCGGTTCTTATGAGAACATATTTGTGTTCTGGATGTAGCTGGAAGTGAAGAAGCACTCGTCTGACCTCCCTGGTCTCCAGAATATTGATGTGAAGGGACTGTTCTTTTGGAGTCCATACCCCTTGAGTTGTCCTGGACCCTCAGACTGCTCCCCAACCGCTGAGACTGGTGTCCGTGTAAATGACCTGCCACTCTGGGACTAGTAGTGATCTTCCCTTGAGGAGGTTTCCTGGGTTCAGCCACCAACAAAGTTTGCACTTGGCTGGCTGTAATAATGGAATTCTTTGGAATGGATTCCCAAGGTCAGGTTTCCAGTAAGTCAAGAAGTTTGCTTGGAGGATACGGCAATGAAATGTTGCCCAATGGAGGATCTGGGTTGCTGAAGACATTAGGCCTAGTAATTCCTGAAAGTCCCTTACATACAGATGGGGTTTTCTCAGAAAAGCCCGGGTTGTAAGCAGAAGTTTGGATATTCTGTCATTTGATAGTTGTACCAGGGATGTTCTGGTGTTGATGTGTAGCCCCAGAAACACAATCTTTTGTGAGGGAGACAGATGACTTTTGTCGAGATTGATGATCCAGACGACTTTCTGCAAGAACTGAAGGACGTCTTGTGTCTGGATTTTGGAGCTTTCAAATGATGGAGCCATAATCAATAGATCGTCCAGGTACGGTAAGATGTTGACTCCCTTCTTCCTGAGGCATGCTAGCGCAGGAGCTATAATTTTTGTAAAAACTCTGGGCGCTGATGATAGACCAAAGGGAAGGACTGTAAATTGGTAATGTTCCTGATTTACCACAAAGCGCAGAAATCATCTGTGCACTGGATGAATCGGGACAAGGTAGTAGGCATCCCTGTGGTCGATGGAGGTTAGGAACATCCCATTTGATAGGGAGTGTATCACTGACTCCACTGATTACATCTTGAAGTGGATGTGTTTGAGTCTTGCATTGATTTCTTTGAGGTCCAGAATAGTTCTGAAGAGACCTGAGTGTTTGGGGACCAGAAAGAAAGGTGAATAAATTCCTGAACCTCTCTCCTGGGCAGGTACCTTCTCTAGTACTTCCTGAACCATAATGCTGCTGATTGAAGTAAAAAAGGCCTTTCTGGTCTTTAAATTGGTTGGAATGCAAGATCTGAGGAATCTTGGAGCTGGAGGGGCAGATATGAACTCCAGAGTGTACCCAGTGTCCAGGATCTGAGAGACCCAGGCATCCAGAAGTACCTGGGTCTCCCAGATCAGGAGAAAGGATCCCAGTCTGCCCCCTACTGGGACCCATCCCGGGGCCCGCTGACCTTCATTGGGTTTCAGGTTTGAACTGAGGCTTCCTGAAGTAGGTGCATCTGAAGCCTCCTCTGTTGGAAAATATTCCTTTTTGTTCCTCCCGACGACCAGAGTTGCATCTTCTATTGTCACGAAAGGCCTGGTTATGATATCTGGAAGGTTGAAATGGAGGGGAGACTCTGCGCTCTCTCTTTCTTGTGGAAGGAATGGGCTTTTGTCCCCAGAAGCCTTTTTAATTATCTCATCCAGGTGTTGGCCAAAAAGGGAGGATCCTGTAAATGGAAGCGAGATGAGTTTGTTTTTTGAGGTTTCAGCTGCTTTCTATGGCTTTAACCAGAGGAACCTGCGCACTGAGATAGATAGGGCTGAGGACCTTGCCAGTCGACGAATGGTATCCAGCGAGGCATCACAGGAGTAGTTTGTGGCCTCTTTAATTGTAGCAACCTCCTTTAATAAGTTGGATCTGGAGACATCATATTCAATTTTGTCTTCCAACAGATGCGCATGACTCGAGTAACACAAGCCATCGCCGTGGCTGCCTTCAGGTTCTCCCCAATGACCGAGAATTGCTTCTTAAGAGCACTCTCCAACTTCCTTTCCATTGGGTCTCTCAATGAAGTCCTGTCTTCCATCTGGAGGATAGTATGCTTAGCCAGGTGGGCTATAGCTGCATCAATCTTGGGGGACGAGGCCCAGCATTGTACATCATTGTCACTTAAGAGAAACATTTGTTTGAATTTTCTGGGTACCACAGCTCTTCTGTCTCCCATTTTCCATTCAGAAAGGACCATGCCTGAAATAGATTGATGAACAGGAAGGACCGGGGCAGATTTATTTTTAGCCAGAGATGCTGTGTGTCCATTATGTCCATATCTTGCTGGGTTTCAGATAAACCCAGTGATTTATGCAGAAGTATAACAAATGGGTCAATACAGTCAAGATTAGAGACCCCTGAATCTTCGACCAGTTCACCTTCTTCTGATCCCATTTCGGAACGCTGGTCATCAAGGGGAGATTCCAGATCATATTCCTCCCCTGGTATCATGGTGGAGGTGCCTTCTCCCAACTTTTACGCTCTCTTTTTTGAGCCGGCTCTCCCTGTTGAATGGATCTAAAAGTCTCCTGCATAGTTGATTTCATCCAGGACAGGAAGTCCTTGAACTGTCCTGGAATATCAGGGCATGCTGCCTTTTTGAGACACTCATCACATAGCTTTGCAGTAGTAGAGGCTGGGAGTTTATAGTCGCAGCCTGCACACACCTTATACTTAGGAGTGGATTTTTCTACTTTGCTAGGGGGATCAGAGACATTCTTACCTTTAGAGGGGGCCTTAGACGGGGTAGACATGTCTGGAGCTATAACCCGATAACAGAAAGGCACAGCCACAAAAACATAGAAAAGGCATTTACTTACCTGACTGCCTTTAAATACCCCGCCAAGTGAACGCCACATCCAGTCTCTGATTTACCGGCATATCTCCCGATGCATGTCTCTGCGCATGCGCACTGGACCTGACGTGCGTTTCACTGTGGAATGCAACGTTCACATCCCCCGGAAGAGGCCGCAGCCGGCACTATCCACCTTAAAATGGCAACAAACATGGTGCTGCCAATGAGACGCTTGTCCGCAGTGAGAGAAGAAGCCTATTCCTGCTGAAGTAATGACCGCAGCATGTGGTAAGTAACGGGGGAAAGACTGGCGGCACACACGACGGCCTAGAAACACCAAACACGTCCATCCAGCTGGGTAGGACCAAAAAAACTGAGAGTACATTCAGGAGACACCTTCTTAAATCTTGTTGATTGATCCTACCCAGCTGGAGGGTGGAGATGTTCCCATTATTTAAAATGCCTTGAAGATGCACAGAAGAAATATTTTTTATATTATCGGTCATTGATTAGCTGGGAGTTTCTTAAACACTGATTGGCAGATTTCAACCAATCGGAGTTCTGGTGTGAGCCCTCGGCAAGTAAACATACACATACTTTTCTTTGCAATGCTTTTGCACTCCCTTTTAGTATTTCAAGGCTTAGGGGGGAATTCATCAAGGTATGTGAATAAGAGAAGACCAGATATGATCCGGCCATTGCTGGATCAGTGAATGTCTAATACACAAATCCTCAGTTTCCTTGCTTATTGAGCTATTGGCAGCTTGATGAATTCCCCCTTTAAACATGATCTGGGCATTAAGGTGACACCAAAGGATTGTTCTTCATATTGAAGTAACAATATTAATTTCATATTAGCCTTCCTTTTCTGGGGGAAGAGGAAAGTGTCAAAAGATCCTTCCCTTAGGTATATTATAATTAATATGGGGTCTTCCGACCCTATCTAAATTAATTTAACAATGTCTGAGGACCCTTCAGTACTTGGACTCCATCTTAATTAATGTAACAACATCGAGTAAAAGAAAGGTTCTTTAGACCCTTTCCTTGGGTATTTAATGTATTAATATGGGGCCTTGGAACAATTTTACTCTCCTGCAGGACAGTATAAATAGGTGTCAGAGGGCCTTTCGCTTGCTCTATGGACCAACGTATTATTTTATATATTTTTTGTAGTCTAATAATAAATTACCATGAATTTGTTTTCATTGGTGGGGTGATGATAAATGAATATATTTTTAAAAAATAAAATAAGCATTCAAAGGACCCCACGATTGTTGTCTCCCCTTGTCCAAATAAAATATGGGGTTTCAGGGCCCCATATAATTTTTTAGCACTCTTCGTCCTGATTTAATAAGGATGGTGAGATGGGTGGGATGTTATTCCCCAACAATTTATTTAGAGCCATTTTGGAAATAACAACGGCTAGAATTGTGATTTAGCTGCCATAGCAACATTTAACTGGAAACTTTGCTCCCATTTACCACTTAGGGTCTAATTTTATCTAGGCCCAGTACATATTTGTTACCATTGATGTGTGTAGGTTTTACATGTAAGGGGAATGTTCTTCAATGCTCTTTAAATTTGTTCATAATCATAAAGTTCTGTTGATACTCAGTATTTCATTTTCTCCTGACAGAAGCATAGGTGCAAAACAAAAATAAGCTTAACTGAGGTAACAAGATTCTTTGTACATAGAAGCAAACAGAGATTCAGGGCAGTTAGTGATTCAAAATAAGCCACAGTAGCCTTCTACTAAATCAAATAGAAATAATAATATGTTTCTATTTTGCCGCTACTAGAAATGAACAAACCAACTGCATAGTTTTGGTATTTGTACAGAAGGTGTGAAATACATTTAGGAAATCAGGAAGCTTTGTAAATTTCTTATAAACAGCACATATAAATACACTGGCACAGTTCATTTTCTTTTATAAGATGTTGCTTTCTATTTATACGCATACCTGGGAACTTTGCTGTTTGTACTCCCCGGGGAAAAGTCCTGTCGTGTCGCTGGTGGGAGAAAAATGACGCAATTCACTTCAGAAAATGGGAGTGGCTTAATCACAAGCCATTCTCCCCAGAGACCCAGTAATGTACTGTCAAAACTAGACTGTCCGGGGTAAAATCCGGAGAGTTCCCAGGTATGACTGGGAGAGCAGCTGGGGTCACTTTTCAGACAGCGTTTTGCTCCCTTCTTGTGCCATGGCTCAGAATACAGCCCCAGCTTAAATGGCAGGTAAAGAGCGGATCTGCTAATAGGGCAGCTTCTTCATGATAGTTGTCTTTTAACTCAGTGACCCTATGACGTATTTGTTTTTTCTAGAATTTCACTTTAGCTTGATGAATAAGACCCAATATTTCTTTCCCCAGTCAAACCTGATAAAATTCACACAGTTAATGTCCTTCTGTTTTTCTTCATTACAGATTGCAGGACAAGAAGGAAATTCTATGATTCAAGAAAATCAGCATGAAAAAGCTCTGCATTATTTTTCACTGGCTGTTATAGCAAGCAACAATAACCCCAAATATCTACGCCAACGTGCCATGTGCCACTCCCACTTAAAGGATTTCAAAAATGCACTAAGTGACATGGATAAGTCAATCCAGAGGCACGGTTCTAATGACCTGAAGATGCAAGTAGAAGACTATTGTTCTAAGGGTTATATTCTCTTGTTAACATGTGAAGAAGAAGCTGCTATAAGGCAGTATATGAAGGCCTTAAGTATGGAGCATGCGATAGCCTTGGCAAGCATTAGCCATATGCCTGGCAGAGTTAAGCTGGCGCAAATATTTAGTCAAATTGCATACAAATATTTTGAGCAGCATTCATTTGAAGAGTCTTGGAAAATAACCGAGAGCGGTCTTTTAATTGATGAAAACAACCATGAACTCAAGAAGTTGAAAACCAGAATCAAGAGGGAAGCATCTGGGTGCAGTGTTCATTAATGCAAATCTAATTGCAAGTTCTACGCAATTAAGAACTGTATGCACAAAAAAAAGAGAAGCAATTAAGGGCAAACTATCTGCACCACAGTGAACAAGTACAGATTTCAAATGATATAAACTGAATGTTTAACGCCTTGAATACTAAACAGGTCTCTAACACATTGTGAAACAACGCACTGAAAACATCTCTAGCATTCAAGGGGTTAAGGTTAGAGTAGCCAGATAATCAATACAAGGAACAGTATATTTTTTTTTATGAAAAAATATGTGTTGTAGAGCCTTTCCCATTGAGTAAAATAAGGGTACTCCCACTGCTGAGAGATGTATATTTGTAGAGTTACTACAGTTTAAACCCGTGTTTTTTTTAATTAGCAGTGCCCTCTAGAGGTCAAATTGTCTAATTTGTAATTCTGTTACACTCTAATGGAGAGGAAAGTCAGTGACATACAGTTCTCCACAGAATGTGATAGAAACTGCAGAGCCACTTCCTGCTTGTTAGGACTTCCAGGAAGTAAACGCATTGTAAGTTCACTTCCTGATTATTTGAACTGTTATAAATTTTGAATAAAACAACTGACGGCAGTGAGAGTTACCTTGCTTTACTCAGCAGGAAAAGCTCTATAACTTACAAGTTTTCATAAAAAAAGTTAACTGCTCGTTTAAAAGAGAGTACATATAAAAAAATGCAGGTTGAATTGATACATGAAAACCATTGGAACATTAACTGTTGCAGCTCTGCAGCAGGTATATTTCATAAGCATCTTCTTTTAACCCTTTGAGTGCCAAAGGGGTACACAACACATTACAGAGCAATGCGTTGGATACCTCTCTGGCACTCAGAGGATTAAAGGGGTGATCTGACAACCCTATTAAACATCCCATTTATATCAATAGGCATTTGGGGAATTTCATTCATTTGAATACAGCCCAGTATCTAGCTGGCAAGAGTTTTGTTGTATAATAGTTATTTCAACAAAAGACCAGTAGCAAATCATTTTGTTCACCACATCAGAAAAATATTAGTCAATATATACAGTTTTATTTAACCCTTTGAGAACCAGAGAGGTATCCGACACGTTACAATGCTTTCGTGTGCCTTTCTGGCACTCAAAGAGTTATTTTTGATTTTCAAAAGTTAGAGATGGATTTCAGATCATTTTATGGGGAATTTTGTAATGTATCTCATTATTTTTTACACTTCCATTTGTTTCTTAACCCTTTGGATGCCAGAGGGGTATGCAAAAGGAATGCATTGCCTACCACTCTGGCACTCAAAAGGTTAAAGACCTGCAATGTTGCATTTTGGGTAGTGTGGGCTTCCATTATGTATAGTTTTATAAGCCATTGTTGTCAGTGTATTCCAGTGTGGTGTGCACAGGTGAGCAGCCCAGCCCTGAATGAGTTAAAGAGGACTGTTTTTGCAGCCCTGACCAATTTTACTTGCTCTTTTAAAGGAGCAGTAAACTTTTTTTTATGAGAAAATATATATTGAAGGGATTTTCCTATTCAGTAAAATAAGGGCACTCCCACTGCGGAGAGTTTTATATTTCCAGAGTTATTACAGTTTAAACCCATGGTTTTTTCATTAGCAGTGCCCTCTAGTGGTCAAATTCTAATCAGATTTCCTGTTAGATTCTAATGGAGAGGAAAGTCAGAAAAGTCAGAGACATACAGTTCTCCATAGAATGTGATAGAAACTGCCTGTCACTTCCTGTCAGTTAGAACTATCAGGAAGTAGATACAGTAAATTCACTTCCTGATTATTTAAACTGATGTAATTTTTGAATAAAACATCTGACAGCAGTGGCAGTGACCTTGTTTTATTCAGCAGGAAAAGCTCTATAAAATATGTGTTTTCATAAAAAAAGTTTACTGCTTTTTTAACTATTTCGGTGCTGGGGCTCTCACTCCTGCTCACCTTAGAGGGAACACGGATTCCAGGTTAAAGTAGCAGTTTTCCTTTCCTGTCAAGGCGTAAACACAACCATTTGAATGCCAGAGAAGTACCCAGTGGATTGTATTGAATATCTTTCTGGCACTCAAAGTATTAAATCCTGGCCTTTTGTTCCTCTGATCTTTTGGCACCCCTGCATTACTGCAACAGAAAAAGTAGCATAAAGAAATGGAGAATACGTAGGTTATATAAAATACCCATAATACAGAGTCATACACATAGAACAATATGTTAGTAATATAAGCAGCCTGATGTACTAAGACCTGGGGCAGTTGTGGGGTAACTGCACCATAGGGGACAAATAGAAATTCTTATTGTGTGATTTTTAAACCCTGGAATGCTAAAGAGCTTTACTGTACAAAATATTGGAGACTTTGTCAACATTCAAGAGGCTAAAAGCACAATTTAAATTCATGGGTATTTGGGGAATTTTTTATTTTCCCCTTATGCTGAATTTAATTTGCTAAATTTTTGTTTCAGTTCTACCTAATATGTCAGCGTCAAGGGGTTCTAATATGGAGGAGAGTTTCTACAGACAGTACAGCACTTCCTGATTCCAATCATTTAGCAGTCACATGGGGTGATACAAGAACTATCAATGCACCTAAGATGTCAGACCCCACAAAAATGTAATTTATTAACATAGATAATATAGCAAATATACAAAAATAAATAAAATAAAATATGTAAAAATAGTGAATTATAACACAAAGCATTCCATGAAAATATTAGTCTCAAGTGTTGTTTGGCCAGTATTGTGGAGGATTCCACGTATGGCTCTTTTAGGTGGAATCTGTTGTGGCTTTCTACCTGGTCAGATGAATGATAAGGGAACTCTGTATAGAACATACATAAAAATACAGCTGATAAACACATCTAAAAGAACCAGTATCTTCTATTTCCACCACACCTGTTTTTAAATATTTTATTTACAAGCTTTTCTGAATTATGTAATCAGGTAAGGGGGCAATGGAAGATACTTGTGTATGTGCATGTGTTCTTGTGTTTGTTATTCATGTGGAAATAAGACCGGGTCAGACAAGCATGATAGGTTTTTATGGCTTTTGTAAAAACTCCTAAAAACTAGCCTGCGAACAGTGATCAGTGACTCAAAATTAACAGAGTTGCTGTCATGAATATAAAGCAGGGTTCAGCAACTTACGACCCTCCAGCTGCCGAGGACTTCAAATTCTGTCATCACTGACTATAAAAAGGTGGTAAGTTAAAGGCGCAGTAAACTTTTTAATGAAAACCTATATATTATAGTTTCAGAAAGCTATAATAGTCCAAATTGTCAGGAAGTGAATCATAGCTTCATCACTTCCTAATAGTTCCAACTGATAGGAAGTGACTCAGTAGTTATACATTCTGTGCACGATTGGTGTCAGTGACTCACCTTTCCCATAAAATGCAACAGAATAACTGTCTGAAATCTGGCTACTTGAGGGCACTTTTAATATAAAAAAAGCCTTCAGTTTAAGCTTTAATAACTCTGGAAAGATGCCTATAATTACTTTTCATCATTAGATATTTTACCTCTTATGGAATTCATTGATTTTAATATTTTTATATCTGCTATAAATATGTCTTTTAACACTACACTTAGAAAGCACTCTCGTGCTCTGTCTTTCCCCATCCTTTATTCTCAGGCAGATACAGTGGATACATTTAAGTGGAGATTAGATACATTTCTTTCAAGAGGGAACATGCAGGGTTATACTCTGTATTGGTAGATAAAACAGGAAGTTCTGATGAAGCCTAACTTATTTGGCAGCAGGAAAGCTAATATAATTCTTATTTCTGTGGGTTAATGAGGCAAAGGGTGAACTTGGTGGATCTGTGTCTTTTTTAACCAAATTTACTGTTACCATGACACATATGCCCACTGCACATGGTGATCTTAACCATTTTAGGACCAGAGACTAGTGCAACACATTGCAAAGCTATGCATTAAACTCCCCTCTAATCTTAACCGGAGAGATATCTAACATATTACAATGAAATGCATTGGATCACTCTTTGGCATTCAAAGGGTTATGCATTCTGTCCTTCTTTAGACTGAAAAAACTGCCAGAAATTGTCATGTCTGTCTCCACTGCATGACATCCAGGTCTAATTGAAGATATTATCTCTATAATAATAGGCAAAATTCATAGGGGGTTATTAACATTTTCTGACCATTTTGCTAAGTGGGGGTTATTATTAGGAGGTATCAGTCCTCAATAATTAATAATTATCAACTGAAAAATACCTATATCTGTAGAAATGTCTAGGCTTCAGAGCACGGCTGTCCTATCTCACTATCACAAGTTGCTTTTGGATGCCCCATAGTCTATTTATCAACACTAAAACTTCCATTATAACCCATATTTGGATTCATATGGGCCAATAAGGATAGAGAAAGTCCTTTCCATGCTACATTAGAGATGATGGTGATAAGATGAAAAAGGCCAGATATGTAATTCCATCTGCCACAACTAAACTGAGGTCTGATTGCCATCCCATCCCACTAATCATTGTATATGTAGGACATATCTTAAGGTTTATTATAATGGCACTTGAGTTTATCGCAAACCAAACATTAGGTGAATCTTTTAGCTACCTGATTTATTGAGAAAGATTTCTAACAAAGAAAAAAGCCATTAAAAAAGATCAACAAATTAAGAGCAGCATAGCAACTGGTTCAAAAAGCAAGAACGTTCTGGAAAATACTCTCATTCTCATCAGTTACTTACAAAGAGGAGGAGGAGGGGCTTGTAAATTTGTTTACTGATTGGTTGGCAGAAATGTTATAGTTGATAGTGTGGTATAGGCAATATGTTTTTCTTATTTAACCCTTTGCTTGTTAGAGAGAAATGCAATGCTTTGGCTACCTCTCTGGCACTCAGGTATGAGGCGAAGGTTGAACTTGATGGACTTGTGTCTTTTTTCAACCTAATTTACTATGTTACTACTCAAAGGGTTAATATCTTAATAAATGCAATGTATCTGAGTGTGGAAATATGTCAACGTCATTAAATTATTATGTTAATAATATTAATTACTTGTCACCTTTCAACAGTCTTACCTTTGGCTGCATTTTTACATAATTTTGCAGTTCCAATATCAGTTAAAGGAGCAGTAAACTTTTTTATTGTTAAAGTTTTGTACCATGTTAGCTATAGAAAATGCAGCAGACTACACTAGAAGACTAAATGATACCTTTATTGGCTAACTGAGTGGCTTTGAATAGAAGCTTTCAAGGCAACTGGATCCCTTCTTCAGGCATAATAAGAATGAACATTCTTATTATTCATGCTTATTATGTCTTAAGAAGAGACTTAGGGCCATATGTTCAAAGAAGTAGTGAAATAGCTTTTATTGTTTCTAATGACATTTCAAAGTACAGTGTTGTTGGTCTCATTAATCTTTTCAGAGAGTGTTGATTGTGATCAGAAATATGTCATTTTGTCATTGAGGTATGATTCCTGACTAAAGTTGTATATGTAACGACAAAAATGTTGTAACTAAAGACAAAAATGTCCTCAAGTGATAGTAATACTTGAATGTATCTTTATTTTATATTGTAGCCATGAAAAAAACATTTAAAACGATATAAGTCTTATCTCTCAAACCTTTATGGTTTGAGAGATATTCTCAAGTAAAGTTTCCCCTTCACTGGCAGCATCGGTCAAGTCTGCCATCTAGCTGACAGATTTGGAATCTGGTCCGCAGACCAGCCTGTGGCTCTTCAGCAGGGCCGAGATCACAAGATATAAAAATAACTAGTTCATTGGAACGGTCTACAAAGTGTGCTTGCAAACCAGGCACACTTTGTACACTATTTCAATAAAGTAGTTATTTTTATATCTTTTGATCTAGGCTCTGCTGAAGTGCCTCCACCTGTCTGTGGACCAGATTCCAAATCTATCAGCTAGAACATTGATGTCAGTCAGGGGGAAACTTTACTTGAGAATATCTCTCAAACCATAAAGGTTTGAGAGATAAGACATATCGTTTTTAATGTTGTTTTCATGGCTACAATATAAAATAAAGATAAATTCAAGTATTACTATAACTTTAACGAACACAAAAATGTCTTAACAAACACAAAAATGTAGTAACTAAAGACAGAAATGTCTGTATAAATGTATGTTAATTGAGCTTTTGTTGTGTTTCCTTCAATTATTATAGTTTTCTCTCATTCAGAAATTCACATTCCCTCCACTTTTTGATTAATATACAAATTTTGTTTTTTGGAAGACTTTTTCTGTTGTTGTATATGACAAATTTTCTTTTCCTCTATACGACACTGGAGAATAGCTTAGCCATACCTTGCCCCGCCCCTTTGCCTGGCAATTCTGGAGTTGTGTCGTACACAATGGACATTACTTGTTTTTTGTCATATAATCTATAGAAAATATGTCATTCATGCATACAATTCCTTATTTTCTTGTTGTTATCCCTTTGAACATACGACCCTTAGTTGTATTGAAAGCTTTCATCCAAAGCCACTCAGTTACCAATAAAGGTATCATTTTTACTCTACTAATCTCCAACTTTTTATGAAAACAAATATATATACACTATATATATATATATATATATATATATATATAGAGAGAGAGAGAGAGAGAGAGAGAGGGGTAGAGAGAGAGGTTTACTGCTCCTTTAAGGCAAGTCTAAGTTCAGTTGCACTGAAAAAAGTCATGAAATCTGAAAACATGGAATAAATCTAATGTTATTATTAGTAGTACAGTAATTGAAATGTACCAATCTTGGAGCAGGGTATAACCCCTATCAATTTTGTCCTTAGTAATAGCAATTCTCAGTAGTCCTAGCTGACCACATTATCATAAACTATTTGGAAAATGAGACTGCAGGCAACATTTAGTAATTTGCAGCTGATAACATCTAAACGCTTTTATGCTATAATGCTTTCAATATATTCACAGAACTCAAGGAATAATGCTGAATAAACTGTATTTCAGCAAGGTTATTAAAATGTATCATATCTGGGTACATGAGTGTGACTGGTTATTGTATACTTCTATTAGGGACAGTTAGACTAACTCATACATAGATCAGAAAGTCTTTACCACAGTTCGTGATTAGCATTAGGCAATTTCAAGGCTCTAAAAAGATACTGTCCTTGTATGCCCAAGGTCACTCATAATAAATTGCAATTGGCATAACAATCTGTCTCATTAGATTCCCAAGCTTTAATCACATTTCAGTTGTATAGTTCATGTTAAATCTCCTAGTATACTGAATCCATTACTCTATGACAGTTTAGATCAGCAATCTCATTCTTTCAAATGTGCAGAAGTTTAAAGCTGGGAGATAATGAGTCACGAAGTCTCTCCATTTTTATGCTGTTTTCTTTTGATAGATCATGACAGTAAAATGGTTATTAAGACTTGATAAACAGCACACATTCATCACATTTCACATTCACTAGAAGATTAATTACTATCCACTGAACCAATTAAATCTAAATAACCAAAGTAACCGTAACCTATATTTTTCATATAACCATTTAACATGTTTTTATTGGTGCCTGAAGATAAAGTATGTATCTTTTTATATTTATGATTTTATAATAACTTATATATGTCACACATTTTTTTATGCATCTTTAATATGTACATCATGGAGATGGCAAATGAAAAACCCATAAATCAATCTTCGTATCAGTTACACAAATGTAAATATTGAAGAACAACTATAATTATTTAAAGTTATAGAAGTGTGTGTTAGGGTGACCACATTTCCATTCTGCCATTCCGGAACATGTGGTCACCTTAGTTCCGCGGCTGAGGATCCCGCTGCCGCTGACCATATTTCTGAGGCTGTTCCCAGTGGGAACTCTTTCTCTGTGTCAGCCTCAGAAAGATGGTCAGTGCCGACAGGAGCCTCAGCAGCGGGTCTCACTTGCAGTGCCAGCATACCTGCTCTACCACAGCTATCTCGCACGTAACAGTCCAGACAGTCAATTAAATGTATTTGCTATATGATCTTCATTGGCTGGCTCAGCCAGCCAATGAGAACCACATAGCAGATACATTTCTTTGGCTGGACTGGCGCGTGTTGCTCAATTCCGGGACTCTTTGTTGTCCCGGTGGGGGGTGATGCGGGACACAGACCCCCAACAAGGGACAGTCCCGGGCATTCCGGGACGTGTGGTCACCCTAGTCTGTGTGTCTATATGAGTGTGTATTTGCATTTTATAGCTTTAACGAATATGACTGATGGAAGTAACACTATTTCATACTGATTAGTTTTAGCATACTTGCTTTTTAATTCTGCCCTCATCCAAACCCTTTACTGACCTCAGCCTCTTCTTCAGAGAAGGGGCTGACCTGAACAATCTTATGATTTTATCTCAGTTGCCATAGCAACTAGTGCTCACTCACACTAAGACATTTTACTCAGTATACGCTGATTAGACACATTCAAAGTACTGACTGTAACTCATTCAATCAAATATCTTTATACAGCTCACACGAAGACAAATGTCTGTGTGTGAGTAAGAGGCCACCGGGTTGCTATGACATCCAAACCAAAACACGAACATAAATAACTTCTGCAAAAGGGACTTACATCACTAAAAGGAGCGGATAGAAGTATTAAATAGAAAATATCTCAAACTACTCAGGATTAAAGAGCGTGAAGGACATCAGCTGCACTCTTTAAATAGATTAGTGTTTCACAACGTTATTCATGAAGGCACACAATCTATGGAGGTTTTAAATACATCCTTCCTTTTTATCAGGTAATCAGTGGCCCAGTCATTGTGATTGCTCCACCAGTGCTTAATCAGGGATATCCCTAACACATGAACTGTTGGTGTGCCCCAAGGACCTGAGCTGAGAATCACTGCTATAGAATACAATTTTAAAAATGCAACTATTACTATGCATTTAAATATAAATTAATATAATACTGTAACATTTTTAAATATATCACTTATAGCTTACATTTTTGCTACCCTCTTCTTTGTCTGGTTACTCTACAATCTTAGCAACA
This sequence comes from Rhinophrynus dorsalis, assembly GCA_037306005.1. Lineage (NCBI taxonomy): Eukaryota > Metazoa > Chordata > Amphibia > Anura > Rhinophrynidae > Rhinophrynus > Rhinophrynus dorsalis. Next base: position 348,674,315 of record CM074724.1, on the reverse strand, counting down.
ACCCTGTATGCTAAGGTCTGGCACAGTTTGCAAACTAATGTATATGCCTGCCTTTTTTTATTTTTCCGCAAAATTTTTCCATGTTTGCATACTTTTTTCAAACTTCTTCTTATATGTAATGGCAATAAAATGACTCCTTCCTTGCTAGAAATTGGGTATGTTAAGAGTATTTTATATCTATGTTATTAGAGGTAGTCTGGTTTCTTTATTTATTATATAAAGGGCCACATTTTTTAAGTCAGGTTTTAGTATCCTATTACCTGACTTGTGAAAGCAAAATCAGCGGTAATTAGACATACCGCCAGTCAAAAAAAAACCCATAGGAAACAACTGAAAACAACCTGCAAGTAGCATTCTATTACCCACTTTCAGCTTTAGCGCCTGTTTTGTGGTTACATTTCAAGTCAGGAATTCTGCGCCTCAGAGGTTGAGGTCTAGAAGCCACAACAACAGTTTCAAAACCATCGTTGTTCGAACAAAAGCAGTGTAGAATACAGTATACATCGAAATCTGACATAGTGTGCCCCCCATCGACATACTAACCCCCCCTTTTAAAATTTGACTTACAGTGCTTTCTTTCACCACTTTAATTAGAAAAATATTGTTCACATTCCACATTTTAACCCTTCCCCTTCAAAATTCGACTTATAGTTTTCCCATGACCTTCTTTCTTCATTTTTATTTGAATAATATTGCTCCCATTTGACACTGTTTATTTTCCAGTTTTGCTGCAAAATACAGACTCTTTATTGTCACAGTGATTCCTCTTCAACAATGTATAGCTTGCCATGCTAAGTGTGAAAGACCTCTCACTCCTATTATTTCTTGGCTAAACCCGTTTGATATGTTAATACTACAATAAGAAGTGATATTAACCCCTCCTTTACTGTTGTGAGGAAGGTTACTGAATAAGTGTGACCTGATTTACATAACAATACCTGAAACTGTTATAAAAAGGACAAAAACCAAAAAGAATAAAAAACAGCATTAAACGTAATATGTATTGAACTCGTCATACAGAGAGTTAATACGTGTGAATCCCTCTGTTACTCGCCAATGATCCAAGTTAATAGAGTAAAATAAGAGACAGCAAATACTCCAAAACTCCAACTTTATTATGTGAGAGTGTAACAGAACCCTCTATTGCTCATACAAAACCCTTCACTTTATCACTGTAGCTACCCACACCTCAGAACGTGAGCTACAACACAACATTAGTTCATAGATGGGCTAATTCTTTATTTCCATTTGTTGTTAATATTGTCTTTAGAATTATTTTATTATTTCAAGCTGGCTATTAACAGAGGGATTCACATATATTAACCCTCTGTATGCTGAATTCAATACATATTAAGATTAACGCATACTTGGTTATTTCCTAAAGACAAATTATTCTTATGTGCTATTGTGGATCCTCATTGCATTAATGATCCTATTCAAGTACTTACACTGAAGCATACAATGGTACACCGTTACATAAACAAAGCCTAGTTGGCTGCAAATCAATTAATAGGGTATCCATTCTGTAATATCATTCCCCCATTTATCCAGTGGACTTAGTTCCAATAATATTTTTATATTTTGTATACCTCTAACAAATAGGAGTTTCATTTTGTTTGGTTACCATCCTATATTATAATTTGCAGTCATGCAATGTGGTCTGAATTCGGAGCTCCCCGCTCTTTGTAGGCCCGCGGCACGGGCAGTCTCTACTGTGCATGACTGCACCGTGACTGGCTGGCACTGTGGCCCGTGTACACTGGCTCTTCAACTAGTTTTAAATAAACTAATACAGGTTCAATTTTATTCTGACTTGAAAGGGCCTTTTGGAAAGTGCAGAACTGGTCTCTTTTCAGCATTCACACCATGATCCTCCTACAGGATGAGTCCGATGTGAAGGGTTGTTTTTCCTTATTTTTGGTTTTGGTCCTTTTTATAACAGTTTCAGGTATTGTTATGTAAATCGGGTCACACTTATCAGTAACCTTCCTCACAACAGTAAAGTAGGGGTTAAGATCACTTGCAAAGGTATCACTGTGACACATAAAGAGTCTGTATTTTGCAGTAAAACTGGAGAATAAACAGTGTCGAATGTGAGCAATGTTATACCTATTAAAATGGAGAAAGAAGGTCTTAGGAACACTATAAGTCGAATTTTCAAGGGGAAGGGTTAAAATGTCAAATGTGAACAATATTTGTCGAATTAAAATGCTGAAAGAAGGTCCAATAAGTCAAATTTTCAAGGGGGAGGGTTAAAATGTCGAATGTACAATATTTGTTGAATTAATGTGGTGAGAGGAAGCACTGTAAGTCAAATTTTGAAGGGGAAGGGTTAAAATCTGGAATGTGAACAATTTTCGACAAATTAAAGTGGTGAAAGAAAGCACTGCAAGTCGAATTTTAAAAGGGGGGTTAATATGTTGAAGGGGCACTCTGTGTCGGATTTTGATAATGTGAGGAACACATCTAACACTAACCTTGATCTTTCTGTCATCAAATGTACGCCTAATTTCTTGGACTTTGACATTTTGCGTGTTTTTTTAGGCGGTAGTTGAAAAAAAAGCAGACAGTGCCAGTTTTGTTAGTACTCTGATATGTGCTGTCTATGCCAGTTTTGTTTTACTGTGGTTCTGCAACAGAATACCAACTTAACACTTTTACAAAATTGACGTTGCTTGTTTTTCTTGTAACGCCGGTTTTATCGCAAGTAATAGAATCGAGCCCTAGAATAGGGATGTCAATGTTCAGTCCTCAAAGGCCATAAATAGGCCAGGATTTAAAGATTTCACTGATTAACCATATGTGAGTTAATTAGTGGCTCCTTCATTTGATTAGTCCTCCTGTGCTCAAATAGGGAAATCATTAAATCCCTGCACATTGCTAGCTCTTGAGGAATGAAAGTGTACACCCCTGATCTAGGAACAAAGGTATATCAGAAACAGGTTAGCTGCAGTTTACTGTCAGACATGCTGGGTTAAATAAAGAGGCAGAAGCAAATGTAAATGTTCTAGCTTTCCAAAAGGTATCCCAATTTCTATACAACCTTTGTCCATGTGACCATAGCAAAAGCAGAACACCTCTGGGGCAAATCAAATGCAAAACAGGCAATTAATTCAGATGTCCATTGAATGAAAGGGAGTTTAAAGGGGATCTATCACCCCTATACAATCCTCAATGTGATTAAAACAATGGATCATATCTATTTTACAGTGTGAGGTAATAGGGGAGTTGTGTTTGTGCCTTCAGGAACAGAGGCAAAGCAATAGGTCCTGGAGGTCTTCACGTGGTTACACGAACTTTAGTCTTACAATAACATGCAATAAGTGTGTCATATTATCATGTGCAATCTGTGACTATATTAAAATAAATGTCCTTAATATTAAATAATTAATTTCTATAAGGTGCACAGATTAACATAATTTTTATCATCCATGACATGTTTCAAGGCCCCATTTCCAGAACAATGTGCTAATATTTTCACATTTTGCCTAAAATGAATTATTTATTACACTGACGCAGTTGCTTTTCATCAAAGACTCTTTAAAAATAACACATGGATTAAATGGCCTGTAGATTTGGTTTCTATATTTCACCACTTAAGATTGCCAAGATGATAACTGTTAGTGAAGTATTTTGTGGCTCCCTTAATTCTCCTGCTTAACATTTTTATATGTCTACAGGGCAGCTGAAGAATTAAAACCACATTTATTTTGAGATATTTGTTGAACACAAACAAGCACATTAGCTACTAATGACTTCCCTATGGTAGTTACCTTTCTACTATGATTTCATGTAACTAGCCAAGAACAAAAAAAATAAATTGTTGATACTAATGCATCAGATTTCTCATTATATCATATAAAAACAGCTCCATCAGCTTAATTGTACAGTCATGATATATTTAGTCAGAGATGTTTCACAGAGGAAGTGCCAAATTCTGGTTCATTTTGTATGGAACCTTTTCCCATCCATTGGATATCATGTCGAGTGCTATCAATATTACTTCTAATTCAGGGGCAGCCATTGACAATATTTGGACCACCAGCTGTTGGAAACTATAGCTCCCATCATCCCCAACCAGCCATTGTTTGGTTGGGGATGACGAGAGTTTTAGTCTTCAGCAGTTAGAGGTCTAAAGTTTGGCAATGGATGGTTGGGGATGAGGCTATCATTTGGTTGGAGATGCTTGGGTGTATAATCTCCAATAGCCTTTGGTCCAAATATTGATAACCCATGTTCTAGGGTGAGTAAAGTTTAGAAACCCAGGATTAAAAGAGTTACAGTAGATTGCTTATGAAGGGCTACCTAATGGATACACCATCTAGCCCTACCCAGATTTCATTACTCTGTTTAACTTTTACATTAGTGGGAACATTGCTCACAGGTAACATATACAAAGAACATATCCAGCAGAACATTTGATTTAGCCCTAAAAAGACAATCCACTCCAAGAGTACAAGGCAATTATCCTCTGAACAAAAGAAGCACCCCACACAAATGTTTTGGCCTTCATAGGCCTCATTGTGGGTGCAGCTGTTCTTTCCAGGTATGTCTGAACAAATAAGTCCATCCATGTCTGTCTTCCTCTATAACCATTAGGGAGACCAAGCTCAAACTTCAATGGATGAGCCTGACATATACTGTATCATGCTTTATGGTACCTTTGCCTACCTAGAATGCTATCTCCTTTTAGCACAAGGTGCCATAGTCCTGTAGCACATCACATTGACTGTGCCTAAAAGTGACAATCAAGTCTCAAAGTGCCAGGCAATTCATTTCTGATCAAAAGAAACAGTGACCCCAGACATATGTTACATTCTTATTGGGCCTCATCAGTGAGGTGGTGTCTCAGCTTGCAATGATGATCTCTCTAGTGCCCAAGGTGAAGGGCGTTATTGTGTTTCCATATTATAGGCTGAGTTATGTGAGGGAATGTCTGAGTTATGTGAGGGAATGGGGGTGTGGACATGGGAGGAGTAAGGACACCTTACTTACAGGTGGCCAGATTATAAACTCTGCCCTGTACACATCATGAACCAATTCTTGATTACAAACCTTCTCAAATAATTATCCCACAAGTTTAGAAAAACTGATGCTGATGCACAAAGTAGCCAATTGCACCATAGGGGACAAAACAAATTCTCCTAATTCCCAATCATTTATATGCCATTTCTAACCCACTTTAATGCTAGATTGGCTTTCAGAGCATTGCAAGGCAGTGCGTTGGAGACTTCTGTAGCATACAAAGGGGATAAAAGCCCCATTTAAATCAATTAGAATGTGTCTATGTTCCTTGTAATAGAGTTGATCTGCCCTGTTATTAATCATCTTCTGTTTTGTGCATACAGCCCACTGTGTCTAAAGCACAGGTCTCAAACTGCAGTCATAATGGATAGAGACAGTGCAGGAACTTGGGATATTCCTGTTTTTGCACAGTGGCTGCAAAGTTACCATGCTAATGACTGTAAAAAAATCAGTGATATCTCAAAATCTTGCACTGTATTGGCCCTGTTGGTGTTCACTCAGTTTAATCCTTTCAGTGCTAAAGGGGTACGTAACGCATTGTTTTGCAATGCATTGCATGCCCATCTGGCACTGAAAAGGTTAAGACCCCTGTTTTAGAATTTTGGGACAGTCTGTGACTCTGCGGCTACTGCTGGACAATAACTTCCATTACTGACTTTGCATATAGTAAGTTTCCTTTGACACACATTACATAGGGGATTTTCACAGCTTAGTCATTTTTTTTGCAACCTTGTGTTTGTTGCTACAACCTTAGTTCAACAAAATAGAAAGAAAGGTCAGAGATGCTCAACTAGACTCATGAGCTTGCAAATACATGCAAAAGCTCACTAGGACTGCATCCTGCACCCAGGGTGCAATCTCTTTTAGGTCCCCAGTACCATGCACAGAGAGGAAATCTTCTGAAACACATCATTCTGGTCCTGCCAAATGACAGTCCAGATACAAAATGCCAGACATTTCCTCTCTGAACAAGGGAAGCAGCTAACCACAGACATATGTTTTGGCCTTTTTTTGGGCCTCATCAGTGAGGTGCAGCGGATCCCTCTAAGCACAGTGAGCAAAGGGTCCACGTCTGGATTCCCCCCATTACTCTTAGGGTGAACAACCCCAAGAGCAGTTTGCATATGTAGGAAGAAAGGTCAGAGATGATCAGCTAGGCTCATGAGCTTGCAAATCCATGAATAAGCTCACTAAGACTGCATCCTGCTCCCAGGGTGCAATCTATTTTAGCTCCCCAGTACCATGCACAGAGAGGAAATTTTCTGAAACACATCATACTGGTCCTGCCAAATGATAGTCCAGACGCGAAATGTCAGAAAATTTCTCTCTGAACAAGGGAAGCAGCTCACCCCAGACGTACGTTTTGGCCTTTTGGGGGGGGGGATCCAGACGTGGACCGCTTGCTCACAAGTGCCTAGAGGGATCAGCTGCACCTCACCGACAAGGCCCAGTAAGGCTGAAACATACAATGAGGTTAGCTGTTTCCCTTGATCAGAGAAGAATTGCCTTGCATTTCGTGGCTGGAATGTCATTTTGGCAGGACGTGTATGATATGCTTCAGAATATTTCTTCTCTGGTATGCCATTTTTGAGCTAAAAGAGATTGCACCCTGGGTACGAGGACACAGTCCCAGTGAGCTTTTTGCATACCCTTGCAAGCTCATGAGCCGAGCATCTCTGACTTCTTCTCTCTTCAGCAAAATAGAGCATAACCCTGATCTAAGGGCACCTGATAACTGTATTTGTGAAAATAATCCCTGCCTCATCTTTATACCACTCCTGTCTACTTTATTTAAGGTCTACATTATACCGCTATCTGTCTCTACTAAATAGTCCAGAAATTCAACAACACTGTGAGAGCTACTGGCTCCACATCCTTCTCTATAGATTCATCAGGAGCCCACTCGCACCTTTTTCAAGCTATTAGTGAAAACCTGTAACATATCAGTCCCAGAGAAATCTTCAGAATTTTGGGGTGTACAAATATGATTCTGCGGAAAAAAACAGGCACTGTAATTGCTTTTGTAGTTTTACTCCTGCCTAATCCTTACTTACTAAACTACTGAAAAGTCTCTTTTTAATGCCTCTTCTGCCAAGGGGAGGATAGTGGAGAAATCTATGGACATTTCCATTCTGTAGGGCTTATTTAATGCCATATATTAAACCTCTGAGTGCCAAAGAGTTATCCATCACATGGCGTTGCAATTCATTGGTTATCTCTCTGGACTCAAATGGATAAACAAGACTCAGAGGAAATAGTGTACGTATCACATGCTATGGGGAAGGTGTAAAGGGCTTGCTGGCAATGAAGACTTAACAGAATGTGTCGGCATGTGTTCACTGCAGCAATCACACTGTGTAATGCATACCCTGGAGTGCAACCACTGATGGAGGCCAAAGCCAGTGGAATTGTGCTGACATATTGATACATTCATCCTTGTGATTTGTGAAAAAAATCTAATAAAATTGTGCACAATGGGCAAATTATTATTTTATACAGCTAAAAAAAAGCTAAAACAAAAATGTTTTAGTGTAGTGGTGTCACAAGGCAGTCATATGATGTCTGGGCCATATGTACGAAGTAGAAATAGAACAATTCTGGGGCAAACAAGAAAGCAATGTGTTGGACACCCATCTAATGTGGTTAAAGCCATATTTAAATCAGTAGGAAAATCGTTATTTGTTACCTATGGTGCAGTTGGTTTGCCCCAGAATTGATCCACTCTTACTTTGCACATATGGCCCTTTATGTCAGATAGACACTAATAAGCTAAAATGCTCTAAATGAGGCAATATATAGCATCCTTATAACAACATAAACCGTGTCATGTGCATTCGTTAAAGTGGACCTCTCAGCTTAAAGCAAATAATGTTTCACTTGGTGATAAATATATCAATACTTGTATTATACTTAGTAAGTCCGGTATTATTTAGAAATCCAACTTCTTCTGAGACTCACCTCAGACAACAGCACAGACATCTTGCCGAAGAGGCATTTGTGCACCTGCTTTGTCCATCTCTGTCTCCTCTATGATTGGCTAGTGGGAGTTACATTGTACCTTAAGGTACAGACAGGGATGGACAGTGTAGACTCACAGATTCCTCTGCGTCAAGATGCCTGCCGTTGAGTCCACGGAGAAGTTGGACTTCTAAATAATGCCGGACTTACTAAGGATAATACAGTTGTGGATATTCTTAACGCTATACGAAAAATAATTTTGGGGGCACTTTAATATGCCTGAAAGTTCTGCTTTAACCCTTTGAGAGCCAGAGAGTGCCACTGGCACTCAAAGGATTAAGATAAGTTTAGTTAAAGTGACAGTCAACCTCAGTTTTTACTTCAGATATTCTGCATGTATATAATGTGTGAAAGTACTAAAATACCAGTACTATTTTATGTCAGATAAATTTATGTCCCTTACAGGGAGCTCAAGGAATTTCTGTTTCCAGCAAGCTTTTTCTGAGGGACTGTGAAAGCAGGGATAATTATACCAGAGTTAACGAAATCTTAGTGCATTGGCTCCACAGAATAACATAGGAATTGGAGAAGTGATATCACTGGAGATGTTATCTCCACTTTATCACCTCTTTATTACACCTTAGTGTATAACCCCAATGTTGCACTATCCCTGCAGCAGAAGTGCCTGTCTCCACTCAGGAGCACTGTAACATACTATCAGTATCTCTTCTTTCACAGTCCCTGACAGAGATCTTTCTAGGAAAAAAAATCTAGGATCTCTCTGTTAGGTACAGAAAAGCGTAAATAAAAAAATAGGTTAGATGAAAAAAATGAAATACTAAGAAGTATAGGCAATATCACTTTGCATATTGTGTGCTTGCAGGCCAAAAAGGAGGTTGACCAGGGGTGTTGCTAGGGGTGGGCTAAGGGGGCTGAAGCCCTGAGTGTGTCAGTGGGCAGCCCTGAATGTCTGGCCATCAGCAGGGGTGGGCTGGTCCCAATCATATATGGATTGTGTGTTCCAGAGACTCACTCCTCCTGCTGATATCCTGCTGTTTATCAGCAGGAGGTGTACCTGAGGCCGGCTGCTGGTCCAGCAACTTGTGGGCTTGGAACTGCAGGCTGCTGCCTCTCTCTGTTCTCAGCTTCAATGCGGAGCCATTGCTCCACACTGTCTCTTCTAGCACTTCCTGGTGCTTTGAGATGAGGTCATCAACATGCACCCAGAAGTACCAGTGGAGGCAGTGTGGGGCCCATGGCTCCACACTGAAACAGAAAGCAGAGTGGAGCAGAGCAGAAGAGAAGGTATGAGGGGCAGTATAGCTGGGGGAAATAGTATGGCTACCAGTGTGCAGGTAAACAAGGGTGGTGGGGGTCACATAGCATATTTGGAGAATTTCTGGGTTGGCTGCTGGTGGGGATCACATAGTGTATGTAGGGAATATGTGGCTACCAGTGGGCAGGGTAATAAGGCTTGTGGGGGGTCACACAGTTTATGTAGGGAATCAGTAGCTACCAGTGGGCAGGGGAATAAGGAAGGGTCACATAGTGTATGTAGGGAATATGTGGGGAATAAGGATGGTGGGGGTCACATAGTCTGTGTGTTTTGGCTACAAGTGGGCAGGGTAATAAGGTTGGTGGGGGTCACACAGTTTATGTAGGGAATCAGTGTCTACTAGAGGGCAGGGGAATAAGGATGGTGGGGGTCACACAGTGTATGTGAGGAATCAGTGGCTTTCAGTGGGCAGAGGAATAAGGCTGGTGGGACTAAAATAGTGTATGTTAGGAACCTGTGGTTACCAGTGGGCAGGGGAACAAGGCTAGGGTAGGTCACATAGTGTATGTAGAGAATCTGTGGCTACCAGTAGTTAGGGGAATAAGGTTGATGGCGGTCACATAGTGTATGTACAGAATATGTGGCTACCAGTGCGTAGGGTAATAAGGCTGGAGGGGAGGTCACATAGTGTATGTTAGGAATCTGTGGCTACAAGTGAGCAGGGATAAATGGCTGTTGGGAATCACATAGTGTATGTGAGGAATCTGTGGCTACCAGTGGCCAATTGAAAAATTCTGGCAATCAGAAAGTGTATGACTGGCTATGGGTAACCAGTGGAACAAGGTTGGGGTATCAGACGGTGTATCCGTAGTTCATCTGTCCTCAGACACTACTGCTACATGGTAAGCAATAATAATCTTGCAATGATTTTATTGTTAGAAAAATGTCTGTGCATCTGTGGAATAAAACAAATAAAGTATGTGTTTACATGTGTGAATGTGTGTGTGTTTGTGTGTGTGTGTGTATGAGTGGTGTGTGCATGTGTGTGTGTTTGTGTGTGAAGAGTCCTGAGGTGTGAATGTGTGTCATTTTGAGGTGCCCTGGGAGGTTTATATTACACAAACATGACTGTAGGTAAAGCTGGGCAACCTGAGGCCCTCCTACAGTTAATGAACTACACCTCTAATAATTCTGTGCCAGCTGTTTTGCTGATTGAGGATGATGAGAGTTGTAGTCTGACAACTCAGAAATAATAGTCACTGCAGCACCACCACATCCTTCCTGCCACACACTTTCCCTGCCATGTTCTTTTCCCTTTATCCCAACAGTTAATATGTGTGGTTCCCACTCCTACCTATAGGGTTCCCTGTTTCACTGACTCTTTCCTTCCCATTCAACACTGTCTCCCTGCTGTTATTCTGTAAAGCAGCGTAGGGCATGTGGACATACAGACGTGCATTATGCCTGGTTTACAGAATCTGAAATGGACATAAAAAGAGGAGTGGTGTGTGTGTGTGTTGGGGTGGGGGGCTTAAGCTGCACTGTCCAAAGACTTGTTGGAGAGGACTCCATGTTGGTAAAGTAGTAGACGGTGTTAGAATGACTAACAAAAGAGTAGAACATTAAAGCCTGGTCATCCCTGCTCTACAGAATGAAAACTCGCTGATGCATCTCCTTCTTGGGTTGTAATATCTGGTCATTATTTTTGAGCATCAAATACAATTATCAACAAAGAAATAAAATTAGTGGGCCCCTGGTAAGCTCTGTGGTATCATTAGTGTAGCACCACTTCATCTGTAAGCTCTGTGATATAAAAAAAAGAAAGATGTACATTGCAATGTAATGTACTTAACATAGGTAAATGAGTACATTACATTGTAAATGCAGTTCAGGACGTATGTATTCACGTTTCAGTTGTCAGTAAATAGAACATTTTAATACAACGTGTTTCAGCTGCTATGTAATTATATGTGTGTGCTTTATATTAACAACACAGAGCTGTTGCAAGTATAGATTAATGACTCATATGTATTATAACAAATTGTTTTTATTCTGGAGTAAATCAACTGCACAATAGGGGACAAATAAAAATTCTTAAATTCCAATGCACTTGAATAGAGCTTTTTAACCTCTTGAATGCTAGATGGTCTCCAGTGCATTGCTTTGTAATGTAGTGGAGACCTCTCTATCATAAAAGGGGTGAAAACCCCTATTTAACAGGAATTTTGATTTGTCCCCCTGTGGTACAGTTGGTTTACTACAAAAAATAACTTCCGTTTGCATTTAGAAACATGGACCATTGTGTCTTTAGTTAGAACAAAAAAAAATGGCAAGAGCTGAACATAAAATGGCTTACTTCTTAACTCTTTGCATTTCATTATAATTAAATTAGTAAAATAAACACTTACATTGTGTAAGGATAACCCACTCCTCACTACAGCGTTATCATCACTACCGCGGGGGGAAGGCACTGTGTTGAATTTTCCTGTGGGCTCTAGCCCCAGATCTTTTCGGAACCTAGAAATGCCCCTGAGGTTGACTATTACTTTAATTAAAATATTTATATATTGCGCTAACCATTTTCATAATATAGTTTTTGAGAACTTACAATGTATTTTTTGGTGGCACAGTGTTGCATTATTTGCTAACTAGCTTCCGTGCTGGCCCAGAATCATCACATGCTGTACTGTGAATGAATTGAGGCAAAACCCAAGCCCACAGACTGGGGTGATTTCTAAAAGCACATTGCATTAGAAGTTTGGCTTTGGACAGAACTAATGGGCACACTGTGCAGGGTATTTAAATATGTTTCCATACTGCACCATTAAAAAATACTTACTGTAAAATCTCAGGAATAATACGCACCTGTGCATAATAAGCAGGTGCATATTATACCAAAGATTTTAGGGAAAAACAAGAGTGCCTCTGTATAATACGTACCCTTGTTTTTCCCCCTCGCTAAAATTTTTTAAGGCTGGCCACTGTCAAAATAAGACTTACTGCATTCAAGTTTAAGTCCCCACCGAAGACCGCATCTTTTTTCCATTAACCCCTTCACGGCCACGGTCCTGGGAAGTAACCTTCCCTTAAGGACTGCTTTGAAGATTCCGACGTGTTGGTACATGTGACCTGTGATGTGTACTGACATGCAGCGCCGTGGACTGAGAGAGACCGCTCCAGTCTTGGAGCAGTCAATTTCACGCCATGTCTTTACTTACAGAGCTCCTGGAGGAGCGATGTAAGTAAAATGTACGTAACGTGCTATGACTGTCACCGGTCCATAATGCAAAAACCGCATGATGGTCACAGCATGGCATGCAGTCATTAAGGGGTTAAAGAGAAGGCATAATACAAAGTATGTAAAGCTTCCCTGTGGGCAGCATGCTTCCATTTGGGCGGATTGGGCCGGGAGAGGGAGGGAATCCTAATTATAAAAAAAAACACTCTCGTGTATAATACGCACCCCCCACGTCACATAAGGTGAAGTGGGGTACAGCATATAGGCAGATTTTAATTATCTGTAATACAAACTAAACTTGCCTAAACCCTGTGAGGGCATGTGATGGTGCTAATCTCCCTACTAGTAATTGTGTTATTGGACTGCACGGTGCACTAATAATATAATCAGCTGACACTAGCCATAGGGTTGCTGTTTTCTTGCAGATAATGTTTGTGTCATTGAGTGGATGCTTACATACCTTACCTTATTTTGGTCATGTTAAACTATGATTATGGGCCTACCTGACACCAATGTCTTATGCAGAATAGCTGCACTGCATAGTCAGAGGCTGATTTAAGGCTGGATTGCATTGCAGCTGGAATATTTTGCTTTTGCAGACTTTTCCAGCTAGTCAGTTATGCCATCACATTCTGAGGGTTAGAATTTCATTGCCAAATTATGTTTTTTCCCAGTGGCTACTCTGTAATCTTTTTGGATTGCTGAAAAACTCTTCAAACTAACCCTAGCAAGGCTTAAGAAGCCCACTGGAAGTAACCAAATAACCACAATTTTCAAAAACAAAATCAAGAAATATCAATGCCAAAAAGCTGTGACACATATACATAATGGTCCGGGGGGTGTCCGGTAGTAGAGGTGGTTAATGATGGTCCCGGTTAGGCTAGTAGGGAATGGCAAGTAGTTTAACTTCATGTTTTAGAAGCTAGCCCCTATGATGCCAAGCAGTTTCAAATGCATTTCATAGCAATGACTCCCAGGAGAGGATAATGGGGGAAGCCTTGAGTGTTAGACAGACATCTAATGCATTCCTTCTCAATGCACTGGACAAATCTGTAGCACTGTGAGGGTTAAAAGCATCTTAAATAATGTGAATTTGGAGAATTTTTATATTTTTATCATGGCATAGTTGGTATAGAGCAGAATTAACTGGTTATATAGGTCAACTGTTTAATGCACCACCAGCTGTAGACTTTGTTCACCCCTCAGAATTGCAGATTCTAGTGCTGGCAGGATCAACTCAGCCTTTCATACTTCGGAGGTAGGTAAAGGAATGCCATAACATTGCATAATAATAATATCTATACCCCAACTTACTTGAAAATGGGAGATAATCTCAATGAATCCTTCCTGGTAAACTACTTTGATATTAATGACTCCACTTTTCCTGAAGAACACTCTCTTATAAATAGTAAATTGTTTCTACACTGAAATGAAAGGATTCTAGTCACCACATATGGCTGGATTCAACCTCAGGTTTTATCTACACAATGTCTCCTTATAGTTTATGGGGAAGTTTGCATATAAAATGTATCTCCTGCAATCAAATTCCTCTCCGAGTTAATTATGTGCAGACAAGTTCTTCAGTATTACTCACTGTTTCTTTCTATTCATCCCTCACACACAACTAGCGCTATCTCCCAACTACAAGCCTACTCATTTATTGCCCCTTGCCTTGGCATTGGAATCCACACTCCATGACCATTCATTAGGTGACCTCACTCATCTACTGAAACCCACCTGGTCAAGGAGGCATCTCAGGAACAATATTCGCTTTGGGTCTTATCAAGCTAAAGATACGCAATTCTGGAACACACCAACTGCACCACAGGTGGGGAAATGACAATTCTCATTGATTTAAATTACACTTTTAACCCTTTTAGCATCAGAGGGTTAACCTGTTGAGTACCAGAGAGGTGTAACACAATAAGGCCCAAAAATGTGCCCTTTCATTTACATTGAATCATTCAGCAACTCCCATACAACCGCCTTGCACCTGCACATATCCTTCTACTGACTCAGTATGTTATCACTATTATTAATTAGGTTGTAAGATCAGTGTTTGATTCATTTGATTGCTCTTATTCCCTACTAATAATACAATGTTTGTATTTAGTCTGAGTCTGATGCACTTATCCCTGAGTTGTATTTTTATATTGTTCTATCACTTTTGTTTCTGCAATGCTCTGTGTACATGAATGGTGCTATATAAATAAAGATACATACATACAAAATTAATCTTAGAACGCCTTCAGTGGGAGGAGTCTATCTGTGTAAACCTATAACCCTTTGAGTGCCAGAGTGGTACGGAATGCATTGCAAAGCAATCCACTCTGGCACTCAACGGGTAAACGACAAAGCCACCAACAAATACAGGTTAATTTCTCATGAATTGTTGATATTACAAACAAACGGCTAGTACAATTTAAAGGCCATCTTTAATTCACTGTAAGATTAATTAAAATTGCCTTAAGGTGACAAGCCCACTTTAAAGAACAGTTTTGGAGAACTAATCCACATAGATTTAATTCATAGTGGTCAGTAGGATTTACTGCCTAGGTTAAGGTAAGTGGGGGTTTATCAGTAGCAGGTGTTTGTGTCAGAGGGGGTATCCAACACAGTCAAATGATTCACTTCTTGGATGCTTTTGGAGACCTCTCTTTTACCAAAGGGGTTACATTTATCACCATGTCTAAAAAATTACAAAAGGATTAACTCCTTGGCTGCTTTGGATACCTCTCTAGCCTCCAAGGGATTAAATTTGTCACCATATCTAAAAATTACAATTTACAATCCACTCTTAAAATGTATGTCTTATTTGGTGCACAGGACAATTCAAAGAACAGTGGCATTCTTTTATCTGGACTGGAAAGCGTTAAACATATGCCAATAGCCGTGATAATATATTACTAGGAGAGGGAGTTCATTGGGTAATCCTAGGCACCTGAGAGTGATGAGGCAGCGAGACCCAGAAAAAAAAGAAAAAAAACCATAGAGAGAGGGAAAGACAGATCTGTTAGTCTCAGCACTTTGTGGAAAACCATCTCCCTGGGAAAAGCTTGGCTAAATAGGCTGTTGATGCGAATTAGCCTTTCATTTCACCAGAAAATGTAAATATCACAAGAGCATCTCTGAGCCTCAGTTACCACCTGCCTGCTCCTGCAGAAAGAAAACAACACAAGAGGAGAGGTAAGCGACAACTTGATGGTACTGTAATTCTGCAGAAAAGAACTGATAATCCATTTATTCTTAATATGCCAAGAAACAGTCAGAAATATAAAAACTGTGCATTAATTCAGGATGACAATACAATTGTATGTCCAGAGTAAGGCTGGCAAACTAAGAGGAACTGGAGCAAACCGAATGCTCTGTAGGGGATGCAACATTTCCCAAAATACCCATTGATTTCATTGGGGCGTTTAACCCCTTGAATGCTAAAGAGGTCTACAATGCATTGCAACGCATTCAAGGGGTTAGGTTAAAAAAGCCCCATTTGAATCAATGAGAATTGTTTTTGACACTGTATTGTAGATGCTTTGCCCCAGAATTGCTCCATGTCTTTTAAGTACATCAGCTTTAACCCTTTGAGTGCCGGAGAGGTATCCAACGCATGGCGTTGCAATGCGTTGGATACCTCTCTTGCACTCAAAGGGTTAAAAAAAATTGATTGCTCTGCAAAATATACAAAGTTTACTGCACGTTTTTGATCAAAATATTCTCTCTTTTAATTTCTGACATTTATAATAATTAATATTATAACGTGCATTCAAACTTGGAAACAAGAGCAGAGGTAAAATCCAACTTGATAGTATTGTAGTTGTGCTGGACAATCCTTAAAGGACCAGATAGGTGTGAAACAGTGCATTGCACTCTTCTCTGGTCCTTAAAGGGTTAATATGGTGAGACGCAGTCAGAATGATAGCAATGCATTCATTCAGAATGGAAATAAAAATCTAGATCCAGTGAGGCTGTCGTACTCAGAAAAAAAAATGATTAATAAATCTGAAGCAAACCGGCTGCACAATAGGAAACCCATACAAACATCCCAGCTTCAAATTGGTTTAAATGTGGGGTTTAATCCCTTGCTTTGCAATGCATTGGAGAAATCTATAACAAAATTCATGGGGATTTTCAATTGTCCCCTATGGTGCTCCAGGGGGAGATGCACTAATGTGTGATAAAGAGGAAATGACTTCACCAGTGTGATAATCTCCTTTGTTCCTATGTTATTCTATAGAGCCTATGCAGAGTTGTTCACACTGGTGAAGTCATCTCCTCTTTATCACACCTTAGTGCATCTCCCCCTAGTTCTTCTGAGTACATCAACATCCTTGATAAGTGCTAAGTAAAGGCTGTAATCCATTACATGTTATAACTTTATCACTGTTATAACTTTATCACTGATTTATCTACAGTTCTCTGTCTCCATGTAATTCAATGGGAATCTAACACTTCACCTGCAATGAAATCTGGCCTAAATTTGTAAAATAAAATAGTTTCCTCTGCAAAAAATATAGAGTTCATGGCGAATTCTTGATAAAAATATTATTTTATTTTATTTTAACTTAGAATATTAATAATGACACATTGTGTGCTTAAACTAATTCTGACTTGGTTTTTGCTATACTACAGATACTGACCTGAAACCTGATTCTACTTTCAGTTTAGTCTATTCAGTGTTAGTAATGTTTCAAAACGATTAGAGCCCCTAAGATGCTAGAAAGGTGTCCACTGAGACCTTTCTGTGATCAAAGGGTTAATCTAGTAGAGTGGCACTCAAACCTACCCTCAGAGCCCCCCAACAGTCCCTGTTTTCAGGATCTCTTTAGTTAACCCTTTGAGTGCCAGAGGGATAAGCAATGCATTGACAAGTGAATGTCATTAACTCAGACAGATCTTTCAGAATGATTCAACCACTGATTGATCATGTTCATGTGAGAAGATCCAGAAAACCTGCACTGCTGGGGGGGGGGCAAACCAAGTTTACTATAGGGGGAAAATAAAAATGACCAAATTTCCATTTATTTAAATGGGGTGTTTAACCCCATGATTGCAGTGGAGACTGCTCTAGCATTCAAGGGGTTAATCCTTTAATGACCGGTGACATGCAAGTACCGTCAACATTTTTTTCGCTTGAGAATCGCTCACGAACCAGTGGCGCGATGCAGGAAACGTGCACAGTCGCTATTTCCCGTGTGAAAACCACTAGGGAATAGGTTTGCACATGATTTTATTGAATTGCGCATGAAAATTCAAGATTAGCGAACGGCTGCATATATTTATTTTTTTTTTGGCCGTGGCCAGGATTAACGAATCTGTGTGAGTGGAATAGCGAATGCACCTAATACAAGAACTGCTATTGAGAATGAATTTATACGTCTGTGTACTGTTGTCATAAAATGGAATTTTTCATGGGCAATTCAAGAAGCGTTCGGTATTTCGCTTCCTGGATTAGAACATGCGCAAAGTCTATCTGCGCACAAAAATGCCTTTATCCGATGCAAATGTTACTTACATCGTGCCACAGGTTCCCAGGGCTCCTGCAGGGTCTGTTATTGACCATTCCAAGACCGGAGCGGTCTCTCTCAGACTCCCACTCGGATCACCGGTACACATCACAAGTCATGTGTGCAGGTGCTGACAACGATCATAGCGGTCCATAACCCCTTAAGGACCATTGACGTACCCGGACCGTCAAGCTGGTCCAGCACTTAAGGACCAGTGACGGTCCTGGTACATCATGTACTTTTACTCACCGCACTTCTGCAGGAGCGCGGTGAGTAATACCGGGGACTGAAGTTGATCCCTCCAAGACCGGAGCGATCTCTTTCAGTCCCTCCTTCAGCGTGCCGGCACACATGATCAGTCACGTGGGGCGGCACGTCAAACTTCCCTATCTGGTCCTTAAAGGACCACACACTCCGGGACCGCTGGTGCTTAAGGGGTTAAGGAAAGGTCACTACCCTGGACCGCTAGGGTTAAAAGCCCAGTTTTAAATAACTGGGAATTTTTGTTTCTCCACTAAAGTGCAGTTTTATTGCCCCAGAATTGTAGTTATTAGAGGTCTATGTAATAGATCTGAGGTATCACAGCACTTTGCATACTGGGGGAGATGCACTAAGGAGCAATAAAGAGGTGATACAGCAGAGTTCTATACTATTCTATGGAGCCAATTCACTACGACTTCTTAGATCTTAGTTCGTAGGCTCCATAGAATAACATAGGAACTGGAGAAGTGATAAACTGGAGAAGTCATTTCCACTTTATCACCTCTTTATCACGCCTTAGTTGTTGAACTCTATTTAATAAAAGTCATTAGTGCCATTGCTTATAACGTCTCCTATAAGTACACATTGCGGATATTTCATATGTAGATACAGGGAGATGTTCTCCACACATCCTTATGGCATCAGACCTGGATAATGTCTGCTTCCTTCTTCTGCGGCCTGACATCAGGAGTTACACAGTAAAGGATGAGAAAGAGCTGATCAAAATGTAGGGATAATAAACATATTATACCATATTTTATTATGGCAGAGTGGTTGTAATGCCCTTGTTAAGATTTCAGTGGAAACTATTTTAATGTCATTTTCAGATGCTTATAATTTCAGAACAGAATAAATAATTTGGATAACATAGGATTACAAGTTGTATTGTCTCTACAAATGTCATACAAATCCATTCAGCATTTTTTGAAAACAAGAAAGCCTAAAAAGTAAAAGTTCCTTGTTTGTTGTTTGCTTGTCATCACATTTTTCCATCAGATTTACAGCTACATTTACAGAATAGACTGACATCATATTTCACTCATAGATAGACCTTATGGAGAACTAGATGCTTGTGTGTATAAAAGGTATCCCATTTCTTTTACTACAGAGGGTTAAAGCTGCAGTTCTTCACATGTGCAAAAAAATTTTCCATCATTTATGAGCAGAAGCAAGACAGCTTGCACAGCTCATGCTCTAATACAATACATTGGGCACTCAGTTGAACTTACAAGGTATAGTAACATAGTAATTTAGGTTGAAAAAAGACTTGCGTCCATCTAGTTCAACCCTTTTCCTATTCGTGTTTACCATCGTTGATCCAAAAGAAGGCAAAAAAAAAACCTCAATACAGCAATTTCAAATTCTGCCTTGAATTGGGGGAAAAAATTCCTTCTTGATTCCAAATGGCAATCAGATTTCTCCTTGGATCAACAAGCACTAACTAAATATTATCCCAATACTAATGTTCATAGCCCTCTATGTTCTGCTCTTTTAAATAAGTATCCAGGCCCTTTTTAAAGGCATCTAATGTATTCGAAAGCACCACCTCCTCAGGCAGTGAATTCCATACCTTTATTGTCCTTTATTGATATTTGATAAAGAGCAGTACTTAATCAATTGTGTGCTCAATCTGTCCAATGGCATAATTCATACACTTTGCTGATAGTTATCTCTCAAGCAGTAGTAGTTGATCGATCACATGCCACTAAAATGGACAAATAGAAAAAGGATATAATATTTTTTCATTGCTATTGTTTTTAATTAACAAATGTATTTTTTAGCTAGAACCTGACCTGACTGTATAATTGAGAATGTTATCAGAAGGCACATTGATTAAACAAAATATACATGTGTGCTGCTGGGAAATGTGGCAAAAGAACTGAGGAAATTAAAGGGATAGTAATACTTCGTTTTATCTTTATTTTATTTTGTAGGCATTAAAAAAACATGAAGAACAATAGAAGTCTTATCTCTCAAACCTTTATGGTTTGAGAGATATTCACAAGCAAAGTTTCCACCTCCTGCCCCTTTTACCTCAGATGTGGAAACTGGTTGTAAGACCAGACAGATAACAGAAGGGGACAATCTTCTTCCTATGAGAACAATGAAAGCCCTGACCCCCTTGACAAGTTTTTCAGGTTTTTCCATTATCTTAATTGAAGATTGTCCCTCTCTGCAGTCTACCTGGGCACCTCCCTTCTGATCTGGCTGAGCAGTGTTACATCAGTAAAAGGGGCGGGAGGGGGATACTTTGTCATTGAATTACTCTTGAACTATAACTCTGACAGAATTGAAATAACACTCTCCAAAGTCCAAATACTATGATGATTAATTAGAGCTGATTTTATTATGAAACATTACTATCCCTTTAAAACGTAAAACTTGGATTCAAAATAACAAAAAAGCAGTCAGAAAATATTTTGAAAAACGTACACATAAGAGGTGTGAAAATATGAATACTGAGGCATGCACCTTTTTCTACATTGACTTTTTCAAGTAATTTCTTTACATTCACCTATGGTAAGTACAAATAGTCATTAAAATGCATCTTCAATCATTTTATTCCTGTTGTATTAGGATTTTATTATACACAAGTATTAATATAACTAAATAATATCAATAGAAATAGAAGTTCACCAATTACAACCTGGCTATGAGTTTGTCTGAGGCAACATGAGCTTGAGAGGACTGCCCATTTACTGATAAGATACCTCTGCTGGCTACAAGAAAATGTTATCTGCAAGCAGTTCTACAAGCTAGAGGAAGAACTGAACTCTATGTCCTGACTCCAAACAAGAGCTGTAGCACCATTTCCTTGTAGTGTATGACTACGTGAAGGCATGAGGCGTCGTGGCCAGTTTCTTGCAGCCCAGCATAGGAATCGCTTTCTATCATATTAGCCAATGGGCTGCTTTCCCTCATTTTTACAGCTCTGAGCTCCTGAATCTTCATTCAGGAACTTTGTGGGACACACAACTAAAATGCAGATGGTACCAGGAAATTCGTGATGGGTGGTGGTTATTTTGTTTTGACGTGCAAAGTGATTTGGACATGAGGACAAAGCCAGGGTATGTGTCTAGTGCACACTGATCCATTTGTTACAGAAATGACCCACCATCTGAAAATACACTTCTCCGTGTACATGTGTCAAATATTATTATTAGTTTTATTTAGGGATAAGTGAATAATTTTGTTTAAAACTGAATTCTC
Organism: Rhinophrynus dorsalis; assembly: GCA_037306005.1. Classification (NCBI taxonomy): domain Eukaryota; kingdom Metazoa; phylum Chordata; class Amphibia; order Anura; family Rhinophrynidae; genus Rhinophrynus; species Rhinophrynus dorsalis. Next base: position 348,652,843 of record CM074724.1, on the reverse strand, counting down.
AAGCAGCACTGAAAATATTATTAAACATAAGATGAGAGGCATTATGTCTTAGAGAAAACAAATAATCAAGACAGCTACCATGAAGAAAAGAGAGAGTAACCTGAGAAAAGACAGAGTCAGGTATTTCTGCTCTTCTCATAATGCAGAAGAAATATACTATGGTACTTTGTATAATGGCGGAAACCTAATCACTTCCACCTAAGAGAGAGAGCCATATACATAAAGGTAGAACTGCAGAAAATCGGCTGCACCATGGGGGACTAAAATTGTCTATTAATGTAAAGGGATAGTAAAAGTAGCTCCAATTAATCTTCATAGTATTTGGGCCTTGGAGAGTGTTAGTTCAATACTGTCAGAGTTGCAGTTCAAGAGTAATTGAATGATAAAGTATCCCCCTCCCATCCCTTTTACTGATGTAACACTGCTCACCTCAGGACAGCAGGATGCTGTCCAGATGGCTTGTAGAGAGGGACAGTCTTCATATAGCATAAGAGAAAAACTCGAGGCAGGGTTTTCCTTATACTCACAGTAAGAAGATTGTGCCTTGCTGTGAGCTGTCCTGTCCCAGGACCAGATTCCACATCTGAGGGGAGGTGGCTTACACTAGGTAAAAGGGGCGGGAGGGGGATACTTTATCATTCAATTATTCTTGAACTACAACTCTGACAGTATTGAAATTGTCATCTATTTGTTAACGTGCACCTGTGGATTGCAGTATGTAGGGAGGACCACCCAAAAGTTTAGAACCAGAATTGGTTAGCATAGGAGGAACATAATTCATGTTTTTCCTCAACATAGTGTCTCCATACATTTTATGCATTTTCATGATAAAGATATCTCAGAGCTAACAGTGATGCCTATAGAACAGATTCCATCTTCTATGATTTATGAGAGAGAGAGAGCAACGCCTTAATAACAGATAAGCTTTCTGGATATTTAGGCTACCTACATTATCACCATTAGGCCTAAACGAATCAGTTGAAATTACTAGATATTGATAAGGAACATGTTTTGATTGAACAGTAATTGTTGATATTGTAGTGCATTTACTTTTTTATTTATATATTTTGGGGTTAAGTAGGTTTTCCACACGGTGTGCATTATTCTATGGTTTCATCACATTGTGTGGGAAATATACAGTATATTATGTCATTACCATAAATATAGTTACAATGGTATATTGTATTATATAATATGTTTTATTAATATAAGGAATATGAGGAAGATATCATCAAAGATGGAGTAGAATATGTCTTTGGATGTGTGGTCTGGGGCCCGTTTTGTGGTTGTGCATCCTTTCGCATGCCTGGTGTTTTTTCCTTTAGATTGATTGGTCTCGCGGCACATTATTGAGGACACTTTTTTTTTTGTCTTTCACTATCTTACATATGCTCCTTAGGACTCAATTGTACATTTAGATTTATAGCACTTTTGGACACTTGACATGTTTTATGTTTACAAGTAGTTCCAAATGAATATAGAACATCATAGTTTTTTTTAAAGGATTTAAAAATTCATTATTTAATATGGCTGCACATTTATCAGAAGTCGCACTTCAATCTTTTTATATATTTAAATTTTGTATACACCATGAATATGTTATTATTAGTCTAAACATCGTCATATTTTAGTTATAATATTTATATATATATATATATATATATATATATATATATATATATATATATATATATATAAAGAACAGTCAAAAGACTTATGAGTATACTTTGGGGTTTCAATCCAGTTACTGTTCTTTGTATGCTTTACGCCACGAGATGCACCTAGGAAATAAAACAATATTTAATGTTTCGTTTTGGAGTGCCCACCATTGACTGTTGCTATATATATATATATATATATATATATATATATATATATATATATATATATTATATCTTCCGAGATATATGAATTTAATAGAAAGCTATAATATTGTTTTTGAGTAGCTATTGACTAGGGGTGGGCGAAAAGTGTGAAAAATTTCCCCTTTCCGCCTATGCAAAAATGTCCTCCTTTTCGCCTATTTTAACACATTCTCCGCCTATGTTAACACATTTTCCACTTATTTTTAACACATTTTTCGCCTATATTTCCTATAGGCATTACATTTCCCACTGTAATATTACTTTTTCTGAGGGCTGAAGTTTAGAAATAAGTGGCTGAAAGTCAATGTTGAGTCCTACAGCAAAATATGGCTTGAAAAATGTGTTAGCATGCAGAGTGCATTTGTCCTTTGCCCACAACACTTTCTTGCTTAAGTGACACTGGCACATATTCATGATATCAAGTAATAAAAAAAAATAAAGTACAACCTACAATGTGGCAGATATGTATTGTAGTGGTGATGGGGGACTGGCATGGTGTGATTTGTGTATGTATTTTTACCATTGTCATACTCTATCCTCCTTCTCAGATTATTGACACACATTACTTACCGGTCATAGCAGTGGTCCCATTTGTCCTCCACCTCCTCATCTGTTCTGCTGTTAATATATTTGTCCTGGATTTGTCTGTCATATGTGGTTTCTGCTACTACTACTACTGGAGCTAGATGTTGATGTAATTCTACTGCCACTACTACTAGGTGTCAAAGGTGCAGCACTTACAGCAGCAGCACTAGAGGTACTCTTCATATCTAACACTGTGGATGTTAACCTGTGTTGCTGGGTGCTCAAAACAGGTGTGTGTGGCTGAGTGGGGCTTGTACTTTGAAGAGGCAATGATGCTGATGATGACAGATAGGGTGACTGTGTGCTTTTTGACATCTGTGCTTGTCCAGGGTCAGACTTTCCAATGGCTTTCTCAAACAGTTTATAGACAGGCACAGTGTTCCTTAAAGGGGTAGTAATACTTAAGTATTACTAATCCCTATATTAAAATCCAATTAAAAATAAATGTATTGTCCTCAGCTTCATCTCTCAAACCTTTATGGCTTGAGAGATGATCGCTCCTAAAGTTGCCCTCTCCCTCCCCCTTCCCAGTAGTCAGTGTTCTAGCTGACTGCAGGGAAGCCTGTTGTACGACTTTCAGGCGGCTCTGCAGCACAGCCATGATCGTGTTAATAAAAAAGAAAACTTTCACTGAAATGGTCTTCTACGTGTATTTGATTTGCAAGCACACATAGAAGACCGTTTAAGTGAAAGATTTTTTTTTTTATTAATGCGATCGCGGCTCTGCTGCAGAGCCGCCTGATGATCTATGACCGGATTTCCCTTCAGTCAGCTACAACGCTGATTTTGGGGAAAGGGGAGGAAGAGGGCAACTTTAGAAGCGATAATCTCTCAAACCATAAATGTTTGAGAGATGACACTGGGGGCAATACATTTATTTTTAATAGGACTTTACTATAGGGATTAGCAATACTTAAGTATTATTATGCCTTTAAAAGTGGTGGAAGATTCAGTCTTTTACTTTCTGTTAATCTTATAGTCCTGTCACCATCCTCACTCTCAACTTCATCCGTATCTGAACAAGAGAAGGATGCTGGAGGGATATATTCTAAAACTGCATCATCAATCATCATTAGGTCATCCTCAGCAGCATCAGCATCCCCTGACAGTTCTTGCCCACTACTACCCTCATATTCTAAGCTTTTGGAGGTCTCAAACAATTTCTTTTCACTTTTACTGTAACAAAGTTCCCTGCTATGGGTGTTTTGGTGTTTGTTTGTCTCACTATCTGATGCAGCAGGCAATTCAGCTGCTACACCTTCCTCTATTATGCTATTGCCAGCATTATCAACACTTGAATGCGACTTGTTGTCATCTTCAGTGTTCTTCTTATATGGTTCTTTATTTCTACTGGCACTGGTGGTGCTGGAACTAGTTTTGCTGGGACCTTGACAAACTGCATCCTCCCTTGGAGTAGAGGGATCATCATCATTGATTGCACACGTTGCAGCAACCATTGCTGCAGTCAGTTTTTGGACTACTACTTTACTCTCACGTCCCTGCACTGCTCCACCCCTCCCCCTTCCTCTTGTGCGTTTGCTGGACATTACACAACTACACTGTGTTTCTTTACTGTACAGTACACAACACAACTGATGGAGCTGTATGATGCCTTGCCTAAGCCAGGACAGCTGTCTGTCACTGTCACTTAAGATATTTCGTTTTTTATTCTTTTTTATTTTATTTTTTTTATTTTTTTTTTAAGTTGTCCACCCTGTTGTCTTATCACAGTCTGTCCAAAAAAATTATAACTGAAAAACTAAATCAACAACACCTTTCCCCAGACTTCCCCACCCAGCACAGAGACAAGATCAGCAAGCAAATAGGTTGCCTGTGTCTTACCAGTCAGTCACATGGAATTTTGGAGTATTTGGGGGTCAATCTCCTTCCTCTCTTCTTATCCCCTAGAGTGCCACCAGACTCCCCTAATATAGAGAACAAATGTCCTATCTAAATGACTCCCTAAACTAACCTTCAATTCCCCTTTATTTGCCTATCTCCTTTAGCTCAAAAACATGCTGCCCTCTCCTCTCACAAACACAGAATGGCTGCTGTGAGAGTCTGACAGCCTTTTATATGGCTGTAAAAAACTTTTGTGTGGTGTAGAAATATTTTTCTTCCCATTGATTTCAGTGGGCGGAAAAAAGCAGAAAAACTGCACTTTTCGCTGGAAATTTTTTGCCAAGCAGAAAGTGCCATTATTCGCCGATTTCAGTTTGAGGCAAAAATGTTCACCCATCACTATGATTGACAATTCACTATGTGTTCTTGGTGATGTTTTGTGGGACTGGTGGATTTGGGGGGGACATTTGGGGTGTGGGGGAGATGTGTGACTGGGGACGGGTCTTGGGCCACATATTTTGGGATAGTGATCTAACTGGCTAAATAGCTAATTGGATTAAACTATTTCAGTTTGCAAATTTTAACACTTGTTAAGGGTCACAAGTTTTACTATGAGATGAGTAGTACTGAAGAAACAGTGATTAACTAGTGGATCCAGTGAAATGTTTGTGAACTCTGTGCGAACATTACTAATTGGATAGATATGATGACATCGACGGCTCTATCTTCTCCAAGTTTTTAGGGAAAGGATGTAGCTATGGACCATTTAAAGGTCAGTGAATTCGACACATAGTAACAACTGGATATGTTGATATTGTTCATTTTAAGTGATTCTATTAACCACAAATCCATTTGGGATGATGTTCAGAATATATAGTTAAGTTACGATTATATATATGATTATATTATGCTGAATGAATGTTTCCCCAGTCTGACAGCATTTATGACTGTTTATGGAGAAGTTGATATTATATATCAGATTGCATTTGTTGATTGACAATTAAGTTGAACCAATCATGCCCTTAGAAGTGTTATTTGTATGTGTGCTTATCTAGTGGTGGCTTCTTTGTATTTCTTTTGTTTTATATACGTGGTTGTTTGTTGTGATAAAGCGTGCTGTAGCCGTGAAACGCATAGAGTTAGAACCTTTTAATATTTATTTTCATAAACTAGTCTACAAGTGCAGCCTCTGCCTGGTGTTCTCCATCTGAAGTTCCAACGTATGGCAATATCCTTGAGTCTTTCCCTGAACAGAGACTGGGCTAGTCTCTTCGTATGCCTTCAAGTCAGTAATTCTTAGTATTAAGACTCTGACAGTAATACATTTTGAGTTCAATACTTGTCATTTTAATTTATGCTTGAGTATTCTCTTATTACACTATCAGGCACTCTCCCCCCACCTTTTTTTCTTGTTTTTCCATTTTGAGTTTACCACAGTATTGAAACAACACTCTCCATGGCCCAAGTACCATGAAGATTAATTGGAGATGTTTTTATTTTGAAACATTACTATCCCTTTAAAGGTAGCTTTTAACACTTTGAGTGCCCCAAACGTATCCAAGGCATTGCAACGCAATAAGTTGGATACTTCCTGGGCACTCAAAGGGTTAAGCCACTTTAATTCTAGATGGTCTGCCACCCAAATGTGCTAACAATTGCCCTAGCATTAAGTTGGGTAGAAGGAAAAACTCCTTTTGGTCAATACGAAATTTAAGTCTTATTTGTCCCCTATTGTACAGTTTGTTTGGCCCAGAATTGTTCCACTCCCTTTTGAACATACTTCCCTGTAGGTATAAGGCAGTTCAGCTGATGTACTTAGAAGAATTGGAGCAATTCTTGAGCAAACCATCTATACCATAGGGAACAAATAAAATGTTACCTTGGTTCAACAGGGACATTTATGCCAGTGAATGTTAGAGAGTTCTCCATTCAGTTGGTTGAAGCCCTCTCTCAAGGAGGTAAAACTACTATTTAAATCAATAGAAATTGTGGGACTTAGTTTTACTTTATGATGCCGTTGGTTTGCTGCAGAATTATTCCCTGCTAACTTTGTGCATGTTGTCCAAGAATGGCAGGGAACATTCTGGTAGGATAGCACTTTTATAGCACTTATATAAAGATTCTAGACTTTGCTGAAACAAGAAACAGAGATATTTTGCTTGTTCTATTGTTTCATCATAGTGTTAACATGAATGTGGCCATTCTTTCTTCACCGTTACTTATTAAACAGTTAATGAAAGCATTTTTATAAGATTTGCGTGACTTCTTCTGAATAGACTCTTTGTGATACAGATATTGGACTTTTTCTGTAGAAATACTCTTAATAACACAAGAACTACTAACCTCCTGGCTTTTAGAGGTGCCCTTTCTGTTGAAAGTATTTTTACAATTCTTGTGATAAAGAGTAGCTATATGATATAAAGGTTACAATTCATGTGATAAAGAGTAGCTATATGATATAAAGGTTACAATTCTTGTGATGAAGAGTAGCTATATGATATAAAGGTTACAATTCATGTGATAAAGAGTAGCTATATGATATAAAGGTTACAATTCTTGTGATGAAGAGTAGCTATATGGTAAAAAATTATAATGTGTGTGATGAAGAGATGCAATACAGTAAATAGATTATGATTCTTGTTATGAAGAGTAGATATACAGTATAACTATTACAATGCATGTGATGAAGAGTAGCTATCCGGTATAAAGATTATAATCCATGTGATAAAGAATAGCTGTTCGGTATAAATATTACAATTTTTGTGATGAAGAGTGACTATACAATATAAAGATTACAATTCAAAGTGTAAAGATTACATTTCATGTGATGAAGAGTAACTATATATTATAAAGATTACAATTCATGTGATAAAGAGTAACTATACGTTATAAAGAATCCAATTTTTGTGATGAAGAGTGACTATACAATATAAAGATTACAATTCATGTGATGAAGAGTAGCTATCCGGTATAAAGATTATAATCCATGTGATAAAGAATAGCTGACTGGTATAAAGATTACAATGTTTGTGATGAAGAGTGGCTATACGATATAAAGATTACAATTCACAGTATAAAGATCACAATTCACAGTATAAAGATTACAATTTTTTTGATGAAGAGTAGCTATATGATATAAAGATTACAAGTCATATGATGAAAAGTAGCTATATAGTATAAAGATTACAGTTTTTGTGATGAAAAGTAGCAATACGATAGAAAGATTATAATACACAATATAAATATTACAATTCATGTGATGAAGTGTAGCTATACAGTATTAATAATATATAATATAATAAACACATTTGAGACCTCTCTAGCATTCAAGGGATTAAAAGCCCCATTAAATGAATTTCATTTTTAACTGTTTCCTATGGTGCCGTTTATTAGAATTACTTCAGGTTTCTTTAGTACATCAGCCGCTCTGTCTTCTCATCTATAATATGTAGGGATGGGCGTAAATTTTTCACCTCTAACTAAAATTGGAGAATAATGGCACTTCCTGCTTGGCGAATAATTTCCTGCAAAAAGTGCAGTTTTTCCACTTTTTTCACCTAGCTCATACCATTGAAATCAATAGGAACATTGAATTTACACACAACACATAGCAAATATTATGTTATTTCCCAAAAGCATAGTATAAAACGGGCATAAGGGTGTCTGTGTTGGTGGGGTGTGGAGAAAGAATCAGTTTTTTGGGGTGTTTATTTACTAGGATTGGGGGGCGATAATAAAAAAAAAATCCTAAATACAATTCAAAAAACTCATAAGACATGGTATAAAAGGGGCCTGAGGAGGGTGCCTGTGTTGGTGGATGGATTCTGGGGAATTAATCAGTTGATTAAAAAAATAAATAAAATAAGCAATTTCTATGTAAAGTGATAGAGATATGAACCCCTTGACATAAGCTCCACTGGGGTAGACTGATACTTGACATGAGTATTTTGTAGAGTATGATTTGTTAGATTTGTTGTTAGAGACCCAAGTCCTTTTGTAGGACTATGAGTTTTTTTGCTTTTTTTAAAGCACAAGCACTGAGGGAAAAAATGCCCTACTAGCCTAGTGCCAGTGGGTCATGTTGGCCAATGGCCACTGGCCATTGTCAAATATCCTCCTGAGTCCATAATTGTAGAATTTGCAACTGCTGTTCTTGCTGCTGCTGAGTTGTTTAAGCAGCAGGATGATTAGGCCGCTGAAAGGGAATGGGATAAACAATAGCAGTAACATGGGTGATGGATGATAAAGGTTCCAGTTACCACGACTAGCTCTAGTGATGCTCCTGAGGCAGTAGCAGCACAATAATTAGCCCCCAGTATATGTGGAGAAAAGAAGACGTTGGCCAATAATTCTTCTCCACCTGACCCTCCTCCAAAATCATGGGTGTGTTGTTATTAGAACATAATTTTTTTTCCTTGAGAGCAGGAACTGTGCCTCTCATCAGCAACTGCAATGTGCACAGTGTGTGTGGTAAATAACATCTGGGGGCACAACTGTATACAAACACCATGACACCAGAACCCAAGTACTGCTGCTGTCACTATACCCCTTGTCCACACCACGTGAAGGACACATGACAACTTGCTGACAGTTTAATAGTAATGATGAACCCTCCCTGCCACCATCTTAGCATATTCTGTGGGATAGAATCTCCTCACATGCCGCTTGATGCCCTGCTTGCGATTCTCCTCCACCACACTGCCATGTGTGGTCAGTCCACCACACAGTGTGGAATGGGTGGACATGAACTGCCACATCCTAAAATCAACAGAGTTGCTATCATTTGGCGGAGGAGGTAATGATGAATGAGGTGGATTTGCAGAAGATGTAGTTACCCTAGAAGAAGAAGATGATGGCAAGCTAGTTGTTTCATTTGTCATGGAACTTCCAGTCTCTGCCTGGGTTTCTCTGTTCTTCCTCCTCTTTGATCTCAGCCTCACCTCTTGTTGCCTTTCTGGAAAGTCAGGGGATACAGCAGCAGTGGTGCTTGATTTCTGTGGTGAGTGTTTGGCTTTAACATGTTTGATATAGATGTCATGGTGTTTGTGTTTCATGTGTTCTATCAGGGCGGTTGTGCCAAGGTGTGTTCCCTCCTTTCCTCTTTTCACTGATTTGTCACAAATTGTGCACAGTGCCGTTGGTGATGACTGCACTGTGCCTGCCCCAAGAAAAAAATAGTCCCACACCCATGACTTGAGGGGATAGGGGTAGGGAACAGGTGGAGAAGAATGGCCTCTTTCTTCTTGTCCTCCACATTTCCTTTCACTGTCTGTGCTGGCAGCGGATGATGTTGCTGCTACTGCTTCAGAATCAGCAAACAAACTAGGACCAGGAGTATTGCTGCTGCTGCTGCTGCTGGCAAGTGAAACCTATCCTAGTCCCGCATCACTTGTTAACCCCATTCCCACTGGGTCCACGGTGGTCTGTGGCACACTAGCCTGCTCCTCAGCATCTTGCTGCACTTGCAGCTCAGCTGAAGCAGGAATTAGAGCAGTTGCAAATTCCAGAAGCTCACTACAGGTGGTGGAGATGCCCATCCTCATCCTTGTCTCCCATTCCTTCTCAATGTCTCTTCCACCCCGGCTTCTCCATCATCATAATCACTACCACCACTAGTCCCTAAGTGCTGCTGCTGCTCTATTACAGACATCTCACTGCTGCTTGGAGGACGTGACGAGCAATGTGACAGAGGATCCCCTAATGTCACACTTGCCATTTCTTAGTGATGTGAAGAAGGCAGAATGGCAACAGTAACAGCAGGCACAGGCAGCTGATCTGTGCTCCTGGTGGTGGTATTATTTATGTGCCTGCTATCCATCACCAGTTCTGGCTTCTTCAGGATAATTTTCCACCTGGACACTGTTATGAAGGAAAGGGGATTCCCAGGGTCAGAGAAATGGTGAGGGCTCCCTTGACCACTAGTCTGGACGCTCCCAAATGCTTCCCCTACCACTCACCTAACACTAGTCCCACTGGCTGTTTCACCATTACTGTCATAACTACTAACACCAACCACATCAATTTCAGCCCCCGAGTCTTCCTCCTCATAGTCACTAGTAATATGATTACCCCTCCATCACTCCTAACGCTAACAAGCTGCTGGACCTTCTTAGTAGTAGTAGTACTAGCACTGGCAGGAATGCTTGGGGATGGCAAAAGTGACTTAGGGTCCTCTGCTGTCACACATGGCATCATCTTCTCCTTCCCTGCCATCCTGAGTATTACAAGACACACTAGCAGCAGATTCAGCACTGGTGGCAGCAGGTTCAGCACTGTCAGCAGGCACAGCACTGGTTGCAGCAGGGGCAGCGTGTCTGACAGCAGACACAGTATTGGCAGCAGCAGGAACAACACTGGCAGCAGGCACAGCACTGGTTGCAGCAGGGGCAGCACTGGCAGCAGGCACAGCACTGGTAGCAGCAGGGACAACACATCTGACAGCAGGCACAGCAGTGGTGGTAGCAGTAGCAGGGGCAGCACTAGTGACAGCAGGGGCAGCACATCTGGCAGCAGGTACAGCAGTGATGGCAGCAGAGTCAGCATGTCTGGCAGCAGGCACAGGCAGCTGGCCGTTCCTGCTCTCACTTCTGCCCTCTTCTTCCTCCCTTCCTATGAAATTCTCCAAGATCCCTAGGTTCTGTAGTGCTCACTTCCTCCTCCTCAGACTCAGTCGACATATAATGGTCCTTTGAATTCCTCATTTTACTATTTTAAACTTTTTCATACTGAGAGCAGTCACTATGAGCCTGTCCTGCCTCAATTTTTTAAAAAAGATCACAGCAGAAAAGCACAGCACGTCTACCACGCTCTGTAGCTGCTTCTATTGTGATTCACTTCCTGGAATACGGAACACTTTTATAGCAAAAAGGCAAAAAACACAAATCAACGGGCGGAAACTTTCTAGCCATTGAAAAAATGTCAGCGAATTTTGGTCAATGGTTGAAAAATGCAAAGATTTTAATTGCTGTTTTAAAAGTGGATTTTCCCGCGAAAAAGCGAACAATGTGTTTTTTGCAGGATTTCTCATGGGAACACGGTGAGATCGTTCGTCCCCACCCCTAATAATATGGACATTCGTAATAGTGTCAAGAATCAAAAATGAAATTAGTGACTATTGTGTAATAACTTAATAAATGGGAATTATGCCCATGGAACAAGTATTTCTTAATTTGCTTAACAGAAGGACTAGGTAGCTCACTTTTATACAGCAGTCAGTTTCATATGTATCTAAAGCTGCAGCCTCTCTGGCACTGAAAGGGTTAAAATGTACCTAAATTTATCTTAAGGTGACCAGTCCAATTTAATCAGTCTCTGATGTGAAGATTACAAACCCTTTCATGCTAGATAGGTATACAACATTTTTCTTTGCAATGTGTGTTTGTTTTGTATGCAGCTGTTGCCAGAAGTCTCTTTGGTTCTTTTTTTTTAATCAATGCTTAACCCTTTGTGTGACACAGGAGTATGCAACGCATTCCAATGCATTGCATACCCCTCTGGCACTCAAAGGCATCAGTGAGCCTCAGTGAGACAGCAGTGTATATATAATGTATATTCATGTACACGCTGTAGACACAGAAGTATTTATATAATGTATATTAATCTCCTGTCTCACTGAGGCTCACATTAACCATTTGAGTGCCCATTGTGCTCTGGCGCTCAAAGGTTTAAGCATTACTTAAAAAATAACCAAAGGGACGGGCAACGCGTCCCACACTAGTTACATATGTTTTGGACACGGAGTCTGAAACTGTGTCATGATTATATTATTTTCATTGTTGATTGGTTTCTTGTCCATTATTTGTTTGTTTTGTGCCTTATTTGGGTATTTTTTTTCACTCCAGTAGTTACAAGGTGAGCATGCCCCAAATAGATAACAATGGTTGTAGTTTTTTATGGCACCTGGAAACAGTGCTTGTTATAAGGGTATGGGGTGATGAGGTAGTGTGTCGCCCTTCTTTACCTCAGCAGTGACTGTCGGGGTATGTTTCTTTTTGTGATTGTGCATTGGGTTCTATATAGATGGTCACATTGATGTTAGAGGAGTAATCTCTTCTCTTTTTTTTGATCCTCAACATGCAGTCCACTTGCTGCTGGCAGTGGAGTGTGGTTGAAACAAAACTCAACCCTATAGGTACACTGTTGGTGCTGGATCACTCCTACCCCCAGTGGCATAGGGGCAGTTGCATGTCATAATCTTTTTTTTTTTTTTTTTTTTTTTAACGAAACATTTTTATTGAATTTTCAAATAACAAACAATACTGCACATACAATATGAAGATATGGGATTTTGCATAAATTAGTGAATGAAAGAAAAACCCAACACCAGCGTATTAGGTGTTTAGCAGAGAGTACCCTTCCCTTCACTGAAAAATATGTCAAACACTGACTAATTAAGTAATGCTTACAGTAGAGCTGGGAAGAGCGATTATGTTAAATAATAATTTCAATGCGTTTTAGATGTATCACTGCAACCACCAGGGCACTCAGTGAAGATAGTTCAGTAATTAATGACCCCAATGAAAGATCCGCTGTACAGTAACCACACACAACACAAAACAGGTGCACGCCCCCGGGGGAACCCATTCTCCCCCCCCCCCAAGCCCCAAAGTGATCGAAAAAAGAGATGAAAGTTAAAGAGACATTGTAAGCACTCCTGGATCCCCATCACCAGCATCCAAACATCCTCCAGCAGGGACTCCAAAGCACTATCCATCAATAATCAATCAGGTAGAATCTTAACCAATTGAGTGCCAGAGGGATACACAACATATTGCTCAGCAATGTGTTACTTACCCCTCTGCCACCGAAGCAGTTAAGTAACACCATCATTTTTTAATTACTTGCCAATAGCCATGCTAAATGCCAATAGCATGCATCTTCATAAACTTCTCACTGTCACACCATAGAGTTGCATATCCAGCATACACATACTCAGCCTGGGGTATCCCAAGGTCGGAAGAGAGACTGCAGTCATCACCAGGAAGATAAAATAGATGCTTGATTTTTCTGTAACATTATTTCTTTGGGCAGCCAAACGTTTTTGGTCCCAGATTAGGGCTGAAAACATTTCGCTATACATGACAATAATGTTACAATAAAGTCAATCATCTACTTTATCCTCTTCGTGATAAGTGCTGTCTCTCTTTGGTCCTTGGGACACCCTAGGCTGAGTACATTTATATACATATTAAAAAATATAAATTAAAAAAAAAATAATTATATATATATATATATATATATATATATATATATATATATATATGAAAGAGTATTGCATTATGCAATAATACCTTTCTTATTGAACTAACATTCAATCATTTAATTTTATGGACAAGCTTTTGAGAGCGATTGCTCTTGAAAGCTTGTCCCTAAAATTGAATGTTAGTCCAATAAAACAGGTATTACTACTGCGATAATCATTCATTTGGCATCTACACTACTGGACTGCCATGGCTATCCTAAATATATATATTTATACACACACAGACAAAACCACAAAACACATAAGAGGTTAACCTTTTGACTGGCAGAGAGGTGCTCAACACATTGCAAAGTACCTCTCTCACTCAAATAATACACTAGAACAGAGTTCCACATTACTTGGAAATAGTCATCTATTATGTAGGATAGGGAAAGAAAACATACGTACAGTACATATTTCCATCTGGTATTCAATAAAGGTAATACCCTCTGGTTGCTGTCATTGCTATGCTGACAGATTCCAGGAACTGAACAGCCTGATGACTGAATTTGGGCCTACAAACCAGAGTGCACTTCCATGAAAATATAATGTGTCAGATTAAGCCTGTAACCCCATGAACCTCTCAGCCCAGCTCTAGAAATCATCCGAACAGCTTCGGGGGAAAAATCAAGCTTGTTAGGACTGCATGTAGAACATGTTCAGCTAGTAACACTATCGTGTTTATTTAACTAGATGTTTGTGACAATGTAAAAATAATAATAACATAACATTTTAAGAGGCTGACTTAATATGAATAATTTGAGCCATTCTAGTCAAATACACAAATTCCCATTGATTTAAATCTAGCTTTTAACTAATTTAATTCTAAAGAGGTCTCCAATACACTGCAATGTGTTCTCTAAGACTTTCAACATATTTTATGTAACATATATTAAAGTGGACGTTTTACCTTAAGATAAAGTTTAGTTATTTTATAGAATTAAATATTGACTATGTACTATTGTAATTATTTGTCTGAATCAGTTATAGTTATTGAGAAACTAACCTTTGTTCGCAGCTCAGTCTGGCACTTCAAGTATAAATAAGTTCTAGGCAATTATTACCACACACTGTGCTATGAGCCCACACACTGTGGTAATTTTTATAGAACAGCGAATGAAGCAAGTGATAAGCTTGCTCTCAGACTGTATTGATTTGTATGCTGTCTAAAGGATTAACATAAAATACCACAATGTGTCATCAAAATATCAAGGTTTATTTCTTAAAAAAAAATAAATTTTATAGAAAATTGCTGGTACAACATATATACAAACTTTATTTATCTGTAGAATAAACACAATATGTCTAAGCATGACCACTTTATTGTATGATATGTCAGGGCTTATAATTTTAAATCTTTTGCTATTAGCCAGACCTGAAAATTACTCGCCACTGCAAGCCAAAACATACCCACCAGGGCTGAATTTGTACTCATGAGGACTAAATTTTCAATCGCCATTGGCTAGTGGCGAGTTGAAATTTTGAGCCCTGTGATATGTTATGTAATATATATTGTCTTCTATAGTTATATAAAAATCTAAGTGTTTCTGGTTTGCTGTCAGCCATGTCCCAGTGTGTTACAAATGCAGAGTTATGCAAAACTCCCCTTTGTGTGTCCAATGGGATGTGGCTGAGGGTGACAATGTTTTGATTGGCTCAGGAGGAGGCAGGAGATAACTGTCTTCTGCTACAGCCAAATATTTCAAATTTTGACTCATCAGTCCAGAGCACCTGCTGCCATTTTTCTGCACCCTAGTTCCCATGTTTTTATGCATAGTTGAGTTGCTTGGTCTTGTTTCCACGTTGGTGGTATAGCTTGTTAGCCGCACATCTTCCATGAAGACCACTTCTGACCAGACTTCTCCAGACTGTAGATGGGTGTACCAGGTGCCACTGTTTTCTGCCAGTTCTGAGCTGACAGCACTGCTGGACATCTTCCCATTGCGAAGGGAAGTAAGCATGATATGTTTTTCATCTGGTGCACTAATTTTACTTGGCTGAGCCTTGTGTCTTGTTGTTGTGCTCAGTCTTGTCATGGTGTATGACTTTATGACATTAAACTGTCTTCAGCAACCTCACTTTGTTAGCTAAGTTTGGCTGTTCCACACCCAGTTTTATTCCTCGTACACAGCTGTTTCTGTTTCAATTATTGATTTTGTTTCAACCCACATATTAAATTGATGATCATTAGCACCTGTTTGTTTAATCATACGCCTGACTATATGCCTACAAAATCCCTGACTTTGTGCAATTGTACCTAGAAGAATTGGTGCTGTTTTAAAGGCAAAGGGTGGTCACACCAAATATTGATTTGATTTAGATTTTTCTTCTCTTCGCTCACTATGCATTTTGATAATTGATAAAAATAAACTTTTAACATGCCTATTTTTGAAAACATTCTTACTTTACAGCATTTTTCACACTATAAGATAAAGCTGCAGCCATTGTCAATCCGCTGCAGGATGTAGGTCTCCTCGGGAAGCTAAGGGTATGGACAATAATCTGCAATGCGGTTCCAGTGCAATGTTGGCAGATATTTCACCTTGCCAGAGGCTAGAACCTGCGACCTTGAGATTTGAGCAGATTATACAAGTTTGGGCATGGGCATTTAAGGCTTTGCAATGTGCAAAGGAGATACTATGTATTATCACACTTACTCTGATTAAGACCTATTTGATCCAATTTTTTTGGATAAATATAATTTTTTCTTCATCATCGGCTTGTGAAAATAATCTTTCCCAGATGGTATATACTTTACTTTACATCTTGTATGTATATTTATTTGGAATAATTATTGTGTTTTGATATCATATGCAGATGTATTAATCTATGATAATACATGCCATGTTATGTTGTTTTTGTTTGTTTGTATTGGGCTCACTTTTTTCTTTCAATTGTTTTATGGTGTTTTATCTAAGTAGACAGTCCTTCCCCCTTCCTCCACCTCAATGATGTCAGTTAAGCACCATTTTTGCCCTTGAATTTGGCATAAAGAGGCTCTGTTTGTTCTGTTATTCTGTTAAGCATCTTGACAAAGGTCTTGAGTGTGGCTAAAACATCCTATATAATAATTCGCTAAATCATGTGTAACGCCATGCGAGTGCTGCAGTCATGTGCAGTAGAGACTGCCCGCGCCGCTGCTGATATCAGCCGTGGCACGGGCAGTCTCTACTGCGCGTGACAGCCCCGCGACCGGGTGGCAGTGGCACTGTGGCCCGTGTAACGGGCTGTTCAACTAGTTGATGTATAAACCAGCACCTTTCTTTCAATATGATATATACATCTTTATATTTACTGGGGCACCGGGGCACCCTTAGAATTGGACTTTTCATTGTTGATTTTGCTCAGTATTGTCTTGAACATGAAATGCTTTCCAGCTGCAGGATTATGCTATGGGGCAAGCTGGTGTATTTGATTTCATAACTACTCCTTTGGAACCAGTCAGCTTTAGAGATGTAGAAGAAAACTGTTTTATTTGAGGACAGTGCTGCTACAATTAAAACTAAAGACAGAGCTATACATATTTTTCAAAATGTGTTACATACACATATATATATATATATATATATATATATATATATATATATATATATATATAATAATAACCCTTTATTTATATAGCGCACACAGATTCCGCAGCGCTTTACACTCATATTGGTTCCTGTCCCCATTGGGGCTCACAATATATATATACACACACAAACATTTATTGTTAGGCTTATCCAGCTTAGTAAAACAAGGTGCCAAAACTGCTAGTCCTGCTTCATTGAAAGCTTAAAGTAAACTTTTTTATGAAATCATATATCTTATAGAACTTTTCCTGCTGAGTAAAACAAGGGCATGCCCACTGCTGTAGTTGTTTTATTTAAAATTTATAGCAGTTCAGATAATCAGGAGTGAATTTACTGTGCATTCACTTCCTGAAAGTTCTGACTGGAAGTGACTCAGTAGTTTCTATCACATTCTGTGGAGAACTGTATGTCACTGACTTTCCTCTCCATAAGAATGTAACAGAAAAACAAATTGGAATTTGACCACTAGAGGGTACTGCTAATGTAAAAAAACAACACAGGTTAAAACTGTAATAACTCTGGAAATATGCATCTCTCAGTAGTGAGAGTACCCTTATTTATTCAACAGGAAAAGCCATACAACATATATATATTCATAACAAGGTTTACTGCTCCTTTAATACAGTACAAAATTTGGGTTAAACCTTGTATTTCTAGTGCATTTTATGGGAAAAGTAGCAGTGGAAGTTACCTTGTTTTATTCCGCAGGAAGAGTTCTTTCAATGTATGTTTTTTTCATAATAAATTTGATAAGTTTTTTAGTGATGAAAATGGACAAAGTTATATGTTCTATAAAGTATAATTTCTTATGTATCCCACATAAAAAAGGCATAGTATAATAGACATTTTTTATTAGTATATCTGAACCTGTGATAAAGAATTGTGCCCTAATGAAGAAAGGGGCATTGCAGATTTAAAACTAAGGTGCTGCCCTCTATGTGAACCTCTCAGAATTTTGTTGCCTCACATATCATGTAACTGATACTTTATATGAGTACAATAGACTCCAGATTCTACAAAGCTTAAAGAGCAGATTGAGTAATAAAAACATTCCATACTTCATCTGTTGAGACTTGGGCCAATCCATGCCCACTCTTTGTTGAGAAAACACAAAGACCTTTAATATGGCAAAAGGGAACTTAATCTCCTGATGATTTTCAGTTTAAAAAGAGTGAGTCATGTAGAGTATCTTGTCATCACAGATGGAGATAGTTAAATTAGTAGATACCAAGTTTGGATTTAGTTTTTGTTGGTTGTCTACTTGATGGAATTCATACTAAAATGGATGCCACTCATAAAATATATAAGAATATTCACAGAAATATATGTATAAGTTGCATGGCATGATACAGCTATTTAGCTGCCATAATAATGCATGCTCTTAATTAGGGGCGAGCAAATCAATTGTGTTATTGTTGTATTACTACAACAATATATATACAAGCCAGTATATGTACAAGCCAGTCCTGTTGTGTGGAAAAACAATTCTTATACTGTCTCCCCTCACAATTTTAACCCCTTGTGTGGTATGTACAAGCCAGTCTTGTTGTGTGAAAGAGCAATTCTCATAAGTCTTCCCTCACACTTTTAACTCCTTGTGTGGTATGTACAAGCCAGTCCTGTTGTGTTGAAGAGCAATTCTCATACTGTCTCCCCTCACAATTTTAACCCCTTGTGTGGTATGCACAAGCCAGTCCTGTTGTGTGGAAGAGCAATTCTCATACTGTCTCCCCTCACAATTTTAACCTCTTGTGTGGTATGCACAAGCCAGTCCTGTTGTGTGAAAGAGCAATTCTCATACTGTCTTCCCTCACAATTTTAACCCCTTGTGTGGTATGTACTAACCAGCTCTATTTAACTGGAACTTCAAATCCTATGCAATCTCCCTGTTCAAGTTTAACCCCTTATGGTATGTGCTAACAATTAGCCATATATAACACCCTTTTCCAGTCTCCATATTGCTTACCTCCCCCATCCCTCTCCTATATCTCTGTGTCTGCTCCTTATCAGATGCTTTAATGATGTCACAGCTGATTGCACTCCAGCGAGTTCAGTGCAAAACAATTTGTCATTTGTAAATACCTCGGTCAGTCAGTCAGTCTTCCTAGGGGCTCCATCTAGTATATATTTAGAACCCAGTTATGGATGGCATTATGCCGGGGTGGAATTTGCCAGGGGTATTACCACCTTATCTATGTAACACCTTATCAAAATATGGAGAGTTAAACACGAGAGTTGGACAGGGGAATGGACAGGAAAGACAGACAGCTGCTGCAGCATATCTACTAATTAACACAGGCAAGTAAACAAAAAGGAATAAAATGGAATTGGAGAGAATAGATTAAATATTACAAGTATAAAATTATTTTTAATCTCAGCTGGTTTCTGTCTACCTGTATGTACCCTGCAAGCCTTTTCATATGCATGCCAACAGGAACATATTACTTCTATCTGTTCTAACTATTCCACTATTAATACAGATTTCCTCTTCTCCATGCAACCATGCCCCGTACCCGCACCATAACATATTAATACACCATGGACTTCTGCATACATATGCACTTCTGTCTGAATTCTGGTGGAGAGTATTAAAAACAAGCTCACCCAGCCCCAGTAATTATAGCAACAGACTCACCCTCTCACTATATGCTCACCAAAAACAAATCACTCAATTTTTATGCATTCTATTACTTGCCTTGGCAAATGACATAGAAACCAACCCTGGCCCTCAAATAGCAATAAATGGCAACTTCACCTTTAAAAAGGGTCTGTCTTTTGTGCACTGCAACAGATGCAGTATGCTGCCCAAATGGATGAACTAAAAGCATGGTGTTATGCATAGAAACCTAAAATTCTTATTCTTACTGAATCCTGGTTATCCCCAAAAATACCTGACACTGATGTTGCCATAGATGGATACTCATGCTTTAGAAAAGACCGTGCAAAGTGAGGAGGAGGGGTAATCATATGCATACAGGAATCAGTAAACACTTCGAAATGACTCTGATTCGTATGAATACATTGCTGGCAAAATTTGTCTTCCATACTCAAAACCAATCATAATTGTTGGCATCTACAGACCGCCAAATACCCCAGCACATTCCCTGTCAGACATAGCTCAACACCTAAAGGAGATTGCTACTCAAAACAAGAAAAGCGAGGTTCTTGGAGACTTTAATATTAATTGGCTAGACTCCAGGAATTAAAAATTTTGTTCATTGTTTAAAACATTGAACTTATCACAGCTAATATCCTCCCCTACTCACATAAATCTTAAAACATCCAACCATACTCTGCTAGACTGGATCCTTTCATGCTGCACAAGCAGAATCCAAGATTCAGGTATACTAGCAAATGTGTTTAGCGATCACTCCGTAGTTTACTGTGTCCACAAAATAAAACTAGTCAAGTTCCAAAGTCATACTCACGAGATAATTTAGAAAATTTAATCTTCAGTTCTTCCTAAATGATTTAAGAAATTGCTCATGGCATAGAATACATCCAATACCAGACCTAGACTCAGCGATTTAATTTTTTAACTCAGAATTCTTACAGGTTTGTAATACCCATGCCCCACTAAAGAAGGTCAGGGTTAGGGGGCACATCTACCCTGGGTCTCAGCTGACTTGACTCAATTATATAAGATGCCTTATTGACAAAATTTAAACAAACCGACTCCGCATATGATCACACTGCATACAGACAATTAAGGAATACATGTACAAAACAAATAAAATTAGAAAAAGCACAATATTTTACTGACAACTTAAACAGCAACATTTCAAAGCCAGACAACTTTTGAAAGGTTATTAAAAACCTCTATAACCCTCCTAATCATTCTCACCCATCAACTATAACCATAGACAAAGAAACAATACAGCGCCCCATAGCCATAGCCAATGCTTTTAACAGCTACTTTGTTGGATGTGCCACCACCCTGATTACACAAAACAAAGATAACTTGGAGCTCAGCCATCTACAGAACACTCACTGGCACCTGTTGCCCGGCCCAATTATGAAAATGAATTAAATTTCATGCCAGTAAATGAAAGCGAAATATATGATCACCTCCTCAACCCAAAAATGAAATCCCAATCTAGCCCTGACAAATTACCAGCAATGCTATTAAAGCTCAGTGCCATGGTCACAGCCCAACCAATGGCATCATTAATTAATGATTCATTTGGCAACAGGGTATATGCCCAAATCCTGGAAGGTGGCTAGAGTTGTACCTATCCACAAAAGTGGGGATAAAAATGTAGTATCAAACTACAGACTAACATCCCTACTCCCCACTTTATCCAAAATCCTAGAGAAATGTGTACACATGCAACTAAATAAATATTACCAACAGACCAGTTTTTTCACCCCACTCAACAGTCACGGCCCTCCTAAAAGTAATAAACGATATCCAGAGGGGCATGGAAAATGGTGACCTCACAGGAGCCATTTTCCTAGATTTTGCCATGGCCTTTGACACAGTAGACCATAATATTCTTATAAACAAACTCCAAAGATCAGGACTATGTGATAATTCTCTAAACTGGTTCCGATCCTATCTATCAGACAGAATGCAGTATGTGTCAGTTGTCAGCAATGACTCCCTTCCGCTCAAAGTAACAAGTGGAGTTCCTCAAGACTCCATTCTTGGCCCTCTTCTATTTTCTCTTTTTATAAATGATCTGCCCAAGGTTTGCAAATCATCTTCAGTACACATGTATGCAGACGACACCATACTCTATGCTAAAAACTCAAACATATCACACCTTGAAGCCATATTGCAACTTGATTTCTGCGAGGTTGAAAGATGGATAGCGAGGAACAAACTGTTCTTAAACACAGACAAAACTGTCATAATGATATTTGGCACAAAGCACAAACTGTGTAATCTCAGCAATACCCACCTATCCATTGTAACGGAGTCTGATCGTAAATTGGCCCCAGTGGACTCCTACAAATATCTTGGTATGTGGGTTGACCCCAACCTTACTTTTGGTCATCATATTGACAAATTAACCTCCAAGCTTTATCCCAAAATAACTACTCTTTTTAGACACAAATCATGTTTAAGTCCCCTGTATTGTGCAACAGATGTTGCTGCCTGTCATGGACTATGGTGATGTAGTTCATGCTCCAGCACCAGAAATCCATCTTAGTAAACTTGACACCCTGTATAATTCAATATGCCGCTTTAGCCTCCAATGTAATTACACTACTCATCGCTGTGATATGCTAAAAGAACTAAATTGGTTAACACTCAAATCTAGACATACCCTTCACCTTTCTTGTTTAGTACACAACCACTTCTCTGGAAAACTACCAGACTACCTGAGCAGTATGCTCACTCCTGCTCTCCGTACTAACTATAACCTCCACTCCACTGCTAACAACTCACTGCGTATACCACAATACAAGAAAGAAGCAGGAAGATCTGCCTTCTCCTTCAGAGCTACAAAGGCCTGGAACAATATGCCTGAAATAATCACATCTGCTCCCAGTCTACAATCCTTAAAAGTAAATGCTTCTTTATATCTAAAAACAGAGTGTAACTGTATATAATTCTAATATTCCATATGTATGTATATTCATATGTGTATGTATATATAATAACATGTAATACATGTTTCTCAGTTTGTATAAATATGCAACCCTTTACTGAAAACTATCCAGGGCATACTTGAAAATGAGAGAAATCACAATGTATTCTTCCTGGTAAAACATTTGCTAAATAAATAAATAAAATAAAAACAGGCTGTGGTACAGGTGATGTAAATCAAGTGTCTCTTTGCTCTTTTCATTTGCTGTTTTAGTGAATTAGATTACAGAAAAGGTGCCGTTGTGGAGGATTGATCTATTTTTCTACCTGTCTGTCTATGAATCCTCAATAAATGTAGTGATCAAAAGCACCAAATGACTGGATCTTGAATCCAAGGGATTTGTAATAACATTTGAGGCTCCTGTTGAAATTTTGAATGGAGCCACCAACTATTAGAATACATTTAGTGTCTGTTTAAATTTGGTGGTTGATTTCCTTTGCCCCATTAACATTTGAAGAAAATACAGCCACAGTAATGTGTTGTACACTTTGAACAGCTTGTGGCTTTAATTGAATATAATTGACTCCATTCTGAAAAGCTGGGACCTTTGGAAATGCAAGGCGAGATCCGCTGAAACTGGATGCTCCCAATGGATGGGGGTATACCCATGCATTAAACTGGCCCTGCTTGAATCTTTAATAACAGTTATACTGCCCCTAATGATTTAAAACTAGGCAGTTGACTTTGATTGACATGGCTAAAGCACTCAGCCACTCACAGCACATCTGTTTGTTTTCTACATTTTATTAATTCCAGGTAATGGACAGAACAGATACATGGCTCCCATATCACAAAGACAAGTAAAGCTCCCCAACCACAAAGCTGGTCAGTAGGAGGAAATACTGAATGTTTTCCACTAGAATAAAAATTGTGAGAGCCAGTGGAAAAAAAAAAGAATTACTTTATTTAACCCCTCATTAACAAGCGCAGATGTCTGTGGAGGCATAGGTGTTGTATTTAAATCACAGATTGATGGGATATTTTACTTTTTCTATTACATCTCTGTAGATGAAGAGTCCTGCTGGGTTAGGAAATATTTTAAACTAGAGTGGTTTAATTTTAGCCAGTTAAAAAGCTACATTCCCTGCGATCTTGTAAACCTGAGTTACGACTAGAGGAAAGGTGCTTTTGACTAAAGCAAATCAGGGATTTTTTACAGTAAGGGTGGTAAAGCTATGAAATTCTTTGTCTCAGGATGTTGTACTTGCAGATACTCTAAATGCTTTCAAAAAATCATTGGATGCCTAACTAGCACAGAACAGTATTGAGAATTATGATAGATGGCTTCAATGCAGATAGGTTGTTTATCCAGGGAACTGACTGCCATTTGGAGTCAGGAAGGATTTTTTTCACTCACCTGAGGCTAAATTGGGGTTTTTTTTGCCTTCCTCTGAATCAACAGGGGTGCTTTGGCATGGGCTGGACTTGATGGACGCATGTCTTTTTTTAGCCTTGTCAACTATGTTACTGTGTTACTATGTATGAGGATAACCACACACATGTACTTAGGGTCATAGGCTGAAAGAAAAGTAGAACAATTTTGAGACAAGCCAACTGCCCCATAGGAAACAAATAAAATACAAATTAATTTCTAAATTGAGCTTCCAACACCTTGAATGTAAGAAAGAGTTTTTATTCGTTACCTATGATACAGTTGGTTTTCCCCACAATTGCTCCACTTATTTTGTGTATAGAGTCATCTAAATTATACTATTCACCCCTTAAGGACCAAAGAGGTGCCTACAGCATTGCTCCGCAAGACACTGCACACCCCTCTGGTCTTTAACCCTTTGAGCGCCATAGGGGTACGCAACGCATTGCTTTGCAATGCGTTGCGTTCCCCTTTGGCACTCAAAGGGTTAAAGAGTTAAGAAGAAATGCATTAATATACTCTTATATATGTGTGTATTGCAGCTAAAAGCATTAATTGATCATCCTATATAATAATTCGCTAGAATGTTTGTCAGAAGCCGTCATGCGCAGTAGTGACTGCCCAAACGCACAAAATTCTGGGAGCACAGAATGCTGGGTGTTCTGTGCTGGGAGCATTCTGTGCTTTCGGGCAGTCTCTACAAGTGCATGATTGTGTCGGCGGCAGGACACAGAACAGGACCAACCTCTTAACCCTTTGAGTGCCAGAGGGGTACACACCCCTCTGGCACTCAAAGGGTTAACATCACCTGGACCTCGGCCTGTGTAAATGACCTTTTACACTAGTGACCAATAATGCACAGCTATTATCAGCAGAGGACAAACCAAGAAATATTGAAGCATGATTAACCCACTGCCTTTTGAAATGACTTCCTAGCTATGGACTCAAAGAGGGGAGTAACTAGTGCAAATTGTATTTAACTGTTCAACTCTCCCACCGCTTTTTAAATTTATATGCTTATTTATTGTGATATAACATTTTAATTTTCCTTCTACCACATCACATACTTCTTTAACCAACACTTGGAGGAATTATATACATCACTGCTCAGAAAAAACACAAATGAATGTTATGGCCAGAATTCATCAATGTGAAGGAAGAGAAGCGTACCCAATTCTCTCTTAACTGCATTGTTTGAAGATACCTTTGGGTATTCATCAATGATTAATTATATTTTCCTGCACTGTGTATGCAAGCAGGGTCGGATTTACATCTCAGGTGCCCCTAGGCACAATACCCTTCGGAGCCCCTAGCCCTGCCTTTGCCCCACCCCAACCTCTCCCCTCGCTTAGCCACACCCCTCCATTAACCACACCCACACCCGTACATTATATCATCATTCAGATTTGATTAACATTACGCCAATACAGAAAATGAGGGGTCCTAATAGAGACACACTCATTTTCACTTTGCAGACTCTTAGAGGGTCTCAATGAGAGCTTAGAATGTACCATGTAGTTTTTTACAGGTATCTGAGATATAGCTGATATTAAGTTAATGATATACCATTACTTTATAGATATAGATACCTTAGATATTTTTCAGTTAGTTTACTATCAATATTATTCATAAAGTAAAAAACCAAAAAACAAGAGGACGACACTAACTACTAGCTATAGGCTGACTGTACTAATATGTAAATAAGCTAGACGAAGGAGAAAAATTAGGAAAATATTTAACCCTATGCTGCAAACTAAAGTGCTACCATTTCATTTCCCTATTGTGAGTGTGTGTAACACTAATTATCTATGGAGAAAAATAGACAAATAAACCTGAATAAACAGGTTATGGGAAGAGCACTATAGTCTGAAACAATCAAACATACAAACAATACATGGAATAAATTTATTTAGCTCATATAATGAATATATATGAAAGACTGTACCTTGTTTTTATTAAAAATAGAATCTTAAAACCAGTAATAAAAAGAATGATATAAAGTGATTCTAATGGTAATGAAATATATCTAAATTCAGGCCTGAATTTAGATATATTTAATTACCATTAGAATCACTTTATATAATTATTTTTATGTATGTAAGTGTGTATGTCTTATCAACAGTCCCACTGTGTTAATGAATGATGGGAGGGCCAAAGGCTGCCTACTTCTAGTCTAAAGTTTTGGACACAAAACATGTCAACAAGAATGCTGTAACATTTTAGTAGAGCTGACAATTTAGATTTAAGACAGGATATGAAGATAAGAAGCTAGTGTAGAACTCCCTCAAGATAATTAAGACTGAACATGTATCGGTCCTTTAGGTGTTTAAGACTACAACTCCAGTCCCTAAACTCCAATGACTGGTTGAAAATGAAGGTAGGTGCAGACTCCAACAGCTGGTTAACCATAGATTCCCTATCTCGATGTAGCACTTTTAATGGCATCAGGCATACCACTAAGGAAGTTCATCATCTTGGTCAAACTCATTATCAGGAAATGAAAGAATATATTTTATGTGACAAGGCTTCTTATTTAGCAGCCTAGCTACATAACTTTGTATCAACTGGCATTCAGTGTTAAGCCACAATCAAAATTCAAAACAGATTCTACAAGTAATCATAAGTTAACAGCTGAGGAACTCTAGGTTTGAGGCTAGTTGGCAACTTTTATACTCATGTGCAATCATCTGTGAATAGTTTGTAGACATCATAATTTCCATAAGGATACACATAAAATCTGTATCTATGGATTATGGAATGCATAGAATAGATAGATAGATAGATAGATAGATAGATAGATAGATAGATAGATAGATAGATGATAGATAGGCAGACAGACGGACTGATAGAGTTGCCAATGAGAGAGATAACTTACCCCTATGCTTGAGTGCCATTGATATTCTTACTCACTTGCAAACCCAAGGATTCCAGAGAAAGGTTTCCTATACAGTAATACATATAAGTAACAAAAACAGATAACATTTGTTTTTATGTCATTCTGTAATGTCACTACAGGTTTCTGCACAGGGTAATTCCCCTCTATACAAGAATACTAGTAAACCCAAAACAAACACTTTGGCCTTCTTGGGCCTCATCAGAGAGGTGTAGCTTGCCTCTGGGAGCAATTTACCCATGTCTGGTATACCCCTTACCCTTAAGGAGACTCCATGTGGTTTAAAAAAAGAGAAGCAAATAAGTGAATAGTCACTGAGAGACCAGCTATACATCACTGACGAAACCCAGGAAGGCCACAATGTACGTAATTGGTTTGTTGGTATGTACAGAGAGGAGATGGCCTGAATTTTTTCATCTGGACTGCCCTTGGGGGTGGAGTCAGCTCAATAAGAAAGTGGTTATTTCTCATTTGTAATTGTACTAGAGAGCAAACAGTGACATTCTTAAGTGCTGGCTAGCCAAAAAACAAGTAAATGCCATGCTTTTATTCATTGTCAGTGAATGCTCTTTTCTGTGCTTTCCTTTAATGCTAGTCAGGTCTCCAATGCACTGGAGACCTCTTAAAGGGATAGTAATACTTAAAATTAAAAAATATATATGTTGCCGGGATTATCCCCTTGAGTAAAACAAGGGTACTCCCACTGCTGAGGGATATTTTATTAAAACATTATAACAGCTCAAACTTGAATTTTTTTAGGTGCAATATCACAATGGCCTGAAAATTTTCAGTGGCGCTGTTGCTACACCATCCTATGGAGATTTATGGTCTATAGACCAGAGAAGTCCATAGGATGGTGTAGCAACAGTGCCACTGTAAATTTTCAGGCCATTGTGATATTGCACCTAAAAAATTCAAGTTTGAGCTGTTATAATTTTTTAATAAAATATCTCTCAGCAGGTATCCTTGTTTTACTCAGGGGGATAAACCCTACAACACTTTTTTTTTTTTTTTTACATTTTAAGTATTACTATCTCTTTAAGCATTCAATGGGATTTGGGGGAATTTTTCTTTGCTGCAATTAGTTTGCTTCAGAATTGCACCACTTATCTTAGCACAAGAGCCACAACTGGTTCTTGATACCCTGAGATCTGTCCCCGAGAGTTGTCCTTTTTAACCCTTTGAGTGCCAGAGGGGTTTGCAACGCACTCCAGGGTTACAGGTGCAAATATATAACTCTTAGAATGCTGAAGAGATAACCATCACATGAGCATCACAATGATCCAGGTGGGTAAATGAGACATTTAATTTTCCTTATTTCCCAAAAAAAGCTAAATTGGAGTCCACATTGAAAGCTAGACAGCCGACCTCTCTTTCCAGCAACTGTTGATCACTTGTAACACTGTGAATAGTCTGTCACAACACTGAAAGATTAACTGAGCAATTTGTCATTAGTGAAAATCAAGAATTGTCAGTCTTGATTTTCCATCAATCAGTTTGCTTATCTGTGCAGTGCACATGGATAAAAAATCATTAATTACAAGCCTTTCAAATATGATTTTTGACCTATTTCTTGTAAATCCTATTTGATTGCTACTGTCTAAATCGTCATATATGTAATGTTATTATAGGATGCTAATAATGTCATGTACTTATTGTTTTAGGACTCAGAGTTTCTACTTTTTCAGTGTTGTATTTTAATCACATTACTGATGTTGTAGTGAGAAGGCCTGGTGGCGATGCACTAAGGTGTGATAAAAAGGTGATGACTTCTTCACTGATATCTCTTCTCCATTTCCTATTTTATTCTATAGTCTCTATATACTAAGTTCGCTTCCACTTGAGAAATCTTAGTGCATAGACTCCATACATAGGTACTGGAGAATATATGTCACTGGAGAAGTTATCACCTCTTTATTACACCATAGTACATCCCCCTGGTGCAACTCTGGAGCAAACCAACTAAGCCACAGGTGACAAATAACAATAACCATTGATTAAAATGGGGCTTTTAATCCCTTGAATGTTAAAAGCTCTCTAACACATTGTGAATCAGTGCATAAAATTCCAGATCCTGGTTTAGAACGGAAGCATATTTTTACAACCCACCAATGTTTAACTGCTGAGTGAAACAAGTGTATTCCAAAAATAGGGAGATGCTTTATTCCAGATCAAGCGGTCATGTTGAGGTGGAGCTGTTACTATGACAATCTTAAGACAGGCTTAGCTCTTGCATAAGAGATCCAGGTCAAAAGTGTTGCAGTTTCGATTCCTGGTGGCACTGCTGTTAAGCTAAGCAACGCATTGCTCACCCTTCTGGCTCTCAAACAGTTATAATGTTTGTGCTGTAATAACTTTTGAATGAAGTAGTTATAGACTTATTTCACTCATAAGCCCTAGCATATATTTATATATATATATATATATATATATATATATATATAATAGGAAAAGACATGCACTCTCAGGACTTCAAGAAGTCCTGCGAGTGCATGTCTTTTCCTATTCTATTTTATCTGGTCATTGATCCAAGACTGGCACCCAGGCAAGTTTTCTTTGTTATTAGTGAGTGCTCCACAAACTGAAATATGTATATATATATATATATATATATATATATATATATATATATATATACAGTGAGGGAAAAAATTATTTGATCCCCTGCTGAAAGAAATTATCAGTCTATAATTTTAATGGTAGGTTTATCTGAACAGTGAGCGACAGAAGAACAACAACAAAAATCCTGAAAAAACGCATTTCAAAAAAGTTATAAATTGATTTGCACTTTACTGAGTGAAATAAATATTTGACCCCTTTGCAAAACATGACTTAGTACTTGGTGGCAAAACCCTTGTTGGTGATCACAGAGGTCAGACGTTTCTTTTAGTTGGCCTCCAGGTTTTCACACATCTCAGGAGGGATTTTGTCACACTCCTCTTTGCAGATCCTCTCCAAGTCATTAAGGTTTCGAGGCTGATGTTTGGCAACTCGAACCTTCAGCTTCCTCCACAGATTTTCTATGGGATTAAGTTCTGGAGACTGGCTAGGCCACTCCAGGACCTTAATGTGCTTCTTCTTGAGCCACTCCTTTGTTGCCTTGGCCATGTGTTTTGGGTCATTGTCATGCTGGAATACCCATACACTACCCATTTTCAATGCTCTGCTGAGGGAAGGAGGTTCTCATCCAAGATTTGACAGAACATGGGCCCCGGCCATCGTCCCTTTGATGCGGTGAAGTTGTCCTGTCCCCTTAGCAGAAAAACACCCCCAAAGCATAATGTTTCCACCTCCATGTTTGACCGTGGGGATGGTGTTCTTGGGGTCATAGGCAATATTCCTCCTCCTCCAAACATGGCGAGTTGAGTTGATGCCAAAGAGCTCGATGTTGGTCTCATCTGACCACAACACTTTCACCCAGTTCTCCTCTGAATCATTCAGATGTTCATTGGCAAACTTCAGATGGGCCTTCACATGTGCTTACTTGAGCAGGGAAACCTTGCGGGCGCTGCAGGATTTCATCCCTTCACAGCGTAATGTGTTACCAATTGTTTTCTTGGTGACTATGGTCCCAGCTGCCTTGAGATCATTGACAAGGTCCTCCTGTGTAGTTCTGGGCTGATTCCTCACCGTTCTCATGATCATCGAAACTCCACAAGATGAGATCTTGCATGGAGCACCAGACCGAGGGAGATTGACAGTTATTTTGTGTTTCTTCCATTTGCGAATAATCGCACCAGCTGTTGTCACCTTCTCACCAAGCTGCTTGGCGATGGTCTTGTAGCCCATTCCAGCCTTGTGTAGGTCTACAGTCTTGTCCCTGACATCCTTGGACAGCTCTTTGGTCTTGGCCATGGTGGAGAGTTTGGAATCTGATTGATTGATTGCATCTATGGACAGGTGTCTTTTATAGAGGTAACAAGCTGAGATTTGAAGCAGTCCCTTTAAGAGAGTGATCCTAATCTCTCAGCTTGTTACCTGTATAAAAGACACCTGGGAGCCAGAAATCTTGCTGACTGATAGGGGGTCAAATACTTATTTCACTTAGTAAAATGCAAATCAATTTATAACTTTTTTGAAATGCATTTTTTAGGATTTTTTTTTTGTTATTCCGTCTCTCACTGTTCAAATAAACCTACCATTAAAATTATAGACTAATCTTTTCTTTGTCAGTGCGTAAACATACAAAATCAGCAGGGGATCAAATAATTTTTTCCCTCACTGTATATATATATATATATATATATATATTTATATATATATATATATATATATATATATATATATATATATATATATATATATTATTTTTTTCAAAAATAAACCTGTCATGCCTTTTAAAAAAGTTAATGAAATGTAATATTGCTTGCAGAAATAATTATGCACTAATGCTTTAATCACTATTAATATTACTTGGGAAAGAAAGGTTGTGTCCGTACCTTTTGAGTGTCAGAGGGATATCCGACACAATGCAGAGCAATACATTAGACACCCCTCTGCACATGAAGTGTTATGAAAAAAAAATGATCAAAACACCATTTCATGTGAACTTCTCAATAAGGTCTGTCTACAACATTCTACAACTGCCATGAGGAATAGCTGTCTGGAATTACCTGAAGTGCAAAATTCAAGTTAGAAATCAATAGCGTTGTTTTGATGAAAGGAGAATAAATGCAGCATTGTGCTAGCACGTAATATTATTTACTGTTCAGTGAATAGTGATATGGTAGCAGATTGCACAGATGTAATGTCAGCAATAGCCAGGTACTCTGAAAAGCTGGACTCTCGATCTTGCTATAACTCTATAACTGAATTGTGATTTATCACAGGAGTTTAACCATTTTGAGTTCCTGAAAGGTGTGCAACGCATTGCTTATCAGTGCTTTGCTTACCCCTCTGGCACTCAAAGGGTTAAAAAGAAGCAGGCAGGAGACAGGGAATATTCTCTCTTTCCTGTCGTCTGTTTGTCATGTCAATGTCTATTTAGTTGTCAGATTTGGTATCGTGAAAATTAGCACCTTGAGGACCAAAAGGATGCACAGTGTATTTCAGATTAGTGCTTCTTACACGCTTCTCGGTTCTTCAAGAAATTAAAAGGATAGTAACACTTAATATGTACAAAAATATTTATTGTAGGGTTTATTCTGCTATGTAAAACAGGGAGACTCCCACTGCTGAGAAGCTTTTTATACAAGAGTTATTGATGCTCAAATATGATATTTTTAGGTGCACTATCCAAATGGCCTGAAATTGTGCAGTGGCGCTGTTGCTACACCATCCTATGGAGTTTTATGGTCAGCTGACCAGAGCTGTCCATAGAATGGTGTAGCAACAGCGCCACTGTACAATTTCAGGCCATTTAGACACTGCACCTAAAAATATCATATTTGAGCGCATTAGCTCTTGTATAAAAAGCTTATCAGCAGTGGGAGTCCCTTTGTTTTACATAGGAGAATAAACCCTACAATATATATTTTATTATATATAAAGTGTTACTGTCCCTTTAAGCATAATATAAACAATTTTAAAAAGACAAGACAAATAAATAGAACCATCTTTCCACAGAAAATACTTTAAAGGGGATCTATCACCCCTATACAAGTTTGTCTAAAAAGTTAGGTTATATAGCGACTTGGTGGAATACTCTACTAATTTATTTTTTAAAATCAGCATTTGGCCGAAATTAAACGTGTAAAGATTATGAGCTCTGTATCGCAGTCTGACACTCTTCTTCTGCTCCCCTCCCTCTTTCCAGCCTCCTCCAATGACAGAGGACTTCTCCTTGTAAGCTGGAGCGGTCTCTAGCCAATGAGAGAGCTTAAATGCAGAAATTCTCCATCATCAGAGGAGGCTGGATAGAGGGAGAGGAGCAGTGTACTGTATATTTATCTGTATAATATGATATTCAACATACTATATTTTGAGACACTCACCCTTTTTCTCTCTCTTCAAATTTAAATCAGATTGTTTTATTTACCCCCAATACTGCAGTTGGTTTTAACCCCTTGAATGGTATAAATGTCTCCAAATATTCCTTCAGAATTCATTGGAGACCCGAGTGACATTTAAGGGATTACAAATCCCCATTTAATTCAGTCAATGAGAATTTTGAAATTTTATTTCTCCTGTCTGATGCACTTGGTTTACTCCAGAATTACTCCACTTCTACTTCACACATCAGCCTTAGTGAGTCTATGGGGCCCCAGAAATGTATCCTGCAATTTAGTTCCAAAGAAAATAGGGCTGCCTGCACAACAATATATGATTAAATATGGAGAAAAGTACAAAACGCTGAAGACCTTCCAGCAATGTTCATCTACCCTCATTTTCTCAGATGTGTCTTTAATTACTTAGAAGTATGTTTTTATGTATTTCTGTAAGCCTGGAAGCCTAAAAGTTCACTTAAAGCCCTGCCAGATTCTTCAAACAGGTGAGTCTTTGTAGTTTTAAGACATCAGATCCTGAATATTTTCATTAAGACTTTTAAATTTTGCTACATTATAATGTGTATAACATGTACACTAGCTGGGGGTCATGGATTGTTAGCTCTTTGTGTTGTATGTATTCTGAGATAGAAGAATAACACTGAAATCCTTGGACTGCCTATGGAACTGTGGGACAATTGCTAGGTATGACAACTAGAAAACTATGACATGAAGTTTATATGCCCCCACTTTTCCTCATGTCAGCCCCTCCTCGCGTGAAAGGGCTAACCTAGTCAATCAACAAATTAAACTTGATTGCCATAAGTTAACACCCTTAACTGGCGCTCTCCAGGTCAGAGGCATCTGTGAAATTGAATTCATCTTGAGCACTGTATACCCCCAGCGAGTGTTCCTGATGCATTAAAATGACTCACTCAGAGAAATGTCTCTGTGTGAATGAGCTCTGGTTGAGTTGCCATGGCAACCGCTAAATCAAGCAGACGAACCCACTCACATGGAAAAGGGGCTGAGGTCAGAGTTCAGGGTGGGAAGGAGATAATAAATACTTAATAGCCTAAAACAAGTGAGTAATAATGTGAAAGTCAGAATCTTTAATACTCTAAAATGCACAGAAATATAAAAAGGAAATCATTACTATTTGGCAACTTGGGATATGGAAGTAAGTGAGTAAGTGTATGATACACCCTGATTTCCACCAATTATTTCATTCTAGTATGGAAAACAGTTAAGGTACTGAGGTACTAACTAATGGTAATGGGCACTGGAGATAACAATATAAGATTTCAGTTTTCATTTTACAATTATTCTTTTCTCCTTAACTTCTATTGATCCAAATCCTTCCAGCAATCAATCCACTAACTTACCAAGCCAATATACTGACTTGATCCTAATTAGTATCCTTTAAATCAATTGTCATTTTTATTTGTCCTTAAGTCAGAGGTTCCCAGCCCTGTGCTCAGGGACCTCTAAAAATCTATGTCTTGAGTACGGATGAGTTAATCAGTGGCTCAGGTCATCTGCTTTTAAAGGAGCAGTAAACTTTTTTTTATGAAAATACATATTTTATAGAGCATTTCCTGCTGAGTAAAACAAGGGAACTCTCATAGCTGTCAGATATTTTATTCAAAATTTTTAGCAGTTTAAATAATCAGGAAGTGAATTTACTGTGATTACTTCCTGATAGTTCTAACTGACAGGAAGTGACAGGCAGTTTCTATCACATTCTATGGAGAACTGTATGTCTCTGACTTTTCTGACTTTCCTCTCCATTAGAATCTAACAGGAAATCTAATTAGAATTTGACCACTAGAGGGCACTGCTAATGTAAAAAAACATGGGTTTAAACTGTAATAACTCTGTAAATATAAATCTCTCGGCAGTGGGAGTACTCTTATTTTACTCAATAGGAAAATCCCTACAATATATATTTTTTCATAAAACAAGTTTACTGCTCCTTTAAGCCTCAGCCCCTTGAGTGCCAGACAGGTATCCAACGCATTGCAACAAAATACATTAGATAGCTCTCTGGCACTCAAAAATATAAAGTATTAAGTATATCAATAACCAAGCATTCCCAGTAGTGAACATGATCTGACCAAAGACTCAAATACCTGATCAAAGAGGGTTCCTTTCTGTTTAACCCTCTGAGTGCCAGTGGGGTATGCAATGTAGCAACCTGTTTAGATAACAGTAACACAGCTTTCATAAGATTCTGATAAACAGATGAAATATAGAAAATAGAGGAAAATATAAGTGTGGGATATTGCTAAAACATATTGACATAAAACGTGGTCAAAGCAGTGATATGGAAACAGCGGTAGACACAGTGAAGCTTAAGTTTAAGTACTAAGAAAAGTGGTAAACTTCCAAAGCCAACCATCTGCACATTAGCGAACAAATAACATTTCCCAGAATTCCCACTGATGTGAAATATCCAATGAAGTGAAATACATATAATGTGGTCAGTGCAGTGATGTGCACACAAGGCAGTGACACAGATTGCCGCTCTGTCTTTGCTCCCTTACTACTACCCAGCCTCCTTCGATGACGGAGGCTTCTGTCTGTAAGCCGGAGCGATCTCATTGGCTCATTGGCTAGATATTGATCTCTGCAAATGAGATCGCTCCGGCTTACAGACAGAAGCCTCCGTCATCGGAGGAGGTTGTGTTGTGGTAAGGGAGCAAAGGCAGAGCTGCAATCTGCCGCAACAGAAGTGTATGCTGTAGTAGGGTGCAGGGAACTCTATAAGCAATCATTTTAACCCAAATAGCATTTTTTTTTTTAAATCAATAATGTTTTTTACAGTATCGATATATACTCTACATAATAAGCCTAACTTTTTGTAGGGCTCAGAGATCCCTTTTAATACCATTTCTGTAAAATACTGTGTGAAATTCCAGGAACTAAGGCCATATCTATAACAGCAACCTGGCATTATTCTGGAGGAAACCATCAGCACCATAGGGGACAAATAATAATTCCTGTTCAATTAAAGTGGCCTTTTAGCCCTTTGAGTGATAGTGAGGTCTCCAGTGCATTGAGAAGCAATGCACTGGAGCTCTCTCTGGCATTCAAGGGGTTAAAAATCTCTATTCAAGAGCAAGGGAATTTAGGACTGTTTATTTGTCCCCTATGGTGCAGTTGTTTTACTCCAGAATAACTCCAGTTCGTTTTTATAGCTATATGGGCCTAAATACATAAAGATACATACGTACATGCATAATGGGGATGGCGTACTAGAAAGAGAGTAATTCTATGGCAAGACAACTACATCGAAGGGAGAATAAAAATATTTATTGATTTAAAATCAAGGGGGATGGACACCTTTCTAGCATTCAAGGGGTTAAAAGGCCCTTTTATCAATGGAAATATTAGGAATTTTTATTTATCCCCTGTGGTGAAGTTGGTTTCGTCCAAATGTGCTTCATTTATCCCTTAACCCCTTAAGGACCCATCATTGGTGAACTTGCCATAAGGACCCATGACGGTCCTGGCATGTCATGGATTTTAGAGCTCCCCATGCAGCTATACACCTCTTGGGGAGCCCTGAACATGATGCACCAAAGACAAAAAAGTTCCATGGTCCTAAATTGCCAGCCGCACACTCCAGTCCTTAAGGGGTTAATATCAGTGACACCTTTGCTAGGAAAAATGCTGAATTACAAAAATGATATACTTATCTGTTATCCATTCAGCATCCAGCTCTGTTGACGCATCATAGTTGCTTTGAAAAACTCCCATAGTGCACTGCTTCCAAATTAGACAAACTGATTAAAATTCATAAAATAAAACCTTTTTCTCCTAAAAAAAAATAGCCTTTAAAACATCTCCATTCTATGCCAGTAAGAGAAAAGTCAAGGTCACTGCTATCCTTCAACTCAAAAGCAATGAATTGGCTGGAGACAAATTTTCTCTGCTGGAGAACTGTCCAAATGACAAATTATCCCATTTCCCATGACCATATGAATGTTGAACAGGAGGTAATGAATTAATGGTTCCTGTTGAATGGTACCTGAAATACTGGATGAACATTGAAAGAAAAACAAACTCCTTTTGTTCCCAAATGAAAATATACATATCTAATAGGATCTCAAATTACCTTTATGAGATCTCTACTAGGCTTTTGTCTTCATAAGTTTCCTCTTGCCCATCACTAACCATTTATCTGTAATCAAATTTGCACTATGTGAAAAGAAACACAAACCTTAGACAGGAGCATTTATTATAATGATCATTAGTGTTTGTTGTTAATGAGCCATCATATTTGTAGCAATGTACATATGAGTACTAATAAATAAATTGATACGGAAAAGCTCAGGAATCTTGGTGATGCAATTCAGGGTGTTTGCAGTAAGCACTTATACCCATTTGTTTTGTCTTCTGTGCATATGAGCAGTAATATATACATACAACAAATATATCCTATATAATAATTCGCTAAGTTGTGTGTAACGCCCCGACATGCGCAGTAGACACTGCTGCGCGTGCGGCAGTCATGAGCAGTACAGACTGCCCGCGCCGTGGCTGATACAGAGCTGGGCGCTCCGAAGGAGCGTCCAGCTCTGTATCAGCAGTGGCGCGGGCAGTCTCTGCTGCGCGTGACTGCCCCTCGACCGGCTGCAAGAGGCACTGTGGCCCGTGTAACGGGCTGTTCAACTAGTACATATATATACAACAAATACTCTACTTGTAAGAAATTACTGTGGCTGCTCTACTTATAATAACTGTCATAATTCTGGATCAAACCAACTGTAGTGAACGAAATAAACATTTCCAACCTCCCACTGATTTAAATGGGGATTGTGACACCTTGTTTAACTTTTTAACCTCTCCTAAAATGTATTGTATGTTTTGGCCCACTCGCACCACACAAAATTACTTGGATCATATAATCAGCATGTTCTCAAAGTTAGCCCTCAAGTCTCGCCAGCAGAGCTGACTTTCAGGATCTCCTCAAATAAGCAAAGGTGGCTTTATCATTAGTGATCTGTCAAAATTATTTAGTTCCTGATTGTTCTAAATGTGCCCAGGTGATGTTAGTTTAATAGTGAGGCTTGAGGCCCACACTACAAATTTGAGAACCTATGGGAAAAAGTAGGGATGAGTGAAACATATGTAGTTCATTCAGTATACAGTGAGGGAAAAAATATTTGATCCCCTGCTGATTTTGTACGTTTGCTTTGCCCACTGACAAAGAAATGATCAATCTATAATTTTAATGGTAGGTTTATTTGAACAGTGAGAGACAGAATAACAACAAAAAAAATCCTTAAAAACGCATTTCAAAAAATTATAAATTGATTTGCATTTTACTAAGTGAAATAAGTATTTCACTTTGCAAAACATGACTTAGTACATGGTGGCAAAACCCTTGTTGGCAATCACAGAGGTCAGACATTTCTTGTAGTTGGCCACCAGGTTTGCACACATCTCAGGAGGGATTTTGTCCCACTCCTCTTTGCAGATCCTCTCCAGGTCACTAAGGTTTCAAGGTTGACATTTGGCAATTCGAACCTTCAGCTCCCTCCACAGATTTTCTATGGGATTAAGGTCTGGAGACTGGCTAGGCCACCCCGGGACCTTAATGTGCTTCTTGAGCCACTACTTTGTTGCTTTGGCCGTGTGTTTTGGGTCATTGTCATGCTGGAATACACATCCATGACCCATTTTCAATGCCCTGGCTGAGGGAAGGAGGTTCTCATCCAAGATTTTGACAGTACATGGCCCCATCCATCGTCCCTTTGATGCGGTGAAGTTGTCCTGTCCCCTTAGCAGAAAAGCACCCCCAAAGCATAATGTTTCCACCTCAATGTTTAACGGTGGGGATGATGTTCTTGGGGTCATATGCTACATTCCTCCTCCTCCAAACATGGAGAGTTGAGCTGATGACAAACAGCTCGATTTTGGTGTCATCTGACCACAACACTTTCACCCAGTTCTCCTCTGAATCATTCAGATGTTCATTGGCAAACTTCAGACGGGTCTGTACATGTGCTTTCTTGAGCAGTGGGACCTTGCGGGAGCTGCAGGATTTCAGTCCTTCACGGCATAGTGTGTTACCAATTGTTTTCTTTGTGACTATGGTCCTAGCTGCCTTGAGATCATTGACAAGATCCTCCTGTGTAGTCCTGGGCTGATTCCTCACCATTCTCATGATCATTGAAACTCCGTGAGGTGAGAACTTGCATGGAGCCCCAGACCGAGGGAGAATGACAGTTGTTTTGTGTTTCTTCCATTTGCGAATAATTGCACCAACTGTTGTCACCTTCTCACCAAGCTGCTTTGGCGATGGTCTTGTAACCCATTCCAGCCTTGTGTAGGTCTACAATCTTGTCCCTGACATCCTTGGACAGCTCTTTGGTCTTGGCCATGGTGGAGAGTTTGGAATCTGATTGATTGATTGCTTCTGTGGACAGGTGTCTTTTATACAGGTAACAAGCTGAGATTTGAAGCACTCCCTTTAAGAGAGTGATCATAATCTCAGCTTGTTACATGTATAAAAGACACCTGGGAGCCAGAAATCTTGCTGACTGATAGGGGGTCAAATACTTATTTCACTCAATAAAATGCATTTTATAACTTTTTTGAAATGCGTTTTTCAGGATTTTTTTTGTTGTTACTTTGTCTCTCACTGTTCAAGTAAACCTACCATTAAAATTATAGAATGATCATTTATTTTTCTTTTTTTTATTATTTAATTTTTATTCTATTAAAATAATGACAAAACAATTAATAATCAACAATTCACTACATATTTTCACGAAAATTACAAAACATAACACGCACATGTTCTCTGGCATTGCATCGGACTCCCCCACCCCCGAATCTAACTTAAATTTTTCCAGTATGTAACTTATTTAATCCGTGCACATGAGACTTTATCTACTTTCAAGTTCGATCTTCTAGCCAGTTATCAATTATCTCAGTGTTTCTCCTCATAGAGGAATCAACCCACTTTAGTCCCCTTTCCATTTTTAGTTGAAACACTATATGATTACATAATAATGGCCAAGTAAATACTGTATTTCTAAGCCAGTCTCTTGCTATCAATAACTTAGTAGCCATAAAAACGTGTATAGCTAATACCCTAATCTCATACTGAAATTGGGAAACATTAACATGTAATAATGCTATAATTGGATCTTTCACCCATCGTACTTTTGTAATTTTTTCTAAATATTTATATGTCATGTCCCACAATCGTTTGATACAAGCATAACCCCACCAAATATGTAAGAGATCTCCTTTTTCATTAATATATCTCCAACATCTATCAGACTTAGTTTTATCATTTCTTTGTCAGTGGGCAAACATACAAAATCAGCAGGGGATCAAATGATTTTTTCCCCTCACTGTACCAATTTGTAGGACTCCAATATAATTCCAGGGCCTTCTAAACAAATTGTGGTGGGACACAGGGAATGGGGACAGGATGAGTGAGTAACAGAGGGTGAGAGAAAAGAGGGTGATGGGGCAGCCAAGAGAAGTCAAGGAGAGCAGGTGAAGGGAAGCAAAGGGAAGCAGGAAAAAGGGATGGGGTTAGGCAAAGGGAAGGGAACTGAGCGAATAGAAGCAGGCCAAGGGAATTGGGACAAGGGCAACAAAGGGGAGTGAGTCAAGGAGAGATAA
Source organism: Rhinophrynus dorsalis (assembly GCA_037306005.1). NCBI lineage: Eukaryota > Metazoa > Chordata > Amphibia > Anura > Rhinophrynidae > Rhinophrynus > Rhinophrynus dorsalis. The sequence goes on along the minus strand of CM074724.1, from coordinate 348,612,302 downwards.
GAGGAGTGGGTCACAAAGGAGCACAAACCTGGGTTGAGGAGGGTGACATTGATTATAGAGCCAGAACATGGGTGAGAAGAGTATTGGGACAGAGCAGGAGAAAGTGGAATCCCCTGTCAGTTGCATCCTGTGGCTGGCATCTGAAGTTAAGTGAACCATCTTTTTTTTTTTTTTTTTTTTTTTAAAATGTTGGAAAATAAACAGAAAGGTGTTTTACAAGTCTTGCAAAACAGCCCATTACATACGAAAAATACATTTACAAAATCAGCTCTCTGATCCTTCGTACAAACCAGAGCTATCCAACCTGAGGCTCTCCAGCCATTGAATACGATTAACCCCACATTCCAGACAGCCAACAGCTATTTGTCGTGGCTATATGTTAATGTATTCACTCTCCGACTATTCAGCTCTTCGTCAAGTGCCCGTGAGCAGTGACAGTCCTTGCCATCATGAACACAGATTTATTTATTTACTTACTAGTTGAAGAGCCCGTTACATGGGCCACAGTGCCACTACCAGCCGGTCGCAGGGCAGTCATGCGCAGTAGAGACTGCCCGCGCCGAGGCTGATACAGAGCTGGATGCTCCGAAGGAGCGTCCAGCTCTGTATCAGCCACGGCGCGGGCAATCTCTACTGCGCATGACTGCAGCACGTGCAGCAGTCTCTACTGCGCATGACTTTGTCATTACACACATTTTAGCTACTTATTATATAGGATTTTCTTTACATATTTATTTATAAAGTATTTTTGCCATGAAGAATACATTGAGATTTCACTCATTTTTAAGTATGGCCTTGAAATAATTTACAATACAAAATTACACATTTATACTCAAATAGAAACTAAAAGTAAAAATAGCACATTATATTTTTAATAGTCTGAAAACAAAAAAACAGCTACTTTTAGGTATTTGAAACTGGAATAAGATCTGATTTTTTTCAGGAGAATTATTCCAGACTTTCAGAGCTCTGTGGGATAAGGTAGATCAACCCACTTGTATTGTAGTTTGGAATGGTCAGTGAGTTGTTAGCAATGGAAAGTTACAGGATGTTTGGAGAGCTGGAGTTACCATACTGCTCAGGTAATGTGGAATAGTTGGTGATTTACTGGTAGTGGAGTGGAGGTTATAGGAAGTAGGGAGAGTTGGATTGAGCATACTGCTCAGGTAGTCTGGTATATATCCAGAGAAGTGGTTATAAACTAGGCAAGAAATGGGATGGGTATGTCTGTATTTGAGTGTTAGCCAATTTAGTTCTTTATGCATATCACAATGATGTGTAAATAGATTGGAGGATGAAGCAACATAATGAACTATACAAAGTGGTGAGTTTGCAAAGATGGATTTGTTGTGCAGAAGCATATACTACATTCCCATAATCGATGACTGTCTTAAACAACTTCTTGTACAAAACATTTTTTTACCAAGGAATTTAGTCAGGACTCATTTCAAAAGAGAGTACTGACTTTAGGATAAAGTTTAGATGTTATATTATAAATATGAATAACAAAAGCCACATACCAAGATATCTGTAGGAATTAAGTTATGATTAGACTTTGTTATGATGGTTAAATTAATATTGTGGAATTTAAGTCATTTATGCTTTATACCAAAGACCATTTTGATATTTTTGTCAGTGAACAATTTGTTTAGTGATCAATTTTCAACTAAAGAGAAATCTTCCTGTAATGCTGACTCAAGTTGCGAAATGTTTGGATTTTTATTGTAGCTTATGGAATCTTATGCAAACATTTGCACAGAATATGCTTCTGAAACCGTGGGCAAAATAGAAATAGCCTGAGAGTGGAAAATTGGAAAATCATACATGGTACTTTGTGCAGAAAAGAAACGGTGTCAGCAATAAACACATATTGCATTCTGTCTCATACGTGTTATCAAAACTAGTTTAGAGAATGATTACCTAAGACTGAAATTCTGAGCTTATTTATAAGAATACTTGTGTCAACTGTATCAAAGTCAAAATCTAGGAAAATTGTTCCAGTAAGGTCACCATTTTCCATGCAATTCAGCCGCAGCGCAATCGGGCAGTCTGTACTGCGCATGACTGCAGCACGTACACGGGCTTTAAAACTAGTATGCACATAAAAGACAAAAGAGAAAGGGCTGCCAATGGTGCCTTATCACACCAGATAGAGGGTATTAAAGGGATAGTAATACTTAAATATTACTTATCCCCATATTGTAGGCATGTTAAAAAGAATTGAATTGTCCCAAGTGTCATCTCTCAAACCTTTATGGTTTGAGAGATAACTGCCCGCAAAGTTCCCCCCTCACTCCCCCTTCCCTGAAGTCACTGTTGTACTGACTGCAGGGGAAGTCTGTCATACGACAGTCAGGCGGCTCTGCAGCAGAGCCGAGGTCACGTTAGTAAAAAATAATTATTTCACTGAAACGGTCTTCTATGTGTGCTTTGTTTGCAAGCACACATAGTAGACTGTTTCAGTGAAATAATTCTTTTTTAGTAACGCGATCTCGGCTCTCCTGCAGAGCCGCCTGACTGTCATATGACAGACTTCCCCTGCAGTCAGTATAAAGCTGACTTCAGGGAAGGGGGAGTGAGGGGGGAACTTTGCGGGCAGTTATCTCTCAAACCATAAATGTTTGAGAGATGACACTTGGGACAATTCAATTCTTTTTAACATGCCTACAATATGGGGATAAGTAATATTTAAGTATTACTCTCCCTTTAAACTTAATCCAAACTACTCACATATTAAAGTAGCTGCTTATGTGTATATACACGGAAACAGCACAAAAAGCTTGCAGAAAATTTTTAACCATCTCTGCTCGGTTCTTTACTCAAAATTGATCCTTTGTATGCCTCTTTTACCTAGGAGTGGGCAGTGTGATGTTGTATGGGCATTTTGGGTGTTCTAATCCTCTGCTCTGCCCAAATGCTTACAATCCAAAGTGGTTAAGGCAGACATACCAGTACATCAGTGTTAACCCTTTGAGTGCCAGAGGCGTACAGAACGCATTGCTTTGCGTTCCGTACCCTTCTGGCACTCAAAGGGTTAAGTGCCTTAGGTATAAAAACTATGGAGCAAACCAATTGCACCATAGGGTACAAATACATTAAACAAATACCTTCCCATTGATTTAAATAAAGCTTTTAACACCTCGAATGCTAGAGAGGTCACAGATGTATTGCAAAGCAGTAGTCATACAATACAAAAGGGAAAAAGGAAGGTTAACCCTTTGAGTGTCTTTGTGATGCTTTGGATACCCCTCTGGCACTAGGTTAGGTGTGATCATTGCTTTATTAGTGGCCAAATCAATCATATATTTAGAAATAGACCCTTCCCAAAAGAGCTTACAATCTAATTAGTAACTGTGTCAACACACAGAGATAGTAGATGGAGGATGATAACTACAGGTAGACTAATGTAAGATTGTACATCACAGTCAGTTCAGACATTGGATTTTTCTGCTAATGTATAAGAAGGGATGGGTTAAAAGTTTAAATTCCTTCCCATGTGAATTTCTGCTGAATACAAGACATGTTTCTGCTTTTCACAGAATCCCCCAGGGAAATTGAAATGCCACTTGTGTCTATGCCAAAATGTGAAGATGGGATTCACCTTCCAACATGAGTGCACGCACACAAATCATCACACACACAGATGCATCATCACACATTCACTCAAAAACATTCACTCAGATACACAAGAACACCCTGCATCTTCACTCTCTGAGTACTGCCATTGGAATATGTCTATGGAAAAAGCCTTCTCACAAGAAAAGGGCAATTTACTCTTATTTCTTCCCAATGCAAAATGTTTCTCCCTTCCCTACATACATACATACATAGTAACATAGCTGATGAGTCTGAAAACACATGCTTACATCAAGTCCACTCCATACCTAATCACCCCTGTTGATCCAGAGGAAGGAATTAAAAAAATATTGAAGCCATTTCCAATTAAGCCCCAAGTGGGTAAAAAATTCCTTCCTGACTCCAAATGGCAGACGGATATTTCGCTGTTTCAACATCCTATCTGCATTGAAGCCCTCTGTCATAGTTCTCAATATTGTTCTGTGCTAGATAGGTATCCATTGCTTTTTTTGAAAGCAGTTGAAGTATCTGCAAGCACAACATCCCGAGGCAAAGTATTCCATAGCTTTCCCGCCCTTACTGTAAAAAATCCCTGGCTTTGTTTAAGTCAAAAGTACTTTTCCTCTAGTCTTAATGGATGTCCTCTCATTCTTTGCTCAGCTCTTTGAGTAAATAATTAATTGGATAGTTTTATTGACCTTGAATATATTTGTAAATGGTAATCATTTCACTCTCTTCTCTAATGCAAGCAAAACCAGTTTGGCTAGTCTCTCTTTATAAGTCAGATCTTCCAATCTCTTTAACAGTTTTGTTGCACATCTCTGCAATTTTTCCAGTTCAATAATGTCTTTTTTAAGAACTGTTGCCTAAAACTGTACTTCATATTCTAGATGAGATCTTACCAGTGATTTATAGAGAGGTAGAATAATATTAGCATCCCATGCATCTATATCCTGTTTTACGCAGGAGTTGAGTAACTCTATCAGTACTCCTAAATCTTTCTCTAATGAGGATTCCCCAAGTTGTTTCCCATTTTTTTTTATCTTCACAAAGTTCTGAACACTGTGAGTTACTAACCCTTCTTATATCTTACCCACTATGGAAGTCAAGCTCACAGGTCTATAATTTCCTGGTTTGGATCTTACCCACTTTTTGAACAATGCAACTACATCAGCTTTTCTCCAATCACAGTGCACTATGCCTGATGAAAGTGAATGAATAAATATTAAGCATAGTGGTCTTGCTATTACTGAACTAAGTTCTTTAAAGTGATAGTAATACTTTCATAAAAGTATTTTGAATTCTGTAGGTATTAAAAAACTAAATTAAATCCTCCCAGTTCTATCTCTCAAACCTCTATGGTTTGAGAAATATAAGCTTTGAAAGTTCCCCTTTCCCTCCCTTTGCACTTACGTCAGCTTTCCGAGTTAGAGAAGGAGATCCCGTGCTCTTCAGCAGCGACGTGATCATGCTAGTTAGGCAGATATACTTCATTTGAATGGTCTACGTGTGCTTGCTTCAAACGAAGTATTTCTGCCTAACTAGCGTGATCACAGAACTGCTGAAGACAGCAGGATGGTCTTTTGAATGGGCTCCCCCTCTCTAACTCGGAAAGCTGACGTAAATGCACGGGGAGGGAAAGGGGAACTTTCAAAGCTCATATCTCAAACCATAGAGGTTTGAAAGATAGGAGTGGGTGGAACTAATTTAGTTTTTTAATACCTACAGAATTCAAAATACTTTTATGAAAGTATTACTGTCCCTTTAAGTACCCTTGGGTGTATACCATAAGGTACAGGTGCTTTATTCACCATAATATGTTCCAGTCCCCTTTGGACTTTGTCCTCAGTAAGCCATGTACAGGATGGAGGACATGGAGGAGATCCTGTGGTTTTGTCTTTTTACCCATAGCCTCTCAATGTTGCTTCCTTTATATATACAGAAGCAAATAATGTATTTAGGGTATCAGCCATAGCCTTATCCTCATAAAAGTGCCAAAAATTAACTGAGCTGGTAGATGTATATGTTTTCCCTTTTATAATAAATTAAATAATGTAAAAAGAAGGATATTAACTATTCTTATGAGTTTTTAAAGCACTGTCTTGCTATGGTTAATGCATTAGCTTGCCAATAAAGCAAGAAAGTACATTTTTGAAGACAGATTAATCTCAAACTTGTCCTGTCCTTAGATTTACTTTTAAACTAGGTTAAATTGACAAGATGAATTATAAATACTGGGGGGTATTCAAAATACCATATAACTAACCCTGGCAGAACCATGCATTCAGTTTAAAAGCTGCATGCATTATATTTAGGTATAATTTCCTGATCTAAGGTATTTAAGTGTCGCACTTGGCAGTAATTGTTAATCATGCAGTGCAGTGAAGTGCAAGCAAAGTTCTTCTTAACAGAGTAGGTATTTGGCAGGATAAATGGAAATGTTAAATCTAGCATTTAGAATTCAAGGCAACAAAGTTATAGAACAGACATATACAATGGATAAGGGGGATGTACAGTAGTTCACTCAAGACAATTACAGGATGTTGGGTTGGAGTCAAGCTTCAACCCCTTCAGTTCACTCTGTGAAAGGTTCCTGGCCAAATCATTTTATGCTTCAGGCAACAAACATTACATTGCAAGGCAGGTTCTTCATGTTCCATTCTATTTTTTTCTCACTACAGGTTGTGATAACCCAGAGTAAAATACATCCATTATTTATTATTATCATTAAAGACATAAGTTGATAACATCTGCATTTGAAAAAAAATCTTAATTTAATACATTGTTTACATTGTAACTAGGGATGGGTGAAAAGTAAAAAAAAAATTGTTTTCACAGGAATTTTTTTGTCAATGACAATACATCTCCCATGAGCGCTTTACCATTTTTTGCCTATGCTTTCTATGGCTGCAATATTTCCTACATGAAGTGAAAAGAACAACTGCTGAAAGTAAAAAATGTGAGCAGGCATGGACCTTGAAACATTGTTAGCAGGCTGAGTCCTTTTGTCCTTTCCCCATGACAAAAACCACCTGCCTGTGCAACTCTGGTACAGGCTTCCTTGAAAAATAACTGCAGCATCGGATATGCCATCATGATGTAACGTATGACATCAGTTCTTTAAGACCTCTCTTTTCAACAAAAGGACAGCATGTCCACTGCCAAAATCTGCCAATCTACAGCACTATTATGTGCCCCAGAGTCCCAGGAACTTTTAGGAGTGCTTCTAGTGCTGCTAGCCATTGTAACTTTGACATGTTGATGGTGTGTCTTCCAGTCAGATCTGTGGTTGGGTTTTAGGTAGGATCTCAAAGAGGATATGCCTAGGTATGATCCTTCCCCTGCTTACTTGCTTCTTACACAGACAACAGATAGCAACATGTTTAGCTTTTGGATCTTGAGTGAAGTATCCTCATACTGTAGACTTCATAAACGTAGAGATTCCTGAGCGATTACTACTACTACTGGGGCTAGATGTTACAGTTGTATTGCTAAGTATTAAGGAGCTATACTTCAAACAGCAGCAGAAGCACTCAACATAGCTAGGGTTTTGGATGTTGGTGACCCACGTTGTTCATTAATCAACAATAGTGTGTGGCTGAGTGGAGGTTAGACATCAATGTGCTGACAAAGCTGATGATGACTGACAGTATGATTGTGTATTTGTAGACATCTTTACTTGCCCAGAGTTAGAATTTTCAATTGATTACTCAAACAGTTTATAAACAGACAGAGTGCTCCTTTTCAGTGGTGCAAACCTGAGCCTAATATCCTGGACATGTCCATATCTCTCTGAGGATGCTGAAGAGATAAATACTAGGTTAACTGCATCATCAATAATTTAATTAGGTCATCTTCAGTATCTCCCTCCTCTTCTTCCCCACCACTTTTAGATTCCGATAGGATTTTTGAAATCTCAAACAAATTTCTTTTTACTTTCGCCTTAGAGGGATTTTCTGAATGTTCACTACTACGTTCAGGACAGATGTTGTACTGTTACTGTCAGACACAGCAGTTACCAACAGGATACCAACAAAACACACACTTTACTGGGACAAAACACACTGCTTTTATGGTCTTTTTTCACACTAGTCCTAAAATCAAAGATAAAGAACAATTGAATCTGCTGCTTCAATCTTTAGCCAATCAGAGAGGGGAGAGTGGTTTGAAGTGGCCAATAATGAAGGGAGCTAAACACAGGCAGAGGAATACCCAAATATGAAGATTCAGGGGCTTGGTAGAAGCAACCAATAGGGAAGCTGTCTACTTTTTAAATTAGGAACTGGGATTCTGGCTGCCTAGAGATCTTTATTATAAGAGGCAGCAGGAGGTAGCACTTTGGGAGGGGGAACAAGGGTACACTACATAGAAGGCAGAACTGGGGAAACAACTTTATAAAGACATGGTGCCCAGAGTACAGAGGGTGTCCAGTAACACCTGGCATTATACAGAGTAACCTGAGGCCTCCTTCAAGTCTCTATCCAGTTCAATCCAGGGCACCATTTACAGAATCATTTATGGAATTAATGTTATGTGAGCTACACAAAGAATATGAAAAACCGGTAAGGTTTAAAAAGAGTTTAAAGAAGAAAGAAGAAATCAGCTTGAAAAATGTAATGGTTAATGAAAATCTATCCACAAAGCTGAAGTCTTGGTGTAAGAAGGAGGGCTTTGGGTTTTTAGAGCACTGGGCTGATTTTGCTTTGGGGTACAATCTCTATAGCAGGAATGGATTGCATCTGAATGCAAGAGGGTCTCAAGTGCTTGGGGAGAGGATTACTAGACGATTGGAGGAGATTTTAAACTAGGAAGGGGGGAGGGGCCAATAAATACTGGGATAGATAGTATAGAAAGGGAAGGCGATGTAGTTAATAACCAGGTGGGAGGATTTGGGGGCGGGGTTAGTACAGATGATAGGAAGAAGCATATAAACCACATCAAAACTAAATCACAAATGGAACACAGCAGTGGCATAAACTGTATGCTTGCAAATGCCAGAAGTTTAACTGGTAAAATAGGGGAACTGGAGCTGGTAGCTGAAATTGAAAACTATGACTTGATAGGCATAACAGAAACATGGTGGGATGACACACATGATTGGTCAATCAATTTGGAGGGCTACATGTTATTTAGAAAAGATAGGTCAAACAAAAGAGGTGGTGGGGTCTGTCTGTATGTCAAACCAGCATTATTGCCTCAATTGCAGGAAGATATATGTGATGAGAGTAGTGAACATGTGGAATCCCTGTGAAATAGTCACTGGGGGTAAAACTGCCCAGAAAATATTAGTGGGTATTTGTTATAAACCACCAAACATTGGTGACCTTGAAGAATCAAAGCTATTAATGCAAATAGAAAAGGCTTCTCAATTAGGGAGAACTATAATTATGGGGGATTTTAATTATCCAGAAATAGACTGGAAAAATGGAACAGCTTATTCTACTAAAAGCAGCAGGTTTCTGAACTTGTTGAATGACAATTTTTTGTCACAACTAGTGCAGACCTCAACCAGAGGGAATGCATGTTTAGATTTGGTAATAACTGACAATGAAGAACTTATCTCTAACATCCAAGTTAGGGAGCACTTGGGGAATAGTGACCATAACATGGTATCTTTTGAGATTAATTCAAAGAAGCAATTTGGTATGGGTTCCACCAAAACACTGAATTTTAAAAAGGCCAACTTTAGCAGATTTAATGCATCCCTTGGTCTCATTGACTGGGATAAAATATTTTCAGGAAAAAACACAGAAGGTAAGTGGAATGCCTTCAAAATAACATTGCAAAAATACACACATAAATTTATCCCTGTAGGAAACAAATAAAAAAGAAGCAAATTAAAACCAATGTGGCTAACCAGTAAAGAAATTCATGAAATAAATAACAAGAAAGCTGCATTTAAACATTACAAAGCTGAGGGATCAGCAGAGGCATTTGCAGAATACAATAATGTCAACAAAAACTGTAAAAAGGCTATTAAATTAGCTAGACTGGAGAATGAAAAAAATATTGCTAAGGAGAGCAAAAGCAACCAAAAAAAATTCTTTAAATACATTAATGGCAAAAAATTAAAGTCTGATAATGTTGGGTCCTTGTTATCTGAAACGGGTGAGATGGTCAAAGGGGACAGAGAGAAGGCAGATATTTTAAATAATTTCTTTTCTTCTGTTTTTACCAAGGAAGACCCAATGGACAAGAATCTGCAAGCTACTTTTACAGAACAGTCACAGCAAGCATGGGACTGGCTAACACAAGAAAAGGTGTTAAAACAATTGAATAGTGTTACGGTAGACAAAGCTCTGGGGCCAGATGGTATACACCCACGGGTACTTAAAGAGCTAAGCCAGACCCTGGCCAGACCGTTATATTTGATTTTCAGGGATTCTTTTATTTCAGGTATGGTGCCCATGGATTGGCGTAAAGCAGATGTGGTGCCCATATTTAAAAAGGGATTAAAGTCACAGCCAGGAAATTACAGACCTATAAGCTTGACATCTGTGGTAGGGAAGCTGTTTGAAAGGTTGCTAAGGGAATATATTCAAGAATTCTGCTGGAACAGGAATATCATTAGCAATAGCCAACATGGCTTTGTGAAAGACAGGTCTTGTCAAACGAACTTGATCGCATTTTATGAAAAAGTGAGTAATAATATAGATGAGGGAGCGGCAGTTGATGTGATCTATTTAGACTTTGCCAAGGCATTTGATACAGTTCCGCACAAGAGGTTACTGTACAAATTGAATGAAATAGGCCTAGGGGAAAATGTTTGTGTGTGGATCGGAAATTGGCTGAAAGATAGAATGCAAAGAGTGGTAGTAAATGGCAAGTTCTCCAGTTGGATAAAAGTGATAAGTGGAGTACCTCAGGGATCTGTCCTGGGTCCTCTTCTTTTTAATTTGTTTATTAATGACCTCCCAGAGGGCATAGGGAGCCATGTATCAGTGTTTGCTGATGACACAAAATAAAGTAAGGTAATAAAGTCTGAACTGGATGTGTCTTCATTACAAGAGGATTTGGACAAATTGAGTAACTGGGCAGGCAAATGTCAAATGAGATTCAATATAGACAAGTGTAAAGGTATGCATTTTGGGTATAATAATAAAAATGCAACATATAGTTTAAATGGTGTTTCTCTGGGGAAATCTACAACTGAAAAGGATTTGGGAGTTATGGTAGAAAATAGACTTAGCAGTAGCATGCAGTGCCAGCTGGCAGCTGCAAAGGCCAATAAGATATTGGTATGTATTAAAAGGGGTATTGACTCAAGGGAGGAAGATATAATTATGCCTCTTTACAGGTCCATGGTAAGACGCCACCTAGAATATGCTGTTCAATTCTGGGTGCCCTTTCTGAAAAAGGATATTATGGAACTAGAGAGAGTGCAGAGGAGGGCTACAAAACTAGTAAGGGGAATGGAAAGTTTTAGTTATGAAGAGAGGCTAGAAAAATTAAACTTGTACACACTAGAGAAACGGCGTCTTAGAGGGGATATGATAACACTATATAAGTATGTTCAAGGCCCATATAAAGGGCTCTCCAAAGACCTGTTCATTAACAGAACAGTACACAGGACAAGGGGCCACCCGCTTAGACTTGAGGAAAGGAGATTTAATCTACAACAGCGGAAGGGTTTCTTTACAGTAAGGACAATAAAGGTATGGAATTCACTTCCTGAGGAGGTGGTGCTATCAAATACATTAGATGCCTTTAAAAGGGGCCTGGATACTTATTTAAAAGAGCATAACATAGAGGGCTATGTACATTAGTATTGGGATTAATATTTAGTTAGGGCTTGTTGATCCAGTGAGAAATCTCTTCTTTTGGATCAACGATGGTAAACAGGAATAGGAAAAGGGTTGAACTAGATGGACGCAAGTCTTTTTTCAACCTATGTTACTATGTTATTATGTTACTAAAGCTGACAAAGCAGGAGTTCTTGTAGTAAAAACTAGAGAACAATATCTAATGGAGGCTATGGGCATCCTAGAAGAACTTCTTATAGAAAACTTGACCAAAATCCAGTGCATCAGTACCAATAATATCAGTTCCTGAAAAATAGCCATCCAAGCATCCCCATATATTATCATATACCCAAAATACACAAAGACATCCATAATTCGCTGAGCAGACTGATAACTTCAAGAATTAATTTGCTCACAAGCAATTTGTCTCAACTTATAGACTTCCACTATACTTCTACCCCAATACATTAAATATACTGAGCATGTACTGGAAAAACTAAAAGAGATTAAATGGGAGGAAGGCTACACCTTAATTTCATGTGATGTAACTTTCTTATATACAGCTGGGAATAGAAGTAGATATGGCCAATAAACAAAGGAAGTTTATCCTAAATGGCATTCGGTTTATCCTGTTTCTCAATCATTTTGTCTTTGAAGACCAACAATATGTGCAAACCTGTGGTACTGCCATGGGAACGCATTTTGCTCCCAGTTATGCTAACTTATTTATGGGCTACTGGGAGAAAAAACATACATGGAATAAATATTCACAAGATCTAGCATTGCACGTGTGGTTTAATGATGGCATCTTTATCATCTGTAGGAGTGATTAACATTCCCTATCTCAATTTCTTGTGGACAGCAATCACAATAATTTAGGTCTATCTCATGTCTAGCCATACAATCCATAGTATTTTGGGGCTTTATCTGTCAATAAAATCATTACAGAAACTCACAATAAACAAGTGGAAGACAACAGTTATATTCAAGGAAACAGTAAACATAGAAAATTATGGCTCAACAACGTACCATTAAGACAATTCCAATGTATAAGATGGAACTGTAATGAAGATGTAAATTTTATGTCACAAACAGAAGACCTAAAAAGCATATTCAGAAAGAAAGGATACCAATCAGCAGTCATACAAGGAGCATTTGAGAAAGTGAAACAGATGAAAAGAGAGGATCTTTTACCATCACTAGGGAATTCAAAAAAGGAGACAACAAGAAAAAGAAGCCAACACTCCTATTTATCACCAGTGAAATATCTTAAAAGGAGATAAATACTTAAAAAATAACAGATAATCCCAATATAGTATACAAAAAAGCAGAGGACATCAAGAAGACATTAGTACCCAGTTTTCTCTGCAAGAAGAAGAATGGTGCCAATACAGAAATAGAGTAGACAAAGTGTATTTTTAAATGTGGATACAGAGCTGTTTAACTTGCCTTCATATAGATACATCACTAAATACATTCTAGTTCAATACCACCAAAGAGGAATTTAAGATTAACCACTTTGCTCATTGCAATACCAGTAATGTTGTCTAGAATGATTAGAACCTTTAAAGAAAGATTTAGGGAAGATAGACTGAATATCTTAAAAGGATCAGCTACACACTGTATATCAAGATAGTACGCCAAGTTTCATTCAAATGAATGGAACAACATCAAAATAAAAGTGAAAGATTGGATCCTCCAATACCCAAGAGTAGGATAATGACATAAGAGACTGGCCAAAAGGGAGACATTCTGGATATTCAATTTGTAAACCATGACGCCAATGGGCTTGAATGAGGAGACAGACCTATGGTGTTTTTAGTTAAAGGGATAGTAATATTTAAAATGTAAAAAATTAAATGTTGCTATTGGTATTGAATTTACAAAGTGTACATTATGGACCATTAGGAAGTGCATCAGGCTTCCTTCTGGTATCTCAAGGGCCATTGTCATTATTTATTGAATCCCCTTGTTCCAATTCGTATAGCTAATAAAAATGAGAGAGATGTAAATATACCTAATTTCAAGGACTCAGGCTGAATTACGGAAGCTTGTACAGAATGACTCCTTCCTATAAATCACTCTGCATATTAGCTACATGTGTAAGGAGTTTTTCTTTAACATAAATTTGTTGGGGTCAGTTTTGTCACTGAGGAGCGTAGAAGTGTAAGGATATTTGTGTTATTTTTTATATAACTATGATTTAAAGGGATAGTAATATTTAAAATGTAAAAAAAATATGTTGCAGGGTTTATCCCCTGAGTAAAACAAGGGTACTCCCACTGCTGAAAGGTGTTTCATTCAAAAGTTATTAATTTTCAAAGTTGAATTTTTTAGGTGCAATATCACAGTAGCCTGAAATTGTACAGTGGCGCTGTTGTTACGCGATCCTATGGACAGCTCTGGTCCCAGGACCATAAATCTCCATAGGATGGTGTAGAAACAGCGCCACTGTACAATTTCAGGCCATTGTGATATTGCACCTAAAAAATTCAACTTTGAAAATTAATAACGTTTGAATGAAACACCTTTCAGCAGTGTGAGTATCCTTGTTTTACTCAGGGGGATAAACCCTAAAACATATTTTTTTTTACATTTTAAGTATTACTATCCCTTTAAATCATAGATATATAAACAATAACATAAATATCCTTACACTTCTATGCTCCTCAGTGACAAGACTGACCCCCACAAATTTATGTTAAAGAAAAACTCCTTACACATGTAGTTAATATGCAGAGTGATTTATAGGAAGGAGTCATTCTGTACAAGCTTCCGTAATTCAGCCTGAGTCCTTGCAATTAGATATATTTACATCTCTCTCATTTTTATCAGCTATAAGAATTGGAACAAGGGGATTCAATAAATAATGACAATGGCCCTTGAGATACCAGAAGGAAGCCTGATGCACTTCCTAATGGTCCATAATGTACACTTTGTAAATTCAATACCAATAGCAACATTTACCACACTAATGATATATCCAGCAATGTGAAATATTTATCAAAGTTGGATTATTTCGATTCACCTCTCCTTGATGATATGAATAACCTTTTGTCATTTAGTTAAATATAGTAAGGATCATTATGCTAAATAGTTTCAGATAATCACAACTTTCTGATTCACTTTCTTGCTTTTACCATGCAGTTAATTTTCTCTCTAGAGAGTGTAGTATATACATTATCCTAAATACTGTATATATTATATATACATTATCCTAAATATATAATGTTATATATATATATAATAATTCACTAAATATATGTTTGTCAGAAGCTGTCATGCACAGTACAGTCGGCTATGTGCGCTGCAGTCATGCGCAGTACAGACTGCTCGCGCAGTGGCTGATAATGGAGCAGGGCGCTCTGAATTCATACCATAGTCATATCTGCGCAGAGAGGACTACGGTCTGAATTTGGCGCACCCCGCTCCTTATCGGGCATGGTGCGGGCAGTCTCTACTGTGCATGACTACACTGCGGCCATTGCTGGGTGGCTCTGTGGCCCATGTACACAGGCTTTTAAACTAGTTTTATTATAAATAATGTATCTTATTCAGTTTTTATCCATTTCTCCCGTAATGTATGTCATTTTCTTATATTAGTCTTCTGTGGTTTGTTAAGAATTCACATCCACAATATATACAATTTTTTATGTGTTCATTCTTTTATTACCTTCCCGTATTATTTTTTAACTGCAGGAACTCAGAATTAGAACAAACTACAAGGGTATTTTTGAGTTTAACTTCTAGTTTACACAATATACACTGTCTTTAGAACCCTACATATAGTCTATTAAGGGAATCCATCATACAAGATATGGTAGGAGATAATAAAATAAATCAATCTCTCTGTGATATCAAATTCCTCTATAAATAATGGATTTCGTGCCTATAGAGGGAAATGATTTCATGTCTATGCTAGTCAATTGTATTTAGCATCCAAAGGTTTAAAGGAGAACTGTGAGGCAAAAAAACAGAGGGTGCGTTCTTTTGGGAGTGAAAAGAATGTGTGTGATGTTGTAGAGAGAATTGTCTGCTCATCTCACTGTGCCAGACAACTGACTGAAAGCCACAGTGGAAGCCTCTAAGGACTTGAGCTGCCTGTTGCCCACCACTGTTCCAGAACAGCCTCAAATTTAAAACTTGTCAGAAACTTATGGTGGTCACCCACATTTTATTTCATGATTAGTTGAATATTTGTCACAAAAAATTAGAGGAACAAATAAGAATGAAAGCATGTGGCAGGCAAAAAGATAGATAAAGGGAAATGAGGAGGGATAAACAGACAGAAGGACAGAGAGAGAGGTATACAGATTAATAGACAGATGGAAAGAGGGACGGATAGACAGACAGACAGGCAGAGAGACAGACAGATAGATAATTACTAGTGATGATCGAGCACCCCAAAGCTCGGGTGTTCGGGTGCTCTGACCGAGCGCCCCCGGAGGCTCGAGTGCTCGGCCGAGCACCCGAGCCCCATTGAAGTCAATGGGAGGACTCGAGCATTACACCAGGCACCCCCTGCTCTGATGAGGGGAGGGTGTCTGGTCCATAGGAAAAGGGCAGAAAATGATGGAAACACCACAGAAATGGTTCAGGGACAGCATAGGGAGGATGTCTGGATGCATCTTGGACTCCAACGTCGCTGCTGGGAACGATGTTTCGCCCGTAGTACGCCATTTTTACAGACTGACCGTAAAACACACAAAAAGGAAGATAAAAACGACTTTAGGCAAAAAATTGTTACCAAACAGTATTTGCTGTATATTTACTTGTATATCATCTGCAAATTCTGCAAAAAATTTCATCGATTTTTCGGAACTGGGGCCATGATTAAGAGGGAAACGTGCGCAGAGGCAAATTCTGCAAAAAATTTCATCGATTTTTCGGAACTGGGGCCATGATTAAGAGGGAAACGTGCGCAGAGGCAAATTCTGCAAAAAATTTCATCGATTTTTCGGAACTGGGGCCATGATTAAGAGGGAAACGTGCGCAGAGTAAAGCAGGTGTTCAACGTGGTTATGGCCCGGGTAAGGTACAGCATTCAGGAACGGAGGCCGCATCTACCACAGGTTTTACAACATGTCCGTTTGCCCTTGTTAAGTCCAAAATTTATAGTCGGAACAGTGGGGTCTGATCCATTCAGTAAAAGTGACGAAGTGACTTAGTGGATGAAGCCAAGAACTACCTTCTGCTCTGTCGAACACCCCAGCCCTATTTAATTCAATGGGAGGACCTGAGGCACTCCGATACAACCTGTATATCACAGAATGGAGGGCCTCATTCACATTGTGGTACAATAGTTCAGGTAGTGGTCCAACACTCAAAAAGCCGATGCACTAAGTGAAAGGGCTGCCAAAAATTAGACTGAAATGTCACTCCAATACACCCTTTATTACACATAAAGGAGGGCATCATACACACCCTTGAAAAATTAGGATTAATAGCCTGCTGGTGACCCTCTAAAACATTAGGGGCGAGGGCATGCCGCTAAGCTGACCATCTAAAACATTAGGAATGAGGGTCTGCAGCTGAGCCGACCATCTAAAACATTATGGGTGAGGGTCTGCTGCGGAGCTGGCCATCCTAAACATTATATGCGAAGGCCCGCTAGTGAGCTGACGCTATAAAACATTATATGAGAGGGCCCGCTAGAGAGCTGACCCAATAAAACATTATATAAGAAGGCCCGCTGGTGAGCTGACCTATACAAAAAGTTGTCAAACAGGGCCCGCTGGTGAGCTGGCCCTATATAAAAATTATATCACAGGGCCCGCTGGTGAGCTGGCCCTATATAAAAATTATATCACAGGGTATATGGAAGAGAGTCAACCATATACCCGTTTTTTGGGTGGAAGGGGTGAATGGGAATACAGAGTATTCCCATCATTGTAAATAACATATATAAAGTCACTTTATGTTCACCCGGGGCTTTCCTCCAGTGGAGTGGAGAAGTCAGGGGAAATCCAGGCCTTGTTCATTTTTATAAGTGTCAACCTATCAGCATTTTCGGTGGAAAGGCGGATACGCTTATCTGTTATGATGCCACCAGCAGCACTAAATACCCGCTCAGACAGAACGCTGGCGGCAGGGCAGGCCAGCACCTCCAAGGCGTAGAGTGCCAGTTCATACCACGTGTCCAGCTTGGACACCCAGTAGTTGTAAGTCACAGAGGGATCAGTGAGGACGCTGACACGGTCTGCTACGTACTCCTTCACCATCTTCCAAAACTTTTCCCTCCTTGTGACACTAGGCTGCGCATCAGGGTGAGGGTGCTGGCGGGGTGTCATGAAGGTGTCCCACGCCTTGGAGAGTGTTGCCCTGCCTTTGTCGGAACTGCTGTGTGCTCCCCTTTTCTCCCCTTCTCGGTTGGCCAAGGTAGCACGTACTCTGTCGCCAGCGTTGTCAGATGGAAAATTTTGGAGCAATTTTTCAACAAGAACCTTCTGGTATTGCACCATTTTGCTTGTCCTCTCCACCGGAGGAATGAGAGATGAGAAATTCTCTTTGTAGCGGGGGTCCAGAAGAGTGAACACCCAGTAATCCGTGTTGTCTAAAATGCGTATAACGCGTGGGTCACGGGAAAGGCAGCCTAACATAAAGTCAGCCATGTGTGCCAGAGTACCAACAGGCAAGATTTCGCTGTCCTCACCAGGAGGATGACTCTCAATCTCCTCATCCTCTTCCTCCTCTTCTGCCCACCCACGCTGAAGAGATGGAACTAAAGTTCCATGGCTACCCTCTGTAGCGGAGGCAACCGTGTCTTCCTCCTCCTCCTCCTCCGCCTCCTCCAATTGTCGCTGAGAAGACGAAGTGACGGTGCTCTGGCTATCACCTTGTGTAAGCTCTTCCTCCCCCATTTCCACCTCTTCCACATGCAAAGCGTCGGTTTTAATTGTGAGCAGCGAGCGTTTCAGTAGACACAGAAGTGGGATGGTTACACTGATAATAGCGTTATCGCCGCTCACCATCTGTGTCGATTCCTCAAAATTGCGTAAAACCTCACAGAGGTCTGACATCCATTCCCACTCCTCACTTCTGATTAGAGGAAGTTGAACGGAGAGGCGACGACCGTGTAACAGCTGGTACTCCACTACTGCCCTCTGCTGCTCACAAAGCCGGGCCAACATGTGGAAGGTGGAGTTCCAGCGCGTGCTCACGTCACACAGCAGCCGGTGAGCTGGCAATTGTAAGCGCTGCTGCAGCTTCAACAGGCCGGCTGAAGCTGTTGATGACTTACGGAAATGTGCACACACGCGGCGCACCTTGGTCAAGAGATCATGCAAATTGGGGTAGGTTTTTAGAAATCGCTGAACCACTAAATTAAATACATGCGCTAGGCATGGTACGTGTGTGAGCTTGCCGAGCTCCAAAGCCGCCACCAAGTTACGCCCATTATCACACACAACCATGCCTGGTTGCAGGTTGAGTGGCGAGAGCCACTGGTGACTAATCCCCTGCAACAGCTCTGAGGCCGTGTGCTGTTTGTCCCCAAGGCAGATCAGCTTCAGCACAGCCTGTTGACGCTTCCCCACTGCAGTGCTAAACTGCTTTCAGCTACCGGCTGATGGGTGAGTGGCGCTGCGCGCAGAGAATTCGGAGGTGGAAACGGAGGAGGAGGAGCCAATAACGTAGGTGCTGGCGGAAACCCTGATGGAGGTAGGGCCCGCAATCCTCGGCGTGGGTAGCACCTGTGCCATCCCAGGGTCCGAGTCGCTCCCAGCCTCCACGACATTCACCCAGTGTGCCGTCAGGGAAATGTAGCGTCCCTGGCCACAAGCACTTGTCCATGTGTCAGTCGTTAAGTGGACCTTCCCAGTAACTGCGTTGGTCAGGGCACGGGTGATGTTAAGGGACACATGGTGGTGTAATGCGGGGACGGCACACCGGGAAAAGTAGTGGCGGCTGGGGACTGCATACCGAGGGACAGCTGCTGCCATCAGGCTGCGGAAGGACTCAGTCTCCACAATCCTAAATGGCAGCATTTCGATGGCCAGTAATTTGGAAAGGTGTGAGGTTAGTGCTATGGCCTGTGGGTGGGTGGCTGGGTATTTTCGCTTGCGCTCAAATGCCTGGGGTAACGACATTTGGACGCTGCGCTGGGACAGGGAAGTGGATGTGGTCGCTGATGGTGCTTCAGATGGTACAGGTGCAGGGCGGGAGGTATGCGGGCCTGCGCCTTCGACAGGCGATTGGCCGGCACCGAAAACAGGGGAAGAGGAGGCAGTGGTGTGGCCTGCAGACACAGATTGGCGATCTGGGTGTTCCTCCCACTTGTTACGGTGCTTGGATGCCATGTGTCGGATCATGCTGGTGGTGGTGAGGTTTCTAGTGTTCATGCCTCGGCTCATTCTGGTGTGGCACAGGTTGCAAACTACAATTCTTTTGTCGTCCGCACTTTCCTTAAAAAAACGCCATACCGCGGAACACCTAGCCCTTGGCAAGGGAGATTTACGCAAGGGGGTGCTCCGTGGAACATTTGCGGGCCGGTTTGGTGCGGTCCGCCATCTTTCTTTAGCCACACCACTGCCTCTTCCAGCCTGTTGCGGTGCTGCAGATGGCTCACCCTCAGGACTGCTGTCATCGCTCGGCTCTCCACCTTCCCAGGTGGGGTCAGTCACCTCATCGTCCACCAAGTCCTCCTCCACTTCCTCACTCTGATCATCCTCCTCATTTCTTGATGCCACCACATACTCAGTCATTGACAACTGTGTATCATCCTCCTCATCAAGGTCTTGAGACAGTAATAGTGGTTGATTTGATGGCAACTGTGTCTCATCATCATCATCATCCACTTCCTTTGACCTTAAATGCCGTTCCCCTCTGTCATCTTCTTGTGATTGGGTACCCTCTAGAGGTTGTGAATCAGGGCACAAGATCTCATGTTCCTCTGCAAGCGTGCTTGGAGAGAGGTTCAAATGAAGGAATGGTGATGAGACGAGCTCCTCACTATATCCCAGTGTGGGCTCACTTCTTTGGCCAGACCCTCTATGGTGGGAGGAAGGATGATCAGGGTGAGGATTATGTTGACCAGACTCTTGGCTACTGAGAGTGGACTTGGTGGAAGACAGGGTGGTGCTTAACCGACTGGAAGCAGTATCACCTGAAATCCAACCGACCACCTGTTCGCAGTGGTCTGACCTCGAGAGTGATGTCCTGCGACGCCCTGTAACCTGAGACATGAAGCTAGGTATGGTGGATGTCTTTCTTTCTTGTGCTCTGGCACCAGGCACAGTTTCTACGCGTCCTGACCCGCGCCCTGAACTATCAGGATCACGTCCACTTCCCCGTCCCTTTTTACCCGCCTTCTTCATATTACACGGAATATGTGCTGCTAATCTGCAACTTTGCACACTAAACAGAATGTGCTGCTAATCTGCAACTTTGCACACTAAACAGAATGTGCTGCTAATCTGCAACTTTGCACACTAAACAGAATGTTCTGCTAATCTGCGGCTAGGCACAGTGAACGGAATATGTGACGTTTATTTTTTAAACTTTGCACACTAAACAGAATGTGCTGCTAATCTGCAACTTTGCACACTAAACAGAATGTGCTGCTAATCTGCGGCTAGGCACAGTGAAAGGAATATGTGACGTTTATTTTTTACACTTTGCACACTAAACAGAATGTGCTGCTAATCTGCAACTTTGCACACTAAACAGAATGTGCTGCTAATCTGCGGCTAGGCACAGTGAACGGAATATGTGACGTTTATTTTTTACACTTTGCACACTAAACAGAATGTGCTGCTAATCTGCAACTTTGCACACTAAACAGAATGTGCTGCTAATCTGCGGCTAGGCACAGTGAACGGAATATGTGACGTTTATTTTTTACACTTTGCACACTAAACAGAATGTGCTGCTAATCTGCAACTTTGCACACTAAACAGAATGTGCTGCTAATCTGCGGCTAGGCACAGTGAACGGAATATGTGACGTTTATTTTTTAAACTTTGCACACTAAACAGAATGTGCTGCTAATCTGCAATTTTGCACACTAAACAGAATGTGCTGCTAATCTGCGGCTAGGCACAGTGAACGGAATATGTGACGTTTATTTTTTACACTTTGCACACTAAACAGAATGTGCTGCTAATCTGCAACTTTGCACACTAAACAGAATGTGCTGCTAATCTGCGGCTAGGCACAGTGAACGGAATATGTGACGTTTATTTTTTACACTTTGCACACTAAACAGAATGTGCTGCTAATCTGCAACTTTGCACACTAAACAGAATGTGCTGCTAATCTGCGGCTAGGCACAGTGAAAGGAATATGTGACGTTTATTTTTTACACTTTGCACACTAAACAGAATGTGCTGCTAATCTGCAACTTTGCACACTAAACAGAATGTGCTGCTAATCTGCGGCTAGGCACAGTGAACGGAATATGTGACTTTTATTTTTTACACTTTGCACACTAAACAGAATGTGCTGCTAATCTGCAACTTTGCACACTAAACAGAATGTGCTGCTAATCTGCGGCTAGGCACAGTGAACGGAATATGTGACGTTTATTTTTTACACTTTGCACACTAAACAGAATGTGCTGCTAATCTGCAACTTTGCACACTAAACAGAATGTGCTGCTAATCTGCAACTTTGCACACTAAACAGAATGTGCTGCTAATCTGCAACTTTGCACACTAAACAGAATGTGCTGCTAATCTGCGGCTAGGCACAGTGAACGGAATATGTGACGTTTATTTTTTACACTTTCCACACTAAACAGAATGTGCTGCTAATCTGCAACTTTGCACACTAAACAGAATGTGCTGCTAATCTGCAACTTTGCACACTAAACAGAATGTGCTGCTAATCTGCAACTTTGCACACTAAACAGAATGTGCTGCTAATCTGCGGCTAGGCACAGTGAACGGAATATGTGACTTTTTTTTTTAATTTGTGCCCCCCCAAACAAAATATAACTGCTGCCCCCACACACAACAGTCCTAAAAAGGACTTTTGGGTCTTTATATGTTGTTCCAACACTTTTCTTCTCCCTACACTGACTTTCCCTTCCTATCCTCATCTCTCCCTGGCTAAGACTGAGCCGAACTCGCTGGTCAGGTGCTATACAGCACCCGATCACGGGTTCTGGCCAGCCAATCAGTGTAATGCCAGCAGCCAACATGGCTGCTGGCATTACACTGATGTCAGAGCCTTCCCGCACGTTTATTGGCTGCGCAGCAGCCGCGAAACGTGCGGGGAGGAGACCCGAACATGGCGGGCGAGCACATGCGGTACTCGTACGAGTACCGCCATGTGCCGAGCAGAGCGATGCTCGAGCCGAACCGAGCTTCGGCCGAGCATGCTCGCTCATCACTAATAATTACCAAGTTATCATGGAATAACAAAAATAAGACCTTTTGTACTTATAGATGTATTGATTTCTCACAAACTAAAACATGGAAGCACAGGGCTGGTACAAGGATTTTTGCCACCCTAGGCAAAACCTAATTTTGCTGCCCCTTGTGTCCTACCCCTTTATGCCCGCCCTGTATGTGTTTAAGTGTCAGTGTGTTTGTGTGTTCCCCATATGTGTATAAGTGTCAGTTTGTGTGTGTGTTCTCTGTATGTGTATGTATCGGTATGTGTTCCCTGTATGCATATAAGTGTGTCAGTGTGTGTTCCCTATATGTATATAAGTGTGTCAGTGTGTGTGAGTCTCTGTAAGGATATCATTGTGTAAGTATGTGTGTGTGCTTCTCTATATGCGTATCAGTGTATCAGAGTGTATGTTCTCTATATATGACTTTCCCCTCCTTTTGACTCTCTCTCACTCTTGACTGTTGATCCCCCCTTTGACTCTCTCTCTCCCCGACTGACTCTTGATCCACCTCTTGACAGTTGATCCCCCCCTTTGACTCTCTCTCCCCCCCTTTGACTCTCTCCCCGTCTTGACTGTTGATCCCCCATTTGACTCTCTCTCTCCCCCGTCTGACTGTTGATCCTCCCTTTGACTCTCTCTCTCCCTGTCTGACTCTTGATCCCCCTCTTGACTGTTGAACCCCCTTTGACACTTTCTTCCCCCGTCTGACTCTTTATCCCCTCTTGAACCCCCTTCCACTTACTCTTCCCGGTGCACGTCTCCTTTCTTTCTCTCGAGAATAAATATTGACCAGTGCTGCCCTCTGCATGTCTCTCTCTCCCAGTGAGTACATTTCGGTGCACTCCCTTGGCTGTATATTTTTTTAATGTACCACAATGATGCCTGTTTCTCTCTCCCCCAGCCAAGGAAGGGCACCGAAACGTACTTTTTTTTTTGAGACGAGCAGGCTAACATTTTCTGGGCTCCCACCCCCCGCTATGCCACTAAGTGACTTGGACAGTGGGCCCCGATGTGCCCCCAAAGAATGTGCGCCCTAGGCCGATGCCTACCTCGCCTATAGGAAGCAGAGAGTGTAGAAATGAATAAACCTGTGATAGGTGATGGGATGTGCAGTGCAGGGATGTGGGAGTAAAGTGGTGGTTCAAAAACTGACTGCAGCAATGGTTGCTGCAGCAAGTGAAATAAATGATCATGATCCCTGTCCTCCCGGGTTGGATGCAGTTTGTCAAGGTCCCACCAATCACACCACACCAATCCCCCACCCCCACTACCATACATATCTGTCACATTGTAGGTTATACTTTATTTTTTTTTAATCACTTGACATCATCATGAATACGTGCCGGTGTCACTTAAGCAGGAAGTAAGTGTTGTGGACAAAGGACAAACACATTCTACATGCTAACACATTTTTCTAGGTATATGTTGCTGTAGGACTCACAACTTTGACTTCCAGCTACATATTTCTCCACTAAAGCCCTCAGCAGAAGTAATATTGTGCGAGGAAATGTTGGACCATAGGAAACATAGTAGACAAATGTGTTGGAATAGGAGAAAATTGTGTTGAATAGGCGAAATATGTGTTAAAATAGGTGAAACATTTGCTGGAATAGGCGAAAAGGAGGAAACGTTTGCATTGCAGGAAAGGAGAAAACGTTTGTAATAAAAAAAGAGAAAAATAGTCAGTTTTTCTTGAAAAGTCATACAGGAAATTTTTCTCTTTTCGCCCACCCCTACTTCTTACATAGACAACAGACAGCAACATGTCTAGCTTTTGGATTGTGATTGAAGTATGTCCATAATGTAGTCTTCATAGACTGGGGGTGCCTAAGGGGCTACTATGAATACTGGGGCTAGATGTTAAATTGTACTACTAGATGTCACTTCCAAAAGTAGCAGAAGCACTCATAGTTAGGACTGTGTTTGTTTCTATCTCGTTTTGCTGTTTACTCAACAATAGATTGTGTGACTGGATGAGGTTGTACTTGGAAGTGGTGAGGATGCTGATGATGACTGACAGAATTATTGTGTATTTTAGGCATCTTTATTGTCCAGAGACAGGCTTTCCAATTGATTTCTCAGTTTTTAAACCAGCATAGTGTTCCTTTTCAATTGAGCAAAATTGAGGCTTTTCCTTTCAACTCGTGTTATGTCCAAGTCATCATCTCTTTCACTTTCAGTTTCATCTGTAGCAGAAGAAGAGGATGATGCTGAAGGGTTGTATTCTAGATTAACATCATCTTCAATAATTAGGACATCATCAACATCACCAGATGCTTCTTCCCCATATTATATTCATCTAGGCTTTCAGAAGTCTCAAGCACTTTCTTTTTTACTTTTCATCTTAGCAAGATTTTCAGAATGTTCTCAACTACTTTCAGGTCAGGTCTTGTACTTATTACTCTTACTGTCAGAAGCAGCAGCAGTTGGTTGATCTGCTACAACTACCTCTGCTATGCCATGAACACAAGAATGCTACTCGTGGTCTTCAGTGTTTTTGCATGATTTATTAATACAACTGGAGGTGGAGGAAATTTTTAAGTCACTTTCACAAAGTCTTTTTCTCTAAAATCTGTTACAGTCAGTCTCAGTCACATCTCACATTACGGTCCCTGTACTACTCATCTCCCACTACCTCTAGTATATGTCACGTAAGACTCAGACACAGCTCACATCAGGGTGTTTGTCTCTGTCACATATCAATTAATGAATTGCCCCCTTTTCCTGTAGCTGGCATCAACAGGATTTCAACAGCTGCTTTCTCTCTCTCTCCCAGTGTCATTTTGGCCTTAATTTTTTACAGTCTAGAATGAGTATTGACCCTTGTCAGCAATATGCTGGTTCCTCTTTTTCTGGTTGTTGTAGGAGTCAATGTCATTTGTACTTGTCTGTCTCTTAGGTGTCAGTCTATAAAGTATATGTCTGTCACTGAGTTTTAGTCAGCTCAGGAAGAAACTTGAATCAACTGTCTCTTCTCAGTCAAACAACATTTTGGGGTATTTTGGGTAAAAACTCTTTTCTCCCTTTACACTCCTCCAGATGGTATATATTATTACCAGAGACTTTACTTATATAATGGTTGCGGACAGGTCCTCTTTCTCCTGTCTCCACTCCGATATAATATTGCGAGCAGGCTTATCCTTTCCTCCCTTTTCTAAACTGGTATATTCCCGCAGGCAGGCTTTTATCTTCCTCCCATTTCTGCACCGGTATATGACAACGGGCAAAGTTTTATCTTCCTGTCTCTCTCCAATTGTATGCTCTTTGACTCTTCTGGTAATGTGTTGTACAAATGCGGACAGGATCCTCTCTCCTCCCATCTCTCACTGAATGATCAGTTGTTATTAACCATTCCAGATCACACCAAAGAAATTGTTCAATGTTAAAAAGTGCAATATCATTCTTTGTTCCCCTGGTATATTTTTAAAATACAAATATTGGGACTCGGGTATCTAACACGTTTTGTGCCCAAAAGCACTTAATCAGAGAAAACAGCGGGAATATACCTATGTAGAGACGGGAAGAAAAGAAGCCTGCCCGCGATATTATATTGGAGTGGAGACGAGAGAAAGAGGAACCTGCCTGCAACCATTACATAAGTAAAGGTTCTGGTAATAACACATGCCATCTTTTTGTATTGTATCCGGAGATGCTTTTAAAGACATTTGAATTGTTAATAAAGAAGACTGGAGGAAAAAGAACCCTGCCCGCTAAAAGTTTTTTCTCAGAAACACCATTTCTTACACAAAGAAATTGTATCTGTTTATGCAATATATTTTCTCCTGATGAACAGTATGTTTATTAGATACTTAGGCCAGGGCTCAAAATTTCCACTCGCCATTGGCTAAAATTTAGCCGTGGCGAGTAGAAATTCAGCCCTGGTGGTTATATTATGGCTTGCAGTGGCGAGTAACTTTTCAGGTCTGGCTAGTAGCAAAGGACTTCCAATTTTAAGCCATGCTTAGGCCTTTTCCTGCTTACAGCGTATTAGAGCATAATTTATATAGTAAATACAATTTTATAATACACTAGTTTTAAAGCCCATGTATATGGGCCAACACTGGCGGAGCTGCAGTCACGCGCAGAACAGACTGCCCGCGCCATGGCTGATACAGATCGGGGAGCTCTGAATTGAGACCGTAGTCCTCTTTCACAGAGGTGCACAGAGAGGACTACGGTCTACATTCGGAGCCCCGCTCCATATCAGCCACTGCGGGGGCAGTCTGTACTGCACATGACTGCAGCGCGAGCAGCTGTCTCTACTGCACATGACGGCTTCTGTCAAACATCCTTAGTGAATTATAATATAGGATGTTACAGGTATACCTGTTTTATTTTTATTCATACAATAAATTGTTTGTATTATATTGTCTAACATCCTTGACTATATATTTTTATATTATCAATATATTTTTACTATTTACCACATTTTGAGTGCTTACCCAATATACATATATTTACCCCTTTTATACTATCTCCATGGGAAAACAAGGGACGCTTTCCATGTGGAGGGAAATTCTTACCACTGATTTCAATTCAATGAGAAAGATAGAAACAAGGTGGAAAATCTGTACCTTCCATGAGAAATTTCGCATTTGGCAGGAAGTTCCATTTTTTGCCTGTTTCAAGGGATAGTAATACTTATAATATAAAAAAAAAAAATATGTTGTAGGGTTTATCCCCTTGAGTAAAACAAGAGTACTCCCACTTCTGAAAGGTGTTTCATTCAAAAGTTATTACTTTTCAAAGTTGAATTTTTTAGATGCAATATCACAATTGTACAGTGGCGCTGTTGCTACACCATCCTATGGAGATTTATGGTCCTGGGACCAGAGCTGTCCATAGGATTGTGTAGCAACAGCACCACTGTACAATTTCAGGCCACTGTGATATTGCACCTAAAAAATTCAACTTTGAAAATTAATAACTTTTGAATGAAACACCTTTCA
Source organism: Rhinophrynus dorsalis (assembly GCA_037306005.1). NCBI lineage: Eukaryota > Metazoa > Chordata > Amphibia > Anura > Rhinophrynidae > Rhinophrynus > Rhinophrynus dorsalis. The sequence goes on along the minus strand of CM074724.1, from coordinate 348,584,697 downwards.
GCAGTGGGAGTACCCTTGTTTTACTCATGGGATAAACCCTACAACATATTTTGTTTTTACATTTTAAGTATTACTATCCCTTTCAGTTTGTGGCAAAAAACTTGCACACGCCTATTAAGGGTTAAAAGCCTCTTGTTGATCAATGTGAACTTTTTGAATAAGACCAATAAGCCTTATATGCAAAAGAAAAGTAGAGTGATTCTGATCTAAATCAACTTCATTGTAAGGGGTAAATAAATATTCATAAACGTCCCCTTGAATTAAATAGGTATTTTTAATCCCTTGAATACTAGAGAGGTCACCGGTGCATTGCAAAGCAATTCTTTGAAGGTACCTTTAGCATTCAGAAGGTTAAATGCCCAATTTAAATCAATGGGATATTTTTAGCCCTCCCCTAAATGGTATACAGCATAAAATGGTGCAATTCTGAGAAAACCTTTTTGCACTATAGATAACTAAGATGCAATTCCCAGTAACTAAACCCTTTGAGTACCAGAAGCAATGTGTTGCATACCCCTTTTGCACTCAAAGGATAAAAGGGACTTTTATTCCTCTGAATTCTAGAAAGGTAGCCAATGCATTGTTTCACAATGAGTTAAAGATCTCTCTAGCATTCTAGGAGTTAAAAATCCAATTTATTTAAATTGTTCTTTTTTTTAACCCAATGAATGCTAGAGATATAAACAAAAATCATAACCTATTCACGTTACTTACATATCCAGGTTCCAGAGAAGATAAGAGATCATCCTCACATCACAATGGGCTACTAATTAAAAAAGGAAAAACTAAAAAAATAGGATTCACCTATGTAAAAACTTTTCAAATAGGGCCATATATTCAGAAGGAAAGTCATTCTTGAGCAAAAAAAATGATCCATGGAAACATAGATTTTTACTGTAAATAAGAACCATTGGTCCATCTAGTCTGCCCTTTCTTCCTACTATAAAAAACATTAGCCCTTATTTGGTCCTTGGTCTTGTCATATTTTCAGGATAACCTATCCCTTGCATGCTTAAATTCCCTCACTATATTAACCTCTACCACTTCTATACAATAGTATATGAGCCTAGCGCTGACTTCCCTGAAGTGAAGAATAAAAAATAGGGCAGTATCCAACTACTAACCAAATAATAAAAGATAAACTATATAAATTCCAAAAAAATGTGTGTTTAAAATACTTTATTAAAACTAATAGACATATCAAAAGCTTATAGGTATATAAATATATATATACTCACAGCTGAATAAAAAATAGCAATACAACTACAGAAGAGGCAACAAAAGATGGCTCACTTGGTTAAGGAACCAGCTGTAGAATCTGTTCAAACCACAAGGTCGCAGGATCTAGTCTCAGCAGGGTCGACTCAGCCTTTCATCCTTCTGAGGTAGATAAAATTAGTACCATTAAATTGGGTAATAATATCTATACCCCAGGACATACTTGAATACAAGAGACAATCTCAATGTATCCTTCCTGGTAAAATACTTTCATATTATTATTATTATTATTATTATTATTATTAAACCAAACGATAGTGCTTGCAAAATGTCATATGAGACCAAAGCAAAACCACTGAATTGAGACCCCAATCCATAAAAATAAACCCAGATAATATTAAAAAAGATATATAGGAATGACAATTATCAGTGGCTATAAATATACCAATATAAATGCCAAAACCCTATAACTATACATGAATATCACAATGAACTAACGTGATATGACAATTAACTTACATGTAGCAAAATGGCAGATTGCCATGCATCCAGTAAACCCTTCAGTCCAGGAAGAAATGTTATTCCATTGCAACGCGTTTCACACCCTGAGGTGTTTTCTCAAGCAGGTTATTGGAATGGCTGCCTCTACCACTTACTGCTGGTAGGCTACTCCACCTACCTACCACCCTTCTTAGTGAAGTGATACTTTCTTACATTACATCTAAGCCTCTGTTATCTAGTTTTGACTATGACCTCTTTGCCTAACATTTCTCCTGATTTCAAATGTACTTCCTTCTGGAACTTTGTTGAATCCCTTTATGAATTTGAACATTTCTATCATATCCCCTCTCTTTCTTCCCTCCTCCAAGCTATACATGTTCAGAGCCTTTAGTCTTTCCTGATCATGTTTGCTTTTATACATAAAGCCCAAATAGGCAACATACAGAAAGATAAGATGAGAAATTCCAGAGCAAACCAATGGCACCATTGGGGAAGATAGGAGACCTTTACCTCTCAGATGCTAAAGAGGTGTCTCCAATACACTGGAGACCTCTCTAGCACTTCAGGGATTATAAACCCCATTGAAATCAACAGGAATTTGTGGAATTTTTATTTCTCCCCCCGTGGTACAGATGTTTTGCTCCAGAATTGCTCACCTTTTGTTTTCTGTATAAATCTCATTGCATTTAATTAAAACAATAAGTTTATCCTTTTGATGACCAGACGGATGTGCAACAAATAAAGGGTTAGTATATTATGCAGCACTGTGAAGTCTCTTAATAAAAATCTTTATAAATAAGGAATGTGGTTTTCAGCTATTTGATTACTGCCTGCTATATTTTTCCACAGTTAGTGTGTTCTTTGGGAAACATCTACCTCCGTGTAAATGAGCAGCAGGAACAAGATTATACAAATAAACATCAACACCTGCAACACATCACATGTCTTACGGTCATAACAGACCACTGGAAAAACTCTTAAGTACTTAAGAAAAAGGCTTTCTCAGTCTGAGCTTTTTTCTAGCCAGGGTGGTGAAAATATGCTTATAGAAAAATTAGCTCTAATTATGTAATTTAGACAGAGATGAGCACGCTCAGATGTCAGAATCAGAACTGCTACAAGTATCAAAGTCATCGGAGATATCCTTGGAATTCAATGTCAAATGCAGCTACTGTAAACAGAACTGAATTCTGATTAGCTGGAATAGGTCAATGATAACAATGAGGCTTATGTATTTGGAAGAATTTGAGAAATGGTAAACAAACTGCACCACAGGGGACAAATACACTGTGTGCACAATTAGGTAAGTGAGTATTTTGACCATATCATCATTTTTATGCATATTTTCCAACTCCAAGCTGTATAAACTTGAATGCTTATTGGATTTAAGCATATCAGGTGATGTGTATTTGTGTACTGAGAGAGGGTGTGGTCTAAGGAGATGAACACCCTATGTCAAGGTGTGCATAATTATTAAGCAGCTTCATTTCTTCAGGCAAAATGGGCAGAAAAAGAGATATAACTGACTCTGAAAAGTCAAAAATTGTAAAAAATTATTTCAGAGGGATGCAGCACTCTTGAAATTGCTAAGATATTGGGGCGTGATCACAGAGCCAACAAATGTTTTGTTGCAAATAGTCAACAGGGTCGCAAGAAACGTGTTGAGAAAAAAAAGAAGCAAATTAAGTGCCAGAGATTTGAGAAGAATCAAACGTGAAGCTACCAGGAAACCATTATCCTCCACTGCTGTCATATTCCAGAACTGCAACCTACCTGGAGTGTCCAGAAGTACTAGGTGTTCAGTGTTCAAAGACAAGGTATCACAGTGCAGTGTTTCCCCTCATGTCACTCTCGCTTGTGCTGCGCTTCGATTGGTTGAGCCCGTTTGGCCCGCCCCTGGTGACCTTTTTATACTGGGCCAGTGGAACCTGTCAGGTGCCCTTTCGTGGTGTTCCCGAGCCAGTTTTGCTGTGCTGTGTTCCTGCATTCCTGATTTCCGGTGTACTGACTTGGCTTGCTCTGACTACGTTCCTGTGTTCCTGCTTCGTGATTTGACCCGGCCTGGCTGATGTTCCTGCTCGTATCCTGATCTGGCTTGTCTGAGAACCTGCTCCATGATTCGACCCGGCTTGTTGACGTTCCAGCTCTGTGACCTGCACCAGTTACTTCTGCCCAGACTACGTTCCAGCTTCCTCTGTCGCCGAGGCGACATTTTGACTTCCTCCATCTACTCTCCTGAGCGGCTGCAGTGGTTAACCTGTGCTGAGCTGAGATCCTGCTACTGAGCTGCTCCCTGCAGAGCTGTGTCCCAACTATCGAGCCGTTAACCCATGCAGAGCTGTGTTCCAACTATCGAACCATTAACCCGTGCAGAGTTGCGTCCCTGTTCTGAGCCTCCAGTCTGATAAAGAGTGTTGCCTTGGTGCTGAGCCGTTTCTCTCCTTGCAGTATAGTGAAGTTTGTTACCGCGCCCGGTAGGCGCACGGCTCTGGCTGCTACTGTGCACGTCTCTGTTGTTACGCCCGTGGGGGCTATTGGCTCAAGCTCTTGCAATTCAGTTGCTTCCATTACGCCCTTGGGGGCTATTGGCTCAAGCTCTTGCTATCCAGTTGCTTCCGTTACACCCGTGGGGGCTATTGGCTCAAGCTCTTGCAATCCAGTTGCTTCCGTTACGCCCGTGGGGGCTATTGGCTCAAGCTCTTGCAATCCGGTTGCTTCCGTTACGCCTGTGGGGGCTATTGGCTCAAGCTCTTGCATTCCAGTTGCCTTCGTTGCCACGCCCGTGGGGGCTATTGGCTCAAGCTCTGGCAGTCTACTTACTCCGTTAGTACGCCCGTGGGGGCTACTGTTCAAGTGCAGCAGGTTCTGGGTTGCAGGTTCCTCTTTGCTGGACAGTTATCTCAGTATTATGAACATTTGGTGTTAAGTCCTCTCCACCATTTACTGCCTTTATCACCTTGGGCATGCCAAACATCACAACTGAGACGGACTGATTACGGTGTTAACCCTTGTATCTCTGTACTCAGTATCTGCCAATTGCCTGTGCTATTTTATGCTATACCTGTATATTGGTCACACTATTGCCTTCCTGCTGCTACGCAGTGCTGCCTATAGGGGGTGATCTTTGTCCTTTATTTTGTTCTTAATAAAACTGCATTTTATTTCACCTACTGGTCTGAGTGTCTTGAAAACCGTGAAACAAGGACATGGTAAGGAAGGATGAAACCCGACCACCACTGAACAAGACACATAAGTTGAAACGTCAAGACTGGGCCAATAAGTATCTGAAGACAGATTTTTCAAAGGTTTTATTGACTGATGAGATGAGACTGAGTCTTGACTGTCCAGATGGATGGGCCCATGGCTGGATCAGTAACGGGCATAGAGCTCCACTTCGAATCAGATGCCAGCAAGGTGGAGGAGAGGTACTGGTATGGGCTGGTATTATCAAAGATGGGCTAGTTGGACCTTTTCGAGTTGAAGATAGTGTCTTCTTAAAAGTTGAGTTTGAGTCTTTCTTCAAGCAGTGGTGCAGGAAAAAGTCTGCATCTTTAAAGAAGACCATGATTTTTATGCAGGACAATGCTCCATCGCATGCATCGAAGTACTCTACTGCATGGCTAGCCAGTGAAGGTCTTAAAGATGATAAAATAATGACAAGGCCCCCTTCCTCACCTGACCAAACCCTTTTGAGAACTTGTGGGCCCTTCTTAAAAGGCAGATTTACACTGAAGGGAAACAGTACACCTCTCTGAACAGTGTCTGAGAGGCTGTAGTTGCTTCTGCACAAAAATTGACAGACTCTATGAATGGAAGGCTTATGACTGTTATTGAAAAGAAGGGTGGCTATATTGGTCACTGATTTTTTTTTTTTTGGAAATGTTACAAATGTTTATTTGTAAATTTTGAGTTGTTTGTTTAGTATTTTCACTTTAATAGATGAAAATAAACACGTAAGATGGGAAAATTATAGTTTTTCATTCAGCTGCATAATAATTCTGCACATTAATAGTTGCCCAATAATTGTACAAACATAGATATTCTCCTAAGAAAGCCAAAACCTCACTCTTACTTTCTTAAATATTCAGGTTTAAGGTTTCTTAACATTTTGGATTGACGGAGAGCACAGTAGTTGTTCAATAATAAAATAAATCCTCAAAAATACAACTTGCCTAATAATTGAGCACACAGTGTACAATTCCCATTTATCTGAATAGATAGTAATTCTTTGTTTTATATAATTTAAATATTGCATTTGTCATTTAGGAGTGTGGCTGATTTCAGTCATACTCTTAAAAACACTGTTATTTAAGTTTATTATTCCCCCTTACCTGACATCATCCCCATCTCCAGTGACGAGGCTGTCATGGTCAATCAGAACTTGAGTTGCCATAGCAAACCTACAGGGTTATCATACATGGAAGACATTTCCCTGCTTGTTAATGATGTATCCATTTAAGCATCAGAGGGGTGTAACACGTTGCTTTATTGTTTTATTATAGTTAGTTCAGGAGTTGTGTAAAGCACCTGCACACAGGGAGATGTCTCCCAAGTATGATAACCTCTGAGAGTTTTGTGCCAGCTGCTTCACTGGAGCAAGGACTGATATCCGGTAAAGGGTAGTGGGATAATAAAATGTAATAGCTCTTAGTTGGTTAATGCACCAGCTGTAGAATCTGTTCAAACCTCAAGGTTGCAGGGTCTAATCCCGGTAAGGTCAACTCAGCCTTTCTCCCTTCTGATGTACAGCACACAGGACATACTTGAATCTAAGAGACAATCTCATTGTATCCTTCCTGGTAAAATACTTTAATTAAGAAATGCATTCATAATATATTTACTTTATGTAAAAAATAAACATTAATATAATTTTAAATGGGGGTTTAGCTCCTTGAATGATACAGAGGTCTCTTGTCTGCTGAATATAAGCAGCTACATCTACAGTAGGTACAGGGACAGTAGGGGTCTGAAGAATCCAAGAACCAGCATGGTAAGGGTATGGAGACAGCAGCATGAATCAATGGACACCTCTGCCAGGTGTCAGAGCTTGCAGGCTGGTGGGGTGTGTTTCCTTGGCACACCTTACTACTAGTGATACCATCACCTGAATTGTAATGTCTACCTGAACATTGTTGCTCATCAGATAAATCCCTTCACGCTCATTGTTTATCCATTGTGTTATAGTTAGTTACTGCAGGACAATGAACCATGTCACAAGATGTGGATTGTTAGGGAATGGTTCCAGGAGTATAAGAGTGACTTTACCATATTTCATTGGCCTGCACAGTCAATGAATTTCAACCCAGCTGATGAGAAGTTGGGCATTCTTCAAGAGAAAAAGTTGCTTAAAAAGCCATCAGCTTGTTTACTGCAGTTTTCACAAAAAGTAAACGTTTGAAGATGTCTATCCCTTCCCCCAGTACAGGCTCAGGAATTCTGCGATCACCTCCTAGAGTCCATGCACTGACTATTGGAGGCCGTTCAGGTGGCCAAAGGAGGTTCTAGCCATTATTACAACCATGTGCTAATTAAAATGGTAATTACAGGTCTGTCAAGCTATAAGGACTGTGATAAACTAATAACAGAACAGAACAGCTATTAACAGCTTGTGCAATATCAAGAAAAAAAGATAAAGAATTACAGTTCAACCCTCAGACTGTCAGAAAGGTATCCACATTTCAATTCATGGGATACCCCTCTGGCACTCAAATGGTTAATTCTTTTTTTACTGTGATAGTTAACAGCATTGCATTGTTATTTAGCAAACAGTCTTTCATAGTGAGAGATTAGAATGAGTCTGTGATGTACAAACTTTCAAAGGTACATACTCAATAAATAAGAACTAACATTTGCAAATAACAATAACAACCCTTCCCAATTTCCTTACTATGGCCAGAAAATCCTGATGGCCATTATGAATTTTGCCATTATGCTTTTGTTCAGGACATCCAGGCCGGATTGAAGATATTATGCACATGGCGGCAGACATGAAACTTTCTAAGAGGACCATGGGTCCTGAAACTCTACTCATTGCACATGCTAATGTTAGGCTCTTGCACATGGTGATCTGCTCACTGCAAAGGATAACCTTATGCTCTTGCACTTGGTCATATGGTCATTTTAGGATTATGTACATGCTAATTAGTTCACTACTTATAATAATTTTAGGCTCATGCACATGGCAACTCGCTCAATGCACATGCTAATCTTAGGCTCATGTGCTTTGTAATTTGCCCATTGCACATTCTAATCTTATTCTCATGCACAAGGAAATCTGCTCACTGCACATGCTGATTTTAGGATCATACACATGCTATTCTGTGCACTACTTATACTAATCGTAGGCTCATGATCATGGTAATCTGTTCACTACTTATGCGAATCTTATGCTCATGCACATGGTAATCTTCTCACTGCACATGCTAATCTTAGGCACAAGTGCTTTGTAATCTGCTCACTGCACATGCTAATCTTAGGCTAATTTTACATAGTTACAAAGTAGTTTAGTTTGACAAAAGAATTGTGTCCATCAAGTCTTTGGAGAGTCCTTTATTATCATATCCCCCCCTAAGACGCTGTCTCTCTAGTGTGTAGAAATTCTACTTTTCTAGCCTTTCTTCATAATTAAAACTTTCCATTCACCATATTAGTTTTGTAGCCCTCCTCTGCACATTCTCCAGTTCCATACTGCCCTTTTTTAGAAAAGACGCCCAGAACTGAACTGCATTTTCAAGGTGGGGTCTTACCATGGACCTGTAAAGAGTCAGAATAATTTCTTCCTCCCGAGAGTCAATACCCCTTTTAATACACACCAATATCTTATTGGCCTTTGCAGTCGCCAGCTGACGCTGCCCACTACTGCTAAGTCTATTGTCTACCATTACTCCCATATCCTTTTTATTAGTAGATTTCCCCAAAGAAACACCATTTAAACTACATGTTGCATTTTTATTATTATTATACCCAAAATGCATACCTTTACACTTGTCTATCTTAGTGTTGAGCGAGCACCACGATGCTCGGGTGCTCTGACCGAGCACCCCCTGAGGCTCGAGTGCTCGGCCGAGCACCCGAGCCCCATTGGAATGAATGGGGCAACACCAGGCACCCCCTGCTCTGATGAGGGGAGGGTGCCTGGTCAATGCCCCCTTCATCTCCGCTATGCCCCCTTCATCTCAGAATGCCCCCTTCAGCTCCGCAATGTCCCCCTTCAGCTCCGCTATGCCCCTCTTCCACAATGTGCCCCTTCATCTCCGCTATGCCCCTCTTCCACAATGTGCCCCTTCATCTCCGCTATGCCCCTCTTCCACAATGTCCCCCTTCATCTCCTCTATGGCATAGAGGAGATGAAGGGGGACATTGTGGAAGAGGGGCATAGCGGAGATGAAGGGGCACATTGTGGAAGAGGGGCATAGCGGAGATGAAGGGGCACATTGTGGAAGACGGGCATAGCGGAGATGAAGGGGGACATTGTGGAAGAGGGGCATAGAGTCTATGCCCCTCTTCCACAATGTCCCCCTTCATCTCCGCAATGCCCCCTTCATCTCCGCAATGCCCCCGTACCTCCAGTCCCTGGTGGTCCAGCGGAGCTTCTTCGGATCTGTGCCTCTTCCGGCACAGATCCCCGCCACCCGAACATGTCGGGCGAGCACATGGCGGTACTCGACGAGTACCGCCATGTGCCGAGCAGAGCGATGCTCGAGCCGATCCGAGCATCGGCCGAGCACGCTCGCTCATCACTAGTCTATCTTGAATCTAATTTGCCATTTGCCTGCCCAGTTACCCAGTTTGTCCAAATCCTCTTGTAATGAAGACGCTTCCAGTTCAGACTGTATTACCCTACTTAATTTTGTGTCATTGGCAAACACTGATACAGGGCTCCCTATGCCCACTGAGAGATCATTAATAAACAAATTAAAAAGAAGAGGTCCCTGATGTCCCAGGACAGATGCCTGAGGTACTCTACTTATAACGTTTGTCCAATTTGAGAGGTTCCCATTTACCACCACTCTTTGCATTCTGTCTTTCAGCTAATTTCCAATCCACACACAAACATTTTTCCTTAAGCCTATTTCAATCCATTTGTACAGTAACCTTTTGTGTGGAACCATACTGAATGCCTTAGTACATCACATCAACCGCAGTACCCACATTTATGTTTTTACTCACTTTTTAATAAAATGCAATTTAGTTTGACAAGACTGTCTTTCAAAAGCCATGTTGGCTCCTGCTTATGATATTCTGTTCAAGATGAATTCTTGAATATATTCCCTTATCAACCCTTCAAACGATTTCCCCACCACAGATGTCAAGTTTACAGGTCTGTAATTGCCCGGCTGGAACTTTGATCCTTTTTTAAATATGGGCACCACATCTGCTTTACCCAATCCATGGGCACTATACTTGAAATAAGAGTCCCTGAAAATTAAAACTAATGATCTGGCCAGAGCCCAGCTTAGATCTTTAAGTACCTGTGGGTGTAAACCTTCCAGGCATAGGGTTTTGTCTACCTTAACACCATTTAATTGTTTTTTCTTGTGTTAGCTAATCCCATGCTTGCTGTGACTACTCTGTAAAATTAGCTTTCAGGTTCTTGTCCATCGGGTCTTCCTTGGTAAAAACAGAAGAAATTATTTAAAATATCTGCTTTCGCTCTGTCCCCACTGACCATCTCACCCATTTCAGATAATAAAGACCTAACATTATCAGACTTTCATTTTTGGACATTAATGTATTGATATTTTTTGGGATTGCTCTTAATCTCCTTAGCAATTATTTTTTCATTCTCCAATTTAGCTAATTTAATCGCCTTTTTACAGGCTTTCTCGTCATCTTTGTATTTTGCAAATGCCTCTGCTGATCCCTCAGCTTTATAATTTTTGAATGCTACTTTCTTCTTATTAATTTCATTAATTATTTTACTGGTTAGCCACATTGGTTTTAATTTGCTACTTTTGTATTTGTTTCCAAATATACCTCTTTTGTTTGATCCATCTTTTTTAAACAACATGTAGCCCTCCAAATTGATTGACCAATCATGTGTCACCCTACCATGTTTCTATTATGCCAATCAAGTCATAGTTTTAGATTTCAGCTACCAGCTCCAATTCCCCTATTTTACCAGTTAAACATCTGGCATTTGCAAGCGTACAATTAGTGCCACCACCATGTTCCATGTAGTTTATAGGCTTCTCACTATTATCTGTACTAACCCAGCCCCCACATCCACCCACCTGGGTACTAACTAAGTCACCTTCCCTTTCTATACTGTCTAGCCCAGTATTTATTGCACCATCATTCCTAGTTTAAAATCTCCTCCAACCGTCCAGCCATTCTCTCCCCAACCACAAGACCATCTTCCATTCAGGTGCAGTCCATTTCGAGTATAGAGATTGTACCCCAAAGCAAAATCAGCCCAGTGCTCTAAAAACCCAAATCCCTCCTTCTTACACCAAGACTTCAGCCATGGCACAGGTAGTATCTCTGAGAATATTACTTTGGAGGTCCATTTCCTAATCTTACTCACTAAATCCCTAAAATTACCTTTTAGGACTCCATCTTCCTCTTATTTTGTCATTGGTCATCTCCCTTATTCGGTTTAAAAATGACCTATTTGTCCCTTATGGTACAATTGGTTTGTTCCAGAATAACTCCAGTTCTTCTTAGTATATCAGTACCATCACCATCATAAAGGAAGCAGACGAAGAAATGCAGGTAGGACCATGTATTCATAGTCCTCCTTTATCCACTTCGATTTTAGTTAATGTATTTCTAATTCTGAATTGTTGCTTATTATTAATGGGATTTTACATATTGCTGGTTCCCATTACATTGCCTTGGATAATTCTTTTCCTTGTCTTGAACCAGCAAGTTCTTTTTTTCCCTCTTCTCTGGTTATTTTTGGCTTGTTTTGGATTCATTTAGAACTGATCTTGTGTAGTTTATGTGCATTCTGAGGGGCATACTCTACTGTGTTCATGGTACATTAGACTTATACTGCTTAGGTTGTGTTATGGAGAGCTGTGCTTTTGATTGCTTTTATGTGCTGGCATGAGTTTTATATATTGATTCAGATACATTAGTTTTGCATCCCACCACTCTGCAGCTAGGATGCTGATTATAGAACGTTCTGCTTTGTCTTTCACTATATCATGCAGAAACTGTCAGTAGTGGGAACATACTAATACAATTCCACACTAAAGTAGGTGCTGGAACTAATTTCTTAGTACTGCTTCTGCCTGAAGCTAAAAAATTCCCCTCTGTATGCCACTTCTGTCAAGGGAAGGGCAGTGGGGATGTGTATGTGAATGTTGGACATTCCTTTCCTCTGTCTCTTGTTTATAATCATGTACTATAGTATGCAAACAACGCAAAAGGCACAGAAAGTAGCAGGAGGGCAATGGGTATAGAAACAATGTAACAGTGATAAAAGGAATCATGCTTATCAATTACCTCAACCAGTGGCTTAACCGGACTACTACTCAGTATGTTTGGGGGGATTATTCAGGGACGTAACTACAAGGGGTGCAGGGGGAACGTGCCAAGTCAGAGTCTGTGATTTTTTTCCTCTACATAATATTGAAGAGCCACCGAGCTCTAAAAAGGAATTGCCTGCACCAGCAGATATAAGGATCAGAGATCCCTGGGTATGGCCTTATTTTATTTCAATATCTACTGATTACCATTGGCAATGCCATGATCTAGCACTGAATGGATTAAATCCCCTTCAAATCAATGTAAATGTTGTACATTTTTATTTCTATGGAGCAGATAGTTTGATCCAGATTCACATTCCCTTCTGAAAATAGGGTGCTTGGCGATGTAGATATTTTGAACAACATGTTATATATTCAATATTTAAAAACCAAGCATGCATTATTAAATAATAGCAATAGTGGCAAGGCACTGCCCATGTGGTTTAACCAACTGAGTGCCAGAGAACATCAGAATGAATTGGAGATAGCCCTTTGGCATGCAAATGTTTTAAAAAAAATGTTTTGCAACCCCCCAAAAAAAATATCCACTCCCAAATGTAACCCCAGTGCCTTCATCTCTCTCCATAAATCCTTCAGAAACAGTGTTATCATGATCCTAAGTGATGTTCCCCTTCTGCCTACAAGTGTACCAAGCTAAGACTCAGATTAAAGCTTTGTCAGTGTTGAACTGTATGGCTTCCTGCCTCTCCACAGAAACTAGCCAGTTGTCCACTGACAGAGCTATAGTCTGAGTCTCAACTTGGAAGCAGAAGAGGAAAAGCACTTTAAAACCTGATAACTGAATGGAGGGTTGGAGCTGGTGAATGGGAGTGATGTAGGATGTGGCAAATGGGATGGAGGTCACAGGTCATTGTTAAGGGAAGGGAGGGAGGAAAGGCTTGGAGAATGGGAGGGAGGGAAGGCAGAAGAAGCTTGTGAATGGGAGGGATGTAGGTTCTGGAGAATAGAAAGGAGGGCACAAGTAGTTGGTGAAAAGAAGGAAGGGAGGAAATGGTTGGCAAATGGGAGGGATGGTAAAAGGAGTTGGTGACTGGGAGGATGTAGGGGAATGGGAAAGAGAGTACAACTAGTTGACAAAGGGGAGAGAGGGAGGAAAAGCTTGGTGAATTGGGGAGAGGGAAGGCAGAAGGAGCTGGTGAATAGGAGAGGTATAGCATGCAGTTAATAGGAGGGAGGTCACAAGTAGTTGGTGAACAGGAAGGAGGAATAGCATAATGTCCTGGCAAATGGGAAGGAAGAAAGGCAGGAGGAATTGGCAAATCAGAGGAATGTTGAAAGGGAGGGAGGTGGAGGCAAAGTGGTGAAAGTAAAGGAGGGAGAGGTAAAGTGACTAAAGAGAGGGAGGGGGAAGCAAAATGCTGAAGGAGGGGGAGAAAGGGAGGGTATGGTGGCGAGGAGATGAATTGGAGGGGGTCACTGCAGTGACACTGACAGAAGTTGCCAGAGGGGCTTTGCTGTCCCTGTCAACATCACACCCCTAGTTCTCTACCTATCTAAGAAGCAGTATGAAGAAGATTACCATAATGCCTCCTTACTGCTGCCTCATGGTATGTCTGGCAGGGAGAATAGTATTCACTTGACCTTCTTCTCTTTTATTATTATTATCATTATTATACAAGTTTTACACCAAAACCATGATATGTCTTTGGGGGACATGTACTTTTTGAGCAAAATGAAAAAATAGTGAGGATTTCTCATTGATACATAAGGTGAAATTATTTTACTCCAGATTTACTCAATGTTTTCCTCACTATGCAAGTACTTTTAGCAGCTTATGTGCTTATATATCAGTAGAGTATTATATCATCATATAGCATCAGGTCAAAATATATAAGACCCGCATAGTATTACATAAGACCATTACTCTAATTGCTCTGCTAGTTTCGGATAGGGTTACCACCCAGCCGGTATTTTACCGGCAGGCTGGTAAAAAATTGGCTTCTGTCCAATGTTAAGTCTATGGATGGAATGCCATGGCCGGTATTTTCTGAAAGAAAAGGTGGCAACCCTAGTTTCAGAATACTGTCCTGGTCTCATTCAAATGTACATTGCTCTGCTGGTCTCATAATGGTGTACATATTTAAAGGAGCAGTAAACTTTTTTTATGAAAACACATATTTTATAGATCTTTTCCTCCTGAATAAAACAAGGTCACTCACACTGCTGTTGGATGTTTTATTAAAAATTTATAACAGTTCAAATAATCAGGAAGTGAACTTACTGTGTTTACTTCCTCATAGTTCTAACTGACAGGAAGTGACAGGCAGTTTCTATCACATTCTATGGAGAACTGTATGTCTCTGACTTTTCTGATTTTCCTCTCCACTAGAATCTAACAGGAAGTCTAATTAGAATTTGACCACTAGAGGGCACTGCTAATGTAAAAACAAACCACGGGTTTAAATTGTAATAACTCTGGAAATATAAATCTCTCGGCAGCAGGAGTACTCTTATTTTACTCAGTAGGAAAATCCCTACAAGATATATTTTTTCGTAAAATATGTTTACTGCTCCTTTAAACAAAGAGACAAAAGAGGGTACAGAGGTGCAGGAGGGAAACAGTGGTCTCTTAATTTGTTACTAAACAACTCATAGATTGCAGCTAAAACCAAATTGTATTAAATTGAAAATGTGGGACCAGTGATCTTTGCTTTAATGTCAACATTAAATACACAAGGATACTTGCTGTAAATGGAGAGGGGTCTCTTCTCAGTGCACTGAAAAAAAGTGCTAGTGAGTGTAGGAGAGAGAAGCTGGAGGTCGCATGGAGAGCAGTAGGGATGGTAAAGTACAGTGGGTCTAGGGGGACGTAGTTCGGGCTCCACATGTCAGGCATTAGCTAATGAACACCTCATACAGGAAGTTACAAACATAAATATCAAAGTTTCTTCTAAGTAAACATGTCAGAAACCTGATATTGAAAATGACCTTAAATTGTATTAAGATAACAGGTCCAATAGATAGCTGCTGGATTGCCACACAAAAAAATAAGATTATTTTGCAAAGTGACAATGTGTAACAGCAGGGCTTCCATAGGCCTTTTCTTTGTGTGAGTATGATGCTAGAGTGCAAACACCACTCACTTGTAAACTTCAGTAATACAGTATCATTTAAAGGAATAGTAATATTTTAAATGTAAAACAATATGTTGTAGGGTTTATCTCCCTGAGTAAAAGAAGGGTACTCCCACTGCTGAAAAGTGTTTTATTCAAAAGTTATTACAGCTCAAAGTTGAATTTTTTTAGGTGCATTATCACAGTGGCCTGAAATTGTACCGTGGAGCTGTTGCTACACTAGCCTATGGAGATTTATGGTCAACTGACCAGACCTGTCCATAGGATGGTGTAGCAACAGCACCACTGTACAATTTCAGCCCACTGTGATACTGCACCTAAAAATTTTGAATTGAACACCATTCAGCCATGGGAGTACCCTTGATTTACTCAGGGTGATAAACCCTACAACATTCATTTTTTTACATCTGAAGTATTACTATCCCTTTAAAGTGGGACTTTCACCAACTATATCTTTGTATGACGCTAAGACAAACTATATGTAATAAACTAAAATGAATATAATATTACCAATTACCAGTTTGGACACTGTGTACTTTGGAGGGAAGTACAGGGAGTGTGCTGCCATGTTGATGATGTGGTGTTTAACTGAAAAAAGCCCCCCCCCCCCGAGTATGCTTCATTCTTGCCTGGAAAGTGATAACGTATGGCTAAGGGAGGGATTAGATGGAAACTGGGGGGGGGGGGGGGGGGGACATTGTAATGGCATTGTAATGGCACTTAAATCCAATTATACCGATGAAGGTAAGTCTTAACCCTTTGAGTACCAGAGGGGTACGCAACACATTGCCTTGCAATGCATTGCACAGCCCTTTTGCGCTCAAATGGCTACAAAAAATTAACAGATTAACTGTAATTAATAATAGAGGAATCAACTAAGATAAACTATGCAGGAGGGGAAAGTTCCTTCAGTGCTAGAGGCATCCCTGAAGCACTGCAAATCAATGTACTGTACATGTCTCTAGGATCCAAGGTGTCATACAGTCCAAATTACAATTGATTTGAATAGGGCTTTTAACACCTTGAACACTAGAGTAGCAATTACTTGGAGACCTCTCTAGCATTCAAGGAGTTAAAGCCCCATTAACCATTTGAGTGCCACAGTTTTTCTAAAGCATTGCACTGCAATGTGTGGGATATCGGCCTGGCACTCAGTGTTAAGTCATTAGGATTTTTTTCTCCCATAGTGCAGTTGATTTGTTCCAGATTTGCCCCTCTTACTGAATGTGGCCCTTTAAACAATAAGGAATATAATCTAAAAAAGGAAAATAACACCTAGTTCCCAAGATAGAGACTGGATCACTTTCAGGAACCTCCCTAAAAATTAGGCAGCTAATCCACTTAGTAACTTTATTTTGGACTTCATGTTAAAGGGATAGTAATGTTTCACAAAAAAAGCAGATCCATAGAGGCCATAGAGAGTATTCTTTCCATACTGTCAGAGTTGTAGTTCAAGAGTAACTGAATGATAAAGTATCCCCCTCCCGCCCCTTTTACCCAGTGTAAGCCACCTCCCCTCAGATGTGGAATCTGGTCCTGTGACCAGACAGATCACAGCAAGGGACGGTCTTCTTACTGTGAGAACAATGAAAATCCTGCCCCCTTGACAGATTTTTCAGGTTTTCCCTTATGCTCACTGAAGATTGTCCCTCTCTGTGATCCATCCAGACAGTCTTGCTGCTCTGAGGTGAGCAGTGTTACATCAGTAAAAGGGAAGGGAGGGGGATACTTTATCATTCAATTACTCTTAAACTACAACATCTGACAGTATTGAAATAACACTCTCCATGGCCCAAATTCTAGCTAAATGCCCATACCCTGCAGGCCACTGAAGGTTATTGGAGAGTTTCCAGAGATAGAGGATAAGAGCCCCTGTATGAAATAATAGCGGCTTGGATTCTACAGCCAGTGCTTCGAAAATATTCTACTTTGGAGCGTGCAAGGTATTTTTATTTTTTGTGATTTGGAGTTCCATTGCTACAGAAGTTCCAGCACTACTATCATCCTGAGCGGGGACAGGGTTATCCTCTCCGAATGCGCATTTGTCAGTCTACATTTAAATATACATTTATATATACTTTTTCTATTTATTATTGATTATTAGACTTTACTGCACCATTCTTCTTTTGCTATCTATGTATATCTATTCTCAGTTGTACAGCACTGTGGAATAAGTTGGTGCTATTTAAATAAAGAATAATAATAGTCCACTGATGTTAGTAATGGAACAGCTGATGCAAAACCTCCGTATTCTGTTTTGCTTTATAAGTCTCTGGATCGAAAATACAAAAATTATGAAAGACCAACTAACCATGCTTAGCTGTTGAAAGGTTCAGTGCCTACCAGGATACAAAGCACAGTAGCATGTTAAGGGGAGAAAAAAAATAAACTCTGTGTTTTTATTTTGGTCTTCACGTTTCTTATTCACAAAAATATTTAAATGGCACTTTCACTGTTGGGATAGCAACAAAATACATTTCTTAGAGTCTTTGCTCTCAAATTCTTCTACTCTAGTCATGTCAGCTGATGACCTCCCACCCAGCCCTCTCAGCTACCACTGGCCCATATTTATAAAAGAACACTGGATTTATAATGGAGTAAACCAACTGCCCCATGGGACTAAATAACAATTCTTAAATTATCATGTACTTGAATAGAGTTTTTTTAAAGGGATAGTAATGTTTAACAAAAAAAAAATCAGCTCCAATTAATCTTCATAGTATTTGGGCCATGGGGAGTGTTATTTCAATACTGTCAGAGTTGTAGTTCAAGAGTAACTGAATGATAAAGTATCCCACTCCTGCCCCATTTACCTAGTGTAAGCCACCTCCTCTCAGATGTGGAGTCTGGTCTCCTGAAAGGACAGCTTGCAGCAAGGGACAATCTTCTTACTGTGAGAACAATGAAAACACTGCCCCCTTAACAGGTTTTTCCCTTATGTTAATTGAAGATTGTCCCTCTCTGTGATCCATCTGGACAGTGTTGCTGCACTGAGCTGAGCAGTGTTACATCAGTAAAAGGTGCGCGAGGGGGATACTTTATCAATAAGTACACACTCTCCATGGCCCAAATACTATGACAATTCATTGGAACTGCTTTTATTGTGAAACATTACTATCTCCTTAACTAGAATGCCAGAGAGATCTCTGGCATTCCCTCGTAAAGTATTCCAAACCTTTCTAGCACTGAAGCAGTTAAAAGACAAATTTAATTTAACAGGATCTTTAATTTACCCCTATGGTGTAGTTGGTTTACTCCAGAATAATGCCCAAATATGGGTCAGTGTACCTTCAAATCAGCTTCAGTTCATGGCATTTGACCATCAGTTAAAAAAGACAAATGTGAAAAGGGGCAAGCTAAACTTAGAGTTAACCCATTGAGTGTCAGAGGGGTACAATTCAGAAAATGTTTAATATATCCAAAACCAACTCTACAAATATTTAAGGTTTGTGGAGCCACTTAGGAGTGTAAGGGATAAGCACCCCCAATGTTAAACATAATATGAGAATTACGATTTTTTTTTTTCACCTGGACGACATGGTCTCCTTTAACCCCTTAAGGACCAGAGTGATGTATGATGCATTTCCTCACAATGTGTTGTGTACCAGTTTGATCCTCAAGGGGTTTGGATGGTTGTCACTGAGAATTGTGTCACTGAGAATATGTGATAACCCACAGCACTTTAATTTAGATCTTCACCCACTATTAGGAAAAGTATGCACAATTTATAGCCATTAAGTGCCACAGCAGCTTGTAAAACAGGCAAACATGCAAACAGTACTTGAAATATACAAATGATGTGCAATGTTAACCTCTAATCATTGTAACATATCAGGAGCACTTAAAGCACAGAAAATGCTTTTAACCCACTGATCTGTTAAATGGAGGTTACATTCTGTTATAGGAAAATGTGGCTAGAAACCATCCATGTCTACATAAAAACAGGATATGTGCTAAAGATAAAATGCAGGCTGTCATCTGTAGCATATATATTAGTACTGTGCAAAAGTCTTAGGCAGGTGTGAAAAAATATGTAAACTAAGAATGCTTTCAAAAATAGACTATATATATATATATTTTTTTTTTTTATTTTTTTTTTTTAATTAAAGTAACTTAAAAATAGACATATTAGACATTATAATAGTTTATTTTTATCAGTTAACAAAATGATAGTGAGTGAACATAAAGAAAAATCTAAATCAAATCAATATCTGTTGTGACCACCCTTTGCCTCCAAAACAGATCCATTCTTCTAGGTACACTTGCACAGTTTTTTTTCAATGAACTCGGCAGGTAGGCGGTTCTACACATCTTGGAAAACCAATCACAGTTCTGTGGATTTAAACAGTCTCAGATCCTTCTCTCTCTTCATGTATTCTCAGACAGACTCAATGATGTTGAGATCAGGGCTCTGTGGGGGTCATACATTCACTTCCAGGACTCTTTGTTCTTCTTTACGCTTAATATAGTTCTTAATGACTTTGGCAGTATGTTTGGGGTCATTGCCATGCTGCAGAATAAATTTGGGCCAATCAGATGCCTCTTTGATGGTATTGCATGATGGATAATTATCTGCCTGTACTTCTCAGCATTGAGGAGACCATTAATTCTAACCAATTCCCCAACTCCATTTGCAGAAATGCAGCCCCAAACTTGCAAGGAACCTCCACCATGCTTCACTGTTGCCTGCAGACACTCATCCTTGTACCGCTCTCCAGCCTTCGTCAAACTGCCTTCTGCTATAGCCAAACATTTAGACTTTTGACTCATCAGTTCAGAGCACCAACTGCCATTTTTCTGCAGCTCAGTTCCTGTGTTTTCATTTATAGGTGAGTCGATTGGCCTTGTTTCTACATCAGAGGTATGGCTTTTTGGCCACAAGTCTTCCATGAAGACCACTTCTGACAAGACTTCTCCGTACAGTAGATGGGTATACCAGGATCCCACTGTTTTCTGCCAATTAGGAACTGATGGCACTGCTGGGCATCTTCCGATTGCGAAGGGAAGTAAGCATGATGTGTCTTTCATCTGCTGAACTAAGTTTTCTTGGCCGACAACTGCACCAGTTTCTTTGTGCTTTTTCAAAAGATCTTGGACAGCACATCTGGAAACCCCTATCTGCCTTGAAATTCCTTCCTGGGAGAGACCTTGCTGATGCAGTATAACTAACTTGTGTGTTGTTGCTATGCTCTCTAGTCATGGTATATAACTTTTGACATTAAACTGTCTTCAGCAACCTCACCTTGTTATCTGAGTTTGGCTGTTCCTCACCCAGTTTTATTCCACCTACACAACTGTTTCAGTTAATGATTGTGTGTCAACCCACATATTAGATTGAAGATCATTAGCAAGTGTTTGGTATAATTGTTTAATCATACACCTGACTACATGCTTACAAAATCCCTGACGCAGTGCAAGTGTACCTAGAAGAATTGATGCTTTTTTGAAGGCAAAGGGTGGTCACATCAAATATGCTGATTTGATTTACATATTTCTTTTGTTCACTCATAATTTTGTTAATTGATAAATATAAACTATTAACATCTATTTTTGAAAGCATTCTTACTTTACAGTATTTTTATTTTTTCACACTTAAGACTTTTGCACAGTACTGTATATATATAGTACAGTAGTGCAGGGAGACGTTTCTTACTGATTACTTATAACTTTCACATGGTTGGCTGTGATAGCCCACATCGTCAAACATGTGAAAATTAAGAGGATGGTACTCAAAAGGGTTAAACCTTATCTAACACTTTTCTGCCCATCAACTCCGTTTATCCAAATCTTCCTGCACTGAAAAAAACAACCTTCTCTGTATGTATTTCCTTATACAGCTTAGTGTCATCAGCAAAGTTTGAGACATTATTTTCAATTATCACTTCTAGATTAATTATTATTAATTAACAAATTAAAAAGCATTGGGCCCAGGGCTGAACCCAGTGGCAATTACAACTTTAGACCAACTTGAAAAGGTTTCATTTACAACAACTCTCTGCCATCTCTCTTTTAACCAGTTCTCTATCCACGCACAGATATCACCTCCCAAACCGAAGCCTTTTAATTTATGCAGGGAAAAAAACAACCTTCTCTGTACGAATTTCTTTGCACAGCTTAGTGTAATCAGCAATGATTGAAACTTTACTTTCAATACTCACTTTTAGATAATAAATAAACAAATTAAACATCACCGGGTCCAGGGCTGAACCCTGTGTCTCCCCACTTACAACTTTAGACCAGCTTGAAAACGTTCCATTTCCAACAACTCTCTACCATCTATCATTTAACTAGTTCTCAATCCATGTACAGGTATCACCTCCCAAAACAAAGACTTTTAATTTATGCAGTAATCTGTTACTATGAGACACAGTATCAAAGGTTTTTGCAAAATCCAAGTATACTACATCAACAACAATAATCTAGTCCAAGTTACTACCGTACTGGCTCTTGCTAATAATATTTTGGTCATCACACAGTCCTGAGTACTGTCAGTTAGTGACCCTTCTAATATTTTAACCACTACAGAAGTCAAACTCACAGGTCTATAATTTCCTGGTTTAGATCTTGCACCATTTTTGAATAATGGTACTACATCAGCTTTCATCCAATCACTGAACACTATGCCTGATGAAAGTGAATCAATAAATCTATATATAAGAGAAAGCATCATGTGACCAAAAACCTTTTACAAAGTCTAACACACCCAGGGACGGCAATAAGGAGGGGATATTCATATCTCCTCCCTAAGTTAGTCCTCCCTCAATTTCCTCCTGAAGAAAAAAACATGGCAGCCACACACACACAGTCTGTCACTCACTCTGACTCACACACACACACAACCTGTCACTCTCTCTGACTCATGTGGAGAACAACAGAGCAGCAGCATCTGGGTAAGCTTCAGCCAGATTGCACTCTCTCTGCACTACTTCTCAATAGCCACATTCTCCCTGTCCTGCTTTACCCCATTAGACTTTAGAGACTTCTTCAGTACATAGCTTCAGAATGTTTCGGAGCAATACAGATCTGAATAAAAGTAGAAGTAGCACCTTCTAATAAGGCCACAAATTCCCAATGGCCCAATGAATTTTGCTCTTGTTCCTCTATTTAAGAGACCAGAGAGGAGATTCACTAAGATTTGATGTAAATGACAAAGTGTGTCTGGCAATGTGTGAATTGCTTTCTTATGGAGAATATGACACACTTCTTCATATACACCACAAATTCACAAGAAAGGTAGCAGGGTAGAGTCTGGTAACTAGAGACCAGTAAGTCTTACATCAGTAGTGGGAAAATTAGTGGAGACTATGGTAAAGGAAAGAATTGTTGAATATCTGAATTTGAATGGCTTACAAGATACCAAACAGCATAGGTTTATAGAAGGGAGATCTTGTCAAACTAACCTTATAGATTTTTTGACTGGGTAACAAACAATAGACCAAGGGGGAGCCGTAGATATAGCTTATCTAGATTTCACTAAAGAATTTGACACTGCCCCTCATAGAAGACTCATTAATAAATTGCAGTATTTGGGTCTGGATGCAAAAATAGTTAAATGGATAAGGCAATGGCTGAGTGACAGGAGTAGAGGGTGGTAGTCAATGGAGAATATTTGGACGTTTTAGTAGCAGAAAAAGGGAAGTGGCCATGACACTCTACAGATCTCTAGTTAGATCTCAGAGTATTGTGTACTGTACTGGAGACCCCATCTCCAGAAGGATAGAGATACTCTAGAGAAAATTCAAAGAAGGGCTACTAAAATGGTGACTGGTTTACAGGAAAAGACATATCAGGAAAGACTAAATGATCTGAATATGTATAGCTTGGAGGAGAGAAGAGAAAGATGGGATATGATAGAAACATTCAAGTACATGAAGGGATTCAACAAAGTGCAGGATGGAAGTACATTTCAATGGAGTAAAAATGTTAGAACAAGAGGCTATAGTCTAAAATTAGAGGGACACAGGTTTAGACGTAATGTAAGAAACTTTTACTTCACTGAAAGGGTAGTAGATAAGTGAAATTGCCTACCAGCAGAAGTGGTAGAAGTTAATACAGTGACAGAATTTAAGCATGCTTGGGATAGGCATATGGCAGTCCTTAACATAAGAAAAGACCAAGCACCAAAAAAGGTTTGAGGTTTTCACAGTAGGAAAATGGGCAGACTAGATGGGCCGAATGGTTCTTATCTGCCATCAAATTGTATGTTTCTATGAATTGTCTATGGAAAGAGAATGGGAGAGCCTTTGATCATATGAAGTTGGTATAAAGCTGGCAATGTGTTATGGGGGGCAAGTTGTTGTGCAGAGAGAATGCTCTCAACTTCGCACTTCAGCACAAAGAAAACCATCTGCCCTCCCTTAACCCTGTGAGTGCCATAGGGATGTGTAATGTGCTCTGGAATGTGCTGCATACCCATTTGGCACTTAAAGGGGTATATCATACACAATCCTATGCCCTCCTTAACAGCTGACTGAAATTCACAAAAATCCAGCAGATCAACTGTTGCATGTAACACCTGATCTGCCAGGTCTGTCTTAACCTGAACCAGCAGATCAGCTGTTACTGTACATAGCGGATTATCTGCTGATCAGCTGATTCATTTAAACATAAGACTCTGCCATGCGCTGCAAGGCACTCAGTTTGTTATGTCTTCATTAATTGTAAGTTTCACCAGTCTGTTGACGAGTCATGGACAGACCCAGAATTTCCAGAGACGGTTTCCAAAATATAGAATAAAGTGGGTCTGTTACTTAACAGGTTTTCTTTTCTAATTAACCCTTTAAGGACCAGTGGGATTTACACGGCATTGCACAGCAATAATTTAAAACGGAAAGAGTGAAGGCACTAGCTGTATTTCCCAAAAGTATATACAATCCACTTTAATGCTAAAACAAACCCCTTAATCACATGGACATTCCATTACACAGTACACTAACAGGCCAATATATTTCTGTTCCTCCACATCTCCTCCTCCACCTCCTACAATATAACAGCTGCACAAAAATAAAGATAAAGCAAAACTTGTAGAGCATTATCTACTTAGGTGGGAATTGTAGTAAAACTGGAAGGCAGCAGGTCTCTGATCTCTGGCATAGTCATAAACACATAAACAGCAGACAAGTCTCATTAAAGAGCAATAAAAAGCTGTGCGTCTCTCTGGCCTGATGCAAGCAAGAACACAAGAGGTGTTTCTGTGCAACTGCAAGCCCCATCTTGATTTCCCCTTAGGAAGTGGTTATGTTTACATGGATGACTGGTTTATAGAAGTGAAAACGCAATATATTTTAACAGCTTTTTTTCATGAGATTTTTGTTATATTCTGTCCTTGCTGGCTGGGGCCTTCTTGTCCACACCATCTCTGAGTTTTTACTATTGCCTTGTTTTGATGGATTCCTCACTCTGGGTTTACACTTGCTCCTATACCTTTATTAGGTGCAAGCTTAATAGCGTTATAGCAAGTATTCAAGTTTGTCTCGATTCTGTTTCTATTATCCTACCTTTCGCTGCAATTCCTCATTACCGACTTTGGCCTTGTTACCGACTACTCTTCTGCTTGCCATTCTTCTACCTGGCTTCCAGTATTGTTTCTCCATTGTCAACCTTGGCTCTCCTACTTGAACATTCTTCAGCTTGTCGATTCTGTGCCTCCTTTGCTCTCCTGTTGCCGACCCTGCTTGAACAACCATCCTAACTTCATGCTCCTGTTTAATGCGAGACCGTCTGCCTCAGTTTTCACTGGTTCTCCTATCCGGTGCAGTCGGAGTTTGACTTATTCAACTTTCAGTCGATCCCCCATTGCAGTCAGTCAGAGTTCGACCTTCAGACTCCAGTCAGTTTCTGTTCCCGTCTGTCAGTGTTTAATTCATTCAAGTGCCAGTGCCTGGTTTATTAGAGTCCAATTTCCTCGATCTTCAGTTGTCAGCAGATGAGCATTGCAGAGATTTGGCCAAGTGAAGGTAACTTGTAATTATTACCTTTTGTTTTTCTGCACCCCAGTATGTAGTTACTATCCCTAGGCAGTTATCCTGGGTGCCGATTGATATAGCAGTAAAATCTGTTTGTGGCATTGTGTGACTCTTCATGACAGGTCTCACATCGTCATATGAACTTTTATGTGTTTAATGGTAGGAAACATCAGCTATATAATTTTGACTTGAAACTCACCTGTTGTACTTGTACAAGTCTTCAGTGAAGTTACAAACCAGGCTAATGTCTCTCTGCTCTATAGTAGTTTTATTTTGAAGATTACCACATACGTACAATTCAAGGTTCTCCATAGAAGTCTAAAGTTAAACTTCAGCCTTAGGTGATGTTTCACATTAGACAGCTACACTTCTATGGAGAACATTGAAATATGGCAAACTTTGGAAAGTACTTTTTTTGATTAATTTGAAATTACTTCAGTGGAAACCGTTGAAATATACCTTTGTGGATAACTTTGTAATATGCCGATTTCACCAGTACATAAAAGACACATGTGAAGTGGTATACCTGTGTCACGGTTTCCCTGAGAAGTTCAGGAGTCAGTACGGTATAGTAAAATGCAGTTTATTAAATAACAATAAGAGATAGCATACAATGGTAATAAGGCAGGCACAAGCAGATGGTCACAGCCAGCAAGTGCTACTATCAGGAATAGTAGACTGCCAAGATTTACCACACTGCTGGAGACTAGGCCAAAGTCACTTGTAGTCTCAGCTGGAACAGGAATGAAACAGACTAGGCCACCAGAATACTCGAGACCAAATCAATAACAGGATCAAGACAATCATAAGCAAGATAAGACAATTCAGGAAATCAAGGATACACACAGCCCCGGATTATATGACTATGCTGGGGTTCATGGTCTCTACAGTTCAAGTCACACCATGGACGAAGCTGCATATGAGACCCCTTCAAAGATAGTTTCTGAAACATTGGGACAAGAACTTGTCAAATACAAGCCAAAGGATTCCACTTCATGCAAGTATAAGAAAAGATCTCAGTTGGTGGACAGTTCACAAGAACCTAGCCAAAGGATCACCAATATCAAACACAAGATGGCTGAAAGTCACGACAGACATGGGGGGGTGACAGACATAGATGGTATTTTATAACTGTTCATTTTTTTTACATCTGCAGCAGAGTTAGATAGCAATCTTTCACACAGGACACCACATTAACAATTTCATAACCAGGGATGTCTGCCTTGAATGGGGGGAAAAAATTCCTTCTTGATTCCAAATGGCAATCTGATTTCTCCCTGGATCAACAAGCCCTAACTAAATATTAATGCCAATACTAACACATATAGCCCTCTATGTTATCTTTTAAATAAGTATCCAGGCCCCTTTTAAAGACATCTAATGTATTCGATAGCACCACCTCCTCAGGCAGTGAATTCCATACCTTTATTGTCCTTACTGTAAAGAAACCCTTACGCTGTTGTAGATTAAATCTCCTTTCCTCAAGTCTAAGCGGGTGGCCCCTTGTCCTGTGTACTGTTCTGTTAATGAACAGGTCTTTGGAGAGCCCTTTGGATGGGCCCTGAATATATTTTTTAATGTTGTCATATCCCCTCTAAGACACAGTTTCTCTAGTGTGTACAAGTTTAACTTTTCTAGCCTTTCTTCATAACTAAAACTTTCCATTCCCCTTACTAGTTTTGTAGCCCTCCTCTGCACTCTTTCTAGTTCCATAATGTCCTTTTTCAGAAAGGGTGCCCAGAATTGAACAGCATATTCTAGGTGGGGTCTTACCATGGACCTGTAAAGAAGCATAATTATATCTTCCTCCCTGGAGTCAATACCCTTTTTGATACATGCCAATATCTTATTGGCTTTTGCAGCTGCCAGTTGGCACTGCATGCTACTGCTAAGTCTATTTTCTACCATAACTCCCAAATCCTTTTCAGTTGTAGATTTTCCCAGAGAAACACCATTTAAACTATATGTTGCATTTTTATTATTATACCCAAAATGCATACCTTTACACTTGTCTATATTGAATCTCATTTGACATTTGCCTGCCCAGTTACTCAATTTGTCCAAATCTTCTTGTAATGAAGACACATCCAGTTCAGACTTCATTACCTTACTTAATTTTGTGTCATCGGCAAACACTGATACATGTCTCCCTATGCCCTCTGGGAGGTCATTAATAAACAAATTAAAAAGAAGAGGACCCAGGACAGATCCCTGAGGTACTCCACTTATCACGTTTATCCAACTTGCCATATTATAAAGCATTACTATCCCTTTAAATAAAAATCCCTAAAATCACCACTACAGCTCATTTATTCACACTTTGCATGGTCTTTCCTTTTCCTTCACTAACCAAGACACATTTTCTGAAATTGAATAAAAACATAATGACACGTTTATGAAAAATACTAACTTTTTTTTTGCTTCTATTTTTTTTTTTTTTTTTTTTTTTTACAACAACTTTACAATAGTTTATCGTTTTAGTGAAGCATCAGACATTTACACCAGTTTTTCTGTTTCTGGAAAGTACAAATGAAATTTAAATCATTTGGGAAGATACACTGACTAAAAGCTCATGAATGGGCTCATTACAAAGGAAAAGTCAGTTTTTGCACATAAAGTACCCATTCACCCATGGTCTCCACTGATATTTCTATGTGCGGATACATGCAGTTTTTCCTACTCACATTTGTCTGACAGGATAAAATAATTCTTCCGTTTTGGCACGTAACACTGGAAAAAAAATCCGACCCACTAGTTTTGTTGATTAGCAAATGTTCTTGTCTGTGTTGGAAGAAATCAAGATTGACCATCATGCCATCAGACTATACAAGTGATGTCCTCATCCAGGGGTGATTTACTATTAAGTACCAGGGGCCATATGTGTGATCAAACAGCGATGCAATTTTGCAGCAACCAAGCTGCACAATGGGGGAGCGCAATGAATTAGAGACTTCTGTAGAATTCACCCTATTTTAATCAATGGGAATTGTATGTCCCCTTATGGTGCAGTAGGTTTAGCCCAGAACTGCTTTATTACAAATTTTTTGAATATTAATTATTTAAGGCCTCAATCTTTAGGATCATCAACTATTCCCCAAACACTTTCCTTTGATTTAAAGGGATAGTAACATTTACTATGCAAAAACTCATATATTGTAGAGTTTCGTCTACTGAAAAAAACTAGGGTACTTCCACTGATGAGCGGTGTTTTATTCAAATGTTATTGCAGTATCGCAATGGCCTGAAATTCTACATTGGCGCTGCAATAACTTTTGAACAAAAGACCTCTCAGCAGTGTGAGTACCCTTGTTTTACTCAGGAGGATAAACCTTACAATATATATTGTTTTTTTACATATTAAGTGTTACTTTGTCTTTAAGTTGGGCTATTAACATCTTGAAGGCAAGAGTGGTTTCCAAGACATTGCCATGAAATGTAGTATATTTTGGGTTTTAACCCTTTGAGTGCCAGAGGGGTACGGAATGCATTGCAAAGCAATGTATTGCGTACCCCACTGGCACTCAAAGGGTTAAGATACATTTAAAACAATGGGAACTTGGGACATATTTAATTGTTTCCAACAGAGAGGCTGGTTTGCTCCTGGACTGCACCAATTCTCCTTAACCCTTTCATTGCCAGAGGGGTATACAACAAATCTGTATCTCTGTGGCATGGAAAGAGTGAATAAATAATTTTCAATTAAGTGGAGTCATTCTGGAGCAAACCAATAAATAGCATCACAGGTGACAAATAAGGATTCCCTATACTTGTACTGAATTAAATAGAAACTTTATCATCTTGAATGCCAGAGAAGTCTGCAACAAGCATTGTTTCAAAAGAAGTCACAAACAAGCTAATGGAATGATTTAGTTATCCCCTATAGTGCCCCCTATAGTAGGCTGACTAGACCTCCCCTTTAACTGGGGACGCATAGGAAAAATGCATACTGCAGGACTGCTTTGATTTCAGTGAAGCACTGAAAAATGGCTGTTTCCTATGTGTCCCCGGTTGAAGGTGGGATCTGGTCAGCGTACCCTTTAGTCCAGTTGGTTAGCCCAAGAATGATTCAAATTCTCCTTCCAATTCTGCCTCTATGTGATAGTTAGCAACAAATGTATTAACGCTTTGAGTGCCAGAGAAGTATCCAATGCATTATGTTGCAATGCGTTGGATGCCTCTCTGGCACCCAAAGGATGGCTGACCAGACCTCTCCTTTATCCGGGGACATACAGGTAATACTCATTTTTCAGGGCTGCACTGAAAACAAAGAAGCCCTGCAGTATACATTTTTCATATGTGTCCCATGTTAAAGGTGAGGTCTGGTGACCCTACAAAGGGGTTAAGGCTGTGTTGAAACATACAAGATACATCTATGATGATAGCCTTTGGATATATTCAATTACCTATGTACTGGTCTGCGCCAAATGCATTCTTAGAGGTGTGTATGTATCTACCAGAAAGGATTCAGCAGCACATTGCATTTGGATCCCATCTGATGCACCATGGGGGTTAATATATCTATCACATAAAGCTCTGCAGTGCTGTACATCATTGAACACTTTCCATTGCATTGCATGATCAGGTCCCTAAATAGATGCATGTTTATAATGTATTCATCTGTGATCCTTTGAGTGATAAAAGGGGGTGCAACCCAATTGCAGAGCAATTAAATGCAAGTGTTTTTGGGACTTCATGAGTTACGTAAGGAAATAGAAAAAAAATAACAGTGAGTCCAGGAAAGAGATGCACAGCAAAAGTTATGCCTTCCCATCGGACCTCAATTTAAGAAGGGTTAAAGGGATAGTAATACTTAAAACGTAAAAAAAAAATGTTGTAGTGTTTATCCCCCTGAGTAAAACAAGAGTACTCCCACTACTGAAAGGTGTTTCATTCAAAAGTTATTAATTTTCAAAGTTTAATTTTTTAGGTGCAATATCACAGTGGGCTGAAATTGTACAGTGGCGCTGTTGCTACACCATCCTATGGAGATTTATGGTCCCGGGACCAGAGCTGTCCATAGGATCGTGTAGCAACAGCGCCACTGTACAATTTCAGGCCACTGTGGTATTGCACCTAAAAAAAAACAACTTTGAAAATTAATAACTTTTGAATGAAACACCTTTCAGCAGTGGGAGTACTGTTGTTTTACTCAGGGGACTAAACACTACAACATATTTTTTTTTACATTTCAAGTATTACTATCCCTTTAAGTTAAAAAAAATTGAATACTGTGCAAACCATTTAATCACCACAGGGGTTCCTACCTCGCTGGTACTTGCAGCGCATTGTGAGGTGTGTTTACTAAAAGGGTTTTATATATAAACTAGTTTAAAAGCCCTTGCACACGGGCCAAGGTCCAGGTAATGTTAACCCTTTGAGTTCCAGAGGAGTATGCAACGCATTGCGAAGCAATGCGTTGCGTACCCATCTGGCACTCAAAGGGTTAAGAGGCTGCTACCTCACTGCTCCACGAGATGCAGTATTGCATCGCTTCACTAACGCAATGCAGTCATGTGCAGTAGCGACTGCCGGAACGCGGGCAGTCTCTACTTTTTCATGACTGCATCGTGACAAACATCCTAGCGAATTATTATATAGGATATAAAATCAGAAATACCTGGCACCCAAATTCCTAGGGAGGTTAATATAGCTCTCACAGGTAAAACGGCACAGTATATCAATCAGCACTTTCCACTGCATTAATAAGAAAGCTGTATTAACCATGTAAGTGCTAGAGAGGTACGCAAAGCATTGCTCTTCAATGCCTTGCTTACCTCCTCTGGCACTCAAAGGGTTAATAAGACATTTGTATATGTGCAATGTATACAGATTCATTGAGTGTCAGAAGGGTGTGCACAGATAGGGTTAAGTGATAATAACACATTATTTAATGCTTTAAAGTCAGTGCCAGATTGGACGCACGGTCCGGACATCTCTGGCCCTCAAACGGTTAAGTCTAAAAACAAACACACTTTCCGTATAAATCCGTACAGCGCTAACACCTGGAGTGCCAGAAGGATGTGTGTGAGCGATGTTTCATATCCTCATGACACTCAAAGGGTTAAGTCTTAATGAATAAATAATGAATAGCCATTGAGTGCCAGAGGGCAAAGCTCTCCGGCACTAACGGGGTTAACCCTTTCAGTGCCTGAGAGGTATACATCCAGCGTTGGAAATCTGGAACTCTAAGAGCGAAGTAAAAGAAACACTTTTCATAGCGTTGACTATTTGCAAAAGAGATGCGCACTCACAGCATTAACCCACTGAGTGCCAGGTATCCAGCGACGATAGGTGAATGCAGCGCATAGCTTATCATTTGGTGCTTAAAGGTTTATGAAAAATAACATTAAAAATAGCCCCTAATCCTAGGAGCAGTATCTGCAGCAGAATTAGTGTCAGTTTTCAGCAGCTCCGTCCCCATATCCTCCTCTTTTTCTCGCCTGTGTTTAGATGTCTCTCTCCACCCCTTCTGGATCATATAGTTATTACTAGTCCAGGCTCCGAGCAGCTCATTGCAGCTCTGAAGTTTGTGTCTGGACTTAGCAGAGGTGAGGAAGGGACAGATAGACAGACAGCTCTCTCCAGGACTAGCAGCAACTGCAGCAGACCAGAAATAAGTCGGATTGGGAGATATAATAGGGCTGTCTGATTAGTGGAGCTCAAGAGAAAACAAGAACTGGGGCAGCCGGCAATGGATCCTGAGTGGACATTGCTATGAATCTTTCTGGTTACAAATGCACAGACCTATAGGACCAGTGGCCATTCTGTTTCAATGTGGTCTCAGGGAACAGAGCAAGCCCAGCTCATGGACTTACAGTAATCTGCAATCAACGCCAAGTGATCTGACTGTACTATTGATCCCTCTGCTGGGCATTGCACCACTGGGTTCGCATTAAGGGCAGAACATTCTCACTGAACCTCTGGTACTTTTTGGCATCTGGTGGAGATGGAGAATGAGGTTGCAAAAACGGTGGACAACCAAATGGAAAAATATATGTAATTTTTGTTTTGTTATTGTTTTTTTTCTTCCTTTACCCAGCGATTTTTTTTAAACCTTTGAGTGCCATAGGAGTGACCAGTGTGCACCCCTTCTCATATTCAAAGGGGGAAGCAAAGCATTGGTCACACCTGGCATTCAAAGGGTCAGACAATACCCTGGATAACCCCACTGGCACCCAAATAATTGAGCAATGAGTTGGTCATTCCTTTGCCACTCAGAAGGTTAACTCTCTGAGTGCCAGAGGGGTGTGCAATGCATTGCATACCCTTCTGGCACTCAAAGGGTTAAGGAGTGCATTGAACACCCCTCTGTCATTAAGATGTTTAACCCTTTAAGAACCAGAAGGGTGCTCAATGCATTGCTATAAATTGCATGCACCTCATCCATAAAGGGTTACGCAATTCACTGGGCACCCTCACTGGCACTCAAAGAGATAACCCAAGCACTGAAAGGGTTATATATTTCTTCATATGTCACGTCTTATTCAGTACTCTCCCAACACAGCCCTTTCTACCCATTTTATTATTTCTCTTCTCATATCACCTGTCATAGTGCTGATCTGCTGTCTGCTAACCCATTAAGTACCAGTGTGCAATACATTGTTTTATAATGCATTAATCATCCCTTCTGATTTTTAATGGGTTAATTATTTTCCTTGTTTCTTCTGCTCTCATCTGCCTTCATCTCCCCTCTCACTGTGCATCTGTATCACCTCTCACATCCACTGCATGCTGTTCCCTGGGTATCGTATGCACAGCAAGCTTTCCTGTTCACACCAGCAATATATATCCCGGTGACTTAAAAAGGCATCTTTGGTTTTCTTTTTTTTCCCAAAGAGTTACAATAATGGGGAAGTCAGAAAGCCAAATGGATATAGTGGAGAAATCAACCAAATCTGCCAAGAAATCATGGAGTATTATGGAGATTGGACTGTCTGTGGTGCTTTTTCTGATGACCTGTGCTGTGGTTGCACTCTTGGTTTTGTATACAAACAACAAAGGTAAGGAGCCAATCATATACCTCTGCAATGCTAACACTGTTTAGTATGAACAAACACTGCACCTCCATTGTAGTGGTTCTCAGCTAGGGTGCCTTGACATTTTGGTGTGCTGTGGAAAATCACTAATTTTCTAACCCTTTCAATGCCAGAGGAGTATACGGGTTAAAGAGTTAAGATACTTGGGGGTGGTAATGTACTGTGGAAATGTTTAGCAGTGTTAGGGACAGTCCCTCTTTGAGACCTAAATCCCTCTGTCCCTCTTTCGCCTGGGGGCTTATACACTAAGGTGTGATAAAGAGGTGATAAAGTAGGCTGACCAGACCTCACCTTTCACTGGGAACACATAGAAAATAGGCATATTTCAGTACTGCACTGAAATCAAAGCAGCCCTGCAGTATGCATTTTTCACATTTGTCCCCAGTTAAAGGTGATGTCTGGTCACCCTATTATAAAGTGGAGATGACTTCTCCAATGAGATCAGTTCTCCAGTTTCTATCTTATTCTATAGAGCCTGTGCACTGAGATTTCCAAAGCTGGAGACATCTTAGTGCATGGGATCCATAAAATAACATAGGAACTGGAGAAGTGATATCACCGGAGAAGTAATCTCTGCTCTATCACCTCTTTATCACACCCTTGTGTATCCCCCCCTGGAGTCCTTCTGTTTAGGAGATCAGACTGTGTGATGTGTATATAAGGGTATCACATTGCTCCACAGCAATAAAACTCACATTAATGTTTGTTTAAACTTAAGTACATGTGCTTATACATTAGTCTATATAAATAACATTCTTTAGTCTTGTTCTAAATATTTTATTTAGTAACACAAAGAAGTGTCAGTAGGTCATGAAATAACCTAAATATTCTCACTTAAATCAAAAGTATCCTTCCTTAGCCATTTGGAATGTTGGGAGATATTGCATTAGTTATCCAGGCATGCCCACAGTGCAAGTTTTCAGGAAAGCACTGCTTAAGTACAGGTGTTCAGTTAGTAGTAGCTTGGTCTTTGTAATTTATCTGCCTGTGCACAAAACTTGACCTGTTGGTGTGCCCCACGGAATGGAGTTCAAAATGACTGCGTTAAACCCTTAAGGACCATTGACGTACCCGTACCGTCATGCTGGTCCTGAACTTAAGGAAGAGTGACGGTTCTGGTACGTCACGTACTTTTACTCACCGTGCTCCTGCAGGAGCGTGGTGAGTAATACCGGGGACTGAAGTTGATGGCTCCAAGACCGGAGTGATCTCTTTTAGTCCCTCGTTTGGCGTGCCAGCACACATGATCAGTCACGTGGAGCGGCACGTCGAACTTCCCTATCTGGTCCTTAACCCCATAACGACATGTGACGTACTATGACTGTCACGGTCCTTGAAATACTCAAGGACCGATGACGGTCATAGTACGTCATGTTCTTTTTACTTACAGCGCTCTACCGGGAGCGCTGTAAGTAAAAATAGGGCCTGAAATTGACCGCTCCAAGATCGGAGCGATCTCTATCAGGCCCCATAATGACGCGCCGATACACGAGACAGGTCACGTGTACCGGCGCGTCCAAGTGGTCCTATGCGGTCCTTATGGGACGGAAATGTCCCAGGACCGCCGGTCGTTAAGGGGTTAAAGGACCACACACCTCAGGACCGCTGGTCCTTAAGGGGTTAAGGTGTGATAAAGATGTGCTAAAGAGAAGGTAACTCTCCGTTTTGATAAACTCTTCCATTCCTATTTTATTCTATGAAGTCTGCGCACTAAGATCTTTCCAACCTTAGAAACCTTAGTTCATAGGAAGATAAGCGGAGGCCATCCAGCTTTTGTACATTACAACTCCCGTTATCCCCAGCCACTGCCTGTCCTCAGTAGCTGGAGGGCCTCAGTTTGATCATCCCTGTCTTAATGAACAGGCTCCGTAGAATACTGTAAGAATGTGAGAATTCACTACACTGGAGACGTTATCTGCTCTGTATCACACCTTAGTGCATCTTCCTGGCAGGTCACCTCATTTTGTAACACTATTCTGCCTTGATGGAGGCACATAATGGTGTCGTACTCTGCTGGTCTTAGGTATTACCAGATAAAATGTGGTACCAGCTCAGCATTTGGGCATCTGCCAGAAAGTCACCCCTTGTGCCACATTTTTCTATGAACATGTGGGCAAAAATGTACATGTTGAGTTTCAAATGTGTATTTATAAAAAACAATTTTGTATTATATGTTCTTTATTTAATTCTCATTTTTGGGACTAAGAATAACTGTAAATATGTTTTCCCTTCAATATGATCTTGATAAAAGACATTTAACATGTTAGTGGTGCCCTGATGTGTCAATACTGTGTATTAGAGATGCCTTGATTTAAAAGAGATCGAGAAGCAATGCTCTATTGCTATAGCTGTGAGTTTGGAACAGAGATTGAGAGGCTGATGTATAAAGTAAGTTGTATAATTCTGGGGCAATCTAGTCACACATAGAAAGCAATTGCAAATTGCTGCTGGCTTAAATGGGCTTTTAACCTGTTGAATGCTAGAGAGGTCTGACCTTG
Organism: Rhinophrynus dorsalis; assembly: GCA_037306005.1. NCBI lineage: Eukaryota > Metazoa > Chordata > Amphibia > Anura > Rhinophrynidae > Rhinophrynus > Rhinophrynus dorsalis. The sequence goes on along the minus strand of CM074724.1, from coordinate 348,548,909 downwards.
CTAGCATTCAAGAGGTTAAAATCTCAATTTAAAGGGATAGTAATGTTTCATAATAAAAGCAGCTCTAATTAATCATCATAGTATTTGGACTTTGGAGAGTGTTATTTCAATTCTGTCAGAGTTGTAGTTCTAGAGTAATTCAATGATAAAGTGTCCCCCTCCCACCCCTTTTACTGATGTAACACTGCTCAGCCAGATCAGAAGGGAGGTGCCCAGGTAGACTGCAGAGAGGAACAATCTTCAATTAAGATAAGGGAAAAACCTGAAAAACTTGTCAAGGGGGGCAAGGCTTTCATTGTTCTCATAGGAAGAAGATTGTCCCCTTCTGTTATCTGTCTGGTCTATGGACTGGATTCCACATCTGAGAAGAGATAGCTTACACTGGGTAAAAGGGGTGGGAGGGGGAAAATTGGCTTGTGAATATCTCTCAAACCGTAAGGGTTTGAGAGAAAAGACTTATATCGTTCCTCATATTTTTTAATGCCTACATAATAAAGATAAAACAAAGTATTACTATCCCTTTAAATCAATGGTTATTTGGAGAATTATATTTCTTCCACTGTGATGCAGTTGTTTTGCCCCAGAATTGTTACAGTCCTTATTAAATTTGCCTGTGCAATGCAATGAGAACTGGAACAATTCTGAAACAATGCAACTGTACCACATGGTTTGATAAATTAAAAATCACTTTTATTTAAAAGGGACTTTTAACCCCTCTTATCCATAGTAAACCATCCCCAGTGAGTTTAGGGAGCCTCACTCTGTATGATCTGTATAAGAAAATGGGGAAGATTCACTAAGCAGTGATAAAGAGGTGATAAAGTGGAGCGGACTTCTCCAGGTTATCACTTCTCCAATTCCTATGTTATTCTATGGAGCCTATTCACTAAGATTTCTTCAGCTTTGGAGATCTTAGTGAATAGGCTCTATAGAATAACATAGCAACTGGGGAAGTGATATTACTGTAGAAGTCATCTCCACTTTATCACCTCTTTATCTCCGCTTAGTGAATCTCCACTATTGTTTCGAGAAGACCCAAAAAACTGGGTGCATCAGAAACGTCTCTAACATCCGAGCAGTTGGGCCATAAGGAGCAAGTAAAGATTCTCCAAATTCCTATTGCTTTAAATACGGATTTGAATCCTTGAATGTTAGAGAGGTTGCCAACCAGTTGGGAAGTTGATTCAAGGAGTTAAGGGCCTGATTCAATGCAATGCTCTGGACACCCCTCTGGCACTTAAAGAATAAGTTCTATACTATAAAGACCAGAGAAGTGTGCAACACATTGGGGTTTATGCACTACGGTGTGATAAAGAGGTGATAATGCAGAGATAACTTCTACAGTGATATCACTTCTTCAATCCCTATGTTATTCTATTGAGCCAATGCACTAAGATTTCTCCAACTTGAGAAGTCTTAGTGCACAGACTCCATAGAATAACATAGGAACTGGAGAAGTGATATCACTGGAAACAGTATCTCTGCTGTATCCCCTCTTTATCACTCCTTAGTGCATAACCTCCAATGTTTCACAATGGACTGCAGTGAACTTTGGTCCTTAATGGGATAAGCAAAACTTGATCTAGTCATTATATGGATTAACCCCTTAAGGACCATTGACGTACCCGGACCGTCACGCTGATCTGGCACTTAAGGACCAGTGTCGGTCCTGGTACGTCACATACTTTTACTCACTGTACTCCTGCAGGAGTGCGGTGAGTAATACCGGGGACTGAAGTTGAGCGATCTCTTTCAGTCCCCCGTTCGGCATGCCGGCACACGTGATCAGTCACCTGGGGTGGCACGTCGAACTTCCCTACCTGGTCCTTAAAGGACCACACACCCCGGGACCGCTGGTCCTTAAAGGGATAGTAATACTTAAGTATTACTAATCCCTATAGCAAAGTACTACTAAAAAAAACGTATAGCCCCCAGTGTCATCTCTCAAACTTCTATGGTTTGAGAGATGAACGCTTTTAAAGTTCCCCTCTCCCTCCCCCTTCCCCATAGTCAGCTTTGTAGCTTATTGAAGGGAAATCCGGTCCTAGATCATCAGGCGGCTCTGCAGCAGAGCCGCGATCGCGTTAATTAAAAAAAAAAAACTTTCACTAAAACGGTCTTCTACGTGTGCTTGCAAACCAAGCACACGTAGAAGACCATTTCAGTGAAAGTTTTCTTTTTTAGTAACGCGATCAGGCTGCGCTGGAGAGCCGCCTGAAAGTCGTACAACTCTCTTCCCTGCAGTCAACTAGAATGCTGACTACGGGGAAGGGGGAGGGCAACTTTAGAAGCGATCATCTCTCAAACCATAAAGGTTTGAGAGATGACACTGGAGGCAATACTTTTTTTTAGTAGGGCTTTACTATAGGGATTAGTAATACTTAAGTATTACTATCCTTTTAAGGGGTTAAAGAATCAGTAATGTTGTCCTGGGAGGTGTTCCATTTCTAAGTTATTCTAGCTCAATCGTTTTTTGTCATTAAATTGCAATTTTTAGATTGCTATCACAAGGTGGTTCTGTTTTTATCCCATGCTATGGAAAGCCGTAGTCAGTGACTCAAGTTTTTGCATAGAGAATTCTATAAATGAACCTTTTGAGTACCAGAGGGGTAGGCAACGTATTGCAAAGCACTCTGGTGCTCAAAGGGTTAAAATGAGTTGGGGTTTTTTTTTGCCTAGTAATGAGTATTTAGAAGAACAGTAACACCTAAAAATGAAATTGGTTGATATACCTTTAAATATCATGTCCATACTGCTAACATTTATTAATTATTTATATTATGTTTGTTCCCTAAAGTATATGTCCTGTTCAGACAAGATCTGGTTAATTTTTTAAGTAAAAGCTAAAGAACTAATGTTAATTTCCTGAGATTAGTAGTCACCTCTTGTATTAAAAATGCTGGTACCTTATTTGATGACATTTACAGACATTAACCTCTTAAGGGGCATTTATTTGCAATGTCTTTCTTACACGTTTGGACCTTAAGGGGTTAAACAATTATGCTATGGGAGTAGTGAGCTGAGCAAAAGCCAACACTTGCACATACCTCCCAAGTGTCCCTCTTTAGGAGGGACATTCCCTCTTTTGGACCTAAATCCCTGTGTCCTTCTTTTCCCGCCCGGATGTCCCTCGTTTTAGGAGATCAAACTGTGTGGTGTGTATATGTGTATCACATTGCTCCACAGTAATGAAACTCACGTTAACGTTTGTATAAACTTCAGTATATGTGTTTATAAATTAGTCTGTGTAAATAAAATAATTTGCTCTTGCTCTAAATCATTTATTCATTTACACAAAGAGGTGTCAATAGGTCATGAAATAACCTAAAAATTATTGGACCCACCCACCAACCACGCCCCCAGCAACAACATGTAAAACACAAGTGTCCCTCTTTAGCCATTTGAATGTTGGGAGGTATGCTTGCAGGTCTCATTGGCAGATTTAAGTCAGAAAACAATCATAAATTGTACAGAGGCTAGCATGGAGTACAGTGTATTAAAGTGTATATGTTACAGTTAAAGTGTGTAATTCGATCATTTAATGAAATAACTGGCCGTTTTGACTAAAGTGTGAAATAAAAAAAATAATCACATGAACTAGTTATTTAACCCTTTGTGTGCAGAATGGTATACAACTCTGCCATTTACAGGGTTAATGAAATACCTACTTAAAATCAGCTGAAATGTAAAATGATCAGAAAAGTTACACACATTAATTAGTTATTCCATAAAATACCTATCACAAGGCAGATACAGTGTAAAACACCCATACACTTACATACACTAGCTAGTTATTTTATAGAATCACCGCTTCTTCCATAAACTACTATTACAAAGCAGCTAAACCGTGGAACACCCAGAAAATGATGACATACTGTAAATAAAAATGTATACTGTATGTTTATAAATGGTGCAATATATTTAACAGTTTAACCCATTGAATGCCAGAGGGGCACAGAATGCATTGCAAAGCATATATTGTAAATCATCATTTGTTAACCACTTGAGCACCAGAATGGTGTGCAGTGCATTGAGAAGGAATATGTTACTCACCTCTTTGATCCTCAAGGGGTTAAAGACCAGTAAAAGTTTTTTTATGAAAAAAATTGATATGCTGTAGGGCTTTCTCAAGCTGAGTAAAGCTGTTACAAAGTGATGGATGTGTTACCATGACATTCTAAAGAGCTGTTGTCGGTGACTCCGCTGTTACTATCATATTGTATGTTAGAACTGTTGTCAGTGACTCACCTGTTCCACGGAATGCAATAAAATGGTTCGCTCTTAAAATGTTGCACGATCTTTAAACATGTTGCCATGATTAAAAGGGCGACATGAGAATCTCACCCTGCATGAAAAGCGCAAGATTCTCATGTTTCAGCATTAAACAGCGCATCAAGTACTTGAATTCCAATATATGAAAAAAGGACATGGGTTAATATTGTCCCTGTCAATTTCCATGCCTTTGATGCTGCTCATCCCAACGAACCTGGCCATGTACTCTTGATGTGCACAAGGTGCCTTCACAAAACAATAGCAGTGGTTCCAGTGCAGTCAACGCTCATTGGTTTATGATCAGCGCTGCTTTGGGCTCTCTTTCCCCTTTTCTGTGTGCAGAATGACAGGGTGGAGCGGAGCATGCAGAGAAGGGGAGAGAGAGCCCGAAGCAGCACTGATCATAAACCAATGAGTGCCAATTGAACTGGAATCACTGCTGTTGATTTGTGAAGGCTCCTTGTGCACATAAAGAGTACATGACCAGGTTGTTGTTGTTGGGATGAGCACCATGGAAGGCATGGAAATTGACAGGAGCAATATTAACCCAGGTCTTTTCTTCCCATATTGGAATTCAAGTACTTGATGCACTGTTTAATTCCACAACATGTGAATCTTGCGCTTTTCATGCATGGCGAGATTCACATGTTGCACTTTTTTTTTTTTAATTTGTTTTTATTGACAGCATACATACAGAAGCAACATCTGACATCAGTATGAAACAGATATCGGTGCTTTACAGTATCAGCAGAACCATGCACAAAAACAAGGTACATAAGAATCACGGCAACATGTTTAATGCGCCCTGTAGTTGCACGCTGTTTTGCGTGTGATATTTTAAATAGAAACCCAAGAAAAAAACGTTTCCCATAGCAGTAGGCACATGCTTGTTTTACTCAGCAGGAAATGCCTTACAATATATGTTTTTTTGTCTACAGAAAAGCCCTACACTAGATATTTGTCTATACTTTAACTGGGGTTACTTTGTTTTTCTATAAAATAATTAGTTAACATGTGGAATAATTCTTCATTCTACACTTTAACTGAGGTGGGCTAGTTAGTCTATTAATCTTTTGAGTTGTATACCCCTCTGGCACTCAGAGGGTTAAATATGTAGTTGACTCCTCATTCTACACTTTAACTGCTTATTTCAGTTATTTAATGAATTAGAATAACACATATAACCTCATACTATTTTTATATGCTAGTGTGCCATTAACTCTTTGAGTGCTAGAGGGGTGTTCACCTAATTATAAAGCATATCAAGAAATTCCCCGGAAGGTACCACAGGGTACAGGAGGGGAAGCATGTCATGGGAAGGGTTGAGCCAGACAGGATGTGTTGTAAAGGGGAGGAGTTTAGGGAGAAAGGCTTAAATGGGGGTTGATATCAGGAAGTGGTTGTCACCCGCGGGGACGAGAAAACAAAGGAGAAGCATCCCTCCCTCCCTATTTGTGGTGATTGTGTGTCTTGGCTGGGTGGATACTCCTTGCATGGTTTTCGGAGAGAGATAACTGATGTGGTAAAGTTAGGGAATATTATCCTTGGGCGGAAGCCCTTTGAGAGTTTTGCCCTGGACTGAGGTTGCGGGAGGTGACTTACCCATTGAAGCTAAAGTGGATAGCCAATGGGGTAATTATTTGGAAGTCAGCTGTAAGTGCTGAAGTATGGTGGAGTCAGCTGTAAGTGCTAACGAACATTGGGATCAGCTGTAGTGCTGAAGAATGTGGGAATTTTAGCATGAGCCTGTAAAATTTGGCTATGCTTGGTTCCAAGGACTGTCAGTTAATGAATGATTAATGGTTAATTAATGATTGTTATGGTTTGAAATAAGTACAATAATAATAATGTGAATGAAGTAGGTAAATAAATCTGTGGTCTATCCCCAAAAATTTAGATGTGTCTGTGATTATTTATGGATCACACCCTCTCCTTATGATATGTGTGTGCCTGTTAAAATAATATCCATAGTCAATTAATATCCCCAGGGTGTAAAAATATTGCGGGTTCTGTATTTCAGATTTGGTTATTCAAGGGACTTATTATGAGGGAGAGTTATCTATACCCATTTTATACATGATAGAATCTTATTAGCTGTTGCATCAGCTGACTGACACTGTTGTCTATTAATACTGCCAAATCCTTCCCTAAGAAAGATTCCATTGCAAATATCTTATTTAGTGTTTATGTAACAAGCTTGGTGCTACAGTCCAGATACATAATATTACATTTATCTACATTGAGCCTTATCTGCCAAGTATCTGCCCAGTCACCTAATTTATTTAAATCAGTGGTTCTCTTCCGGGGTGCTGCGGCACTTTGATGTCCCACTGACATTCACTTAGGGTACCCCTTCTTTTCTATAAAGGAATATGAATGCTGAGTTTCAAATATATTCATGAAAATTGTTCTGCACAATGTTTGTGTTTGTTATTCTGATTGTGAGACCTAAGAATAACTGTATATTTGTGTATTTGTACCGTTTGGACGTTGAGTATGCCTCCCAAATTATGGACTGTGTATTAGGGGTTGCTTGAGAAAAAGATCTAAAATCTGTAGAGAACAAACCATACTGCTGTTTGAATCATACACAATTATATGTCATCAGCAAGGACTAGGGACATACTTGCAATATCCACTTCAACATCATTAACCCTTTGAGCTCCAGCAGGGTGTGCAACGCATTATACTCCTCTACCACTGAAAAGGTTAACCTTTCAAGTGCCAGAACTGTACACCACGCATTGTGTTGCGTACCCTTCTGGGACACAAAGGGTTGATAAATAAATTAACGAATGAATATAGAGATGCTGCATTGACAACATTAGTCAATGTGCTGGAGATCACTCTAGAGTTCAGGTGGTTACATTTCTGTTTTAAGTCAATGCAAATCTGGGGATGTTTTTATTTGTCCCGTATAAAGTAGCTGCTTTGCCATAGAATCGTTCCCCTTTTCTTTCATTCATATATTCCATAGATAGCAAAAGCATGTATTAATTCAGCACATATAGGACCTTACTCAATAACATAAATAGGAGCAAACCAACTACACTAAAGGCAGCAGAGACATTCCACACATTTTCATTGATTTAACCATCTGAGTGCCAGATGAGTATGTAGTGCATTGCAGAGCAATGCGTTATGTACCTCTCTGGCACTCAGAGGGTTAAATGGAGTTATGGACCCCTTGTTTCCCAATGAGTCTGAGCCCTCCATAGCTTTCTAGGGGTCAAAAGTTCCAGTTAGATGAATGGTTATTTTTATTGGTCTTCTATCATGTAGCTGGATTGCACCTGTGTAGTTTATTGGATATGACCCATAGTCATCATTAAAGTGGTAGACGTGAAGTTATTGTACATATATGTTTATGTACCGTAAAATCTCGGGTATAATACGCACAATTTTACCCCTCTTCACCTTATGTGAAGTGGGGGGTGCGTATTATACCTGAGAGATTTTTGCCGAATAAAAATAAAAAAATATATATTAGAGCTGCCAGCTACCCTCCCTCCTTCCCCCAACGCAATCCAACATGAAAATAAGACTTACTTGGTGATATAGCTTAAGCCATTCAAGTGCAGCATGTGTAAAAGCTCCCACCCATCTTCGCTGCGGGCGGCATGCTTGCATTTGCCGCCCGCTTCCATCAATGGGCTTTCAGGACCTTCCATCTCCAGCCAATGGTAATGCCTTGTGAGGATCTCAAGGTCCTCACAGGACAATACCGCAGGAGGAAGGTCTTGGTAGCCCGTTGAAGGAAGCGGGCGGCATGCTTGCATTTGGGAAGATGGGAAGGAGCTTTTTCACATGTAGCACTTGAATGGCTTGAGCTATATCACCAAGTAAGTCTTATTTTCACGTTGGATTGCGCTGGGGGAAGGAGGGAGGGTAGCTGGCAGCTTTAATATTTTTTTGTAGTAAGGGGGAAAACAAGGGTGCGTATTATACATAGGCACTCTTGTTTTCCCCTAAAATCTTGGGTACATTATACACCTGCATATTATACACAGGTGCGTATTATACCTGAGATTTTACGGTATGTATGTGTGTTTGTATATTTTTATTTCTATAGTGTCATCAGGTAATTGCACTTTACAGTTTACATTTTGTATACAGGGGACACAATAAGTCTAGAAATTAAGTGGTTATACAGACAGTTATCATAAGGGAACACTAGGTGAGCATACATATGAATAAGAGGTCCTTGACTCGTAGAGCTTACAATCTAAGCTTAGGATGGGTGACATTCAGATACAATCTGGTAGAGGTGAAGTTGCTGAGGGTTGGGGCTTGGTGAATGTTGGGTGGCAGGGAGTTCCAGAGGTAGGGGTGACAAGGGAAAAGCCTTCCGTTGCGATACAGTGATAGAGGTTAAAGGAGCAGAGAGCCGTCTACCATGCAGGTGTTTGGGTTTATGCTGTATTAATGAGTACTGTTCCACTGCTGCTCAGACCAGACTGAGTCTAAGGTTTATACAGTACAGTGGGCCTTTGGGGGTAATCTGAGGCTGGGTTGTCACACACAGACAAATTACACACACACAACTACACACAAACATACACACACTCAAATACACACACACACATACACTCACAACTCCAAACACACAAACATATACACACAGACATGCAACTACTCGCACAGCTACTCACATAAACACAACTACACACACATACATTCACACATATACAAAAGCACACACACACAACTAAACACGCACACACCAGCACACAATTACACACAAACACAACTACACACACACAACTAAACACACACACCAGCACACAATTACACACAAGCACAACTACACACACATGTGCATTCACACATATACACAAGCACACACATACACAACTAAGCACACACACACACCAACACACAAACACAAGTACACACACACACCAACACATATGGTCTACAGTAAGTTTGTATTCACACACACTGCTACACATTAACTTATATACAAATACAACAACACATACAAGCACAACTACACACACCTACAATCACAGACATACACAACTACACACATCTACACAAACACACACTTACACTCAAAAATAACTAAACACAACCAAACACACTCACGATCTGGAGCAGGTTTGAATAACACACATTGACAGAGACTTTAACAATACATTGGACACCTTGCTTTTGCTCAAAGGGTTAATAAAAAGTTTAAAAAGTCACAACCAAGGAAGGATAATGTTTTCCGCCTCTGATGAAGTGACAATGATGTCACAAAATGCGTAGGGCTAGTCACAGCTGGACGGTTTAGCACTCACCAGCAGCACTGGTTGCTCATTAGTATCCTACAAATGCCAGAACCTGTCAGACATCAGTACAACATAGTAGAAAGATATAGCCCGGCAGCTGAGAAGGTGACATCTAGAGGAGGCTTGTGTTCCTGGATACCGAAGGAGACTCATTGCCGTAGAGACTGTTGGAAATCCTGAGATTCTATGCTGGAGATCTGGCATCTGCAACTGGGCTGTTGTACTAAGAGGCAAGTGTAATTGACTCAAATAAACGTAAGATACCAGCTGTTATCTTTTATGAGTATATGTTTAATAATCATACTACACTATTGTAGCATTGTGCTATTCCTCCCATTCCTTTCCCCTTCTCTTCCCATTCCCTTGTTATGTTTCTGCAAGATAGGAAAATTGTCTGATTGTAAGGGTTCACAGGATAACAAAGAGCCAATGGGCCCCTTGCATGCTGCCTCACAACTGCACCACCTACCCAACCTCTGGCAGCCATGAAAACTACTGCTATACCAATTCCTCAATTCAGTATTTAGGAGAGGGATACTCTGCTAGTGGTACCTTTGTTTTAAGTGTTCTAAAGGCGTAAGCTAACCTCAACTTCTCGCATGGAAACAGCTTTTACTGACAAGTAGATTAATACTAAGTAACAAGAAATCAGCTTCTCTTTCTAGGAAATATCTACAAGCAAAAGGTACCCATAAGTCCCCTGTGGTGGAGTTACTTTGCCCCAGAATTACTCCACTTTTGTTGTTGTGCATATAATATTTAGAAGTTCAGCTGGATGGTGCTATATCAGAAGGTCTGCTGATGAAGCCTGACTGCACTGAGAGCCTCAGAGAACTGAATGGGGATCTGAAAAGAGACATAATGTGTGTGTATATGTGAAAAGGTGAGTGTGTGTGTGTGTGTGTGTGTGTGTGTGAGACAATGCATATTAGCCCCTTGAATATCTGGATGTTATAAACATCTTAGAGACAAGTCTAGCATGCAAGAGTATAAGACATTAATTATTTTATTAGCTACATTTTTTTTGGCTCATTTTCCTTGACTAGGATGTATGTACTAGGGCACCTGAATATATTTTTTCCTAATTCTTTATTAATATAATAATCAAATAGAGATTTTTCTAAGAAATTGTTAAAAAAGTATGCTTATATGGCTGCGATGGCAGTTGAATTTTTCCTCGTCATTCATTGTTGTAATTAGAGTGCACAGTATGAATGAATAATGTGTATGTTATGACTGATGAATGATAAAACTGCACCACTGTCACAGCAATCACTCTTCTAGTTGTAGGCTATAACGCAATATGTTTCTGAATGTTTAGATCAGGAGTGAGAGATTATTTTAGAAGGCCAAATTTTTGTCAAGAGTGTTTTTGGAAGACCATAGTTGTCTGGCATATTCAAATTGACTGTTGCTTGTATATTGATCATATGCTGCATCAACAGATGTTCTGCTTCACAGAAAATGTATCCATACTTTCTTTCTCTCTCTCTCTCTCTTTTTCTTTCTTTCTTTCATAAAAATAGGTTTGGGCTATAATAACATTTGAATTAATAATCTCCTGATACCAGGAACACAATTGTTTGTTTCATCAGTAACAGTAAATCTATGTACTTTTAGGGTGAGATGTTCAGAAAGTGTGACTAAGTAACTAAAACTGTTTGTAATCAGAATAAAAAAGTTCTTACGCCATGATCCATCATTTCTCAAACATGTTTCCGTCATTTTTTGCATCCAGTTCCGTCATCTCTGTCAAAGGGAAAAAGCCGTCTTAAAAGTGGGTGTGCTTTAATCTACCGTCATATTGTAAAACATTTTTAAAAAAAAATATTCGTTTCAACGTCACTTTTTTGTCTGATTAATGTCATATTTTCCCGACTGAATAAAAATGGTCTAAGCTTGGAGAAGACATGTTAAAGTACTGTTAGCAGGAGTGAGAAGCAATTTGTGTTTCAATTTTTAAGATCAGAATTTTTAACGGCAATGTTCAATGAGATCTTCTTACCGTCATTTTTAATTCTTTAGATGAATTTTCAAACGTGACGGATTTACTTCTGAAAATATTGTCCTTCTTTTACCACCAACTCATGATCTGACAATTTTTTCATCATGACGACTTTTTGAACATCTCCCCTTAAGTGTTTCCAACCCACACTTACTGAGTTTTTAGAAAGAAGTAAAAAAAAAATTTTTTAAAGTAATTTCCTTTGGAATAGCATACTTGCCAAAAAGTTGGAGGTTGACCAGCTGTCCTATTCTTTTTTTGTGAAAAGATATTTTAAAGCGATAATAATACTTTAATATTACTATTCCCCATATTGTAGCTATGGTGAAAAGAATTGAATTTCCCCCAGGTTCATCTCTCAAACTTTTATGGTTTGAGAGATAACTGAATGCAAAGTTCCCCCCTCCCTCCTCCTTTCCTGTAGTCAGCATTGTACTGACTGCAGGGGAAGTCTATCGTATGACAGGCTTGCGGCTCTGCAGCTGAGCTGAGATCACGTTAGTGAAAAATAATTATTTCAACTGAAAAAGGGGCGGGAGGGGGAAACTTTGCTTGTGAATATCTCTTAAACCATAAAGGTTTGAGAGATAAGACTTATATCATTCTTCATGTTTTTTTAATGCCTACAAAATAAAATAAAGTTAAAATGAAGTATTACTATCCCTTTAATGTGTTTGCTTCCTGTAGTCTCCTCCTACCTACTTCCTCCCTTTGAGCTGCTGCTCCTACCTACTTCCTGAGGAGTACACTCTTGGGCAGGCAAGTAGAGTGGTAACTTCAAAATTGCTCACCCCTTGGATGGGATCTGTTCCCTGAATTCTCTCTTCCCTTGAAGCCCAAACAAAGAAGGATGTTATTTGTTTTTAAGAATGCAAGCCTCTTGAGCTGGAAGGGCTTCACAAGCCTCTTGTCAATGGGCTTGCATTTGCTGCTGCCCTCAGGTGCCTTGCAATGGCTATGCCACCAGTAGTTCCTCCCCTTCCTGGCTTATAATGACCCATCTATATACACCATTACTGGCTCTCATGCTAGAAGTAATGTGTTGGACACCTTTTAGCAACAAGTGCATTAAGAACTTTTTGTGCTTGTATTTTTTTTTGTTTTTTTGTCTGGGGTGGGGTCATGTGAGAAGTGGAGGTGTAGCTATGGGTAAGGCTAGCTTTACATAAGGTGCCCTTACTGAGCAGCACCTGAGATGTAAATCCAGCCCTTTGTGGGACAAAAAAATAAAGCTCTGTGAAGTTAAAGACTCCCTTACTACTAAACCAACAGGCTCTAAAACTGTATATGCAGCGTAACTCATTTTATAAGACAAGAGGGGTTTGTAACACATTGACTAAGCCTTTGAGTGCCACAGGAGTATGCAACAAATTGCAGACCATTGTGTTGCATTCCCATCTGGCACTCAAAGGGTTAAATGGATATATTTAATGGGGTGCCAGATTAAAATGGCCTGTGCTACAGTAAGCAACCATCAAACATGTGTACTGAACACATAAAATAATCTTTAGATGTTTTTAGTGAATGAAGAACTCTCATGTTGGTCACTATCCCACGGGTGCCTGATAGATCTCCAACACGTTGTGTGGTCATGCTTCAGAGAATCCAGGGGGTATCTAGACATCATTTTTTCAAGACAAGCCTGACTTTGAACTAAAAATTTTAGGAAGCAGTCAGGTTTTGTGAAAAACAAGCACAAAAAAGCTATATAGACAACTCTTGCACCTGCCAGATGACAATTACTGATCCTTTTGTTGTGCTAGGTTCTATCTCAAACATCTGCAGTGCTTAAAAAACACTGGCAAAGTGAGGAAAATTCTTCAGAGCACGACCTTTGCAGTAATCAAAATAAATCTTGGGTAGAGGCAGCATCTGCTTATCAGCAGGGGGTTGCATACAGAGCCACACAGAAATGAAGAAACAAGACAACACTGAGTATTATAGTATCTTACTTATCTGCCTTTAAATCACATTTACAACTTATATAAGGCACTTGTAGTCTGTTTTTGAGATCTAACTTTCAGATACTACAAATCCCATCATCATCAACCAGTCAATGGTAAGCCTTCATGGGTCATATGTACCCAAAAAGTGGATAAAATCAGGAGCAAGCCAGCTGCATAATAGTGGACAAATAAAACATTTCCATTTATTCATATGGGGCTTTCAACCCCCTGAATGCTACAAAGGTTCCAACACATTGTTTTGTTTTGGCCTCTATCATTTACAGGATTAAAAGTCCCATCTACATCAATATAAATCTTGTTTGTTCCATCTAATGCAGGTGTTTTAGCCCAGATCTGACCCACTTTTGTTGCTTACATACACCACAATATCATTGGAATATACTTCTTGGTTATAAAACAAATCACATGCTGACCACCTTTACTACATTTTGAGGACATCCTATAATATAAAAGGCCAGATGTATGTTTGTTTGATGCAGTCATGCGCAGTAGTGACTGCCCGAACACACAGAATGCTGGGAGGTGTATTTCTGCGGTAGTACACCCATGTACATGGGCATTAACACTAGTTTTTCATATATCTTTAACTCTCTGATTCCAGAGGGATGCACAACACATTGCTGTGCAAAGCTTTGCATACCATTCTAGCATGAAAAGGGTTAAACTGTACTGAATAAAATGAATCCAAACCATTAATGTCCAGGTGACCTGGTAAAACTACTCATTAATCTTGTCTTCACTATGCTTAACAATGCACATAGCTGCCAAAGATTGTTGTAGTTGTGGGAGTGTTGAAAGAACATTCATACGTCAATTTGGGCTGATTAACCACACTTAGACCTAATTCATGTGAGCCACATTGTTGAAGGAAGTTAAAGGGATTGGAGGATCTGAGTTGTAAAGGGAGACTAGCCAAACTGGGTTGGTTTATGTTAGAGAAGAGACGGCTATGATTACCATCATAAATATATTTGAGGTCAATACAAAGAACTCTCTAAGGAACTATTTAGTTAAAGACCTGAGCAAAAAACAAAAGGTCATCCGTTAAGACTAGAGGAAAGGCTACAACAACAAAGACAGGAATTTTTACCGTAAGGGTAGTATCTGACTGCTATTTGGAGTCCGGAAGGAATTTTTTTTACTCACTTGGGGCTTAATTGGAATTTGATTCAATGTTTTTTCTTACTTCCTCTGGATCAACAGGGGTGATTTGGAGTGAGCTGAACTTGATGGGCATGTCTTTTTTCAGCCTCATCGACTATCTTATTATATATGTTAATATGAACTTGGTTGCAAAAGCATGTTTACCAGAATAGATACAAATATGTCCATTGTGGTGTTAGGGGCTATGTTCACAAAGTCAGCTCAATGGCTCTGTTTTGTAGTGACAATAAAGCCACCTGTTCTAAAGCAAGTGGGATTGTTATTTGTCCCCTTTGGTTCAGCTAGTCTGCCCCAGAATTCAGTGGCGTAACAATAGGGGTTTCAGGGGTCCCACCTGCGACTAGGCCCATCACTCCAGGGGCCCTGCCGCCCTCTGCGACCCCCTTGCCCAGCGCCCGCAGCAAATAGGTCTGTGCCTTCTTCGGCACAGACCTCTAACCACTGATCTCCCTCTCCAGCTATAGTAATGCAGAGAGCTGAGAGATCACATCATCTCCCAACGCTCTGCATTACTGAGAACTGCGCAGGAGCTTCAGCTCTATAGAGGTCTGTGCCGAAGGAGGCACAGACCTCTCATGCCACGCTGCTAGACCACCAGGTGGTAGGAGATGGACACGTGTGGGGGGGTCAGTAAGGGCAAGATGGAGATTGGGGGGCAATGTGGAGATGTGGTGGCAATGTGGAGATTGGGGGACAATGAGGAGATTGGGGGCAGTGGGAGGCAATGTGAAGATTGGGGATAATGGGGGGAAATGTGGAGAATGGGGGCAATGTGGTCGGGGGGCCCATTGCAATTTCTGCATCAGGGCCCGGTGGCTTCTAGTTATACCTCTGCCAGAATGAATTCTCTTTGTCTTTAACCCTTTGAGTGCCAGAGGGGTACACAACACATTGCAAAAGTTAATTATTTATCCCACAGTGCTCATGAATTGTTTCATTCATGTTAAAGAAGAACTATGTCCTTGGAATAAATGACTTTTAATATGTTTAATGCTAGAATAGACAATATTTATCTCTCCAGCTGTTGGGGACTTCACCTTCAGTCATCCCTATCTAGCAAATTATGGTCTGGGGATGATAGGAGATGTAGCCCTGATGGCTGGGGAGTGGGTTAGGGGTGCAGTGCTTCACAATGTGTTGCATACCGCTCTGGTCATCAAGGAGTTAACAGAAGGACTTGCAGAGGAATTTATCCTCCATACGGCAGTGAGGTATATCTATTTGCTTTTCATTTTTTTTCCTTTTAACAGTCCTCTAGTCTGTATATGGACACTGATATTTTCCTATCCTGAGAATGTTTATATGATTCTAAAGGGCCATGGGTGGGGCTTTCTCTTTATGACTAATGTTATTCAGACTTACAAAACCTATTATTTAGTCTGAGGATGTGTGAATTTACCCTTGGAGTGCTGATTGAATAAGCGATGGCCAGATACAATCCGGCAGTTGCTGGATGAGCAAATGGTTAACGCTCAAAGAAATCCTCCGATTTTATTGTGCTTTAAGCCATTCACACCTTGATGAATCCCGGCCTATGTCTGGTGTGTGTTTAACCCATGCTAGAAAGGTATCCAGTGCATTGTGTTGCAATGCATTGATGTCTCTCTGGCACTCAGAGGGATTAAGCAGGGATATTTATAAGTTGTTTCATGTTAATGGCCGCTTAAAGGCTAAGTGGACCATATCTTTATCAGAGAATGCAGGGACATATCTCTAAGAATATATGTATTTTGGGAGATTTTAAGGGTTTATATCTACATCTTCTCATGGTCAGCTTAGTTTAAAGGTTCCTAAGTATGCTACGTTTATAAGTAAATTCCCCTTTAATGAGTCAGCCTATATACAAGTACCACTAACAAGCCAAGGCTTAACCCCTTGAGTTCCATAGGCAATGGAGTGTTGCACACATTGCTCAGCAAGGAATTGGGCACCCCTTGGAATGTAGCACTAAAGGGTAAAAAAAAGTGATTTTAAAACACTTTAGGTCTTATTCACAAAAAGAGCAATTCTGGATCAACTCAACTGCACATTAGTGTAAATATTGCAATTACCAAAATCCCCATTTGTTTAAATGGGGCCTTTAACCTCTTGGATGAAAAAGAGGTCTCAAGTGCAGTATTTTATTGTTCTCATTCTGTTTTGGTTGCCAAGAAACAGAATTGCTTGACCTATATATAGGTACATAATCAAATGATTATAGTGATGTTATCACTTACAGTAAACCAACAGTAACTAATTACATTTTACATTTTGACAATTTCCATCCTATTCCACTAGGCCAGATTCCTAGACTTAGATGTAACAATTCAAGTCTGGAAACATTTGAGTTCCAAGCCTCTTAGTTGCTCAAAAGAATGATGGAGTGGGGCTGTCCTAGAGATCTTCTCATATATGCCTAGCAACCAGCAAGATCAAACCAAGGGATGATTTAATAAAATATAACCAGTGAAATTCAGGTTTGTTTTTGATAATTATTATAGAACAAATTAATTAAAATATTTTATATGCAACTACGGGAGGATTCTAGAATGAGACCCAAACATAACAGGTGCAGGATAATTTATCCTAGATTTTTGTATAGGAGGCCAAGAATTCTCGCTAGTAATGAAGCCAGGAATATGTTTGAGAGTCAAGACCCATAACCTGGTTGCCACACTGCGCTCAGTAATGCATCATAAAATCATCTTCTTTATTTGGAAATGGAACACAAGACACAAGGGGGTTATAGTATCATGTGTTTCTCACTATTGTGCTTACTCATAGAGTGTGGTCATGCAGACTATCTGTATGGCTGCACCTTCTGAGTGTGTCTTTGATGTTGTTCTGGCAAGTGGAAGTGCAGATGTTTCACTGTGTGAGTGTCTGCTTATTGACATCTTTATTGCCCTGTGCATTTTAAGTCTATTTCAATAAAGTTTGCATCCAGTGGGGAGTACATACATGTTGTTTATTTTGCTAACAGACTGTGTTACATGGGAGATTATATTATAGTGCTCAGATTAGCTCCTATGGAGCTGTTAAAGAGGAACCTTCATCCAATGTAAAGTCGCCCTGCTATAATTAAGCAGGTAGCGGCTAGCTTCTGAATATATAGTTTACCTTTCACAAGTAGGCCGATCTGAAGAAATCCATCATTGGAGGAGACCGGTACCCAGGCTACAGCGCAGACATCTTGTCTGCACGCCTGTGCCGTCAGTCCCGGTCTCCATTGTGTAGACTGCAGTTCACCATATGGTTACCGGAAGGGACTGACGGCGCAGGCGTGCAGACTACGTTAACCCGGCCATCAGTCTCCTTCAATGATGGATTTCTTCAGATCTGGCTACTTGTGAAAGGTAAACTATATATTCATAAGCTAGTCGCTACCTGCTTAATTATAGCAGGGCGACTTTATAGCTGATGAAAGTTCCACTTTAACACAAGTAATGTTTTATGCTATGATGTAAGAGAATGCAGCAAGCTGTATCTGATGCAATGATGCATTATCACACAAATAAACATTGAAGTCAATGGTAGTCATTTAGATGAGATAAATAGTAGCAGTTGTACAGTGGTGAGAGAATGTTTGTGAGCATTCAACCAGGCAGGAGAAAGGAAAAGGGAGGGATGTGGCTAGAAGGTGACAGCTTGAGCAGAAAAGAATGGGGAGAAGGAGAGGGTTAGGGATTAGAGACCTCCTAGTAAGTAGTAGTGACTACGGTCACCATATGTTCAAATTTCCTAGGATGTGTCCTCTTTTTGGGAGCTTAAGAAACTGTTCTCATAAATTTTATAGTATGCTGTAAATGTCTTAGATTTCCTCACAGAAGAGGGCAGGTAAACTTTTTCACCTCCCTCCCTATTATATGATGTGTGGTGAGTATGGGAAGCTTCACAATGCTCGCTGTAACTTGCAACTGTTTCTATTGCCATAGGAGCATGTGAGTCCTGTGATTTTGTTAGGGTGACTTATCAGATACACCTGCACACATTAAAGGGATAGTAATACTTAAAATGTAAAAAAAAAATATGTTGTAGGGTTTATCCCCCTGAGTAAAACAAGATTACTCCTACTGCTGAAAGCTGTTTCATTCAGAAGTTATTAATTTTCAAAGTTGAATTTTTTAGGTGCAATATCACAGTGGCCTGAAATTGTACAGTGGCGCTGTTGCTACACGATCCTATGGACAGCTCTGGTCCCGGGACCATAAATCTCCATAGGATGGTGTAGCAATAGCGCCACTCTACAATTTCAGGCCGCTGTGATATTGCACCTAAAAAATTCAACTTTGAAAATTAATAACTTTTGAATGAAACACCTTTCAGCAGTGGGAGTACTCTTGTTTTACTCAGGGGGATAAACACTACAACATATTTTTTTTTACATTTTAAGTATTACTATCCCTTTAAGCACTTAGGACCAGATAGCTGACCACCTTTGAGATCGTGTCATTGCTGTTTTCTGCCCTAATGTGCTGATGTGCCTACAGCTTCTATTGCATCAATAATGGTAAGTACATCACTCACTACATGTAGATATAGGTAAAAGGTGGTACTGTGTTATCCTTAGAAAAAGCAGGATAAATGTAGAGTAAAAGTGATACTTTTATTGGCTCGAGGATGCAGTCTTTCATGACATTTTAGGCATCTTCAGGCATATTTATAATGAAAGTTGAATACAAAATAAATGACAGTTTATACACTCATGCAAATTGTTTACATTTAAATTCCAAGGGAAAATAAATTCTTATCACCACTGCTAGTATAAATTATTCCTTAGGCTTCAGTAGAGGCTAGGGGTGGGCGAAAGTTGTTGCCGTGTTCCTGTGGGAAATTTCAAAAACCACGTTGTTATACGCTTTTTTGAGGGAAAATCTGCTTTAAAACTAAAGGTTAAAGTTTTCACATCTTTTGCCCATTGGCCAAAATCTTTCGCCATTTTTTCAATGGCTAAAAAGTTTTCACCCATTGATTTATATTGTTTTCGCACTTCCGCTATAAAAACGTGATGTTTTCACTGAAGGCAGATACAATAGAAGCAGCTACAGAGTGAGATAGATGTGCTGTGCTGTTCTCTTTGAGGCAGGAGAGGCTCATAGTGACTCCTATCACTATGAGCAAAAAGAGGAACTGGAAGGACTTTTATTATATGTCCACTGAGTCTGAGGAGGAAGAGGAAGGGACTACTGCATGCTGTCTAGTCCCCCTAAATCATCCCAATGGGATGAATGGGAAGGGAGGGAGAAAAGGGAATGGGAAGGAAGGGAGAAAAGGGAATGGGAAGGGAAGGAGAAAAGGGTAGTACTAGTGAGAGCAGGACAGGTCAGCTGCCTGTGCCTGCTGCAAGACATGCTGCCCCTGCTGCCAGTGCCACCACTGCTGTTCCTGCAGCCACTAGTGTTGTACATGCTGCCAGCTGTGCTGCCCCTGCTGCCAGTGCCACCATTTCTAATCCTGCAGCCATTAGTGTTGTACCTGTTGCCAGAAGTGCTGCCCCTGCTGCCGGTGCCACCATTTCTGTAACTGTAGCCTCTAGTGCTGCCCCTGCTGCCAGTGCCACAATTTCTGACCCTGCAGCCACTAGTGTTGTATCTGTTGCCAGACGTGCTGCCCCTGCTGCCAGTGCCTCGATTTCTGTAACTGCAGCCACTAGTGTTGTACCTGTTGCTAGTACTGAACCTGCTACCAGTTCTGAACCTGCTGCTAGTACTGAACCTGCTGCCAGTGCTGAACCTTCTGCCACTAATACTTTGCCTGCTGCTAGTGTTTCTTGTAGTACTCAGGGTGGAAGGAGAAAATGATGCCAAGTGTGACAGCAAGGGACCCTAAATCACACTTGCCATTCCCAAGCAGTCCTGCCACTGCTAGTACTATTGCTACTAAGGTCCAGCAGCTTGTTAGCCTTAGGAGTGAAGGAGGGGGTAATCAACAATATCCTGATATTACTAATGACTGTGAGACGGAGGAGGAAGACTCTGCGGCTGAACTTGATGTGGTTGGTGTTAGTAGTTGCAGTAATGGTGAAGCAGCCGGAGTGGTAGGGGAAACATTTTACAGCATCTAGACTAGCAGTCAAGGGAGCCCACACCATTCTCCTGACCCTGGGACTGGGAGTCCTCCCCTTCTCTTCAGTACAGTGTCCAGGTGGAACATGAACCTGAAGAGGCCAGAACTGGTGTTGAGGGAGGAGAGCAGGCTGAGAATTAATACCACCACCAGCAGGAGGAGAGCAGGCTGAGAATTAATACCACCACCAGCAGGAGGAGAGCAGGCTGAGAATTAATACCACCACCAGCAGGAGCACAGATAAGCTGCCTGTGCCTGCTGCTATTTCTGCTAGTGCTAGTCTGCCTTCTTCTTCAGGTCAAAAGGCAATGGAAAGTGTAACATTACGGGACCTTCTGTCACATTGCTCGTTACTTCCTCCAAGCAGCAGTGAGATGTCTGGAATAAAGCAGTAGCAGCAGCAACAACAGCATGTAGGGACTAGTGGTGGTGGTGATGATGCTGGAGAAGCTGGGGTGGAAGAGATGTTGTTAGCCTTTTTAGCAGAAACTGAGAAGGAATGGGAGACAGTAATGAGGATGGGCATCACCACCACCACTAGCAAGGACATCTTGGAATTAAAGGAATTTGAAACTGCTCTAATTCCTTCTGATACTGAGATGCAAGGGCAGCAGAATGCTGTGGAGCAGGTTAGTGTGCCACAGGCCACCGTGGACACAGTGGGAATGGGGTCAGCAAACGATGCGGGACTGGGACAGGTTCCACTTGCCAGCAGTAGCAATACTCCTGATCCTAGTTGCAGTGCTGACTCTGAGGCAGTAGCAGCAACAGCAGCAACATTATCCACTGCCAAAGACAATGAAGGGAAATGTGGAGTACAAGAAGAAAGAGGCCATTCTTCTCCACCTTTCCCCTTCCCTCTGAAGTCATCATGGGTGTGGGACTGTTTTTCTGTTGGGGCAGGCACAGTACAGTCATCAGCAATGGCACTATGCACAATTTGTGACAAGTCAGTGAAAAGAGGAAACGAGGGAACACACCTTGGCACAAGCTCCCTCATATCACACATGAAACACAGAGACCATAACATTTACTCCAAACATGTTAAAGCCAAACACCCACCACAGAAATCAAGCACCGCTTTTGCTGTCCCTGACTCACCAGAAAGGCAACAAGAGGCGAGGCAGAGATCAAAGTGGAGGAGGAATAGAACAACCCAGGCAGAGAGTGGATGTTCCAGGACGAGTGAAACAACTAGCTCGCCATCACCTTCTAGGGTAACTACATCTTCTGCCAACCCTCCTCATTCATTACCTTGCCCGCCAAATGATAGCCACTCTGTTGATGTTAGGATGTGGCAGTTCGTCTCTACCCATGGCACACTGTTTGGTGCACTGCCCACACATGCCAGTGTGGTGGAAGAGAATCGCAATCAGTGCATCAAGCGGCATCTCAGGAGATTCAATCCTGCAGAATATGCTAAGATGGTGGCAGGGAGGGTTCATCACTACTATTAAACTGCCAGCAAGTTGTCATGTGTCCTTAGCGGGTGTGGAAAAGGGGTACAGTGACAGGGGCAGTACTTGGTTTCGGGCGTCATGGTGTTTGGATACAGTTGTGCCCCCAGATGTTATTTACCACACACATACTGTGCACACACTGCAGTTGCTGAGGAGACCCACTGATCCTGCTCTCAGGGGAAAAAATATATTCTAATAGCAACACACCCATGATGATTTTGGAGGAGATGCAGGTGGAGAAGATTTAATGGCCAACTTCTTCTTTTCTAGGCATTGACTGGGGGCTACTTATACTGCTGCTACTGCCTCAGGCACATCGCTGCAGTCAGTCATGGCAAGTGGAAGCTTCATCATCATCCATCTTCCATGTTACTGCTGTTGTTGATCCCATTCCTTTTCAGCTGCCTAATCATCCTGCTGCTTAAACAACTCAGCAGAAGCAGTACAAACAACAGTTGCAACTCAGGACTCAGGAGGACATTTGACAGTGGCCACTGGCCAACATGACCTGCTGGCATTAGGCCAGTAGGGTATTTTTTTTTTTTTTTTCAGGACTTGTGTTTTGAAAAAAAAAAAGAAAAGAAAAAAAAGTAGTCCTACAAAAAAAATAAACAATTTTTGAGGGGTTTGTTTCTAACAAGCCTAAGTCCTATAAATCAACGTTTCCTTAGGGCTTGTGCCAAACAAGCTTAAGTCCTACAAATCAATGTTTCTTCAGGGCTTGGGCCTCTAATAAGTCTAAGTCCTACAAAGGCCTTTAACAACAAATCAAACAAATCATCCTGTACAAAATACTCTATCAAGTCAAGTATCAGTCCAACCCAGTGGCACCTTATGTCAGAGGAATCCTGTCTCTGTCACTTTAAATACAAATGTCTTATTTTATTTTATTGATTTATTTTTTTATTAATTGTCTCCCCAATAGCAGTCAAGAAACCCCCCCAAAACAAATTCCTTGTTCAAATGATTAATTCATTCACCAACACGAGCAATCACCTCAGACCCCTTTATACCATGTCTTATGGTTTTTCTTTTATTTTATTTTATTTAGGATTTCTTTTTTATTAAGTGCCCCCCAATCCCAGTAAACAACCTCCCAAAAATCATCCCCTGTTCAACTGATTCTTTCCCCACACCCCACCAACACAGGCACCCTCATGCCCCTTTTATACTGAACTTCCAAGGGAACGAGAATGACAATACAACCAATCTTGGCAAAACTGAAGGAGGAGTTCTTGTCCACATGCCAAAAAGCCTCTGGTCTTCCTCAGTTACATAGATTATATCCTAATCATCTGGACTGCCAGTGAAGATAAACTTTTGCCAATTCATGAAAATTGCAGTGGCTTCCATCCCACCATTAACCACAAACCCAGCCATTCATCCAAGCAAATTAACTTTCTGAACACCTCAGTCAGTATTAGAAACAATTCTATCTGGTCATCTCTGATTCACAAACCAACAGACAAGTCTAATTATCTCTGAAATGACAAGTTCCAAGACACACAAAAACTCTATTGTTTACAGCCTGACCCTATAACTGCATGTTCTCTGAGACTTCTGAACACAGTGAACATCTTAAATATCTCAGGATAGATTTTATTATTCACAGATATAATGCCTAGGTCACTGGCATCCAAATTTAGAGATCTACCAATGTACCCAGAAGAAATATCCTGGAATACAAACAAACACAAGAAGAGAACAGAGTGCTATTAGTAGTCACTTGCAACCCCCAGCTTGAAATACTGTGCAAATTCTCAAGTACTCTAACTAATACTGTATATCAATGACCATGCTCTACCTTTGGCCAGACTCAGAGCTTGTAATCTCAGCACTTGACACCCTCTTACCCGGTTGTCTATCTCCTATTACCCATTTAGACTGTAGTCTTCTTGGGGCAGGGACCTCTCTCCAATTGTTCCTATAAATGTGGCACTTATTTTGTCCCCTCTTATGTATTGTAACATACGTCTATTGTAAGGCGCTGAGTACACTCTGTGGCGCCATATAAATAAAAATATACATACATACGTAAAAAGATTATTCCCAAAAATCTCATCTCATCTCCTAGTATTCCCCAACAGGAAACAACTGGTGATAACAAACTCCCTTAAGAATGCAATAAAAAATGTTACTTCTCCCTGTCTACAAAAGACATGTGTAAACTGTACTCAAATGTACCACAGATAAGGTGCCCATGCCACATTCCCATCATAATCACAACATCAAGGGTAAATTCTATTGTGGATCGTCTAATGGTGTCTACCTCATCATGTGTGTTTGAAAGATCCCAACACAGGACTATATATATATATATATATATATATATATATATATATATATATAAGCTAGACCAGACATATTCTAAGAAAACAGATTAATCCTCTCCAGTTGGATAACATTTTTGCAAAACTGCTCACAGCATTAATGATATCAACGTAACTCTACTGATGGGACATTTTAGGACATAGAAAGCTCTGGGAGTATAATCTGGTAACTGAGTTTAACTCTATGAACTGTGACCTGAACAGTGAAAAGGAATTTATGCCACATTATCCCACACAATAGACATATTTTGGACCCTTTGTGCACCAGAGGGGTGTGTGAGGCATTAGACAGAACACTCCTCTGACACTTGGAGGGTTAATCCATACATTCCATAGATTTAGCCATCTTTGCTGCTAACCAAGTTCACTGGAGAAGCTAAAAGGGAAATAAAGTACCACCTAGACAGCTACAAAGAGAAACATCTACTGGAGTCTAGGGAATGATCAGTACTGACAATGATGAAAAAGTTTCACTTCCAGTGGACTTTAAATGTTAAACAATTTGCATGAGTGTATAACTTGTCATATAATTTGCATTCAGCCTTCATTGTAAATATGCCTAAAGAAGAGACCTAAAATGTCCTGAAAGCTTCCTTTCTAGAGTCACTCCGTTAGCCAATAAAGGTATCACTTTTTCTCTACCAGTCTCCTACTTGCACATAATAATGCTAAGTCTACTTTTACTGCTGCTTCCCCCAATTCATGCTAAACGTTTTGTAAGATCCATAGACAGCTAAAGATACAGAAACTTTGGCAAAGGAGGCAGCTCCTGTACACGTAGGTATATCCGACTTCACCCATGCCTATTCTTTGTTTTTAAAATCCTATATAATAATTCACTAAGGATGTTTGTCAGAAGCTGTCATGCACATTAGAGATGGCTGTGCGTGCTGCAGTCATGCGAGTAGAGACTGCCCGCACTGGGGCTGACATGGAGAGAGGCACTCCGAATTCAGACCAGAGTCCTCTCTGCGCACCTTCAGGAAGGTGCACAGAGAGTACTACGGTCTGAATTGGAGCACCCTGCTCCGTTTCAGCTGCAGCATGGGCAGTCTCTACTGTGCATGACTGCACCGCAGCCAACCATGGCCAGCAACGACAGGATCTGGCCACCAGCCAGCACTGTGGCCCGTGTACACGGGCTCATCAAATTGTAGTTTAATAAAAGCCAGCTTTTATCAAGTTGTTGGCCTCAAGCATGGTATCCTTTACAGTCAGAGTCCTGCTTCATTCCTCATACATGAATGAAGACTTTTGTTCCAGTGGTTTAAGATTACAGTGATATAGCACCCATGTATCTCCATACTGAATAGGGTTTATTTTATACCCTACTTCAATGTGAAACCAACTGTTATTGGGTGTCAGAGTGATAGCAACAACGTCTACATTGTATCATACAGAGCACACTGTGCTGCAAGGATAGTTTTACTCTGTATCACTGTTCCACTTCCATGGTCAACTGACAAATACAGTGTCAAACAACAGGTGAAGATGAAAAATAAAATAATATAAGTAAATGTGTTTGCAGAATGTGAAGTCAAAAGAAGTGGGTTATTCCTGTGTAGCTGGAATTCCTTAAAATATCATGCTGGAAGTCAGCCATGATGACAAGCAAAAGGTGTTGATGGGCAGAAGGTGGGGATGGGCAAGCCAGTGTAGATTTGGTCTTTAGGTCTGGATGGCTGTACTCCTAAAGCTGTGTGGCTGTACAGAGGAATATCACTTTTCACTTTCTCTGCCACTGAACAAGGACACACTTTATCACAAACCACAACTTTGACATAAAGGTCCCTTTGTATAAAAGCAAACTGGAACAATTTTGGGGAAATCCAATGGTACCACACGAAACAAACAAAAATCTCCATCAATTTAAATGTATATTG
Organism: Rhinophrynus dorsalis; assembly: GCA_037306005.1. Taxonomy (NCBI): domain Eukaryota; kingdom Metazoa; phylum Chordata; class Amphibia; order Anura; family Rhinophrynidae; genus Rhinophrynus; species Rhinophrynus dorsalis. Next base: position 348,522,507 of record CM074724.1, on the reverse strand, counting down.
TAACCCCTTTGGGGAATTCTTATGTATCCCCTCTTGCTCTGATACAAAATCAAATTTAGAAATTTCCACTAGATACACAACTGTGACTAGTATGAAAGGAATCCCACAGGCGAGTAACAATTGATGTCCTTCTATATGTCTAACTTGTGTACACTAGAACATCAAATTTTATAGTATTGTATGTAATCATAAGTACAAGTGCAACAATATGTATACACACACATGCCCTGCTCCTTTCTACCAGTCAGAAAAGGTAAATATATATATATGGAAAGTAAATGGTGAAACCACCATATACAAGAGCACTCACAGGTCTTTTTAAACAGATAAAAAAATGAAGTTTATTAGTTTGTTTAAAAATCAATGTTTCGGCTCCATCATAGAGCCTTGAGTCCACCTCGCACCAGTTATCCTCAGTTTTGTAGTCTCTTGTAAAAAAGTCTGCAGTATCTCTACTGAGTCGTGCCTGCTCCAGTGTTCTGCAGTTTGCTGCTGGCTACATCTACAGTGTAATAGTCATACTGAGTCCGCCCTGCACCAGTCATCCTCATTGTTCAAATTTAGCTACATCCATCCTTTATCTACTTCATCCATAGTACCATAAGGCTAAATGCCCGCCTTACCCTGTTTCACTATCTTCATTTAGACCCTGGAAATGGTTCCATTTATTTAATTTTCATTTTTATTGTATTTTTGAAAGTATTTTAAAGTCTCTGAATAATTCAGACTATTGTCGAATTTCTTCTGAGTCGAACAGGTCGGATCCGAATTGTGGAGTCGACGAATGAAAAAAAAAATTTGTCCGAAATCGAATTTTACTGACAATTTTTGATGTGCACAAGTCTATCAGTCAGGTATCCATTTTTTCAGAGTTTGGCATATTTGATGGTATATTTGATGGTTTCAAAGGTTGTATGTACCCCTATTTATTATAGGATATATACAAAAGTGGGGGGATTTTGAGCAAAACAAATGCATCCACTTGGGTTAAAAGACCAATTTAAATCAACATGGATGTGAATTTGGAACACAGGGTGCATGTAACATAGTAACAGAGTAAATTAGGTTGAATAAAGACACAAGTCCATCAAATTCAACCTTTGCCTCATACCCCAGTGACTGAGAATTTTATAGCTTTCCTGCTACCAAATAAGTTAGTCTTTATCAGACCTTCCTGATCTGCCTACTGATAAACAGTATAACTCTGTATGTCCCCTTTTGAAAGAAATGTATCTAATCGTCTCTTAAATGTATCCATTGTATCTGCCATAACCACCTCCTTGGGCAAGGAATTCCACAATTTAACAGACCTTACTGTAAAAAAACCCTTCCTCTGCTGAAGTCTAAACCTCCTTTCCTCTAATCTCAATGGGTGTCCCCTGGTCACCTGATCAAGCCTTGGAATAAATAGCTCACCACAGAGTACCTTGGATTGACCTTTCATATACTTGTACAATGTGACAAGGTCTCCTTTTAGCCGTCTTTTCTAGTGTTGAGCGAGCACCCCGATGCTCGGGTGCTCTGACCGAGCACCCCCTGAGGCTCGAGTGCTCGGCCGAGCACCCGAGCCCCATTGCATTGAATGGGGCGACACGAGCATTACACCAGGCACCCCCTGCTCTGATGAGGGGAGGGTGCCTGGTCAATGCCCCCCTTCATCTCCGCAATGTCCCCCTTCATCTCCGCTATGCCCCCTTCATCTCCGCTATGCCCCTCTTCCACAATGTCCCCCTTCATCTCCGCTATGCCCGTCTTCCACAATGTCCCCCTTCATCTCCGCTATGCCCGTCTTCCACAATGTCCCCCTTCATCTCCGCTATGCCCGTCTTCCACAATGTCCCCCTTCATCTCCGCTATGCCCGTCTTCCACAATGTCCCCCTTCATCTCCGCTATGCCCGTCTTCCACAATGTCCCCCTTCATCTCCGCTATGCCCGTCTTCCACAATGTCCCCCTTCATCTCCGCTATGCCCCTCTTCCACAATGTCCCCCTTCATCTCCTCTATGCCCGTCTTCCACAATGTCCCCCTTCATCTCCGCTATGCCCGTCTTCCACAATGTCCCCCTTCATCTCCGCTATGCCCCTCTTCCACAATGTCCCCCTTCATCTCCGCTATGCCCGTCTTCCACAATGTCCCCCTTCATCTCCGCTATGCCCGTCTTCCACAATGTCCCCCTTCATCTCCGCTATGCCCCTCTTCCACAATGTCCCCCTTCATCTCCTCTATGCCCGTCTTCCACAATGTCCCCCTTCATCTCCGCTATGCCCGTCTTCCACAATGTCCCCCTTCATCTCCGCTATGCCCCTCTTCCACAATGTCCCCCTTCATCTCCGCTATGCCCGTCTTCCACAATGTCCCCCTTCATCTCCGCTATGCCCGTCTTCCACAATGTCCCCCTTCATCTCCGCTATGCCCCTCTTCCACAATGTCCCCCTTCATCTCCGCTATGCCCCTCTTCCACAATGTCCCCCTTCATCTCCGCTATGCCCCCTTCATCTCCGCAATGCCCCCTTCATCTCCGCAATGCCCCCTACCTCCAGTCCCTGGTGGTCCAGCGGAGCGTCTTCAGATCTGTGCCTCCTTCGGCACAGATCCCCGCCACCCGAACATGCCGGGCGAGCACATGGCGGTACTCGTACGAGTACCGCCATGTGCCGAGCAGAGCGATGCTCGAGCGGATCCGAGCATCGGCCGAGCATGCTCGCTCAACACTAGTCTTTTCTCTAAAGTAAATAAACCAAGTTTGTCTAGTCGTTCCTCATACGTCAAGTCCTCCATTCCCTTAATTAATTTTGTTGCTCTTTGCTATACCCTCTCTAGTTCTAGTATATCCTTTTTCAGAATTGGGGCCCAAAACTGCACTGCATACTCAAGGTGAGGTCTTACCAATGATTTGTACAATGGCAAAATAATGTTATCCACTATTTCTTCAATACCTCTTTTAATGCAAGACAGGATTTTATCTGCTTTTGCTACTGCTATTTGACACTGGTCATGGTTTCCAAGTTTGTAGTTGACAAGGATACCCAGGTCTTTCTCCAGCAACGAGTCCCCTAAACTGATTCCATTAAGTTCATAAGTAGCATTGGAATTATTTCCTCCCAAATGCATGACTTTACACTTCCCCACATTAAACGTTGTATTTAGTGATGATCGAGCACCCCGATGCTCGGGTGTTCGGGTGCTCTGGCCGAGCGCCCCCGGAGGCTCGAGTGCTCGGCCGAGCACCCGAGCCCCATTGAAGTCAATGGGAGGACTCGAGCATTACACCAGGCACCCCCTGCTCTGATGAGGGGAGGGTGCCTGGTTCATAGGAAAAGGTCAGAAAATGATGGAAACACCACAGAAATGGTTCAGGGACAGCATAGGGAGGATGTCTGGATGCATCTTGGACTCCAACGTCGCTGCTGGGAACGATGTTTCGCCCGTAGTACGCCATTTTTACAGACTGACCGTAAAACACACAAAAAGGAAGATAAAAACGATTTTAGGCGAAAAATTGTTACCAAACAGTATTTGCTGTATATTTACTTGAACTATCAGGATCACGTCCACTTCCCCGTCCCTTTTTACCCGCCTTCTTCATATTAAACGGAATATATGCCGGTAATCTGCGGCTAGGCACACGAAACAGAATGTGACGCTAATCTGCGGCTAGGCACACTAAACAATATGTGACGCTAATCTGCGGCTAGGCACACGAAACAGAATGTGACGCTAATCTGCGGCTAGGCACACGAAACAGAATGTGACGCTAATCTGCGGCTAGGCACAGTGAACGGAATATGTGACGTTAATTTGTGAATTTGCACACTAAACAGAATGTGACAATAATCTATGGCTAGGCACACGTTTAAAATGGGCCTTTTTGTCGCTGTGTTGTAAAATCATTGGCCCTGTGCACCTAACAATATGTCAGCTTGTCACTGCACTGTGAAATATTTGTCCCTGTGCACCTAGTACAATGTCACCTTAGAACATGTCCTCCCCCACAAAAAAAGGAAATTGTGCCCCCCCAAACAAAATATAAATGCTGCCCCCACACACAACAGTCCTAAAAAGGACTTTTGGGTCTTGAAAGAGTTTCAACAATTTTATTCTCCCTACACTGACTTCCTGTGCATCTAGTATTATATGTCACCTTAAAAATATCCCCCCCACAAAAAAAAGGAAATTGTGCCCCCCCAAACAAAATATAAATGCTGCCCCCACACACAACAGTCCTAAAAAGGACTTTTGGGTCTTGAAAGAGTTTCAACAATTTTATTCTCCCTACACTGACTTTCCCTGCCTAAGCGCATCTCTCCCTGGCTAAGAATGAGCCGAACTCGCGCGTCGGGTGCTATACAGCACCCGATCACGGGTTCTGGCCAGCCAATCAGTGTAATGCCAGCAGCCAACATGGCGCGAAACGTGCGGGGAGGAGACCCGAACATGGCGGGCGAGCACATGCGGTACTCGTACGAGTACCGCCATGTGCCGAGCAGAGCGATGCTCGAGCCGAACCGAGCTTCGGCCGAGCATGCTCGCTCATCACTAGTTGTATTCCATTTGTTTGCCCAATCTGCCATTTTATATAAATCCCTCTGTAGAGAGCAATTATCCTGTTCTGAATTAATTACCCTGCATAATATAGTGTCATCTGCAAATATTGATATTTTGCTTTCTATATCTATTTCGAGGTGATTTATAAACATGTTAAACAGCAGCGGACCTAATACTGAACCCTGAGGTACTCCACTCTCCACTTTAACTGTGTTGGAGAATTGTCCATTTACAATCACACACTGTTTCCTAACCTTCAACCAGCTTTCTATCCAATTGCAAAGGTTATCCCCTAACCCCGATTTCCTTATTTTATACCCCAGCCTTCTGTGTGGCACTGTATCAAATGCCTTTGCAAAATCTAGATATACTACATCAACTGCCTTGCCATTATCTAGGTTGCTACTTACTTCCTCATAGAAGCTGAAAAGGTTAGTTTGACTTTGCAATGCGTTGGATACACCTCTGGCACTCAAAGGGCTAAAGGCAATATAAGCCCCGATGGATCAGCTGGGGAGCTAAATGGGGGATCTTGTAAAAGAGAGCACTGGGGTTCCCTCACTGAACCCATGATAAAGAGTAAACCACATAACTGAAGTCTCACAGTGCAGTCTCATTGTCATACACAATGCAGTGCCCATAAACCCCTATGTCTGGCTTGTAATCCCAACACAGCAAGTTTATGGGGACAGAGCAAGATGTTTATGGCTTAGAGCCACATACTCCTGTTCTAGCCCAGGAGATCTTTTTTCTGACACTCACCTCATCCCCCACAGCTGATAGGAGCCTTACAGAGGCTGCACATCACAGCACCTAGCTAAGTATACTTAATAAAACATTGTAATTGCCCTTTAAGTAAAAGATGGGTTACATACTTCTCTAGTCCTTAAAACATGTCAAACACAAATATAGTTGATGGCCAAATATTCAACATCTCCTTCAAATAGGGTAGCAGAATTCACTGTCTGTCAATGTTTGTGCTTGGAACACTGGAAGTCGAATTTCAATACTTGCATATGTGTCTACTTGTGTTTGCATGCACATATCTGTGTGTGTTCTTGTGTATGTACTTGTCTATGATTGTGTATCTGTCTGTGTATCAATCTGTATGACTGCATCTGTGTCTGTCTGTCTCTGTGGCACACCTGCATCTGCATACCTCCCAACATTTCATTTTAGGTGGTGCTGCTGGGGGCATTTCCTAGTTTTTTTAAGTTATTTTATGACCTATTAAAACCTCTTTGCTTAACTGAATAAATGATTTAGAGCAAGATCAAAGTGTTTTATTTACACATGCTAATTTCTAAACAGACAGATTGAAGTTTAAACAAACGATAACGTGAGTTTTATTTCAGTGGATCAATGTGATACACATCACACAGTTTGAGCTCCTAAAAAGAGGGACACCAGGGTGTGCAAGATGGACAGTGGGATTTGAGCTTATTTATTTCCTGCTGCTGAGTCATGCAGATGTTCATCTGTCCCAGCAACTGGATGATGGTGAGCAGGCTAGTGTGCCACAGACCACAGTGGACACCATGGGACTAGGTTCAGAAAGCAATGATGTGGGACTAGGATATGTCCCATTTGCCACCACTACTCCAAGTACTAGCTCTAGTGCTGATGCTGAGGCATTAAGTGAGTGATTAGGAGAATAAGCCATTCCTCTCCACTTTTTCATCTCCCCTCACTGAAATCATGCTTGTGGGAATAATTTTTCCTTTAGGCAGGCACAGTGCAGTCATCAGTGACTGCACTGTGCACTTTGTGTCATAAGGTCCAGAAAAGGGGAGAGGAGAGGCTACACCTTGGCACATCTGCCCTTGTAAAGCACACACAACATAGACACCACAACATTTAAAGGGATAGTAATGTTTCAAAAAAAAAGCAGCTCCAATTCATCATCATAGTATTTGGGCCATGAAAAGTGTTATTTCAATACTGTCAGATTTGCAGTTCAAGGGTAATTGAATGCTAATGTATTCCCCTCCTGTCCCTTTTACCTAGTGTAAGCCACCTCCCCTCAGATGTGGAATCTGGTCCCATGACTGGGCAGCTCACAGCAAAGGACAATCTTCTTACTGTGAGCATAAGGAAAACTCTGCCCCCCCTTGACAAGTTTTTCCTTATGCTCCCTGGAGATTGTCCCTGTCTGCGATCCATCTGGACAGTCTTGCTCTTCTGAGGTGAGCAGTGTTACATCAGTAAAATGGGTGGGAGGTGGATAATTTATCATTTAATTACTCTTGAACTACAACTGGGACAGCTGCTAACATGGCACAGTTTCTCCCCACTCTCAATAATAAAATTCCACCACACCCATGATTATAGAGGAGGTGCAGGAGAAGATGCAAATTTCACCAAATTTTTATCACCTGAAGTGATGTGGGGGCTTGTTGTGGTTTTGCTGCTGCCTCAGCAGCTGCACTAGGGCTAGTGTCAGGTGGAAGCATCATCGTACAACCACCTACCTTATATCACTGATGATGATGATACCAGTCCCATGCAGCAGCCTAACCCTCCTGCTGCTTAGATGACTCATAACAACAATAACAGAAGTAGCAAATGCCAACATTTCATTTGCCACCACCAGATAGCTCTGCTGGCTCTAGACCAGCATGGCATGCACATTTATTTTCTGGGCTTGTTTTTTGCAAACCTGAAGATTGCAAACATATCCCCATTAATCATTTGACTTCCACAGGGGGTTATAATGCAGTGGGTTACACTCTTTCTCTCAAAGGGCTAAAAATCACCAGTAACTACCATCCCATCCCCCATAATCTGAATGGTTCCGTTACGCCTATGTTTTCCAATAGTGGCACAACTTCCCACCCACATACTATAAAAACTCACAATTTCTGGCCATGCATCATGGTGTAGAATAGGCAGGAAAGGGAATGTAAGAAGAGAGAGATGCATTAAAATAAATATTGAAATCAAAATAAACTTGTTTGATGTGCTGGCTAGCACTATGACCACTGGCAGCAAGAAGAGAAGCTGGTTGGACTCTGATGCTACTGATACAGTAGTGGAGTTGGTAATTAGCAGCACCAGTCTTAAAGGGATCCCACATACTGCTGACCCAATGACACCCAGTCCCCTGACATTGTCCCTTGGGATATGGGAAACTATATTGAAGAGGAGGCAGAAATGCCTATCAGTATGAGCAGCTGCATGTTTCAGCTTCCTTTGCCTGCTGCTACTGCATCCAGGGTGCGTCTTCTGAAGAGAAGGCAAGTGTGACTGTAGGGGACCCTCTGTCACACTTGTCATCCCCAACCAGTCCTATAGAGCAGCAAGAGACTGGTGGTGGTAATGAGAGTGGGGGTGATTGTGGAGCATATGTTGTGGAGGAGAATATGAGAGCTTTTTTGGCACAAAGCAATAGGGAATCGGCAAAAGAGATTCAGATGGGGATGGGACTGCAAACATGTTTAAAGCCTTGTTTTTAAACCTGCAATCAGTTTTTTTCTAAGGCTAGCCTTACTGCTAAAATATTTTGAACAATTAACTTACAGTAAGCCTGCAAAACAAATGTATTTCAGGCCTTTCTTTCTGTAAACCTGTTGCTATGCTAGCTATTACATTTAAAGAGATTAATAAAACAAACAAAGCAAAATAAGGGTAACACTGAATATGGCAGTTGTGTATGTTGTTGATGGTGTGATTAATGTATACATTATCATTATTCACAGGAATAAATGCTACATAAATTATTAGCATTACCATCTTTTAATCTAATTTCAGCATTATTATCAAATTATTTACAAACATTTTTCATTGGTCATAGCAGTGGTCCCAACAGTGGTAGATGGTAATAATCCTTCAAATTTCTCCTCGTCCTCAGTGCTGCTATTAATAGTACATGTCTTGTGTGGTTTTGTCCACATCTGTTGCTTGATACTCAGATGGTATTAGATGCTGGTTCATTTTTGGAATTGTAAGTCTCCCAACACTGCTGCTTGATAGCCATATCCTGTGGTCATTAACAATATAACCAGCACTGAAAACACGATCATAAGCTTGCTGGTGAGCAACTAAGGGTTTTCATGGCAGTAAGAATCAGTGCTGGCTACACACTGTTTTTTTGCCAGTAGTCAATGTGGTCATCATTTCTGCCTAGAACATAGCTATCCTGCAAGTATGCTATAACCATCACAAATGCAGTGGAGTGCTCCTATGAGCTACTGGGTGCTTATGTGTGTCAGATACGAACCCATACTCTGGGAGCAAGTCTCATAGAGATGTGTCACCAACAGTACCACCACCCCCACAAATGTTAGATTTCTTCCCCTGAAACACATGAATTGCTTTGTGTGATAACAATGATATGTTCAGAAATATGTTGGGATGTTCTTGCTGATGTTGCTGCTGCAGGAAAAAATACTTTTGCTGACTTCATTATTATGCTTTCAACCTAACTTTCTCTCATCCTACAGAATTCAACCTTCCACTCGATCTATAATCATATCTTTATAATCTTTGACAGAATTAAATTCCTCAGAGAGATGCTACTGATCGTCACACCTTGGAACAAATTGATCATGCTTTGGCAGGAATTAAAAAATGATTTGTTTAAAGTGGGGTCCAACAAAGTAGCAAGAATGGACTCCACATTGCTTTTAGTGGACATGCAAAGATCCTGCTTAAAGCAGGCTAACATGTCCTTCACTAGCTGGTGCATATCTGTGAGTTATTGTAAGATCTGTCAGCCATGTTCCACACTTTTTTCTGCAGTAAGTATATCAGTGGGAAAATCTCACTACTTCCTGCCCCTATATCACTAAACAACAAGGTAGCCTTCTCAAAAGAAGGTGAGCTTTTCAGCAGTCCACATATATCACACATTAGTTGCCAGTGCCCAGGTGGCAACTAATGCTTCCTCCAAAGCCTTCCAGTTTTGCATTGTTTACTTGCTAATTTCTTTATTCAGCTCATACAAATGCTCTACCATGTACAATGTGGAATTCTACCTGGTAAGAATCTCCATTTTCAGCTGGTGATATGTCAGATTGTTACTTTCTTGTATGGAATATAATGCATTGTGAGCACTGTAGGAGCAGCTAAAATGAGCACAGATTTTACTGGCAATATTCAGCATCTCCCTCTGAGGGTTTCGGACTCTGAGAGGAATCTAGTTACAACTAACTTTAGATAATGGGCAAAGCAGGGTAAATTCACTATATCACCTATTCTCAAGACAGCTATTATGTTGGTGCCAGTATCAGCAGGCAGAAAACCAGATTTTAGGGAGCAGGGAACAGGCCATTCCTCTATCACTGGCTCTAATTTATTTAATATATGTACAGCATGGCTGGATTGTCTCTTAAAACTCTAAATGCACAAAGTGTCATGATGATAGTATGGGCTACCCTGCTGATGTCCTTTAATAATACCACCAGAACCAGAGGCAAGATTACTGTCTGTCACCTGATGCTGCAAGCTGCTGCAAGCTGACCACTGGTAAGAGGAAAACTCAGTCGCACTGACAGCCATTTAATCTGTATTCTGTCCACTTGTCTCATATGAGATTTGTCCACCACACTAATCACCTACTTGTTCAATTCTGGCACAGTTGTCCTTGAAAAAGAACTGCGGGTTGGGATATGCCATTGGGGTGCAACACATAACATGATTTTTTTTTAACTCTCTTTTCTACAAAAGAATAAGGCAGCTTGTGAACTGCCAACATATTTTTTTGTGATGCTTTTGACTTCTTCCCATTAAGTGCGGGTTGGCAATACTTAACAGTAAAGCTGTGTAATTTATTACTTTAACGACATGACTTGTGGATATCCAATGGCATGTGTGGACACTCTCCAACTCTTTTCATCTCCTACAACAAACTCAGAATCATACTCTTCTGAAGCAGGAGCCAAAGGTGTTATATCAAATGAAGTTTTAGGAGTGCTCCTGATGCTGCTAATAATGGCCCTCAGATGTTGATGATGTATCTCCCAATCAGACCTGTGGTTGTGTTTCAGGTGCATTCTCATTGAGGAGGTGCCTAGGTATAAGCCTGCTTTCCCTGTGCTCACACAGACAGCAGATAGCAACACATTCAGATTTTGGATCATGAGTGAAGTATGTGCATTTTGTGAACTTCATTGACTGAGGGTTTCATGAGGGCTACTACTGTTGCTGGTGCTCAGTGTTGCTGCAATTGTAGTCATATCTGTCAGTAGTGCTTCAGTTCTAACAGCAGCAGAAGCACTCATCATAACTAGAGTTGGATCAGATGTTGATGACCTGTTTTGCTTGTGGTTATTCAGCACTAGTGTTTGTGGCTGGGTGTGAGTTGAACATGGAAACTGTGATATGCTGATGATGACTGACAGGATGATCATGTATTTTTTGGCATCTTGTCAAGGTTCAGACCTTCCAATTGGTTTCTCAAACAGTTTATAAACAAGCACAGTGCTCCTGTTCAGTAGTGGGAGATTGATCTATTACCTTTCAGCTAATTTTCTGTCCATGTTATCTGTCATCTGTACCTGAAGACGAGGAGGATGCTGGAAGAATATATTGTAGATCACCATCATCATCATTAATTAGGTCATCCTCGGCAATACCCACCACTTCTTCCCCACTACCTGTTAGGGACCAGGAACCAGACGGACACAAAAGTGTAAAGTGCAAAACACCTTTATTAAAAGAACAAAAGCAAATAAAGCAAAATCGTGATCCAGAAGCGTAAACCAAAAGACAAGCCGGGGTCAGGAACCAAGACAGGTATTCAGCCCAGCTGGGGGCAGGAATATGGAGATCAGTGAAGTCAGGAACAAGGCCAGGAGTCAAGAACCAGAAGGGACATCAGAGGCCCATCGGGCCTGTCTTGGAGTCAAGCACTTAGCTTCTGACAGATATGTGAGGGTTTTTATGATGAGTGAGGATTAGGATTGGCACTGAAGTTCCCTCGAGCAAATGCCTCCATTCTTTGAGAGTAAGTATTATTGCCAGCAACTCATGGTCAACAATTTCATAGTTGTACTCCGCAGGATTTAGCTTCTTTGAGAAATACCCACACTGGTGCAACTAGCTCTAAGGAGTAGGACATTGAGACAGGAGGGAGCCTACTCCTGTCTTAGAAGCATCGCCTTCAAGTATGAATGGAAGCTCAGTTTTCAGGTGTGCTCTTATCAAATACACCCCGGAACTCTTGGAACTCTTCAGGCAGCGAAGAGTCAGGGGATGTGGTTAGCACCTTCACCACTTTTGCTAGGCATGTCTCGGAACAGTTAGGTGACCATGCCATGACTTTGGCCCTTACCCAATCGAACGTGGGATTGTGTCTGTGCAACCATGGATAACCCAGGACCACAGGATAATGAGGCAAGTGGATCACCTGGAATTGTAAAGTTTCTTGATGGAGAGCCTCTACAGCCAGAGACAAAGGAGCGGTTTTGTTGGTGACCTGCGGTGGTTGTAGGGGTCTGCCATCAATGGCCAGTGGATTAGTACGGAGCTGCAATGGAGTGCTTCTGGGTGAAAGCACTGTCGATAAAGAGGCTCGCTGCACCGGAGTCAATAAGTGCCTTTGTAGTAATGGAACACTCACCCCAAGAGAGCCCAACAGAGACTAGAGGTTCATCCTTCTGGATAGCTGGGGACACTGAGATGCCACCTAAGGTCTGTCCCCTATAGGATCTTAAGTGTGGGTGTTTTCCAGGACGTGTGGGGCAAGTTTGCAGCATGTGCTCTGCCTTACCACAGTAAAGGCACAGGCCCTCCCTCCTCCTAAAGGCCCTTTCAGCCACTGAAAGGTGAGTGAACCTAAGCTGTATGGGCTCCACATTGCCTGAGGTCTCGAGACTAGGAGGCATGGGAGGAGGAAGAGGCACGGGTGGGGATGAAAATCTGGGGACTAAATGGATGGGATGCCTCTGCAGGCACTCCCTGAAGAAAGGTCTCTCACAGATACGGGATTCAATCAAGATACGATATGAGACCAGTTCCTCTAAATCTCTGGGGAGGTCCCGGACTGCATTCTCATCTTTAACTGTATCTGAAAGCCCATTAGAGAAAGCAGCCACGAGAGCCTCATTATTCCAACCAACCTCAGCTGCCAGGGTACAAAACTCTATGGAATAATCCAAAACCGTCCTTGTACCCTGCTGGATGGACATTAGTTGCTTGGCAGCCGAGGTGGAGCGGCCCGGTACATCAAATACCCTTTTAAAGGATGCCACAAACTCGGGGTAATTGTACACTATAGGTTTCTGTGTCTCCCAAAGGGGATTAGCTCATGCCAAGGCTCTGTCAGAGAGTAAGGAAATCACAAGGCCCACTTTACTCCTATCAGATGGAAAGGACTGTGGTACCATCTCCAGGTAGATACCAACCTGGTTCAGGAAACCTCTGCACTGGTTAGGGTTGCCCCCTTATCGCTGGAGAAGCGGGGCAGACCCAGTCATGCCTCTAGCAACATTGACAGCCGGAGCAGGGGCGGCAGCAGCTATAGGGACAGACTGCTCCGGGGGCTGCTGAGGCAATGGAGGCAGATGCACAGTACAGAGCAGCAAAGTCTGGAGGGCTAACGTAAACTGGTCCATGCGCTGGTCTGCCTGGTCCAGCCTGAAAAAAATATTCGGTGGATTGCCTATGCCTTCTGAATTCATGACCCTTGTGTACTGTTAGGGACCAGAAACCAGACAGATACAAAAGTGTAAAGTGCAAAACACCTTTATTAAAATAACAAAATAGCAAAATCGTGATCCAGAAGCATAAACCAAAGCCGGGGTCAGGAACCAAGACAGGTACACAGCCAATCCAGGGTCAGGAATACAGAGATCAGCGAAATCAGGAACAAGGCCAGGAGTCAGGAACCAGAAGGGATGTCAGAGGAAGCCAGGTCATGCACAGAAAATCAGGAACACAGTAAAACACTACTGCAGCCAGAATCAAACAGAAGGGCAAAAGGAAGTTGGCCAAGCTGCTTTAAATACCCTGGGAGGGTTGGCTGATAGCAGTCAGGTGAGCAGACAGTGGTCAACTGATTCAGCCTGATTCAGCAAAGGGAAGGCAGCAGTAATGTAAAGCAGAGTACTGGTTTAGCTCAGACCGTAGAACCAAGCAGCAAAGTTAGAGCAGCTCAGCCAAACCTTGACACTACCCTTATATTCCTCTAAGCTTTATGAAGTCTCAAACAATTTCTTTTTACTTTTCCAGGGATTTTTACATTGTTCACTACTAGTTTTAGGACAGGTTTTGTACTTGTTTGTGTCACTATCAGATTCAGCAGTTGGTTGAACTGCTACACATGTTTTCATTATGCCATCAACACTAGAATGTGACTCATTGTCATCTTCAGTGTTCTTAAAGGGTTTAGTAATATTACTACTGGTGGTGGTGGAGCTTTTTATGGGTCTTTGACAAACAGTCTCTTCAGAGTCAGGAAGAGAAGGATTATGATCATTTATTGCACATTCTGCAGCAACCATGACTGCAGTCAGTTTTTGGGCTACCACTTTGTTAACTTGTCCCTACATTGCTCCTACCCCTTTCACCCTGTACCTGCCCCTAATTCATTTGCCAGACATTATTAAACTAGTGTGTGCTAGTGTCATTTGGACAAGGGAATTGCTGTTGATATAGTATACTTGGATTTTGCAAGAACCATTAATACAGTGTCTCACAACAGGTTACTGCATGAATTAGAAGGTTTTGTTTTGGGTGGTGATATCTGTACATGGATTGAGAACTGGTTAAATGATAGATAGCAGAGAGTTGTTGTAAATTGAACCTTTTCAAGTTGGTCTAAAGTTGTAAGTGGAGTGCCACAGGGTTCAATCCTGGACTAAATTAGTTTTAATTTGTTTATTAATGATCTAGAAGTGGGAACTGAAGGTAGTGTCTCCATTTGTGCTGATGACACTAAGCTGTGTAAGGAAATACCTATAGGGCTGTATGTTTGTTCCCTGCAGAATTATTTCGATAAACTGAGTGAAATGGCAGAAAAGTGGTAGATGACATTTAAGGTAGATAAATGTAGGATTATGCATTTGGGCTGTAGAAACAAACATGCTACAAATAGTCTAAATTGGAAACAACTTGGAGAAACCTCATTAGAGAAAGATTTAGAAGTACTGATAGACGATAGACTTCACAGCAGTATGCAGAGTCACTCAGATGCTGCAAGATCAAATAGGCTACTAGACTGCATAAAAAGAGGTGTACATGCAAGGGATGCTAATATTATTATATCTCTATATAAATCTTTGGTTAGGCCTCATCTAGAATATGGAGTACAGTTTTGGGCACCAGTTCTTAAAAAAAAAAAAAAAAAGACATTATTGAACTAGAAAAAGTGCAGAGACATGCAAAAAAACTGATAAAAGGATTGGAGGATCTGATTTATAAAGAGAGACTAGCCAAACTGGGTTTGTTTACATTAGAGAAAAGATTTTTAAGGGGTGATATGATTACCATTTACACATAGGTTCAAGGTCAATACAAAGAACTATCCAATGACTTATTTACAAAAAGAGCTGAGCTAAGAAAGAGAGGAAATCCATTAAGACTAGAGGAAAGGCACTTTCGACTAAAATACATTTTTTTTTTACAGTAAGGGCAGTAAAGCAATGCATTGCATACCCCTCTGGCACTGAAAGGGTTAAAATAAAAATGAATGGATCACTCCAACACTACAAGTTTCGTATCAGTACATGCTGCTTTATCAAGTGTGTGGCTCGAACAAACAAAAAGCTTATGAGCCTATTGGGACGTTTTCTGTTAGAGAGAGCTAGAGCCGGAGGAAATGTAATAGGCATAGATGGGCCGCACCATGATAAAAATGAACAGTTCTTTTGAGGTCCTCAGTTTATCGGGGGGGGGGGCTGCAAGCTGCCTAGGGCCATAGGTTTGACATGGCTGCCTTAAAGGGTTAATAATACATGCCTGATCACATAAAGTGTACTGTAAAATGAAATATAAAACTAAAATTATGAAAACTACATATTTTGTAGCAAGCTGCAACTTAAATAATCCACCAGATGGAGCCAGGAAATATTTTAATGTAAACGACAGAGTTCTTCTGGGAGCAGAGGTCACGGCTGTAAATTTGAAAATCTCTCAAGCTTAGCATTTGTATATTACAAGGGAGCTCAGCAATTCACAATGAGTTTATATCTATGAGACCACAGAGGGGCTTATTTCAAATGACTTTTAATTAGTACGGCTCAAATATATGTTTAACCCTTTGAGTTCCAGAGGACTGCATGTCCCACAACAGTTCAAATGGCCAAAGAGAGACACCTTTGTTTTAGGTGATGTTGCATGGGGTGGGCAGGGCATTACAAATAATGAATAGGTTATTTCATGACCTATTTTGTGTAACTGAATAAATGATGTAGAGCAAATCAAAGTAGTTTATCTACACAGACTAATGTATAATCACGTATTCTGGAGTTCAAACAAGCGATAATGTGAGTTTTATTGCTGTGAAGCAATGTGATAAACTTATATACACACCACACAGTCTGTTCTCCTAAAAAGAGGGAAACCAGGATAGGACAGTGGGATCCAGGTCTCAAAGAGGGTCTGCCCCTCCTAAAGACTAGGGTTGCCACCTTTTCTTTAAAAAAATACCGGCCATGGCATTCCCTCCATAGACTTAACATTGGACAGAAGCCAAATTTTTACCGGCCTGCCGGTAAAATACCGGCTGGGTGGCAACCCTACTAAAGACAGACACTTGGGAGGTATGGAACTGGGCTACATATTGCTTTGCCATGTGTTTTGCACCCCTCTGGTACTCAAAAGGTTAACCCTTTGAGTGCCAATTTATACCTCCTGCCACTCAAAGGGTTAAAACAAACTGTTGGTAACAGTGCCAACCTGTGTCCTGAAGATATTTTTTTTCTAATGCATGCTATGAGAGTGCAGTGGGGTAAATGCATGAATTCTGCAAGCAGCCACACTTGTGTTTGTGTCTCTAATTCCAGTGGCTGCTCGTTAGGTTATGCATTACAGTATAGGATTGATGTACTGTATACCGGTGGACACAGTCCACCAATGTTGTGCTTTAATGCCAGAAACCCCCAATGTCATTTCCACAGCCTGAGCATTTCCTGTATGCCTGGCTTAATACATTGACGTAATCAAGGAGTAGAGGAAAGGCACATCTGGAGCACCAAAAGACAGCCCCATTGTCCTCCCATGGGCTAACATTGGGTACCAAATACACTAGGAAATTCCACTGTGCTTAAAGGCATTTATGAAATTACTAAAGTGTAAAAAAGTATGTGTTTTTCATATAGTATCACTTTCTGGAAATAGTTGTGAATAGTAGCCTAGGAGTAAAAAAGCCAGTGACCCCCCCTCCCCCTCCATTTGATGGGAGTGAATGTCTATTTTCTAAAATATTTATGCCTCACTGAATTTTCTTCATACCTGTAACTGTTATGCAGGGAAGTGATTTCAAAAAAGGAAAACAGCAGGTGCACTTTTGTGCTTCTGGCACTACGTATGGTATGTAAACCTATACCAATGGGGATGCCATTTTTCTTGGGGTGTTAGAAAGTGCTGAAAACCATAAGAAATGGCATGGTTTTCAAAGATTTTAGTAGCTTTAAAGTGTAAAACAAAAAATGTGTATATCAGCATAGGGATAGAAAGTCAAAAATACTCTTAATAACAAAAAGAAAACCAGTAGGTGTAGTTTTTTGCTTCTGGCATCCCTTACAGTATACCGATTCATACGGGTTGCCATGTTCTGTCCTTTTCCTGACCTGTTTTCCGATTCCTTTCCTGTTTTTTTTATTGTTTATTTCTGTTTGCCGGATACTTGTTCCCTGCCCAGGGTTTTTTCCCTGAGCCTTTACCAGTTTGTCAGGACTGGCATGTGATGGAAGCATTCTAGTGCATATTTTGTTGTTTCCAGTCCTGTTCCTGAGTTCCCTTGGCCTTCCCCTAAAGAGATTTCTTTGTATCTACCTTGGCCTTGTTTCCTGACTACTCTTCTGCTTACTGACTTTATACAGTGCTACATTGATTGAATCTTCATTATGGGCCCCAGCTCACCTTCTCGACTACTCTTCTTCTTGTCGTTTGTGTACCTCTTTGCCATCTGTTGCCAACCCTGCTAGAACAACTATCCAACCTTTCAGCTGCCTTATTCTGCTTTTTGACTCATTTGACCTGTCAGAGTAACACCGTTCACCAGAGCAGTCTGAGTTAACTGCTTCAACCTTCTGTCGTTCCTGCTCTCATTTGATGACTTCTCTTTCTGTCTGTCCTGCTGCTATTCATCTCCCTGACTTTCAGTTGGATTCCAGTCCTAACAGTCGATCTTCGAATTCTCCAATATCAGGTTGCATCTCTGAGTCAGAGGTTGTACTCTAGTTCACCAGCTCAGCAACCTTTGACTGGTACTATAGGTATTCCCTGTGTCCTTGTTTGTTTCCCTCCCTTGATCCCAGTAGGTAGTTACTATCCCCTAGGCAGTTATCCTGGGTGTGGGCTAGCTCCTTGTGGTCAGCACCTTTAGTTTGGCTTCAGCCTCATCAAGGCTGTCTGGGGGGGTAGTCTACACCAGCCAGCCTCATACCCCACTCTGCAATACTCAGCATCTGGGCTACTGGGGACTCCCCTGCTGTGTGCCTGTTGCTGTGTATCTGTTATTGCCTATCTGTTGCAGCTGTGTTATTTCCAAGTGTATCCATGCTCTGGGTATTTTGTATATTATATCAAATAGCAGTCTGCTTATTCTCTATGGAGTTACTCCACCACAGAGTGTGGTTTCAGGTGGCTTACATTGGGCTTCCAATGACAGGGGGGTAATTTTTCTCACAAGTGCAGTAGCCAATGAATATAGCAGGGAATTCCATGCTTTTCAAAGATTTCAGTACATTTGAAGGGGGGAAAATGTAAAAAAATCCAGCTAAGAAAGGCAGCTACCCCCTAATTTTTTGTGGTGGGTTATCTTCTTTACAAAATAGTATGCATTGTTTACCTTTTCTTCTTTTCTGTAGTTCTTACAACCATTGTAGTACAGGTAAGTCATGTTTGGAAAAAATCGAAACAAAACATGAGATTGCAGTTGATGTAGCTTTGTGGTTCTGGGACCTCCTACACTATATCAGCTCATACCAATGGGGTGCTATTTTTCACACAAGAACAGTAGCTAAAGAATATAGTAGAAAATGCCATAGTTTTCAAAGATTTCAGTATATTTAAGGGGTGGAAATGTAAAAACAATACCTATTATTTCTTGTAGCACCACCTTCTGAAAATATTTGTGCACTCCAGCAAACGGAAAGAAAGTCAGTTGACCCCACAATTGAAGCTGTAGGATATTTTCTTTTCAAAATGGTATGCTATGTCTACCTGTTCCACAGCTTTAGGTTTTTGGGGGCCCTAACAGAAAAATTCACATGGGGTCCCCCTTTACTCCTGCATTGGTATTTCTAATAAGACGTTGCAATCAGATTGTATTTACATCTGACAACAGTATTGTATAAATGAAATGAGGCCATAAGCAGCCACTTATTCTGCTGAAATTGTAGTGCCAAGACTGACTTTTTCTTCATTTCTTAGCTGATATAACCATTTTAGTACAGGCAAGTCGTGTTTGAAAAAAAATGTAAGAAAAAATGTGAGATTGTAGTTGGGGTAGTTTTGTGCATTTGTGCACACCAGGTTGGGGTAGAAATGCAAATGACCCCTCATCTGATGCAGTAGGATATCTACCTTTAGGAAATATATACTTTGGTACAGTACTGAGATATTTTAGGGTAGTTTTACTATGTGACTAATAGAATGTGCATTTTAGTTCATAAAATTAAAGATGCCAAATGTGTCCCATCTGAGCCCAAGGTGCGGCCCTGACATTTTGAAAAAAACCTTTTTACCTCATTAGCTAGCACACACAAACTAATAGGCCAGGTATCCTTTTGAAATGTTGAATGATTAAGAGCGTGCAACATTTCAACTATTTCACCACATCGCCATGATCAAAATGGCGGCATGACAATCTTGTGCTGCATGACAGCGCGAGATTGTCGTGTCGCCTACTTAATGGTCGCATTTGTATAGCTATAACATACACACAAACGCATGTGTTATATACATAGAGATCCATTCTTACACATAACCCTGCAGGTACATGCAATATTACATGGAGATCCATTCTTACACATATCCCTGCAGGTACATGCAATATTACATGGAGACCCATTCTTACACATATCCCTGCAGGTACATGCAATATTACATGTACCTCTGTAAACGGACATGTGTGTCCATGGTTATGTTTTGCTGACACTGCCCTGCTCTTCAGACCTAGCAGCTACACAAACAGACACACTGTAGGAGCCGCCACCCGGACACTTACTTTACAAGGGAGCCCATGGTGTCCAGTGTCCGGGGTTCAGCCGGGCTTTTCTCCCTCACTCACACAGAGCCATGGTCACCAAGCCGCACACCCACCTTGGGCTTTCTGGAAGTTGTAGTTCTCCATGCTTCTGTCTGACTGAGAGTATGGAAAGGCAAACTACAACTGGTGCAGCCTGTCACAACATGTCCAATGAGAGTGCGGGAGGGCTAAAACAAACCTAAGGCGAGAGTGTCATGCTGGCACAAGTTGTTTCATGGAGGGAGTGGCGTGGGTCATACTGAGGACAGAAGGGTGATACATACCGTCAAAGGGTCATAGGAGAGATGGTTGCTATTCTATACATGTTATAGGAGAGATGGGTAGTATAAAATATGGGTTATATACTGAGGACGGAAAGGTGCCACATGACATAGGGAATATCCTGTGCTGCAGATGTATGCGACCATTAAGTAGGAGACATGACAATCTCACGCTGTCATGCAGCTCGAGATTGTCACACTGCCATTTTGATCATGGCGACCTGGTGATTTACTTAAAAAGTTGCACGCTCTTTCACGTGCGACCTTTCAAAAGTAAACCAATAAGCCACTAGGGCAGAACTTTCTCTTTCACTTTAACAGTGTTTGACTGATGACCTACAGTTTTTCAGAATAGTTCTGTCTGTTAAAACGCATATTCTCAGTGACTTCATAAAAACTGAACAGCGATTAGCGCCAAGCATTTAATTGGGCAATCTTGTACAGATAAAATTCATTAACCCTTTTATATACCGCTTTGGTATACAGCTAAAAATAAATAAATAGCTAAAAGGTTATAATTCACCATTGTTAACTATAAAAAATAAAGCAATGCAGCCCTCAGACATATACATTTCTGATCATGTGTCCCAAGGCCAAAAAATATTGTATTCCCCTGTTATACATATTGTACCCAGAGGATTCCGAACTTTTAAAAATAATTCAACTTTTCGCAACCAACATAAATGTTTGGATATATGTTTTATGATATTGGTAAATTAAGTACATTTTTTACACTTTTTTATTTAAAAAAATCATAACTTATTGCACTATGCAAAAATGTACTTTTTGTGAGGTGTCATGAAAAAAGCTGAATTTGTTGTGAGAAATGCAATATCTAGTTTTCCATATATATCTAGAAATGGGAATAATACTTAAACAGATGGATAGCAAAAATTCTGTAAATGTACCTGACCAGCAGGGTTTAAAAAAATTCCCTAAACCTCTGGTAGAGGAAGGGTTTAATATGTGCATGCCTTAAAGTGGGGTAACACCAATATCACCTGTAGCTCAGAATTCAAAAATTGATAAATCCTAAAGCCGATGCATTACATGCCTTTGCGTTTTCCATGTGCTGTTAGTTTTCATTACAAAGAACTAAACATACTCTAACCTAGAAACCTCCCTAACCAACTGACTGACTATAAATCAGTTATTTTTACTATTGTATTTTATATTAACAATGATATTCTAATATGAACCTGTTCTTAAATTTCCTATTTAAAATCTGGAAACAGAACCTTTATTTTATTCTAAAGCTCAGTGGGGGTTTATATTTAGAGTGGTCCTTAAGTCATGGCAACTGGCAATAATGTCAGATCTTATTTATAAATTAGTAAGGGCATCGTTATTAATATGGAGTAGTATTTAGTATTCTGATGTTAACACTTGGGGGGAGATTCACTAAGCGGTGATAAAGTGGAGATGTTTATCACTTTCTAATCCCTATGTTATTCTGTTATCTTTTGGATCAACAGCGGAAAAACATGAATAGGAAAAGAGTTGAACTTGATGGACACAAGTCTTTTTTCAACCTAAACTACTATGGAGCCTATGCACTAAGATCTCCAAAATTGAAGCAATCTTAGGGCATAGGCTCTATAGAATAACATAGGAATTGGAGAATTTATAAACTGCAGAAGTCATCTCCACTTTATCACCTCTTTATCGCTGCTTAGTGATTCTCTCCCTGGAATGAATAAGAACAATTTATAAATGTTGTTAACATTTCTGTTAACTGCTCAAGAATATTCACAAGCTGTATCATCACTTTTCTAGAAGCACAACTACATAGAATTGAAACTTCCAAAATTGGCAAAATCTTCCTTTCAAATACCATCCTTCTGTCTTACGCACTTTTGTGACACGTTTTTTCATAAATTCAGTTTTATAAATCTCCCTAAATGTTCTGTTTTGCTTATACTCATAAGATTTTAAAGGGATAGTAACTCTTAATAAGTAATAAATATATCTATATTGTACTGTGTATCCTCCTGTGTAAAGCAGGGATAGTCCAACTGCAGAGAGTTGGTTTATTCAAAAGATATTGCAGGTCTAACTTGAATTTTTTAGGTACAATATCTACATGGCCTGAAATTTTCCAGTGGTGCTGTTATTACACCACTCTATGGACAGCTCTGGATAGTGTAGCATCAGTGCCACAATAGAATTTCAGATCATGGAGGTACTGCACCTCAAAAATGCATGTTTTAGCTGCAATAACATTTTAATAAAACAACTCTCAGGAGACTAAGGCCTACAATATATATATATATATATATATATATATATATATATATATATATATATATATATATATATATACAAAATATGAATAATGAAACCAAATGGAGCGGACATAGTAAAAAGCCTTGTACTGACTGTTGCCTGTCATTTAGAGGAGTAGGAAAACTGACTCGTCTTGTCTGGCAGTGGGGTTGGAACATTGGCGGCTCTATATTTTGGGGGTCCCTAATAGAAAAATTCACATGGGGTTACATGTGGCTGCATTACTGCTGCAGGGCACAGTGACCAAGTAGAGTCCCTAATCAGCTGCTCATTCTGCTTATATTGTAGTGCCACCATTGGGCTGGAATGCAAGCTAAAACTGTAACAAACCAGTCCCTAGCAGTGTATGAGGGCATCTGGTCTGGGTAACAAGTGACTATGAACTGCAAAGCTGGATGCCTCTCAGTTTTCAGATACCTGCTATGCCCCCATGTGACTTGTGGCGTCTCACAATGCATCTCTAGCTTCTGTGACAGGTAATCATCCCAAAGGAGTGAACCTGCCAAGGAGATACTAACATAATGAAAGTTGCCCTTTAAGTCATGAGATAAATATTTGAAAACTAACACTAATAACCGTTTCAGTGCTACAGGAGTATACGACACATTCTAAAATGGTATCTTGGAGATTGTTTTTACTATTTATTTTATGCATTCTGTGAGTGAAGTTCTTGACTTCCCCGAGTGCTTGGAAAATGAAATAAACCCATAACTTGTTTATTGACACAACTGTTGCTATCGTCAGAGCACACCTTGTGCTGAGATTATTATAAAGTTTTCTGATTACAAAGACAATGCTCTCAGTTATCATTCCCAAAGGGCAAAAATGAAAAGAGGACTGAAATAAAAGCTCCATTTCAAAGACTGTCTGCCTCGTTTGTTATGTTTGTCAGTGTGAAAGAAATAAAATAATTAGTTTCTTTCATGGCCGACTGAATGTTTAATTAGATAAAGAATATGTAAATGAAAAGCATTTAGTGAATATTTTTTTCTGTTTAAAGAGAATAAGTGAATTATCTACAACACAAGACAAATACAGATTGACAGTGTATCAGTTTCCAGGCTTCCTCTCTAAATTGATTTCAGTCATTTAGAAGGATCAGTTTTGTTGTTTGATGACACTGAGGCTGAAGTTCTATGAGGAACTGGAGAAATTGTGAGCAAACCAAGTGCACCATAAGTGATACGAAACATTACCTTTGATGTAAATGGGGCTTTTAAGCCCTTGCACGATGTCTCCCACACATTGAGAAAAATGCACTGGAAATCACTTATCCAGTTCCTATGTTATTCTATAGAACCTATTCACTAAGATCTCCAGAGCCAGAGAAATCTTGGTGTATAGGCTCTATAGAATAACATAGGAACTTGAGAAGTGATATCACTGGAGAAGTCATCTCTGCTTTATCACCTCTTTATCATGCCTTAGTGAATCTCCTGTCGGTAAGCAGGCCTCTCTGGTCTGCAAGTAAAAATACTGTATCACAAAATATATTATAACCATTTTTATAATTGTATAGTTTTCATTATTTAGATTCCCATGTCGATTACTAATTGAGTGTGTGTGTGTGTGTGCATGTATTTTTGCTTGTGTATGAGTGTGTACGTGTATGTGTGAGTATCTATACACGTATAGATATATAATATATATCTACATACCTGGTAAATTTCAAGATGAGTTGACCCTGAGATCTTTGAAATATTAACCCTTAAAGCTTCCCATAATGTAGATTTTATGTGATATGTGTCTGCTTGCTCTAACACAGAGGTGCTCCGGTCTGTGTGCGAGGGACCTTTAACATGCTACAGTTTGGATAACTCACTGCCTGAACACAAACAAGACAAGCAGGACATCTCCCACTGTCTTTCTGGTACTAATGGCACCAGTTTAGAGGCTAAGGAAACATTTAATTGGGGAAATTCATATAGTAGGTGACACAGACCTCTCTCACCCTGAGAATTTGGCCCTTCACCCTGAGACCCTGAGATTTGGGTCAAACCCTGAGAGTTCCCAGGTATGTATATCTATATATGTATATATATGTGTGTGTTTATTTTTGATTGTGTGCATGTGTTTATATGTATTTGTGTGTGTGCATGCCTGTGTACATATGAGTGTGTGTATTTATGTGTGTGTATATATTTGCGTGTGTATATATGCATTTGAGTGCTTGTGTGTATGTATTTGTATGTGTGTGTGTGTGCGCGTGCGTGTGTGTATTTAAGGCGCAATAAAGAACCACAACATGACCTTTGATATGTATAAATGACTTTTTGTATTTTTGACCCTTAAAACCTCTTCTTACCATTTTAGTTATTTTTAACATTTTCATTACATTCTCCTTAATTAAACAGATGAATAGAGAGAAAGTCTGTTAACCTTGTCTATTGTTCACAGAAAAAAAAACATGGACTATAGGAAAAAAAGGAACCTTGAACTATAGTATATCTATTAAGTGCATGTAAAAACTGTGTTGATTAGTTGAAAACGGAATGTCCTTCACATTATGTACTTGTTGCATTTTTCAGTATTTCCTTCATAACTTGCGAAAATGTGTCTTGTTGGAACTGAACCAGGTAGTAAATAAACAAAGGCAGTGCTTTGTAACACAATTTTGTTGAAAAAAGCCCTGAAAGATTCTAAACTCATCCAAAGAAACATTGTAACCTCATCACACCAATTATTGTTATATAAATACAAACACTGGCTCATTTTATCATCAACATTCCATGGTTAGTCTGGTGTTTTTCTGAGACTAGTTCACACTTGTGAGTTGAATGGGGCTGTGATATAACTCCATTCAAACCTTCTGTTTTGTCCCGCTGAAATGCATGTGTTTACTTGTGATCCCATTATCAATGGGGTGTACAGGAGGAGTGACTGATGGGTGGTCTACTTCAGTATCAGCAGTTATTGGCTGATATCTACATGGGTTCTCCATTTATTGAACTTTGTCAAGTGCTTTGCAGTGTCCGGGATCTTAATATGAACAAACTGTACAATGACCCATAGGTCACCTTGCAGATTAGCTCTGATCAACTTCAGCTCAGTTCATCAGCACAGCTCAAGAACTCAGTAGAGTTACAGCCTACTTCTTAGGTTCTGTTCTTGAACCGTGAAATTGCCAGTGTGAACAGCCTAATAGGCAGCCAAGTATTTTAAGGTATTTGTGATACAACTGTGCTCTAACATCTCAAGTGGCTCTTAATATTGTAAGGGATTATTTACTAAACTACAGGTCGATAATTGTTGGACCTTCAGCTGTCGGGACTAAAACTAGCATCATCTTCCCTAGCCAACAGCTTTAGATATGGTGGGATTTATAGTCCCCAACAGTTAGAGGTCCTACAATTGACTACCCCAGGGGTTCTCAAAGAATTTTTTCTTGTGGCCGCCAATGCGGCCACAACAATGTTCTGGTGGCCGCACTGCGGCCACAGCAATATCGTGGTGGCCACACTATGATATTACATGTGCAGAAAGTACTATAATGGGATTAAGACATACAAAAATTGCATATAAATATGTGCAACAACAATATGTTTAAATCATACTACAATTTCAACAGAAAAAGTCTAAGGTCTTGAACAGTGTATGTTTTGTCATAGACTTCCCAACACACAGGCATAGCAAGGACAGCAGGATGGACAGTCAGAGAGGAAGGACAGTCAGAGAGAGAGTCTCCATCCTCTCTGACAGTCTATCTTTTCCACCTGACATCTCATCAGCATCTCTGATGCTTTGTCTTACGCTCTCTGACTTTCCACCTTCTCCGACATGCTACCCCTTCTAGCTGACACCCCACCACTTCTCTGTTGCCTTGTCTTCTTCTCTCTTTGACTCTCCATCCTCTCTGTCATGCCAACCCTGCTATGCCTGTGTGTTGGGAAGTCTATGACTGAGCATCCACTGTTCAAGACCTTAGCAGACGTCTCCTTTTTGAGATTCATGAAGTTGGATTCCACTTTTAATACAAATGTCCTTCTGCTGAATTATGCATGATTTTTTGTGTCACTGAGATGCGGCATTATTTCACAATAAATAAATACATATCTTGAATCACTCTGAGGCTGAAGTAATTTTGGAGTAAACCATCTGCCCCATAGGTGACAGAAAACAAGTCCCATTGATTTAAATGTTTTTTGAACCCTGTAATGCTAAAGACCTTTAGCAATAAAATGGTTAAATGCCAAATTTAAGTTGTCACTTCATTCCAGCCGATAGGCCAGTGAGTGTTGTAGTGTGTGTGTGTGTTGCACTCATTTGTATTGTGTTTTTTTTTATCAGTTCACCCCTTGAGTGCCAGAGGGATATGCAACGCTTTGCTAAGGAATGCATTGCATACCACTCTGGCACTCAAAGGATTAAGAGAAGAGCATTTACATTCACTTGAGAAACAAATTGCTTTGTAATGTGTAAGACACCTCTCTGGCACACAAATGGTTGAATGAGAGTTATAATAGACATCAAAAACCTACATTGTCATGGAGCTCCAGGCGTTCCTTATCACAGGAACAGCTACAGACTCCTCCGCTCTGGATATCCCTGCGTTCCTTATCAAAGTAACTGCTACAGACTCCTCCGCTCTGGATTTCCCTGCGTTCCTTATCACAGTAACAGCTACAGACTCCTCCGTTCTGGATATCTGGGTGTTCCTTATCACAGGAACAGCTACAGACTCCTCCGTTCTGGATATCCCTGCGTTCCTTATCACAAGAACAGCTACAGACTCCTCCGTTCTGGATATCCCTGCGTTCCTTATCACAGGAACAGCTACAGACTCCTCCGCTCTGGATATCTGGGTGTTCCTTATCACAGTAACAGCTACAGACTCCTCCATTCTGGATATCCCTGCTTTCCTTATCACAGGAACAGCTACAGACTCCTCCGTTCTGGATATCCCTGCGTTCCTTATCACAGGAACAGCTACAGACGCCTCCATTCTGGATATCCATGCTTTCCTTATCACAGGAACAGCCACAGAGTCCTTCGTTCTGGATATCCCTGCTTTCCTTATCACAGGAACAGCTACAGAGTCCTCCGTTCTGGATATCTGGGTGTTCCTTATCACAGGAACAGCTACAGACTCCTTCGTTCTGGATATCCCTGCATTCCTTATCACAGGAACAGCTACAGACTCCTCCATTCTGGATATCCCTGCGTTCCTTATCACAGGAACAGCTACAGGCTCCTCCATTCTGGATATCCCTGCATTCCTTATCACAGGAACAGCTATAGACTCCTCCGTTCTGGATATCCCTGCACCACTGTGTGAGCTTTCTCTTACTTTTGGTGCCCTTTGCCCAAAGTCAAGGTTTTTCATGGATAGGAAAACCAAAGTAAAAGCACATGGAACATGTTATAAATCACAGACCCTGCCAGATGTGAAAGAAGCCATCTGTTAGCCCTTTCTATCATGAGTAAAGCATGGAGGCAGCACATCTCTTCCCTAGAGGACCGCACTCAGAGGATCTCACCTGCCTCACTTCTGCACTCAGTCACACTCCCAACTTCAGGCACAGCCACAGGCAGCAGGACCAACTGTAATCTATATCCCTCTGAGTGCCAGAAGGATACTCAATGCATTGCAAAGAAATGCACTGCAAACCCTCTGGCACTCAAAGGGTTAATATACATGTCAATAGAAAGCTCAGAGGAGCGAAACAGCACAAACCACACACTCCTGCAAATGTGAGTGAGTACTAAGTAGCTGGAATTGTTGAGCAGCCCATGCAAAACACTCCTCATGAAGAAGGTGAGCAAACTACCAGGAAAATGAGTTACAGCTGTTTTGTTTTTTGAGTCAAGGAGTCTCTGTAAATCAATCTGAAGTGTGTGTTTGCTGCCATAAGGAAAACACGTCTAAAGGCTCCTCTGTGCTGCTCAGCGATTACTGCAAAGTGAAAGACAGAACACATGTCCTTCCATTGTGCACTTAACTGGTCAGAAAGTGACTTGAGCATGAAAAGGCACATTTATTGGCTCCCCCAGTACAATAAGTACTGAACAGCATGAGGAGCATGCAGACGTGAAAACTTTCATGATGGCAGCATACACACACATCCACAAGAGGAAAGGTATACATCCACCCCTCTCGTACCTGATTATTTGGGCTACTTAGGCAGACAAGGTGTTTCCAGGACACTGTTCCCTCTGCAAGACACCCCAGCGGCAGTACTTGGAGCACTTCCTGTGACAGCAACATGCAGATGACAGCTGTACCCAAACTGCTGGCAACTCCGAATGCTCCTTCTCAGCGTGCTTTGTTTGTCTCTGCAAAGAGGCAACCCGCTCTGCTGTCAAACCTATCGATGATCAGGCTCCAACTAAGTTCTGGGCTGGCCATGCTCACTTACACCTTCTCACAACTTTACTGCAAGTGGGAGATGAAGTGAAGCTGAGGTCCACCTGCCCAGCCCGCCCCTGCTTCCACCTGCAGCTCTTGTGAGTGCCGTCCGCTCAGGCATGCACTGTGATGAAGATGCTGGGGCGGGCTAAACAAGGATTGGCTGGCTGAGGCAGCCTCAGGCGGGAAGCCTCAGCCAGTCAGAATTGTACTTTTTTTTTTTAAATGACAGCAACCACTATGTCCGTAAGGAGCTAGGGCACCATTTCTGCAATTCTCACGGTGACCGCACAAAAATACTCTGGTGGCAGCATGAGGCCACGGTGGCCACACTTGACAACCTCTGGACTACCCTATACTAAGCCATGGAAGAAAAATCACGTGCATTTTGGAGCATAGAAATTGTGATGAGCCTGGAGCAAATGCAAATTGATGAGCAATACATGTGTGATGTTACTTTTCACTGGTTGTATTGCCTCCTTTCATGTCAGGTTAGTAACAATTCTCCTTCCACTGCACTTAGTGAAGAAGCTTACAGACTACCATGGAACTAAAGCTTACTATGTTAACCCTTTAAGGACCACACACTTCTGCCATCAGAATTCATGGGGCCTAGGACAAGTTTTAGAGCCTGGGCCTCCTATTTTTACATTGCCTAGCCATTTTCCTTCCATATATGCATAACAGATGGATATACATAAATAGGAGTCCTTCATCCAGAAGTCAGATATTTCTGAGACTTTAGCCCTGAAGGGTTCAACACAATCACAGAAGGAGGGGCATTAAAGATGAGGGGAAAGAAGAGCAAAGAGGAACTACATAACAATATTTACTCACCTATACTCCTCTTAGCAGTGATACCATGCAATGTTGTGTGTCCTGTGGATCCATCCCAAGTGGGCTGCTGCAAGAGAATTAGCAGGGGTAGGTAGGGAACATGGGGAAAAGCATTTTACCTCTGGGTCTAAGAAGAAAGACCCTGATCCATCACCTTTCTCTTTCCATCTGACCCACTTTCATTTATTCTTCTGTCAGCCCCAGTGAACCCTCCTACTATCTGCTTAGAGAGGAGCTTTTCAGCTTCATGTCAAGGGTGTAGACAAGAGTCCTTGGCATGACCGACCCTTCCTCCCTATACCTGGCTTTCCAGATATAGGAAGGTGGGATGGGTGGGAAGTGTATCTTGACTGGGCCTTCTCTCTCCACGATAGAAATTAGGAGTAAATTGCAAAGATTGTCTGCAAATGGTAGGGCTGAAGGTTCATTGGGGCTTGCAGCAGACTATAGGAAAATCGACCAGTATGAAAGATGAAGGTGACAGACTTTGGCCTCATTTTACTTGCATCTAGAACTGTGCCATACATATACAACTGTCCTCCCAACACTTTCCTTCTCACCAGGCCTTGAACAACAGTACCCCCTGTCCCCACCTGATGGCGGCCATGGGACCAGAATGGTGTACAAAATATTGCTTTGCAGTGTATTACACCCCCTTTTGTACGTAACTGGTTTAAGTTGCATGAAAAAAGAATCATGTAAAATATATTTTCACCTTTGCTGCTTTTGGTTTGTCTCAGAATTACTCAAATTTTCATTTTTGAACATATGGCCCTAAGAAGTCTAGTCAGTTTCAGCCACCAATAACAGAGGAAGAACTAAACATTTTGCTCTGAATGTGCCACCAAAAAATTGCACCTGTACAACACAAACAAAAATTAATTTACTCTCTCTCGCTCTCTCTCTGTCAAATGAAACTATATGTAAATCTGGGCTGGAAACTCACATCTTAGGAGGAAGTGTGTGTGTGTGGGGGGATACCCTGTAGAAAAACATATGCCAGGTATATCCAGGTGGTCACATCTCCTGCCCAAACATAATGATTTCTTTGTCCAATAGTCTTGTTTAGTCATGAAAAATTTGTTCAATTGTGCCTTTAATTTTAGTGTAGTATCCCTTTTAGTATCTTACCCACTATGAACGTCAAACTTACCTATAACTTCCAGGGTTAGATCTCACCCCCATTATAAATAATGGGACCATATCTACTTTCCTCCAATCGAGACTGAATCAATAATGTATTAAATATAATGGCCTTGCTATTACTGAACCAAACTCTATAAGTAAACTTGGATGTAGGCCATAAGATCAGGATGCTTTATTCACTTTAATGTTTTCCAGTTTCTTTTTGGACTTTGTGCTTAGTAATCCATGTATGAAATGGTGGAAATGCTATGCTTTTTCTCCTTTTACCCAAAGGCTTTCATTGTAAACCAGTGCATGCACCTGGGAACTTTGCTGGCAGCAGCCCCCAGAGCGACAAGTATAGGTGGAGGTGGGAGTGTCCAAATGATGTGATTCATGTCACAGTGTGGGTGGGGCTGCATAGAAGTTGGTGGGATTGTGAAAGGGAAGGTGGGTGGTTATCCTAAAAATTGGTGGAACAAGGCAGAGTGGGCGGAACAGGTGAGACAGTGGGTGGGGTTAGCACACATCTCATTTACCTGCTGAATGAATAATCGTTTGTCTCAGGAGACTAAGTAAAAAACCCTGAGTTTCCTGTGGGCTGGTGCAAAAATAGCCATGGCCTCCCCATGGAGCTCCCCCACGGTCCTCTCTCCAGTAATGCAGAGCTCGGGGTGATGATGTCATCTCTCAGCGCTTTGCATTACTACAGTGCCGACGAGGGAGAGCTCTTCTGCTAGAGATCCGTGGTGCAGACAGGGGGATTGTATGGGGTGGCCGGGGCCCCTGGAGTGACGGGCTTGTTCGCAGGTGTGATCCTTGTGACCCCTGTTGTTATGCCACTGTCTTTTATATAAGAACAAGTGTAATTTTGTTCCTTTAAAAGGAAGCACTTAAATTCTGTTCCAAGGCAATTACCTTTTTAATACCCTTATAGACATTACATTAAAACAAGAGCTTCAGACAGACTCGTTCATGTGATAGGATAATAGAATTCGGTTCTTTTTCAGAGTTTTTCTTTTAGGCAATTATATGTCTTACTCTTAACCACATAACGAATTCATTTAAAAGTGTCTTCACATTGGGATTGCAAGTATTACTGTCTCCTGCAGTGATTATGTAATACACACTGAAATCATTTAACTCCTTGGATTCTGGAGAGGTCTCCAACACACTGATTCACAACGCAATGGAAATGTCTCTAGAATGCAAAGGGTTAAATCAAGCGTGAAGCACCGAGCCCCTATTGAAGAATGCAATTACTAAGTTAATGAGAGTAGATTCCAACTAAGCAAGAAAATGCTAATTTTGATGTTTACTACTCTATTTAACACTTAGGTCAATATTCACAAAGGTAGTGGAGCAATTTTGGGGCACACGAAGCGCCCCATAGAGAACAAATACAAATTCCTCAGATACCCACTTATTTAAATGGGGCTTTGTAATACCTTACTATGGCCAGAAAATCCTAATGGCCTCATTTCATGTCCTTGGAGGCAGACAGTTACTAGCAGGGCTATAGGACCTAAAACTCTGCACACAACACATTGTAATCTTAACTCTTTAAGGACCAGTGAGGTGTGAAACTCATTGCTTCACAATACACTGTGCATCCTTCTTTTCCTTATACCTTTAAAGTGGGACAATCCCTCCAAATAAAGTGACCCCCAAATAATTATTGATATAGTGATAAGCATAGAAATATTAGTATTATACAGAACAATCCAGCGTTATTAAGAAATCCTACTTGACTCGAGACTGACGGGTAGGCATCAGAGCAGACATCTTGTCTTGGAGACATCTGGGTGCCTGCACTGTCCGTCCTGGTCTCTTCCAGGATTGTTGAGGAGGCATTGCATTGTACCATAAGGTAACAGGAAGTGACTGACAGTGCAGGCGCAAAGATGCCTCTAGAGCAAGATGCCTGCCCGTCAGTCTCGGATCAAGTATGATTTCTTAAAAAAGCTGGACTTATTCTGGTATTTATATGCTTATCACTATATTAATAATTATTTGGGGGGCACGTTATTTGGAGGGATAGTTCCACTTTAAGGAACAGTAGGGTTCACAACGTGTAGTGCATCTCTTTGGCCTATAAGGGATTAAAAGATTCAGTAGGCTCATGCACTCTGCCTTAGAAAAAATTAACAGCAACTGTCATGTCCGCCTCTATTGACATGACATCTACTACTGATTGAAGATTTTATGTCTTGTACAAAGGCACCATGGCAAAATTCATAGGGGCCTCTAAGATTTTATGGCTATAGTAAAGTAGGCAGTGGTTATTAATAAGAGGTGTTAGTGCTCCTTAACCCCTTGAATGTGTTGGAGATATGTCTAGCATTAATGGAGTTAAAACCCCATCAAGTTAGTTTTAAGAACTGCTGTGGCCCCCTCAGTGGATTTGTGAATGGAGGCCCCCAAATAGAGGTTAACACTTCTTCAGTTTAGTTGCAGCCTTCTACTTTCTTTCTTCCTATTTGTGGGAAAAGCATCCACATTAACATTTGGTCATGTGACCATAGAGTTAAATCTCTTCCTATCTGTAAAAATTGGACTGCTGGAAGCCTAAGGTGAGGCTTCTTGAGTAGGTTGACCAGACTTCCCCTTTAATCGGGGACACATAGGAAAAATGCATACTGCAGGGCTGCTTTGATTTCAGTGCAGTCCCGAAATATGCCTATTTCCTGTGTGTCCCCGGTTAAAGGGAAGGTCTGGTCAGCTTTTTCTTGAGACTGGAGGCCCCCAGCAAATTTCTGGTATAACCATGCATTAAAATGCCCCTGAACCCCATTTAAATTGAAGGAATGTTTATTTGTCCCCATAGTGGGCAAATAAAAATACCCCAAATTCCAAGTGCATTGGAGATCTTTCTAGCATTCAAGTGGTTAAAAGGCCCCTTTTAAATGAACTGAGATTGTTATTTGTTGTCTGTGGTACAGTTGCCACACAGTTGTTCCATTTGATTTGTGCATATTGCCCTGTATCTTCAGCTCAGTCTAACAAATGATTTGTTTACTGTTTGGATAGAAGAATTTAAAGAGATAGTAATGTTTCATAATAAAAACAGCTCCAATTAATCTTCATAGTATTTGGGCCATTGAAAGTGTTATTTCAGTACTGTCAGAGTTGTAGTTCAAGAGTAATTGAACAATAAAGTATCCCCCCTCCCACCCCTTTTACTGATGTAACACTACTCACCTCAGAGCAGCAGGGTGTTGTCTAAGTGGATTGCAGAGAGGGACAATCTTCAATTAACATAAGGGGAAATCCTTAAAAACCTGTCAATGGGGGTGGGGCTTTCATTGGTCTCACAGTAAGAAGATTGTCCCTTGCTGTGAGCTGTCTGGTCTGTGGACCAAATTCCACATCTGAGGGGAGGTGGCTTACACTAGGTAAAATGGGTGGGAGGGGGAAACTTTATCATTCAATTACTCTTGAACTACAACTCTGACAGTATTGAAATAACACTCGCTGTGGCTCAAATACTATGAAGTTTAATTGGAGCTGCTGCTTTTGTGAAACATTACTATCCCTTTAAGTTAGATAGATGTATGTATAATATACTCATAACCCTGTTTTATACCTGCATTCAGATATAAAGAAAAGCCTTCTAATCTGATTTAAAAAATTAGAACAGTTTATTAAAATCCCCATTTAAATAATTGGGTAAATTGTATCTCTATATTATGATGCAGATGCTCTAGAAATGCATTTTTTAGCTTTTTGAATACAACCTCAAGTTTTCACTGCTATTGTCATGTGGAATTTTTAACATAAACAATTACATTTAAGTCCTAACCAGAACTGGCATCTGTCAGAATCCTTTTTAAAAAAGTTCACACAGAGGACTCAACTTTAATTTCACACCATAATGTGTGTGTCATTGTAATTATAGAATATATTATTTATTTAAACATATTTTTTTAATTATGTTTCTGACATCTAGTGCATTTTTCATGTTAGCAAAATGTTTTGCCTTGCGCCTCAGCGTCTTTGAGTTTAGTATCATAGGAGCACATGTATACAGACAAAATTAACCTGTTAAGTGGCAGAGGGGTGTGCAATGCATTGCAAAGCAATATGTTGCTTACCCCTTTGGCACTCAAAGGGTTAAATCAATTCTGGGTCAAAATAACTGCAACATAGGAAGCAAAAATGTCACAATTTCTCATTGAATTGGAACTTTTAACCCCTTGAATGCAAGAGAAATCTGCAATGAATTGCAGATCATTCTAGCATTCAGGCCATTAAATGTACCATTTAAATGAAGGTGACTTTGAGAAATGTTATTTATAACCTTATTGAATAACACAGAAGACCTTACTATGATTTAAATTCAGTCATCAAGCATGTGATCCTCTATTGCTGTAAACTACACTGGATTGTTCTGCACCCTCAAGGACTGTCAAGCTCAGCTGTGGTGCTCAAGAGCCAACAAAAGGACATGCTTTCAATATCTTTCTCCTTGAGCACTGATAGATGAAATTGTGACATAGTCACCTTAATAGATACAGCTGTGTATTAATATCAGAAAATATGCACTGTTTTTAGCTCTTGAACGTAGATGATCATAACTGTCCTGTAAATTTGTTTTTCATCCAAATCGTTGTTTTTGGAGACTCAAAACACTTCATGCACAACAGCTGTTTGGATTTTACGTTTCAATAGAAAAGAGGTTCCCTTATCTTTCAATGTCATCCTCAGCATCTGCCTGTGTAGGTCAAATATCTGAGTAAGATAGGGAAAGTCTATCCCCCTCCCACTTTCCTAATCATCAGAGTCTCCATTCTTGGCTCAGGCCCATTTTCCTTCACTCTCCTTGGCCTGCTCCCCTCCTTTCCATCTCATTTGCTCACTTACCTCCCTTCCATGTCATTCACCTCACCTCCACCTCAATATCCTTGCACCCCCCCATGTGCTTCACCTTCTCCTCTTCACCATTTTTTCCAGATGTTCTGGATTCATCTCTAAAATGAATCTTCTGACCAATTTGCTCATCCCTACTCTGGAGGACCAGAGTTGAGTACCCATGATCAAATCCATGCTGAATGTTACTTCTAGACTCACCTCTCCTCCAGTGTTGTTCAAATCTTTATTCTTTATTGACATCCCCTACACAATAAATGTAACCAGTTGAATGGTAGCAATGTCTCCATAACATTGATGCTACTGCTAGTGGCTCAACATTACTGTAATTCACATATTCATCATTGGAGTAGTGAAATTTAAGTCCAGCAGCTAACTCTATCTCTTCTTCCTGCTACTATCGCTGTCTCTCCATACTACCTCTCTCTTCTTCCAGCATATAGCGCTTCCTCATTAACACTGATCATCCCACAGCTCTGTCTTTCCCATAGCACCTGACTCCCATTTCAATGGCTATCTCTCTTTCCCTCCCTAGCACCTATCTCCTGTCCCAGCAGTTAGCTCTAAATCTCTCAGCCCCTAGCACTTATTGTACCAACTATCTCTCCTTAGTGTCTAACCCCCCCTTTCAGGTCTCTCTCTCTCTTTTTCTCTCTGTGTTATTTATTCATTTATTTCTCCTTATCTCTCCTTTCTTCCCACAATTTTTCCACTTCTCCCTCACCTCCCAAGACAAAAAGAGTATTTATCTAAGGAGAGGCAGTGAGCCAAATGAAAGATCTTGAGCAATAAAATGGCTCACAAGATACAGGTTATGTAACCATGCATTAGGTTGTCAAGAATTTCCCAGCCCAACTGCTGCCAGATGAACACGAAACATTTTTGTTTTCTCTTAGCATTAGTGAACATTTTGGTGATTCTTGAGATTCTCTCCACTTTGCTCCAAACAAATGTGCAAGTAATGATACGTCAGATTCCGGGCAAAGTGAAAGAACAGAAATTTCTACAAACATTGTAGTGGCTAGGGAAATCTGATAAAGATGAAGTATGTAGTACTCCCTTCCTCCCCAATAACTAAAGCTTAAAGATGCAGACAAAGAAGAAATGGTATAATTCAGGGGCACTGAACCAAAATGAAAAAAAAACACAAATTTCCCAAATTTTCATTCATTTTAATGGTGCTTTTAACCACTGAGAGGTTCCAAACGCAATACATCAGAGACATCTTTAGTACTTTGTCCTACATGCTGCCATTTATATCAATGGGGATTTTAGTTGTCATGAAACTTGTATCACATCAAGGAAAACACACATCCATAGCCTTATCCACAAGTATAAAAACAACTTTATTGTAGAATCCAAAAATAAAATAAAGCATACATAGTGCCTCTGATCATGATTAGGCGCTTATTGAGCGAAACGCGTTGATCGGTGTGATGGCACATAGCAACATCTGCTGGTAAGCGGCTCCATTATTTAAGTCTCTCCATATAATGAATGAATAGATGAATATCACCACTCAAGGCACTATGTATGCTTTATTTTATTTTTGCATTCTACAATAAAGTTGTTTTTATACTTGTGGATAAGGCTATGGATGTGCGTTTTCATTGATGTGATACAAGATTCATGATTAAGGGCACTGGGGGAAAGCTCTGGTTTATGCACCCATTAAGCGATTCAGAACTTTGCTGCACACGATGAAGTGAATACCTATTGAAACACCTGAGGTGATTTGGGTTCTGGCTAAAGTATACGTGCTCTAATAGTGGAATTGTGAGCTGCTGATTGTGGTGAGGCTTGGATTTTAGTTGTCCCCAAAAATGCAGTTGATTAGCTGCAGAATAACTCTAGTTGTTTATTGCACATTACGCTTTGTAATTTCTTAAAAAAAAAGTAGGCTTACAATAAAGTGATCGTTTTTGATAAATAACAAGAATGTTTTTTACATTCCTTTTACAAAGTTGCACCTTCATATTTATTTTACAAACTTGCTCGTTCCCTCTGATTCACTGCTCTGGGGCAGCCATGTTGATATGACTGGTGAGGATGGGATCCTCTCGTAGTATTGAAAAGCTTGCTTGCATGATGATCTCACAGGAGCATGCAGAAGAAGTTAAGTAAAAAGTAAGGCCAGAGGCCAAAGACCTTCTTTTATGTTTTGGTCAAAGCGGAACACAGGAACCATGAGGTATAGGAGGCAGGGCACAAACATAAAGAGTACTCTGGAGTTCTTTGCTCCACTTTGCCTCCACATGCATAGTTTCAAAGGAAGCAGTCAGACTGAAGAATATCTTATCTTGCTTTTTTGTTTTGTAACTCCTATTCCCCATTCCTCCAGGATGGATATATAACAAGGAGCAGACTTTTACAGAACCTGGAGTCTGCTTGGGGGTGGCTTTCATAGCTTTACTTAGCCACTCTCTCTCCCTTTTTCTGTGTTTATGTGAAGATGACCGCAGTTACAGAGTGCACATGTCCTGTAAGTATGTCTTATCTGCTTGGACTGTCTGGCAGCCACAGTCTGAGGTCTCTGGTTTCTTGCCATATTTAGTTTCTTGAATATTTGGCCAGTTTATCTTCTACTTTATCTACCTTTTTACACACTATGGAGTCACGGTGCATTTAACAGTTACTTCAGCCATCATCTTGGCTGTGGTATAATTTACTTCTCAGCCACTTATAGCGGCACCAGGTGGGCTCTGATCTACAGGAATAGACTGATGGGACATGTTATGGACATATGAGATAGAAGGTACCCTGAAGAGCCTTCACCCCTGTGATAACAGCATGGGAGCATGAGTGGTTGGAGAATCACTATGTCATTTTCTGTTTTTTAGAGGGACATGTTTTCTTTTCCCATGATACTAGTTTTTTACAGGGCCACAGGGAATGAGCTATTGCACCTCTTCTTTTTTTCAATGAGGAGCGACTCATAAGGCACCTGATATACAGTTATGTCTTTGGGCAGCAGAATCTCCTTCTTGTCACCGTACCCCACCACAAGAGGTTTCTGTGGAGTCTCCTTGCTATGTTTGAGAATAAAGGCGATATGGAGACTATTAAGACCACCAAGGCATCATTTTTTTTTCAGTAACCCTTTGTTCCTAAGTTAGGCTAGTCTCTCTAGGGATTTTACTGGTGCATTATGTCCCTCTTGTTCTGTGGCCCATACACAGCCAATTTCAGGCCCCTCTGACTCCTGCATGGGTTAAAACCCTTAGTTCCTCTATGGCTACTATTGCTGCATTTTGTAAGGGGATCCTTGAGTTCAAATCTTTTAAAGGAGTGGGTTGTTTCCCTGTAGAAGTAATTCGTCTATGGAGGAGATGGAAGCTGAGGAGGAGGAAATTGATTCTTCCTTTACTCTTGGGGGAATCTGAAAGTCTTATTTGGCATTTTCAAAGACTCGAAATGTTTCTGAGGCCTCAGAAAGATTTCCTCATCTCCAAGCATCTTAAAAGGTGCAAAAGGGGTGCAGATCTTTTCCCTTCCTATCATTCCCTTTTCCAAGGGGTATTGAGGATTGGAAGTCACCTGACAAGAATCTGTCCCCAGGAGCTTTTGTCTATTGCTCTGCTACAGCAGTGTGCTACCCCCAGCATTTGTCACCCCTATTTTCACCATTCTAAGCACACAGCTTTATCAGTTGCAGACATACCTGTCTTCAACTATAAGCCATATAAATGCCTGTATTCTTTTCTTAAGGCAAATTTCACATCATATTGCCCAGCCTTTGCAGAGATATAGGTGACTAGAGCCATGACTGAGGGGAGCAGCTGTTATATGCAGCCCATTTGGATGCTCTAAAAGGAGCTATAGTTCTTAGAACTTGGCAAGCCAGGTGCACCCCTCTCCGAAATCCAAGCAAGCATGTACTGGCAAAAAAACTAACCAGAAGCCCCCCACTGACAAGTCTACCTCCTCAGATGATCGGAGATGTATCTTTTACAATACACAGACTCTCCCCATGGCATCTCTGCGAGGGTTAATTATTTGAGTGCCAGTGGGGTACACAACACATTCCTCTGATTTGGGAAGATTTGGGAAGTTTATTCAAATAGATTTCAAATCTTTTCTGCCTTGTCACTTATTAATGCCCTTTTTTCCTATAAGCTGGGCTTGGTTCTTGTTTCCCCATAAGAGAGATTCATGGGATTCTATTCCAACCTTTTCAATGTAACCACTCACTTTCCTCATACACCTTGGTTCAAGATGGAGTCCTTGCACTCTATCATTGCCACCGTATGTCCAGGTATAGGCATAAAAGACGCATATCTGCATATTCCTGTTCATGCAGCTCTTCCTCTGTTTTGCCTTTCAAGACCATCATTTTCAGTTTACCACCTATTTTGGAATGATGTCTGCTCCTCGGATTTTCACAAACATTATAGCAGCACTGTCTGCCCATATTTTTTTTCTTGTGATTTCCCTTACTCCCTGTCTGAGCAACCATTTACTAAAGGCTACTTCAGCGGAGGCCGTATGTCTTAATCTTCAGATGTGCATGTCCATACTGGAGCAGCACAGCTGGGAGATAATTTCACGAAATCCTCTCTGGTTCCATTCTAGGTTCTAGTTATTCTTGACATGAGATTCAAAGCTCTTCACGGACAGATCTTTCTGCCAAAAGACAAGGTTTAGACATTATCATGGCTGTCTTAGGCCTTAACTCACCCATCATCCTGGAGGCAGTCCTATTTCCCTAATTTCACACTTTGGAATTGCAGCTGGATATTCTCAGGAAGTGGTCCAGACAGCTGTGTCATCTCTCCAAAGTGAAGTCTTTCTTGGGCCAGATGAAGACAGACCTTCATTGGTGACTTCAGGACTTTCAAATGATACTGGGTCATCTGTTGGCCATATTGAATTGGTCCAAAGTGATGATAGATGCTAGTCCGAAGGATTGGGGAGCCTCTGTCAGCTCTCAGACAGCCCATCATGTTTTGGAACTTTGTGCAATTTGTTTTGCTCTTCTTTATTGTTTCTATCTACTCTGAGGTCTACCAATGTGGATTCAATTCAACAATGCAGTGGTGGTGGCTCAGGGACCAGAAGCACAGCCCTGTGGTCAGAAGTTCATCTGATTCTCACTTGTGTAAAGCTAATGTTACACAATCTAGGCCATTCACATTCCAGGAGCAGAAAACATTGTGGCTTTCTCAGCCATTACTGTCTGGATTCCAGGAATTGGGATCTCTACCAGATAGTTTGCAAAGCTTTTTGCAAAGGGTTGCTTATGTCTACCCTATCTTTTGGGATCTAACTCCCCAAGGAAATTAAACCTAGTTCTGGGAGTGCTTCAGAATGATCTCTTTGACATTTTATCTTCTTTATCCCTTTGTTTCTTGACTCTCATGGCAGCTTACATGCTTGCAATTGTGTCTGTCCTGCTTATGACTAACTACTGACTTTGTCTGGTGGACCTCCCTTTCTGCTTTTTTTATACAGATATGTGAGTTTTGCAAAATCCTTTGTTTTTTCTTCCCAAGGTAGTGTCCGATTTTCATTCTTACCAGGAAATTGTTCTTCTTTCCTTTGTTCTTCACTACCTGGATGTTCATTGCATAGATCCTTTCCACAAATTGGACTCACTTTTCATTATTTTTTATGGCCCATGTACAGGCCAATGTTGTCTAAGATGACAGTGGCTTACTGGATCAAGGCAGCTATCCAATAGGTCTATGTGCATAGGAAAAACTTGTGTTCCTTAGGATCACTACTCATTCCACCAGAGTAGTGGGTGCTTTCTGAGCCTACAAGGATCGGGCCTCTGCTGAGCAGTTGTGCAAGGTGACGTGGTCTTCACATAACACATTTGCTAATCATTACTGAGTAAATGTTCTGGCTTCTAACTGAAGCCAGTTTTAGAAAAAAGGTCCTAAAGTCCATAGTGCTGGTGTAGGAGCTGTTCTTACTTTTACTACTGGCAGCCTTTTTGCTGTTACTTTTTGGTGTGTCGGTGTCTGTTAACACCTGTAGTTCAGAATAGTTTCTGGGTTTTTTTTGTTGAGACTAGTTTGTATTTTGAAGGGTTTTCTCTCCCTCCCTGGAACCTTGGTGATATAGCTTTGGTATATTCTCATGGATCCTGTGTTCCACAATGGACAAAAGGGAATGGGGACTTTTACTTACCGATAAATCCTTTTTTTTTTTTTTTTGTGTGTATCACAGGACATCCCACCCAAAGAAAAACAAGTTGTTTGAGTTCCTGTCAAGGGTATCCTTTCATTATCTGGTACAACTAGCCGCCTTCAGTCTCTATCTTTGTTTTTCTGCCTAGCCTATACATTGAAACTGAGCATGACAAGTGAGGGCAGTGTGGAGCATGGAGGAAGTTTCTGCCTCTCATACTTGTACACAAAAATTCCCTTTTATGTCCAGGGCTCAAACAACCCCACACCCGAGGTCATCCTCTTACTTTAAAAAAATATATATATTGTAATTCTGCTGAAAATGCTTTATTCAAAAATGATTACATCCAAAATTTTATGTATTGTTTTTGTTTTTTTATTTAAACTCCAATCTTGTATTGCAGTCTAAGGTTGGTGCTGTTCTTTTAATCTACTATGGAAAGCTTTAGCTTTATAAAATTTAAAAAATAGCCTTTTTGGACCCAATCAACTAGCTTGGGATGATGGGAGTTGCAGTCAACAACAATGTGGTGGGCCATACATTGCTCCACCCTCGGAGTGCTCATTCGTAGGACCGTAGTTTCCAACTCATTTCCACAGCCTATAAGTAAAGATACTGAACATAATTTTAGTTTGTCTGTCCATCAAACTTCCTGTAAGATTTATTATCACTTTAACCTAAATGCAAATGGATATTCCCCCTTTTTAATGTCATAAGAGATATTTCATTTGCTACTTCTGTTGTAACTGGTGTGCCCCAAAACTGCCTCACTTATCTGTACATATGGCCCATTGGCTCTTAGTGAATTATAACATTGGTGGTTCCATGGCCCACCCATTTCCAGAGCCTGGGGGCCT
This sequence comes from Rhinophrynus dorsalis, assembly GCA_037306005.1. Lineage (NCBI taxonomy): Eukaryota > Metazoa > Chordata > Amphibia > Anura > Rhinophrynidae > Rhinophrynus > Rhinophrynus dorsalis. Next base: position 348,479,870 of record CM074724.1, on the reverse strand, counting down.
TATGTAGTGAGCTAAAGGGGTAGTGCAGGAAGGAGTGTAATTCTGTGGCAAACCAACTACGCCACAGGCAGGGATAAAAATTCCCATTAAATTAATGCTGACACCTATAAATGGTGTTACATACATTTAAATATACTATACTTTATGCAACATCTCTAAAAATTCTCTATTCGTCTTCTGAAGCCTAAAATCTATCTTACATATTATGTGAGGGAGCAGACATTCCTGCCTTTCCTGGGCTTCAGGACTCCTATTGATTGTCTAGGATTATTTCTACATAGTGTGAGATAAAATAACAACCCTTCTAAATACATGAGCAGTGGGCACTATTCTCTTAGTACAAACAGCACAACCAACACTAAATAAACACTATCTGAATAGGAAAGTTTACATATGGACTAAAAATCAAGTTTATTATTATATTTTAGGGATGTAACTTATGAATGATAATGTTTCACATATGCTACCTATATTTAAAGTAAAATCAGCCTATTTAATGTTAGTTTTAAGTTCCCTCATTCTAATTAGGACATTTAACCCTTTGAATACAATAGACGTCTCCAAAGCATTAGACCTTTCTAGCATTCACTGGGATAAAAGTCCCTTTTAAATAAATGGGAATTTAGGGAATTTGTCTTTTCCTCAACAATGCAGATGGATTGTTCCAGAATTGCTTGTCTTTAGCTTCTTGACTGAGGTCCTTTGGCCCATAAAAGCAAACTGGAGTTATTCTGAAGTCAAACAGCTGCATCATAGGAGACAAATAAACATTCCTAAAATCTCATGAACTTGACTAGAGCTCTTTACAGGGGAACTATCACCCCAACTAAAGTCCACCCCAGCTAACTAGGCATCAAGCGATAAGCTTAGTAATCAAACTGTTATGTAGAAAAAAAGACAGCGTTGGTCAAAAATCCTACCTCAGCTGACACTGATGGCCAGGCAAAAGCACAGACATCTATGCTTACAGACGTCTGCTGGTCTGCTCCGTCAGTCCGAGTCTCCTGTAGGAGGTTTTGCATGGTAGTGGAAGGGACTGACGGCACAGATGCCTCTAGAGCGCTGTTGTCTAGCCATCAGTGTCAGCTGAGGAAGGATTTCTGACTAACGAGGTCTTTATTGTGCATAACAGGTTGATTGTTAACCCTTTGAGTGCCAGAGTGGTACGGAATGCATTGCAAAGCAATGCATTCCGTACCACTCTGGCACTCAAAGGGTTAAGCTTATTGCTAGATACCTAATTAGGTGGGGTGGACTTTAGTTGGGGTAATAGTTCCCTTTAACCCTTAGAATGCTAGCGAGGTCAGCAATATATTGTGAATATGTCACTAGCATTCAAGGGGTTAACCCGTTGAGTGCCAGAGGGGTAGCCATCTGGCACTCAAAGGGTTAAAAGACCAATTTATTATAACACAAACGTTTATTTTTCCCCTGTGGTGCAGTTGGTTTACTCAAGAATAACTCCAATTTGATTTTAATAAGTATGGGCCTTTTTATCAATTATAGCCATTTTACCAAAAATGTGTTTGCAGCATATTTATGTTTGGATTGTGAAACCAGGTGAAGTACTGTAGTGCAGGGGAGGATACACTTAGGGGTGATAAAGTGGGGATAACATCTCCAATTTCATACACTTTCCAGTTCTGGTGTTAATCTATGGAATTTATGTAACATCTCCAACTTGTGACGTTAGTAAAAATCCTCAATATAATAACATTAGCATTGAAAAGTTTATCACACTGGAGACATCCTGTTTAGTACCTGTTTATAACCATTCGTACATACTCCATCAGCCGTGGGAGACTACAACTCCCATCCTCTCCAGTTATCTAATGGCTGGCTAGGGATGATGGGAGTTGTAGTCTCTAATAGCTGAAAAGCCAAAGGAAGCCTTGTCCCTCTGTAGTTCATGTATTAGCAGTTCACTGAGTGCCCCTTGTAGTAAACTGTTCTACAGATTTGTAATCCTCTTTGAATTATTTATAAAAATGTCTTTCTTAGAGCTGTGAGTCATTATTTTCCTTACTTTATTCAATCATGTAATCATAGCATTTGTCACAATATGACACCTATTCTTTGTCTGTAGTAGGTTAGCTCAGGATAGAATTTCTCATAGCAATCTGGGGGATTAATCATTGTATTACATAGTAACAGAATAACATGGTTGAGGAGGTTGAAAAAGGACATGAGTTAATCAAGTACAGTTTTTGCTATATCACTCTTGTTGATACAGAAAAAGGCAAAAATAACAAAAATCCTATTAAAGGGAAAGTAATGTTTCACAATAAAAGCAGCTCCAATTAATCTTCATAGTATTTCGGCCATGGAGAGTGTTATTTTAATACTGTCAGAGCTGTAATTCAAGAGCAATTGAATGATAAAGTATCCATCTCACGCCTCTTTTACTTATGTAACACTTCTCAGCTCAGAGCAGCAGGGTGGTGTCCAGATGGATCGCAAAGACAGACAATCTTCAGTTAGCATAAGGGGAAGACCTGAAAAAACTGTCAAGGGGCACAGGATTTTCATTGTTCTCACAGTAAGAAGATTGTCCCATTCTGTTATCTGTCTGGTCCACGGACCAGATTACACATCTGAGGGAATGTGGCTTACACTAGGTAAAAGGGGCAGAAGAGGGATACTTTATCATTCAATTACTCATGAACTACAGCTCTGACAGTACTGAAATAACACTCTCTATGGATCAAATACTATGAATATTAATTGGACCTGCTGTTTTTGTGAAACATTACTATCCCTTTAAAGCATTTTCCAATTAAGTCCCAAGATGGTAAAACAATTCCTTCCTGACTAGGGAAGGGTGAAAATGTTCACTGCAGTGGCTTAATCTACAAAAGACTGCACATTTCGCCTTGCACAAGAATTCCAGCAAAATTCAGCATTTAGTTTCCCATATGTATTCACGCTTGCTAACTATAAAAGGGGAGTCAGTTTTCTGCATGTTATCAGTCTACAATTTGAGAGATGGGGTTAGTGGCAATAATAATCTTTTTTTAACCTCTACAAATGTATTAAAAGAAAATATGAGGGTTTTGTTCAAAACATTTTTATTAACACAGATATGCCCAATACAGGGCACAAATTTGCACCTTGTATAGAGAAGCCTAGATTTGTCTTTTTGTATAATGGCATTGATATTACTGAACTAAGCTCTGTAAATACCTTTGGACATATGCCATCAGGGCCAAGTGCTTTATTCACCATAATCTTTTCCAGTTACTTTTGGACTTTGTCCTCAGTAAGCTATGTAAATCATGGAGAAAATGTTGTGATTTTCCCTATTGGCCTAAAGCCTGTTATTGTCAGGGCCAGATTTATAATAAGGCAGAGTAGGCAGCTGCCTACAGGCGCACCCAACAGAGGGGCGCCTGTCACTAGGATCATGTTGTGTGTTTCGCCTGAGTTGCCTCCCCCACCCGGCTCCGTGAAGACAGATCTGTGCCTTCTTTGGCACAGACCTGTAGCTGCTGAGCTCCTTCATCGGCTCTTTAGTAAAACAGAGCACTGGAAAATGACATCATCTCCCAGCGCTCTGCATTACTGAAGAGAAGACCTCAAAGGAGCTCCAGCAGCTACAGCTCTGTGCAGAAGGAGGAGGCACAGACCACTCCTGCCACTGGACCACCAGGCAAGAGGTAGGAAATGGACACTGGGGCAATGTGTGGGTGCAATGTGGGGGTAATATGGAGATGATGATGATTGGGGGCAATGTGAGAGCAATATGGAACTGATGGGTGGCAATATGGAGCTGATGGGGGGCAATGTGGGGGCAATATTGAGCTGATGGGGCAACTGGAGATGATGGGGGCAATATGGAGCTGATGGGGGCAATGTTAGGGCAATATGGAGCTGATGGGGAAATGTGGAGATGATGGGGGCAATATGGAGCTGATGGGGGCAATGTGAGGGCAATATGGAACTGATAGGGGCAATATGGAGATGATGGGGGGGCAATGTGGAAATTAGCATTGTGGAGGTGTCCAGTGGAGATGGCCCATGGGGGGTGGGGGTGCTTCAGATTTCTGTGCCTACAGGCTCCTGTGATGTAAATCCGGCCCTGGTCATTGTTCCTTCCTTTGTATATATAGAAGTAAATAATTTGTTAATCATGTCAGCCATTGCCCTTCCCACACTTAATAATTTAAATATCTCAGTTTGGGAGCACAATATTAAACCTGAGTGTGATGTCATCATAGTTCTCAGGTGCTCTGCCTATCAGAATAAAGTGCAGTACTGACTACAGGGACAGGACCGGAGCATCTCCAGCGAACTCTACAGGCATGGGGACAAGTGAGACTGGTGTAGTTATGTGGATTCCTTCAGCACCCATGTTATATTTAGATTGATTTATTTATTTCTGTGTGGGTAACGTGTGAGTTCCCCAGGTACCTTTAGAAAGACATTTTGTTCCTAGGACAGGTAGCGGAGGCATAACGCCGCAGCTGCCTGCCTGATAGGTTTAGGTCTGTGTGAGGCTACATTGCTACACAATGTGATGGAGACCTCTCTAGCAAGGAGTTAAAAGGCTACTTTAAATCTTTGGGAATGTTTATTTGTCCCCTACGGTGCAAGTGATTTGCCCCAGAATTGCTTGTGTAACATTCAATTTCAGGCAGTCTCAGTGGAATCACTGTACCTTTCTAAAATGTTCCTCAATTAAAATAACACTCTTGGAATTAATGACCCAGCCTCACAGTTCCAAGCATTCTGAAAGTCTGCCCATCTTCAATCATCACCACCATTTTAATTAGAACTAAAATGAAAAACATATGACTTCACTGGGGCTTTAATTACCTATGCTATATAAAGTAGCCAAAAACGGTAAAACATTCAAAAATAGCAGTGCGTTAGGGGTGGGCAACCTGTGGTTATCCAGCTGTTGTTGATCTACAGCACTCATCTTCTCTTTCCTGACTTGACTTTTCACACGAGGCCATTTCCCCTAATTTAAAGGAACATTAACCTCTAAAATGAATTTTGAGTTATATGCACTAGACTTGTGCATTCATTTTGTAACAAATATGAAATTAACAAAAAAATCACATTTTCTCAGTTTTGGATTAAAATGAAATACTAGTTGACAGGTACATGAAGACACACGATTTTTGCCATGCAAATCGATTCAGTTATTCGTTCATGCATGTTCAGCATGGAAACTGGCAAGGTACTCTGTGTATAAGGGTAGAAAGAAGAAGAAGAAATAGCCAGATAATTATTTTCAATGACCTCAAATATATTTGTATATTTTAATTAAACCAGACACAATGATGCACCTCTTCATACCTTGATAGTATTCCTATCCCAATACTTGTAATCATTACAAATGTAACACATTGACCTGGAAAAAGCCTGGGCAAACTTCCTGGATAAAGTAACTCATTTTGAAGCAATGTATTGCACAGCCCACTGGTCCTTAAAGGGTTAACTTGTTGCCCAGTTTAATCCCACTGGATGTAAGAAATGCTTCCAGTGCATTGTGTAACAGTTTATTACAGAAATCACTTTCTTGTGTCTAAGAGTTTATTATTAGAAAATGCTGAATGTGCATCCATAGTGTTTTAAACACTTAGATCCTGTTTTCATTCATTCTCTCTTACTATCTCAAGTGGTTGCACATTCAGCAGAAAAAGTGCTTAAGAAAGACTTAAAAAGGCTATAATTCCTATTTGTAGCAATGAAATGTGATGCAGTAACAATAAACCCACACTGACCACAAGGGCTGCAGGGACATTTTAGATATTGAATTCTATTTCTGTTGGACCACAGTAGCATTGTAATAAAGTACAAGGACTCCAGTTACTGTAAAAACAAGATGTTATTTTTTTGGGCATGTTACATGAATAAGGGTGGACCTTGGAAAGGAAAGAAAACATCCAGATTTCACGGTGGCTTTTCAAGTAATGTAAAAATACATTTAAAGTAAAAAAAAATATATATTCTAATGATAAACTCTTATCTTTTGTTTTAATAAATGTGCTTATAAATGTTTAACATTTTAATTAATTACTTTGCTCAGTAGTTCTTACACTTTGTTCCATAGAACCCCAGAGTTCCCTGCAGATAAAGGAATTCATTGACAAAAAAAATGTAAAGGGGCAATGCCTACTAGTTGAAGGCCTTTTAAACAGCCAATGATAATAAAAGGCAGCCCAAACGATAGAAAGTTGAAAGAAGGGTATGAGCTGGTAGTGATGGTTGGGATTTCAACAGCTGACAAAACCAGATGAGAAAATAAAAAGATGGTTTAGTTTTTCCTCCTATCATGCTACTGTACTTCAAATTTGTCATAGAAGGCAATGCACCTTTAAGTAATAGCAGACGACGGAACAAGACTAAGGTGACCATTAATGTATATTGTTTTGTGACGACCAGTGAATCTGCAGAATAATGAAACAATTCAATGTGTCATCTTGTATCATGTTGTAATAAGCACTGAAACCTGACTAAATAATAATCAGATACAGTTACCAGCTAAACATAAAGTAATATTCTAAAAATGTATAGTACTGTTGCTTTCAAATGTGTGTGATATAGGTATTATGTTAATCTATTGGCTACTTTGCAATGTGATGAATGCTTCTCTTGTATCTGAGGATTAATTAATCTGATTATTAGGGTTCCATGAGGCTTTAATAGGAAGCAATCAGTTTGAGAACCACTAATTTATTATGGGCCTTATGTATCAAGACCAATCCTAGAGCAAACCAAATGCACCATGCAGGACAAATAAGCACAGTTGATTCCAATGGTTATTTTAATGCCCTGGATGCTAGACAGGTCTCCAACACATTGGTGACCTCCTTAGCATTCAAGGGGTTAAAGCTCCATTTAAATAATGGCAATTCAGGCAAATGTTATTTGTTTCATGCAGTGTATTTGGTCTGACCTAAAATTCCTCCTCTTTGCCTCGATAACATAACACCAGTTGTTTTATATTATTCCTCCATCCTTACATATTGGAACTGAACAAGAAAAAGCCCAGTAGAATATTTCCAAATCAGGGTTATCCAATAGGTAGATAACAATGTACCAGTATATAACTAAATGGCTACTGGTAAACAGCAAGAAGATTAATGCTAAAGTAATGTTTCTATTGAGTACCTCTGTAACATTCATGGGGTTAAACGCCACATTTTAATAGACTGAGAATTTGACAAAATGTATTTGCCCCCCCCCCCAAGGTACAATTGTTTTTTTTCTAGAATTACTTATTTTTAACCATTTTTTCAGTATTTTAAATGTAATATAATGAAGTAGCAACAGACACAGTCCAAAAGGCAGGATAACTGGGAACTGACTCACCCAGAGTCCAAATCATCAGACACCAATAGAGTTACAGGGTAAAAAAAATCATCTTGAATCCAAGAATACATTTAAAACATCTATCAGATTAGCAGTGGTGGGGTCAACCCGTAAGTTACATCTCCTAATGCATTTCATGCTTCAGGAGTTTACTCATAAGCGTATTGTGAATGTTGTTTTGGTCCAATGTTATTCTATACAGACAGGCATATATATATATATATATATAAATATATATATATATTTATATATATTGTGCAGCAGGTTTGAATGTAATGATGAGTGATGGTTGACTCCTGGGTGGGTTGTGCACTAAGGCATGATAAAGATTTGATGATGAAGAGATAACTTCTCCAGGTATATCACTCCTACAGGACCTATGGATAGAGATGGGCGAACGCTTTCACCTTAAAAGAAAAACATGAGAAAAATGGCACTTTTCACCAAGGGGGAAATATTTAGCAAAAAGTATAGTTTTCCCACTTTGCTAATCAAGTCCTTCCATTGAAATCAGTGGAAAGACATAATTTCTCCCCACCACGTGTCAAGTTTCTGTTCTTTTCTTGCAGGCATATAAAAGGGTGTCAGGTTCTCACAACATGCCATTCTGTGTTTGTGAGAGGAAGAGAAAGCAGCACATATGTGAGCTAGAGAAGGCACAATAATAAAGTGGAGTTGAGACTTGGTTTAGGGAGCCTTGTAGGCAGGAAATCTATTCTCTGTATTAGGGGAGACTGGGGGACAGGAAGGGAGAAAGGAGTTTAACCCTGAATACCCCAAAATTTGGTTAGCTGATTGGAAAGACACAACCATGTTCCAAGTTTCTTCCTGATGTGGCTGTTATCTCTGTCAAATGGGAGTCTGGGGATGTGAGAAGGGAGAAAAGGTGTTTTACCGCAAATACCTCCAGATTTTGTGTGCTTGAGTTGATCTTGCTGTTATCTCTTTCAGGGGAGTCTGGGAGTGTGAGAAGGTAGCAAATGAACAATTACCCAAACAACCCCAAAATTCTGTGTGACTGGGAAAACACAGACCGAGGTGATACAGGTTTCCTTCCTGCTCTGGCTGTTTTATCGATCCTTGGGGAGTCTGCAGGTGTGATAAGGGATCAAAGGAAGTTTACCCCAAATACTCCAAAATTTTGTGTGACCAAGTACACATAGGCAGCTATGATCCCAGTGCCTTCCTGATCTGGCTGTTATCTGTGTCCTAGGGGAGTTTAGGGTTGTAAGAAGAGATCAAAGGAGCCCAAATACCCCAAAATTCTGAGTGACTGACTCGGAAGATACAGGCAACCGTAATCCAAATTTCTTCCTGATCTGGCTATTATCTCTGTCCTGGGGGAGTCTGGGGAAAAAAGTAGTTTAACAGGGAGAATGTTGTTTTTTTTTTTAATTGATAGGGGTGGGGTGGACAGTTAATATAAATAAATAAATACAATTAAAAAATTGATATGAGACAGAGACCCTGATGAGATCTGTGACTGATACTAGACGAGAGAATATTTTGTATCTATCCAATGCAAGACATCACACACAATCTGTTCCATCATGTACTTTAGAGGTAAAACAAGCACAATAGTTGAGGAATGTCCAGTAAATGCACAAGGGGTAGGGTGAAAGGATTAGGAGCAGTGCAGGGATGTGTGATTAAAGTAATAGTCCAAAAACTGACTGAGTCCAATCCGACAGGTTTACAAATTTTCATTCATCACATTGACACTGGCCTATTTCCATATGAAAATGAGGCATAATGAGACACTTTCGTATGCAAGGGGTTGTGTTGATATGTTAATGTGACACTCCGGCACATTCACTAAACTCCAATAGCAGCCTCTGCTGTCAGAGTTCACAATCACAACTTCAACTACCTTAGGTTGTTGAAGTTGGGATCTCCCTGTTCTATCCTATTCAGTATCAGCAGTAAGGGCTGTGACCTGTTGTTAGTGTGGAATGAATTTCCTCCTTTCACACATCACCAACGCTAATACAATTCTGAAGTTGAACACATTCTCTCTCTGCTTCCCTACTTGGCCAGTAGGGGAATAAAGAGAAGGCTTTCAGCACCATGGACAGCACTAAGTGCCATAGGGATGTGCATTGCTCAGCCCTGTGGCACTTTAATGGTTAAAATAAACAAAAATGCTACACCAAGCACTACAGAATTATCCTCTAACCTATATATAATATATTATACATGTTGTACACTCACAGGGGAACAAGACTGGGGGTCACGCAACATTTATAGGGATTTTTGGTTACCACTTGCCCCCCCAGCCTTATTCCCTTTCCAAGTGGTAGCCACAGAACCCCATATACACATCAATAGCACTTCAACAATCCTGTATGCTAACAGGGACCTTCTCCACCCTTCCCCTTGCATCTGACAATTTTAGTGAATATGTCGATGTGTGTGTAGATCGAAATGTCGAAGTGTTTTGAACACATCGACAAGATCATATCAAGACAGCATTGACCTTTAGTGAATCTAGGCCCAGATGTCATGTGTTGCACACTTCTGGAATATCCCATGCCACATTTATTTTTCAAGGATGGTTATGCCAATATTACTTAAAGGGATAGTAACATTTCGTTTTAACTTTATTTTATTTTGTAGGCATTAAAAAAACATGAAGAATGATATAAGTCTTATCTCTCAAACCTTTATGGTTTATGAGATATTCACAAGCAAAGTTCCCCTCCCCGCCCCTTTTTCCTAGTGTAAGCCATCTCTTCTCAGATGTGAGTCTGGTTGTATGACAGTACAGATAACAGAAGGGGACAATTTTCTTTGTATGAAAACAATGAAAGCCCTTCCCCCCTTGACAAGTTTTTCAGCTTTTTCCATTATCTTAATTGAAGATTGTCCCTCTCTGCAGTCTACCTGGGCATCTCCCTTCTGATCTGGTTGAACGGGGGGGGATACTTTGTTTGTGAATATCTCTTAAACCATAAAGGTTTCAGAGATAAGACTTATATCATTCTTCATGTTTTTTTAATGCCTACAAAATAAAATAAAGTTAAAATGAAGTATTACTATCCCTTTAAGCAGAAAGTTAGTATAGTGGGCAAAGGACAAAGGCACTCAGTCTGCTAAAAATTTTTTCAAGGCATATGTTGCTGTAGGATACACAACTTTTACTTTCAGCTATTTATTTCTCCACTTCTGCTCTCAGAAGAAGTAATATTGTGGTACTAAATGTTGCAGTCATAGGTTAGATTTATCCAACTTTGGGGATCTTAGTGCACAGGCTTTAAAGAATTACACAGAAACTGGAGAAGTGATTTTACTGGAGAAGTAGCACCTTGTTATCACACCTTAGTGCATATAGGCTCATATGTTAAGGCAGTAGTAGATCATGTTTGGATAACTATGAAAAAAAGTTGATCCCATATCACTAAAATATTTGCACACCATTCCCAAATTGTGCAGGTTGCCCCATTCAAATATGATCCCTCAGATGCTATAGAGACCTCGAACATACTGAAGATCTCACTAGCATCCAAGATATCTTCTTATCTTTTGGTTACCATTTTCTCATTCTCTTTTTCCCCTCAATACACTTTCCTCTTTTTCCCATTGATACATTTTATATATATATATATATATATATATATATATATATATATATTTTTTTTTTTTTATCAAAAAGTCTTATTGCTCCTTTAATGCACATGCAGTCTTAGCTGGCACAAACATTTTGGTGTATCCAAACAATTCAACTTTAACCTCCTACTAAACTTTCCAGTATTAGAGATTGGTCAAATTTACCCATAGAGCACATTTTTCTTATAGACCCCTCAAGTCTTCTTTTCAGCTAACTTTTGTAAGGACTCATTATCATGTTTGATGTCATTGTTATGGTTTGAATCTTGTGCTTTGAGTGTCATGTCTATATTGCATAAATACATAAGTGTTAACAGTTTTCTTAGAAAATGGGAGTGTATCCAGAAATATCACTGTTTTGCTATCAACATAAGATTTTATATCTGAATAAGGGCTTCTTTTATTTTACAGTGGAGTGCTGCCCACTTGCATTCATATTTGGGATTTTGAGTCAGGAAAAAACATTAACCCTTTGAGTGCCAGAGATTGCCAAAGGGTTAAGGGCCAGAAGGGTGAATTAAGTGTCAGGCTCCCACTGGAACAGCGGGGTTAATTTGAGATATATATATATATATATATATATATATATATATATATATATATGTATATATATATATATATATATAGAGATAGATAGATAGATAGATAGATATAGATATAGATATACTATAACATAATTTGCTATAATGCAAAGCTCCCTGTGTGTGTAACATGCACATGCACAGTAGAGACTGTCTGAACGACGCAGTCATGCGCAGTAGTCATGCGCAGCAGACTGAAAGCGCCAGCCCCCAGTACAAGGCACAGCTGCTCTGGAGCGGGGCACCAAGAACGGCCCACTCCCGGGGCAGCAGCCAAGGCCACCTGGTGGCACCCTGGCCTGGGCACACAGGGTGTTTCAGTGGTTTTATTAATGTAGCAAATTTGTTAACCTATTTCATATTTTTGTGGTAAGGAGGGCTTTAATTACTTTCAGAATGGGTTAACACATTAATTATAACTCGTTACACACTCCAATCTTTCCTAAGTAGGGATCATTGATAAACCCAAAACTGATTCTTACAGAGTGATTAGTCATAAAACCGAAAAAAGCACTGATATACGTGGGCAGAGAGGCAATAAAGAGTGATAAAGAAGTGATGAAGAGGCGATAACTTATCCAGTTTTTAAATTCTCCAATTTCTATGTTGTTCTGTGGAGCCTAGGCATTAAAATCTCTCCCACTTGAGATATCTTAGTGCATATGCTCCATTGAATAACATAGGACTAGGAGATGTGATATTATTGGAGAAGTTATCTCCACTTTATCACCTCTTTATCACCCCTTAGTGCATCTTCCCCTGCTGTGCTAGGACTCAGAATGGATCTACCTTACAGTCTCAAAATAAGAGTGGATAGTCCCTGAGGATGTATATTACATAGGAACAAAAAAAAAGTCAAACAGAAAGTTTATTAATTATCTATCAAAATTTGATAAAGAACAGAAAAAAGAGATTGAAATTTAAAAAATAAAGCAAAATGTTTGTACGCTCTTTACATTGTTTTCCTTAGATACTTTCCACCTTGCCACCAAAATCTATTTTATAAAGAATATGACAGAAACTATAGAGTAGGCAACAAAAAAAGTTGTGCGTGAGAAATGCCTAAATATATGTAAGCTTCCCAAACACCAAAACTATATAAAGAACTGGTTGGTGGATGAACATTCTTGAAATAACAGAAATAAATGCTCTAACGCCTAATTTGTGTTGCGCCAATAGATGACAATGGACTCACCAATAAATTGAAGACAACTGGGGTGCGTAGCCATCACAGTCCTTCAACGACCGACATCACCTTGAATCACTTTAAAACTGCTGCGGCCACACTCCCATATCAAAAACACTACAATTAGGCGCCTTGAGCGTGAAACGCGTCAGATAGAGTGAGGAGGTCTCTGTATCCCTCTATGAATGTTATTGCTACATTGTGTCACCTCTGATTGTCCATATGTGGTTTTATTTGGATTACAGTAAACGGAAGTGATTTTACAAGTTCCTTTCAATGGACATTTGTTTTTGATATGGGAGTGCAGCCGCAGCAGTTATAAAGGGATTAACATTCTGTTGTTTCCAGTCTTAACCCTTTGATTACCAGAGGGGTACACAACACTTTGCTTTGCAATTCGTGCCCCTCTGGCACTCAAACGGTTAAAAGGACTTTCACTTATCATTCCTAAAAAGTACTAATTGTACTCATCAGTCATGCAGAGAAACTTTTATTGGAAAAAGGTGCATTAAGAAATAGAGGTAAATAGTAATATGTACAAGTCCAAATCAAAATAGGAACTCAGGAGTCTAACAAATTCAGCTACCTGCTAAGATCTGATTGGTCTATTGGTAAAAAAAAAGTGGCTAAAAATTAAAAGCCAATTTTCAAAAGTTACATATATAAAATCTGAATCATATTATGACATTTCTCTATTTCTTTCTGTAGCTGTTTTAAAAAGCCAGGTCGAATTTCAGCTATTTAAAACAAATAAACCCACGTGGCAAATATCTTGAACAACTGGAATTGCTATTGGCCAGATAATTTAGTAAATCCCAGTTTGTGAGTTAACTCTTTTGTTGACTGCTGCCACTTGGAAACATAAACCTATAATGTCAGTAAAAGCCAGCTCCAATGAAATTATCAAAGTCTACATAGCTGAATGTTTATCCAAATATATGATATACTGTAGCATGTTCTTAAAATAATTCAATGCCCAATCAATTTATGAGCATTAATGCCATTCAAAACATCAATGGCTTGACCCTAAACATTATACGTCATTCAGCTTGATGGAGATCAAGGCATTCAGCCAGACATCAACTGATCCATAGTTGGCCAGACTATCTCTATGAACAAACATCTATCAATAGATGTCTTCTCTGATTGAAACCATCAAAACATGGATGGTTCAAATGCTATTCAAATGAGATGAAATAGTTTGTATACACTGGAGACTTTAAATTATATAACAAATCAATGAAAAGTTAACTAAACCCAGATCCCTATTACATATACAGTTAAAGGGATAGTAATGTTTCATAATAAAAGCAGCTCTAATTAATCATCATAGTATTTGGACTTTGGAGAGTGTTATTTCAATTCTGTCAGAGTTGTAAATCAATTCAGTGATAAAGTATCCCCCCTCCTGCCCCTTTTACTGGTGTAACACTGCTCAGCCAGAGAAGAAGGGAGGTGCCCAGGTAGATTGCAGAGAGGGACAATCTTCAATTAAGATAAGGGAAAAACCTGAAAAACTTGTCAAGGGGGACAGGGCATTCATTGTTCTCATAAGAAGAAGACAGTCCCCTGCTGTTATCTGTCTGGTCTATGGACTGGATTCCACATCTGAGAAGAGATGGCTTACACTAGGTAAAAGGGGCAGGAGGGGAAACTTTGCTTGTGAATCTCTCTCAAACCATAAAGGTTTGAGAGATAAGACATATTGTTCTTCATGTTTTTTTAATTCCTACAAAATAAAATAAAGATAAAACAAAGTATTATTATCCCTTTAAATGTGGATAGAAGTAGAACATAGAAGTAGTGCATTAATGAAAATGTGTTTAAACTGCACTAGATTATGTATTGTTCATAAAAACAAATATCAATACTACATATATTCAAATCACAAGAGTGACTATTCAACTGATTAAATAAAATGGTCACAATAATCATTGTAGATTATATATACAATATTCAACAGTTGTAAGTAATAAAGCATTATTGATTTTAATATGAAAACATTTAATAAATATTTGAACTAATGTTTGAGTAGGAGAGAAGTGTGTCCTGAAGAAGAATTTGGAGGTAAATATTCTCTGCAAGCTATGTTTGTGGTGAGGAGACATATGCTACCTTTCACTATTGCTTCATGTGAGAATATATGTAAAAATACGTATATTTTTGACTCATATTGTCTGTGTATGATAAGACACTATTTTGGCATACTCTGTGTTTTTTGTTTTATCACTTGTCTGTTTATTCCATGTTAGTCATATGAAGAGAAGCAGCCAAGCATATATTTAAAGTGATAGTAATGTTTCAAAGTAAAAGCAGCTCCAATTAATCTTCATTGTATTTGGGCCATGGAGAGTGTTATTTCAATACTGTCAGAGTTGTAGTTCAAGAGTAATTGAATGATAAAGTATCCCCCTCCCACCCATTTTACCTAGTGTAAGCTGCCTCCCCTCAGATGTGGAATCTGGTCTTAAGACCAGACAGCTCACAGCAAGGGACAATCTTCTTACTGTGAGAACAATGAAAACCCTGCCCCTCTTGACAGGTTTTCCCGTATGCTCACTGAAGATTGTCCCTCCCTGTGATCCATCCGGACAGTCTTGCTGCTCTGAGGTGAGCAGTGTTACATCAGTAAAAGGGGAGGGAGGGTGATACTTTATCATACAATTAATCTTGAACTATAATTCTGACAGTATTGAAATAACACTCTCCATGGCCCAAATACTATGAAGATTAATTGGAGCTGCTTTTATTCTGAAACATTACTATCCCTTTGGGATCCAAAATGATTATGGTATATTGTAACTGGGGGCAGTCCCCTGGCATCAGAAGCTAGGTGGCACATAAGTGTTTATTCTAGACACCAATTCTATGATTCATTTCCCTTCACTATGTGGTGATGTAGTAATCAAACTGAATATAGAGCTTACTACCTCCATTTTACCTTTCTTTCTGCATTGCTAAAATACGTATCCACATAGTAATACATTCTGCTTTGAAGGAAAAAAGTACTGGGATATTAGAGATATATATAATAATGCAGATTCAATCAAAAACGCATGTATAATATCCATCAAAAAAGGGCAGATACAATTTGTGCAAAAAAGATAAAAGTTAAGTGAATACTCAATTCTAGCACTTCATTGAGGCCTATTAAGGACAATGTATTCAATAAGACAATCCATTTATTTTATTTTATTATGGGAGAGATTCACTAAGTGGTGATAAAGAAGTGATTTATTGGAGATGACTTCTCCAGTTTATCACTTCTCCAGTTCCTGAGTCATTCTATACAGCCTATGCACTAAGATCTCCAAAGTTCAAGAAATCTTATTGCATAGGCTCCATAGAATAACATAGGAATTGGAGAAGTGATATCACTGAAGAAGTCATCTCCACTTTATCACCTCTTAGTGAATCTCCACCTATGAATTGTTTGTCCAATCTCCACTTCTTTTGCCCTAACTTAATTTTTGTACACCTCAACCTTTCAAATAATTGAAATTAACCCCTTAACTACCGGCCGATCGGTACAGTCAGTTAAGGACCACAGAGCATTTTTTTTTAATGCTCCTTCAGTCTCCGGACTCCCGGAACGGCGTGCAGCCGCGGGGGGAGACCTGAATTCCATGACGGTCATAGTACGTTATGGGTCGTTCAGTCAGATTTACCCATGACGTACTATGACCGTCAAGGATCATTAAGGGGTTAAATTGAATGTATTCTAACAAAAATATTGGCATTGAAGGATATTCGTTTGATATACAAATGTATATCCACATGCACAATTTCAATGTGTCCTGCATATTCATGAGTTCACAGGCACAATATATGGAGTAATTTGTAATATCATTGAAATTATTTAAATTACCAAATCTTTCAGCTACTTGTTTGATTGTTAAAATATACATGTATCCAATACAGTGTCAACATGAATAAGATCCCATTACAGATGATTTGTATCATTTTTCTTTACAAAGTAGCTGGGTATATCCTTCAGATTAGGAACTCTGTGGTAGGTCATATCAACACCAAGGTTTACTTGAAAATCCGGGTCAGCTATAATAATATGCAATTTCTGTTGAGAAATTATTGTATATTGGCTAATTGCCAGTTACATGTGGTTATAAATCTGATTTTTTTTCTACTGTTGGTTGCTTATCGTATAGTAATAATGGTCTAGCCTTTGAGCACCAGAGGAGTATGCAATGGAATTCTACCACTCTGCCACTCAAAGGGATAGAGGTATGTGGTGTTCTTTTGTAAGCTTTTTCACTTAATTTTTGTTGTAATCTCTATGAAGGATCCTTCTGGTTATTTCCTAAACTTTGTCTTTATAGATATATAGCCACATCAGAGAAATTGTGACAAATTCTTCAGTATGGTGGAATGTTCTTTTTATATGTGGTGGATGGTGGCTGGGAAAATGAAGAAACTGTTCAAGGAAGTGGACTTGCGTGTCTGGTTTTTACTACATGTGATAGCACTTGCATAAAATCTTGTCATTTATCCAAAGGTCCCTTCCAAAGGAGGAACAGTTATGTAGGTAGTGGTGCCAATCTAGGACGTGCTCAGTAAAATCAGATAGATTCTTTTGGAATGCCGTTGTCTCCACTCATTACCTGAGGTACAGATTTATGCATGTTTGAGTCCACTCACTTCCCATAGCTATACTTATGTTTGAAGGTAGAATCGATCATTGAAGACAAAGTAGCTCCGACTGAGAGTGAAAGTCAAAAAGTCTATAATGAACTTTTTCATATCAATACCGATGTCCTGTGCCCAAACATATGACATAGCTTATATTCGTAACGAATTGATTCAGTATCATACATTACCAGATAAAATACAAAATGTTTTTTATTTTATAATTGAGTGCTGTCACTTGCTTTCATTTTTGGCATCTTGAGTCAGGTAAAACCTTAACTCTTTAAGGAATTGGCGGGTGTAGCATATGTCAGGCCCCTCTTACAACAGGAGGTTAATGTGATACATATGGTATTTCTGTGGTTTTATTAAAAGCATCTTTGTTACCCATCTCAGGCTTTGGAGGAACTCATAGGCTTATTTCTGCTTCATAATGTGATAGAGAATGCTCTAACATTCAATGAGATTTAAACTCCCATTTAAACCACTGGACATTTGTTTTATTTTGAAACATTGTTGCCTCTTCCATTTCATATTTAGGTAATACATGGGGTTGATGCACTAAGGTGAGATAAAGAGGTAATAAACAATATTTTAAACTCTCCAAGTCCTATGTTATTCAATGGAGCCAATACACAAAGATCTCTCCAACTTTAGAGATCTTAGTGCATTGGCTCAATAGAATAACATAGGACTTGGAGAGTTTATTACACTGGGGACGTCCTCTACACTTCATCACCTCTTTATCACACCTTAGTGTGTCTCCCCCATGGTATTCCAATATCTTTTATGGTCTTCAGTATATGCATGGTAGTATGTACATACTAATATTTGGATTTATACCTGGGCAGTGACACCTAGCCCACATATCACATAGCTATACCCAGCCAACCCACTGCTGCCTGGCACAGAAAATGCCCTTAGACATTTAAAGAAGGGTATAACCCTCTTTTAGCTATTAAGGTCTCCGACACATTGCTTCATAGCATCCAAGAGGTTGAATAATGACCAGGAAAGACTGGTAAATAATCAGGCCATCCTTAACAATAAGCTAGATACATGCAGAAGTATTGAGATGGCTCTGGCTACACCTATAATTCAGAATAAGGATGTGACCATCACAGCTGAGGTGCCCCTCACAATCTGACACTCAGGTGGTTGCCTACACTGTCTCTGGGATATCTAACCTTTTGCATACTTAACTTTTCACATGCATATTACTCCTACCCCTTATCAGGGGCATTGTTAAGTAGTGTTTGAAGAGACTAAAGCCCCAGGTCTCACGCTTAGAGCTCTGGGTCTTGCTATCATGTTGGGGTATGTGATTGTCCTACTCTATATATATATATATTAGTATGGCCTGAGCCTCAGGTCTTTTTTGGAGCTGATCAGCTTCCCTCCCCTTTTTATTTTCAGTCATTCACACTTACAACATACTGCAACAATAACACTATAACACTATCCCAGTAGCAGAAAGGACTGCATACAGAGCATTCAATCTGGTGTGATAGTGTTATATTATATCACTATCCCTGTCAGAAAGCTCTCTGGAAACGGAAGTTCAATGAGCTTAGTGTCAGGTACATAAAACTGCAAGAAATACAGGTGAAAGTATATCAAAGTGTAGGAAATTTACTTTATATATAATGTACTTGTAGTATTTGTAATGGTAAAAGGAGAATGACTGGCACTTTAAATTTATGTGACCCTCTATAAATATAGTAGCGCTCCTGAGGTTACATTTAACAGATTAATAAGAAGACAATGTTGCCATTGTGTTCTGTGTAGCAATGCCTTTCACAATCCTCTGGTCCCTCAAAGTTTAGCTCATCGAATGCCAGAAAAGCATCCAACACATTGTGTTGCACTGCGTTTGATACCTTTCTGGCACCCAAAGGGTTTTAAAGGTTTAAAGTATCTCTCGTTGCATTTCATTTCCTTAGGATTTACACATATGTCTCTTTCAGCAGTGAAGCTATGACCTGAGGAAATGAGTTGAACTCTCAGACAAGTGTATTAACCCTTTGAGACGTATCCATTGCATTCCATACCTCTCTGGCACTCAGAGGGTTAAAGTTCTAAGGGGGTTTTGCTGTCATAAATGCTGTTTTGAGTATGTAGCTCCTTAAGAACACAGAAGGGGGAGCAGATGTATTAACATGATGCCTCCCTTTTAGTTCTGGAACAGATTTGTTAGTGCCCTTCCTGCTTAGCACAGATTTACTAAGCTACTTATGCCAAAAATGGCTGACATAGCTTTCCATTTTATCCAGTGTTGCATGTCATTAACAGAGCATTATAAAAACCACCAGCAGGGCAATACACCATTACAGAGCGAGGTGACTTGGTAATTAGTTATTAGTGTTCAAATACAATACTTGTATGAAAAAATAATTCAAAGAAAAGGTAGGAAAACCTTTTTTTATGGAAACAAACATCTCTGTTGCACAATATGTAGGGGTCAAGAGCTGCAAATAGGATTACTAGAAGTGTAATTCACTAACACATACCTCCCAACATTTCAAATTGCCAAAGAGGGACACTTGTGTTTTAGGGGGTGTTGCTGGGGGCGTGGCTGGGGCATTACTGAGAATTTTAGGTTATTTCATGACCTATTGACAGCTCCTTGTAAAACCTAATAAATGACTTATAACAAGATCAAAGTATTTTATTTACACAGACTAATTTATAAACAACATATACTGATGTTTAAACAAACAGTAATGTGAATTTTATTGCTGTAAAGCAGTAGGATACATTTATATACACACCTCACAGTCTGAGTTCCTAAAAAGAGGGACATCAGGGTGGGAAAGAGGGACAGACGGATCTGAGTCTAAAAGAGGGACTATCCATCCTAAAAAGGGACACTTGGGAGGTATGCTAATGATTAGATGACATGTCCATGGAGGCAGAAATGACATTTGCAACAGGACCACAGAAGCTTAAAAATCTGTCGACTTCACGTGGGAGGTTATAGACTTCGTCAGTGATATCGCTTCGCCAGTTCCTGTGTTATTCTATGAAGCCTATGCACTAAGATTTCCAAAGTTTGAGAAATCTTAGTGCATTGGCTCAATAGAATAACATAGGAACTGGAGTAGTGATAAACTGGAGAAGTCCTCTCTACTTGATCACCTCTTTATCACACTTAGTGCATCTACATGGTGATCGTAAGAAGTGCACTCTACCTATTTCAATAAGAAAACTTTCAGCAATTATCATGTCAAACTTGAGAGATCTTAGTGCATGGGCTCCATAGAATAACACAGGAACTGGAGAGTTTATAAAACTGGAGAAGTCATCTCCACTTTATCACCTTTTTATCAACTTAGTGATGCTAGAGAGTTTTCCAACACATTGATAAACAATGGGGGTTATGAACTAAGGTGTGATAAAGAGGCGACAAAGCAGAGATAACCTCTCCAGTGATATTACTTCTCCAGTTCCTGTGTTATTCTATGGAGCATATGCACTAAGATTTCCAAAGTTGGAGAAATCTTAGTGCATAGGCTCCATAGAGTAACATAGGAATTAGACAAGTGAAATCACTGTAGAAGTCATTTCCACTTTATTACCTCCTTATCATGCCTTATTGCATAACCCTCCATGTGCTGGAGAGCACTTAATTAATGAGGGGAACACATGGGTCCTGTACCAGGCTGAGGATCTGTATCTACTGAGTAATACACGGATACTGGGGGATTATGCATTATAGCATGATAAAGAAGTGATAAAGTGTCAATGACTTCTCCATTGATATCACTTCTCTAGTTCCTATGTTATTCTATGGAGCCTATGCACTAAGATCTCCGAAGTTCTAGAAATCTTAGTGATTTGGCTCCATAGAATAACATAGGAACTGGAGAAGTGATATCACTGGAGAAGTTATCTCTACTTTATCACTTCTTTATCACACTTTAGTGACTCCATTCCACTGCTGAGAGATGTTTTGTTGAAAAATATAAGTTTAAATTATCGCTTGTTATCAGTGCCACCTGGTATTTAGACATTTTATGGGAGAGTCACTGACTGCTGTTCTGCATTGAATGTGATAGAAACAGCTCCAAGACTGACAATTTAACAGTTATAATTTTTGAATAACACAACTACCAGCAGTGAGAGTACCCTTTTTCACTCAGCGGCAAAAACCCTGAAATGTGTTATTTTATAATAAAGGTTTACTACTCCTTAAAATTAATTGAAGTTTGGGGAAGTGTTATCCCCTAAGATGTAGTAGCTAGTATGCTCTAAAATTGTGCTTATGGCCTTAACCATTTGAGTGACATAGGGTTATACAATGCATTGCAACGCAGTAAAGTTTTTTTTAGGAAAACCTATATGTTTTAAACCTTGTTTTACTGAACAGGAAAAGCCCCATAACAGTTCAAATAGTCAGGAAGTGAATTACCGTGTGATTATTTCCTGAAGGTTTAAACTGACAGCATGACTCAGCAGTCTATATCACATTTTATGGAGAACTGTTTGTCAGTGACTCACCTATGCTAGAGAATGCAAGCAAATAACTTATTGGATTCTGTCCACTTGAGGACACCGATAATGTAAAAAAAACAAGAGTTTAAACTGTAATACCTCTGGAAATATTCTGCTCTCAGCAATGGAAGTACAATTGTTTCAAGCAACAGTAAAAAGCAATGCAATATATTTTTTCAAAGTTACTGTTCCTTTAAGTGTGCTAATAGGATTTACAGAAATAAGAATGATATACCATAGTTAACTGATGAAAATGTGAGATGTCAAGTCTACAATCTTTAAACATTTTTTTTCTCCCTATTTAGAGAGCGTATGCACAACAACGGGATGTGTTACAGCAGGTACGTAACAATATATTTTCATAAAATGTAATAATTGTATTACACTCGCACTTTGTCCTTAAAGAGTAGAGTATCCATGTACAGTGTCACTATGTTACTGTTGTTCTATAAAGAACTGGAGCACGTTTAGAGCAAAGTCATTTTACCATAGGGGACAAATAAAAATTACCAAAATTCAGACTGATTTATATGGAGCTTTTTCCTTCTTGAATGCTTGATGTCTCTGATGCCGTCTTCTCAAAGAAATGAATGTCTCTCTGGTATTTAAGAGTTTAAAAGCTTCATTTAAATAAATGGCAAAGTTTATATGTCCCCTATAGTGCGTCTGGTTTGTTCCATATATATATCACACACACACACACACACACACATTGGGGAACCACTGCACAATGATGGCAATGAGTCTCGCTGTCATGATCTCCTTCCCCTCTGAATTTTGCTGCATTGATTTTAACAGGAATGGGCTTCGCCCCACTGCCCACCCCTGTGAAATTCAATGTCCCTGTGAGTCTCTCTGTTTTGTCATCTTAGGCCATTCCTGTCAAAATCACCGCCCCATGGCCACTCGCGCACTCCACTCTCCTGCTTTCCCGGGGCGGACAGTGAACCAGAAACAGATTATATATATATACATATATATATATTACTTAATTAATTAACAAATGGAGAGAGCCAGATCTACTAAAATAAAAATAAATTTATTGTGACACATATGATTATTACATAGGCAGATGCAAAAATATAAACAAGACCCTCTAAAAATAGAAAATATAGCGCTATATAAAAAAATAAAAGGTACCTGTATTTGTATTCTCCCTAAGGAAGTGTCATACAAAACGCATTGGAGTGCTAGGACCCTACAATAGTTTGTTTTTACAGCATGGACTTTTAACAGCTGAGTTTATTGTACGTACATACATACGGAAGGTTTAGCAGTTAAGAGGAGTCTATGGACAGCTTAAGAAATGTTGTACGTAATAACATTGGATCCATACGGTTGATATCGCCTCTGAGTGACTATACATAATAGACAGGAGAGACGCTGATTTAGGAATTATATTGTTTCTCTGCCCGAGATGAAAGATTGAATATCTTACACTGATTGATATAGAAGGGAGGGACACCCTTTGATTTCTGCGTTGCATCTCTGCTCGCGAAGGAACATTGTATACTACATTATTGATGGGAGAGAAGTCAATTTGGGAATAAAATTGTATCTCAGCCCATGATGAAAGACTTAATATCCAATACGGATTAAAGAAGATGGGAGAGACGCTTAATCAACAACTACATTTAGTCTCTGCCCGCGGAGGAACATTGTACATCACGCTATTGGTAATATAATCTACATAGCTATACAGCTATTCAGAGGTATCATACAGGAGAGACATTATTTATACAGTTATACTCCTCGAACTCACCTGTCCGCCAACATTCTCAGCTAGTTCTTATTAATGATAATTATCTACTCCATTTTTTTAGTGAATACACTTTCATTTTTTATATAGCGCTATATTTTCTATTTTTAGAGGGTCTTGTTTATATTTTTGCATTTGCCTATGTAATAACCATATGTGTCACAATAAATATATATATATATATATATATATATATATATATATATATACACATACACATATATATTTATTTATAAAATCTTTTTTACCTTTAAATTTTCATATATATATATATATATATATATATATATATATATATATATAGAAGAAGACTTCTATGTGCCTGTGCCTGACAATCACACCAAGGGGTTGCAGTAAGGAGTAGTTATTCAAATCTCCTCTATACTGGCGGTCTCATAGGTCCATCCATGGGGGCAAAGCCACCTGGCCACTCCTGTGAAAATCTCTGCAAGGAATTGCAGGACCTTCTATACACACAAAAACACACAATACACACAAACACACATGCACACAATACACACACAAGGCACACACATAATAAACACACTACACACAATACATGCACATTAAACATGCACAAACACATAATACACAAACAATAGAAACACACAAACAATACGCAGACACACTCCACTGTACTGTACACAATACATTCACAGTACACACAATACACAACACACAATACACACACACGCTATACACAAAATACACACAATATACACACAAAATATATATACCCACATACACAATAAACACACAATATACACAAAATTCATACACTACACACAGACACACACACACATGCATGCAAGACTTATAACACACACCCGCACAATACTATATATATATATATATATATATATATATATATATAATTTTTTTTTTTTTTTTTTTTTTTAAATTCAATGTGCTTCAGAGAGAGCCAACTTTCTATTTTCTCTGCAGAGCGGCACTGCTGCAATTGCATCACCAGCCAAATCCAGGCCATGTTCCACAGTTTTCCCATCTGTTTTAGATAGTGTCTGTCTTTGAAGCAAACTCTATCTATGGGAAAAGTGCCTCTTAATTTAACAGTAGGAGGTTGGGGTAATGCTGGGTCAATCCAATTCCATCATGGGGTCAAATAAATATTCACATTTACTTAAATGGGGAATTTAACCCATTGAATGCTAGCTTGATCTCCACACATTGCAAAGCATTGGCAACCTCTCTAGCATTCAAAGAATAAAAAGCCGCATTTTAATCATTGTGGATTGATACCCTTTGGTGGAATTGGTCTGACCCAGCATTTTTCCAGTTCTTTGTAGGTAACAGCCCCTGTATTTACATTCCATATTTAGATATTATTATACCAGCATGAATTATTTTAGTTTTTACAATTAAAAGAAAACTTTTGGTGATAACATTTTTTTTTTTTTTTTTTTAATAGCTGCAAGGATTATTCAGAATATGGACCCAACCATTGAACCCTGCACCGACTTTTATCAATATGCCTGTGGTGGTTGGTTAAACAAACATGTAGTTCCAGAAACGAACATAAGATACAGCATCTTTGATGTTCTCCGAGATGAAATGGAAATCATTTTAAAAGGTGAGCCATGTTTATCTTCAACCAGACGTGTCCAAGTTTGGTCCTCAATTGCTACCAGCATTCCAGGATTTAAAGGGATAGTAATACTTTGTTTTAACTTTATTTTATTTTGTAGGCATTAAAAAAACATGAAGAACGATATCTCTCAAACCTTTATGGTTTAAGAGATATTCACAAGCAAAGTTTCCCCTCCCGTCCCTTTTTCCTAGTGTAAGCCATCTCTTCTCAGATGTGAATCTGGTTGTAAGACCAGACAGATAACAGCAGGGGACAATCTTCTTTGTATGAAAACAATGAAAGCCCTTTCCCCCTTGACAAGTGTTTCAGCTTTTTCCCTTATCTTAATTGAAGATTGTCCCTCTCTGCAGTCTACCTGGGCACCTCCCTTCTGATCTGACTGAACAGTGTTACATCAGTAAAAGGGGCGGGAGGGGGGTACTTTGCTTGTGAATATCTCTTAAACCATAAAGGTCTGAGAGATAAGACTTATATCGTTCTTCATGTTTTTTCAATGCCTACAAAATAAAATAAAGATAAAACGAAGGATTACTATCCCTTTAACGATTCCCCTGTTTGAGCACAGGCAGGCTTAATCAGGCAAATCCTTAAATCCTGGCCTGTTGGTGGCCCTTGAGGATCAAACTTGGACATTGCTGTCTTAAAGCTTGCTGATGCTCTTTTTTGGGAATTTAAATTTAATTATTTTTGTAGCCTTTCCAATTTTATAGTGAATCTGCTGTGATTACTATCTATGCAGTGCTTCTGTCTGCAGCTCAGATTCTCAAAAAAAGTTTTCTTTGTAATAACTTATGAATAAAACATCTCCCAGTACTGTAAATAACTGATTCAGATCCTAACTGGAAAGGTTCATTTAGTCGGTCAATGTTTTGTGGTGCTTTTATCAAGATCAGTTTTTTTTTTTTTTTTACAATTTAAGGTCTAGATTCCATTACAGACAAATGGAATTTCGGGCAACAAAAGTGTCTGAAAATGGTCAGCAGGCTCAGCAATGCCAAGACTGGGAAAAAAAGGTTTCCCGGTCACAAAGGACCCAAGCACCACAAGCCCCCTAGTGTCCCCAAGTCACCAACCACTTTCCCTGCACTCCCTCAAGTCTCCCTTTCACTCCCTACCTCCTCTGATGCCATACATCTTGCAACACATTACTGTGCAATGCACTGCAATCTCACTAATAAGGACCAATATTAACTTCTTCATTGCTAGATTTGCTTGGAATCCATTGTAATCAATGCAATCCAGCTGCCTGGCAATAAAGAGGTTGAACCTGCCAAAAAAAGAATTAGTTTTATATAAGAACAAAATGTCATTAAATATATTTTGGGTGTTACTTTACTTCTGAAAGCATTCTACTCAGTCTCAAACTGTATCATCTTGGATGTAATATAATGTAATACAGTAGTTCTTAATCTGTGTTCCATAGAACTAGAGAGTTCCTGAATGAGTGCAAGGGGTTTCCCTTGAGCAAATTTTAGTAATGGCACACACAACTGTGGTTCTGTTACCACTACTAGACGTAAAAGTCACGTTATCTTCCTTGATCCATTCCGGACCCATCTCTGGGCTGACAATGGATGCAGGAATGCATTGCCGGGGCTCTTCAGTACACTCTGCGGAGTTTCTCTCACTTTGTCATACCAGAAACAGCACACAGTGGAGTACAGTAGCAAGGGAAGAGCAGCTCAAGGGAATCCACTAATACTGCCCAATAATGCCAACATATCCTTTCAATGCCACAGAGGTGAGAACAGGGGCTAAACTACCAGCAGCTGCATAGCACCAGGTCTCAGGCAATGTTAGGGGCCTATTTTAAATGCTGGCAGTACAAGATATTTAGGAAAACTAGTAGTTTGCCTTGAATCTGGGCCCTACAATATGTTTTTCACCAGGACCCTCAATCACTGGGTCTGTCTTTGAGCAAGAACTCATGTTGCTCACTCCTCTGCACTCGGATGATTAATATCAGCCTTCAAGATCCTGACACCCAGACTAGAGAAAGCCTCTCTGCCTCCCATTGTATCATTTCATGTTTACTATCTCTTTCCCTCCTACCTCCTCCATGTCTTTGCCTCCACCTTTATAGAAACATAGAATTTGATAACAGATAAGAACCATTCGGCCCATCTAGTCTGCCCATTGTCTTACTGTAAAAACCTCAAACCTTTTTTGGCCCTTGGTCTCTTCTTATGTTAAGAACAGCCTTATGCCTATCCCATGCATGTTTGAATTTTGTCACTGTATTAACTTCTTTCATTGTCATGCTTCTCCCCCGTGTGTACGTGTGAGTGTATGTGTGTGTGTGTCAGTATGGGTGTGCATGTGTGTAAGTAGTGAAACCTTACAAGTGCATCTGAACAATTTATATCCTGTTTGAGATTGTTTGGTCTGAACTATAGCTTCTTTATCAAATGGACCTGTCACCTCATATTGCTCACCAAGCCAAACCTATCAGCCCAAACACATACAGACCAAACATAACTTGCTGTGCTATTACAAATACATATGCCACCTTGACTACTAAATAACCAGGCATATCCCTGTTGCAACAAAGTAGGAGTAACATACACAGGCAGCAGGATGGGTTAGTGAGTGTCAGGCGTTTTTTATTGGCTGTTTATTTTATAGCAGTTGTACAGAGCTGCGTAAACAATATCTAGGTGGGGGGAGGCTCATTTACATAAAATGCCAGGTCCCACAGAACATAACCTTTTGTGTGACGACTATAACCCTTAGAAAAATATTCTAACGCTGGTCTAATTCTTTAAAGATCTTTATTAAAATAATTCAAACTGTTTGTTTTGGTGAAAGATTCCCTTTAAAACTGTATCATTGTAAAGAAGGGTGTTATTACATGTAAGTGCTTATTGAGTAGATATCTGTGTATGAGTAAGATTGGTTCATCCTTTTTATTATTATTATTATTATTATTATTATTTAACAGTATTTTTTCACTAATTTCTGTATATATAAAGGTTTGCTGGAGATGCCAGATCAGGAAGACCGTGATGCCTTCAAAAAAGCCAAAACTTTATATAAATCTTGCATGAATGAAAGTAAGTATTTTGCTTTCAAATATTTCTTGTAAAATAAGCACATTTAAAGTGGAACTACCACCGCTAAACAACATGAGCTCAAATCATTGCCGATCTGGCGTACTGCTTAGTAGCACTAGTTGCCAGAATTATTACCTTGTTAAATAGGATTATCCATTCATCTCGGGCTGACAAGCAGGACGGAGCACAGACATCTTCCCATAGTGACGTCTGCACGCCTGCGCTGTCAGTCCCTTTTGGAGCTGAACGACTCCTAGCAACGCCTCCTAGAGCAGGCTGGGACTGACAGCGCAGGCTCGCAGATGTCACTATGGAAAGATGTCTGCGCTCTGTCCTGCCTGTCAGCCCGAGAAGAATGGATAATTCTATTTAACAAGGTAATAATTCTGGCGACTAGTGCTACTGAGCAGCTAATCGCCAGATGAGGAATTATTTGAGCTCAAGCTGTTTAGCGGTGGTAGTTCCTCTTTAACTTGTCATTGAAGAAATTGTTTTGTTTCATGCAATTTATAATTTTAAACTTAAATTAAAGCAGTAAATGGGTCAAAAATTCTGTGGCAAACCAACTGCATTGTGGGGGGTTGGATGCAATCTACAAGTCCAATTCTGTGATAAGCCAGGAGCTGGAGTCACTTTTCTTATCCCACACCTGCCCATCTCCACTTTCCAGAGCCAGATTTACAACCCTGGCACCACTAGGCAAGGCACTCTAGGCTTCCTTAGCTCCGCCCATGGTCACACCCCCACTCCTCACATTATCCTGCCCCC
The DNA here is from genome assembly GCA_037306005.1 of Rhinophrynus dorsalis. Classification (NCBI taxonomy): domain Eukaryota; kingdom Metazoa; phylum Chordata; class Amphibia; order Anura; family Rhinophrynidae; genus Rhinophrynus; species Rhinophrynus dorsalis. The sequence continues at coordinate 348,450,847 of CM074724.1, read as the reverse complement.
AGTCCCATCCACTGCTACGTGGTACAGAAAATACCATCAAGCAAGAACAAAACATTTTTATCCCCTTGGTTGCTAGAGCAATGCATTGGTGATCTCTCTAGCAACCAAGGGGGTTAAATAATAGTCCGTAAAAGGGTATATTAACTACTGTAGGGACACTGAGATTGCTCTGGCAACGCCCACAATTCATATTGTGGATGTGGACAGCAAATCTGCAGCTCCTTTTAAAATGTGGCATACAAGACAGTTGCCTACTTTGCCTATTAGGAAATCTGGCCCTGATGACCCCCACACATGCACGCATACACCCCAATCTACGCATAGTTGGGAACTTGCTGGATCTGACCTTAGCGTCTTTGTGTCAAATTGCGCTTCATAGTGTAGCCACTCACAAGAAGACTTTGACCTAAGCAGAGGATCCTGTTGGTAAACTTCCTGTCACATGTTGACTTAGGTAGGTGTGAGGAAGTTCATGTTAGGAACATCTAGGAGTTACGTCTTGCACCACTATAGCAGGAAATAAGCAAGACCAGATTTACATCCCCATGTACCTACAGGCAAAGCACACTAGGCACCCTTAGCTCCACCCATAGTCACACCCACACTCCTCCCATGACCCCGCCCCATTCCCATCTACTGTTTCCTAGCACAAAAAGCAAGAATGAAAAAATCTTGAACCACTTGGTTCCTAGAGAGATCTCCATCACATTGTGGAGCCTTGTAACACTGTATTGTTAGAAAAGTCTCTGACACATTACGAAGAAATGCACTGGGGACTATGTTAAAATCTCCATTTAAATTAATGGGAATTGTATTCCTCCCCAACTGGTTTTCCCCAGAATGTCTCTGTTTCCATTGAACACATGACCCAAAGAATCCCCATAGTGAATGGGACACTTTTTTTTCTACATTGATAGTTCCAAGATAATGTTTATTTTAAAATAATTGGAGGTAAATACTATGGTACACTGATTTTAGTATACATGACAGTAGGAGCAGGTCATAGGTCACCATCTGTACTTACGGGTTCTACCCAACAATGTTTTGTGCATCTTTGATCTGCATTAAGGAAAAGTTTAAAATAATATTTCAAACATGGCAGTTCTTGGAATATGAAGGTAGCTCTAGAGGGGGTGACAGCTATAGACTCATTGCATGTCAAAGTTGAATGTTTCAAGTATTATTATTATTATTTATTTATATAGCGCCAACTAATTCCACAGCAGCACCAAAGTAGATTTGTGTGTATGTTCTGATTTATTACACAGTTCCTTTCAAGCTGGTGGTATACTTTCATTGTGCACAAAGAAAACTGGAAGAATTCGGGAGCACCATGTGCATCATGGGTGACAAAACTTGCCACTGATTTAAATGTGGATTTTAACCCTTTAATGCTAGCAAGATCTCCAATGTATTGATGATCTAAAAAAGCATAGAGAAATTTGATTTCACAATATTATTCTGCCCATTTTCTGGGGCAGGTGTAAGTTGCTTGCTGACGTCAAAGGCCTGAATATGGCGGAATGAGTCCTCTGGTATGCAGTATACAGATCATACACACAGCACAGTGTTTTCCAATCCACCTTTACAAAAGGCATCACTAGTACACAATCAGAAATTTTTGGGATACCCTTAACCCTTTGAGTGCGGAGCAATGCGTTGTGTACCCATCTGGCACTCAAAGGGTTAACATATTCATTGCCATTTATTAATGGCTTTATAAACCTTACATTACATAAATAAACAGTTATACTTTTGTTTCAGAATTATAACAATTCCCATAAGTATACATTTAAAACTTAATTGGGCACCCTAAGGGATTTCTGTGGCACTCCAAAGTACTATGGCACCCTGGCTGATAACTATCCCAGAAGTACAGCCACTAGCAATGGAGGCCAGTGGAGCTGCACTGATGTATTCATACATTCACTGCCAGATTTCCCAATAGGCTGGCCACACCCACATTCTGAATTTTGGGTGTGGCTAGATCGATCTCAATGTCCCTGCCCCAGTTGACAGGGAATGATTTAATCCCTTCGAGGCTAATGTGTTTGAGATCTCTCTAGCAACCAAGAGCTTAAAGCCTTTCTTTTTACAGCCCCAGAAAACAATAGATGAGAGGGGGCAGGTCATCAGAGGAGTGGGGTGCGGCCATGAGCAAATCTAAGCTCACCTAGATTGCCTTGCCTCAGGTAGCCTGTGATGTGAATCCATCTCTGCATGCATTCAATCCGCTCTCTGTCTGGCCAGCTGACTTAGAGGAACAGATCTTTAACCCCTTCGCGTCCTGTGACGTACCCGGACCGTCACGCTGGTCCTGCACTTAAGGACCAGTGACGGTCCTGGTACGTCATGTACTTTTACTCACCGCACTCCTGCAGGAACGCGGTGAGTAATACTGTGGACTGAAATTGATCGCTCCGAGACCGAAGCGATCTCTTTCAATCCTCCTTTCGATGTGCCCCCCCACGTGATCAGTCACGTGGGACGGCACTTCGAACGCGTCTATCTGGTCCTTAAAGGACCAGACACCGCGGGATCGTCGAACCTAAGGGGTTAATCCATGGTTATCTTTTAAGTAGAATATGTGTATCTTCCATAACTATAAAACTGCAGCTGGTCACCCAGTTGGAGCTGGCAATGCTGTCCATGCATTCTGCAGTGCAGTCTGAGAGCTTTCCAACAGCAACAAACTCAGAGCTTTAATATGTATGACAAGAGTAGTTTTTTAGTATCCAGTAACCAGCAATGGATAATAAATCATTTGCAGGAGTTGCTTTTATTTAAAACAAAGTACAGTTTTCCACAGTGTAATAGGTTTTGTGGTTTTATAGCTCTATGAACCTCACATTAATTTACCACATATTATTATAATAGTGTCAACATTAAGGCAATTTAATATTGTATATATTTGTATAATGCATAAACTAAAATACTCATATGGATTTGCTTCTAGGTCTGATTGAGCAGAGAGATTCCTCACCTCTGTTAGAACTCATAGCTTCTGTTGGAGACTGGCCAGTTGCTTCTACAGACTGGAACAAAACCAGAGGTAACGTTTTATTCATCAGTAGCTCCAGCCACGTTCTTCTTCCCCGATAACAATCAGATTGTACAAATACCATTTATGTGCTTCAGAGAATAAGGTCACACCAATAAAATTATATTTCTACTGAGAATTTCACACATAGGTTCCAAGAAGGCTTGAACTTCATTAAAAAAAAACTACTACTACCTCATATAACTGCCAGAGCTGATTTTCGGCCAGTTCATGCCAGGTCAGTGACTGTGTACCTTTTAAAAGATGAGAGCTGGTACCGTTTTAGCTGTAGAAATACAGGAAACAAATATAGTCAAGTTGATACCTTTATTGGCTAACGAAGCAGATTTAGGATGCAAGCTTTTAAGACCATTCAGGTCTCTTCCTCAGGTATGATAACATGAATGAGGAAGAGACCTGAGAGATCTTGAAAGCCTGAATCCTAATTCTACTTAGTTAGCCAATAAAGGTATCAACTTGACTATATTTGCCTCATGTACCTTTTGTCATTGACATGGGCATGTATTTATAAAAGCAAACTGGAGTTATTCTGGGGTAAACCAACCATATCATTAGGGAAAAATACAAATTCCTGTTAAATTAAACTGGTGCTTTCAACCCCTTGAATGCCAGAGAGAGACCTCAAGAGCATGGAAATTTAGACATGTTTATGTTGTTCCCTATGGAGCAGTTGGTTTATTCCATAATAATAATAATCATAATAAATTTGTTTTTATAAATGCGGGCCATGGTTCCTTTTGTCAGTGGCCCAGTACATTTCATCAGTGACTTTAAAATTATTGGCACTTTGTCCACCAAAAATAAGTTGTTCTTGTACTTTTTTTTTTTTTTTTTTAGAAAATCACACTTGGTAAGTGTCGGAGACATACACAGGAACTTTCCAGACCTGCTATAGAGACTCCAGTTTTCAGACTTAATACCAGACTCTGGGGGAAAGAGACTGAATCTCTGGCTTGCTGAATTCCCTATTAACTCTGCCCACTCCCCTGCCCATTTCAGGACAAACTCTGCCTCTCCACCTCCTACTTCCACCCACTCTGATTAAGCCCCACCCACAGTATGACATAAATTGCATCAAGTTGAACACTGCCATCCCCTTCCCATCTTGATACTCTGGGGGACTTTAAGGATTCCAGTTATACTTTGAAAATGTACAAATACACTTCTCTACTAAAATAGCCTCAGCAACACATTTTTTGGTCTGTGGCTGCTAGTGCCTGTTTAACAAAGCTATTTACACTGGAAAGTCTCCTGTTTAAACTGTTTGTGCTAAGGGAAAGGACAGTGCGGGATTGTAAGGGTCTTATTGTCACAGTGTGCTTGGCAGCCGTGCTGCTTGCTCCCTGTGCTTCTCCTCATTGCTGTCTATGGTCACGGGTGCAGACGCGTGTCTGTGATGTTTGCTTGTTTATACACATGGAGCCTACTCTCCTGATTGGTTCCTGCCTTGTTTGTACCTATTTGAACGCCTCTGGGCCTAGTACCAGTTGCCCTTACGTGGTGTTCCAGTTAGTCTCCTTTGTCTGCTCCGTTTTGCCGTGACCCTTGCTTGGCCTCCGATCTTTCTCTGTATATGAACACAGCTTGTATGACTATCCACATCGGAATTGACCTGTGGCTTTGGCTGACTACTCGCTCTGTGTATGACCCTGATTTGGCTTACTATCCACAAGTGCTGACCAGTGGCTCTGGCGGACTTCTCATCCTCGTTGTCCCCGATTGTCTGACTATCCACTTGGTTCCAGCCTGTGACTCTAGCCAACTACTCTCTCCTTGTTGCCGGGTGTCTGACTATCCTCTCGGTACTGAACTTGGTACAGGCTGCCTACCTGCTCCTTGTGATCTATTCCATTCTGGCTATTCATAGTACGGTACTGTGGCTGTGCTGCCCATTCTCTGATTGCCACTATCTGCATTTAGTACCGTACAGTAGGATATACATATCTCTGGACGCGCGGTCCTACCTACAGATAGAACCATAGGCTAGGTTCTATATTCCTCTCCTCCTCGAGTAGCTCAGGCCTCTATCTAGTGTCAGTCTGGGTAGTAGACTGTGGGCTATTGTTATATTGTTTGGGGGTATTACAGGGGTATTGCCTATTATATTTGTATTCTAAATAAAGCTGGTTTTATTTCAAAATTACTTCTGTCTGACCTTCTGTCTGTACAGGTTACTGTGACATATATATGGATATAACTGGATCATTTCTGGAGCGAACCACCTGAACCATAGGGAACAAATGAAAATAAACATATGTTTAAATGAGACTTTCAACCCTTGGATGCTAGAGAGATCTTTAAATTGGACTTTAATCCCCTTGAATGCTTTTTAATGCTTAGAAAATTTTCTAGCATTCAATGATTTAGAAATCGACAGGAATATTTGTTTTCTCTATGATTTGTCCCAAATTCTTTCCGAGTCATCATAGTACATCACTCTTGGTATATTATACAAAATCTTGTTGACATACTTCTGTTCCTGCTAGTGTGTTGGTTTTAACCCTTTGAGTGCCACAGAAATATTCAACACCAATATCTCTCTGGCACTCAAAGGGTTTATAGCAATAAAAATCCTTAGGAAAACGGTGATCAAATGTTTTTAGATTTCAATGATGGAATTCTTTCTAAAATGTTTTCCTGTGTTCGTTTTTAATAGAGACCCACTGGAGCTTGGAGGAAATGATGGCACTTTTGAACCACAGATTCAACAAACGAGTTCTCGTTGACATGTTCGTATGGAATGATGACCGGGAGTCCAGCAAGCACATCATTTATGTATGGGGGGAAACAAGTTTTACATTATCTTTTTTTTTTTCCGTTTTTACGTTTCGGCTTTTGAGTACAAGATAGGTATCCAGTGCATTGCAACCTTTTTGGCACTTAAAACATACCTCCCAACATTTCAAATGGCCAAAGAGGGACATTTTTGTTTTAGAGGGTGTTACTAGAGGTGTGGCTGATGGGCAGGGGCATTACCAAGAATTTATAGGTGATTTCATGACTTACTGACACCTCTTTGTGTAACTTAATAAATGATCTAGAGCAGCATCAAAGTATTTTATTTACACAGACTGATTTATAAACACATATAATGATGTTTAAACAATCATTAATGTGAGTTTTATGGCTGTGGAGCAATGTAATACACTTATATATACACAACACCAAGTCTGATCTCCTAAAAAGAGTGACACTAGGGTGGAAAAGAGGGACAGAGGGATTTGGGTCTCAAAATGGGATTGTCCCTCCTAAAGAGGGACACTTTGGAAGTATGGTTAAAGGGATAGTAATACTTTATAATTACTATCCCCCATATTGTAGATATTTGTAAAATAATGTAATAGCCCCCAGGTTTATCTCTCAAACCTTTATGGTTTGAGAGATAACTGAAGGCAAGGTTCCCCCTTCCCTCCCCCTTCCCTGAAGTCAGCGTTGTACTGACTGCAGGGGAAGTCTGTCGTACTACAGGCTTGCGGCTCTGCTGCTGAGCCGAGATCCCGTTAGTGAAAAATAATTATTTCACTGAAACGGTCTTCTACATGGATGGTTAGAAATCTACATTTTGTTATTATTATTATTATTATTTTTTAATAATAATAATAATAACAAAATGTAGATTTCTAACCATCCATGTAGAAGACCGTTTCAGTGAAATAATTATTTTTCACTAACGGGATCTCGGCTCAGCATAATAATAATAATAACAAAATGTAGATTTCTAACCATCCATGTAGAAGACCGTTTCAGTGAAATAATTATTTTTCACTAACGGGATCTCGGCTCAGCAGCAGAGCCGCAAGCCTGTAATAATAATTTTGTTATACAAATATATGTAGAAGAATCGACTTACAGTAATACCTAAACATTACTATCCCTTTAAAGGGTTTAGTTGGCTATGTACCTTGCCTGATTCAATTAAAAAAAAAACAGTCAGCAACTGTCATGTCTGCCTCCATCAACATGACATCCATGATTGATCCAGGACTTGATCTCTTGAACCATGAAGCTAGAGAAAAATCTGTATTGGACATTAGGATATTCTGGCCAAAGTGAGGCAGTGGGGGTTATTATGATATTTTCTCATTTAAGCTTTGGGAAATCAATTCCCATAGCTTTTATGTAACATTTTTCCAATTTAAAGTCTCTTCCCTGACCATATACTACCCCTTCACGATTATTACATTTATTCTGCTGTGCCTCTGTGGGAGGGGGGTGCTCTCCTCCTTCTCCAGTGTGCATTAAAGTGATTGGTAGATATATATGGTTTAGAGTCATGGTACAAATTTCCTTTTATCCACAGTTCTTCTCCACAAACCAGATAACGCACTACTACATCTGGACTAGGTCACAATGATGTTGAAAATTAACAACAACTTTTATAGTCAATGTAATATTTTCCTGCTGCAATAAATAGCCATGGGAATTTTCAAACACTGCCATGTGCATGTGAAAAAAATTATAAGCTTTCAGAGTATCATTCTTCCCAAAACGAGCAAAGGAAAAACAGAAAACCATTATGAACATTGAAATTTACTACTATTTTTATGTACTGTAGTATTTTTATATGTTTATTCTGCTTTCATTTCCAGCAGAGATGGAAGTGCTGTCCCTGGCATTTAATCAAACTTTGGCTGGCAATTCACATACTGCTGAGCTGTAGCACAGATAAATATCACTTGTGGATAAAGAGAACAATGCATTTTATTACATACTAAAATACTGATATAATGGGGGTTATGCACTAAGGTGTGATAAAGAGGTGAAAATGCGGCGATAACTTAACCAGTGATAACACTGCTCCAATTCCAATATTATTCTATGGAGTCTGTTCACTAAGATCTCCAAAGCTGGAGCACTGATTCCATTAAATAACATAGGAACCGGAGAAGTGATATCGCTGAAGATGTTCTCTCTGTATCACCTCTTTATCACACCTTAGTACATAACCCTCAGTGCCAATGCATTCCTTTCCATTGCAGAGAGAGAGAGAGAGAGAGAGAGAGAGAGTTGATACTTTCTCTGCACAGCATAGCTATTAACCCTTTTAGTGCATTGTGTAAACCTCTGGCACTCAAAGGATTAAAAGGGCACTCACTCCCCCACACAATATAAAAAAAATATAAAATAAGCAGTAAATGTGTATTATTTGTCATAAGTTAACCCTTTGCGTGCCAGATAGGTATCCAAAACATTGTGTTGCAGACAGGTATCCAATGCATTGTGTTGCAATGCATTGGATACCTCTCTGGCTCTCAAAATGTTAAACAAGGGTATTCTCACTGTTGGAAGATTTTTAATTCAAATGTTATTACTGCTTAAACATTTTCTTTAATCAGTATCCCCAACCAGTGTCCAAAATGAATTTTTTTACAATGTATTTTATTGGAAAATTGGAGTCACTGACTATGGCTCCCAAAAGTAATTAATATGGACAGCACTGCCTTGTGGCCAGAATATAACATGGAAGTTTAAGTCAAATAAAATGATTGTAATAACTCTAAAATGAAAAATCTCCCAGCAGTGGTAGAATCCTTGTTTTACTCAGCAAAAATAAATAAATAAATAGACGTATAACATATTTATCAATTAAAAAAGTTTACTGGTCATTTACTGCACATACTGGGCCATATGCATCAAACCAGAGTGGAGTAGTTCTGCATTAAATCAGCTGCATCAAAGGGAACAAATACAAAGATCCCCAAATTTTCATTCACTGAATTAGAGCTTTTTTAAACCCTTGAATGTGTAGACCTCTCGAGCATTCAGCTGGTTAAAAACCCCATTTAAAACATTAGGATTGGGGGGGGAGTATGCAGGGTCCAGTCCAATCCTGGCCTATAACAAGAATCAACAATGAATGTGCTGTGATTAAAGGGATAGTAATATTTCACAAAAACAGCACCTCCAATTAATCTTCATAGTATTTGGACCATGGACAGTGTTATTTCAATACTGTCAAAGTTGTAGTTCAAAAGTAATTGAATGATAAAGTATCCCCCTCCCCCCCCCTTTTACCTAGTGTAAGCCGTCTCTACTCAGATGTGGAATCTGGTCTCTTGACAGGACAGCTCACAGCAAGGGACAATCTTCTTACTGTGAGCATAAGGATCACCTTGCCCCCCTTGACAGGTTTTTCAGGTTTTTCCTTATGCTCACTGAAGATTGTCCCTTTCTGTGATACATCCGGACAGTCTTGGTGCTCTGAGGTGAGCAGTGTTACATCAGTAAAAGGGGCACTAGGGCATGCTTTATCATTCAATTACTCTTGAACTACAACTCTGACAGTATTGAAATAACCCAAATACTATGAAGATTAATTGGAGCTGCTTTTATTTTGAAACATTACTATCCCTTTAAAAACAATTAAACAAACATGAACCTCTCAATACCCATGTTCACATACTGTTTATCTAGCACTGGTATTTTTTTCTGTACTTTTCTCTTAATCTAATTATGAATGTTCTCTGCTTTATTTAGATTGATCAGCCAAGTCTTGGAATGCCTTCCCGGGATTATTATTTTAATAGTGGAAATCAAAAGGTAAGAACAATTTACATTGTATTATCTGCCTTCTTTAGAAAAACACATTAAAGCGTGCATGTTTTGCATACACGTTTAAAACAAATGGAACAATCACGGGACAAACCAACGGCACCACAGAGGACAAATAACAATTGCCTTCGATTTAAATTGAGGATTTAGGGCTGGATTCAAATGCAGGTGCTAATTTTATCTCTGCTTTTATCTCCAGGTATCCCCATACACTTCATTAGGAAATTTTTTTATAAAACTTGAGTTAACATTTATCTCTTGCATTTGAATCCAGCCCTTAATCCCTGAAAGGGTTAGTAATGTCTTTATTTAAAAAAATGCAATATTGCAGCTATTACAAAAATAAACTAAACGATCCCAGTCCCATCTCTCACACCTTTATGGTTTGAGAGATACGATGCTAAAATCCTCCCTTTCCTCCTCTTTCCCTGACGTCGGCTGTAAAGCTGACAGCAGGAGATGCGTGTCAGCAGACTTGAGGCAGCTCTTCAGCAGAGCCGAACTAGAGCAATGTGAAAAGAAATACTTCATTGGAACGGTCTACAAAGTGTGCCTGGTTTGCAAGCACACTTTGTAGACCGTTCCAATGAAGTATTTCTTTTTACACTGAGCTATTTCAGTACTGCTGAAGAGCCACCTGCTTGTCCCGTGACCATGATCTCCTACAGCTGACATCCGTAAAAGGGGAAGGAGGGGAGGATTTTAGCATCGTATTTCTCAAAAGGTTTGAGAGATGGGACTGGGATCATTTTGTTTATTTTTGTAATCACTGCAATATTAATTTTTTTTAAATAAAGACATTACTAACCCTTTAAATGCTAGAGATCTCCAGTCCATGGAAACAAAGAACAAAGGAAAACCCAATAGTGTAACATTGTAACACTATAAATCAAAAATTACCGATAGTTCAGGTACTCACATTTAGGTACTCAGATCAGCGCATATACACAGTCTGAGTAACAGGCATACGGAGATTATCAACCCGTCTCCATTCCAGATCTGTAGAATTGTGTCTGCAAATAAATCCAGTCTTAGTCATCATGTAGATAACTACGCGGGGCGTTTTCAAAATTAAAAATTTTCCAATTTTTTATTTTGATAATCTCCGTATGCCTGCAAATCAGACCGTGTAAATACACATTCAAGAAATGTGAGTACCTGCACTACCAGTAATTTTTGATTTATAGTGTTACAGTGTTACACTATTGGGCACTTTTTCTTTGTTTTTTGTTTCCATATATTGTTGCCGCTGCGGAGAGCAGGAGTCTGTGGAGAAAGCAGCCCTACATGAATTGGGGAGATATACCCGAACACTGTTACTGGGAACAGTAGAAACCAAGATTCTTGAATGTTGGTTCTCAGTGGCATAACTATAGGGGTACACCTGTGACTGGGCCCGTGCACTCCAGGCGCCCGTGCGCCCCCTGCGGCCCCTCCGCCTGGTACCCGCAATCTCCCACTGGTGCTCCAGTAATGCAGAGCGCTGGGAGATGACATCATCTCCCAGCGCTTTGCATTACTAAGAGGACCACGCGGGAGCTCCAGGTAGGAGATGGGGGCATTGTGGAGGGGTCAATGTGGTGGGAGGGGGCCAATGTGGTGGTGGGGGGTCCGTAACACTTCTTGTACCAGGACCCGGAGGCTTATAGTTACGCCTCTGTTGGTTCTGACATATGTCCAGTAGCCAACAAGTTTCTTTGTGAGTATATCCCCTTGGGGTTGATCTTGGGAGTAACATCTATGTGACTGATACACGCAGGGGCACCTTTTGTGTTTCTTCTCCTTTTTCTTCTTTCCACTACAGAGTTGTCTCCCATGCCTTCCAAAGAGAAACACTGGAGATGTATCTAGTATTCAAGGGATTATACTCCCCATTTAAATCAATAGAGACTTTTTATTTTTCCCCTTCATTGACCAAGAGGGGTCATCAAAATGTAAACCTGGGGGCCAGGGAACAGGCTATAAATATGTATGTGAAACCTTCTTATTACATGAAATCAGAAATATGTCAGTATGCTCAAAAAAAAAATCCTGAGGAAGAACTGTAATGTGAATGAAACGTTGACATTAGAAATGTTTAGTACTTCAGCTCACACCTGAAGTCCTGTGAATGATATTTTTCCCCTTCATTGACCAAGAGGGGTCATCAAAATGTAAACCTGGGGGCCAGGGAACAGGCTATAAATATGTATGTGAAACCTTCTTATTACATGAAATCAGAAATATGTCAGTATGCTCAAAAAAAAAATCCTGAGGAAGAACTGTAATGTGAATGAAACGTTGACATTAGAAATGTTTAGTACTTCAGCTCACACCTGAAGTCCTGTGAATGATATTTTTTCCAGTTACTGTATTGCAAAGAAGCATGGCATTGCTTGTGTGAGAATAGGCAGGGTGATGGGAGAGATATTCCACTGGTAGCCACAGACCTACATTATACTGTCCCTCACCACAGAATGCATGCCCACACATACACAATCATTCTCACACATACTCAAACACATACACATTCACACGCCTACATTTTTCTCAAGCATTAAATAAAAAAATGTTTACTTAGCACTGTAGAGGGGAGGGGAGGGAGGTGAGACACACTGTAGAGGGGAGATGAGGGGAGGGAGGTGAGACACACTGTAGAGGGGAGGGGAGGGAGATGAGCCCACTGTAGAGGGGAGATGAGGGGAGGGAGGTGAGACACACTGTAGAGGGGAGGGGAGGGAGATGAGCCCACTGTAGAGGGGAGATGAGGGGAGGGAGGTGAGACACACTTTAGAGGGGAGGGGAGGGAGGTGAGACACACTGTAGAGGGGAGATGAGGGGAGGGAGGTGAGACACACTGTAGAGGGGAGGGGAGGGAGGTGAGACACACTGTAGAGGGGAGATGAGGGGAGGGAGGTGAGACACACTGTAGAGGGGAGATGAGGGGAGGGAGGTGAGACACACTGTAGAGGGGAGGGGAGGGAGATGAGCCCACTGTAGAGGGGAGATGAGGGGAGGGAGGTGAGACACACTGTAGAGGGGAGGGGAGGGAGATGAGCCCACTGTAGAAGGGAGGGGAGGGAGATGAGCCCACAGTAGAGGGGAGGGGAGGGAGATGAGCCCACTGTAGAAGGGAGGTGAGGGGAGGGAGGTGAAACACACTGTAGAGGGGAGGGAGGTGAAACACACTGTAGAGGGGAGGGGAGGGAGGTGAGACACACTGTAGAGGGGGAGGTGAGGGGAGGGAGGTGAGACACACTGTAGAGGGGAGGGGAGGGAGGTGAGACACACTGTAGAGGGGAGGTGAGGGGAGGGAGGTGAGACACACTGTAGAGGGGAGGGGAGGGGAGGGAGGTGAGACACACTGTAGAGGGAAGGTGAGGAAGGGAGGTGAGACACACTGTAGAGGGGAGGTGAGGGGAGGGAGGTGAGACACACTGTAGAGGGGAGTGGAGGGGAGGGGAGGGAGGTGAGACACACTGTAGAGGGGAGGGGAAAGGAGGGAGGTGAGACACACTGTAGAGGGGAGGTGAGGGGAGGGAGGTGAGACACACTGTAGAGGGAAGGTGAGGAAGGGAGGTGAGACACACTGTAGAGGGGAGGGGAAAGGAGGGAGGTGAGACACACTGTAGAGGGGAGTGGAGGGGAGGGGAGGGAGGTGAGACACACTGTAGAGGGGAGGTGAGGGGAGGGAGGTGAGACACACTGTAGAGGGGAGGGGAGGGGAGGGAGGTGAGACACACTGTAGAGGGAAGGTGAGGAAGGGAGGTGAGACACACTGTAGAGGGGAGGTGAGGGGAGGGAGGTGAGACACACTGTAGAGGGGAGTGGAGGGGAGGGGAGGGAGGTGAGACACACTGTAGAGGGGAGGGGAAAGGAGGGAGGTGAGACACACTGTAGAGGGGAGGTGAGGGGAGGGAGGTGAGACACACTGTAGAGGGAAGGTGAGGAAGGGAGGTGAGACACACTGTAGAGGGGAGGGGAAAGGAGGGAGGTGAGACACACTGTAGAGGGGAGTGGAGGGGAGGGGAGGGAGGTGAGACACACTGTAGAGGGGAGGGGAGGGAGGTGAGACACACTGTAGAGGGGAGGTGAGGGGAGGGAGGTGAGACACACTGTAGAGGGAAGGTGAGGAAGGGAGGTGAGACACACTGTAGAGGGGAGTGGAGGGGAGGGAGGTGAGACACACTGTAGAGGGAAGGTGAGGAAGGGAGGTGAGACACACTGTAGAGGAGAGTGGAGGGGAGGGGAGGGAGGGGAGACACACTGTAGAGGGGAGGGGAGGGAGGGGAGACACACTGTAGAGGGGAGGGGAGGGAGGTGAGACACACTGTAGAGGGGAGGTGAGGGAAGGAAGGTGAGAAGCATTGTGGAGGCTGGGTGAGAACATGATCTATTTGTGCCCCGAAAAGTCGTTCTGGCAATGGATGGCACTGATCCAGAAACACAGCAAATGGCCCATCTAAGAAGGGTGGTTGTTACTCTGAAAGACTGACCTGAAAATGTAACATTAGCCCAGTACAAAAAAAGGTATTATCACATACTGTGAAGCTTTACAGTATATATATGGGATTATTTATTTGTTCCCTATACTGCAGATGTTTAGCACCACTTTTTCATAGTATATCAGCCTCAGTGCATCACGGCATTACCCAGAAGTATTTTCTCTTTGATATACAGTAACTTGCGTGTGCATATCTGGTAAGCTTAGAAAACTGTACTAATGTTTATTTCTTTTAAAATAAAGCAACAAATATTAAAGAGATCATGTAAAGTCCCTGCCTAGAGGGGTTACAGCTATTAGTCTAGATTACTGCAGCTTTGAAATAACAGCGCATGACCCCTTAACAAGCTTCTGATGGAAGCCACATGCATTTTGTGTTCCTGGAAACTTGGGATTTTCTTGTTGTTTTCTCTCCTGCGCTTACATATAAAAGCCCATTCATGTACAGACATAGCAAACTTTATTGTATAGGGAGGTTATGATCCAAGATACTTTGCATTCCACAGAACATAAACAAATTTCAACAATTAGAATACAATTCCGGGCTGGATTTACATTGCAGCTGACCCTAGGCAAGGTACCCTAGGTGCCCTTAACTCCACCCATGGTTGCACCTCACTTCTTACTTCATCCCAGACCCAGACCCAGACCCATCTACTGTTTTCTGGTACAGAAATTACCCTGAACCTATAACAAGAAAGAACAAAAAAGCTTGAACCCCCGTGCAAGGTGTTAAATGATTGCCTGCAAAGGGGCATAAACTAATGCAGGGACATTGAGATTACTCTGGCTACATCCACAATTCAGAATGTGGGTGTGGCCATCACCGCTGATGCACTACTCAAAATGCTCTAGGCAGTTTCCATCGAGGGGGTTTACAGGCAGTACAAGTATGTCGGGCCCAGCCAATCGGAGGGGGACCTACCCAATCAGACACAAAGGCCCCCACAGCCCCACAATATGAAGGGGGCCCTATCTCAAAAGAGGCCCCAAGACGACCAGACTAGCGCATAGGGATTCTGGAGGATCTCCTGTCGGGCCTCCGTTTGTAAGTATATTCAGTAGGTAGCAACCGCAGTGCACCTCTGCCTCTCTGTTCTCCTTTTCATATCACACCGCATAGTGGAGCAGTTCCACAGGCTTTGTCCTTACACATACTTCATGGTTACAGGGCAAATGTGTGAGATGAGCGGGACAGGCTTTATGTTTATACTGGGCCCCAAGATTTCTGATGGCAGGCCTGCTAATGGAAATCCTGCCCTGATCACATGCTGTACATCCTGTTAGTCATCCACACTGTGTTGTGTTCCAGGCACCCTACTCATGTGTGCATAGTAAAGGGGGTGCACTGATATAATTCTGCACTAAAAGGCAGTGTAATCATTTTCAAGTGCTGTGCATGCCCATTGCTATCCACGCAGACAGATCTAGTATCACTGTCCCCGTGATTCCCTGTCAATCTTTGCAGTGTTACCTGTGCATTGGAGGAGGCTGATTGACCAACTCCCAGAAGTAGACCAGCGAATGCCCAGAGCTGAGCCTAGACCACCTTAGTGGAATAGTCAAGGGTGAAGCCACTGCAGAAGCAACGGACCAGAACCTGAATCGCCCTTAATAGTATTACCAATGTAACCCTGCGTGTGCCAACGGGAGGAAAGCCGTACACACCCCATGGGTGCCACAATGGAGTAATCACTGCACAAGCGATACTGAGCCCAGTAATGATGATACGGTAGATGGATAGAACACAGAGCACTTGGAAACCAGAGCCGGGACACCCTTCCGGTGTCATACAGCGCACATACTGCAAGAGCCAGTGGAGGTACCAACGCCAACCAGCGCGGTTGCGGCGCACCAGCACCGAGGAGGACAACAGCTCTGCTAGTGCAAAAGGTAGGCTCGGTCGATACTGCCCAGGCTCAGAATGTGTTAACTGGCTCGATCGGTACTCTCAGGCTTGGCAAGTGAAAGTGAACAGGTACAGATAATCGGAACACCCAGCATAGCTAGGGTTAAGGCAGGTTCGAAACGGAAGACTACAGCTCAGCAGTGCTTTGGGTCAGGCTCAGGCAATAGCTCAGAGGACAGAGAGAGGATTAGCCAGAGCAACACAACACAGTTCAGAATGTCGCCAGTCGGCGACCAGGATACACAGAAACACAGGAACAATCACGGAGCAGGAATCCAACAGTAACCGGTCAGTACTCGGAGCAGGAACGTCAGCCAAAGCCGGGTCAATCACAGAGCAGGAGCGTCAGCCAGAGCCGGGTCAATCACGGAGCAGGAATGTTAGCCAGAGCCGGGTCAATCACGGAGCAGGAACGTCAGCCAGAGCCGGGTCAATCACGGAGCAGGAACGTCAGCCAGAGCCGGGTCAATCACGGAGCAGGAACGTTAGCCAGAGCCAGGTCAATCACGGAGCAGGAACAACGGAATGGTCAGGCTAGCCGAGTCAGTACACAGGAGAGCAGAACACAGCAACAAGGCGCAGACTCAGGAACACCACGAAAGGTCAACTGACAAGTGCCCATAACACAGTATATAAAGGAATACTCTGGGCGGGCCAATCAGCCTCCTCCAATGCACAGGTAACACTGCAAAGATTGACAGGGAATCACGGGGACCGTGATATCTAGATACAGTGGTCCATTATGTATAAATGTAAACAGGAGCAATTTAGGGCACATAAACTGCACCGTAGGGGACAAATAAAAAGTTCCCAAATTCCCATTCATTTTATAGGGGGCTTGAACACTAGAGACGCATTTTGAATTGAAGGATTTAAAAGCCTTGTTTAAATCAGCAGGGAGTTTTATGTTTCCTGTATGACTGTATCCTCAGTCCTTCTTAGTACATCAGCCTTAGTGTTATTTATTGTTCAGAGGACTTTTCTAGGGCTCTGTACTACACAGCTGTTGCACCATTTTGCCACTCAAAGGGCTCTTTGTACCAGATCTTGGCAGTTGTATCACAGACATGTAAAGAGCTAACCAAGTACCAAGCCTGGGCATGCACCTCACTGGCATATCAATGTGTATTCACATTCTAATGCTGAACAATGTAAAATAATTCTGCATAATGTTATCCCAAGACTGACAATCTAAAAGCCTTTAAAGGGTTAGTAATGGTATATATAACTAAAAAGTATTAATATAGATATTGAAAAAAGAGATCCATTGAAGCCAGGCTGATCTCTCAGACCTTTATGGTTTGAGAGATTTAATGTTTTAAAGATCCCCCCTCCCCTTTCCATTATGACAGCTGTAAAGCTGACAAAAAAGAGATTTGTGTCAGCTGATTCGAGGAGGCTCTTCAGCAGAGCCGAGATAGCGCTATGTAGAAAGAAATACTTAACTGGAACACTCTGGAAAGTGTGCCTGGTTTGCAAGCACAGTTGTATACCATTCCAGTGAAGAATTTATTTCTACATAGCGCTATCTCGGCTCTGCTGTAGAGTCGCCTGCCGGTCCCGGGACCAGTATCTTCTTCTTTCATCTGGAGGGTGACGTCAATGAAAGGGGAGGGAGGGGGGAACTTTATCACCTTATTTCTCTCAAACCATAAGGGATTGAGAGATCAGACCCGCATCAATGGATTTATTTTTTCAATAACTACAATAATACTTTTTATTTATATATGCCATTAATAACCCTTTAACCACATCCATGACCACACACCCTCTTGTCACATGAGCATTCTCATATCCTCATCCACTGCTGTCTGGAAAAGAATAATTCATTAGATTATAACATACAAACACAGTAACGGTGTTGCAGGAATAGTAAACTTTGATTTTGACTTTACATATTCTGCAAGAGCATAATATGACATGTCAGATTTTCTATATTATATTATTTTTTTATTTTTACCAATTTTATTTATATTTTGTTATGCTCTTGACAATAAATGATCTGGATCTCTGTTTCAAGAGAGTTTTCTGCTCAGTCAACCATCAATGCAGGGCAGTGATATAATGGAACACGATCCCTGCAGAACCAAGTGATCTTAATGCTGCATGATATCTTTTTTTTACATTGTATCTTTTTACATTTTATCACTATCCCTGCTTTCATAGTCAGCGAACAAAAGCTCTCTGAAAACAGATATTCAGGGAACGCAATATCAGAGCAAAAAAGTGAAAAAAGAAACTGAAGATAACTAAAAAATAAAAAGTATAGGCATTTTGAATTATCAGATTATGCACTTGTGGAATATATAAAATAAAAATGGTTACTATCCCTTTAAACCATTTTCCAGCTGTACAAGCATCCATGGAATAAAGAACTGTCCTTAAAGCATGGAAAATGGGCAGACTAGATGGGCCGAATGGTTCTTGTCTGCCGTCAAAGTTTATGTTTCTATATCTCCCTCAAATAAACCAGCAAGTGAGGAGTTGGTACACAGAAAATTACCTGATCAAATTAGTATACAAACTGGGCCTTATATCAGTATATAACCAAGAACAGGTGTCTGTTGCAGGGTTAGTGAGACTGAGCTGGCCATGATGACAAATCAGAACAGTAGGTGTGGCCTGTACAGGTGAGACATCAATAACAATTAGGTACCACTAGGTGTTGTCTGCTTTGCCTAATGAAAAATATGATGCTGTAGAGGAGGCAAAAAATGGACTTTAGATGCAGTACCTGGTAATGCCACTAGCTGATATGTACTGACTATGCACAACTAGGGAGGGGGTCTTGTTATCCACCAAGGGGAGAGAAAAGCTCCAGTGCTTATGTTATTAGATGGAGCCTCTTTTTCAAGTTGGAGAGACCTTAGTGCAAAGGATGCATGTTCAAAAGAAAAGGGGAGGAGGAGTTTTGGGGCAAACCAACTGCACTATAGGGGAGAACTAAACATTCCCCAAATTCCTATTGATTTAAATGATGATTTTAACCACTTGAATGGTAGAGAGGTCCCTAACGTATTGCTTCTCAATACGTTGAAGACCTCTCTAGCTTTTAAGGGGTTAAAATCCCTACTGAAATCAATGTGAATGTTTAGTTCTCCCCTATAGTGCAAATGGTTTGCATCAGTAGTTCTCCACTTTTCTTTTGAATATCACACCCAGAATAACATAGGGACTGGAGAGTTTCTCTTACTGGAAAGTTACTGTTTTTCTTTGTCTCTCCTTAACCCTTTAAGTGCCAGAGTAGTTTGCAAAGCAATGCGTTTCATACCCCTCTGGCACTCAAATGGTTAACTCTTTGTAGCACAGGAGTGTGCAGATGCACTGGAATCCTCTCTAGCATGCAGTGGATTCAAAGTGCAATTTAAAGTGGAACAATTACCCGCTATAAAGTCGCCCTGCATTAATTTAGCAGGTAGCGACTAGCTTTATAATATACATGTTACCTCTGACATGTAGCTGATCATAAAGAAATCCTTTATTGTAGGAGACCGGAAGCCAGGCATTAGTGCAGACATCCTGTCTGTCCCATTGATAAGCACTGCAGTGTGCCACACGGTAACCAGAAGGGACTGACGGCGCAGGCGCGCAGACTGCACTAACCTGCCTGTCAGTCTCCTACAATAAAGGATTTCTTTATAATCAGCAACATTTCAGAGGTAACATATCTATTACAAAGCTAGTCGCTACCTGCTTAATTACTGCAGGGCAATTTTATATCGGGTGAAAGTTCCATTTAAATCAATGGGATTTTGCTGGGTTTATATTTCATCCCTATGGTGCAGTTGTTTTGTTCCAGAATTTCACCTTCAGCTTGATAAATTAGGCCCAATGTTTCACTCTTTCAGTGCAGGGAGATATTTTCAATGTGAGAACCGATGTCCCCTTAAGGACCCATTACGTGTCAGGACTGTCATGGGTAAACCTCCCTTAAAGGGGAACTACCACCCCACACAATGTTTACCTTCACTAAGTCCTCATTTGGCGACTAACTGCTTAGTAGCGCTAGTCACCAGAATAATTACCTTATTTAATAGATTTCTCCTCTCTTCCATGGGCGACGGGCAGGACGGAGAGCGGACATCTTGCCATTCTGACGTCCGCGCGCCTGCAGTGTCAGTCCCAGCCGGAGCCAAATGGCTCCTAGCAACGCCTCCTAGACCCAGCTGGGACTGACAGCGCAGGAGCGCAGACGTCCTGCCTGTTGCCCATGGAAGAGAGGAGAAATCTATTACATAAGGTAATTATTCTGGCGACTAGCGCTAATAAGCAGTTAGTCACCAGATGAGGACTTAATGAAGGTAAAGATTGTGTGGGCTGGTAGTTCCCCTTTAAGGACCAGTGACGGTCCTGGCACGTCATGGAATTCAGAGATCCCCATGTGACTGCATGCCGCTCAGGGACCCCTGGATGTGATACAATAAAAAAAATGCTCCTTGGTCCTTAACTGCTGGCTGCGCAGATGGTCGTAAAGGGGTTAAAGGTACAGGAAACCCCAAAGAGAATCTGACTTAAAATATTGGCCTTGTGTCTGTGACTAGAACTAGAAGTGCTCAGTGGTTAATATTCACCAAACTGATCCTACACTGATTCTTGGTGCATAGCGTAGGCTGTTCCACATCCATTTTACACAATTGCATAGTGATATGAGGTTTGAGAAGTTTTAAAGTGGAGAATCCTTCAGCCTATCCTGTAAAAATTTGTATGGGATGAAGTGAGTTGCCAGGTGAGTATTACGTCCTCAGCTACAGAAGAAATGTGTTGGTAGCCTGGGACACATGGCCAAGCTTTAAAGGAGCAGTAAACTTTTTTTTATGAAAACACATATTTTATAGATCTTTTCCTGCTGAATAAAACAAGGGTACTCCTACTGTTCTATTCAAAATGTATTACAGTTCACATAATCAGGAAGTGAACTTACTGTGCGTTTACTTCCTGATAGTTCTAACTGACAGGAAGTGACAGTCAGTTTCTATCACATTCTGTGGAGAACTGTATATCACTGACTTTCTTGACTTTCCTCTCCATTAGGATGTAACAGGAACGTCATGGAAGAATTTGACCACCAGAGGGCACTGCTAATGTAAAAAAACATGGGTTTAAACTGTAACAACTCTGGAAATATGAATCTCTTGGCAGTGGGAGTACCCTTATTTTACTCAGTAGGAAAATCCCTACACTATATATTTTTTCATAAAAAAAGTTTACTGCTCCTTTAAAGTTAGATTAGTTCTTATGATAACTGTTCCTTTGATGTTGTTTGTGATCAGGCAGCCAGTATTACTAGTTGGGCAAGGGTAATGGGCATGATTGGTTATGTGAGTGTGAATTTGTGAGTAATGTATACACTGCTGTACAGCTAGGGCCCCCTGAAATGAGATTTAAAAAATTGTGTGTCTGCTTGCCAAAATAATTGCCCATCTCAACACTGTATGAAGACTGGTATAATCACTGATTGTTCTGACAACATAAACATTAAATCATAAGATTCCAATGTGTCTTTCTACCAGCTGCAGTAGTCACTGAAAACACACAGGGATTTGCACATGTGAAAGCTCTGCACAGATCAGAAAGAATAAAACATGGTGATATTTTAACCATCAATCCTCAAATGCTGCCAGTTTCTTGATATTTATTTTATGCAGTGATTTGCATCAGACTCGGTTGGGGTCAGGAAGATCCCTGTGGTGAAGACTCTCAGCCATCACACAGGTCATAAAGCAATGTAGTTCAGAGGCCTATCATAGCAACAGCAACCCCCATTAAGTACTCGTCCTGGGAGGCTGCCTTCTCTCACAAAGAGTATCTTTTTTCAAAATGAAACTTAACATTGTGGTGGATCTATTAAACCTGATTCCACCTGACTGGAATATATATATGTGTGTTCATGTTACAATGACAAACATTTTTTTGACACATCCTATCCTATCCTATATAATAATTCGCTAAGAGTGTGTTTGTCAGAAGCCATCATGCACAGCAGAGACGGCTGCACGCTGCAGTCATGCCCACTACAGACCACTGCTGATACGACCGTTGCTGGGTGGCACTGTGACCCGTTTACTCTTCAACTAGTGGATATAAAAACAGACTAAGACTGATTCACTAATAAGTGGAGTAGTTCTGGAACAAACTGACTGCACTCTGTTAAAGTGCAATGATCGGGTTTTACTAAGTTTACTCCTGTGGGAGCAGACTTAGTAAAAACCCTGGGACTACACTGTGCAGCCACAAAATGCCGACTACCAGCCATCTGGGAGAGGGGAGCAGGTCAAAAAACTGACCCACCTTTTCCATCTGGCAGTGGGATGGAACATAGACCAAAATATGTTGCACTTTGCCAAAAATGCCTCCAGTTACAGACACCGTCTGCGTATACTGTACATGTTTGGTTTTCATGCTCGACACAGAGGGTCTATGGGGACTGTGCTGCACAGACCAATGAGACTGAACTGCAGGACTTCAGACTTGCAGTTCAGTCTTTTCTTGCAGGGCCAACTAGGGAGCCCCAAGAGTCTTTTTTTAAACCCCTTTCTTTCTTCCTTGTTGGTCCATCAAGGCTTACAATCACAATGCACTCCCAGCTTCATCAGCAATCCTGATAGTTACCTTTTACCCAGCATTATTAACTTACAGCCCATAGTATACAGAAGCCCTCAGCTTCTCCACTCAGATCTAGTGCTGTGAGCGCCAAAGAGACATTGGTTGCATTACACTCACCTGCACAGTCAGTAGGAATGAGGCTGTTAATTGCAGTTTCAACTCTTGGAGTATTGGTGGTAATTGCTACCAGTTGTTCTCTGGGTGTGATTGTAGAAGGAGAAAGAGCGTTTTAAAAGAGCAAGACATTTTTGAAGGATAAGTGAAAGAGTCAGACAGACATTTGAAGTGATCATTCCTACCTTCCTGTCTAGCTGGGCCAGAGACTCTACTGAGATTGAGTGATTGATACTACACAGACAGACAGAAATGCATCACAAATACATCATACATTCAGAACAAACAGAAAGGTACAACTTGACATACTGTGTTATTTACACACACACCCACTACTACATCCTCAAGAACAAGACAGACCACGTGAGGTGTGGTGATGCTTCACCAGGTGCTGTGCACTTTATCCATTATTGAAAGCTGTTGATTCTGTAGCTAACAGGTCTATCCTGTACTGTAAAATGAACCCTGCAGTGTTTTGGAGAGAAAGCTGTTGAAATGTTACCTTCAGCTACTTGCATGTAGATTCAGACAGGGAAAGGGGGGAGCTGGAGGAAATCTGGGTGTAATTTGTAGACAGTGACACTAACAGGTTAAAAAAATTAAACAGGTGTTTAATTGATAGATGACAGGGAGAGGAAGGCTAATCCTACACCTGGGCAGAGACTGAGAGTGACAATGGCAGAAACAGAGACAGACATACATTATTTTTATGGAGACAAAACATCACTACACACACACTAACAGCACTGTTGTGTATATTACAGTAAAATCAGTGCTACCACCATTATATCAACCAAATCATCTTGGTCATAATCATCAGCATCACTGCTTCCAAATCCAACCGCCACTTAGTAACACTCACTATTCTTGGCCTATCAGCAACAAAGGTCAACATCCTCAAGCCTAGCTCTATGTGCTTGTGCTGCTGTTGGAAGCACAACACCATTAACACATTCCCTATAGTAGTAGTAGTAGTAGTGGTAGTAGTCCCTCAGAAACACATCAATCCATGCATATGGAGATACCTCACTAATGACCCAAAAGCTAAACATATTGCTATATTTTGTCTGTAAAAAATGTGAGGAGAGGGAAAACAGGATCACATCTAGGCACATCCTGATTGAGGTCCCACCTGAAGCACAACCACAGATCTGATTGGGAGAAACACCATCAGCATGTCAGATGAGAGATGACTAGCAGCAGTAGAATCACCCCTAAACATGTGTGGGGCTGAGAGGCACATATCAGTGGTGCTGTAGTTGTCTCAATGAGTGGGAAACATTTTCCTCAGAAACAGTAACACCCTTGTATTCCACTCCTGCTGTTGTGCAAATGCAAAACAAAGAAGAGAATGACTCTGAGTTATTTGGAGCGGACAAGAGTCATATAGTCCCAACATCCACCACCAGGCCTGCCTCTACCATTACCAATCATGTTGTTAAAACAATTAAGTTCCACAGTTCTTCGGCACATCTAGTCTGCCCATTTTCCTACTGTAAAAACCTCAAACCTTATTTGGTCCTTGGCCTTGTCTTATGTTAAGGACACAGTACTCTAGTTGAGGTCTAACCAGAAAGTGGCATGACCACTTACATTTTTCTGCTACTAATGCCCCTAGCTATACAACCCAGCACCATGCTTGTATTCCCCACCGCTTTGTTACATTGCCTGCCTACCTTTAAAACTAAAGCAGTAAGTATGCACAAACCTACTTAACTCTTTTAAGTGATTAATGTGCAGTGAGCAGGCTTTATGTCCTTTGATGCTGTTAGCAACTGTTATGGCTGCCTCCATGGACATGACATCATGGGCTCATTGAAGGTGTTATCCCTTGAACACATGCACAAGGGCAAACAGACAGGTTCCATTAGGATTTTTTGTCCATAGTAAAATACGTTAGGGTTATTGTTAAGAGGTATTACTTTTCCATTAACCCCATGAGGACCAGAAGGGGTGCACCGTACATTGCGTTCCTGTGTATGGCACTCCTTTTCGGTCCCCAAGTGTTAATACCAAGATTATTACCTTGTATACATTATTTGATAACCTGTTAATATTTTGAATTTCCTCTAGATAAAAGAAGCTTATTTACAATTTATGATTACCATTGCCAAAATGGTGAGAGACGATATGAATGTGGCTAAAGATGACAGCTTTGTTCGGGAAGAAATGACAAAAGTAATGGATCTGGAAACAGAAATAGCTAAGGTATGTTTTTTTTTCTTTAATGCTGCTAGTTTTGTTTAAGGGGATAGTAATAAAAATATAAAAAAATAGGATGTAGAATTTATCCCCCTGACTAAAATAAGGGAACTCCCACTGCTGAGAGGTGTTTTATTTAAAGGTTTTTACAGCCCAAACTTGGTATTTTTTTAGGTGCAGTTTGACAATGGCTTGAAATTGTACAGTGGCGCTGTTGTTACACCATCACATGGGCAGTGCTGTTCAGTTGACCATAAATCTCCATAGGATGGTGTAGCAACAGCACCCCCATTCAGTTTCAGGCCACTGTGATATTGCCGAAACATATAGAGTAAGTGCTCATACAGTCACAGGACACAGCCATATAATATCCAGATCGACATGAACATGCATAAGACTCACCGTCGTTTTGGGTGCGAAGGCTGAAGAAACCAGTTCTCTCCTCTAGTATGTGAAAGCTGCATATATACAAAGGAACGTCCGCACGCCAAAAGCTGATAGAATCAAATGTGATGAATAAAAACTTCTTCTTTATTAGACTCTTAAAACAGATAAATCAACTGGCAAAGTGAGGGAAGATACAGCGGTAGGTGGGACCTTTCCCTTTGTGTTGTATCTTCCCTCACTTTGCCGATTGATTTATCTGTTTTAAGAGTCTAATAAAGAAGAAGATTTTATTCACCACATTTGATTCTATCAGCTTTTGGAGTGCAGCCTTTCCTTTGTATGTACACTGTGATATTGCCCCTAAAAAATACAAGTTTGTGTTGTAATAACTTTTGAATAAAACACTTTTTCAGCAATGGGAGTACCCTTGTTCTACTTACTGGGATAAACCTAACAACATCCCTTTAACCCCTTTGGTTAACTCTTTGAGTGCCAGAGGGGTGCTCAACGCATTGCTTTGCAATGCATTGCGAACCCCTCTGGCATTCAATGGGTTGATAGATTAAATTGCTAACATACTGCTTCACTATGTGCTGAAGGCCAACCTAGCATCCAAAGGGTTATGATATACCTGCAATGTTTAAAAAACAATGTCCCCTTGGGCAGTCACATGACAGAGCATTTCTAGCGGTCCAAAGTATTGCTCAGCATGATGGCCACAGACAACTGTGTATAAAAGACCTAGGCCTCGATACTATTACCACCAGTAAAACCGGCAGAAAAAGTAGAAATAATACCGCCTGATAAACCGACCCATGTACCTCAACTATTCTGTAGATGGCAAGGTACATGGAACAACAAGCGTTGGTGGCCAAATGCTCATTGTTGGTTTTTGCTCCCACAACTCACGATAAATAGTTTAAATTGTAGGAAAATCGAAGGAAAAAAACATGAACTACATATATTCCATAGCGTGTATGACAAAAAACTAGTAATGTCCATCGTGTATAAAATAAAAGAAGAATTAAAGTTGAAAGGGGCCGGGCAACGGCGGGGCTTAAATATCCACCAGTGTTGTATAGTGGTAATGAAAATATGTTGGTTTCAACAAAAAAAAATAAAACGACAAAAATTTTACATCCGTTAAAAAGTGTAGTAAAATGTAGAGAAATTAATCTGGCAAACGTTTTATGACATTTTCCAGTCAGAAATCGTACGTCAAAGAAAAAACGACATTTTCTATAATAAACGACATTCTTTGAAAATATGTATGAATACTACAACAATGTACAATAAAATGTCTTTAAAAAACGACAAAAGCTTTTTCTCTTCTTCTTTGAATATTTGAATCTTTGGTATATCATAGATGAATAACTTTTTAATAACAAGCACTCTGGGCCTTATTCAGCAAACTAAAATGCAGCAATTCTGGAGCAAACCAACTGCACCATAGTGAACAAAATACATTTTCCTAATTTCATGTTGATATAAATAGGGCTTTTAAAACTTTAAGCCCTTAAAGACCCACGATGGTCCTGGAAAGTCATGGGTTGTTGAGCCCTAAGAACCCTTGGTGTGCCCGGACCGTCATAGATTTCGGGGAGCACTGAACCGGATGCAGAAAAAAAAATCATCCTTGATCCTTAAGTGCAATTCGCGTGCGCGAGTGCGGTCAGTCGTTAAGGGGTTAATGGGATAGTAATACCTTGAAACAAATGCAGCTCTGATTGATTCTCCCATAAAGAGGATCATGTAATACTTTATTTCAATATGCTCCTTGATGCAGTTCAAAAGGAATTCATTGCTAAAGGATTCCCCTTCCCTAGGCTGACCAGACCTCACCTTTAACTGGGGACACATATGAAATAGGCATATTTTAGTACTGCACTGAAATCAAAGCAGCTCTGCAGTGTGTATTTTTTATATCTGTCCCCGGTTAAAGGTGAGGTCTGGTCACCCTACCCTTCCCTCCCCTTTTTACCCACGTCACCCTGCCTCTTTCAGCCGCCCAGATGAAGCACATCATGGGACAATCTTAACTGAGCATAAGGAAAATCCTGCCCTCCTTTGTCAAGGGGGGGCAGGGTGTTCCTTATACTCTGTGAATTAAGATGGTCCCTTGCTGTGCACTGTCCAGTCCCACGACCAGATTACACATCTAAAGGAAGGTGGCTTGCAGGCTGTAAAAGGGGCGGGAGGGGAATCCTTCATCAGTAAATTTCTTTTGAACTACAACACAGAGCATATTGCAATAAAGCATTATATGATCCTCTTTATAGGATCAGTCGGAGCTGCATTTGTTTCAAGGTATTATTATTCCTTTAAAGCAATGTTTTGGAGACTTCTCTATCATTCAGTGGACTAAAATCCCTTTTAAACGCATGGGAATGTTTTATTTCTCCCCAGTAGTGTGGTTGTTTGGCTCGATAACTGCATAAGTAGAAATATAGTATACAGAACACACTAATAACGCCAAAAGGACCTTTATCAGGATGTGCCACAAACAAAAGGGTAATGTGTGCAGAGAGACCAGTAGGGGGAATGCATACATCAGATTCCATACAAAACCAGGCACCGGAATCGTTTTACTAGCCCTGTGTCTGACTAATGTCAGGTTACTAATCTACTTACACCAAAAATTCTCCCCTTGATTCTGCTTGCCCTAAGAGGTGGGATGTAGGGTAATTTATGGACATTTTTAAGGTGTTCCTTTCCTTGTTTAGCACCATGTGTTAAACAGCACAGAGGAAATAACTGAACCTTTTGAGTGCCAGAGAGGTGTCCAATGCATAATTAACCGTATATTTTCCTGCACATGCTATAGGCAAGCATAAGGGACTTGCTGACAATAAAAACCCTTAATGATGGTAGCATGTGTGTGTGCTGGTGTACACTAAAATCGATCATACGCTATAATGCATAACCTAGAGTTGCAACAAATGGTGAATTCATACATTCAGCCCAGTATTCCCATGGCCGAATTCACATCCCAGGAGCCCCAAAGCACTCTAGCCTCCATTTGCTCATCACATGACCCCGCCCACAGTCCCAGCTACTGTTTCCTGGTGCAGAAAATACTTTTGGCCTATAACAAGCAAGTATGAAAAAAGCTTTAACCCCTTGGTTTCTAGAGAAATCTCAGACTCATTGCTCCACATCCAAGAGGATAAATAATAGTCTGTGAAGGCACATAAAGCTGGTGCAGGGACGTTGAGATTGATCTGGAAACACCCACGATTCAGAATGTGAATTGTGGGTGCGACCAGCTAAGGTGCCCCTCAAAGTTTGGAGCTGTTTGCAGTTGCATACTGGGAAATCCAGCCCTGAGTATCCCCAAGAACCTCTTCATTTTAATTGCTGAATAAGGCCCACAGTGCACATGGAATATGGAAATTTTAACCCTTTGAGTGCTAGAAAGGTACGCCACACATTACTTTGCAATGCATGGTGTACCCCTCTGGCACACAAAGGGTTAAAGCCAGGGACAAAAGCAAAGACAGCAGGATACTTTGTTAGAGAGCTAAAACCAGTGACTGTTCTTGTAACACTGGACCAGTTGACAGATATGGTTATAGGTTTATATAGAATTTATGCCAATGTGGTCTACCTGAGAATTTTATACATTTCATTATATGATTAAAAAAAGGTTTTCAAGATCCTATTAAAGATACATTTCATGTTTCTCAGCATAACGTCCTATGTATTGGATTCCACATTTTTATTATCCAAATCATAACAAACCATTGACTTTGCTGAAGGTGAAGACTCCATTTACTATAAACATTGACCCATCTGCTAGAGCTTTGGGAATGAAAGATCCCCCACACAGTTCTTTGTAGTGACTCTGCAATATTTGTATAATATTATCATAGACCCGTGATGATGCCCTTTTGTAATGTAAATAAACCCAGTTTAGATAACCTTTCCTAAAAACTTACTGTATTGTGTAGCTTAAAAATTAATTGTTGCCATATTCAGAGGACTTCACGGTAAATACAGTGTGATTTATTAAAGGTCAATATTTCTGTCTCCTTTCTGAGACCTTCCTCAATCCCAGGACTAAGATGTTGACCTTCAATAAATCATGGTATGTTCATTTTTTATGTATTTTGAATGTATATCAACAAGAAACAAAAGACAGTCTATCAACAAAATAAAGAATATATTAATTGATGATTTACACCATCAATGTTTCAGGCTGAAATTATTTTAGCCTGAGTACCACATCCTTGTTTGTATTTATTGGCAGAGGTCCAAATAAAAGAAAGGGCATTCTGTGGGCAATGCTTAAAGGCATAGTAATACTTTATTATTACTACCCCCATATTGTAGATATTTGCAAAATAATTTAATAGCCCCCATGTTCATCTCTCAAACCTTTATGGTTTGAGAGATAACCAAAGGCAAAGTTCCCCCCTCCCTCCCCCTTCCCTGAAGTCAGCATTGTACTGACTGCAGAGATATGCGGTCTGACTTTCATCAGGCGGCTCTGCAGCAGAGCTGAGATTGCGTTAGAGAAAAAGAATTAATTCACTGAAACAGTCTTCTACGTGTGATTGCAAACCAAGCACATGTAGAAGACCATTTCAGTGAAATAATTATTTTTCACTAACGTGATATCGGCTCAGCTGCAGAGCCGCAAGCCTGTCGTATGACAGACTTCCCCTGCAGTCGGCTACAACCCTGACTTTAGGGAAGGGGGAGGGAGGGGGAACTTTGCCTTCAGTTATCTCTCAAACCATAAAGGTTTGAGAGATGAACCTGGGGGCTATTAAATTATTTTGCAAATATCTACAATATGGGGGACAGTAATAATAAAGTATTAGTATCCCTTTAATACCCATGTTCCACTAGTAATACGCTTTCTGACTGGTAATAAAGAGTGAGAGGTTTATACGTGCGAGAGAAAGAGGGAAGGATGTGTACTGTTTGTGAAAATGACAGTATAGTTGGTGATAAGACAGATATAACTCTAGGTGCTGTCTGTTCAAAGAAGTAGCAAAACTGCTTTTGTCGTTGGTGACATTTCAAATACAGTGTTGTTGGGCTCAGTAATATTTTCAGAGAGTGTTAGTTGTGATCAGAAATATGTAGTTGAAGTACGTTTCCTGACTGAAATTGTCATACGTAACAAAAAACATTTGATATTTCCTCCACTTTTTTCTTAATATACAAATTCTGTTGTTTGCACAAGTTTTTTGTCATTGTATACAGCAAATTTTCTTTACCCCTATACGATGCTGACGAATAGTTTAGCCACGCCCTTGCCATGTCCCTTTGCCCGCCAATGCTGGCGGACATTACTAGTTTTTTTGTTGTATATTCTATAGAAAATATGTCATTCATGCATACAATTACTTATTTTTGTCGATCATATGACATTTTTTTGTCATTCTCTCTTTGAACTTATGGCTCTAAGAGGTGTATTGTTCAGTGAAAGGATCAGTTCTGTCTCTCTCTGCACTAGAAGACTGAAACTGTATCAGGGTTTTGCTTTGTGATAATATGTATGATGGAAGTAACATTTTCTGTCTATAACAGCCAGCAAGACCTGAGAGCCAGTGATAATCAGATCACAGGCCACATACAGCCTTGAAGGGATCGTAATATCTCTTTTAAAGTTGATTTCTTTATACTCTTTGTAACACAGAGAGCTATATTTCATTACTTACATGTCTGTAGTTCAAGCGCTTTTCAAGCTGAAAGTATCCCCTTCCTCCCCTTCTGGCTACCTCCCCTTAGATCTGGAATCTGGTCGTGGGACCGGACGGATGCAGCGAGGGACAGTCTTCATTCAGTAAGTGTAAGGAAAACCCTGCCCCCTTGACAAAGCAGAGCAGGATTTTCCTTTTGTTTATTGAAGATTGTCCCTCGCCGTGCCCCATCCGGACCAGACTGAGAGGCTCGGTGATGTAGGGAAAGGGGTGAGAGGGGGATCCTTTCAGCTTGAGCAGCGCTTGACCTACAATCATGTAAGTAATGAAATATAGTGCTATGTGTTACAAAAACAATAAAAAAGACTCGGAAATCAACTTTAATAGCCGTATTACTATCCCTTTCAGGTCATATTTTTCCCACTTCTAATTTAATGTATTTTCTTGTTGAGTAGAATTTTGGCCTTGTATAAATACCTTTTTTCCCATTTTTAGTATATGTCTCACTGCATTAGGAACACAGATGACATTTCTGTATGAACACATTTTTGTCTTTCAGGCTACATCTCCATCAGAAGAACGAAATGATGTCACCTTATTGTACAACAAAATGACCCTCCGAGAATTCCAGGAAAAGTTTGCACTAGATGTAATTGTCATATTCGCACAGTCTAATTTTACTCTGCAATCAATATCATTATAATTGTGAAATATGGAGACCTATGCATCTTTAACCCTTTGACTGATAGAGGACTGTGAAACACATTGCTAAGTAATGTGTTTGACAGCCCTCTGAAATCACAGGGTTGACCCCATTAAATGTTAGAGAAGTCTTTGTTGCAATGCATTGGAGACCTCTATAGGAATGAAAGGGCAGTACGTTTTTTATATAAAAAATACATGATTTGTGGCGCAGTAAACTGAGGGTGTTGCCACTGCTGAGTTTTCATTGAAAGCTTATTACAGCTAAGGGTATTAAAACAACCAAACAAAAATGTACTCTTTGGCAGAGTTTGGGTCATAGACTACAGCTCTCCATAAGAAGTGATGGAAACACCTAGTGACCACAATAGAAAATTGCAGTTAAATGAAATAAAAAAAAAGTTGAGTTGCAATTACTTTTGAATTAACCCTTTGAGTGCCAGGAATCCAACACATTAAAACACAATGGGGGAGGTGCACTAAGATGTGATAAACAGGTGATAAAGTGGAGATAACTTCTCCAGTAATATCACTTCTCCAATTCGTATGTTATTCTATGGAGCCTAGGCACTAAGATTTGTCAAGTGGAAGAGATCTTAGTGCATAGGCTCCACATAGGAATTGGAGACGCGATATCACTGGAGAAGTCATCTTAAATTTAGAACATTTTTATCACACTTTAGTACATAATCCCCAAGGCATTGCAAAGCAATGCATTGCCTACCCCTCTGGCACTAAAAGGGTTAAAGAAGTGAAGTTTAATTATGAAAAAAACATGTATTATAGGATTTTTTCCTGCTGCTGAGAGATGATTCATTTTGAATTTATTAAAGTTCAAACTGCTTTATTTAATGTTAAACTTTCAGCAGCAGTGTCTACTGGTGTGAGATGCACTAAAGTACGATGCAATAGCAAAGTGTGTGTGCGGGGCAATGTCTGGAGATAAACTGGAGAATATTACACACCATCATCACATAATAATACAGGGGGCAGGGAAACATGTAATTATCAGCATGAGAGCTTGGCCTAAAGCTGTAGATGCGTTGGGGATGTGTTGGGGAAGCAGAGAGGATGGTTCTCATAATTAAACACTAAGAACAGCAGCAGCAGCCCACCCTTAACCCTTTACATGCCAGAGGAGTGTACAACTCAACCAGATTCCTTGCGTGAGAGTCTTGTGTTTTACATGAATGACCTGATTGGCAGGCAGTTCACTGTTTACATGTAACAGAAGATCTGACCATTCTGTGTGTTCCTAGGTTATAATCATATGAGTGCCACAGAGTCTCAAAAGTTTAACCCATTACTCTACAATACACTGCACACTCCTCTTGCATGCAAAG
Source organism: Rhinophrynus dorsalis (assembly GCA_037306005.1). Lineage (NCBI taxonomy): Eukaryota > Metazoa > Chordata > Amphibia > Anura > Rhinophrynidae > Rhinophrynus > Rhinophrynus dorsalis. The sequence continues at coordinate 348,417,837 of CM074724.1, read as the reverse complement.
GGTTAAGACAAGGCTGCTGCACACTGTCTTCTGCTGCTGAGTAGAATACTATTGGAAGATCCAAATTTGCCGTTATCACAAAGGCAAATTTGTCTGTGTGAATTCTGACAGCATAGCCAGGTATCAGAGCTTAGTGCATGTGTCAGATAGCAGATTGCTGTATTAACATAAGACATGACAATGTCTCATTAAGTTACTTTTCAATATGCAATGAGCCATTGAAGATGATACTGCACCATTCACTGGCTACAGTTCCCCATATAATGTAACAGTAACAGCTACGTCACTTCTTGACAGGTTGAACTGGCATAACTTTTGAATAGAGCAACTGCAGAGTACAGTTATTTTACTCAGCAGTACAAAACCTACAAAATATGTTCCTCTTACATCCAGTATAGAACATAGATACCATGGGGATTGAGTCCCTCCTCTGGAGAGCAGGGCATATCGCAAAAGACAGGGTCTTTGTGGTGCAGAGTTCCTCCTTCTCCTTGAGCTCAACACCCCAACTACAATCCCAAAGAATTAATGTGTCCTGCAAAGCTGTTGAAGGTGCAGTGGCCATCCTGTTAGTTTGTGTTAGGTTTTTAAATTGTTTTTCTATAGTAATGGAGCTGTGTAGTCCCCCATTAGGTGGGCTACCTTCACTGGGCTTCCTTGGAGTTGGATTTCCCAGTTCACATGCACTTTGTGGACCCTTCTTGCCCTGTGGAGGTTGGGTTTATGGCAAGTCTGTTCCTCATGCCTGAGCCTTTCTGAGATTCTGCTCTCTCCTATGATTGTAGCCTAAAAAAAGAAGATTGGTAAGTAACCTTTTGAGTGCCTTGGTCCACTATATATCCCGTACAGAGCCTCCTCTCATACACTGGCTGACTTGAGCACTTTGCTATGCTTTGGCACTCATTGTGAGTCTTTTCTCTTTCTTTCATTGGTAGTTTGAAAATGAGTGATTCCGACAGCCTGCACTAGGTGGATAACCATCAGAGGCAGTGAGTTTATTAATGGCTTTCATGCTCCTTATCTATTATGCACCAATAGTGCCACCATTTGCATAACTCTTTTTGGGATTTTATTTTTCTCTTTCATTGGTCCCAGGTTCTCATGGGGATTCCAGTGAGAGTGCAATCAGGCATAGTCACTGCTGTGGCGTACATGCATCACCAAGGGTGGAATGTGCAGCGAGATAGCATGAAGGGAGGTAAAGGATCTCCTCCAATGGGCAGAAGCTCATGTTACAGCCATCTCAGTGGTACACATTCCAGGAGTAGAAAACATACTTGAAAACTTTCTAAGTTGCCAAGACGGAGATCCAAGAAACTGGGAGCTCCATATGGAGGCGTTCTACCTGATAAATCAACAGTGGGGGGGGGGGGTCCTGCAATAGACCTCATGGTGACCAGGGAGAAGAGGAAGGTCCCAACGCTCTGTGCTCATACAAGGAATAGTATGGCCTTTTTCTATGGATGCAATGTCCATTGCATGGAGTTTACTCCTGTCCTATGTGTTTCCCCTGATTCCTCTCATCCCCAGAGTGATCTGGGAGATCAGAATTGGCAGGGCATTGGTCATTCTGATTGCTCTATTCTGGCCCAGAAGGGCATGGTGTGTGGACCTGGTCAGCCTGTCCATTGGGGATCTTATTCGTCTGCTGCTTCAGGGTCTCCTGTGGTACAAGCACGAAGAGAGGTTGGCTTTGATAACATGGCTCTTGAGGCCACCATTCTTAAACAGAAGGTATTCTCTGCTGATATCTACAACATGATACAGGCAAGGAAGCCAGGATCTCCCAAGGCATACCATAGGGTATGTTACATTTTCCATCGATGATGTGTGGAAAAGAACATGTCCTCACAGGTCTTTGACCTTCATATGGTTCTGTCTTTCCTTCAGAATGGAGTCAACAAGGGTTTTGGCTTGCGTTCCCGCAAGTTTCAGATTTCATCCCTCTCTGTTTCTTTTTCATAGCTGAATTGCTATCATCCTAGACTTGAAGATTTTGTCTTCAAGGAGTGACTGACACCTTCCCCTCTTTTCGGGATCCCACTCCTCCACAGGATCTTAATCTAGTCTTGGGTGTTCTTCAGATTCCCCTTTTGGCATCTAGCTTCCATCGCATTACGTCAGCTGACTGTGACAGATTTTCTTTTGGCAGTTGTCTCGGTTAGGGGGGTAGCTGAGTTGCAAGCTTTGTCTTACAAACCTCCATTTCTATGTTTTCACCAGGATAAGGTGGTACTTTGTACCTCCCAGGAGTTCCTTCCAAAGGTGTTCTCAGAGTTCCATATCAATCACAATATTGTTGTGCCTTCTTTTTGTGCTGACTTCTCCTGGTGGAGAACATCTTTTGGATGTTGTGCTACATACTAAGCCTTTTCATGACTCTCTGTTTTCTTAATGAGTTTTCCCTGGGTGCGTCAGTCTGCTTCCAAGGTAACAATTGCCTTTTGGATTAAGGCTAATATATGCCAAGCATATGAAATTAGGAAGAAACTGTTTCCTTTCAAGATCACAATGCATTCCACCAGATCTGTGGGTGCTTCTTGGGCCTACAAGAACCAGGCCTCGGCTTACCAACTGTGCAAAGCTGCAACACAAAAATTCTGGGATATTGTAGTCAGGGAGTTGAGCTGGAGGAAGAGGAGGGCATCTCCATCCCAAAGACACTTTCTTTTATGATGTGCCCTGCCCTCCAGAGGAGGGACTCAATTCCCATGCTACCTCTGATCCATATGGACAAAAGATAAAATTATTTAACAGGTAAGAAGACTAAAATCCTATTATTTCATAATAAAACTTTACTGAAGCCAAATTTAGAGATTTGAATGGTATTAGTGATTTATATGTGTGTGATAAATAATTTATAGCCTTTAATACACTTTACATGTTTGTCATCTTGGTAGAAATTTACAGATTGGTGACTGATTTTGAGCATATACATTCATAAACATGTGCATATTTGTTCCAGTTTTGAAAAGTTAGAATGGGAATAAATATGGGCATAACCAAATCACTGAAGACTTATTGCTTTCACAAGTAAATTGGTGCATCTTATGTCTATAGTCCTAATTCATATTCTTAAAACAATCTTCACTTTAAAGGGATGGTAATGTTTCACAATAAAAGCAGCTCCAATTAATCATCATAGTATTTGGGCCTTGGAGAGTGTTATTTCACTACTGTCAGAGTTGTAGTTCAAGAGTAATTGAATGATAAAGTATCCCCCTCCCTCCCCTTTTACTGATGTAACACTGCTCACTTCAGAACAGAAAGGTGGTGTCCAGATAGCTTGCAGAGAGGGACAAGCATCAATTAGCATAAGGGAAAAACCTGAAAAACCTGTCAAATGGGGGCGGGGCTTTCATTGGTCTCACAGTAAGAAGATTGTCCCTTGCTGTGAGCTGTCTGGTCTGTGGACCAGATTCCACATCTGAGGGGAGATGGCTTACACTAGGTAAAAGGGGCAGGAGGGGGATACTTTATCATTCAATTACTCTTGAACTACAACTCTGACAGTATTGAAAGAACACTCTTCATGGCTCAAATTCTATGAAGATTAATTGGAGCTGTTGTTTCTGTGAAACATTACTATCCCTTTAAGAATAAAGGGCACAGCGCCAGCTGGAATGTGGAAACATAAGGAAAAAAATATAATAATTAAATATTTTAACCCTTTGAGTGCCAGAGAGGTATACATGCGTTGGATAGCTCTCTGGAACTCAAAGGGATAAAAAAAAAATATATTGAAAATTAATTATGTGCAAAAATTCGTAATGTGGAGAATACTGGTACATTACTGTGTTTACTCCTATATGTTTTATCTGTTTGAGCCTGTTTGCAAAGTTTGTGTAAGAAATAACAAGTGTCTTCGAACTGTTAACCTTTTAAGGACCAGAGGTATGTGCAATACATTACAAAGTTATACACTGTGCAATGCTTTTGTCCTTAAGGAGTTAAATAACACCTCTCTCCAGTTTTTTTAACCTTTTTGATGCTTGAGCCATTTCCCATGTATTTCTATGCAATGTATTGGAGATGTCTCTAGCATTCAAGAGGTTAAAAGAATAGTAAAGTTTTATTTTAACTGTTATTATCTTAGTAGTATACGGAGCAGGCAAAGAAGAGTTCCAGAATGGCTCATATCAACTAGAGTGACCACATTTCAGTTCTGCCATTCAGGGACACTGTAGCGAAAAGAGAGTTCCACAGAGTCCTAAACACTACAGGGAGAGCTTACCATTGTCTGCTGTGACAAAAAGCGGTGCATGTAGTATACTACAAGAAAATGTACATCAAACCCAAAGCCTTGGATTAGCATTACACTACAACTACATTGCACTGCAATCCTGACTGATGTCAGTATCAAGGCTCAGTTCGCTCTAGTGTTTAGTGCTCTGTCTGGAAGCCATTTTTCTGTAGCCCAGCAGAGACATCACTTTGTGACAGTAGTCTATGGGCCGTTCTTCTTATAGTGTTTAGACCTCTGAGATCAGAAATCTTCATTCCAGGGCATTGTACTGTCCCAGAAGGGGGCTGCCCAGGAGAAGGGACAAAGGTTTAAAGTCCAGGACTGTCCCTGGCAATCCAGGGCATGTGCTCACCCTAATATCAACTGCTTGGGGAGATCAGAAAACTGACATCCTGGGATTTCAGGAGCCTGGACACAATCCAGAAGTCTGTGACTCAGTAAGATGTCCATATAGTCTCTTTAATTGCTAGGGCTGGGTTCGAAAACCCTTTCCTAACTTTCTATGGGGACTGAGGGTAACACTGATTTGAAACTGCAAGACTGGACATTAGTTTATTTTTGTTTAGGGAAACTATTGTGTTTTTGCTCTTTTGTAGTTATCCACTAAATATCATTATTAGTAATCTACTAATAATGTCATAAAGTGTCTTAGTTTAAACATGTTTACATCAAGCTGATAATCTCAAAGTGCAAACTGACGATTTGAATGAAACTGAAAATGAATGTAAAATGGATCACTTTATATCTTTTCTTGAGTCGCAACAGAGAGCTCTATGTCATGAAGACTTTCTTTTTATCTATTTAGTCTGTTGTGGACAGATGTGTGTGAATGTGCCTTTGAAAATGTGTGTGAGGGTGATTGTGTATGCAAATGTACACTCATGTGTGCCCATAAATATGTGTTATGTGCAATTGTGTGTGCTCTCAAATGTATACCTGTGTGAATACCTATGCATGCAAATGTGTACTAGTGCAAATGTGCCAAGTGCGTGTGTGTGTGTGCATGTGCCCATGTGAATGTGCATTCAATTGTGTGAGCAAATGCGTGAGTGAAGGTGTGCACGCACAAATGTTTCTGTATTCAAATGTACATGCGTGCAAATGTGTGCATTTGAATTTGTGTGCTCTTGGAATTGTACACACTAATGTGTATGCCTGCACCCATATAAATATTAGTACAAATATATGTACCAATGTATGTACATGTGCATACAAATCTTTGTGCTTGTGAGAATGTGCATGAGCAAATGTGTGTGCATGCAAATCCATTCACATGTGACGTAAATGCAAGCATGTCTAAATGCCTACAAAGCAGTTCACTTGTCTGTGTGAATGTGTGTGTCTGTGAATGTGTTCCTGTGTGCATGTGTCTGTATTAATGTGTGCATGCGTCTGTGTCAATGTGTGTGTGCCTGTGTTAATGTGTTTGTGTCTGTGTTAATGTGCGTGTGTCTGCGTTAATGAGTACATGTGTCTGTGTTAATGTGTGCATGTGTCTGTGACCATCCAGTTGTTTCTAAAATAAATCTCTCATCTTCCATGGCTGTTCAGCAGCTAAATATGATATTTACTGTATTCCAGGAAAAGCTGTAGAGCCACTGCTTCAACACAGCATTGAGGAAAAAACAAATATTATCCATTAAAAAGCAAAGTTTACCTTGTCTTATCTATACCCCACCACACAAGAATTGCACTTACCATATCCAGCCAAGCAGGAATTATGTTCACTCCTGATGGTCTGAAGGTGTGCCCAAGAGTGAACATGCATGACACCTCTAGTTCAAACCTGACACTTGGCTCAGTCAGTCCCCCAAAGCAGTAAAGCAGCAGCACATTGCTTAAAAGACAGCCAGGGAGTACTGGGTACATAGGAAGCACTATAAAACACACATTACATAAGCAATAACTTTAGAACTACAGTATTGAAAGAATGGTTTTGGCATTGCCAGAATCCACAAGCTACAAACTGCAACATAATTTTGTTTTTAACAGTATAGTTGCCATTTAAAGGGATAGTAATGTTTCAAAACAAAAGCAGCTCCAATGAATCTTCATAGTATTTGGGCCATGGAGAGTGTTATTTCAAGAGTTGTAGTTCAATAGTAAACGAATGCTAAAGTATCCCCCTCCCGCCCCTTTTACTGATGTAGCACTGCTCACCTCAGAACAGAGAGGTGGTGCCCAGATGGCTTGCAGAGAGGGACAATCTTCAATTAGCATAAGGGGAAAAACCTGTCAAAGGGGGCAGGGTTTTCATTGTTCTCACAGTAAGAACATAGCCCTTTGCTGTGAGCTGTCTGGTACCAGGACCAGATTCCACATCTGAGGGCATGTGGCTTACACTAGGTAAAAGGAGCGGGAGGGGAAAACTTGAAATAACACTCTCCATGTCCAAAATACTATGAAGATTAATTGGAGCTGCTTTTATTTTGAATCATTACTATTAAAGAGAGAACACCAAAGGCCACTTTTATAGACGTCATTCATCTCTTACTCTAATCCACCAGGACACAAAATGCAGGCCCAGTTTCAACAAGAAGTCTTATCCCATAGAAGCAGATATGCCAAAAAGGCAGCTATCATATGATAAGTGCCCTTTATAAAGATATGTATATACATAAGAAGTAAATGTTCGTTTAGATATAAAATGAGTTGTAACAGTTATGTTGGTTCTTAACTAGGATTTTAACTGGACCAGCTTCATACAAGGAGTTATGGCCTCTGTAAATATCCAGCTACAGACAGAAGAGGAAGTGGTGGTTTATGGGGTACCATATCTCCATAATCTGAAACATATCATTTCCAACTATTCAGCAAGGTAAATAGATTAAATAAAGCTAGAATGGTTTGAATGAAAGGGCCATATGTTCAAAAGAGGAGTGGAGGAGTTCTGGGGCAAATCATTTGCACTATAGGTGAGAACAAAAAAAAAAATTCCAAATTTCAATTTATTTAAAAGGGGATTTTAACTCCTGAAATGCTAAAGAGGTCAGTCCTCCTTAGCATTCAAGGGGTTAAAATCCCCATTTCACTGAATGGCCATTTGTAGTTCTCCCTATAGTAAAAATTGTTTGCCCCAGAACTCCTACACTTTTCTTTTGAACATATGACCATACCGGTGAACTTTTTGTGGTTCCGCTGGGGGAGAAAAATTACGATATTTGCTTCAAAAAGAGGGCGGGCTTAATTGTGAATGGGGGTGGGGCTTACAAAATGGAAAAAAGTATACTGAATAAGCTGGGGAAGGAGGAGAAGAGGCCGGGGAGTGGGAGGAACACAAAGAAGGAGCGGATCTGGGCAGAGTTTCATTAGAAACACCTCACTTCCAGAGAATCAGCCTCTGTCCCGGAGACCTGGTAATTAGAAGCTAAAAACGGGGTCTCCAGGGCAAATCCAGAAAGTTCCCATCTATGCATACGACATACAACCCAAAGTATAAAAATTGGTTATCGTTATATAAAAGAGCATATTGTATCACAAATATGAATCTAAAATTCCCCATACATTGATATCAAATAAGATACATTCCGATGCACTCCTCTGGTCCTTAGATCATTAGCCCTTTGAGAGCCAGAGGGGTTCGTATCACATTGCTTTGCTCTCAAAGGGTTAAATGAGCAGTATAGATATCTATATTGAAATGGTTTTCATTCTGTGTATAACAAGGTTACTTCCACTGCTAAGAGATGTTGCATTCAAAGGTTATTGCAGTCCAAACGTCTTTTTTTTTTTTCCATACAAGAAACATCACTTCCTGGTATCCAAATGGCATTTATTTCTATCTCTTTCTATGAGACAGTTGAGCCTTATGATACAGCTCTGTATATAATATGACAGTATCAGTTCCAACGTTTTGTGATAGTTTGAAATGTTATAACTTTTGAATGAATCATTTCACAGTTGTTCCTGTACCAGGATTTACATATCAGGAAAAACCCTACAATATATATTATTTCTGAATAAAACATTACTGCTCCTTTAGCACACAGCAGCAGCAGAGTCATGCAACAAGTATTGTTCCCTTCAGCCTGCTTAAAATTGCACATGCAATATCAAATATCTTTGTTTAAAAGCTTGGAAACGTTAATGGCTTCATCTGTGACTGTTACAAAAACTATCATGTCAAAGCAAAGCTGCCTTTTAGCTTTAGTTTCCTTTAAAGGAGAAGAAAAAAAACCTCCTTATAATAACCTTCTCCTAAATTTATTACGGCCAAAAAATTCTAATACCCCAGTGAATCTTGCCATTGTGCCTTCTTTAAAAGATAACATCTTTAGTCACTTCTGAAAGTCATCTCCATGGAGGCGGACATGACAGTTGCTGGCAGGACCACAACACCTCATACTCCACTCACCGCACATGGTAACCTTGCATACCACTCTGGTCCTAAAAGTGTTAAGATGGCTCTGCCTAATGACATCCAGGACTGACTGAAGATGTGATCTCTTGAACAAAGGCACAAGGGTTAAAATACATATGGGCCATTAGGATTCAATGGTCAAAGTAAGGTAAGTGGAGATAATTTTTAGGAGCTGTTACTTCTCCTTTAAATGACTTCATACTGAAGATCACCCAGTGGAATGCTGAAGCTGTCTGCTAACAGAAAATTAAAGAGGAACTTTCACCTGTAAAAAACTTTTTCCCATATGCTTTCCTATGAAAATAGTATTAGGAAACATGTTTATTTTATTTTTTTCACTTACGTACATTGTAAGATATTTGGTCTTCAAGCTGTGTGCTTCAGCATTATGCGGCACACTGAATCTTCGGCACAGCTCTGCAGGACTTCCCAGTGCTGTTTAATTCTCCTCCCACCTCCCTCCCTGCTGCCCCAGGAAGCGCGTTCACGGGTCCCTTCATAGTTCTGTGAATTGCATCTATGATTACAGCAAGCTCCGGCACTCAAATCCTTAAAACCCATATTAAATGTGAGGTGTTTTATAAGAACAGGCGCTGATGTATTTAATAAAGTGCAACATTAATTTTACATTGCTGTCATAACACCAGCTTATGAAATATATCCCAAACTAAAGTAAAGTCGTCCCTCATTTACACTATTCTTGTGCAACAGAACTTTGTGCAACTAACCCCATCTCTCATTCTCCTACACCCCCAAATACATATAAAAATGTGTATATTTAGTAAATAAGAGAAAAGAGAAAAAACTAGCACTTTTGGCCGTACATGTGAATTCCTGAGAGAAGTTGTTTTTCTCTTTTTCCACTGTGACCCCCTCTGCACTAGTAGCCGCAGAACCACACATGCTAATGCCCTGCTTTGTCTCGCCATAGTTATGGAGAAGTATATACTTACTACCCCAGCCATGTCCCACTACACTGGTAGCCAATATAACCATGCATGTCCTCTTACCCAGCTGGTGGATATAGGAACAACTACTGACCCCCCAGCCCTTCAGCTGCTGCCAGGCTACAACTCCCATCACTCCCCTTCAGCCATTGGCTGCAGGGGATGATGGGAGTTTAGTCTGGAAACATTCAGAGAGTCTCTCATTATTCCTTTTCCCAGCCTTGACCAACGTTAGTGTAGTGATATATAAGCAATCAAAGATACTGCTGTGAGGTAATCTTGCAAGCAACAAAGTGATCCCAAGCCAATTGAAAAAAAACACTCCCCGCCTGTTTTCTCATCCACGGTGCTAGTCGGTGAAGTTCCAATCCACGTAACACACAAACAAAAAAGACTGCACTCAACGTTGTGTTTCAATAATATTTAAAAACAGCTTTATTGACAGAGGATGACATGGACGTCACACATGTTGGATAGTCATGCGGTTTTCACATGTCAGATGCTTAGTCTATGGCTAAGCACCTGATGTGAGAGATGCATAAGACTATCCAACATGTGTGGCATGCGTGTCAGTCTCTGTGAATAAAGTTGTTTTTAAAGGGGAACTATCACCTGAATTAAAGTTGGCTTTATTTGAATGTTCATGTGCAATGCATCTGTAATCCTTGTATTTTTTTTAAATATAATTCAGTATTCACCGAGATACTTGCTATTAAACTTCAGCCCGTTGTGTCATTTCAGGACAGGCTGTGAGTACAGCTCTGCACAGCAGCCTATCAACCTTCATCTGCTTCCCTCACCACGTAGCACCTCATTTCAACCTCCTCCAATGATGGATGATTTCTCCATATAAACTGGAGCAGTCTCATTGGCAAGAGAGTGCTCCAGCTTACATGGAGAAATCCTCTGTCATCAGAGGACAGTGGAATGGGGCTCTACATGGCGAGGGGAGCAGAAGAAGGTTGACAGGCTGCGGGCAGAGCTGTACCCATACCCTGCCCTGAAGTGACATAACGGGCTGAAGTTTAAAAGCAAGTGTCTCTGTAAATACCGAATTATATTTCAAAAAATACAAGGATTACAGATGCATTGCAAATGAGCATTCAGATAAAGCCAACTTTAATTCAGTTGACAGTTCCCCTTTAAGTATTTTTGAAACTCTACATTGAGTGCAGTATTTTTTTCTTCAATGGTAGTGTAGAACCACACATACTAGCCTTGTCCCACTGCACTAGTAACCACAGAACCACACACACTGACATCCCAACCTTGTCTGCTACACTGCTAGCCACAGAGCCACAAATGCTGACCTCGCAGGAGTCCCAGCTTTGTCCCACAGCAGGTACAGAACCATAGCTGTGGGAAATTTTTTGTGAAGGGAAATTTATTGGGTTAGAGAAAAGGAGTAAATGTAATGGATTTTCAATGTGCTGGAAATTTCACGGGACAAGAGGTAACACTTTAAGGATTAGAGGGATATACAAAACATTGGTTCTAAATGCACTGCATACCCCTCTGATCCTCAAGGGTTCATCTATATTTATATAAAATCATAAGTCAAAAAGCTCATGCTAAAGCCAGAGTTTTAAAGGGGTAGTATTGCTAGAATTTCACCAAAATAAATATTGTAGACATTAAAAACATGAATAGAAAGAGCTATGTCCCATATCTCAAACTTTTATCGTATGAGAGATCGAAGCATGTAAAGTTCCGGTTTCCCAGAAGTCTGCCATCGAGCTGAGAAAAACAGAATCCGGTCTCGGGACCATTGTGCTGCTCTTCAGGAGAGCCAAATTAGTGCAATGTAGAAAGAAATACTTCACTAGAACAGTCTACAAAGTGTGGTTGCAAGCCAGGATTCTGTTTTTCTCAGCTCGATGGCAGACTTCTGGGAAACCGGAACTTTACATGCTTCAATCTCTCAAACTATAAAAGTCTGAGAGATGGGACATAGCTATTTCGATTCATGTTTTTATTGTCTACAATATTAATTTTAGTGAAATTGTAGCATTATTATCCCTTTAATTCTCAATCAAACAATGGAAATACCAAATGTTGTTTAAGAGGAGAACTTTAAATTCACGGTCCCCTGTGCTCTGTTGGTTGTTGAACATATATTGATGACAACAAATCACACAGGGGAGGTGGGAAGTTAAAGTCCTCTTTTGAGAACTATAACATTGGCATTAATGTACTTTGTGTCATAATGCTTTGGAGACATGTAAATGAATGGGAATTTAATATAAGTACTCCAAAGTGAGGTTACTTAGGCCTATGATTACTCCAGTTTTTTTATTTGTGTGCATGACCAAAAGATTTTTTACATTTCTGCATATATTATGTCACTTGCGATAACCACATGATCAGCAGTACAGAATCATTTAACCAAATCACTGTTTATCGTACCTTTTCCTCATGTTTTTTCCTAGTACTTTCCAAAATTACCTTGTCTGGAGAGCGGTAATCGACAGAGTCAACAACCTAAGTAGACGATATAAAGACGCTCAGGCCAACTACAGAAAGGTATTTCCTCTTCTATCAGCAACTGCAGTATGTATACAAAAATGATTTCACCAAGATTGAGACAATTCAACCAATAGGCACCATTCATTCACTACAGCAGGTGGCTTCCCTGCCTGTAAGGAGGCCCCACCAGTGGCGATAACAGTATATAAACCAATGGGCCTTATTCATAAACCTAACGTGGAGACCTTTACATCAAACCATCTGTACCATAAAGACATATAACCCCATTGATTTAAATGAGCCTATTGATTTAAATGAATCTTTTAACCCTCGAATGCTAGCAAAGGTCTCCATTGCCTTGTATAAAATACTTTGGTTATTTCTCTAGTATTCACAGGGTTAAAATCCCGATTTAAATCAGTGATGATTTGGAGGTGAGGTTTTAGTTGCTCAGAACTTCTCCTGAATACAGCCTGATGCATCACAAACCGTGAATGGCAGATCCCGTAATCAGGAGGCTTAAGAAGTGCAATTCTGGAGAAACCAGATGCAACACTTTAAATTATCCTTTTAACCCCACTGAATGCTAGAGATGCTGGATTTTATTGATGACATCTCTAGCATTTAACACCTTAACGACCCTTGATGGTCATAGCATGCCATGGGTTGTTTTGCGTTAACAACCCATGACGTGCTATGACTGTCATGGAATTCTGGGCTCCCCCCGCGGCTGCACGCAGTTTGGGGAGCTCAGAACCGGAAGGGGGGGAAAAAAAGGTACGTGGTCCTTAAGTGCCGGCCTCGTGTGCTCGTGGCTGGTCCTTAAGGGGTTAAGGAGTTAAAAGCCCTGAGATTTTTATTGTCCTCTATAGTGCAGTTGGTTTCTGAATATGCCCAGAAGGACCAGAAGGGTGTTCAGTGCATTAAGCTGGTCCTTAAGGGGTTAATCCACCCCCCCCATAAATGAAAACTATCCATACAAACATACACATCAACAAGATGCTACCAAAGACATACCCACCTGAGATCAGAGAATGAACCTGCACGAGACAGTAGATTAGGAAAAGCATTGCACCCAGACGGAGCCCCATTAGTGTACCTCATTACATAATACTATCAGCTATATTTTGTATTTGTTTTCAGCAAATAATGCCCATAATGAATAAATGCAAACTGAATGAGTCTCATTTCATCACTTGTAAATCAAGGCAAAATACAAAGTTGAATGAACAAATTAATTTTGAAAATTCTGCGCATACACCTGTGGTTATGTAGAAACACCTTTAGTGCCTACTAGTGTACAGCTGGGCCAACGCAAGTATCTAATGCAAACAAGCCCTTACCGCTGTTCCATAGCATGCACAGGAAGATGGAACAATTTAGACATTTCCTCTGTGCCGTTATAGTACACGGCTTCAAACAATGTCAGAGTTAAGACATGCTTCAAAATGCCCGTACGTTCCCACAGTGAGCGCCCTTTATGCATGTGTCTCAAAATGGCCAAAGGTTTTGTATATATGTAACAGGTAAGCACAAAGCACAAAACAGGTACCTTGTGTCTGTATTAAAAACTAGTGTAAAAGCCCGTGTACACGGGCCAAGGTCCGGGTAATGGTAACCCTTTGCGTGCCAGAGGGGTACACAACGCATTGCCTTGCAATGAGTTGTGTACCTCTCTGGCAGTCAAGGGGTTAAGCAGCCGCTACCTCACTGTTCCACGCGATGCAGTCTTGCGTCGCCTCACTCACGCAATGCAATCATGCGCAGTAGAGACTGCACGAACGCGAGCAGACTCTACTGTGCATGACGGCTTCTGACAAACATCCTACTGAATTATTATATAGGATGGACATTTAGAAATCACATTACTACATTGCAAGGTATGAGCCTGATCTAGAACTGGAGATGTTCTAGAGCAAACCAACTGTACCATAGGGGATTAACTTATTTCTAAAATTCCCACTGATTTAGATCAGGCTTTTAACCCCTTGAGTGCTAGAGAGGTCTCCAACCTGTCTGGCTTTCAATTGGTTAAAACCACTTTTCATTCAGTGGAATTTTTTTTGTTCTCTGTGATGCAATTGATTTTCCCCAGATATCCAGTTATTCTTTGTAGGTGAGACCCCATACATATGGTCTGTAGATGTTTATTTGCTTTACAAGCCTCTTCTTCAGAATTCTAAGATATGTCGGTATACAGGTTCAGAGTAGTGCACTGAAATGATACTGATTTATTTTCAGGTGCTTTTTGGAACAACATTAGAAGAGGCTCGCTGGAGAGAATGCGTGAGCTATGTGAACACTAACATGGAGAATGCAGTGGGAGCCATGTATGTCAAAGAAACATTTGCTGGCGAGAGCAAGAGGATGGTAGGTAACCTTTACATTACCTTACTATCCAATCACTCACCATCAACACAGTGCATTGCCACTCTTTAACTACCTGAATGTTCTCTCTGTGCAATAATGGGAACAGTGATTACTATAACATACATTTAACTCACTGAAGCAACAAGTGTGGAAAGCCCTGCATATTTGAGTTTATAATCTACATCGGGGTATCAAACTGCATTCCTAAATGGCTGATACAGTCAGGATTTGTGGAATATCACTGATTTTGCATAGGTGTTGAAGTCAAAAGGACTATGAAGAATCAGGAAAATTCCCAAACCATAAGGTATAGGGGTAGAAGAAAGAGTAAAAACAAAATAGGGGATTGGAGTTTGGATTTGTTAGGAATCAGATGCAGGATTAAGTGAGTGATACCAGGATTTGGGGAGATATTGCCACAGAGTAGGAAAAGCAGCAGGGAAGGAGAGGGAGAGTGGAAGAGAAAAGTGCAGTGTTTCCTCATGTGGAATAATAGAAAGATGTGCAGGTCAGATGGCTGCACAGTGAGGGTGATAACAAAGAGTGATATGGGAAAGGAATGTTCAGGAAACATTGTGAGCAAGTGACTCTTATAGACAAAACCACAAATCAGAAACAAGTTATAAGAAAAAATTAAATGATTATGGTAAATGAAAATGTTGCCAGTGCCAAAAGGGTGCATTGAAAATGTTGCATGACACTGCATTAGCTCCTTTCTGAAAGCATCTAAATGTCCAGCATAATTATCACACCACCCATTACTGCAGACAACACTGGATCCCTTATTCACATGCATGCTGACAATACTGGAGCATCACAATGAGGTAATTCAAAAGTGAGGAGAAATGATCAGTCAGTTCAGACACAAAGACAGGCTGTGAGCCAGGATGAGGCATAGGGAGAGCTGGCTGAAGCCATGCAAGGGATTCTGGGAAACAGGATAGAAGACTGGTCTGCTTCTGCTGAGATTGACAGGAAAGATTTTTTTTCCATGCTGGATTTGACAAAAGGGGGTTGCTACTGTGGGGTTAGTGCAGATGTTAAAAGAGATAACTTTCTTTTGCTACTATAACCCATAGATGCAACATTCAATGGAATACACATTGTGAAACTGATGTGTCTTGTAAAGAAAGCTGTAAGTTAGTTACAGATGCAAATTTTGAATGAACATTATTTCTGTATTAAGAGAATGTAAATTTTCTCTTTTACCGTCATGGGATTTCTTGTCTTTGAATCACTTGGATGCCTTTCCCCTTTGATGTTAGACAGCTTCTCAAGGCCTCGACCTCCTCAATGCTTTGCAAGGTATCCAAGTGATTCAGACATGTCCAAGACCTCAGTAGCATCCAGTGAGACTCTGGGGTGACATTTTTAATGGTGACATATTGAAGGCACTGTTTTGATCCTCATCATGTGAGCACACCGTTTTGATTCTCACCAATACAAAAGGCTACCATCATGTAGTTGTGTATTGCTCTTGTGGTGGCATGTAAATATTCATTGCCTTGTTGCTGACATGTAATGTTGTATTCAGTTGATGGCATGCAATGGTGTAATGCTTTGAGGGTGGTATGTAATAGTGCATAGCACTGTTAGTGGTTTTTAGTGGTGTATTACCCTGCTGGTGGCATGTAATAGTATAATGCTTTGTTGGTGGCATGCAATGATGCAGTGCTCAGTTGATGGCTGCTTCTTCCTTAAAAATATTGCCCAAATACCCCTATTCCTTTATATACAAGCTTTGTGAATGCTCACTCAGACCATCATTCTCTCTAGATTAGTTTATCTTTCTTTCATGTTTTTCCATTGAAGTCTATTCTTAACACAGCTTCTAGAGCCACTAAACTTGCTCCCAGTTACCTTCCACCTCATATCCACCTGAAATCCCTCTCTTGACTACGCTTATGGTCTCATATGTCATACAAAGTCCTTCTCCTCTCCTTTATGTCTATTAAAGTCCTGAACAATGTCCACTGTCAGATTTTAAAATGGGCCCTGAAAGTTGTCTGAGCACCATTGTTTGCACCTCTGCACCAGTGGTAGTTTAGACCCTGTGTCTGACAGTATGTTTCCTGAATCTCTGTTTCCAGTTCACGATGAAAGCAGGACAGTGATACAATGTAACAGTATCCTTACAGCTGTGTGCTCTGTACAGAAATCTATATGTAAACAGATCCAAGGAGCTTAATGTCAGGAACATAGCATTTTAATAGGCAAAAATGTTTTAAAAAAATAATAATACAAATACATATAGTCAGTTTGAATTTTTGTATTATGCACTTGCAGAATATGGAAAATTAAAGTAAAGGGCTAGTATCCATTTATTAATGAAGAAAGCATAGGGAAGACTGCATGTCCAATGTCTATTATAACACTTGCACTATATACTTCTGATTTTAGGGATAGTAACTTTTTATTATGAGTTTACATAATTCTGCAAGTACATAATATGTGAAGTTACGTTACCTATCCTTTTTTTCGTGGTCACTTTTGAATGCCAAAGGAATGTGCTGTTTACCACTCTGGCACTTAAATGGTTAATACTTGTATGTCCCTGACATTATGCTTCCTGGGTTTTTGTGGCCAGTCGACCATGAAAGTGAGCTAGTGGTATAGTATAACACTATTCCTGCAGCAACAAGGACTCTGCAAGCTATTTTACATTGTATCTCTGCTTTCACAGTCCATGAAAGAACTCTCTTTAGAAACAGATCGAGGGAGATTACTGTCAGTTGAGGAATAAAAAAAATATATATAGTCAAATGGACTTTACATATTATGAACTTACACAATATGCAAAGTCAAATTAAAGGGACACTAATGTCCCATAAAGAAATCTTCTTGTTTTGTAGGGGTCAAAAAAATAAATTATGTGGCACAAATCTTATCTCTCAAACCTTTACGGTTTGAGAGATATTCATATGTAAAGTTCCTCCCTCCCTCCCCTTTTCCTGACGTCAGCATTGTGCTGACAGTAGGAGATCCTGGTCTGGGGATGACCCGGCGGCTCTGCAGCAGAGCTGAAATCGCATTATTAAAAAAGAATGACTTCATTGGAATGGTCTACAAAGTGTGCCTGGTTTGCAAGCACACTTTGCAGACCGTTCCAATGAAGTAGTTCTTTTTAAATAATGCGATTTTGGCTCTACCGAAGAGCCTTCTCTAGTCGGCCGACTGGAATCTGCTGCTGTCAGCTTTACAGCTGACAGCAGGAAAAGGGGATCTTTAGATGTGAATATCTCTCAAACCATAAAGGTTTGAGAGATAGGATTTGTGCCACATAATTTATTTTTTAACCTATACAAAACATGAATATTTTTTTATGGAACATTACTGTCCCTTTAAAATATATTATATCTTTATGTTATCCACAGTCTGGGATGCTTAATATCTGCTGTGATAATAAATTGGATAGTAATATTTTTGCCATTCAGATAAGCACATTGAAACTAACCTGTGTATCCATGCTTTGCCTTATGGGAGTTCTGTCACGTTCAGTTCTTATCACAGACTGAAACCTTGGTGTTTGTATAAAAAACAAGGAATTTTGGCATTCCATCTTAATTCCATCTTTACAGCCACAGCTGTGCACAGTGACGCCACAAGCTTCCTGGCCTAGTACCTTGGTAGCAATTAACGTTGTATGACTGTTAAAGGAACATAAACACCAATAAATAATAAACCATCACTTATCTTAATCTGAGCAAAAAAAATCACAAAGACCATAATGAAGCAATTCTGCTCTGACTAGTTCAGCAAAAATAAATCATTAATTACTAATGGATATTATGTCCATGGAGGCAGCAAAGGGTGTAAAAAAGAGGTGATAAAAATGTGATGACGTGGAGATGACTTCTCTAGTTTATTCTATGGAGCCAAAGCACTAATATTTCTAAATCTGGAGAATTTTATTGAATTAGCTCCTTAGAAGAACATAGGATTTGGAGACTTTAGAACACTGGAGAAATCACTTCCACTTCATCACCTCTTTATCACACCTTAGTGAGTCCTATGATATACAGTACTAATTAAAAATTAATTTTGGAGAAACAATTTGCATAAAATTGTAGCTATTAGGATTCTTGTCTATATTAAAGGAGCAGTAAACTTTTTTATGAAAAAAAATATATTGTAGGACTTTTGTTGTTAAGTAAAATAAGGGTACTCCCACTGCATGTTTCCAGCACTATTACAGTTAAACCTGTGTTTTTTTACATTAGCAATGCCCTCTAGTGGTCAAATTTCAATTAGTTATTCTGTTAGATTCTAATGGAGAGATAAGTCTGCGACTTACAGTTCTCCATAGAATGTGATAGAAACTGCTGAGTCATACTGTTAGTTAGAACTTCCAGGAAATAAACACACAGTAATTTCACTTCCTGATTATTTGAACCATTATAAATGTTGAATAAAACAACTGACAGCAGTTAAAGTGCCCTTGTTTTACTCAGCAGAAAAAGCTCTATAACATAAATGTTTTCATAAATAAAAGTTTACTGCTCCTTTAAAGTGAAAGTCAGCTTCCTTTTTGAGTTTACATATCCTGCAAGTGAAATACAGATTGGATGCAGTAATGCAGTAGTGTAGAAAAGCCTGCCTCTGCAGTATGCAATTTAATCCACTGCAGGGAGACTGCAACATTGCATAAATATCTCTGCTTTCTCAGTCCCTGACAGAAAGCTGTATAGTATTAGAGATCCAGGGCGCTCAATGCCAAACCATAAAAGTGTTAAAAAAAAAGGGTGAAGATAAAAAAATATATAGGCAACCTGACTTTGCACGTTTTGCTCTTGCAGGATATGTAAAATCAAAAAGGAGGTTGACTGTCTATTAACCCTTTGAGTGCCTCTGCACTCAAAGGTTTAAGGTAATTGGGAGTTTATTTTTATGAAATTTCAGGCATCCTCCATTTGAGTGCAAGAGAGAGATCCAGTTCACTGCAACTTAATGGACGTTATGTACTAAGGTGTGATAAAGAGGTGATAAAGCAGAAGTGTCTTCTCCAGGGACATCACTTCTCCAAGTCCTATGTTATTTTATGGCGCCAATGGACTAATATGTTTCCAACTTTGGAGAGCTTAGTGTATAGGCTTTATAGAATAACATAGGAACTGATAGAAGTAATTTGCATATTAGTTATATCACTGGAGAAGTAATCTCTGCTTTATCACCACTTTATCATACCTTAGTACATAATCCCCAATACGTTGGATACCATACATGCACTCAAAGGGGTTTAATGACTCATGTGGAGCTGCAAAACCACCGGCCCTGTCCGTGGTGCTGAATTTAAAAGAAATCCATATACAGTTTTATTTTATTCACTTCCATGGTAGCACATGAAGGGTTAAATGTGTTCTAAATGTGTTCTAACCCCTCCATAACGCTAAACATTACCCCCCTTTGTGCATAACCTCCAATACGTTGGATACCATACATGCACTCAAAGGGGTTTAATGACTCATGTAGAGCCGCAAAAGCACCGGCCCTGTCCGTGGTGCTGAATTTAATAGAAATCCACGTACAGTTTTATTTTATTCACTTCCATGGTAGCACATGAAGGGTTAAATGTGTTCTAACCCTCCATAACGCTAAACATTTCCCCCTCCACACAAGTACGCACACATCATGTAACCCCTTCATATCCTGGTTTGCAATGCACAAAATTAACATGAACCATATCTTGGGGAAAACGACTGAAGCGTGGGGTGTGAAGAAAAATCCCTAATGAATTAAGTGTGGCTTTTAATCCCCTGAATTCTAGGGAAGTCTCCAATGCATTGAGAAGCACTGTATTCAAGACCGTTCTAGCATTTAAGGGGTAAAATGTCCCAGAATTCCTCCACTTTTGTCTTTATACATATGCTTCTATATAAGACCAGATACAGTTGTTAATAAGTTGTCTATCAAGGAACCATTTAGCAAATCAGTTAATTCCCTTCTAGGTTGTTGTGTAGATGTACTATATTGTATTCATTACCCATTGGATGTTATAGATATTTCTAAGACATTCTGATGCAAGAGATGTATCTAGCATTCTCAGGAGAGAGCGCAGATTTTCTGTTTTGTGTGTGTGGATGTTTTATTGCTGCATATTTGATACAAGTAATGCATCTTAAATTGCTGAAAATCAATTTGTCACCCTAAGAATACTTTAGTTTGTTTTACAGAAAAGAAAATCTGCCTATATGTGGTACTAATCACCATCAGATTTTGAGAAAATAACTTTAAGTTTTGGTGACACATTGGGCCAAATGTTCAAAGGGATAACGACAAAAAATTGTCGTATGAAAGACAAAAATAAGTAATTGAATGCATGAACGACATATTTTCTATAGAGTATACGACAAAAATCTGATAATGTATGTGTACGACACATTTCCAGAATTGCCGGGTAAAGGAGCGTGTCTAGGGCGTGGCTAAACTATTCTCCAGTGTCGTATAGAGGAAAAGAAAATTTGTCGTAACTAACGACAAAAAAATGTCTTTCAAAAGACAAAATTTGTACGTTAAGAAAAAAGTGGAGGGAATGTGTTCTGAATGTGAGAATTTTTGTCTTTAGTTAAGACATTTTTGTCTTTAGTTAAGACATTTTTAAATACATTTTTGTTGTTAAGACATTTTTTAAGACATTTTTGTCTTTAGTTAAGATATTTTTTTGTCGTTCCATATGACAATTTCGGACAGGACAAACGACATATTTCCAATCATAACCGACACTCTCTGAAAATATTAATGATCCCAACGACACTGTACTCTGAAACAGGGCCGGCGCTGCCATTAAGGCAGAACAGGCAGCTGCCTTAGGGCGCCGCAATGGAGGGGCGCCGAAAAGAGGGAAGTTGTTGTTTTTTTTCCTGCGGTGTGTCACATAGATGCCGCGAGGGAGCGCTTGGTAGTGTAAATCAGCGCTCCCTCGTAGCGTCTATGTTACACACCGTAGAGAGACCCAGGCTCTGTAGTAATACAGAGCGCTGAGAGATGACATCATCTCCCAGCGCTCTGCATTACTGAGAGCAGCGCGTGGGAGCCTCAGCTCTGTGCCGAAGGAGGCACAGAGCTCTAAGCAGTGGCACGCCGCTAGACCACCAGGGACTCAAGGTAGGGAGATGAAGGGGAATTATGGAGATGAAGAGGCATTGTGGAAGGGGAATTATGGAGATGAAGAGGCATTGTGGAAGGGGAATTATGGAGATGAAGGGGCATTGTGGAAGGGGAATTATGGAGATGAAGGGGCAATGTGGAAGGGGAATTATGGAGTTGAGGGGGCATTGTGGAAGGGGAATTATGGAGATGAAGGGGCATTGTGGAAGGGGAATTATGGAGTTGAGGGGGCATTGTGAAGGGGAATTATGGAGATGAAGGGGCATTGTGGAAGGGGAATTATGGAGATGAAGGGGCATTGTGGAGATGAAGGGGCATTGTGGAAGGGGAATTATGGAGTTGAGGGGGCATTGTGGAAGGGGAATTATGGAGATGAAGGGGCATTGTGGAAGGGGAATTATGGAGTTGAGGGGGCATTGTGAAGGGGAATTATGGAGATGAAGGGGCATTGTGGAAGGGGAATTATGGAGATGAAGGGGCATTGTGGAAGGGGCATTGTGGAGATGAAGGGTGCATTGTGGAAGGGGCATTGTGGAGGTGGGGAGAGTGTGGAGATGAATATGTGGGCGGGGGCAGGGGATTGTGGCAAGGTCGGGGGGGCATCAAAATGCACCTTCGCCTGTGTATACAAAAATCCTTGCACCGGCCCTGCTCTGAAAAGTCATTACAAACGACAAAAGCTATTTCGCTACTTCTTTGAACATATGGCCCATTGTGTGCTAATTCTCTGCCAGACTTGCCTCTCACTGTACTAGTAGACATGAGTCCAGCATGTGGGATCTCCCTAGATTCATTCACAGTACAGTGTACGATAATATTGACCAAGCACATAAACTAATTAGCACAAAATGCCACACTGTGCCATCAACAAATAAAGGTTAATTTCTCAAAAATTACTTCAATTGTAAACGAATCATAAGTACAACATATAGGTAGTTTTTAATTGACTTTAAAATAAGTTAAACATATATTAGGGTGATCAATCCACTTTGACCCTCGTAATCATATGTAAAATGAATCCCTTATTTATTTCTTTATTTTAGATTAGCGACCTCATAAATAAGGTGCGTGAAGCATTTATTGAGACATTGGATGACTTGCAGTGGATGGATTCAACATCCAAGGAGAAGGCACGCGAGAAAGTAAGAAAAACAAAATCTGTCCATAGTGTGGGTGGTTTGTACTAATTGTAACAACATTTGGATGTTGAAATCAGACTTACAATGTGGTGATATGCACCAAATGAGATATATCGTAGCAAATTAAAAAAAAGAAAAGTAAACTAGAGCCCTTAATTAGGCAAGGAGTCCAGGGTGTGGATAGCTCCACCCATTGCCACACCATAGTCCTCCAAAGACTAAACCCCAGCCCCATCCACTATTCCTTGGGACAGAAAGGACTAACTGATCTCACAAATCTTAAAGGATATTAATGTTTCACAAAAACAGCAGCTCCAATTAATCTTCACAGTATTTGGGCCATGGAGAGTGTTATTTCAATACTATCAGCATTGTAGTTCAAGAGTAATTGAATGATAAAGTGTGCCCCTCCCACCCCTTTTACCTAATGTAAGCCACCCCCTCTCAGATGTGGAATCTGGTCTTGAAACCAAACAGCTCACAGAAAGGGACAATCTTCTTACTGTGAGAACAATGAAAACCCTGCCCCCCTTGACAGGTTTTTCAGCCTTTTACCTTATCTTAACTAAAGATGGTCCCTCACTGTAAAATACCTGGACACCTCCTTGCTGCTCTGAGCTGAGCAGTATTATATCAGTAAAAGGGGCGGGAGGGGATACTTTATCTTTCAATTACTCTTGAACTACAACTCTGACAGAATTGAAAAAACACTCTCCAAAGCCCAAATACTATGAAGATTACTTGGAGCTGCTTTTATTATGAAAATGTGCTGTTAGTTTATATTTCCACCATTATGTGAATTTCTCTGTGTCTACTTCATTTAACCGTTTGAGTGCTAGAGAGGTACCCAACACATTGCCATTTTCCTCAATGCAATCAAGTTTGATAAACTTGCTAAACTTTATAACTGTATATGAATATGAGATGTAAGGAGAAAAGTAAAAGCACAGATCTCATTTATGTTCTTCCCTTAACATTCCACTGCGCTTCTCTGAATATTACGGTATCCTAGGTGATGCTGCCCCTTTAATGACCTCTTTAATCACTTGCAAGCAAACATAAACATATGCATTACACACACATAATTTCATGATTGCTCTTTAGATCTTTAATAAGAAGTTGTAGACCTCTCTAGCATCGGAGAGGTTAAGAAATGCTATTTTATTAACAAAATTGAAGGTGCTTGTCGAAACCAAGTGTTCTCCAAGTGTGTGGTCCCCTGGCTAAGAATATGCTAAAATTGAAGTCTAATCAGATTCTGCTTTAAAAATTCTAGTAAGCTTTTTTTAATTTTATTTACAAGATCAACACATTAGAATGCAAACAAGAACCGTTCCTTAGGGTGTTTACATTCTTATTTAATGTGGTTTGTGGGATGCTAAGTATCAGAACATCCTGTGTTAGTGTTCACAAGATTAAATGCCTTTGGTGATTGAAATTCGGTATTTCCTAATTATATGTAACCAGTAAAAAAAGATATTAACCCTTTGAGTGCCAGAGGGGTACACAGCGCATTGCTTTGCAATGTGTTGCGTACCCCTGTGGCACTCAAAGATTTCAAATGGCCATAGTATATCCTCTTTGTACCAGAGACGTTGCCAAAACGGTCATGATTTTAAGAAAATTTACATTATTAGATGCACAGTGTCTGGAACCTTCATAGCAATCTTGATTTACATTTTATATCCAAAAAGCAGAAAATATATCATGCTGTATACATAAAACAAAGAGGAGAAATTCTGAGGAAAACCATCTCCATTGGGGAGAAATAAAAAAAAAATCCTCAATATTATTATTTAAAAGGGGATTTTTTTAGATAGGGGTAGAATTGTACTTTCTTCCTGTACATCTGAATTTCTTTATACACATGAGAGTATTGTATTGGCTTTTGTAACTGCATACTGACAATGCACACTGAAGTTTTTTTTGTCTACGAGTAATCCAAAATCACTCTCTATGACCTCCCTAGTAGTATTCCACTTAGCAGAATTTTTGTGTCTGCAATCCAGATGCATATTCTTATATTTATTTATATTAAACCTTAGCTGGCATTTGGCTGTTCATTCCTTCCTTTTAAACATATCTTTCTGCAGAAAAAATGTGTATTTTTTATTATCTTACAAAATTCTATCATCATAAATCAATTTACTTTCAATACCTACTTCAATACCTTCAGAACCTACTAAGCCACATTGAGATAAGCATAACAGAATGTTAAGAGGTGGAAATAAATCAGGTCTTTGTATTTATTTTGGTCCCATGTCTCATGTTATACATTAAAAGGGCAACATTTGCTTAATATTATTTCCTTTTCTTCTGTATCCCTCCACGACAATATAGTATTAGGGTATTGTCTCCTCCTCATAGCTTGGTAGGACTAATCAAAACACACTTAAGGAAGGCCACTGGGAAGAAAATCCAGTCATATTTTTGTCTGGGCTGAAAAATATATCATAAACAAGGTCAAGGGTGGGGTTTGGAATGAAGGGACACAGAAGAAAGGTAATATTGGTAAATACATTTCACCCTTTCTTTGAGAAATATAAAAGCAGTGTAACCAAAAAGGTGGAAAGATGTAATCCCCAGAGAAGATATACTGAATAGTAGACTTCCAAAGGCAGAGATGTAAAGAAACCCTCAAAACCTGGAGTCTGAAGGAGGAAAACTAGCCTTTCTCAAGAATAGAAGAAGAAAAACTCCAACTATTTAAACTGGGACAACTGCCTGGAACATATTTCTCCCAAACCTGATCTCTGCTGATGCTTGGACATCTATTTGACAATGTCCGATGAAGGTAGGGATTGCAGAACAGGTGTCCTTGCTTACCCATGATGTAGAGACTGATATTGTAGGGTGTGCTTTCAACTTTGCTTGGGGAATTAGGTTTGCACCTTCATAGGATAATTTATATACATTCAGTAATCTATCTAACAAAGGATGTCTTTCAGTTTGCTAATCCTTAGTATTTTCCTTGGAAATGGACAAAAAGAGATTCCTTTTTCCTAAATTCCTTAGTCATTTTCATGTAGCAAGAAATACATTTGACATATCCAGACTGTGAAAGTATTTTCTCCCAGTGGATTGGGACAAAATTCAGGCAGGAAAAATTATTGGTTAAAGTGGAAGTCTGAAACTACTTTACTTGTGATGCATGGTTTTGCTTGAAGGACTAACTTATCCTGGTGTAATTCCAGATATGGAGATTTATATAAGAGAGTGCCTGCAGCTCATTTACCCTTTTCAATGAGGTGACCGTTGTTAGAAAAACTGTTTGTAGAATTAAGGCCTTGACAATAGATCCTTCAATAGGCTCAAACCATGATAGTCAGGATAACTGTTCCAAGACAATTTTAAATCCCAAAGGGAAACAATTTCCCTGATGTGGGGCCTGTCTTTCTCGGTAGCTCTAAGAAATATTACAGCAACATCATCGACAGTGAACTGTTTTGCTTGAATGGATGCTAGAGCCCATGAACTTTAATGAGTTGCTTTTCTGGCTGAGGAGATAGTCTTGGCTGCCAGTTCTGATAAGCCATTTAATAATAGCTGCAACTCAGCCTCAACGCTGTCAGCTACAAAAAGACTAGGTTGTGATGGAAAATCAGACCTTGTGCAAGAGATTCCACTTGGGAGGCAGGAGCCATGGCTCTGCTACTGAAAGCTGAATCAGGTATGAGGAACAGGCTCTTATTGGCCATCTTGGCCATCCTACATCTTCCGTATAACTGACAACGAGATTTGAATTGGAGCAATGTATTGCAGATGGATGTTCCAACTGAACTTCAGAACATCCTGACCCAAAGCTCCTGGATATCTCCAGTGGGAGAAGAAGCATTTGCACTTTGTGTTTTCTCTTGCGGCTATAAAGTCCACCTCTGGAGTTCCCATCTGCTGACTATATCTCTGAAGGTCTCCTAGTTCAAACACCATTCCCTTTGGTCCAGCTGTGTTCTGGTCTGGATGTCTGCTTAAACATTTAGACTTCCTGCAATGTGAGATGTTGATATTGTTCTTAATGGGATAGTATTACTTCAAAATTACTATCCCTCATATTGTAGCCCTTAATAAACTGAGTTAAATGATACCAGCGGCATCTCTCAAACCTTTATGGTTTAAGAGATAGCCACTTTCAAAGTTTCCTCTCCCCTGCTATCAGCGTTCTGCTGCCAGCAGGGGAATCCCGTCCCGGGACAGGTGGAGGCTCTTAAACAGAGCCGATATCTCATTATGGAAGGAAAAATGATTCATTGAAACAGTCTTATATGTGTGCTTGGTTACCAAGCACACGTAGAAGACTGTTTCAATTAATCATTTTTCTTTCCATAACGAGATATCGGCTGTGCTGAAGAGCCTCCTCTTGATTCAGAGACCGGATTCTCCTGCTGGCAGCAGAACGCTTACAGCAGGGGAGAGGAAACTTTGAAAGCGGCTATCTCTTAAACCATAAAGGTTTGAGAGATGCCGCTGGTGTCATTTAACTCAGTTTATTAAGGGCTACAATATGAGGGATAGTAATTTTGAAGTAATACTATCCCTTTAAGATTTTTTTTCTGACCATCTCAATGCTTTCCCTGCTTCCATGTTCATGTGCTTGCTTCTCATGCTCCTCTGGTTCTTCAGATCCATGACTGTTGCCTTGTTATCTCATCTGACAGGCACTGGATTTCTTCTTAATTTTCTTCTGAATCTTTTGAGGAATTTTGCTATTGCCCTGATCTTCAAGATGTTTATATCAAGGGAGGTTTTTGATCCAAATACTGTAAACTTGCCCCTTCTTTGTTCTCATCATATCTGGTTGATGTATCTTCCTCTGGGTCCTCTGTCTTGCACTGAGGACTTCCTCCAAAACAGGAAATTCTAAAATTGAGCTAGCATTTCTTGAGCTGCTGCCTTCCTGAGATATTAAGGGCATCATTTTTCTGTGCCCGTAAATGAGGCTTCTTATCACAACCTGCACAAGTCTTCTGCTGTGCCTTATCCTCCTTACCACCAATAGGGTCAGCAGAGGATTTCTCTTTAGTGGTAGAAGGCTGAGAGGTAACAGCCATGACAGAGATGTAGAGGGGCTTCAGGTGGGCCCAGCCCCTGACTAAGTGACACTGACATTTTTGACAGGGAAAACTGATAACACTGGACTGACAATACTGCCTAGAGACTCCTTGCTTCTTTGTTGCATTACACCATGCTGACTGATATTCTGTACAGGCTGGGGAAACAGCCCCTCATTCTGCCAGCTAGTTAGAACAAAAATGACTGGAGCTTCTCCCCAGAGGCCTTCCTTATGTGCATTTTGATCAGTCCTACCCAGGAGACAATATCCTATACTATATTACCATGGACAGGGAAACATAAGAAAAATAGTTTAACCCTTTGAATGCCAGAGAGGTACACAATGTGTCGCTTTGCAATGCATTGCATACCCCCCTGGCACTCAAAGGGTTAACAAACTTTTCATGTTGCTGTGGCAATGGGGAGAGTCTTTTCTCCTACTCTGATGATGTCAGCTGCTCTAATTCAAATAATTGTGAAACTTTATTAAAAAAACCCTTAACCCCTTAAGGACGGGCCGCGCACGCACTGTGCAGTCACTTAAGGACCACGGACCTTTTTTTTTTTTTTTTTTTTTTTTTTTTTTTTGCAGAATCCGATTCCAGACTCCCCAAACGGTGTGCAGCCGCTCAGGGAGCCCGGAATTCCATGATGATCCAGGACTGTCATGGGTCCTAAAGGGTATAACAACCCATGATGATCCAGGACCTTCATGGGTCCTTAAGGGGTTAAGGACCAGGTGGTCTGGGTGTGGGGCTCTCTAGAGGACCACAGCACTTTTTTTCATAGATTTGTTCCGTCATCACAGCACAGTGTGCAGCCACACTGCAATCACAAACTTCAGTGATGTTCCAGGAACGTCACCGGTCCTTAAGGCCTGGGCAGCCATGATGGTCCTGCCACGTCACAAGTCTTTAAGGGGTTTAGGCTTGCTGGGTTACTTAGGAGTGTCAAGGTTGAGCTCCCCAGTTCTGTATTTATTAGGAAAAGTATTCTTTCCAGCATGGAAGTACGACCTATTTAATAAATAAATTAAAATACATTGGGCTCAGAACTGAACCCACCGTATATAACCCAAATGTAGCACTATAGGTATTACCATATATATATCATTTATAGGGTGCCACAGTCCCCCAAAATACATACACAAAGGAAAACCAAAGTAAAAGAAGGGACCTAAAATAGGCACTCAGTCCAATCAAAATAATAACAATCGGTGGCTGTTGCCAGTGTAGGGTGTTAGTTAGATCAGTGGTAGTATTGTTTATATTTTTATTTACTTCAGGTAGTTTTCTTATATTTTTTGTGGGGCTATGTGTGTCACATCTCACTGTGATTTATATATATATATATTTGGTATTTTTTATTTGAATATTTACTACATTTTTATTTTAGTATATGATTATATGATTATGTGATATTATTTTGATTAGGTTGAGTGCTTGTTATACGTCCCTTCTTTTTCTTTGTGGCTCAGAGCTGAACCCTGAAGTATTCCACATCCAATTTTGAATTATTTTGAAAGGTGCAATTTACAACTATCTGCATTATATCATTCACCAGATTTACAATCCAAAAAGATGAAATAACCTCATGTGAGCACAGTATCATAAATGCAAGTATAAAATATCCACAGCAAAATCTGTTTAATTGTGACACATTGGCATCAATGCTCACAGGGAATGATATGTAGGAAGAGGCACTGGTATGTAGGAAGAAGTGCTGCTTTTATCCTATAAAACCAGAGGGCTGTACAACTCGTTGTGAAGCTATGCACCACACTAAACCTGGGAACTCTCTGGATCTAATCTGCAGACTGCCATTTTTAGCGGGTCTCTGGGGACAGAGGCTGGTTCTCAGGGCTCAGTGACCTCCCAATTAATCCCTCACTTGTAATTCCTTATAGTTCCAGTCACTCTGTCCTGTTCTTCCCACTCTCTGACGATTTTAAGGGCGAACCCCAACTCCCCTTCTCCCAATGCCACACACCACAGCCAAGCCCTGTCCACTTTATGTTACAATTTACTTGATCACGCCAACATCAGATTTTCAGGGGTTTGAAAGCCTCCCAAGTATGCATTGCACACTCCTCTAGTCATTAAAGGGATGGTAATGTTTAAAAATAAAAGCAGCTCCAATTAATCTTCATAGTATTTGGGTCATGGAAAGTGTTATTTCAATACTGTCAGAATTGTAGTTCAAGAGTAATTGAATGATAAATTATCCCCCTCCCACCCCTTTTACTGATGTAACACTGCTCACCTCAGAACAGAAAGGTGGTGTCCAGATGGCTTGCAGAGAGGGACAATCTTCAATTAGCAATAAGGGCTCATAGTAAGAAGATTGTCCCTTGCCCTGAGCTGTCTGGTCTGTGTATCAGATTCCACATCTGAGGGGAGGTGGCTTACACTAGGTAAAAAGGGCGGAAGGGGGACACTTTATCATTCAATTACTCTTGAACTACAACTCTGATAGTACTGAAATAACACTCTCCATGCCCCAAATACTATGAAGAGTAATTGAAGCTGCTGTTATTTTGAAACATTACTATCCTTTTAAACATTTTGGCCTTCTCCTGAAGCATTTCTTCAGTAGTGCTGCATTAAGTATTAATTCAGTACCAATACAAATTCAAGTCCTGAGAACACCATCATATATTTGGACTTGTTTATCTAGCTAATATGGAACCCCTATGAAGCAAATCAAATACACAATGGGAGGGGGATCAGTACCCATTGATTTGAAAGGGTCTTTAAACCCTTTGAATGCAAGAGAGGTCTCCAATGATTTGCACACATCTTAGGTTCTTGAAGGGTTAAAGTAACAGCCAGCTTTTTTTAACATTGAACTGCAATGTGGCATTGAAAAAAGACAAATTCATACTGCATTTAGATTGCTCAATTGGTAACCTTTATATAATATGTTACTGCCCCTAACTGGCACATAAGATGAGGTTTTGATTGCATAATTTTGGCTAAAAAACAAAACATCTGTCTTGTGGTAACCAGGTGGTCCAGTTTCTATTACTTACTATAGAGACCCAAAGTCTATGACTCCAGGTTTCCCATAGAGTACGGTATAAAAATATGTAATTCAGACACCAATTTACTCTGTTGCTAAGATTGATTAAACATTTTGAGCTGTAACAACATTTCAATGAAAAACCCCTCAGAATGAAGAGCCCTGTAGCATGTATGTAACATTATATCATTATATATTATCTTTGATACATACAATGTAATTATTTTTGCTCCAGATGTACAAAACTCTCACCTTGATAATATACCCCATAGACTTACGTTGTATAGTAATCCAGTGCAGCAAGAAATGGCTGCTGTATCCTCTCATTCACTGTGGTTCAAAACATGATCTCCTTTCATTGTCCTGATAAGGTGATCTTCTGTTTTATAAGTAAATATTAAAATGGACTTACGAGAGATAAGCACTTTCTTGGAATAAGGGAATGAGTTTGTGATTTGGACCACAGTGAATAAAGGGATACGGAAGTAGGACACAAAGTGTAGGTTTACTAAATGGTGATAAAGAGGTCATTGAGTGGAGAAGATTTCGCTAGTTATATCACTATGTTATTCTATAGAGCCTGTATACTAAGATCTCCAAAGCTGAAGAAATCTTATTGCATAGACTCCATAATATAACATAGGAACTGGAGAAGTGATAAACTGGAGAAGTCATCTCTACTTTATCACCTCTTTATCACACCTTAGTGAATCTCCCCCAAAAGGAGAAGAGCAAAAAGAGCTAGGAACAGTGTATAAACAACTACTGTATATAACACTCGACATGTAAAGAATCTCATGAGCACTTATGTATAATGAAAGCTGTAGCTATATAAGAAGCATTTCATCCAAGATATATCTTTAGAAAGAGCATAATATACACTACCGTTCAAAACGTTGGGGTCACTTAGAAATGTCCTTGTTTTCCATCAAATTAGTTGCAAAATGAATAGGAAATACAGCCAAGACTTTGACAAGGTTAGAAATAATTTAATTTAAATAATAATTGTGTCCTTCAAACTTTGCTTTAGTCAAAGAATCCTCCATTTGCAGCAATCACAGCCTTGCAGACTTGTGACATTCTAGTTGTCAGTGTGTTCAGGTGATGTGAAGAGTGTTCACCCCATGCTTCCTGAAGCACCTCCCACAATTTCAATTGGCTTGATGGACACTTCTTAAGTACCATTCGGTCAAGCTGCTCCCATAACCGAATCAAGGAAATTTCTATGTGACCCCAAACTTCTGAACATTAGTGTAAATCTTTGGGGGTGATTTCAATAGTATTCACTTACTGCTCTTGCTCTCTATTCAGTCCTTACTCTCTTTTATTTTGCTTTTATTTTTTAATAGTATGACTTTTTTATTGTCCCAATAAATTGCTTGTATTATAATGCAGTTGCTGGTGCACAGTTTTTTCTTTTTGTTCTTACATTTTAGAACCCTTTCAATGCCACAGTGGTGTGCAATCCACGTTTCTATGGCACTGAAAGGGTTAAGGGATGGCAGATGTTCTCTCTTCTCTCCTGAGTAGACACAGCAAACTGCCCTGTGACTTCATAGAGGGGTATAGGGAGATCACATCATCATCCTCAGGTAAGCAATGTTGGGACTGTGAACTCTCACAACAGAGGCTGCTATTGGAGCTTAATACATATGGTGATGTGCCTCATTAACAATACAACACACCCACATGAATATGAAAATGGTTCATTAACATGCATTTCCCTACATAAATGAGTCCTATCAGAGGCACAGATCCATGGCAATGTTGGCAGATTGTGTCAGATTAGTGGTGGATTCACAGGAATATGATTCCAGAGACATCTCAGTGAATACTGTTGATATGCCATTGACATGCTTTCACCACCATATTGCCTTCCTGGCCCCTTATCACCCTTTAGTGCATCTCCCCCAGGTGCATAAACCATTTTTTTTGCCAATAACGTGATTTGCTCATCCCTATGAACCCTTTCCTGTTAGACAGGTCTGCTAGACAGGTATGCAGTGCAATGGAACATTCTTGGATGTCTCTTGGATTCAAGAGGTTAACCTTTTGGTGCCAGAGAAGTATCCAGCTGATTGCATTGCAATGCTTTGGGTACCTCTCTGGCACGCAAAGAGTTAAACATATATGCTGTCCCAAGTCAAATATATATTTATGTGTTGTTTTCCTAGGTACTGTCAATTAAAGAGCAAATAGGATACCCAGACTACATGTTGGAAGATCAGAATGATAAATTGGATCAGGAGTGCGCAACAGTAAGTTGATGTTTACATTGTTGATCCCTGTGCATATTTATGTTGATATTTGTAATCTCTGGGGAGCTTTGTGTTCCTGGGATATTTATAATTTCCTGCGGTTTTGGTTTGGTTGTAATGAAATACAACTGTGTACTCCCCAAGGCACACTCCTCTAGACCAAAAGACTGCAGCAGTTTTTCCACAACTGATCATGATAATCTCATAAAGGAACAACAAAGAGAACATTCTGTGACTATCAGTGGTCCATTAACCCTTTAAGGACCGGTGCACACAACCGGCACTTCAGGACCACAGAGCATTTTTTTTTTTTGGTGCATCCAAACAGGTTCCTAGTTTAGAGATTTTTGATTTAGTAGTTATAGAACTTTGCTTTCTGACTTAGATAAACCTGTATAATTAACTACTCGTGTAGAAAAATCACCTCTCTTCACATTCCTAAGCCTCTAGAACCTGCCAGTTTCTACCAGAGGGGTTGAATAAATTGATAAGGAGTAATATCATGCAAATCTTTTCAAGATGAAGGCTCCACCCTGGGGAGGACGTGGAAAAGTGATTAGTCCTCCTTAAAAAAATAATAAAATAAATTGCAAAAACATATTGAAAATGTTTCCTTATTAATTAATAGACAAAATTGATACTATTGTGATAGGCAGAGCAGGATTTACATCCCAGGCTCCTCTAGGCCAGGCACTCTAGACATCTTAGCTCTGTTTGTGGCCACACCTACATCTCTGACATGTCCCCGCCTCCAGTCGAATCCTGGCACAGAAAATATCCTTGTCATATAACAAACAAGGTCAAGAAAATGCTTTAACCCTTTGCATGCTAGAGAGAACTCCAAGGCCTTGTGAAAAAAGGCATTGGAGATCTCTCAAGCATTCAAGGGGTTAATTAATAGCCTATAAAGGGTTATAAAACTAGTTCAGGGACAATGGGGGGATTTATAAAAGTGTCGTTAATGGAAAAGAAGCGTTAAAATGGCTGTAAGATTGTCGCTGTTAGTTATAAAAGTATTAACAACAGTCTAGGAGGACATAATGCCGTGTAGTATGTTTTTATAAAAAAATGGCGTAAGGACTTTTGTAAAACGTGGGACAGTGAATTTATAAAGAAATGTCACTATTTGAGACAAATTAGAGACAGAATTTTCTCCAAATATTTAAGTCCATATCTGACCTGTTCTTATTTTTGCGGTCTCCACAATTATAAATGTAGCTATAGTACTTAAATACCAACATTCATAATAAGGAATAAGGACATTTTAATGATCCTTTGAATAAATTTCTCCCAATAAGATTGTTCTGGCCACACCCACAATTCAGAATTCTAGGCAGCTGACTAGTCTGCCTATTGGAAAATCCGGTCCTGGTGATAGGTCTGCTTCAGCCCTTTAGTTGCTACAGAGATCTGCATTGCATTGCAAAGCAATGTGTGTGAGATCTCTCTGTTGTACAAAGGGATAAACCAATTAACTTGTTAGTAAACAGAGTGAAGTAGTAAATACCTCATTTAGGGCCGTATGGTCAAAGAAAGAGTGGAATAATTATGATGCATATGAACTGCACTATAGGGGAGAACTAAAAATTCCCATTGATGTAAACAGTAATTTTAGCCTTGTGAATGTTAGAGACGTCACTAATTCATTGTAGCTTAATGCGTTAAAATCCCCATTTAAATCATTGAGAATTTGGGGAATGTATATTTTTCCCCTATTTTGCTGTTGCTTTGTCCATAATGCCTACATTTTACTTTGAACATAATTAGAATCTAATGGCAGATAAAGAGCAATGGTCCATATATTCTGCATGTTCTCTCATCTTTTTTGTGGCCAGTAGGTGACGAGGAGCCTGGTTCAGCCCCCAGCGGCTTCTCCTGCAGCCCCATCATGCTTTCTGGTGCAGTGGGAATAGGAACAGACCCATATTTAGCTAGAGTTATTCTGGAGTAAACCAGTTGCACCACAGGGGACACATACAAATTCCTTTTCAATTAAATTGGGCTTTTAACCCCTTGGATTCTAGACAGGTCTCCAATGCTTTGTGAAGCAATGCATCAGAGACCTTTCTGGCATTCAATGAGTTAAAAAGCTCTATCCAAGTGCATAGGAATTTAAAGGGATAGTAATGTTTCACAAAAAAGCAGCTCCAATTAATCTTCATAGTATTTGAGCCATAGAGAGTGTTATTTCAATACTGTCAGAGTTGTAGTTCAAGAGTAATTGAATGATAAAGTAGCCACCTCCCGCCCCTTTTACCTACTGTAAGCCACCTCCCCTCAGATGTGGAATCTGGTCTGAAGACCAGACAGCTCACAGCAAGGGACAATCTTCTTACTGTGAGCACAAGGAAAACCCTGCGCCCCTTGACAGATTTTTCAGGTTTTTCCCTTATGCTCACTGAAGATTGTCCCTCTCTGCAAGCCATCTAGAAACCACCTTACTGCTCTAAGCTGAGCAGTGTTACATCAGTAAAAGGGGTGGGAGGGGCATACTTTATCATTCAATTACTCATGAACTACAACTCTGACAGTAAAAAAAAAAGTGAAATAACACTCTCCATGGCCCAAATACTATAAAGATTAATTGGAGCAGCTTTTATTTTGAAACCACTGTCCCTTTAAAACAATGTATATGTCCCCCATGGTGCAGCTCGTTTACTCCAGAATAACTCCAGTTTGTTTATATAAATATGGTCCAAAGTTCCTTAACGACGTCCTAATGTGGCACACGGGTGGCTTTTAAGGAACACAGAACTTTTTTTTTTTGTTTCAATGAATTCCAATAAAGAACAGGATCGCTTTTGAGTCCCTACACTTGCCTAACATCAATATGCTCTGTTACCTGTGTCAAATGTCCTACCCTACCCTATGCTGTTTGCACCAAGGAGAACACAAGGGGGCAGTCTTTGGGCATTTCTGTGCACCCATTTCTTCTACACTTGATTAGGTCAATGTATTAACCAAGACGAAGAGGAAATGACTCCAGGGTATTCCATTACCCTGCACACGCTATAGGGCTGATATATGGGGCTTACTGGCATTATGGTTCTAGGCAGATGGAGGGTGTCCACCAGTGTTCACTACAGTAATCATACACTTATAGTACACACCCTGGAGTGCAGCCAATAGCATAAGAGGCTAACTCCAGTGAACTGCTGAATTTGTACATCTGGGGCCAGATTCTATTGCAGGTGTAAAATGTTAACACCGTTTTATCAAACATTTTCCTGTTGAAGTCTATGGGGAAAACTGGAGATAAAAGCAGTGATGCAATTAGCACCTTTAATTGAATCCAGCCCCTGAACTGCTGCCTTTTACCAGATTCACTAGCATGAGTCAGTCAACTGGCCCCACTCTGATGAGACCCAAAAAAGTTAAAAACTGCTGTTGGTGGATAAGTTGATTGAGGCATGCATTTCCAACCTGTGCTTTGCATATTAAACTGGAAAAATGGCAAGCATATGCAAAGATGCCCATATTTATATAGGTTTTGAATTGAAAAAGTGACTTCACTGTGTGCCTTCATTTGCATGTTGCTGCATGGAACTCTGGGAATGCAATGTAATCATGGTAAGCTTTGGATTATTTGCTGGAGACAGATTTCTGTAATTTGTTTCAGATGTGTACATAAATAAATCCCCAATTAGGACTAAACTTTCAATGAAAGGGGCCCTAAAAACCTGTGCCTCTCCTCCAGTTATATACATATGGATATAAGTGTATCCTTAAAAGTAAGGAAAGTCCTCAGAGACCATGTTTTTTCACTGCACGCAAAATGTAGGTCGGGCTCCAGCTATACGTTAAAACTAAGCTTAGCGAGCAGGGGTGAAGTGGAAAGGAGGAGTGAGTACCCACCTCAGAAACCTTTTTTAAAGTGCCCTGTTCTTCTGGAGGAAAAGACTTTGCCCCCATGGTTCCTGTGTTCTAATACGAACTAAGAAAAAATTATTTATGTACACTAAAATCCTCTTTTGTGTGGTAGACACATTAACAACATCCTTATAATCTGGAAATGATCAGTAGAGGCTTTTCAAGAAATTATCTGTTACTTTAATAATTACTAAAGTGGAATAAACTTCACATACAAAATTAGCGAGTAAAAAATGAACTTCTGGATTTAAGACTGTCTCCGAGGATAGCAATATTTCAAGTTCGGTCTATATTAAATGTGTATCTAGCAACAATTATGTACATGCAAAGTTTCCATTCTAATGAATGGAAAAATAATGTTCCTTTTGACCAGTCCATTAGATTGAGAAGAAATTGTAGTCACTAACAGGATTTTGAATGTCAAAGTGGGCTTATGAAAGAAAACTTACAGAAAGAGGCTATGAGGAGGTACAGTTGCATCAAGCTATTAACAGAACAAGAGTCTTGGATAGAAATAGCCTTTGTGGAACCTAAAAATAGGAACATTAACATGTTCAAGGAATATTAATTATTTTTATTACACTATACAATTAATTTGCTCCAAGTATCTGGTCTATTATTAATAGTAATTGAACCATCTTGCTGGAAGATTCACTTTTGAGTGAGGTCATACCAGAGAAAAGCAAAGTCACTTTTAGGAAGGCTAAAGCGATCACGTCCTATACTGCACCTAACAGACCAAAGAAAATCACTAGATTAACAAACAAGAATTTTGCCTCCGTTATTTGAATTGGTAATATCAAAGGCTATTTAAGGTGTTATATCAGTTCTTCATCCAGTTGTGAAGATCTATTACACAAAAAGCTTTACAGGAATAGACTGAGATAAAAAAATATTCAGTACATCGTTTTACCAATTGTGGTACCTCTTTTTATTGTGTATTTGGAGGATAATGAGCACACTGAGAGAACAAATGAAAGAATGGGGGAATATATAAGGAACATTGTTAAGTATTCCCAATTCACAATGTCCTTCAATATTTTTTAAAATGGCCACATTGGGATTTGGAGAAGCTTTGGGTGATGGGAATACATTTTGCTCCCATATATAGGAATAACAGATAGAATGATGTTTAGCTGTTCCTATGGTCTGGTGAACAGAGGTATGAAAACTGCATATTATAATATCTTTGCAACTGTCTGCCACAAATTGTATTTTCTGTTACATGTTTTTAATGCTATTTTTTACAATAGAAATAAAGAAAAGAACTTTAGAGGAATCGTGACTAAATCAATTGCCTACAATAGTTTTGAGTGTCATTTATTTGGTACCTGTTGTTCAAGCGATGAAACAGAAGACAGACAGATGTGTTCCTTTCTTTTATTTGTATCATCTTAACACTTGTGACAGCACTAATCAGCTACTTAGGATGTGTGTACTCTGCTGGACATCACAACATAATTGCAATGCTTTTACCAACAGAAACGTTAACTTGAAAAGCATACTGTAAAAGCCTCAATCCTTTCTATAATCTGGTCCTATTTAATGGTAAAAAAACAACATGGTATTATAATTTGACCTCTTTTCACAGTTAAACTTTAGTGAACATCAATACTTTGAAAATATCTTGGAAACCATAAAGAATGGAGCACAGAAAAGTCTAAAAAAGCTGAGAGAACCAGTTGATCGAGATGCGTAAGTATTATACAATTAAACAGTACAGCTTCATTTAACCTTCTGGATGCTAGAGAGGTCTCCATCAAAGGGATAGTAATGTTTCACAAAAACAGCAGCTCCAATTAATCTTCATAGTACTTGGGCCATGGAGAGTGTTATATCAATACTGTCAGAGTTGTGGTTCAAGAGTAATTGAAGGATAAAGTTTCCCCTCCCGCCCCTTTTACCTAGTGTAAGCCACCTCCCCTCAGATGTGGAATCCGGTCCATAGACCAGACAGATAACAGAAAGGAACAATCTTCTTCCTATGAGAACAATGAAAGTCCTGCCCTCCTTTACAAGTTTTTCAGGTTTTCCCTTATCTTAATTGAAGATTGTCCCTCTCTGCAATCTACCTGGGCACATCCCTTCTGATCTGGCTGAGCAGTGTTACATCAGTGAAAGGAGTGGGAGGGGGATACTTTCTCATTGCATTACTCTTGAACTACAACTCTGACAGTATTGAAATAACACTCTCCAAAGTCCAAATACTATGATGATTAATTAGAGCTGCTTTTAATATGAAACATTACTATCCCTTTAAAGGTGCGTTATTTAGAGATATTTTTTTCAATTGGGATGTTGTATGCAGCAGCTACGTCTGTCTTAAAATAAAATGTGTGTGTGTGTATGTTCAGATAGATAGATAGATAGATAGATAGATAGATAGATAGACAGCCTTCAATGTACAGATGTGAAAACAAAAGAACAAGAAGGCACTCCTGGTGTATTAATATTTTTAAACTGCTTCACACCAACCCTCCACCAGTATTAGAATTGCACTCACAATCTGAAGTGTTCGGTGTAACAATTGAATGTTCACTGAAAAACTCGCTCATGGGATTTTATAAGCTGCAACTCATACAGTATAATTCCTCTAGATAGTTCAGGATCCTTTAGGGCTGCTCCTCTTCCAATCAGTTGGTATTCAATCATATGTAAGAAAACAAAGAAAGGGTGCCCAATAGTGACTATTACCATTATTGACACTTGAAATAAGACTTCATATATTGTACTCACAAAAGTGATGGTTGTGAAGTGGACTTATGTCCAAACACAACATCTCAAGCGTGCAAGAAATTCTTGAACCTGTCACTGCTCAGGTTTATGGGGTCAATATTTCACTCCAATGGGATCAGGAGATGTGTGTATATATATATATATATATATATATATATATATATATATATATATATATATATATGTGTGTGTGTGTAAAAAATGAATAAAATAAAATAAACAGCTGCTAGATTCTACAAAATAATATAAATATAATCTGGATGAAAATCCATATAAAACATATCACTAAAAGCAATAGATCTAGGCACAAAAATACATTAATATTTTGCAGTGAAAACTGCTTTCTCAAGACTAGATGCCTAAAAAAATCAGAAGTCTATATACATTTCCTGATCCCATTGGAGTGAAATATTGAGCCAATATTGAGCAAGGACAGGTTCAAGAATTTCCTTGCACGCCTGAGATGTTGTGTTTGGATGGAAGTCCACTTCACAACCATCAGTTTTGTGAGTATAATATAAGAAGTCTTATTTCAAGTGTCAGCAACGAAAAAAGGCACTACTGGGCATCCTTTCTTTGTTTTCTTACATTTCAATGTACAGATCCACTTTAATATTCTTGTTCCACCTTCAGCAAGATCTGAAGCCTCATTCCTTTTCGTTGTGCAAGTGGGTGTGACATCACAGTACCATCAGGAATCACCCTCTGCCTCTCTAGTGCTTGCAGCACCAGCTCTGGTGAGAAGGATGGAAAACTGGGAAAAAGAGAAGGTGGCTGCTAATAGGGCAACTATCCTCTGGATAGATCTGTATTCGCAGATCTGCTCCCATTGTTGAAAACTGCAGAGAAAGCCATAGATACATTATGAGGCCTGGAGGACATATAGGGCAGAACTGGGGTCTCAAAAGAGACAATCTAGGCTTCCTTTGTGGTCCCATGAGAAGAGACTGAATTGCAAAACTTAAGTCTCACAGTTCAGTATTGTTGGGATACACACACAGTCTCTACAGACCCTTTGTGCTTGGCTTGAACCACATATGTCTGGGTTGTGTACCTGCCAGCTGCTGTAAGTCAGTTTTCTCATCCCCTCAA
Source organism: Rhinophrynus dorsalis (assembly GCA_037306005.1). Taxonomy (NCBI): domain Eukaryota; kingdom Metazoa; phylum Chordata; class Amphibia; order Anura; family Rhinophrynidae; genus Rhinophrynus; species Rhinophrynus dorsalis. Next base: position 348,377,179 of record CM074724.1, on the reverse strand, counting down.
AAATGTCTGCACAGTACAGATCCAGGTTTTTACTGGCTTGTACTATAGAGGCAGACTTAGTGAAATGTGATAATTGCCCTTTATCGCCATGATATTTCATATGTGCTGTTTAGTTCCAAAGAGTTGTCTTTGATGCTAGATATTACTAACAAAGGCCTGGATTGCATTGCAATTTATAAATGTTATCACTGGTTTTATCTATTGTCATTGAAGTCTATAGAGAAACTCCTACATAAAATCCTTGATAAAGATATCAACTGCAATGGAATCCATGCCCAAATCTGTTAAACATTCATATAGATATTTAGTAGTTAAGCTGTTGCAATACAACACAGATTATAAAGAACAAATGTTATCAGTGTTCCATGTTAAAAGGATTTTAATACTTACCAATAAATTACAGCTACTTGATTTAAAGTTTTCACTTTTTTTTGTAATAACAAAACAAGTGTAATACTTTCCGAAATGTAATATTTGTCGGCTTTATCCCCGATCCCATGTGGATGTTTCCACATAGAACATGCTGTTGACACCTTTGCTGTCCTGGAATATTCCTGGATGCCTGCCTTATGATGGTAGCTCTCAGAGTTCTAACAGAGGTCATGAGCAATTTCTGATATGGAGAGAGAGCTCCCTCTAGCAGATTCAGGGCTAGATGCACAGAGTGGAAAGAAGAGAAATCCTTGATAAAACCAACAGTGCTATAGGGAAAACCATTGATTTAAATGATGCTGCTGTACTAAGAAGAACTTGGGTATGCAACAAGGAAACAAATACAAATTCCCATTCATTTGAATGAGGCTTTTAACCCTTTGAGTGCCAGAGAGGTATTCAATGCATTGCAACCTCTCTGGCACTCAAAGGGTTAACTAATTGCGAAGAGATTAAAATCAGTAGGAATTGTGGGAATTTGTATTTAACTCACTATGGCACAGCTGGTTTGCCACATAATTATTCCACTTTTTCTTTGTGCTTAAGGACATTTTATACAGAGGTTAGAGTGCTTTTTTAACCCTTTGAGTGCCAGAGAGGTGCTCAATGCATTGCAGAGCCATGCGTTGAGCACCCCTCTGGCACTTAATCAGTTAAGATGCAATAAGTAATCACCATACCTGAGAACTTTCTAAATGAGCTGTCCCGGGACCACTGAGGTCCACTGACCGTTCTGTGCCTCCAGCCCTCCACTCACTGCACTGGCTGTCCTCATGCTGCTGACCCGCAAGTGTGCGAAGCCAACATCATCACGTTGGCGTCGCTCTTCCTCAGCAATGCCAGCAGCAACAATTGGCTGGCTCGGTGTGTGTCAGTAGTCAGGTGGTGTGGGAACCTGGGTGACAGTGAAGCAGTCACATTGCAAGCGGAGGTGGATGGATCATACACCAGGCAAAGTGTGAGGCAAGCTGCAAGGACATCCGGCATCAATACTACACACTTTAATTATCGCACTCGCAAAAAGCCTGGTTGAGTCAGCGTTACCCGGAGATTTGAGGGTTTCATCCGGAGACCAGGAGACAGTGCTCTAAATCCTGAGTCTCCAGTGAAACCCAGCAAGTTCCCAGGTAATAAACATATGAATATATTGGTGTTAAAGAAGAGTAAATCTGAGACAGAATTTGCTTAACCCCTCATATGTTAGAGATGACTACAATGCATTGTCAAGCAACATGTTGGAGATTTCGCTAGCCTTTAAAGGGATGGAGATGTTTAATATGGGGGGGGATTGTGATTTGCAGGGATTATCCTACTGAGTAATACAAGGGTACGCCCACTCCGGAAATAGGTTTTATTCAAAAGTTAATACTACTCAAACATGCAATTTTTGGGTGGAGTACCTCCATGTTCTTACTGCGGCGCTGTTGGTACACCATCCTGTAGAGGTGTATTGTCAAAATCCCTAATGTGCTGCAACAACAGCACCACCATAAGAGATCAGGTCATGAAGGTACTGTACCCAAAAAGCACTGAGCTGCAGTAACTTTTGAATAAAACATCTTTCATCAGCAATAGTACCCTTGTTTATGTCAGTTTGATACATCTGGAGCAGAATGGTTGCACCAAGACACTCATTTATTAAGAAGAACAGGGTTTTTTCTGGAGCAAACCAACTACACTATAGGGGCAAACAAAAATTAGCAATGTTTGCCTACATTTAAAAGACAATTTTAGTCTTACGTATTAAATCTTTTTCTCTTAGTCCATATAGGTTACTGGTAACTTTGGGAAGGCAACTGCCCCTCTAAGTGGAGAGGTTGAGCCACCACGACAGACTCAGTTCCACATGAAGAACTAGAGAAACTGACATCTTCTGGAGATCCATCTTGCCCCTGCAGACCTGGATCACAAACCTCTGAAGTTCCCTCGTGTGAGCCATGGCAAACAGAACCACCTCTGTGGTGGATATGAACTTCCCCACTAGAGAGGTCAACTTCTTGGCAGGGTGGGTGATTTGGTGAGCCACCTCATCCGTGAGAAACACCATGCCCTTCAAGGTGTCGAAAAGAAGAAGCAGAAAGACCAGTCGTTGAGATGGAATCAAATCCGACTTGTCCATGTTCAGGATCCACCCATGATGGGTGAGTGCATGAATGCAGTCTTTGACCTGCTAATGAAGGAGTTCCAGGGAGGGGGCCTTCAAGAGCAAGGCGTCCATGTATAGACTGACTTTTGATGCCGTCCCTGTGTAGGATGGACACTAAAGCACCCAGGACACGATTGAAGACCTGGGGGGCTGTAATCAGACCAAAGGGGAGAGCTGAAAACTGAAAATGCCCTTGGTCGCAGGTGAACTTGAGGTTCTGCCGGCTCTCTGCATGGATGGCTATATGCAGGTATGCATCCTGAAGGTTCAGAGAAGCGAGAAATTCCCCAGGGCACATGGCCACAATCACCATCTGTAGGGACTTCTGGTGATAATGGGTTTTGACCACGAAGGAATTGAGATCCTTGAGATCCAAAATCGGACGACAGCTGCCATGCTTCTTGGAAACCACAAACAGGTTGGAATAGAAGCCCGAACCTAGATCCAGCTTGGGAACCTGTTCCAGGACCTCTTTATCCAAAAGGGTCTGGATGGCACCATTGAAAAGACGGCGCTTCTCTGATCCCTGAGGAGTGTGAGGAGGAAAGAACCTGAATAGAGGAAGAGTGGTGAAAGGGATCCTGTACCCCTCTGAGACAACCTGTAGAACCCAGGAATCTGACACAGTGTCTGACCAGACACTGAAGAAATGGCGCAGTCAACCACCCACTGGTGCGTGGGGTCCGGGGATCGGCAAATCATGCCGAAGAAAGTTTGAAAGTCTTGGGCTTGGTGGAGGACTGCTTGGGCCTCCATTGCTGTTTGGGCTTGGAGTAGGAAGGCGGAGTCTGGGGAAACACCTGGTTCATGGCGCACACCTCAGCCTGAAAGGAATGAAAAAGCCGATTCCATTTGGGCTGAGACTTCCACTTGGAAACCAAAGGAAAAGAGGGTGCTCTTACCCCCCAGTGGCCTCGCTGATGAGGTCCTTAAGCTCAGGCCCAAACAAGGATGTTCCCAAAAAGGGCATTGAAAGTAAGGAATTCTTAGAGGTAGCATCCGCAGGCCAGATCTTGAGCCAGAGAGCCTGTCTGGCAACCACAGACATGGTAGAAACTGTAGCCACCAACCGGATGGCATCAAAGATAGCTGCAGAAACATAATGCTGAGCCTCAGAAATATTGGCCAGAAGCCGCAACAAGTCAGCAGTGGGAGCGCCCTGACGGACAGCTACAGTGAGCTGTTCAGTCCAGACTGTAATGGCCCTGTTCACACAAGCAGCTGCAAGTGAGGCCTCAAGTTTCCTGTCAGTCCAATCCTTAAGGACAGATGTGTCCGCCTCAGGTAGAGCAGTGGACTTAGAAAGTCTAGAAATTGGGGCGTCCACCTTAGGGGGCTGAGACCATTGTGCTAGGGCCACTTCAGAGAAGAGATACAACTTAGCAAACTTTCTAGTAGATTTTTTATCAGGGTTCTTCCACTCGTCTAACACAAGTTGATCAAGAGTGGGATTAGGTGGATAAAAGGTACTCTAGTTCCTAGGTATATGAAACACATCAGAAGGGTCCTTAGGAGCCTCAGAAACCAGGGGAATGTTCAGAGTATTGAGGACATCCCTGATCAGGCCATAAGCTGAGGGTTCAGAGTCAGCTTCAAATTGTGAGGATACCACCACAGAACATTCACCTTCATCTGAGTCCACCCTGTGGTTTAGGTAGGGAAGACCTGATAGAAGTATGGGGCTGCCAGGACTGGAAGACCCCCTGTAGTTGTGATGGAAGGAGTTGTAAGGTAGACTTTAAGTCTTTAGTAGTGGCCTTAAACTCTTGCATCCACAGTGGCTCTAGTGCATGGCTGGAGGTCCCTGGGGGAGATGCAGGGGCAGCAGCGCATCAAAGGCATAAATGACCTGAGTTTTCTCTAGGCAGCCCTGATTGACATGAGGTGCAATGTACAGTGGGGGTCACAGACACCGCAGTATCCTTAGTCTTAGGTCTAGCCCCAAGTTCCAAAGGAGTAGACATCCTCACAGGGTATAAACATCTGAAAAGTATAAGGTAAACCCAAATACAGTGTGTAAGAATAAGTATTTCACCCCAAAAATAGCGAAAATGCACTTAACTGGCAGGTGAAGAGTTAATCTGCTGAGGAGAGAGGGAGAGTCCAAGCCCTGAGTAGGATACTCGTTAAGGGAAAGAAGAAAATGGAGTCAGCGATGGCAGCCAATCAGAAACGAGCGCGCGAAACGGCGCTCATGGGAAATGTAGTTTCTCTTCAAGTACCCCAAAAACAGTGCTCAAAGCCCCATGAGCCTCCCAACACACAAACGGATGGTAGAACAAGGGTAGACAAACAAAATGACCCGTCTCTGAAGTCACTACGTTGAACGGTTGCAGAGATTTGTCCCAAACAGTGAAGTCCCATAGAGGAGAACGGAGCACGATGTCTATGCAGTAAAGCGTGCCAGAACTCAAATAAAGTCAAAAATATCAAAATGTGTCTGAACAGTAGAAAGCACATAGAGAACACTAGAGTAAAGGAATAAACACTATCGAACTAGGGAATGTCAGTAATGGTAATCCGCCTAATGGTTGGTATTCCATATCTAACAGAAAACAATAAATATAACTAAAACTATAGCAGATCTGTTCTTGCTTGGTCAAGGAACAAATCTTACTTGAGGGGACCAGCTAAGGACAGGAGGAAGGCTCCACCCTGCACTTCTTTTGAAAAATTGTTCCTGCCTACTTTAAGGGGCGGTCGCCTCCCCAAAGTTACCAGTAACCTATATTGGACGACAGAGAAATTATTTTTACCCATTGAATGCTAGAGAGGTCTCCATCTAATCAGTTTGCAATGCATTGGAGACCCCTCTAGCATTCAAGGGGTTAAAATCCCTTATTAATTAAAATGAGATAGTTTTATTTTTCCTCTATGGTGCTTTTGGTTGCATTTGAATGACTCCTCCATCTCATAGTACTTCAGCCTCCCTTTGAATCAAAGAAACTCTGCTATTGACATCAGTGGAGATAGAGAGAGAGAGATACAGTACTGTGCAAAGGTTTTAGGCAGGTGAGAAAAATGCTGTAAAGTAAGAATGCTTTCAAAAATAGACATATTAATAGTTTATATGTCTCTATTAACAAATGCAAAGTGAGTGAACAGAAGAAACATCTAAATCAAATCAATATTTGGTGTGACCACCCCTTGCCTTCAAAACAGCATCAATTCTTCTAGGTACACTTGCACACAGATAGATTGTTCCAAACATCTTGGAGAACCAACCACAGTTCATCTGTGGATTTAGACACCCTCAGTTGCTTCTCCCTCTCTTTCTTCATGTAATCTCAGACAGACTCTATTTTGAGATCAGGGCTCTGTGGGGGCCATACCATCATTTCCAGGGCTTCTTGTTCTTCTTTATGCTGAAGATAGTTCTTAGTGACTTTGGCTGTATGTTTGGGGTCGTTGTCATGCTGCAAGTATCTCCCTGTACTTTTCAGCATTCAGGACATTAATTCAGACCAAATCCCCAAATCTGTTTGCAGAAATGCAGCCCCAAACTTGCAAGGAACCTCTACCATTCTTCACTGTTAGCTGCAGACACTCATTCTTGTACCGCTTTCCAGCCCTTTGGTGAACAAACTGCCTTCTGCTACAGCCAAATATTTCAAATTTTGACTCATCAGTCCAGAGCACCTGCTGCCATTTTTCTGCACACCAGTTCCCGTGTTTTCATGCATAGTTGAGTCAATTGGCCTTGTTCCATGTTGGAGGTATGGCTTTTTGGCTGCAAGTCTTCCATGAAGACCACTTCTGACCAGACTCCTCCAGGCAGTAAAGGGGTGTACCTGAGTCCCACTGTTTTCTGTCAATTCTGAGCTGATGGCGTGGCTGGACACCTTCCAATTGCGAAGGGAAGTATGCGTGATGTGTCTTTCATCGGCTGCATTAAGTTTCCTTGGTCGACCATTGCGTCTCTGGTCCTCAACATTGGCCATTTCTTTGTGATTCTTCAAAAGAGCTTGGACAGCACATCACTTTCGATGGGGTTTTCTACCTCCAGAGGTGCGGAGTCGCCATGGAGGCAAGTTTTGCCCCATCCCTGGCCAACATCTTTATGGAATGGTGGGAAAGGTTCCACATCTTTGGGGATGGAAACCCCTATCAAGAGTGAATTTTGTGGTACAGGAGGTACATTGACTAACTTTTGTTTGTGTGGTTGGGGATCAAGGAGGAGGCAGTATCCTTTTTGGGTAGTCTTAATGAATATCAATACAATTTAAGTTTCACCCACTCCTTCAATCGTACAAATATTCCCTTTCTGGATTTGGAGCTTATGAGCAGATACAATGTCACCACCAATTAAAGGAAGCCTGTGGCAGGGAATGGCCTTCTATATGCCCGCTCTGCCCACCCCTGCTTCCAGATCAACAACCTCCCTCAGGGACAGTTCCTGCTTTTACGCAGGAACTGTTCAACAGAGGAGGGTTTTGTAGAAGCTTCTAGCGATCTGGAGCATTGATTTCGGGTGAGGGGGTATTCGGAGGACCTCCTATCAAAGGCTTACAAGTATGCGTCCCATAAAGCCAGGAGGGATTTACTTGAAGAAAGAGCTCAGACCAATGTGGGTCCTATAGATGAATTTAGTTTTATTACTACCTACAGTGCCCAATATAAATAAGTCTGTGGCATTATTCAGAAATATTTACCCATGTTGAACGCAGATGAGAGATTATCACAGTGCCTGTGATTCCTGTCACTCTCCGTTGTGGATGTCACTGATTTGCTGACTGAGTTTGACCCGCCTCCTGATGACCTTTTTATACCTGGCTATCTCTTATGTCAGTTGCCCTTTCATGGTGTTCCTGAGCCAGTGTGCTTCTGCTGTGTTTCTGTATTCTGAGTTCCTGTGTACCGATTTGGCTTGTCCTGACCATTCTCCAGTGTTCCTGCCTGTGCATGACCCGGCTCGTCTGCGGACCATCCTTGGATCCTGACCCGGCTAGTTTGACGATTCCTGCCTGTGTATGACCCGGCTCGTCTACGGACCTCCCTTGGATCCTGACCCGGCTAGTTTGACGTCCCTGCCTGTGTATGACCCGGTCCGGCTGACTTCCTGCTCCGAAGATCGACTTCCAGCTTGTTCCAGTGACCTGCGTTCCAGTTGTCGCCGTCGTGACATTTTCCAGTCTCTGATGCCCACGAGTGTGCCATTGCCTAGCCTGGTGATTCCTTCGATAGTGCTGTGCCTCGTTTTAGTGCAGAGCTGTGTGTATTCTGTGGGCCTTCCTCTCCTTGCAGAGCCTGAGCGTAGCGTTGAAGCCCCGAGTAACATTACAGAGCATTGCAGTAGCGCTGAAGCCTCAAGTAAACGTGCATTTTAACTCTTGCAGTACTGCCTCTTACTCACTCTCTCTATCTCCAGTACGAGCCTTGTTACAAGTGATACTGCTGCTGAGTTGGCCGCTCTCCGTCGGCAACTCTAGTCTAACGTTGCAGAGTGTTCACAAAGCTTGGGCCGTTTGGGCGCTTACAGGCTCTCCGGTGTTGGTTACCGACGAGATCATATACCCAGAGTGTTGGCAGAAAGGCTTCAGTGTTGGCTATCCGATACTACGCCCGCGGGGGCTAGTGGCTCTGGCTCTAGTATTACTGCATTCGATTACGCCTGAGGAGGCTATTAGCTCTTGCATTGCAGGCCGGTTTCCATACTGCCCCAAGGGGCTATTCGCACTTGCACATACTTAAGCAGTTCCTGTAGTTACGCCCGTGGGGGCTAAGTTGTTACCCAGTCTGCTTATCATCTACCACCTTGGCAAGGCAACTCGTTCCTCAGCACCTGATGAACTTCGTCTGTACAGCACAGTCTATTTAACATCAAGGGCGTGTCAAACTTCCACATCTGAGACTGAGTATAATTTGGACTTTAACCCCTTTGGGGCCCATGTCATCCTAGTGCATACTGACTTGCATTCATGTCCTTAATACTATTTTCATTGCATTATCTCAGTTTACATTATCTGTGTATTACCTACCGCCTCTAGAGGGCGTAAATGTCATCATTCACTTTAATAAAGTGTGTTTTATTTTCACTTATTGGTCTGAGTGTCTTAAAAACCGTAACAGAGATTAGCTGAGATAGTCAAGGATGGATGCAGATTTGTGGCTAAAAGAGGAGCTACCATTGGCAACATTGTATCACCCAGTCTCTTCATGACTACAAAAGTGAAACCTACTTGGTTACAACGTAAGGGTTGTTTCAGATGTGAAGTGGGTAGATGGAAGAGTTGCCAATACATGTATCAAACCAAGAAGTTTAAGAGTACAGTGACAGATTTGGGATACAACATAGGTAGCAATATTACTTGTGGCATCAACAATGTTGTCTGTCTGTTTTCTTGTACTTGCACTGATCTATTCAATATGTAGGAAGGACAGCTCGGTGTCTGCGACAAAGAATCAGGGCGCATGTGTATCAAACCGAGAAACATCTCCTGGATTCTGAGGCGGATAGACACATTCAAGACATTCATGGGAGAGATTTATCCTGCTTGAAATCTGTCGGCATTAAGAGAGTCTGGCTACCCTGGAGGGGAGGAGATATGTCCAGGCTTCTCAATGAGCGTGAAGCTTACTGGATACTGACCCTGAGGACCAGGGTGCCGACTGGTCTGAATGCCCAATGGGCATCTTGGTTGTGTGGGTAGGGTGGTAGGATTGACCATGGTGGTTTTGTTTCATTGTTCCTTTTTGATGCTTTTCATTCTTGAGGTATCATTTGTTATAACTAACAAGTTTTATGCATATGCCCTTTTATTCCCTATGTAAGTGAACAGGTATAGCAAATTTGGGCTTTTTTAAGTTTGAACTATGTATGATATCCAGGATGTTTCAGTACCATATTTAGGTCCTGCATGCCCCATGTTGTGGGTCTATCCCTACATTCGATGTATGGGTGTTATTACTGACTTTCCTCTGTTTTTAAGTTATAGCTCTGTTGCATGTCTGTGATGGCACACAGAGGGTTAATTCACCCTTTGCTTATGGTGCTTTCGCTCACATGTGTCAGTGCAATTGTATCCCTGAGGCAGGGTTTCCTTTTTTCCCTCATCATCGGGCAGATGGATCCAATGTTTCTTTTTAGCCAAGTGCCCAATCACGATTGTATTTCAGATTTTTAAATCAAAGTGTTTCCAGTTGTGCACTCTATGAATAAGCGCTTTCCAGCGTGAAACACTTACATATGTCCATCTATAGAGTGCCTATGTGTCTTGCTCCTTTGAGCACATGTGTTTGAGCACATCTTTAAAACCCTGTCTGCCTTGAAATTTCTGCCTCGGAGAGACCTTGCTGATGCAGTATAACTACCTTATGTCTTATTTCTGTACTCAGTCTTTCCATGGTGTATGACTTTTAACATTAAACTGTCTTCAGCAACCTCACCTTGTTAGCTGAGATTGACTGTTCCTCACACAGTTTTGTTCCTTCTACAGAGCTGTTTCTGTTTCAGTTAATGATTGTGTTTCAACCTAGATATTAAATTGATGATCATTAGCACCTGTTTGGTATAACTATTTAATCATACACCTGACTGAATACCTACAAAATCACTGATTTTATGTGTGTGTACCTAGAAGAATTGATGCGGTTTTGAAGACAAAGGGTGGTTACACCAAATATGGATTTGATTTAGATTTTTCTTCTGTTCATTCACTTTGCATTTTGTTAATTGATAAAAATAAACTATTAACATTTCTGTTTTTTAAAGCATTCTTAATTTACAGCATTTTTTCACACCTGCCTAAAACATTTGTATGTATATATTTATCAGTTGTTTTGTTGTTAGTTTACTAAGCTTTTGCCTTGATAAGTACGCCCGAGTGATGGGAGGATGATCAAGAGAAATGTAATTGGTATAATATGAAACATAAGAGTGAGAGACACAAATTCTACTAATAAAGACCTGGATTGCATTGCAATTGATAACTGTCAGTGGCTTTATCTACAACTGTCCCCATAGACTTCAGTAGGAATCTATGAGACAACATGCATCACCTGCAGTGGAATCCATCCTAAAGTCTGAATTTGTAATTGATTAAAGTAACAGACTTCTCATAGTGTGTTTAGCATTTTCTGTATTACTTATTATGCCATTTTCTGTGTTAATTATGTATAATGGCACTGGAGTCTAAAATGAACATAAACAATATTAAAATATGATCACATTTCTCACCACTGCACGGTCATCAGCCAATAATATTTTGTAACATTCAGTGTCATAGACCTGTTCTCTAACAGAAACAACATGCAATTCTAGTCAAGTCTTTTAATTAGAAGAGCTGATCATGTCTCTAATGATGTGTGACTGATTATATGCCAAGGCCACCGAGTCATGGGGCACTTACACAGAGGATTGGTTTCTAGGATACCTTTAATGGTCATTTACCTTCAATTTGGCAGATGAATTACTAGATGCAACTATTTATTTCTATTTCTTTATCTTTTGCTCTAGCTGGATAATTGGAGCTGCTATGGCTGATGCCTTTTACTCCCCTAATCGAAATCAAATCGGTAGGTTCAACTGACCAGAAGCAATTATTTTTTATGATTGGAGGTTAAACTGTTTTGAAGACTTCAGTTTTCTTCTCTTACTTTTATATTTTACTACCATGCCTGATGCGACCTCTCTCGTGTGGTGAAGTTTGTTATTTATTTATTTTTTTAATGTCACATTTCATGGTGGGGCATCAGGACCCCTCCTGATGCCCCCCAGATGATATGGGTGGGAGACCAATAGACACGACGAAGGGGAGCAAGAGAGCTCTCTTGATTCCATTGTACCCAGAGCACCAAATAAGAGTGGGTATTATTTCCAAACCCTCTCAGGTCAATGACAGAAAGCCTTCCTCATTGACATGAGAGAGATTTCCGATCCCATCCACACCTACCCAGTACTCCGGGTGCAATGGAAGCAGGGGAGCGCTCTTGCTCCCCTGTGTAACCTTTATTGATATCACAGCTGAATTGTCTGGGAGATCATTTGCTGGGGGTCACCAGGAGGGGTCCTGATGCCCCACCACAAGGTCTGTTGTTATTTTTTTTTTCTGGGAGGGGGGGAGGGAGGGGGCAAAACGGAAAATGAAAGGTAGGGGGAGATGAAGCAGTGAATGAAACAGAGGGTGAAGTGAAGTTGCAAATGGAAGGTGAGTGGGATGACGCTGCAAATGGAAGGGAGAGAGGATGAAGCAGTTAATGGAAGGTACACGGAGGCAAAGTGGTGAATGGAGGGGAGATTAATTTGATGTATATATGCATGGTTGACACCTGCCTCTTCAGCCAACATGCACTGTGTGTTTGGTTGACATTCTCTGTTTGGCTGAACTGAAGACCCAACCCACACATTCCATTGGCTGGTCACTTGCAGTAAGGCCACCCTGTGGTGTGGCTACCACGATCCAGAAAATGTTTTGGATAAATACATATATTTATTCATAGATATGAAAATGAAAGCAGCTGTAGTTAAAGGAAAACTAACACCTCCTAATAATAACATCACCCCCCCAGATTTACCTTATTATGGACAAATCTTAATGGACCCCATGAATTATGACATTGTACCTATGTTCAAGAGATGTCCATGGAGGCAGACATGAGAGTTACTTGCAGGACCACAAGACCTTAGCCCCTTAACAACCTATGATGTGCCAGTACTGTCATCAGCAGATGTGCATTAAGGACCAGTGACGGTCCTGACATGTCATGGAATTCTGAGATTGCAGCGTGGCTTCATGCCATGGCCACCCCTGGCGTGGACAGTCATTAAGGGGTTAATATCTGCTCACTTCACAAGGTAGTCTTAAACCTTTAAGGACAGAAGGTTGTGCTCCTCTGTGGTTCTTAAAATGTTAAGTAAGGTCATTGAAAACATTTCCAGTAACTCTCCTGTATACCTCCATGGACCTGACATCTGTAATTGATTGGAAATTGTATTTATTGAACAGGGGTGCAAGGGCAAAATCCATGAGGGACATTGTAATTTAAGAACCATAAAAAATGTAAGCAGGGGTATTATTACAAGTTGTTAACTCTCCTTTAACATTTCTCCAAAAAATTACAAATTATAAATCATCAAATGAAAACTATTGCACCACGGAATTATAATGTAAGCAAGGTGCAATAGAAGGTATACCTAATATATATTAACAAGAAAGGCTTTTTGATGATACATAAAGAAGTAATTGGCACTCCTTAACATTACTGAATATCTTTGTAATAGTGCCTGAGTGCTACTAGCATAAACAGATATAAAACAAGAAATGTGCAATTGCCATAATGAAGAAGAGTACTCACAGGACTTGCTTTGCAGAATTGCTTTTATTGTCAACTTTTTGACACTCTCAAGGGCCTTCCTCAATATGGAGGAAGGCCCTTGAGGGGGTTGAAGCATTGACAATAAAAGCAATTCTGCAAAGCAAGTCCTGAGACTGCCCCTCCTCCAAAATCATGGGTGCGTTGCTATTAGAATATATATTTTTCCCTTGAGAGCAGGAACTGTGGCTCTCATCAGCAACTGCAATGTGCACAGTGTGTCTGTGGTAAATAACATCTGGGGCACAACTGTATCCAAACACCATGACACCAGAACCCAAGTTCTGCTGCTGTCACTATATCCCTTGCCCAGACCCTGCTAAGGACACATGACAACTTGCTGAGAATTTAATAGTAATGATGAACCCTCCCTGCCAGAATTCTAGCATGTTCTGCGGGATGGAATCTCCTCAGATGCCAACTGATGACCTGGTATCAATTCTCCTCCACCACACTGGCATGTGTGGTCAGTGCATCACACAGTGTGCAATGGGTAGAGACGAACTGCCATATCCTAACAATAACAGAGTGGCTGTCATTTGGCAGGGGAGGTAACAATACATATGCTATGCATTATAACAAATTAAAATGAACATTTCTATACAGTTTTCTTTTTATAAATGTCTATCTCTGTAAATGCATATTCCAGATAACTGTCCACTTAGTAAAGATTATATGGAAATATGTATCTTTTTCAGTATTTCCTGCCGGAATTCTTCAGCCTCCATTTTTCAGTAAACACCAGCCACAAGCATTAAACTTCGGAGGGATTGGCATGGTTATTGGTCATGAGATTACCCATGGATTTGATGACAATGGTAACAAGTCAAAATCTAAAATATGTATTTTTTTAAATTTTATTTGGTTTTTCTATATTACTATGTTCCATTTGTACCATTTAATGTATCTGTATGTTTATTGTACAGTGCTGCGGAATAAGCTGCCACTATATAAGTAAAGGGTAATAATAAGTGTTATTAACCGATGAGTGACAGAGGAGTATGTGATGGATACTCCTCTGGCACTGAAAGGGTTAAAATGAAATGGGGCTTTTAACCTATTGAATTCTAGAGAGGTCAAATGCATTGGAGACCTTGTTAGCATGCAACTGGAAAAAAGCCCCATTTACACCTATGGATTTGTTTTTATTTTTTTTTTAATATTTTATTGAGGAATAAGAGTTATAATAAAGGAAGGAAAGATGTAGTAAAGAGAGAATTGTAAGTTGCAAAGGTACATCATTCCATGAGACAAAGGTACATCATTCCATGAGACAAAGGTACATCATTCCATGAGACAAAGGTACATTATTCCATGAGACAAAGGTACATCATTCCATGAGACAAAGATGCATCATTCCATTAGACAAAGGTACATTATTCCATGAGACAAAGGTACATCATTCCATGAGACAAAGATGCATCTTTCCATGAGACAAAGGTACATTATTCCATGAGACAAAGGTACATCATTCCATGAGACAAAGGTACATCATTCCATTAGACAAAGGTACATCATTCCATGAGACAAAGGTACATTATTCCATGAGACAAAGGTACATCATTCCATTAGACAAAGGTACATCATTCCATGAGACAAAGGTACATTATTCCATGAGACAAAGGTACATCATTCCATGAGACAAAGGTACATCATTCCATTAGACAAAGGTACATCATTCCATGAGACAAAGGTACATCATTCCATGAGACAAAGGTACATCATTCCATTAGACAAAGGTACATCATTCCATGAGACAAAGGTACATTATTCCATGAGACAAAGATGCATCATTCCATTAGACAAAGGTACATCATTCCATTAGACAAAGGCACATCATTCCATAACACAGATATAAATAATCATGTTGCCAATGGCACAATACCATACTGGGGTAAAATTGTAGGCAAGGAGTAGAACTGAGGGAAGAAGAGAGGGAAGAGGTGTGACATGAAAATAACTGAGTACATAAAGATCCTCAATGAGTGTGGGGGGGGGGGATAGTAATGGGAAGGCAAGATGGAAAATAGTGTAGAGTACATCAGGATACAGGGGAAATATGTGAAAATGGCATCTAACAGAAGCAGGGGAGGTGGGAGAAAAAAAAGAAAGGGGAGTAAGGAGGGGAGAGGTAGGGATAGATGAGGAGGGGGGTGGGGCTGGCTGTGGGAAACAGGTATGGGTAGTGGAATGAGTTGAGGGGGTGCAAAGGGCACCAGAGTGGAAGAGAGCTAGGTTACAGAAAGCGAGCAAGAGTGAAGAATGAAGAATAATGTCAAGGAGCTTATCAGGGTTTAGTGCTTGGAGACAGGATAATGAGGGCCAGTTATGGGTATCAGGGGAGAGGGGTAGAAGATGGTACATTCTGACAATACACATGCCATAGCAACCATGAGAGGTTACATGTAGGAAGGGATTAATAATAAATAGACAAACATTTTCTAGAAGTAACCATGCTTCAGCCTTGGAGAACCATTCTCCAAAGTTGAAGAAATCTTAGTGCATCAGCTCCACAGAATAACATAGGAAGTGATATCACCGGAGAAGCCATCTCCAGTTTATCACCCCTTTATCAAGCCTTAGTGCATAACCTCCCTGGTCTGTGTTCCAGTGATGCAAATCCTGTCATAAAGTGGTCAAGGCTTAATCAGCGTGGACTGTGAAGAGGGAAAATAGGTGGACTTTGACTCAAAGTAGACATAACTGTGTTAGATGTGGGAGGAACGGTGTGGGAGTGTGCATGACTACCATGTAACTCTCCAAGAGCAGGAGAAAGAGGCATAGGTCCCAGAAACCAAGCATTAACTCCAGAGAAAATCCTGAGAGTTATCAAGTAAATCCCTGTGGTATAGATGGTTTGTCCAGAACTGATCCACTTTTGTCATTTTTACATATGTTTTGTGCATAACTGTAAAAAAGTTATTTAAAGGAAAAGTAAATCCCCCAAGCCTAAACTAACTAAAAGGTTGGTTGTGTCCCTGACTACCACTAACCAGCTCCAGTAGTTCAGAGGTTAATATTTACCCGGTCACATGGCCAGTCTAGTGCCATGCAACTTACAATATATAATAGAGAAAAGAAGGCTTTGCTTCCCATCCCTGATTGTAGAATGGCACTATGGGAGTTGGGACTGACATTTCAATCCCTCATAGAGCCAGTGTATTTGTGCAGGGCCAAAATCCTGTATAAGAGGAGCCTGCTTCTCCCTGCTATTCAATAGATAGATCTGGACTGGCCATGCTACTTAGTAACTATTAACCCCTGATCTACTAGAGAGTGTTAGCGAGGGGCAAATGGTCAAACTATTCATTAATTTAGGTTTGGGGTTTACATTTCCTTTAACCTCTTTGAGTGCAATGCATGGTGTACCCCTCTGGCACTCAAAGGGTTAAAAGTGTCAGATTAAACAAAGTGATTATATGACTATGCTTTTATTTTCTGTTCATTATTGTAAGCAAAGGGACAGGAAAGTTGTTGAAGTACAGTTTCTATACAGCGTCAAACTGATATTATCCAGTAAATTAACCCCTTGAATGTAAGACAGGCCTCCAATGCAAAAACATCCAAGGTGTTATTGAACAAAAAAAAAACACATTACTTTGTTTATTTTGTAAAGAAGAAATATTTTCAGTCCCAAGTGTATGTTTTGCTCATTTCTAAACAGGAAGGAATTTTGACAAGGACGGCAATATGTTTGACTGGTGGAGTAATTTCTCAGCCATGCACTTTAAAGACCAGTCCCGCTGCATGGTTTACCAATATGGAAATTACACTTGGGATCTGGCTGGTGGGCAAAACGTAAGTATGGTACTGACATGAAAAGGAAGATGCACTAAAGTTTCATTACACTACACCTGGCACTACATGGGATAAGTCAAAAATTATATTTTTACTTTGTATGGTCTAAAGCGGGGGCTGGCAAACTTAAAGCGGAACTATCACATAGATATAAGTACCCCCCAATTAATTGTTAGTTCAGAGTTAATAATTTAAATCCTGTTATAATGTTTATTAAGTGCTGGCATTATATGGAATAATAAGTTCTTATGAGACTCGCCTCGAGACGACAGAACAAATATCTTGTGAAGAGGGATGTGTGCACCTGTGCCTGGGTCATATTCAACAAGCGCAATTCTGGAGCAAACCAACTGCTATTTAGGGGGGGGGAAATGAGAATTCCCATTGGTGCCGTTGGTTTGCTCCCGAATTACGTCTCTGAGGCTTTATGATTAAGGCCATATATGTTCTTTTCCACAGTAAAAGTCCTCTACTGCTTTAACCCTTTGAGTGCCAGCAATGTGTGTAGCCCTCTGGCACTCAAAAAAGGTTAAGACTACATCAGTGGAATGTATACGGTATTATCTTATAACATTGCTGGAATAATATTCCCCTTTACATTTTCAGGTGAGCGGCATTATTACATTAGGAGAAAACATTGCAGATAACGGTGGTGTCAGACAGGCCTATAAGGTATTGTATTGTATTTTTTGTGTCATTCTTAATAATACAATCAGATAATGAAGGTAAAGTTTCAGCATTGCAATTTATAATAATTAATGTTTTCTACACTAGTTTAGTTACTGTGTCAGCTTATAGCAATAATTCCTTCTGCTCCATTCATAGAATCAGTGCCATCATGCACATAGACACCGATTGGATGGATTGATATATTATGTCCTCTGCACCATACGTCACAAATAAACTTCAAGTTGATTTCACTAGGGTTTTTAACCCCTTGAATGCTATAGAGACATCTAATACATTGTTTCAAAATGTGTTGGAGGCCTCTTGTGCATTCAAGAGGTTAAAAGCCCCACTTAATTCAATGCAAATTTGGGGAAATTTAATTTCATTGATGATGTTAGGGTTCAGAATTGTTCCTGCTTTATTTATTTGTGGCCTTCCCATTACCATACCTGTGAACTCTCTGGATTTGCCCCAGGGACTTCGGTTTTTGTAGGTGATTACCAGGTCTCCGGAGACAGTGGTTGATTCTCGGGATGTGGGGAGTTTCCTCTGAAACTGCCCACATCTGCTCCTTCCCACCCTGTTCCTCCCACTTCCCCTACTTCCCCATCCAGTTCCTCCCACTTCCTGCCCACTTTTATGATGTACCTGTTAAGCCCTGCCTCCACTCGTGAGTAATCCTCACCCCTTTGGCCTCAGTTATCGTAAATTATATCCCCCAGCTACACAGAATAGAAAGTTCCCAGGTATACCCGTTACATGTAACTGAATCTCCCATTTCTATATAGATGTAATACATATGTGAGATTCTAACAACCTGTTACTGAGCTGAGTGTATCAGGTTTTTAGTTAGGTTCTTATTCCAGACTAGTGTAAAAGCCAGTGTACATGGGCCAAGGTCCGGTTGATGTTAAGAGGCCAGTCCTGCTCTGAGTTCTACCGCCAACGCAGTCATGCACTATAGAGACTGCCCGAAAGCACAGAATGTTCCCAGCACAACTCCCAGCATTCCGTGCTCCCCGCACAGAACTCCGAGCATTCCGTGCTTCCAGCACAGAACTTCCAGCATTCTGTGTGTTCAGGCAGTCTTTACTGCACATGACGGCTTCTGACAAACATCCTAGTGAATTATTATAAAGGGTTTGTATTCCTGTTGTGAATAGGACAGAAACCCCTTGGATGCTAGAGATATCTGAGATGTCTTTGGCATCCATGGTGTTAAAAAAATTCTAACATATCCAAATAATAATCCTGCTTACATTACTATGGTTACAAAATCAAAATGGCCCATGTGGATCCTGATTTTTTTCTTTGCTTCAGTCAATGTTTAGACAGATATTGGGAGTCAGTTTATTAAAAAGTAAATGCTAAACAGCCAGGAAAATATTACTAGTTAGGGTTGCATGTTCCCCTTGGCATTTTTATAAATTAATTAAAACTTGCTTATTTATCAGTGGGCGAGTAAAAGTATATTTTTATCCACACAGCATAGAGGGAAACCCAGGACTTCTATAGATGGGTTTAACCTCTTTAGGACACTTGACGTGCCAGGACCATCACGATGGAAGCGGAAAGTCATGGAATTCTGGGAGGGCAACACGATTACAGCTCTGAGATTCCAGCATTCAATTTGCTAAAAAATAACAATAAAAATAAAATGTGGTCCTTAAAGGGATAGTAATACTTAAAAATTACTACCCTGCATCTTGTAGCCATTAAAAAACTGAGTTAAATGAGCCCAGTGGCATCTCTCAAACCTTTATGGTTTGAGAGATATCCACTTTCAAAGTTTTCTTTCCCCTGATGTCAGCGTTCTAGCTGACAGCAGGGGAATATGGTCCTTAAGCAAGCGGAGGCTCTTTAGCAGAGCCGAGATTGCATTATGGAAGAAGAAATCCTTCACTGAAATGGTCTTCTACATGTGCTTGGTTTGCAACCACACGTAGAAGACCATTTCAGTGAAGGATTTATTCTTCCATAACGCAATCTCGGCTCTGCTGAAGACCCTTCACTGGTAGCGGGACTGGATTCCCCTGCAGTCAGCTAGAACGCTGACGTCAGGGGAGAGAAAACTTTGAAAACGGATATCTCTCAAACCATAAAGGTTTGAGAGATGCTGATGGGCTCATTTAACTCCGTTTTTTACTGGATACAAGATGCAGGATAGTAATTTTTAAGTATTACTATCCCTTTAATGGCCAGCTGCTTGCTGGATCGGGCGGTTGTTAAGGGATTGAAAAAAGTATAGTGTCATAGGGGTATGCTACAAATTGCGTTGCAATGCATTGAATACCTTCCTGGCACTCAAATGGTTAAGTGTGCAATAGCCATTTCGAGGATTTGTTTCATATAGTTCTGTATCCATAGTCCACTGCAGCCTGCTCCATGTGCATGCATAAGAGGTGGGCAACCTTCAGTGCTCCAGCTGTTGAACTACAGTTCTCATCATCCTAGGACTACTGTGGGATGATGAGAATTGTAGTCCAACAGCTGGAGGACTGCAAATTATCCACTCCGACATAGAAAAACGAAAACATCACCAAATTTCCATATCAGAATACTTAAAGAGCTTTCAGAATGACCTATATGTTGTATTAGCCACTTTTTATTTAGAGAACTATTTTTTTGAGTTGTGAGCATTTACAGATTACTAGTTTTAAAGCCCGTGTACACGGGCCAACACTGGCGGCGCAGCAGTCATGAGCAGTACTGACTGCCTGCGCCGTGGCTGATACAGAGAGGGGCGCTCCGAATTCAGATTGTAGCCCCCTCTGTGCACCTTCGTGCTCAGAAAGGACTACGATCTGAATTTGGGGGCGCCCCGCTCCTTATCAGCCGTGGTGCGGGCAGTCAGTACTACACATGACTGCAGCACGCACAGCCGTCTCTACTGTGCATGATGGCATCTGACAAACATCCTTAGCGAATTATAATATAGGATGATAATTAAGGCATGCTGTGCAGCCACTTCCTGTCTTAGCCTTATAGCCTTCCTGTATTAGCCTAACATTCTTCTGTCTGAGATTCCTGCTTCCCATCTCCATGCACTTCAATCTATACAGAATGCTGCAGCACGAATTACTCTTCTGTCACCTAGGTTTGTCCCTGCCCTGCTCCTCATCAAAACTCTCCAATGGCTGCGTATCAGACTCCTGATATCTTACAAAATCTTACTTCTCTCTTTCAAGACACTTCTCTCCTCTACTTCTTCTTACATTTCCACTCTGATCTCCCGTTATACCCCATCCCGCCACTTACGTTCGGCCAATGATTGTCTTCTCTCAGCTCCTTTTATGTCTACATCCCTGTCATATATCAAACCTTTTTCTCTCATTGCTCCGTATCAATGGAATGCTCTTCCATCCAACCTGCGCCACTGCACCTCTCTGATAACCTTCAAATCTCACTTAAAAATGCACCTCATGGATAAAATCTCAACATGCTAGAAGGCACTGATGTTGTACAATGAACGCTCTTATAAATTATTTACATTACTGATGTCCTCTATCATCATCAGAACTAGCACTGTCTTCAGCACTTGACACTTATGTACTCTGAATGTCTCCCATTACCACTTTAGACTGTAAGCTTTGGGCAGGGACCTCGCACCCAATGTTTCACTCTACAAAGCACCTGTAACCCTGTATTGTTTAAACCCTTAAATTGTAAAGCGCTGCATACCCTTGTGGCGCTATAAAAATAAACATATTCATTCATTCATATTACCTCCTCCACTCAGTGACACTGCTTAGTAATATAGCATCCATCACCAGTAGCACTTAAAGTATTGAATATCAATAAGTGGGGAAGTAATGTAAACCTAAAACAGGAAGGGTCTGCACTGCATGCCTTAATCGGCATATTCTATAAATTTAAATAACCAAAAACTAATTTTCTAAATAAGTAATGGCTGTTATAACAGACAGGTGATTTTGAATGCTGTTTCAAAATTGCCAATGTTGTTTTTATCCCCTTTCAGTTTTGTGTCTCTCTGCTCTCAAAGGTACAGGAGAGTGCAAGGGGATTTCTGAACTATTGGAAACTCCATCTTGGTTTCCTTTGTTAGGCACGTGTACATGTCCTACTTGTACTGATTTAGTAGCAAACATTTTACCCTTGTCAGGCACATGACAGAGTGTCGTTAGTGGTGCATCATACTGTGTACTGTGACTCCAGCAGAAAACCTAGTCACATTTAAACTGAACTACTGCAGCAGAACAGATACTACCTAGACCAAAGTACTAAGTTAAATAAATTAAATATGTAATATTATTATTATATGGAAAACCGATAACCTATTAACCTTTTAATGACAATCTCATAAAATATTGAAGCCAAATTAAATTTTAAAACAAGGGTCAAAAACAGAGACTGCTTGAAATGTGAGATAATTAAAAGGAATGGCATATCTTCTTTGTAGTTAAGCACACCAAGTTACTTAAAACAACTTTGTACATATGTAAAATGGAATCTTAGACTCTGGGACTTTCTTCAGAGACTTATGGCCCTATTGATGAACTTGACGCCAAGATAGCGCTTGTGTTTGCCATAGCAACCATGAACGAGTCTACTGCTACCAAGATCAAATAATGTGAAAATCTATTTAAAATGCAATAAATAATGTCACATTTTTTATATTGTAAATGTATGCAATATATAACTGATTAAATTAAAAGGTTCATTTAGTCCTTTTGAAATCATAGTCCCCACCTTATAACTCCAGAGTCTTTCCTATTAAGATAATTGTAATGCTTTATCGTCACTCCATGGTGCCTGTTTCACCACTGTAACTGAGCAGCATCTTAAATCATTAACCATATTTTTCTTTTCTATGAAATGGTTGGCCATTTGGGCTTAACTCCTTCTCTGCTAATGTGCTTAAATTCAAAAGAAGCTGAGTGCGGCAGTTCAACATGGTGATTATATGCTATACAGGAAAGTCCATTCTCTGTCATAAAAGCCAATTGTGTAATTATGAATGATTGATGACATCTCAGTCTCTGTCTCATCATATTATAAAATGTTGACAGTGTTGTGTTATCTTTTTATTGTAGAGAACTGTGGAATACTTTATAAATCTATATATATAAAAATCTAAGTGAACCTGGAACACTGTCGGGGGCGTGGCTGGAAAGCACACCCCTGCCTCCTCAACCAACCACCGCTGTCACTGTATTTAAAATTAAAAAAAATTAAAAAGTTACTCTGTGGCTTAGGAGGAGACGGGGGGTGAAGTCTCAGCCAACTACTTAAAAAACAGAAAGTCGGACCTTTGGTGGGGCATCGGCTGGGAGATCAGTAGCTGGGGGGCATCAGGAGGGGTCCTGATGCCCCACCATGAGGTCTGACTTTTAATACAATTAACCCTTTCGGTGCAGCAGAGGTATCCAATGCATTGCATTACTGTGCATAATTAAGTATATTTGTGCATTAGAATGTATTACTGTTGCAGGCTTATTTGAAATGGGTGGAGAGAAACGGAAAGGAACCAACACTCCCAGGTCTGAACCTAACACAAAAGCAACTCTTCTTTCTGAACTTCGCTCAGGTAAATATTCCTTGTGTCCTTACAAAATTATTCAGAACTCTTAGGCAATTAATGATATAATTAGTGATATAATGGCATTAATTTGTTTGGACTTATACTCGGCCATCCCATTATATGGAGTATTGTTCACATTTTATTAAATTTGCTTTGTAGTATTTACAGCAGCTGAATCAATACTGTGTATTTTATGACTCAACTACATCTCTAACTATGTAAAGTAAAATAAGTAGCAATTTGTTTACAGTAGAATCCAAATAAATTTCATTTGTATACAGCTTCTCTACGAGACCCCAAAATATGTGAGAGACTCACTGAGACAAAACAAAAGCAGATATTGCTTGTTCTGCGGCTAATCTTTGCTTAGAAGCATCACATTTTAGCTCTCTAGTGTCATTACAGCAGAGAAATGTACATATCAGACTAAACCTGTCCAAAAGAGTCAGGGTCCAGTTCAGAAATAACAGACAAGTCCCCTAATACTGAAATACCAACCTCAGAAATGCAATTTGACCTATTTTGGGCCTTATCAGTGAGTTGCAGCTAGTTTCCCTAGGCACGGATGTCCACATCTGAATTACCATTACCCCTCAGGAAGACACCCTAGGGGTTTTCAAAACAAGTCACAATATGAGATGCTCGCTGAGAATGAATGGAACCAGATATTGCTTGCTCTACAGCTTGTCACCGGTGAAGCATCACATTTTAGCTCTCTAGAGCCATTACAGAGGAGAAATTTTCATGTACATATCAAACTAATCCTTCAAAGCAGTAGTCTAGTTCTCAATTGACAGGCAAGTTTCCTCAAAATGTTTTTCACTTGCCAAAATATACCATTTGTGTTACTGAAAAGAGAATGCAACACACAGTAGAGAACAGTGAATTGTTTAATGGGAGAGCAAGACTGATGTCGGTCAATTTCTCTAACACTTATCATTTAACCCTTAGAGTGGCAGATAGGTAGCCAAAGCATTGCAAGCAAGATATTTATTTAAATCCCCTCTTCCATGCCTTTAACCCTTTGAGTGCCAGAGGGGCATTGTTTGCAATGCGTTCCGTACCCCTCTGGCACGCAAAGGGTTAAGTGATATTATATCTAGCAGTCACAAGGAGCTGCAACAGTTTATCGATCACACAAATCTGATCCAGCTAGGGTTACCACACCAACCCTAGAAAGACTTCAGACATGCAGGTTTTTTGTGATTCAGACACTAACTTTGTTTATCCTTTAACCCTTTGCCTGCCAGACGCATTACTTTGGACTGTGATGAATACCCCTCTGGCAACCCAAAGGGTTAAATAATCTAAAGAGCCTAAAAAAACAGCATTCAAAGTTTAGCATTTACATGACATACATGGTGGAAATTTCTATGAAAACTTGATCATATGTAGCTTGAAGTAATTGGGTTTCTCATATACAACATCCAGTGCATCAATGATCCTTCGCTACCAGATAATAATGGAGTCATTCTTATGAAATAATTAGATATTTGTCCAATATCTGGGGAGGGGTGTCAGTTGTTTGAGATCAAGGATACAGTGCAATCTAGGTCTAGTGGAGATGCTAGCTATATGGAAATCCAATGAATAAAATTACCTCCACGCATATCCTTAAAATATACTCACTGTATGAAAATGAGGTGTCTACTGTCCTTCCCGTGCCATTCAACCACATTTGTTGCACTGCATAGGTGGCTTTAACACTTTCAGCTTTACCCTTGAGAACTCTCATTCTAATTTACAATGCAGATGAGAAGTGATGCTTCCTACCACTCCCAAAAAAGTTAATGGCTGTATGAATTTTGTTCAAGTGATAACATTGTCAATCAGTCTTGTAATACTTGTCCATAGAGATGGACATGACAGTTGCCGGCCTTTTTTCAAACATTCAACATGAGCATAAGGGGCATCCCCCTTGATGGGTTTTTCAGGTTTTCCCTTATTCTCACTGAAGTTTATCCCTCTCTGCGATCCATCCGGACAGTCTTGCTGCTCTGAGGTGACCAGTGTTACATCAATAAAAGGGACGGGAGAGGGATGCTTTATCATCCAGATTCTCTGCTCCACTCCTCAGATCCTCATGTGAGCTGCCCTCTACCACTGTATATTTGTTGTTAGCACATTGCTTGGGCTCGCTGAGGCCACCTGCCTGCAGATGTATGATAGTGCAGAAACCATCAGTATATGAGCTTAACACAAAAGTATGGGAGCCATTGATAATAACGTAAAAGCTGCGCAGGAGCAGCTAATGCATTTTTTACCCGGAGTACGTAATGTTTCACCTGGAGACTGTGCCCTAAATCCGGAGTCTCCGGGTGAAACCCGGCAAATTCCCAGGTATGACTAAGATCTCCAAAGTTGAAGAACTCTTAGTGCATTGGCTCCACAGAATAACAATGAATTGGAGAACTGATATCTCTGCTCTATCATCTCTCTATCACATTTTAATGCATCTCCCCCAAGAAATGTCAGCCCAAGAGCACTTACTATTTAAATATAAAAATGTAACATGTATTTTCTCAACATCAAACCAATTTGCAAATCCCCTCTCACATTTTCTCATTATAAATTTGACACTTTATGCTTTCAATGTCTCACATAAAATACTTGTTTACAGTCACCCACTAAATTTCATCAGGAGTAATAATTTCAGCCCATCTACTGAAAATAATGAAATATAACATGTAATGCCTGTCTAGATCTCTGTTCTAATTTTCTCCTGATCTTAATAATTTTGGTTGTTTTTCATTGAAAAAATGATTTCCTTATTTCCTTATACATGAAGCCTTAGACTGCTTTCTGGCCTGTGGCTCTCCCTCTGTTCTCTTTCACTGATGGCCAGCTGAGAATTATAGGAATTTTTGTCCAAGAACAGCTGTGAGACACATTACACACCCTTCCCTTTAATCTGTATATTGGTTATGGCGTTAGGTCCCAAATTACTTAAACCCTTAGATGATAACGATGTCTCCATCTCATTGCTTTTCAATGCATCTGAGACATCTTGCTTATCCAATTGGTTAAAGGGATAGTAATACTTCGTTTTATCTTTATTTTATTTTGTAGGCATTAAAAAAACATGAAGAACGATATAAGTCTTATCTCTCAATCCTTTATGGTTTGAGAGATATTCACAAGCAAAGTTCCCCTCCCACCCCTTTTACCTAGTGTAAGCCATCTCTTCTCTGATGTGGAATCCAGTCCATAGACCAGACAGATAACAGAAGGGGGCAATCTTCTTCCTATGAGAACAATGAAAGCCCTGTCCCCCTTGACAAGTTTTTCAGCTTTTTCCCTTATCTTAATTGAAGATTGTCCCTCTCTGAAATCTACCTGGGCACCCCCCTTCTGATCTGGCTTAACAGTGTTACATCAGTAAAAGGGAGGGAGGGGTATACTTTGTCATTGAATTACTCTTGAACTACAACTCTGACAGAACTGAAATAACACTCTCCAAAGTCCAAATACTATGATGATTAATTAGAGCTGCTTTTATTATAAAGCATTACTATCCCTTTAAGTCATGACACATAATGTTTAATCTGATACACATAGTTGGAAATTTGTAACATAGTAACATAGTTGATAAGGCTGAAAAATAAATGAATCCATCAAATCTCCCCTTTGATCCGGAGGAAAGCCAAATAAAGCCATTTCCAATTAAGCTCCAAGTGGAAAAAAACTTCTTCCTGTCTCCAAAAACGCAGTCAGATATTTCCCTGGATCAGCACCCTGTTTTGAAACCAACTATAATAATTCTCAATATTGTTCTGAGCGAGCAAGGAATCCACTACTTTTTAAAGCAACTGCATTATCTGCAAACATAGCATCCTGAAATAAAGAGTTTGGCTATATTACCATTACTGTAACAAATCTCTGCCATTCTTTTACTCAAAATCACCTTTCTTAATGGTTGACCACTTGTTTTTGCTCATGTCTTTGAGTAAATAATACCTCAGAGAGTTTTTTTGTGTTGTCCTTGAATGTATCTGTAAATTGTAATCTATTACCCTTTAGCTATCTCTTCTCTAATGCAAACAAACCCAGTTTGGGTGATCTCTCTTTATATA
The DNA here is from genome assembly GCA_037306005.1 of Rhinophrynus dorsalis. Taxonomy (NCBI): domain Eukaryota; kingdom Metazoa; phylum Chordata; class Amphibia; order Anura; family Rhinophrynidae; genus Rhinophrynus; species Rhinophrynus dorsalis. Next base: position 348,350,208 of record CM074724.1, on the reverse strand, counting down.
TCCTGTTCCAATCCCTTTGTTAGTTGTGTAGCACATCTCTGTACCTTTCTCATTCATTAAAGGGATAGTAATACTTTGTTTTATCTTTATTTTATTTTGTAGGCATTAAAAAACATGAAGAACAATATAAGTCTTATCTCTCAAACCTTTATGGTTTGAGAGATATTCACAAGCAAAGTTTCCCCTCCCGCCCCTTTTACCTAGTCTAAGCCATCTCTTCTCAGATGTGGAATCTGGTTGTAAGACCAGACAGATAACAGCAGGGGACAGTCTTCTTCCTATGAGAACAATGAAGGCCCTGCCCCCCTTGACAAGTTTTTCAGGTTTTTCCCTTATCTTAATTGAACAGTGTTACATCAGTAAAAGGGGTGGGAGGGGGATACTTTGTCATTGAATTACTCTTGAACTACAACTCTGACAGAATTGAAATAACACTCTACAAGGCCCAAATACTATGATGATTTATGTTATGAAACATTACTATTCCTTTAATGTATTTTTTTAAAGAACCGGTGTCCAAAACTCAAATCCATATTCTAGATGAATCCCTATCAATGATTTATATAGAGGTAGAATTAATTCCCAGCCTGTGAATCTATGCCCCTTTTTAAACATGAAAGTATCCTATTGGCTCCTTCAGAAGCTGAGTGACACTTCACAGTCTATTGTCTATCAGTACTTCTAAATATTTTTAATGAGGATTCCCCAAGTCGATTCCCATTTAATGTGTATGTAGCAAGTTTGTTTCTGCAGCCCAAATGTGTAACCTTATATTTACCTATAATAATCCTTATTTGCCACTATCCAACCCATTCACTCAGTTTACCCAAATCTTTCTGCAGATAAAAAAATCATCCTGCTCTGTAGGTATTTCCTTTCGCAGCTTAGTGTCCTCAGCAACGTTAGAGACATTACTTTTAATACCTACTTCAAAATCATTAATAAACAATTGTAGCACTGAACCAAAAGGAGGGAAGTATAAAAGTGCATGGTGTTCTCCTTCTCGCCTTCTTTAACACTATGTAAGGTGCAGAGGGAAATTAAATAATAATACTCCTTTTTCCTATGCATGCTATAGGGGAGATGATCAGGACTTACTTGCATTCACATCTTAACAATTGAAGAATGTGTGCTGTAATATGCATATAATCATTCATAGGCTGTAGTACATACCCAAAAGTATAAGGGCATCATTAATAAGCCACCGCCCAGGTGCAGAAAATGAGCTGTCTCAGAAGATTTCTTCTTTTCCAACTGCCTGACTTTTGTAATAAAATATATATATATATATTTTATTTAAATATACTTTATTATCAGATTGCTCCATATACATCTTAAATACAAAAAAGTACACGTAGAATCATTCAAATACAGCAAGAGTATGTAGACATTTGTAACAATGAAAAGAACATATGCATATCAGCAGAGTATACAGAGTCAACCTGAGGCTTTTAATATTATTTCAACCTTCAATAACCAAAACTCCTAAAATCTAATCGAACTTAAAGCTCACTATACCCCCCAACCCCAATTCCTCTCTCCCCCAAACCCACAGCACCCCTCCCCCATCCGCCCACCAGCCAGCATCTTCACTAGATCCCGGTATGAACAGGGTTCATTCACAAGATCACGCATCAGTTATACGTCATAAAATAAATTTACAACTATTTTCCTTTTCATGCAGGAATTTCATCTCTTAAAGTAATACAAAATTGGCTTATCAGTCTGATGGCCAGGGCTGGATTTACATCACAGGAGCCTGTAGGCACAGAAATCTGAAGCGCCCCCCCCCCTCCCCAATTTGCCATCTCCACAATGCTCCTAATCTCCACATTGCCCTCATCATCTCCACATTGCCCTCATCATCTCCAACTTGCCCCCCATCATCTCCAACTAGCCCCCATCATCTCCATATTGCCCCCATGATCATCTCCATATTGCCCCCCGTGTCCGTTTCCTACCCTGGAGAGGAGAGGTCTGTTTATGCCTCCTCCTTCTGCACAGAGCTGCAACTGCCTAAGCTCCCGCTCGGTCTTCTCTTCAGTAATGCAGTGCGCTGGGAGATGTTGTCATCTGCCAGCCCCCTGCATTACGAAACAGCTGACGAGGTACAGCTACAGGTCTGTGCCGAAGAAGGCACAGACTGAGACCTCACCATGTTGTTGTGGCCACTGGTGCCAAGCAGGGGATCCAAAAGACAGGTGCCCCTCTGTGGGGTGCGCCTGTAGGCAGATGCCTACTCTGCCTAATTACAAGCTGGGCCTGGTGATGGCGAATTAGCTGTGTGTGCTATATGATAAAAATAATGTAATTCCAAATGGAACGACCATTCATAAAGGACTTGGCACAGTGAACATTGTCAAAAATTGACTGGGCTGCAAACCAACACTACCCAAAAGTAAAGACATTTCAAATAACAAAACAACTCTGTCAGATGCAATCAATCTAACCATTATGGGATAATTTGAAAAGCTTAGAATGTCAAAATGAATTACATCTCTGGTGCCTTGATTATATTCATGTCTGGTGTGATAGATGGTTTTTCAATGAGTAAAGCATGTAGTCAATATACTAAACCATTTGATCTGAGAGATGTCCAATTTTTTATTTAAATAGGAAAGTCTATTGTGTTGTCAGTATTAAATGCAAAAGATACAACTAGTGGAGACTAAGAAAGACAACCATGTGATCATAGACTGCTATATGAATGCCAGGCTCCATTCTATAGCCAAACAAGAAGGGCCTTCATATCTCCACTGGCTTAAGTTAAACATTGCCCAAGGGTAAAATTAACTAGACACGTATCTGAATGAATAAATAAACACCAACAAAAATTTGAAGTATTTGAAGACCGCACAATAGCACAAACGTAAATGTGTTTTACATCACATGATAGTTTAAGAAAAATAAGTGTTAATACACTCCGGGGACTTAGCAACAAATAAATGCCCTGGAAATCTTCTGCTATACTGAACATGTCCAGATATGGAAAGCTGGTTCATTAAGAAGAATTAGAGTAAGTTTGGAGCAAACCAACTGGTATCATCGAAAACAAACACAAATTCCCCAAATGCCTAATGATTTAAGGTATTTTAACCTCTTAAAGCAATGGCTTGGAAACCTCTCAAACATTCAAAGGGTTAGAAGCTACATTTCAGTTAATGGGATGGTTAATTTGTCCCATTTGGAAAAGTTGGATTGTTTCAGAATTGCTCCAGTTCATGATAGTACATAAGCTTCAGTGTGACAATAAATTATAAAATAAGAAAACAGCCACCATAGATCATTAATAGACGCATACTGGATTATGCTGCCTGCCATACTACCACACAAAAACCTGAAACTGGACCTGTCTTGAACTTTATATGACCTATCTGCTGTTTAGTTTGTGTAAACTATTTTTTTATATTATACTTTTTTTCATACATCAAAGCCAGTGCTCCGCCACCACAATGTGCTAATAATCTGACATCAGAGTAAACAGGGAGGTCATATATAGTTCTAATTTATAATTCAGAAAAAAGGAAAGTACATATACTTACAAACTATACTACTAGGCATGGGCAAAATGTAATATCTTGTTTTTTAGTGAGAATTTATAAGAAAAAAATAAAAAAGGCCACTTTTTTCCATGGAAATTCACATAGAAAATACATAAAGTATATAGCATTTCCATGTTTTCACTACAGCCAATTAATTTCTAATGAAAACGTTGCCATTTTCTTGCTCTTCTTTTAATGACTGAAATAATTCCCGCCAAAATACTGTGAGTGACGTAGCTCCATACTGGAGATTTCATAGACTGAGAGATTCCTGAGTGGATAGTTGTTGCAAATGTAATAGCTGCAGAGATGGGCAAAAAGCCAAAATATTTTTTACAGGAATTTTCTCATAAAAACACAATTTCCCCTTTATCCCACAGAAATTCCAGTACAGGCAAAATACATGCAATGTCTGACTTTTTGCCAGTGCCAATGAATTTCCAGTGCTGAATGTGCCACTTTTCACCTATGCTTTCTATGGCTGCAAGAATTTCTGCTACAATATTACTAGTCCTGAGTGTTGTGGAGAAATCCACAGCGGCAAGTAAAAGTTGTTAGCAGGCTGAGCCCCTTTAAAGTACACAACAAAGCTGTTATCATGCTGAGTGTTGTTTTAGCTATCTCAGTTTAATGTATGATGTATGTCTTTGTCTCTATCACTGTTTGTCTCTGCTCAGGTGTAGGAGTAGGATCTCGTTCAGGTCACTGTCACCTATCATTCAAAATAATTTTTATTTATTTTGTTAAACTGTCAGTGTCTCTGTCTACAAATCATACCCAAGCTCCCTACAACCATCATTAGAACCAATTTTCTATATGTGAAGCAACTCCAGCTCTCCCTCTTTGCCTTTCTGCTTCTACACACTAGTAGATACTAGCAACATTTCAGAAGCTTTCTTTCCCAAGGACTGTAGTGTTAATGTTTACAGTACAGTATGAGGTCAACTTTTTCAGAATCAGCAACTTGTATTAAAGGAAAACCACAACTCAGTAAATTCAAGTCCTTCTTGGGTTTGTGGATGTAGGAGTGAGTTTGTGGCAATATGTCAATTTTTACCTTTCTGTTTGTCTTGTCTTGAATGTATTATGCATTTATGTCTGTCTGTGTAGTATCTGTCACTTTATCTCAGTAGACTTACGGATCAGCCAGTCCAGGTAGGGTCTCCTGCATGTCTGACTGTCACTTACCAATCAAAAAAAAGTTTGGTTTTTATTTTTTTTAATGCTTCTTTCTCCCTTCACACACACACACACACTCAGAACAATTAGCTGGCACTAACTCCCTCTGTGTGCTGATCTGCATACACTAGCTAGCATCAAAATTTCAGATGCTTTCTCTATCTCTTTGAAGTACAGACTGACAACATGCAGGCACCTTACACACCTTTTTATACTTCAGCATGTCAGGAATACATAGGGGAACGCTCCACATGGTTGGGAAATATAGTATTATCATTGATTAATATGCACTGGAAAAGATGGAAAAAAGCAGGTAAAATGGCAATTTTTCACTAGAATTATCCAGCATGGTGGGAAGTGTTTTTTTTGTTTGTTTGTTTGTTTGTTTGTTTTTTTACATGTTTCTCTTTTGAGGAAAAAAGTTTTGCCCATCCCTAACTAGTAGTAGTTGTTGCCAACAGCAGCAGCAGAAGCATTCATAGCTGGGGTTGTGGATATTGACTTGTGTGTCTGCTTAGTTAATAATAGTAAGTGTGACTGGGTGGGGGTTGGACTTAGATGAAGGGTATTGATCCTTTTTCATTATTTAGAGTTGATTCAGATACATAGAGTGGGATTCCCATATATGCATTATAACACTTCCTTATATTAAAAGGTTAGAGAGGTGGTCCCATTCAGGAACTTGCAAAAGAGCCACTTCATTGAGCGTGATGTGGATCATGGATCCATGTCTCTACACTTTCAAAGGCTATTCAAATCACATTATAGCAGCATTAAATGTTATGGAAATGGTTTCCTATTCTAAATCCTCCTCCAATATAGCAACCACAGTAGAATTTGACTTGTTCTTATCATTAATGTAGTTAACAGGTTTAGTACTTCTCTTTTGTAAAGTATTATAAGAGAGGATTTGTTGTAATGTTGTGATACCTAATGAGAACTCTAATAAAGTTTTCTAAAAAAAAAAAAAAAAAAAAAAGTTCAGTGGTACTCCTGGTGATCACTATCATGTATTGCACAACCTGCAGCAACCATGGCCACAGTGAGCTGTTGTAGTATGACTTTACTACCACCAGCATGTCCACACAAGCCTACTTATTTCACCTTACCCCTGACCCTAGCATTTTTGGTGGGTATAATGAGAGTAGAGTTGATTTTTACTGTAAAGTGTACCACAAAGCTATTAGCATGTGGAATAATATTTTGACTGTTTGAAAATAATGTATGAGATAGGTCTGTATCTTCCACTCATGGCCTTAGATCAGGTGTAAGGACTCCTGCCAGTCTGTCACTTATCAGTCAAAAGTATTTTTTTGTTTGTTTATTTTTTTAACTATCCTTGTCTTTCACTGTTAGTGCCACTGTCTACAAATCACACTCAAATGCCCTGCAACTGCAGGCAACTCTAGCCCCTCCCCCTCTGCCTGATAACCTCTACACTAGTTGTTAGTATAAAATTTTCAGCAGCTTCCTACTTATCTTCCGAGGAATACAGTTTTAATTTTTACAGTACTGTACATGACATAACTGTTGGCATTGATTAATGTCACAGCAACTGATGCAGCACAACTGCACCTCAACATATACTTGCTCCTCTTGTTCTTAACCCCTTAAGGATCGGCCGCGCACGCACGCGGCAGTCACTTAATGACCACGGAGCTTTTTTTTTTTTTTTTTTTTTGCGATTCTATTCCAGACTTCCCGAACGGCGTGCAGCCGCGCAGGGAGCCCGGAATTCCATGACCGTCATGGGTCCTTAAGGGGTTAAGGATGTAAAAGTTAATGCGTGTGAGCAACACAGTATGTCAGGTTGCACTTTTACCTGTCTATTTGACTTGTGTTGATTGTTCATGCTTTCACCATATCCCTTCTTGAGCACAGCTGAATCAGTTAAAGAGATGGAGACTGACTGATTCACCTGTGCTGCTGCTGAGATATCCTGAAAACCTGCACTGTTGATAGCTTTTGTGAACTGAATCTGTCATTCAGTCTCAGTAGAATTGCAGAAGTAGCCATCCAGATGAGGGAGAATGGATCAATTTCACTTTCCAGTCAAACATATATTGATGGATCAATTCATTCATTATAACATTCTTTTCTCCCTTCTCATCCAGAGCAGAATTGGCTATCACCAATACTTCTATCAGACAACTCCAGCTCCCTCTCTTTGCCTGCCTGCCTATACTAGCTAGAATAAAAAAAAATAGCTGCAATACCTCTCTCTCCCAAACACAGACCAACAACTGAGACCTCCTTTTATACTTTAGCTCTGTGTGAATACATGGGGAAAACTCTCTACACTGGTTGATTTCAATGCAGTTAAAAAGTAAAAAAGTGGAAAAAAAATGCACTTTAAATAGGAATTCCCAGATAAGTCAGTAATTGCTGTTTTTCAAGTATTATCTTTTGAAGAGTAAAGTATACACCTTCCCTAAATACTAGTGTAGAAACATAAAATGAAGCCATGTTGTCAGAGTAATTTTTTAATCAATAGTAATAACTCTACCTTGTGCCTAGGTGTGGTGTGGTTCATATAGACCTGAATCTGCTAGATTTTCCATAAAGACTGATGTGCACAGCCCTTTCAAGTACAGGTTTGTATGAAAGAATTCTACACTTTTGTTGCAAGCTTTGATGAACTTTAGTAAATATGTTCATGAATTAAAAACTGCTGAACAAGAAACTGAGGCAGAACAGCCTAGATCAAGGCTGGGAAAGTTTCTCTATCTGAGGTTCAAACGTAGAGATATAATATGTGCAGGGATCCACATAAGTCATCATGCATGTGCTCACACACAGACAAACACACACACACACACACACACACACAAATATATATGCAGTCTCTCTAACTCCTACATACACTCTCTCCTGCATACACATATACTGTCTCACACACATACACTGACATTTCTTGCATTCTCATTAACAAGGAGGACTTACATATCCTTTCTGCTAAAAAAAACAAACATATTTTTACAATATTTTTACAACAGAATTGAAACCGAAGAGGTCCATCTCATCTCAAGCTGGCTTCTCTCGTCACAATTGCCTCATTGTGACCTTGATGGGTATTGGATCAATATGGTGAAATCATTTTGTTGAAGTGACCCAGAAGAGGTCACACAGGGGCACTGATAAATAAGGATACTAGTTTGGGACCAACGGGACCATGCCAGCTTCAATTCTTAAGTAAAAATATGTTACATACTTAGAAGACTCGTGGGCTAGATCAAGTTAGTCAGGGGGCCAGATCCAGCCTGTGGGCCCTATATTGCTCACCTCAGGCCTATATTATAGACATAAGGGAAAATGGGGGAGATTCACTAAGCAGTGATAAACAGGTGATAAAGTGGAGATGACTTCTCCAGTGATATCACTACTCCAATTCCTATGTTATTCTATGGAGCCAATGCACTAACATTTCTCCAACTTTGGAGGTCTTAGTGAACAGACCCTATAGGATATCATAGAAAATGGAGAAGTGATATCACTGTAGAAGTCATCTCCACTTTATCACCTCTTTATCACCACTTTGTGAATCTCCCCAATATCTGCAAAGTACCAAGGAGCCATATGCACATAGGGAAACCTGGAGAAGATTTTGGGCAGAGCCACTGCACCATAGGAAAATAACATATATTCCTGGCTCAGAGTTTGTTGCAACTAGTATATTTATCAAATGCCTGATTGCAAGTAGTTCATTCATGCATGTACCTCTATATAGTTGCTTTGTTCTGTAATAAAATATGATGGCTATGATGCCACTTTGTTTTTTACCAAACATGTTTAGAAAGTGTATATATGTGTCCTAACCAATCACTGCAGAGTTACTAGATAGAACAAGTCATACACGCGTCAGACGTGGGTAAATAAAACACTGTTGCAGATCTAGAAATGAGTAATACAGGCTTTGAGCAGGGATATGTGGAAGATTTGATTTTCTTCTCTCTGGAATTTCTGAAAAAAGGAAGCTATATTCTTTGTTACTGCAGGAAATCCTCACTGGGAGGAAATACCAGTTCAACTTACCTCTGGAAGGTGCAAAACCTTGTACTGAGATTAACTTAAACTGGGTTTGGTATTCCTCCTGCAAAGTTCCAACATTCCCACCTTGCATTTCTGGTATTCCCACAATACGATTGTGATGTACACAAGATGCAAGCACATGTTATCCTGCATACACACATGCACATGCATGCACACTGGGGTGAATTTACCACTGCAAATCCATGATAAGTGTATGCAATTCACCAAGCTACGTTTCTCAAAATGCCTCCCCTTAATGCTGCTTGACCTAAGGTGAGAGCCATGGCACAGCTTAACTGTTTGAGTGACAGAGGGGTATGCAATGCATTGTGCATCCCTCTGGTACTCAAAGGGTTAAGGGTGTTTTGAAGCCTTTTTTCCCTCTATGCCTTAATACTATGTACTAAAAACATAAAGAAATGGCATAGGTATCAACAATTTCACTATGCAAACTGTTGGGCAGGAGTGCAGGGATTGCAGGCCTTACGTTTTTAATGATGGAGTAGATTGTAAGATGCACTACAGCAGTCATAATTTTGTAGTGCATACAATGAAGTGCAGCCACTCGTGTTAAAGAATAACACCATTGGGTTCGCACTGGTCAACTGGTAAATTCACCCCACTCAACACTATGCTGCAGCACAGAAGACATAGGCAAAAAGGCAATTCCATGGGAAGCAAAAAGCCCTGTTTTTCACTGCGTTCTTCTCACTGCAGAAAATTCAGACACATCCCTAGTTTTCAGCATGACATTATTTTATTAGTTTTCATAAATAAATGATAATTTTTTTCCCTGCTTCCATTTCTACAGAGTTATGGGATCACTTCAAAACTTTGAAGCTTTCTCCGAAGAGTTTAACTGCAAAAAGGGCACCAAGATGGATCCTGTGGAAAAATGCCGGGTTTGGTAGTCATGGAGGCATTAACTGCTCTTCAACTTCAGTCTGAAAATGTCTGCTGGGCTGGCTTACAAATATTGAACAGTTATAGCCAATCATGTGCCTGGTGTTTTCCCCTGTTCAGATCACAGCCATGATGAATGGTGCACAGGCAGAGTTAGGCAGTGACAGACAGAATGTTTTGGGGTTCCCCAAAAACAACAAGAGTTAGAGTTTTATGTAGAAAGCAAAAGATGAGCAATTCTGGAGAAAACCAATTGCACCATCTGTAAATAACGGTGTGGTAGCGAGGTCTCAAATGCATTGTAAAAGAAAAAGATTAGAGATTTCTCTAGCATTTAAAAGGTTAAAAGTCCCATTTACATTAATGGAATTTGATGAATTTTATGGAATGCTCTGTAGTGAAATTGGTTTACTCTAGAATTACTTTTCTTTTGCTTTATACATAAGGCTTATACAGTTTTGCACGTTGTGATTATAATTAGAAAGAAAAGCTGTAATGACTGTTCTCATATGGCTTGACTGTTAATAAAATACTGCTGTCAGGTTTTCAAAGACTAGTTTTAAAAAAGAACATTTATTTTTCCTCAGATTGTTTTCCCTTTTAATATTATGTTCCATATCTGTGTTGCTCACTCATCATTGAAGTGGCTTATGAGGTGATAACTAGCAATGGTAATGCTGAATTCAACAATTTGTCAGGTTCAAGATATCAATAGTCTGTAAATTTGCTCTTTCTGCAAGAGATTGACTGTTAGAGTCGAAACATCAAAATCGTTTCATGTGCTCTTAACTGAAGTGTGCTAAATGCCTAGATTACCTACATTGTAAGACAATCTTGCAAACTTTTGTAAGTCAAAATTGTACAGAAGTTCATATTGAAAAAATGTATTTTCCCACACTATACCTTTCTGATCTGCAATTTTCGCTGTAGTATATATATATATATATATATATATATATATATATAAAATATATATATACTTCAAATTGTAACTTGTGGTTTATTCGTGAACATGATACACTTGCAACAGCATATAGCCGATACCTAAACATTGTCTCGATTAGAATAACATGTTTATAATGTTTGTTCTGCAAAGTTTGTGTAGGGTAGTTATTTGCCTATCGTTATACAGTAAGTTATCATTGCTTTAGTATTCTTGCACCAAATAGAAAATAGTTTTAACGCTTTGAGTGCTAGTGACATTCTGCCTCTAGAAGACAAGGAGTTAGCAAGTATCATCAAGTGGCATTCTCATTAAAGAGGACCTGTCACATTTCCTTATCTTCCCTCAGGATGAGCCTCCATCTTGAAAGGATTCATTTACACTAATTTATTCCACCCCTATGTATGTAGAAAGTGGTCATTTTCTGGACATAGGAGTAGTTAATTATACAGGCTTTATCAGACTTGTCAGAGAACAAAGCACTGCTCGGATTATATTCCCTAAATCCTAAACCAAAAAAACTATAAAACTAATAAATTGATTGAAAAATACAAAGCACAATATATATCCAGTTTGAACAGAAAACTTAACCCTTTGAGTGCCGGAGGGGTATGCAACGCATTGCTTTGCAATGCGTTGCGTACCCCTCTGACACTCAAAGGGTTAAATGAGACTAAAAGCTATGTAGATGACTGGGCCTCTGTTAACAAACTACCACAGGGATAATGAATGGATCTAATACATAGTCAGATGCAGCCTCCATTAATACAAAATTCACCTTATGTTCAAAAGTCCAGTTGAGTGAAATGGTGTTTTAAACCCTTGAATGCTAGAGAAGTCTCAAACACAGATATGTTGGATACTTCTCTGTTATCCAAGGGGTTAAAGTCTCCATCTAAATCAGTGGAAGGTATGTGAAATTTCATTTCTCTCCCCTGTTATGCTGCCGGTGGCACCACAATTAATTCACTTTTCTTTTGAAAACAAGACACACGTTACTCTGTTGCTATACCCCTTTAAATGCCAGAGGGGTACGGAATGCATTGCTTTGCTCAAAGGGATATAAAACCACTAAGCAGACTGAGTAAGATTCCATAATGCATTCATTTATCTGCACAGTTAACCCTTTGCATGTCACAGGGATGTCCAATGCATTGCAAAGCAATCGTTGGATACCCTTTTGGCACTCACAGGGTTAAAAGTGATCTGTAGTTGGTGCCAAGTGAAAATTTGCATGTGCCCTTAGAGCAAAAAAAATGAAATGGACAGACCCATTTAAAGGAGCAGTACTGTTTCATTATAAAAAGAAAATTATATATATTGTAATCCTCTTAATGTTGAATGTAACATGGTGACTCCCAATGTTTGGAGATGTTGTATTCAAAACTTATTAGAGCTGAAAGTCTTTTTTTTTTTTTTTTTTAATTAAACGACAATTTGTTATTGTGGTGAATGGGGGAGATTAAATAAGGGGGTGATCCTACGGTGAAGTGTGTCTGGAGATGTGTGATGATCACTTTGTCTCTGGGAATACAACACACTTGTCCATACATGCAAGGGGAGATAATTTAATCATTAGCATACAGGGTTTTCGTAATGTCCACGATGTATTAGGGAGGGCAAGTGATGGAGTGGAGAAGATTGCCTCAGACTTCAGAGACACAAATGACAGCACGGTTCCCTAACCCTTTCAGTGACATTGGGGATTGTGGACTAAGGTGTGATAAAGATGTGATAATGTAGAGATGGCTTCTCCAGTGATATCACTTCTCTAATTTGTGTGTTATTCTATACAGCATATGCACTAAGATCTCTCCCACTTATGAAAACTTAGTGCATAAGCTCCATAGAATAACACAGGAATTGGAGAAGTAATATCACTGGAGAAGTTATTTCCACTTTTTCACTTCTCAATAACATCTTAGTGCATCGGCTCCCTTGTGGCAATGAAAGAGTTACAACAGTAATATACATTGCCAGCATTCATTTATCGATGAGAGAACATCAGAGAGACAATAACATATAACAGCCTGTCTGCTGTTCTCTGCATACAGAAGCAGTTGTTGCGAGTACCTTGTGAGTCCTATGTTTACATGTATTAGCTAATAGGTGGCTAGCCCGCTGAACAGCGATTCTGTAAGTAGATACTGACAGATAATATCTTATGGCTTCTATGACTTTATTTTAATGATAAATCATTGCCACAGGGCTTTGCAATGCATATCCTATGGCACTGAAAGATTTAAAGGAATGCAGCAGCTGTCTCTGGCTCCATAGACAGTTATAGGAGGATTCAGGTCTCAAGCAGAGGCAGCTATTTGAGCTTAGTGCAAGTGGCGAAGTACTACATTAACCCCTTAAGGACCGGCTGCGCACGCACGGTGCGGTCACTTAAGGACCAGGGACCATTTTTTTTTTTTTTTGCAGAATCGAATTAAGGACTCCCCAAACGGCGTGCAGTCGTGTGGGGAGCCCAGAATTCCATGACGGTCCAGGACCGTCATGGGTCCTTAAAGGGATAGTAATGTTTCATAATAAAAGCAGCTCTAATTAATCATCATAGTATTTGGACTTTGGAGAGAGTTACTTCAATTCTGTCAGAGTTGTAGTTCTAGAGTAATTCAATGACGAAGTATCCCCCTCCCGCCCCTTTTACTGATGTAACACTGCTCAGCCAGAGCAGAAGGGAGGTGCCCAGGTAGACTGCAGAGAGGGACAATCTTCAATTAAGATAAGGGAAAAACCTGAAAAACTTGACAAGGGGGGCAGGGCTTTCATTGTTCTTATAGGAAGAAGATTGTCCCCTTCTGTTATCTGTCTGGTCTATGGACTGCATTCCACATCTGAGAAGAGATGGCTTAAACTAGGTAAATGGGGCGGGAGGGGAAACTTTGCTTATGAATATCTCTCAAACCATAAAGGTTTGAGAGATAAGACTTATATTGTTCTTCATGTTTTTTGCCTACAAAATAAAATAAAGACAAAACGAAGTATTACTATCCCTTGAAGAACGATATTAGTCTCATAAAGGTTTGACAGATATTCCCAAGAAAAGTTTCCCCCTCACTGACTGAAACAGTCAAGTCTGCCATCTAGCTGTCAGATTTGGAATCCTGTCCGCAGACCAGCCGGCAGCTTTTCAGCAGAGCCGAGATCACAAGATATAAAAATCACTACTTCATTGGAATGATGTACAAAGTGTGCTTGCAAACCAGGCACACTTTGTACATCATTCCAATGACGTAGCTATTTTTATATTTTGCGATCTCGGCTCTGCTGAAGAGCCACCACCGGTCTGCGGACCAGATTTAAAATCTGTCAGCTAAAGCGCTGATGTCACTGAGGGGGAAACTTTGCTTGGGAATATCTCTCAAACGAAGTATTACTATCACTTTAAGACACTTCCGGACACTGGTCGATACTGGAAAAAAAAGATTAAATTGATTCATAGATAGGAGGCTCTTGATTTGTTTGTCAGAAGGACTTTCCTAGGTAGGTCCTCAAACACCAAAAAAAAAAAGAGAAAAAGCGCCAAATAGTGTAATACCATAATTAAATAATAAACTTGAAAGAAAATCACTCACATTTGCATATGATCTGACAAAAATGCCTGTGAAGACCAAAAATCCGTCTTGGGTAATGAATGCTCAGACTCCAATTAAGACAAAGTGGCTGCTTTAGGACTTGCCGAGAGTGGGCAGCACTTAAATGGAGTCTGACCGTTTGATAGAGTGGAGATGGGTTTATGGTCTTCACAGGCATTTTTGTCAGACCATCTGATATCAGTTGGCTGAACATATGCAAATTTGAGTGATTTTCCTTCAAGTTTATTATTTAATTACACTATTTGGAGCGTTTTCTTTTTTTTTTTTTTTTTTTATGTTTGGTGTTTCTATACTGCACAGGGGAGCATGTAATGAGAGAGCAGCCTTTTACAGGTTGGAACCCGTGTTCATATACTGCACCCGGGGGCAGTTAGTATTCCTCAGCTGTTTGACTGCTGGAACTGGCATAAGCCAATTTCCGGCCAATATTCTTGTGAGTACGCACCTTTAGGGCTTAGGTGGTGGTTGTTTAAGTCCAATTGATACACACAGGGGAGCTTGTGGTGTTTTCTCTTTTTTTTCCCCCCAAAGGTACACTCACTACTGTGAGATGTATATTTCCATGATTATTACAGTTGAAACCCCTGTTTTTTTTTACATTATCGTTCCCTCTAGTGGTCAGATTCAAATTAGTTATTCTGTAACATTTTGTTTGAGAGGAAAGTCACTAACAAACAGCTTTCCATCGAATGTGATAGAAACTGCTGAGTCATATTAGAAGTTAGAACTTCCAGGAAGTAATCACGCTGTAATTCACTTCATGATTATTTGAACTGATATAACATTTGAATAGAGCAATTGACATCACTGGAAATACCCTTGTTTTACTCAGCAGGAAAAGATATAACATAGGTTTTCATTAAAAAAGTTTACTGCTCCTTTAAAACATTTATGTATTATATTAGAGGTCAAATAGCCTCTTTGAGTGATAAGCAAATACATCTCCAATAAGTCATTTCACGTCTTGGATTGTGAAATTTAATTTGTTTAACCCTTTAAGTACCAGAGTATGTGCATCTCATTTCAAAGAAATATGTTGCAAATCCCTCTGTTAACAGTTAGGGTTAACACTGTGAGGTTGGCATGTTTTACAATATGAGAGACCAGCCAGGCTCCTCGGTGACCCTTATCTTTTCCTGATAATGATTCTAAAATTCCTGCCTCCTTCAAAAATCAGAATACTAACATGTTTGTGTGTTAAAAATTGTCACATTTTATTTGTACGTATGGTCGCTGTATATACTTTATTATTCCATATATAAAATACATCACTTATCTATGATAAATTATTACAATCAAGTAAGGAAACAGCTTGTTTGTTTTTTTTAATTTAGCTTCATAGATGCTAGAGACATCACCAATGCTTTACGAACAAATGCATTGATAGTGTCTCCAGCTCCAGCATTCAAGGGGGGAAATGCACTAACGTGTGAAAAAGCGGTAATAAAGCGGAGCTGACTTTTCCATTGATACCACTTGTGGAGGGGTTATTGTTCCTTTAATACATCTTACTCAATTTTCAAGATTTGTCAGCACTGAATTTTAAGAATTTTTCTGTTCCATCTTCCATCAGGACTTCTTGCTTTATGGCCTACCCATTTCCATTTCAGGTGCTTTACTCTTTCACTTATGTGATAGACCTTTGTTTGCTGATGAGTCCATGCACACATTTATTGTCTATTTTTGTTATGATTAGAATTTGCAGCTCCATACTTCTCTGCATAACCTTAAGATTTTGTAGGCTTTGGCATTCAGTATCCATGTTTCAAAGCTGTATGTAGGGACTGGAAGGACACGCTGTGCAAAAACCACTGTCTTGAGGCAGAGTGGTAAATTTGACTTAAAGACAGTACTACTAAGTTTTCCAAACGCTTGTCACCCCAATTTATTTGTTGCTCAGTTTCCATCATGGTGTTTCCAGCTGTTGACATTTCTTGTCCAACATAAACATACCTGTCAACTTTTTCTAATTCTTGTCCATCTGCTGTGATTTCCTTGGTATTGTAAATTTGTTAAATATGACTTGCACTTTGTTGATATTCATCTTCAGACCAAAATGTTTGCTTTCCTATTGTAGCTCTTTTAGGACTACTAGCAAAGAGTATGGTATCATCAAAACATAATTGATGTAAATAATCTCCATGAATCTTAAGTCCTTTTTGGTTCCTATTCAGTTTGTGTGAAGTGTAATCTAAACAAGCAGAAAATAGTTTTGGGGAGATTGTGTCTCCTTCTTGAATGCCTTTCTCTATGTTGATCTGGACTTTATCATTGTTAAAGGGGAACTATCACTCCAACACAAGTTTGGGTAAAAAGTAACTAAATAGAGCAACTAGCTGGAATACTTGTGTAATTAAAAAAAAATTCAAGGTTTGGCTGAAATTAAAGGTTTAAAGATGATCCTGTGCCTTACTTTTGGACAGACTGTGGGTACAACTCTGCACCGCAGTCTGTCACTCTTCCTCTGCTCCCCTCCTACATAGTGTCTGGATCCAGCCTTCTCCTATGACGGAGGATTTCTCCTTGTAAGCTGGAGCGCTGTCATTGGCCAGAGACCACTCCAGCTTACAAGGAGAAATCCTCCATCATCAGAGGAGGCTGGATCCAGACACTACCTAGGAGGGGAGCAGAGGAAGAGTGACAGACTGTGGTGCAGAGCTGTAACGCAGTCTGTCCAAAAGTAAGGCTCAGGATCATCTTTACACCTTTAATTTCAGCTAAACCTTGAATTAAAAAAAAAAATGACACAAGTATTCCAGCCTGTCGCTCTATGTAGTTACTTTCAACCTAAACTTGTATAGGGGTAATAGTTCCCCTTTAACCTGTATCGATACAGTGGCATTTTTATATATTGATTGGGGGATATTGATGTAAGCTCTGTCTATTTCTTGGTTGATCAGGTCATTGATTAATGCTTGTTTTTTCACTGAGTCAAGGTCTTTTTGTAGTCAATGAATGCTATACACAGTGGAAGGTTGTGTTCATTGTGTCGCTCTACAACTTTCTGCACTGTCTGGACATGGTCCATTCTACTGAATCCGCTCCTGCAACCTTCTTGTTCTTTAGGTGGTGCAGCATTAAGGACTGTGTCCATCCTTCTTGATGGTACCTTTGTGAACTCCTTGCAGATCACCTGCAATACACTTAATGGTCGTTTTTTTAGATCTGCCTTGTCACTTTTTTGTGCTGTAGGATCACGTCTGCATTTTGTCGTGTTTCAGACACTTTGCAGAGTATTGGGGATTTTGAAAATAGTTAAGGGCTTTGAATAAGGTTTGAGCCCCAGCTTTCAACATTTCAGTAGTGATTGTATAAGGTCCAACTGATTAGCCATATTCATTGAAGAAGATTTCTAGGCAAAAGGGGATGTTCATCAAGCAAGTGGAACCATTCTGGAGCAAACCAGTTGCTCCATAGGGGACACAAACATTCCGTTTGATTTAACCCTTTGGGTGCCACAGGAGTGCCCAGGGCATTGCTTTAATGTAAGGGCTGAAATTCATTTTTTAGACCCTATGGCTGATTAAAACCAATTTACTAAGGTGAATCAAAATTCCTTCTCTTAATGCCACTTGTGTCAAGGGGAGTACAATGCAGCAGTCTATGAGCATTTTTTACAGTACTCTATGCTTTGTCATTTAATTTCCCTGAGAATGCAATGGGGAAGGCATATGGGGCTTGCTCTACCTATCAATGACAGACATCATCTGTACTTCAGCTCTCATATGCTCAATGCTCATAGAGAACAAGTTTCCTATAATATTAGTACTTGATATTATTAGCCTTTTTTCTGTTTTAAAGCTTATTTCTCAACATTTCCGTACAAGGAAGTCTGTCATAATGTATCTTAATATGTCATTGATATAGCATGCAGGGGGTCCTGTCCCTGTGCTCCTGCCACACCACCCAGTCCATTTAATTAGAGTCTTATAGGTCATCTGAATCTTCTTAAAACTACCTTGGCTCATGAAATTGTCCTTTATATGTTTTATTTCTGAGTAGATTTTAATGAGCAAGAAGACACCAAATGCCGTAACCAGTGGATTGTGGACCCTTCTCAGCATTCCTCTTCTATGAAATATCAAGGAAAATGGCAACACAGTTGGACCCAAATAAATCACTATTGAAATGTTGAAAGCCGGGGTCAACCCTTATTCAAAGCCCTAAACTATTTTCAAAATCCCCAATACTCAGCAAAGTGTCTAAAACACAACAAAATGCAGAAGTGATCCACAAAAAAGTGACAAGGCAGATCTAAAAAACTAACGACATTGCATAACAGTTGGTAAAAAAAAAAAAGCTTAAAAAGGAATATCACCTAGATATAATTGCTCCCTAATTAATTGTTAGTATAGCAGTAATCATGGAAATAGTGTTATAATGCATTATTTGGAATCATAAGTTCGTATGAGACTCGCCTTAACAGGACAGCTCAGACATCTTGGTGAAGAGCGATCAGTGCGCCTGCGCTATCCATCCTTTTCTACTCACTGATTGGTTGTTTGCCAAAGAGGGAGTTGCATGTGCCACATGGTACAGACAGGGACTGGCAGCGCAGGTGCACAGATCCCTCTTTACCACGATGTCTGTGCTGTTCTCTTGAGGTGAGTCTCATACAAACTTACGATTCCAAATAATGCCGGCACATAATAAACATTATAAAACTATTTCAGTTATTACCACTAAACTAACAATTAATTGGGGGGCAATTATATCTATGTGATAACTAAAGACAGAGAGGGATTGTTCAAAATGTAGGGAGAGGGGTATGGAGTTCCCTAGGTAGGAAGCGGAAAGCACAAAAGGTTTGAGACAGGAGAAGGCAGAGGGTGTGGATGGTGCAACAATAAGTGTGTTCTGTGCTGAGTGAAGGAGGCAGCCAATACACTTATCTATGAGGTGACCCATACACTTATCTATGATAAATTATTATAATCAAGTAAGGAAACAGTTTTGTGGGGTTTTTTTTACTCCATAGATACTAGAGACATTACCAATGCATTACAAACAACTGCACTGACAGTGTCTCCAGCTCCAGCATTCAAGGGGGAGATGCACTAAGGTGTGATAAAGAAGTGATAAAGCAGAGCTGACTTCTCCATTGATATCACTTGTCCAGTTCCTATGTTATTCTTTGGAGCCAATGCACTAAGGTGTTTCCAGCTTTGGAAATCTTAGTGCATATGCGCTATAGAATAACATAGGAATTGGAGAAGTGATATGACAGGATACATTATCTCCACTCGCCTCTTCATCACGCTTTATTACATAACCCCCCAGGTGTTAAATGATTTAGATCTGAATTCTATTGCAGACAATACATTTATCACTGTTGTAGCTACACATTTTCCCATAGACATCAGTAGGAATAAAAGAAATAAAACCAGTGATAATATGTTATCACCTACAATGGAATCTAGTCCTAAGCTGGGGACATTCTGGTGGTAATTTAGAATTTGTCAGCATAAATAGCTCTACTGGCATTAGCTTCCAGGGTATGCGATAGATCAGTGTTTCTTAGCTTTAGTCCTCGGGGTTCACCAACAGGTCACATTTTAGAGCTAACCATTAATGACTGAGAAATCAGTGGCTCAGTCATTGGGAACAAACTGCAATTGCAAAATCCAAGATCCCACTTCCTGGCACTAGCACATGTCTCCAGTGATGAACAACTGGGCACTGGTCTGAGAAGCAACAAGAAAATTACACAATACATTATTGGCAAAAAATTCTGGAAATAATATAAAATAAAATAAAACAATACGTGACAGCTCGGCTTTAGATTCTCCAATGAATCATTTCATGAGGAATTACCAATTTGTGGCTATAGAAATTGAATATTGACTACTTAGTCATTTTCTTTCCAGAAATTCTATTTAGTGTCTTATGTTCAAAAGAAACATGGAATAATCCTGGCGCAAACCAACTACACAATCGGGTAGGAATAAAATGTTCCCATTTATTTAAACTGGGACTTTTAACCCTTTGAATGCCAGAGAGGTATGCAATACAGTGCAAAGCAATGCATTGTGCACCCCTTTGGTATTAAAAGGGTTAACCTCTTGAATGCTAGACAGGTATTCAACATATCATATTACAAAGCATTCATTAGAGATCCCTAGTATTCAAGGGGTTAAAAGCATCATTTCATTCAATGGGAATCGCTATGTGTCCCCCTTGATGCAATTTGTTTGCTGTGTCTCTTTTTAGCTTATTGAATACAGCATTAGCCATGTTCTAGATCAGGAGTCAATAATAAACCTTATGGATGACTAACAGGTTAGGCTGCAAGTATCTTTCTACTTGAACACGGGTGTGTCTAGTTGTACAATGAGTGATCAAGATAGAATAACCATAATATCTGCTCCGTTATTGACCCTTGAAGACCAAATTTGTGCACCTCTCATCTAATTGGTTTTCACCTAAGCAATTTCAAAGGAATAATTAAAAAATGCTCTAGTATCCCCTATTGCACCTCATTTCATATGTTTTATGAGGCAGAAGATGGGTTTGGTATTCAAAACTCCAACCTTAAGGATACATAATAGGGTGGGATTAAGTTGAATAGTCAAAACGTGTTGGGAGTAAATAAATAAACACACACAGGGCAGCAGAACTACAAATCCCTGGACAACAGAAACATATCAAGATAATGTAACAAAATCTTCCACTTGGCAGATTGCCCAGGTTGTGAGAAAATCACCTGTAGCTATATGTTATACAAACTAAAACACGGGCTTGCAGCTATTTTAGGATTTCAGTTTTTTTCATCATCAGACAGTAAGAGGGAATCCCCACACAAAAAAGAGTGCATGAGTGCACAAGACTGAGACAGTACAAGAGTGATTAATATGGAGAAAGAGGTGGAGAGTAAGAGTGAGAATGAATCCTTAAAGGGATAGTAATACTTCGTTTTATCTTTATTTTATTTTGTAGGCATTAAAAAAACATGAAGAACGATATAAGTCTTATCTCTCAAACCTTTATAGTTTAAGAGATATTCACAAGCAAAGTATTCCTCCCCCTGTTCAGTCAGATCAGAAGGGAGGTGCCCAGGTAGACTGCAGAGAGGGACAATCTTCAATTAAGATAAGGGAAAAAGCTGAAAAACTTGTCAAGGGGGGCAGGGCTTTCATTGTTTTCATACAAAGAAGATTGTCCCCTGCTGTTATCTGTCTGGTCTTACAACCAGATTCACATCTGAGAAGAGATGGCTTACACTAGGAAAAAGGGGCGGGAGGGGGAAACTTTGCTTGTGAATATTTCTTAAACCATAAAGGTTAGAGAGCTAAGACTTATATCATTCTTCATGTTTTTTTAATGCCTACAAAATAAAATAAAGATAAAACAAAGTATTACTATCCCTTTAAGACTGACACTGTGGTATGTCTGTGTGCAACTGTGTGTGCATATCGCAATGTCAGACCGACCCTACATATGGATAGATATTTTATATATATATATACATATTATATATATATATATGTAGAGAGAGAGAATGTGGTGTTTCCTCTGAATAAGACAAGTCTACCATCACTGTTTGAAAATTAAGAGATACATCATTCAAAAGATATTTCTGCACAAACCTTCATTTATTTTTATATTTATTTTTTGTGTCAGTTACTTTTTATGTTGGCACTATTACAATCTATGGACTGTTTTAATGTGACATGCTGAAAGCAATGGCAACATCATTCACCACCCTAAATTGTAATATCCACAAAAAATATTAAAATCTGACTCTCAAAAATATATACCACCTTGCTCTGAAATGCTTGTTGAATTAACATTACCCCTGTTCATGTAACAGGCAAAGCTCTACATTATAAACATTATTTTCAATAAAATTTACTGTACATGTTAGTTAAACTAACTGATCCTTCTTATGTAGGTAGAAATGGGAATTCCTTTAATGTGTGGCCTATTCATAGGCCTTGAAGACTGTTGTGCATTTCTGTTGTATCTGATTGTCATACAAACAGCTACTAAATAGCAAGTTTAGTTATTCCTTTACTGTGCAGATTTCTATGGCCCTTTAAAAGACAACTAATAATAATCCTAATAATCACCCCTCCGTGACTTTATTATGGCCAGAAAATTCTAATGGCCGCTATGACTTTTGCTAATGCTTCTCGCTTCAAGAAATAACATACCGTTATCTATGGAAGTCATATCCATGGAGGTAGACATGAGAGTTGCCAACAGGACCACAGCACCTCAAACTCTGCACACTGTACACAATACCCTTAATGCTTTAAGGACAAGGGCCTGCTTCAGTTTGAGAAAATTGCCAATAACTGTCATGTCTGCCTCCATGGACATGACATCCAGGACTGATGAATGTTATCTCTTGAAGAAAGTCACACGGGCAAATATTCATATTAGGAGGTGTTAGCTTATTTTAAGTAGTACATCAGCACTTAGTTATTCTGACACTAATCAAGGCACATTCTAAGAATCCTAAGTTCTGTCTTTTCCTTCTTAAAGTGGAGCCATCACTCCAAATAAAGTGCCTCCCAAATAATTTTTCATATATCGTTAAGCATAGAAATACTAGTATTATCCAAAATAATTCTGTCATTATTAAATAATCTTACGCGGTCCTAGATGAACAGGCAGACATTAGCGCAGTCATCTTGCCTTAGAGGCATCTGTGTACCTGCGCTGTCCATCCCGGTCTCTTCTACAATTGGTGAGGGGGATTTGCATCGTACCTTAAAGTAGCAGTAAACTTTTTTTTATGAATAAAACAAGGTCACTCCCACTGCTGTCAGATGTTCTACTCAAAATGTATAACAGTTCAAATAATTAAGAAGTGAATTTACTGTGTTTACTTCCTGAAAGTTCTAACTGACAGGAAGTGACAGGCAGTTTCTATCACATTCTGTGGAGAACTGTATATCACTGACTTTCTTGACTTTCCTTTCCATTAGAATGTAACAGTAAAAACTAATTAGAATTTGACCTCTAGAGGGCACTGCTAATGTAAAAAAACATGGGTTTAAACTGTAATAACTCTGGAAATATGAATCTCTTGGCAGTGGGAGTACCCTTATTTTACTCAGTAGGAAAATCAGTACAATATATATTTTCATAAAAAAAGTTTACTGCTCCTTTAAGTTACAGGAAGTGACTGACAGTCAGGCGCACAGATGCCACTAAAGTAAGACGCCTGTCCGTCAGTCTCAGATCAAGTAGAATTTATTAATAATGTTGGATTTTTTCCGGATAATACTAGTATTTCTATGCTTATTGCTATATGAATAATTATTTGGGGGGGCATTTTATTTTGGATAGTTCCGCTTTAAGAATCGAGCACTTCTAAAATCAGATTTGGATGTATGTAAATAAGAGAAATATTTAGTTATATTTGTTCACCTGCTGCTTAATAAGCTTTGTTTTATCATAGCATTACTTTAAGACTGTTGGATTTAGTTATCTAGCCTTAGGGAAAATACATAAAACTTATGGGAAACTCTATATATATAAAACACAAATGTAAAATAAATATATTGAGGGAATAAAGAGCAATGCTCATCCAACAGTTTACCATTAACAATATAAATATTTTTTTTACTTAAATTCAGGACTTGTAATTTTCAAACATTAAATGCTGCTTGGAAGTGATTTGTTTTAGAAATATATATATATATATATACATTTTAAAAGCTATGTAATTTTCTTTAATAAAAAAATATATATTCTGATGTATAACAGTGTTGTCTCAGGCTGTATGTAGAAAAACAATTAAATTTTAATGTATGTTGTTTTTCAGATAACTGATGTCATGTTTCAGTGGTATACTGTGTCCATATTATATGTCAATGATTACTTTGGATTAAAATTACATCTTAATAATATTCACTTTTCTGTCTGTTTTAATTAGTAACATTTGAGGCTATCCATTTATTATGCGAGTTTGAAATCAAATATCTAAAGTATCAATCAAGTTCTTAAAAAAAAAAGTCGTTATCAACCTGCTGCACATTTCTATGGATTTGCCCTTCAAAACATGAAGGCTCGGCTGAGTGCGTGTTTCTATCCATACAGACATTTATGCAGTGAATCATGAATTTTTTATCCAGCTATCTATTCATTTTCAAAAAAGCTATTTTGAAAGGTTGTCAAAAAAGCAAAGTCTAAAATAAAACTGGCCAGATAGGCATTGGCAATGTAAATGAAAATGAGGTTCATTTGCTTACCTAATCAATATTTTATACACAAGTATTTAACATTTTAAAAACATATAATTGATTTACTATCTAGTTTCTAATTTTATTATTTCCAATAAAACATGTAGACTTGGAAGATAATGTAGAAGTGACTGAAGTGGAAAAGGTGATCAAAAGAGTTTTAAGACACAATGAACCAGAGGGGTAATCAGTGAGTGCAATGTAAATATGTTTGAAATGAGAAAGATACTCTGTGAGTTTCATAAGATGAAAATAAAGGTGGGAATCTGGTGAATTGATTAGTTACATTGTTTGAAGAAATACTATTTATCTCATCTGCATATTGCCAGATCTGGACAGTGGGTGATGGGAGAATTACCATAGAATTGTACAGCTCTGAGATGTGGTGTCTGTGGGGGTGATACAGTTTGTAAAGTCATGCACCAATCCTCTTTGTGTAAACAGCACACTCAGGTGCTAGTAGACACAGCTCAGATTCATAGAAAAACGCAGTGTAACACCAATCCTAACCACTTAACCCTAGGGGTATCCAATGCATTGTGAAGTGGTAAACTCACACTGAATAATATATAGCTTTATTGGGTTCCACTAAAGATACCTCAGTCTCTTAGTGTCCTCCCAAACAAATGCTGTAATATAAAGTAACATATATATATATATATATATATATATATATATATATATATAATTACTTAAATGCACTGTAAATAGAATGGTAAAATATGTACAAATCTAGGTTCAACATGTTTTGTCAAGCATGTTATTTTTTTTCAGGAGAGTTTAATAGAGTTTAATAGATAATACATTTCATGGAAGTGTGCAATGTCACTCTGCTGCTGCAAGAACCAATAGGGTACTACCCTGTATAAAAAGTGATATAGATGCATGGGATGGCAATGTAATTCTGCCTCTATATAAATCCTTGGCTCATATAGAATATGGAGTACAGTTCTGGGCACCAGATTTTAAAGAAGACATTGATCTGAAAAAAGTACAGCAGACATGCAACAAAACTGATAAAGGAATTGGAGGATCTGCGTTATAAAGAGATAGACTGGGTTTGTTTATGTTAGAGAAAAGACATGGGTGACATGATTACAATTTACAAATATATTCTAGGTCAATGGGCAGACTAGATGGGCCAAAATTGTTCTTATCTGATGTCAAATTCTATGTTTCTATGTCAATACAAAGATCTCCCAAAGGAACTATTCACTCAAGGAGTTGGGCAAAAACAAGAAGTCATTCACTAAGATTTGAGGAGAAGTGTTTCAACTGAAACAAGGCCAGGGATTTTTTACAGTAAGGGCAGTACGGTTATGGAATTCTTTGCCTCTTGATGATCTACTTGCAGAAACTGTAGTTGCTTTCAAAAAAGTAATGGATACCTTTCTAGCTCAGAACAATATTGAGAATTATTACAGTTGTTTTCAAAGCAGATAGGATGTTGATCCAGGGAAATATCTGATTGCCACTTGGAGTCAAAAATTAATTTTTTACCCACTTGGGGCTTAGGTGGATATGGCTTCAATGTTTTGGGATTTTGTTTTTGCCTTCCTCTGAATCAATAGGGGTGTTCAAGCATGGGCTGAACTTGATGGAAGCATGTCTTTTTTCAGCCTCATCAACTATGTTACTATGTATATTATAATGTTACTATGTATATTACAATGTTACTATGTTCTTTTTGAAGCCAGACATTCCAATAACTGTGCTAATACAACTGACCAGTGTGTGGTAATATTGACCCAACATTTATACTAACTAGCATAAAACACCACTCTGTGCCACCAACAACATAACTAGTACAACATATTTCTGCTTATTTTTAAACTTAACTCAATATATATTAAGATGACAGGTCTTTACGTTCATTTTTAAACATAGCACCAACTCATAATTGTTATATATATATATATATATATATATATATATATATATATATATATATACATATATATATATATATATATGGTAAGCTCATCTCTTTTATGGAACTCACACTGAATAATATAGGGCTTTATTGGGTTCCACTGGAGATACCTGAATCTCTTGGTATCCACAAAAGAGCGTGCGACCACATGACAGTTTAATCATGTCGCCGTAATAAAAATGGTGACATGAGAATCTTGCACTGCATAACAGGGCAAGATTCTCATGTTGCCTACTGAAATGTAGCAGATGTGAAGGTCTGCATTAAAATAAACATTGTTGGATGTGAGTATGCTCTTACTTGAAAACCGCAAATAGCATGCAGTAAGGGTCTTTTAACTGTCAAAGGATTGTAGCCCCTCCTCCCACACCGTGCCCGTTCTCTATTGTTTCCGTCTCATGGCCTCCTTTAAAACAAACAGTCCTCTGCATCTCCAGTCCTACACATGGTCTCCACTAAACAGCAGCAGCAAGGAGTAATCCGTGGCACTGGAATGACTGGCATCACAGCGAGGGCACTGTTCCACGCCGGAGATGCAGAGGACTGTTTGTTTTAAAGGAGGCCGTGAGACAGAAGCAATAGAGAATGGGCACGGTGTAGAAGAGACTGCAATCAATTGACAATGGAAAGAGCCTTACTGCATGCTATTTGCTGTTTTCAAGGAAGCACATACTCGCATCCAGCAATGTTTATTTTATCACAGACCAGCAGACCTTCACATCTGCTACATTTCAGTAGGCAACATGAGAATCTCACCCTGTCATGCAGTGCGAGTTTCTCATGTTGCCATTTTTATTATGGAGACATGGTTAAAGTGTCATGTGGTCATACTCTCTTTTGCGTGTGGCCTTTTAAAAGTAAACCCAGTCTGTTAGTGTCCTCCAAACCAAATGCTGTACTATCAGGTAACATAGAATTAACTGAATATATATTATATTATATATTATATTACATATTATATATTAAGACGACAGGTAATCTTTAACTTCATTTTTAAACATAAACACCAACTCATAATTTTTTTTTATTTTATATATATATATATATATATATATATATATATATATATATATATATATATATATCTTTGTGGTTGGTAAAAGCACTCACTCAAACAAATGTCAGATGTCCAGGTGCACAATCCCAAAAATAATAATATAAGATAAATAAAGAGGGAAGCACCCATGGGACTTTTAGCAAGCAAAAAATGGTGACATTTATTGGTCAAAGTTTCAGTCCATCATAGGCGGTTTTGAGAAAGGTCCCTGTGAGGATCAAAACGTTGACCAATAAATTTCACCTTTTTGCCTGCTGAAAGTCCCAGGGGTGCTGACCTCTTTATTTATTATATATAAATATCCTATATAATAATTCGCTAAGGATGTTTGTCAGATGCAGTCATGCGCAGTAGAGACGGCTGTGCTTGCTGCAGTCATGCACAGTAGAGACTGCCCGCTCCACGGCTGATACGGAGCGGAGTGCTCAGAGAGGACTACTGTCTGAATTCTGAGCGCCCGCTCTGTTTCAGCAGCAGCACGTTCAGGCAGTCAGTACTGCGTATGACTGCAGAGCGGCCAGTGACAAGAGAGAGAGAGGATCCGATCACCAGCCGTGGTTGCTGGGTGGCACTGTGGCCCGTGTACACAGGCTTTTCAACTAGTATATATATATATATATATATATATATATATATATATATACCATATTGTCAATTAGATCAGGGATAGGATGTTATCAGTGCTTCAGCTGTTGATGGACTATGATTCACATCATTCTCACCAGCCATGGCCATCTGAGGATGATGGAACATGTAGTCCATTAGCACCTGGATGGCTGCAAATTGCCAGCCTCTGCATTAGGCCATGCAGTCCCCCATCGCTAGTAATATGGTGAATTTATGGATTATATTCAAATTAACAGATTACAGAGGTGAGAATTAGGCTAGGTTGAAATGGATGACATTAACACAGTTTTTTGTACTCTATGCTAAGAACTAGGAGATCACTAATAGGCTACTGTCACTGGGGACTTTTCCATGCATTAATATAGCTTGTTGCCCTAGTGAACATAGCCTATGCACAAAAAAATTCTGTGGCAAACCAACTGCACTTTAGGTATTGCACCTTAGGCATTGATTTAAATGGGGGTTTTAACACAGTTGTAACTACATGAGGTGCAGTTGTATAGGAGCCCAACATCCAATGTGGCCAAATCTGCTCCAGGGTCCCATGGTCCGACATGTTCCAGTTATGCCTCTGTGAAAATATTTTTGTGATAGAAGGCCTAAAAAAATGTTTGCACTGGAGCCCACAATAAATAGTTACACTGCTGTTTAACTAATTACTCCACTGTACTTTGTACATATGGTATTGAAAATTCCAGATATGTGCAGTAGGCATAGCAGTTCATAAATAAGCCAAGAAACAAAAAGGATCTAAGGTTTGTCAGGAGATACCGGACAGACAAAACTGACCATGTGGTCTTCATCTGTTTTTTCATTCAAATTATTACATGTCAAAAATGCTTATGACAATGCATGTAATATTGCTGGTGCCAGTGTATAAATTACTGCTGGTGCCATTGTCTGTAATGTTGCTGATGTCATTATGACATTATTTTGTATTTGTATTGATAAGTTTTAGCACAATGCATGGCAATAAAATGGGTAGATCTAAGAGACTGATGAAGTGTTAGCATGTGCTTGGCAAATGTACCTCAAATACTCTGTCTGTTTTATCTCCTTTGTATGGTACCTACACCCTTCAAAAATGTTAGCTATCCAGCTCTGCTTGAAATTATCTGCTCATCCAGGAAACAACCATGAAACAACTCTGTGGACAATAAAGTCCTGTCTTGTCCACGTAGTAGTAATGAATGAGAGAAGTTCCAGGCCAAGGCGCAGATGAAGAAGTACATCTGTTAGCAGTAGATACAAAATATGCAACTAGTAAAGAGGGCCCCATGGGCCACCCTGGGGCCAGTTAGAGTCCTTACATTAACACCTTGTAGGCAGGATTCTCCTCAGAGCAACCTGACTATGATACATTTGGAGGGCCCCATTAATGTAGTAGACACTATAAAAAAAGCTGGGCATCCTAAGGCCGTTCAGTTTTTCAGGACTACAGTTCCCATAATCCCTAGTCAGATATTGGCTGGCTAGGGATAATCGGATATGTAGTCTGAACAGCAGTGTTATAGGCACTACAACAAGGGATGGGAAACCTTTTTTTCCTCCTGCCACTGGTTGGCAGGGGATGGTGGGGAATGTAGCTCTAAACAGCTGGAGAGCCTTAATAATATAAGAGGCAATGGAGGTGCTATAACCAGGCTGTACAACATGCAGCTCTTCAGGGAGACACTTCCTGTCATCTCCTGCCAGCAGTTGGCTGAATGGGGGTGGTGGTACATGTTGTCCTGAACAGTCTCAGGTTCTAAACTGTCACTGGTGCAGTAGTGAAACGTATCAGGGCCCAGACACTTTAGGGGCCCATTTTTAATGCTGACAATATAAATGTTTAGGATTTTAGGATTTTTGAGTACTTTGCAGTGAACTGGGCACTTAATATTATTTTGCACCAGGGCCTTCAATTACTATGGCTGCCGCTTTTGGCTACTCATGCACTGTAGTGACATTACGAAAATACATTTCTGAGAAGTTATCTAATACTATTATCTGATAAATGATTTTGGGTTCACTGATCTCCAGAGGTGTTTTGTGCTCCATTTTTTATCTTTTTTATTTATTTTGTATTTTTTTTGTGCCTTAATGGTGACATTAAAATGCTTCAGGAAGCAACAACATGATGGTAGGACCCTCTTGAACCTTCAGATCTTTCCAGTTGAAGGATATTGTTTTGGTGACTTTTGATTCAATTTTCATATATGCATTGGAGCTAGGCGTCTAATATTATTAATCTGTTTCTTAATTAATTTATCAGTCTATTGTTAAGATTTCCAATAAGTTGTACGTAGAAATACATGAAGCTTCATATGTCACCTAACGATGCCTGGTGTACAATTGTAGTTAAACGTGGCAGAGGTTTTATTACCATGGAGGGGAGAATTGATAATGTCAGTCTGAGAAGGAACAGTAGCTAAATGTTAAAGGGATAGTAATTTTTCACAATAAAAGCAGCTCCAATTAATCTTCATAGTATTTGAGCCATAGAGAGTATTATTTCAATTCTGTCAGAGTTGTAGTTCAAGAGTAATTGAATGATAAAGTATCCCCCTCCTGCTCCTTTTACCTAGTTTAACACTGCTCACCTCAGATGTGGAGTCTGGTCCATAGATCAAACAGATAACAGCAGGGAACAATCTTCTTCTGAGAGAACAATGAAAACCCTGCCCCCTTGGTAGGTTTTTCAGCTTTTTCCTATATCTTAATTGAAGATTGTCTCTCTCTGCAATCTACCTGGGCACCTCCCTGCTGCCTGAGCTGAACAGTGTTATATAAGGGGCGGGAGGGGATACTTTATCATTCAATTACTCTTGAACTACAACTCTGACAGAATTGAAATAACACTCTCCAAGGCCCAAATATTATGATGATTAATTAGAGCTGCTTTTATTATGAAACATTACTATCCCTTTAAGAGCAGATGTAGTTAAACATAGTAGAGGTCTTATTACCAAGGAGCAGAGATTAGACCTAGTCAAGATACGATACTCAGGAAACAATAAGGAACCCAAATCAATGACTGCTAGGTCTCTGGAGTAAAGCTCAATAAACTGGCAAACTGGGGAATGTTCAGACAGGCTTATATATCCCAGGACAGATCAAGACTGTCAAGAGGAGCTATCGAGCACCAAGGCAGTGCAGTGAACACAGCAACTGCCTCCCATTCGGACAGTTCAAGAGTTAAATCCTAATATGATGTACTAACATAGATGCAAAAAATATTATTAAATATTAAAAAAGTCATAATTGCTATTTGTTTTGTCACACTTTTAAAATGTTAATTTATTAAACCTTTTATGGCTTGAATTACAAAAGCCTCAGCAATTCCATTGTTACCCCATAGAGCTGATACAGTGTACAACAGGGTAAGCCAGTGGGAAAGTGAGATAATACAGATAAACCGCATTCAATAGTCACTCCATAAAGGAGACTCTGATCCTGTATGGGTGACTCCAATTAAAGGGAATTCCATGCCTATCTGTAGGAGAAACATTACTTAATCATAAGACATAGTCCTCATTACAACACACCGTATTTATGGGGAAATTTGTAACGATCACTAATTCATTACCCCTCTCAAACTTAACTCATACTTCATTCACTCTCCTAACCATAAAGGGCTATTATAGAGTCAGTAAAAGACTGTTTTCATCCCCTGGCTGTGCCCTCAGAGCTAGGAGAATAGCTTTTCCATAGCTCATGACACATTCTCCACCATTTTTCAGTGCAGATCACTGAGACTTGCGCAGCTGCATGAGCTAATACGTTGTCATGGGCATCTATGGGGCTTGTATGGTGAGGTGTTCCAATGAGTACTCAGTAAGTTGTTGTTGTTTTTTTTACCTTCCTCTGGATCAGCAGGGTTGATATGGCATGTGCTGGACTTGATGGACACATATCTTTTTCAGTCTCATCAACTATGTTACTATATGGTATCCCTAGTTGGGTACAGACTACTGACAAGGAACAGGGGAAAAATGTAAATTTCCAAAATTCCCACTGATTTAAAGGGATAGTAATACTTCGTTTTAACTTTATTTTATTTTGTAGGCATTAAAAAAACATGAAGAATGATATAAGTCTGATCTCTCAAACCTTTATGGTTTATGAGATATTCACAAGCAAAGTTTCCCCCTCCCGCCCCTTTTACCTAGTGTAAGCCATCTCTTCTCAGATGTGGAATGCAGTCTATAGACCAGACAGATAACAGAAGGGGACACTCTTATTCCTATGAAAACAATGAAATCCCTGCCCCCCTTGACAAGCTTTTCAGGTTTTTCCCTTATCTTAATTGAAGATTGTCCCTCTCTGCAGTCTACCTGGGCACCTCCCTTCTGCTCTAGCTGAACAGTGTTACATCAGTAAAAGGGGCAGGAGGGGGACACTTTGTCATTGAATTACTCTGGAACTACAACTCTGACAGAACTGAAATACCACTCTCCAAAGTCCAAATACTATGATGATTAATTAGAGCTGCTTTTATTATGAAACATTAATATCCCTTTAAAAGCAGATTTTTAATCCTTTGCTAGAAAGCTAGAAAGGTCTCAAATACATTGCAAAGTGAGGCTAGTATTCACATGTTTAACCTTTTCAGTGCCATAGGGGTGCAATGCACTGAAAGTGTTAAAAGGACCTAATAACTCAAAGGGCATTTTTGTCCCATCTGTTGCAGTTTGTTGGTCCCACAAATGGAACATTTATACATATGGGCAAATCCTATATAATAATTCGCTAGGATGTTTGTCACGATGCAGTCATGCGCGGTAGAGACTGCCCGCGTTCAGCCAGTCTCTACTGCGCATGATTGCATAGCTTGAGTGAGATGACGCAAGACTGCATTGAGTGGAGCAGTGAGGTAGTGGCCGCTTAACCCTTTGAGTACCCCTCTGGCACTCAAAGGGTTAACATTACCCAGACCTTGGCCCGTGTACATGGGCTTTTACACTAGTATATTATATGGTCCATTTCCCCAAAAACTTAAAATACGTTTATATCGTACTGGCACATTTTTTCAGGAAACATAAACCTGTATCTCTGAATATTGCAATATGTTCTTTCATAAAAGTGCCAAATGTTAGTAAAGCAAGAAGTATGTAAACTGACTCCAGAAAAAGACTTAATAGTGGTTATGATGAAAATCCGATAGATGCACAGCTGGACTGCCAGACTTGATGCTTGTAGGGTCATATAGAGAGAAACAAAGTGGTGTATGTACCATGGCAAAGCCACACTAAGTCAGGCATTGGAACTGATTATTTTGTTGTTACCCTTGTCTAACAGCAACTTACTAGGTTATAGATCTCTCTCTTAATGCCACTTGCACCAGGTGGAGGACATTGAGGTAATCTGTAGGCATTTTAGGGCTTTCCTTTAAGCCTGCTTACTATGCTAGATACAAAACAAAGAATAGAGGAAAGGGCATGAGTTTACTCCATTTCCCTGTGCACATTATGGAGGTGACATACAGGACTTCCTGGTAATGGTGACTATCCGCCAATATGCACTAGCACTACAGTGGTCATACACTCTAGTACATACCATGGAGTGCAGCCACTATCGTTAGTGACTAACAGCAATGGGGCTACAATGGTGAATTTACACATTTACCCCAAAAAAGAGCTGGAGGTACTAAGAATATATAGAGCCATGCTGGAGCAAACCACCTGCACCTTAAGGGATAAATACAAATTCTTCTGAATTCTGATTAATATAAATGGGGCTTTTAACATTTTGAAAGTTTTAGAGGACTCCAAAGCACCTCTTTAGCATGCAGAGGGTTACATTGGGGAATTTGTATTTGCCCACCATGGTTCAGTTGGCTTGCCCCATAATTGCTCCAGTTTCTTAGTATATCCGCTTCAAAGGGCAGGAATTGTGTGACACACCCACTTTCCCTTAA
Source organism: Rhinophrynus dorsalis (assembly GCA_037306005.1). NCBI lineage: Eukaryota > Metazoa > Chordata > Amphibia > Anura > Rhinophrynidae > Rhinophrynus > Rhinophrynus dorsalis. The sequence goes on along the minus strand of CM074724.1, from coordinate 348,316,298 downwards.
GGGACAAATAAAATTCCCCATTGATTTAAATCCTGGTTTAACCATTTTACTGCTAAAAAGGTCTCCAGATGTGGGTTTAAAAGCACTATTTAATTAATTGAGAATTGTAAATTGTTTCTGTTGTGTAGGTGTATTGCTGCAGTATTTTGCTTTTGTAATAACTCAAATAAAATGATCTGTAATCTGTACCAGGTCAGTACCAGTGCTGCACAGAGCCACCATAGATATCAGTGGAAAACCAACAGGAGTTATCCAATCAGGAGTGGATTTACATAGGGGGCATCCCAGGCAAAAGCACTCCAGTAGCCCTTTGCTCCACAAATGGCTGCACCACCACACCAACGAAATGCATTAGCAAACCTCTCTAGCATCCAAGGGGCTATATTATGGTCAATAAAGGGGTCTGTAAACTGCTAAATAAACAGATCTCCGTAAATTAGAGCATTAGAAGTCTTCTGGCCACATCTACAACTCCGAATGTGGGTGTGGCAGGCACAGCTAAGGTGCCCCTCAGAATTTTCCACTCTAGGCAGTTGTCTACTTTGCCTAAAGGGAAATTGGGTCTTATGACCAGTTATCTAGAACCCCCCTGCACTCTGTTGTCCCTGTCAGACCTGAGAGGAACTGAACTTAACACTCCAATCATTAAAAAGATTTTCATTTGTTGTAGACAACCTGCAGGCCCCAGTTATTCTTAGAATGTAACTCCCATTATTGGCAGGCTAAAGATGACGGGAACAAGATCATAACATTTCCATAACACCATTTACAACCTTTTGGAAATATCATTCTATATTTATTTATTTATTTATATTACATTTATTTTTCATTGGTGTGCTGCAGTTTGTGTGTATACCTCTTTTTATATTGTTTTACCCCTGAGTGCCAGAGTGGTATTCAAATCATTGTGTTGCAATGTGTTGGGTACCGCTCTGGCAATTAAAAGGTTAATGCAGATTGTGGGCTGGGAATTCAGTTACACCAGATGGGTGTCTGCCTTCTATCCTTTCTTCCCAGACCATAATGGTTTCCATTTACACAATGATTTGATTGCTAGGAAACATTAAATCTGATTGCACAGTGATCACAACATTCTATATTTACTATTGCAGCTGCAAAAATGTTGTTGCAGTGGAACCCTTTAGACTGAATTGATATATTTGTGTAACCAACAATCAAAATCTTTAACCCCTTGAATGCTACAGAGATCTCCAATTCATTGCTTCGTAACATACTGGAGACCTCTATCATCCTAAGGGTTAATATGAAGTGTAGATGAAAGCCAACTGTTAATGATTAAAATATTACCTTGATATTTTATCAGGTGACAGCAGGTAATGCTTTTTTTCCTTAGGGGGTATGTTACAGTGAATAATACAAGAGCAATCCAATAGAAAACAAAATTAAAGATGCAAAGTGTTTCAGTCTTCCATACCACATTCATAATCACAGAATATTACACACACACACTGTCTAACCCTCCAGCCAAGGGGTTTTGCAATAAGGAACAGCCCTACAATAGGATGAAACAATGCAAAACTTTGTTGCAGATAGATAAGTTCAATCAGAATCTTACATTGAAAGGGTTCTTCACACAGATGGGGTCTGAGAAATCCATTGAAGTGTAAAAACAATTTCATCCCACAAGCCCTTCTATAAATATGTTTTAAAGAATGGTTCAGAAGGAAGTACATCTGGCAGTAGGAGTCAGAATATCTGCAATAAATAAGTAAAGTGACCTCCAAAGAGATGAATGGAAAGTACATAAGGACCTTTGTATGTACAACAAAAAAGTCATCCACCCTGAAGAACCCTCGAGGGTGTACAATTATATTGGCTAGGAGTAGTTTGTTACAAAACACAGTAACATGCTTATGTCAAGTTCAGCCAATGCCATATCACTCCTGTTTATCCAGAGGATGGCAACCCTCCCACCCCCCATTGAAGACATTTCCAAATGGGTAAAAAAAAATCCTTCCTGACTTGAAATAGGAGTAGGATGTTTCTCTGGCTCAACATCCTATCCACTTTGAAGCAAACTGTCATAATTCTCAGTATTCTTCTGTGCTAGATAGGTGTCCATTACTTGTTTGAAAGCAGTTTCAATATCTCCAAACACAGCAACCTGAAGCAAAGAATTCCATAACTTTACTGCTCTTACTGTAAAAAAAAACCCTGTCTTTTAGTTTAAACATCTTTCCTCTAGTCTCAATGGATGACCTCTTGTTCTTTGCTCATCTCTTTGTGAAAATAGTTCCTTGGAGAGTTCTTTGTATTAACCTCAAATATTTTTGTAAATTGTGATCATATCACCCTTTAGACATCTCTTCTCTAATGTAAACAAACCCAGTTTTTTAATATCTCTTTATAACTCAGATCCTCCAATCCCTTTATCAGCTTTGTTGCCAAACTCTGTAATTTTTTCCTGTTCAATAATGTATTTTTTAGAACTGGTACCCAAAACAGTACTCTATATTCTAGATGAGGCTTTACCAAGAATTTATATTTAGGCAGAATTATATTCTCATCCCATGTATCTGTACCCCTTTTTATGCTCTGAGTGACACTGCACAATGCTGTGAAGTCTATTTTCTATCAGTACTCCTAAATCTTTCTCTAATGAGGATTCCCCATTTAGTCTATTGTACACTGGGGGAGGCCTGGACCACTATCTACAGCCTGTGATATAGAGCTTCCCAACATAACTAAAGGATGCATACACATTGATGGCCATGCTGCAAATTTTTGAATTACTAGAAGGTTAAATTAATCTAGCCACACATAATATAAATTGTTTGTATGCAAAAATTGAACACAGAAATGTTAAAGTTCCAGAGAACTTTAACAATTTCCAGGGCCTCAACATTGAATTTGTTCTTCCATTTTGTGTGACAGTACCTTCAATAGTGTCATGAATCAATGAATGCCAATGCCTTTAGGATCAAATATGCATCTGAGAAGAAACTGGATCCATACACAAATAATATCCTGCAATATTATCACGATATCACTGATAGTATATATGGAGGTAGCATAGTGGAAAATGAGAGTAATTTGTCTGGTAGCATCAGGTTCCAAAGACCAAAGGAGATCAGTTTTTTGGATGTAAGGATAATCAGAAAGGAGAGAGAACTGATTTTTTAATTGTATAAAAAAGAGAAATACTCTCCCATCATCCAATATTTCTGAGATCGTCTAATAAAAGGCCTACCATAGTTACAGTTTTTAAGGGTATTATGTCTGAAATCTACAATGAAACCTAGAGAATCCCATCTGATGGAAATGGAAGAGAGATTTCTGTCAATAAGACACAACAAAATGTTTTAGAAATGGCAAAGTAGATATTTCTACATTTGAGGTGACAAGAAAAGAGAACCTGGAAAGCTTTTTTTTCTGAAGTTTGCACAGCAGCAGGGAGCATCAAAAGGATTTTAAAGAAGGAGTGGCACATCATATCCACAGATACTACCTAACTAACCAAATCTTTTAAACCTTTGAGTGACAGAGGGGTATCCAGTGCATTCCTAGAAGAGGTCAAACATCAAGGCGATAGGTGACATTGTTCAGGAATGTATTCTTCCTGAGCTTGACATCCTTAGAAGTAGATTTGATTTACCAGCATCTGAATTATATCCATACCTACAATCAAGGCATTGTGAAAACAAAATCAGCGGTAATTATACTTACCGCCAGTCTAAAAAAAGCCCATAGGAAACAACTAAAAACAACGTGCAATTAGTATCCTATTATGCACGCTCAGTATTACCACCTGTTTTGTGGTTACATTTAAGTCAGAAATTTTGTGCCTCAGAGGTTGAGGAGTAGAAGCCATAACGACAGTTTCAAAACCATCGTTGTTCGAACAAAAGCAGTGCAGAATACAGTATACAGCATAGAAATCAGACATAAAGTTCCCCCTTCGACATATTAACCTCCCCTTTTAAAAGTCGACTACAGTGCTTTCTTTCACCATATTAATTCAACAAATATTGTTCAGTCGACAATTAACCCTTCTCCTTCCAAATCAGACTTACAATGCTTTCTTTCAGCACATTAATCCGACAAATATTGTTCATAGTCGACAATTAACCCTTCCCCTTCCAAAACCAACTTACAGTGCTTTCTTTCAGCACATTAATCCGACAAATATTGTTCATAGTCGACAATTAACCCTTCCCCTTCCAAAACTGACTTATAGTGCTTTCTTTCACCATATTAATTTGACGAATGTTTTACATCCGACATTTTAACCCCTCCCCCTTGACAGGTCAACTACAGTGCTCCCATGACTTTCTTTCACCATTTTATCCGACATTTTTCTTTTCCTATTATATTTGACATGCCCTCGTATTTTGTATTGCAAGATTAACCCTATAAGTACCAGAGAGGTATTGTAATGTGTTTGCTACCCCTCTGGTACTCATAGGGTTAATAGGCAACCTGTATACGTATAAAAAAAGGTGTTTGTTTTTATTATATATGTAATTTGTGTGAAAATGTAATTAAATATTTAATTTATGAGTAACAATGATTTTCTTTTTTTTAAATTACATACGTAATTTGCATTAAAAAAGTACTTCAGACCTCAAGAGGGGTATCATGACCCCTCATGACACCCCCCTAGCATGGTGGAGACAATTGCCCCCTTTACTAATTAAAGAGCATATAACCTATGTTAATTATATATGGTATATAAAATGGTAATGTTTTAGGGTCAACATTATCATCATTATTAAATATGACAAACAAAAGCATAATTACTATTTGTTTTGTACTGTTCTTTTAAAGGTGAATTTTTATTAAATAGACATCACAGTGTGTAAAAAAAGCTGGATTTATTCAAACAGACAAATATACACTAACAAAAAAGTGATCATGGAACATATTTGAGAAATACAAATACTCCCAGCATCTTGGAGGCTGATGTACTAAGAGGAACTGGAGCAATTCTCAAGCAAACAATCAGCACCACATAGAATAAATATATAAAAAATATCCATTAATATAAACGTGGCTTTAAACTTTTGAATCCTAGAGATATTTCCAGTGCATTACAAAGCAATGTGTTGGAGACTTCACTAAAATTCAAGAGATTAAAGGCAACATTTAAATCAATAAGAGTCTCCAATAAAGAAGATGGTTTTCCACATAATTGATCATAACTAGATACCTCTCTAGCATCCAAAGGGTTAACTGACATTGCTATTCTATCACTGGAGACATACACATTTTAGTTTTTCACGTTTATCCAACATTCTGGCACTCAAAGGGTTAAGCAGAGAAAACATGGCTGATGCAAGGGAATTTGCATCGTGGGTGGACCCTCATGTTAGCGTGTGCTCTTCCCCACAATGACCAGAGTGTTACAGTCCACACTCTGAAAAAGGTTCAGAAATGTATAATTTACATTAGAATGAACAAATGCAGAACTTGCAATAAAGAAAAAACTATGATTCAAACAAAATAACCCACTCGGCATTCAATCAACAGGGAAATTAAACTATATAATTTAAAATTCAGTGTGTGCAGCTTTTGTTTTAGCCAAAAAAATATTATTGTACCCCATGACGTTAATACTGATGTACCATAAATATGCTTTTACCTGTATTTGAAAGGTCAGCTATTACCAGGATAGGCCTATAGTCGGGGGGAGCAGACCCATTGTGAAGCCAGAGCTACACAGTAAGAGCCCCATTTGACCAAAGAGGGAAGCGAATAGGGCTATGGAAATAGACATTCTCCCTCGAGACAAAGGACTGAATCACAAGACTTAAATCTGACAGATCAGTCTCTGGTTCTGCTCAATGCAGCCCCCATAGATCCTCTTCTTTGGGATTGAAAGCCCAAAAGCAATGTTCACCCTTAATGGTTTATAAGAGCCATTTTAGGCTGCACAGTACCAAGCTTTTTATTATGTTTGCTCCCATAGGAGCAGACATAGTGAATTTGATAATTGCCTTTTAACTGGGAGTCTTGATAGGATTTCATGAGTCAAAGGGTGTTTCCATGAATGAAAGAACCCCTGAGAAAGTCAGTACTGATGTAGAGATGATTTATTGGACCCATTTGTTTCTTAAAGTGAAAGAGGTGCTTCAGAGCAGCTGAATTATTTCATTTTAGGAACAAGGACACAGCTCACAAAAATCTCATATTATATTATATAATATAAAAAATCTATATTCATTCAAGAAGACAAAATGTACACACAAAAAAGTAATCAAAGAGCATATATGAGAAATGAATACTCACAGAACAGTGGTTGTGGGTTCTGCACACACATTTCCTCAGTCCTGTTTCTCAGTAAGTGTTGGGCTTCCAATTTAATTCTTTTTATACAATTATATTGTCAAATATATGAAACACTTGGAGGGGAAGAATTGCTAATCATCAAGCTCCAACCTTTTTAGCTATATATGGTTCTATTTAAGTGAGTCCTCAAGTCTTCTGGGATGGAAGGATGGGAGGAAGATCAAGAGAAAAAGTGGACAGAGCTTGTAGCCTTAGAGGTTGATGCAGAGAGATAAATGAGAGCAATTCTGGAGCAAATTATCTTCAGTATAGGGAATAAAAAAAATCACAAAATGCCCTTTGTTTTAAATGGGGCTTTTAACAAACTTGAATGTCAGAAATTCCTTATACAAATTGTGAAGCAGACCTCTAACATCCAATTTTTTGTGTATACAACCCATAGTATGGCTTTTTTCCTTCTTAAATAAATGCAATATTTTATTTTGCAGGGTTATCGCAAGGTGCTGGAAACATTCCTTAAAGAGTTTCATCCATGCTGACTTAATAGCATAAAGCAGTTCCTGCACATTTGTCAGCCACACCTCTGAGATCTGGAGACTGTGTAGGCCATTGGAGTATACTGAACTCACTGTCATGCTCATGGAACTGCTTGACATGATGAGTGCTTTGTGGCATGGCACCATATCATGCTGGAAGCATCCATTTGAAAAATGGTATACTGTGGCCATTAAGGAATGTACAGAATCAGCAACAATGTTTGGGTGTCATTCAGATTGTGATAATTTTGTATTAATGGGCCTAAGATGTGCCTAGAACACATCTGCAACACCATTAAACCACCCCCATCCTGTACCATTGCCACAAGACAGGATGGAGTCATAGATTCATAAGGCCTATGTCAAATTCTGACACAAACATCTGTATGTTGCAGTAGAAATAGAGATTTCTCAGACTACACATCATTATTTCAGTCGTCAGTTGTCCAGTTTTGGTGATCATGCTCGCTGTAGCCTCATCTTCATGTTCTTAGCTGACAGGAATGGAACATGGTGTGATCTTCTTCTGCTGTAGCCCAACCATTGCAAGGTTGAATGTGTTACACGTTCAAAGATGGCCTTCTGCACACCGCTATTGTAAAAAGTTAATAATTATTTGTGGCCTGTCATCAGCTTGAGTCTAGCCATTCTTCTCTGACCTCTCTGATTGACAAAGTGTTTTTTGCCCAAAGAACTTTCGCTCACTTGATGTTTTTTGTTTATTGCACCATTCTCTGTTAACACTAGAGACTGTAGTGCATTAAAATCACAGGAAGCTCTGGTTCCATTCAGAGGACGCTAAAAGTTGGGCAAAATTAATGCAAGACATGATTGTTCTGTCTCACTGTGTTCCCTCTCCTGGTAGACTCTTTGGGATAGGTCCCATCAATTAGATTACACCCTCTTATTGAAGCTGTTTTACTCTGCATAAGGAATTGTCTTAAGGGACCCACCTTTTCACTCCAGTCTCCCCAGCTGTTTCTCTGATCCACTATTTATCATTCCCACCAGTAATGGAGAGCTATGCTTTTGCTATCTGGATACAAAGAGGCAAACTTCAGCCATCCCATCTTATCAAAGAAGGTAGCTTATTGACCTTCAGGGAAATCTGCATGAGCCTGGACATTCCTGCCTTGGCGGCATGGCACTACAGGTAGCTGCACAGTTTTCTCTCTTTTTATCCACACAAACAAGAATTCTTTAACTCCCTCATGCAATTTGAGTTGGCGTGTGATGCCCTTTCTATGCCTCAGCTACCTATCTCGAGTTTATATTGTATGTTTCTACAATCATTCTCAGACCATTCCCAGCTGTTGTCACAATGCCTCAATGTTTCCTTAACTGCTGCATGGTCCCTGGCCATTCACTATCCAATTAAGTACACTAGAAATGTCTGAATATATCTTACTCAATCTCTGGCCCTGCATGGACAGCCAGGCAAAATGAAATTATATTTCCATCTTCTAAAAGCAGCAAAAATGTACATTCCGGTCAGATGGAAACAATCTTTATCTCCTGTTAAAATTGACTGGGTGGTTAGATCTACTAACATGATTTTACAAAGCTTAACACAGTCTATACTTGGCAAACCTCATGACTTTGGAGAAGTGTGGACCCCGTGGATTAGCTATTACACACCCCAAAGCCACTAGGGATCACCTTGAACCTATCCCCACCTCTTTGATTTTTGAATGGTGTGGCAAGGGCTTGCAACTGTTTCATTCATATGTAATGTGATACTCTTCTCAAACTCTGCATTTTACCTCTGCTTTTAAAAAAGTATTTCAAGAAGTATTTCAAAAAGAAAAAAAAAATTCCAGGAAGCTACCTGTCTGTCATTCTGGTAACAGTTTGGTCAGTCAACAACTAAACCTCTTGACCATGTCTGCATACTTTATATATTGAGTTGGTGGCCACATGATTTTCTGTTTAGCTATTTGTGTTAAAGTGATAGTAATGTTAAGATTGTTGAAAACAGAAACTTGTAGTATAAATGCTAATAAAATGTGTGCTGCAAGTTATTTATGTTATAACCTGTTACATTTCCAGAAAATTATGTATTTATGTACCTTTTTTTAGTCATTCGGCAGCCATCTTTGTTTCTCCCCTGATCAGGCTCGTTCTCGCTCTGATCACCAAAATGTGCGCGTTCCACACTAAAGGGGAGGAGGGAAGGTCAGCTTTCGTAGTGTGTGACGTACAATATTAAAATAGGCTTCCTCTTCATAGGCTTGGTATTGGCTGTCATGTAGTATCAATGCGCCTAGTGTACTTGGCTGAGAAGGAAAAAGTCCCAGATTGCTGCAAGCGCTTGGATACACAGTTTACAGGGAAGGAGCCCATAGGTAAGAAAAAAAAACACTATTCCGGGGAGTTGTACTGTTTGCTGTGTTTTAGACAATAATGTGAGCGCTATAGCATGTCAGCGCTATATAGATTGACTGATTAAAATAAAGAATTCTATGTATGCCAGTCAGCTCTACTGTCTGCTGTTTTGCAGCCCATAATGGAAGCGCTATAGCATCTCAGCGCTAAACAGATTTGCAGGGAAAAAAAAAGACAAGTATGATTGCCGGTCAGCTGTACTGTCGGGTGTCTTGTTGCCCATACTGTCAGCTCTATAGCATGTCAGCACTACATAGATTGCCACATTACAATTAATACATGTATGTACGCCGGTCAGCTTCACTGTCTTCTGTCTTCTGTGTAGTAGCCCATAATGGAAGCGCTGTACCATGTCAGCGCTATATAGATTGGCAGATTAAAAAAAAGAAATATATGATTGTCGGTCAGCAGTACTAAGAAAGTGTCCACAGAGTAATTTAGGCTTCTTTAATATCTACAAGGAAACTTGATCAAATTAACATTCAGCTTTCATAAAATGAATTAGAAAATCATGAGGAAAGTTGTTTAAAGCAAATTTAGGGCTTGAAAGGAAATATATAGAAGCTACTGAACTAAGGACTTGAGCAATTCTATAGTAAAACAATTGCACCATAGGGTGCAAATTCCCATTGCTTGAAAAGGTGCTTTTAATCTTTTGGATTCCAGAGAGGTCTCTACTTAGCACTGAAGAGGTTAAAATAACAATTTAAAGAAATGGGAATTTTTATTTGTCTCCCATGGAGAAGTTGGGTTGCCCCCAAAATCAGCTGCATAAATGTGAATTCACTGTCATCTAATTATTCTAATATTTATTTCCCTTACAAAACTTTGAAACTTGCCTTGAAATTGATTGAGTAAAATACATCAGATAACTGTTTCAACAAAAAAACATACTTTTCTGTAATTTAATTATAATAAAATAATGTCCATCTTTGTGAGGTTTTGCTGAAACATAAAAGCAAAACTGTTGGGAACATTAACATCATGTGCAACAGATTTATAAGAAGTGCAAAACAGCTCCAGATTTCTTAACCTGAGCAGCGGTATCTACACTCAGATATTCTGAATAGTTACTGTACTGGGAACAACTAAGTAAAACCTCATGCCAGGTCAGAATGTTATCAGCTTTGTTCATGATGCATTACACCACTTCTGGTCACAGTAGACTGGGGTAAAACATTGCATTAAAAAACAATATTTTATGGGACTCCAAATGAAGACCAAACGTGGCCTGTCTGATGAAAGACAGACAGACAGACATTTTTACATAACATGAATATTGCCACTGCTGGAGATGCATTATTAAAATTGTATAACATAAAAAGACTGAGATCAGAATGTCCCTGCATGAAAATATATTGTATTTTATTTTATGTCTTTAGGTTCGTGGATAACAAATAACCCTTTGAGTGCTAGATGGGTCCGCAAGACACTCAAAGGGTTAAGGCAATGATTGAGGCTACTCAGAGCACATTTCCGCTATTTTCTTGCTGACCCTTAAGCCTGTGACATCAGACTGTCGCCCTTTTGATTCGGGTGACATTCTGATGTTGCCCTTTTCATGCAGGTGACGTTCTGATCTCTGTGTTTTGATAGTCGGCAAACAGAGGGCGTCATTTCAGTAGTAAACCAATTTTATCATGGTGCTGTTGCTGCTTCTCTCTGTGCCAGAGCACTCATAGATAGCAAACAGTACCAGCATTAAAAGTTATGGGCTCAAAAACAGCTGCCCTTATACTCATACCAAAAATCTATCCTGCACAGCAGTAATATTTGAATGAAATATCTCCCAGCAGTCGGGAGCCCTTGTTTTATTCAACATATATCTCTCATAATAAATATTACTATTCATTAAGGCTAATATGACTTTCTGCTTTGGTACATTTAGTAATTCTATATTTTCATCTATAACCAATGGTATATTCATTAACTTTACTACCATAGCAGTGAGCTTGGCATGTGATATGAGGGCCAAAGAAGCCAGAATAGCATTTGTGTAGTCATTACAAATAAATGATATACTTAAATCTCTGTACCTTAAAGCCCTAAACTGTTCTTTTCATAAACACAAAGAAACATATATACAAAGAAAAGAGTAGAGCAATTTTGGGGTAGACCAACTCTACCATAGGGCAAAAAAAATAAAATTTGAATTGATTTAAATAGGAATTATAACTTCCTGAATGCTAGAGGGGGGTCTCCCTCCCAAAGCTTATGCTGCTAGGTCCTGAGACATAGATGATGATTGCCATTGTCTGCTGTAGCATCATACTCACCAGCACAGCCAATAAGAATGAGGCTAACATTAACAACTTCACTTCTGGCAGACGATGGGACAAAAAAAAACTTGGATAGATCTGAATAGGTAAGGCTAAAAGTTATAATGCTGACACTCCCACGCCTTTATTCGGTCTAGTATTATTTAATAAGCAAACCAAATTTGTGACTGCTCTTGCTCATGAATTAGGACTTTTCAGTGTAAAAAAAACACACTACACATGACTAAAGTTGTTGCATTAAAACACTCAAATCTAGTCGTGCCCTTCAACTCTCTTGTATGGTTCACAACCAGTTCTCTGGAAAACTACCAGACTACCTGTGCAGTATGCTCATTGTAGCTCTCCATACTAACTATAACCTCCTCTCCACTGCTAACGACTCACTAAGTATACCACAATACAAGAAAGAAGCCAGTCGATCTGCCTTTTCCTTCAGAGCTCCGAAAGTCTGGAATAACCTACCTGAAAAAAAATCAGATCTTCCCCTAGTCTAAAATCCTAAAAAAATAACTGCTTTTATATATCTAAAAACAATATGCAACTGTATATAACATTTTTAGTATATGTATGTATGTGTGTGTGTATGTATATATATATATATATATATATATATATATATATTAAATACGCAACTCTTTGCTGTAAACACTCCAGGACATGAAAACGAGAGAAATCTCAATGTATTTTTCCTGGTAAATAAATAAATATATCAGGAATGGGTGCACCTTTTTCAGTGCATCAAACAAAAGTAAATTGTCCACCTTAACATCTGTCTGAAACGTTTATATACCCATTCAGCAGATTTATGTTTAGGCCAATAAACTTTTATGATGACATGAAAAGTTTGAACTGGGGTATTGTGTTCTACCAAACAGATTTGGAAGAAAGTGTGCAGGGTCTGGGGCTGGAAATGCCTATGACTCAAGACTAGCACATTTCAACTTAATTTGTCATTGTGTTTTAAAGTGAAGAGTTTGATCATTACCACTGAAGAGAGTCTGAAAATCTGCATTTAATTTAGAAGTGCCATTTAAACTGTAATATTATGGCATTGCAACCTCCCTACCATAAAATTCTCTCAATAGTTTTGTTCTTAATTTGATCTCTGATTCGTTGTATGCAAGGTCCAGGTCTTGTTCCCCAGGAGAATGCCATTGCATCCATTTACTCTGGCATTCTATAACAGTAAATATAAAAAAAGTAAAAAATATCCAGTATAGTGCCTGGAATTAATCCTCATTAATCCTCTACATAGTCACTCTACCTGCAGAATGTAAATGGGCAATTACTGGATCAGCTGTAGCTTCCACAAATACAATTTTGCATTTAGAATGTGCTGCTCCCTTGCTATCTCCAGATATAGAAACTTTATTAATTTCATATTTAGCATGTAGTAAACTTACCTCAGGATTAACTCTTCACAAGCAGAAAATGTTTACCACTTCAAGAATTATATGTGTCAACATAGGATATTATGGCAGATTTTCACTCATCCCTTCAGGGTTAGCTTGCTGATGGGCCCCGTTACTCTGCTCTGTTCCCTTTGAAGCTGTGTTCCACAGATTAGACTTTTACAGCAAAAGAGATAGTAATCCTTCGTTTTATCTTTATTTTATTTTATAGGCATTAAAAAACATGAAGAACGATATAAGTCTTACCTCTCAAACCTTTATGGTTTGAGAGAAATTTAAGAAGCAAAGTTTCCCCTCACTGACCAATAAGGTCAAGTCTGCCATCTAGCTGTCAGATTTGGAATCCGGTCCACAGATCAACCGGTGGCTCTTCAGCAGAGCCGAGATCGCAAGATATAAAAATAACTATTTCATTGGAAGGGTCTATAAAGTATGCTTGCAAACCAGGCACACTTTGTAGACTATTCGAATGAAGTAGTTCTTCTTATATTGCGCAATCTCGGCTCTGCTGTAGAGCCACGGCCGGTCTGCAGACCGGATTCCAAATCTGACAGCTAGATGGCAGACTTGACCGTTTTGGTCAGTGAGAGGAAACTTTGCTTGTGAATATCTCTCAAACCATAAAGGTTTGAGAAATAAGACTTATAGCGTTCTTCATGTTTTTTTAATGCCTACAAAATAAAATACAGATAAAACGAAGTATTACTATCCCTTTAAGCATGAAGCAGGAATAATTTCTTGTATTGGACTTGTAGCTTGATAACTTATTGATTTTAGATATTAATCATTAATATTATAGCCATCAGACACGGGTAGTTGATGTTATATGACTCATATAGGAATAATGTCACTCACTGTTTTGGGTGGCCACCCTTCAGATAATCTATTCGTTATCTCTCACACCCACGATTTTGGTCAGTCTCTGCTTTTTTGTTTCTGTACCCCCACTACATGATAGCACCCCATCTGGTGCACATCTACAAATATATACACTAAATATACAGAGCTAGCATTGTTAACAACAGTGTTTTATATCTGAAACAATGCATCCCAATGGTTTCTAAGCTCAGCAGCTTCTTCTTCACGGGAAATGAAAAACACATACATTACAACTTTTTTGACATGCATAGATGTAACTTTCTGAGCACTATGGGAACATTAAGTCCATTTGGTATTCATACAAAACCATGGTTTGCAAGATCCAAGCAGGGGTATCATCATCAGAGTGCTGGAAACGTGATCACTTGAAGTCTGAAAAAACATTCAAAAAGAACAGGTTTACACTCATACTATGATATTCAAAATTGGTTCCTAAGGGAGAGAGGAGAGTGGAGAAGAGAGGGAGGAAGAGATGAGGAGAGAAAGAGAAGGAAAGAGAGAGAGAATGACATAAGTAGAGGGGAGAGAAAGAGAAGAGGAGGAGAGGAGAAAGAGAGAGAGAGAAAGAGGATGAGAGAAGAGGAGAAAGAGAGGAAGAAAGGAGGAGAGAGACAATAGAAGAGAGAACAACAGAGAATTGAGAAAGAGAAGAGAAAGAGCAGAATAGGGAAAGGGGAGAGAAGAGAGAAAGAAACGAGAGGCTAGTGATAGGGTAGAAGAGAGAAAAAGAAAAAGGATGAGAAAGAAAGTCAAGTAATGAGCTTTCCCTTGGAACTGGGATAGAGAACCTGTTAAAGCCCCATTTAAATCAGTGGGAATTTACCGTTGTCTATTACGGTACAGTTGGTTTGGCCCAGATTTGCGCTACTTATAACTTAGAATATTTGACCCATATAATCTTCTGTTAGAGAGAACAAATTTTAAAGGGATAGTAATACTTCATTTTAACTTTATTTTATTTTGTAGACATTAAAAAAACATGAAGAATGATATAAGTCTTATCTCTCAAACCTTTATGGTTTAAGAGATATTCACAAGCAAAGTGTCCCCCTCCCGCCCCTTTTACTGATGTAACACTGTTCAGCCAGATCAGAAGGGAGGTGCCCAGGTAGACTGCAGAGAGGGACAATCTTCAATTAAGATAAGGGAAAAACCTGAAAAGCTTGTCAAGGGGGGCAGGGATTTCATTGTTTTCATAGGAATAAGAGTGTCCCCCCTTCTGTTATCTGTCTGGTCTATAGACTGCATTCCACATCTGAGAAGAGATGGCTTACACTAGGCAAAAGGGGTGGGAGGGGGAAATTTTGCTTGTGAATATCTCATAAACCATAAAGGTTTGAGAGATAAGACTTATATCATTATTTATGTTTTTTTAATGCCTACAAAATAAAATAAAGATAAAACGAAGTATTACTATTCCTTTAAGCCCTTGAATGCTAGACAGTAATGCAAGACATTGAAGACCTCTTTAGCATTCAAGGGTTTAACCCTTTGAGTGCCAGAGGGGTACAGAACGCAATGCATTCCATACCCCTCTGGCACTCAAAGGGTTAAAAATTCAACTTCATGGGAATTTAGGAATTTGTATTTGTCCCCTCTGAGGCAGTGGGTTTCCTCCAGAATAACTTTTCCTTTTATATTAATATGGGCCTTAGGGTCTAATTCATCAGTCTAACGGTATCCTAGGAGACAAATAAAAATTCCCCAAATCCCCATTTATTTCATTTAACTGGAGCTTGTTAACCTCTTGACTGCTTGAGAGATCTCCAACACATTTCTTTGCAATGCATCAGAGACCTTGCTAGTATTCGAGGGGTTAAAAAAGGCCAAGTAGACAGTTTATCTGCCCCCGGTGCTACAGACAGCTTGCTCTAGAATTGCAACTCCTTACCATGATGAATTCGGCCCTAGGGCCATATCCAGAAAGGAAGAGGTCGATCTAGAGCAAAATAAATGCATCATAGAGGACAAATGGAACTTCCCAAATGTCCTACTGATTTAAAATGGGGTCATTAACCCCTTAAAGGTTAGAGAAGTCTCCAAAGTATTGTAAAGAAATGAATTGGTGACCTCTCTAGCAGTCAAGGGATTAATGGCTCTATTCAACCTCTAGAATGCCAAAGGGGCCAATGCTTTGCAGAACACTCATAGGGTTAAATCAAGGAGAATGTTTATTGTCCCATGATTTTTCCAGAACTCACTTTGCTTTTCCATTCTGCACATGGTCCTTATCAGCTTGCTAACTCACCTGGACTTAAAGGTAAACCACAATGTCCTCGGGAGTTATGGGAGTCAGTGGAAGCATAACAAGTGATCAGGCTATTTACCCTATTTAAAAGAGCAACAAAACTTATTTTTTAGAAAATCTATATATGTAATATATCCTGATGAGTAAAACTAGGTTATTCCCACTGCTAGCAGCTTAATCACTTCCTAATAGTTTGAACATATTCTATGGTTGTCAGTGACTCACCTCTCTCATAGAACACAACATGGTAAGGGTGTACACACCAGAGCTGTATTGACTCTGGAAAATCTCATATCCCAGAAGAAAAAGCCCTACAATGTTTTTGTTTTGTTTTTTAATTTAATAAAATGCACTACCAAACTTCACTGACACTGTGAATTCTTCCTCTATCCCTTTTAAAATTCTTAACTTATTCCACAAGTACACCGCCGAAGACCACCGCAACAGATTCCTATAATGACTCCAAGGCATATCAGTTGACTAAAGTACTGCCTTCCCAGGCTGTTAGCATTCAAATTCTTGCTACTTCAGCTCCATCAAGTGTGTAAAACCACAGTTTTGTGTGCAGAGAGGCCACCTATTGGTCAAAATAAAGTAAGCGGCGTTTCAATATTGCTTTGCAGTGTGTTGGAGACATCTCTAGAATTCAAGTGGTTGATAAAAACCCTGCAGTTCATTTTGAACGAGTTGCTACACTTCTGTGGATAGCATATACTTACAGTTAACTAAATTGGGACTTCAGTATTAATGAGGAAATAAATTGAAATATGAACTAGAATATCACATTCATAGTAATTAAGTGACCATTAATGCTATATGACATATTTTGGGCTTTTGCCTGACTTCAGATCAAGTGGTTCCCTCTATTGTTTGGCAGCTGTAATGAACTGTAGTCCTCTTCATACATAGTGCTGTACAACAGGCAGAAAATGAAACAATCAAGAAAATGTATGATAGTAAAAGAAAGGAGGGCACTGTTTGCAATGTAGAGAGAGGAGCTGATACAAAGCGTTTAAGT
Source organism: Rhinophrynus dorsalis (assembly GCA_037306005.1). NCBI lineage: Eukaryota > Metazoa > Chordata > Amphibia > Anura > Rhinophrynidae > Rhinophrynus > Rhinophrynus dorsalis. Next base: position 348,299,292 of record CM074724.1, on the reverse strand, counting down.
GTTTTGTGGTTGGCAGGTCTGGGAGCATTAGTGGTACTGGTGAGAACTGCTATATACGTAAGACTTCCAATTGGCACACCAAAGCACTGGAGATAGGTGGTGGTGCTGGGTAAGAGCTGGCTGTCATTTGGGAGAGGAAAAGTGGTTCATGTGGTTGTGAAGATGTTATGAACAGGGGCCCATATTTACAAAAGCAAACTGAAGTTAGTTTGGGATAAAAACTGCAATATGGGTTATGTACCCCTCTGGCACTTAAAGGGTTAAATTAATTTGTTGTTGTTTTTAACCCACTGAATGCTAGCGATGCCTCCAATGCGTTGCTTTGCTCTCAATGGGTTAAAATACTCTATTCAAGTTCATGGGAATGTATTTATTTTTCTTTTTTATTATCTGTCCCTTAAGGTGTAGTTGGTTTATTCCAGAATAGCTCCAGTTTATAAATATGGACCATAGGGAGAGATTAATAAAAACAATTCCAGGGGAGAGATTCACTAAGCAGTGATAAAGTGGAGATGACTTCTCCAGTGATATCACTTCTCCAGTTCCTATGTTATTCTATAGAACCTATGCACCAAGATCTCCAAAACTGAAGAAACATTAGTGCATAGGCTCCATAGAATAACATAGGAATTGGAGAAATGATATCACTAGAGAAGTCAGCTCCACTTTATCACCGCTTAGTGAATCTTCCCCCCTAATACTTATACTTTGTGGGTTCTAATATAATAATAAAGACAGACACATGAGTCTTCTTATCTCAGCTTTTACTTGTATGCAACTTCCAAACAACTCTGAACCACCAGTCTAAACCAGTTTCGTCATATGACACCACTGAGCATGAAAACACTACTGAGAATGCTCTGCTTCTTAAAGCAACATAGCCACATCACATAATACTTATACACATATTATTACACCTTCCCCTCTTAGGAAAATTAAGCATTCTAAACAACATGCAATAACACAAACATGTATATCTATTTTAGCAAGTAATTCTGCATAGCATAGCTATCTGATGTAGAATCTCAACATGACTGTGTCAGTCTAACTTTCACATCAGTATCTGACACAGCCTCCATGTTGCTATTCAGCATTCCATCAGAGTCTATGTTGGGACACTTTTTCTCTGTTTCTTTTAGAATGTCTATTCCATTCCTTCAAAGAATTGCTGCGTCCTCTGTTTGAGTCCTGTAAGATCTCAGATGCACTTGTTCAATGATGGAACCCTTCTTTGACCAAGTAATGGTATTGTCTTTGATTCTCACTTTGTTTTCATTTTGCAATTCTGGTAGAGGTTTAGCTCTTGAGTCGAAATATACTTTCTGTCTCGCTTTCTGGTTCACTTTAAAACTGCTTAACTTGTTCACCTGGCCCTGTTGGAAGCAGAACTTCCTTCATAGGCAGATTGGAACACACATCTTCCCATAAGACGTTGTGCAGACGAGTAACCACATTCAAGTGGTGTACTGCGATATTCTAGCAGCCCTTTGTAGAAGTCACCTCCACTGTCATCAGCTTTTTACATTAATTTTTTTTGACAATTCCAACAGATTTTTCAACCAGCTGGTTAGACTAGAAATGCGAGCTAGATATAGGATGTACAAAGTCTCACTCTTTGGCAAACTGTGGGTCATTGTCAGTAAATACTTCATGAGGTACACCATGTCTAGAAAAGACTGGCCTCATGCATCGAATCACATTCTCAGATGATGTTGACCTCAGTCCACATAATTCTGGATACAAGGAATAGTAATCCGTGATGATGATAAAACCTGTGTTGTTACATGTAAACAGATGAACACTGATCTTTTGATATGGCCTATCAGGAACTGGATGTGGCTACAATGGTTCTCCTGCATTGCTCACCTGGTACTTCAAACATGTAGAACAGGAAGACACTATGTCAGAAATATATTGGTTCATTCTTGGCCACAACATTACTTCTCTCGCCTTTTTCCTGCATTTCTCAATGCCCAAGTGACCTTCATGAATCATTTCCAGCATAAGCTTCCGTAGATTTGTGGAATCACAATCTTGCTGCCTTTGAATATAATCCCATCAACCAAGGTCAGTTCAGCTCTGCAGTTCCAGTATTCTTGTACTCCAGTAATGCAACTCTGTTTGACATCAGGCCATCCAGTTAGAATAGCAAGTTTGATTGTAGTATCTTTTTCTGTCTCTTGACAGATTAGCTGCATTTTTGCATCAGAAATAGGCATAGCGGAGGTAATCATATCTACATAAGCCTGAATTTCTTTAGCTACCTTGTCATTTGGAACATCATGTATCAGCAGTATACATACATTTTCCTAGTGTGTATGAGTACCTTTAGGGTATAGCGTTGCAATTTGATCATCATTCATGGAGTGGGAAGCATAAGCTACTGGTTGCCAGTTGCAATCATGTTCCTGTAGTAGAACTGCTCCCAGTCCTGTTTGTGATGCATCAGACTCTATTTGATGGTTAGGATTCCAGTCCCACACGTTTTTCTTTTCAAGTAACTATCTCAGAGGAGCTATCTTCTCGGGGTATCCTTTTGATGTGTCACATTTTACATAGCGCAATTTAAATATCGCATCCAACATGCCGTGTGGTTTAAAAGGCGGACCTGAAAATCTTGCTCTGGTTATAAGCGCAAAGTTCTCAGGTCGCCTGTTTAAAGGTCGCCCGTTGTGCAATGCAATAAGGCTATCTTACCTCTCATAAACACCCATTTATGCTACGATACTCCTTTTAGTTGCAGCTTTTAGTTGCTTAATATGTTCGTTCGTGTGATTATAGGACATTGTTTAGAAGCTTTCATTTTTTTCACGTTTTCTGTCAGCATCGCTAGCAGAGAGATATAACTCAAACCTTTGTCTAAATCTCCTCCAATTTTCAGCAACATTCCCAGTCAAATGCAGTCTCGGTGGGGGTTGAAGGCCTTCCATACTGCCTCTTACCATGATTCTGCAGGCTTTTTTTCTCAGCTCTAAGCAAAAGTAGCCGACTTGCAGCACAGAAAACTCTGGATTATTCTCTCTTTTCAACCCAGCAGGGTTCTAATCCTATATAATAATTCGCTAAAACATGTGTAACGACGCAGTCATGCTGAGTAGAGACTGCCCTGCGACCGGCTGGCAGTGGCACTCTGGCCTGTGTAACGGGCTCTTCAACTAGTATAATAATAAAGACAGACACACAAGTCTTCTTATCTCAGCTTTTACTTGTATGCAACTTCCAGACAACTCTGAACAACCAGTCTAAACCAGTTTTGTCACATGACACCACTGAGCATGAATACGCTACTGAGAATGCTCAGCTTCTTAAAGCAACATAGCCACATAACATAATACGTATGCACATATCATTACAGTACTTTCTTAAGAACTGTCGATAAGTCATGGCAACTAACAATAATGTAAGGTCTCATTTATAAATGTGTAAGGGCATCAATAGAAATATGGCATTAGTAATCTGATGTTAACGGCTGGAATGCTCAAGAATAGACTATACCAGGCGTTAAGATTCTGGTGGAAATTCTGTCTCAAAATTTTCACAGTTAGAAACATTTCTTTATAAAAATTCGCAGAGCCAGAATTTTCACCAGCTCTACTGCCACTTTACCCGAAACACAATCATGTGATGTTAAAGCTTCCAAACTGGTGTAATATTTATAAATGCCAACCTTCATTTTTATGCCACATTTATGCCAGTTTTATAAATCTCCCTCATAATTCCTTTACTTGAATTGTAGGAGGTGCAATGAAATGAGTAGTAACTGTCAAGGTGAAAAAGATCTGCATGGGAGACAATTTTTTTTTTTTTTTTTTTTTAGCCCTTTGACTGCCATAGGGGTAGAAATGCATTGCAAAACAATCCATTGTGTACCCCTCTGGCACTCAAAGGGTTACAGCATATCTGTAATTTGTTTCATGGTTTATATCTTGGTCCCTTTATGAAGGCCCTCAAAGGCACATAGTTGGACTTATGCAAGATGCCACAATGCATTTTTTTGTGTATTGTAAACAAGAAGCACTCTAGAATAGTGATAAAATACAAATCAAAGTAAAATATAACAATAAATTGAATCCTACAATATAGTGAAAATACAAATTTCACAATATAAATCAAAATACAATATAACAATAAATTGAATCCTACAATTATATTGTGAAAATACAAATTTCACAATGTTAAATATAATACATATACTCAAAAATACAGAGAATTAAACAATCTTGGTATAGTTTACTTTGATCCATATACAATGACTATGAAACATACAATGTAATCAATATTATTAGTCACATAGCACCTGATAGGACAGTCACAAGAGGAAACAGAAGAACGCTCCAAATGTCAAAGCGTTGATTGCATGTAAAAGATATCATGAAAATGGCAGTATAAACAGAAATACCAAATAACAAATAAGAAAGATATAAATGCTTCAATCTAAACTAAAAAATATATTAAATTTATTGCGCCTATCTGTTAAAATAACAGATGCTGCAACGCAATGTTAAAAAGTCAAAAAGTCAACGCGTTTCATAGCCATACAGGTTATTTCTTGAGGACGGGAGAGGAATGCACTCGCAACTACCTCTGTAAAAATGCAGATTGGCTCGATAAATTTAATATATTTTTTTAGTTTTGATTGAAGCATTTATATCATTCTTATTTGTTATTTTATATTTTTGTTTATACTGACATTTTCTGTGGAAGTAATACAACATATCATCACTAAGCAGTTTGATCGAACGGGGACGGTACAGAGAATTATACCCGTATGCCTGGACCTGAGTGAGGTTATAAGGCCCTCAGGTGTGAATATCAAAACAGTGAGTATTCGGTTTCTTTAAAAATTATTTTGACACAATCAAGAACTGGGTATCGAGTTCTGACATCGGACCACATCAAATATACCTGGCAGATGACTGAGTGGAAAGTTTTCAGCTTGACTGACCGGTGTGTCAGCCAGGCAGGGATACTCCAAGTGAGTTGACAAGGACTTTTGATTCCAATTATTTATTACAAGACAACACATTGTTTTTTCCCTCCCTGAAGTAGATGACAGGAGCAGTTTTGTGGCTTCACAGTGCAGCTTTGGGCTTTATACCAAGCCTGCTTCCCGAACAATGTACAAGATAGTCCATAGGTTATCAAATACTTACATGGACAGATTTAGGGAAAGTTGAATGAGATGGCAGCCAAAAGTTCAAGTAGCAGCAAGGGAATTGCGTTGCTAGACAAAGTGCCCAATTCCTTCCCTGCATCTGTCAGTCTAGCTATCTTCATTTTCCAAGATGAGCAAACTAGGGGGTAGATTTAAAGGCAGCCGTTAAGCTAAAAAAACACCAACGGGTGTTTTAAAGTGTAGGAAGCCATACAAAGGGCCATGTAATCAGACTTGAGCGGCTGTTCTTGAACATGATTGGCTGGGATGTGAAGTACATCCCAGCCAATGGCAGTGAAGGCACTTGAAGTGAGCCTGCCCATATATAAAGGCTGGCTCACTTCAAATGCACTCAGTGTGTTACGGGCATCAGCCCGTACACAGCTGAATGGGAGCATGGTGGGACATTTGTGTCTCTGCTGCCGCAGCCCTTGCGGCCGGTCCAAGCGGCGGAGACACGAATCTCTAAGCTAAGTGTCATACTGGGCATTAAGGAATAGTATTGATTTATGTCTATGTGGATAATTTTATTTCTTGGCATTTGTATTCTTTGGGGCATTACACGGAGGCATATAAGGGTATCTTTGGGGCGCACTACAACTGAACCCTTTGAATGCCAGTGAGGCGCGCATTGCGTACCCCACTGTCACTCAAAGGGTTCTGGAATGTATTTGTTCATGCTTGGTGATACTTGGTTTCTTTTCTTTTACAGGGAGAAGACGGAAGACTGAAGAGAAGGAGGAAGAAAGAAGAGAAGACAGGAGGACAGTGGATGACAGGTAAGTGTAACATGGATCAGTTAACGATCGGTGCTTGGCAGTATGTCAAGCACCTATAGTTAATTGTTTTTCACTGTTCAGTTCCCAATATCTCTGCTTTTAGAGGCGTTTTGGGAACTAAACGCACAAAACGGACGTTTTTGTGGCTTAACGTCCTTTGGAGTTCTAGCTGGTAGGGCCTTTAAATATCGCGTTAAACATGTTAGTTTAAGAGCCGGTATTCACGTTGGCCCTACCAGCTATGTTAACTCCTACCATTAAATCTAGCCCTAGGTCTCTACAGCTACTGCTGTATCCAGCCAGTGGACAGCTTATGTAGGACCACAAACCTTTAGTCCTTAAACCTTTGAGTGCCAGAGAAAGATAAAATGCAATGTGCTGGATACCTCTCTGGCACTCATAGGGTTAACGGGATAAGTTACCGAGTACTTCTCTTCTCCTTTGATGTCTTTGGAAAAAAAATACATTTCAGTATATCTCTCACATATATACTCTTCCCCAGAGTGCTGAAGAATACAAGAATGTGTCCTTTGTTAAACTTTAACCCTTTGAGTGTACCCATCTGGCACTCAAAGGGTAAAAAAAAAACTGTCCAAGAAAAATAGAAACATTTAAACCTATAAATACAAAAGCATACAGTGTGCTTTTCCCATTAGCACGTTGTACAAGGTTGTAAATATTGACTCAGTAAAACAAAATACTTCAAAGACACAGCAGGATACCACATGTTGACAGACTATTTATTTTAAATGAAGCAAACTAGGTATAAAACCAAATGTAGCCAAATGCAATGTGTGCTGTGTATAGCTAGGGTGAAACCTGGTGGCTCTCCAGCTACTGTCATCCTACAATTACAGTTCTTGTTAGCCATCCAGAAGCCTGACGAGAATAATGGAAGTTATGGTCCAAACGGCAGTTGGAAAGCATAAAGTTGTCTCTGACCCACAGTGAATGAGGTAAGAGCAGAAAGGGCATTGTATCCTTTATTAAAGGGGAACTCTCACCTCCTATAAAGTAATTTATTTTATTCTCTTTCCTAATATAGCTTGAATCCTTGAATCCAGGAAGGTGTGCAGAGAGGACTACGGTCTGAATTCGGAGAGCCCCGCTCCATATCAGCTGCAGCGCTTTCAGGCAGTCAGTGCTGCGCATGACTGCAGCGCCGCCAGTGTTGGTCCATGTACACGGGCTTTAAAACTAGCAAGCTTATAAAGTGTTACCGCATGATGTCACTGCAGGCCTCTCTGCAGTACAGCTCAGTGCCACATGCTGTCATTTTTCTCCTCCCCTGTTGTGCCTCGTTCCCTCCTCCTTGTCGGATGCTCAAATCCTCCATGTGACCTGGCACACTCTCTTACCAATGCGAGCGTGCCAAGTCGCATGGAAGATTCAAACGTCAGACAAGGAGGAGGGAACGAGGCACAGCAGGGGAGGAGAAGAGAATATTGACAGCCATGCTGTACAGAGCTGTACCACAGTGAGGCCTGCAGCTGTAGAAACAGTTACATCTCAATGACATTTCCAAATTGAAATATAAAAAAAAGATTCAAGCTGTATTGGGGACAGAGAATAAAGTAAGGATTGGTGAGAGTTCCCCTTTAACCCTTTGAGTGCCAGAAAGGCATCCAACATAGTGTGTTGGATACCTCCCTGGCACTCAAAGGGTTATAGATACATCACCATTTACCATCTAATAATAAATCCCCAAATACATTAATCTGGGCAGAAAAATCTGATGGCCACTAGGATTCAATTCTGTTTGGACTGGTTCGCCAAGATGAATCTTTAATTAGTGCTGACTATTATGCTGAAGGACTCTAAGGGGTTATGCACCAAGCCATAATAAAGACAGAGTGGGGATGACATCCAGTGTTCTAAACTCTCCAAGAGCTATGTTATTCTGTGGAGCCAATGCAATAAAATCTCTCAATTTAGGAGATTTTAGAACACCGGAGAAGTCATCTCTCCTATTTCACACCTTAGTGCATCTCCCCTCAGGACCCCATTCTCCATCCACAAAAGGCTTCTGTGGATGGAGAAGAGAGTCTGTCCAGTACAAATTTAAGGTTCATTTTGGAGGAGGAGAGTTTTAAGGGCCTTTGAGGTCCCTGGTGAAATTGGGAATGGGGTCTCTGAGTATAGGAATGCATTTAGAATGTTGAAGATCTGTGTTTGACTTCCTTAAGCCCATTCATTTGTGGATACAGCAGCCACAGTGGTGCCATATCCACACAGAACAGTTTCTCCTTTCTGATCACAGGATTAAATTGGTTCCTTGCTGAAAATGGGACCTATGGGAACATATGGTGAGGATCCCTGAAATGGAATGCCTTGACTGTATGAATAAAATGCACATTTTTTGACAAGCAATCCATGGAACTCATTAACTGTGGCTATTATAAGGTTCTGCCCAGATAAAGGTTAGTGAGCTGTTAGTGTTCCTTTAAGGAGGCAAAAACATCTTCCATTTTCAAAACAGGTAGACTCCATGTCATTCTAATGACCAATAGTGATTTCTTTCTTCATCTTGTGCAAACTTCATCATTACACTGGAAAGAAAATAAAGGAGAGTGATTTTGAAGTTACACCATACAAATAATCAGAATAAAATAAAGAATATATCAAAATAAGTTTTGCGGCCACAAACAATGAGATTGCTATAACACATTCACACATTCTAGAGAGCTCAACTAATTTGCTCATTTATGCATACAATATAAAGGTTGTAATTGCTGACCCATAAAAACAGTGGATCATTCATGACTGATAATTTAGCATGGCCTAATGTTTACATGTGATGGGGGGGTGGTTACTAGGCATTTGCATGTGTTTAAAGGCACAGTAATCTGTCCATATAAGAACCTTCTAAACAATACATAGTGACCTCACAGCTGTGGGAACAAAGTTCCAACAGCTTAGAACTCAGGCCATTTTCTTTTCCATTGCCCTGCAGATCAGAGTTCTGCAGGGCTGGGTGATGGCAGCACCTCTCTTATAGGGACAGGAAGCAAGACTGTTATCCTCTCAATAGAAGCCCCATGTCAGGAAATCCACAATCAATGGACTTCTATAGACAGGAGAAAAATCTCCCATAAGCAAAGAGTGAGGTGCTGATGTCATCCAGGGCTGCATCTATGATCCTCAAGGCAAATGGGCAGAAAACAAATGAGTCTCAAGCTATAGGAACTTAGTTCCCAATAAGTGTGAGGGCAGTGCAAATAGGATTAACCCCTTAACGACCATCCAATTGGCGCCGCAACGTGAGTTAAGGACTGTGGAGCATTTTTTTTTCCGGTTCCGGACTCCACGAACAGCGTGCAGCAGTGGGGGGAGCCCAGAACTCCATGACTGTCATAGTACGTCATGGGTCGTTAGGTCAGATCGACCCTTCACGTACTATGACCGTTAAGGGTCGTTAAGGGATTAAAGCAAGTGGCAACGTTGATATAGTATCTCTACTGACGTAAATTTTCTTATTTTCAAATGTGTGTTTTTAGCCCATTAAGGACCAGTGCCACGCACAATGAATTGCAAAGCAATATGTTGCACTCCTCTCTGATTCGTAAAGGGTTCATCTATTTTTCTAACAGAAAATAACATTTTTTTATGTTTATCTCCATTTTAGAATGACATTTTGGAATCTGAGTTCCCCAATTCTTATGGCAGCAGAAGGATCAGCTCCCCCCCCCCTTCACTGAATTGGTGCTTATATTCAGGACATTAGTTAATGAGAAGTTTTGAATGGGCAGGGGATATAGACTAAGGTTTTGCCATAACCAAGTCAAATATAACCTTCCCTTTACTTTAGTCTTGTGGCCTCTAAACATTCCTTGCTAGTCTATAATTCATCATCTATGTTTTTTGAACGTTTGATTAATACCAGTGGGATTTCTCTATGCAGAATTCAATGTCGTTTGACTTTACAAATCCTTTGCAGTGACAATCCTCTTCCCTTCTCAAACTGGGTCAGCTGGACTGCACATGTCCATACATAATTGTACATTAAAATGTAGCTGCAATATAAGAAGTCATTAAAAGATAATTAATACTTAATAATCCTTACTTACCTTACTATGGCCAGTAAAATTCTAATAGCCCTATTAATTTTGCTCTAGTGCCTTTGAGCAAGAGAGAACATCTTCAAATCAGTCCTGGATGTCATATCCATGAAGGCGAATATGACAGCTGCTAGCAGTTTTTTCCTCAAACTAAAGCAGGCAAATGCATGAGTCTGCTTGACCCATCTGGTCTTTAATTGGTTAGTGCACTGCAAAGCTGTATGTTACACACCCCAATGGACTGTAGATTTAAGATTACCATATAATGAAGTCTGAAATCTGGCTGTCTAGTTACCAACAGTCATGTTCACCTCCGTGGTCATGCCATCCAGGACTGACTGAATATGTTGGGTGTAAGATGTGATAAAGAGGAGATGGACTATCTAGTGATAACCCTCCTCCAGTTTGTATGTTATTCTATGAAGCCAATGCACTAAGATTTCTCTTTGGAGAGCTTCCTGTATAGGCTTTATAGAATACAGGAACTGGAGAAGGGATAACACTGGAGAAGTCATCTCCACTTCATCATCTTTTTATCACTCCTTAGTACATGTCCCCCCCTATTCGCCTGAACAAAGAAGCAAGGGCATAATGTATAGAGGATATTAGGATTATCTGTGATAGTAAGTTAAAGGGTTAGTAATGTCTACAAAAAACTATTCTACATTTTGAAGAGGTTAAAAAGATGGCTTTAATGCAAAAACGGTATCTCTCAAACCACTATGGGTTGAGAGATACATGCATTTAAAGTTTGTGATTTCCTGCTGTCAGCTGTAAAGCTGTCAGCAGGAGATCCATGTCGGCCGACACGAAGGCTCTGCAGCAGAGCTGCAATCGCGTTATTGACAACTAATGACTTTATTGGAATGGTCTAAAACGTGTGCTTGGCAGGACACCATCACTACTGAGGAGGCACTCCAGCATTGAACTATCTGGTAGAACATTTCTGGATGCAACTCCCAGTTTCCTGGATCCACGTCTTGACAGCTAACAGTATTCCACTTCTGGGATGTGGGCTGCTGAGATGGCCGACACATGAACCTCCATCCACAGAAGAGGTTCTTCACTTCCTTTCACACTGTCGCACTCCTGGTTCCTCCCTGACAGTTGATGTAAATCACTGCCATGGAGTTGCCCAACTGAAGCCTCACCAGAGTCCCTGTGAGTACCTGGGACCAATGCAGGAGAGCCAAGTGAATGGCGGAGCTCCAGAATGTTGACAGACTAGAGACTTTCTTCCCCTGCCCACCTGCTCTGGGCAGCCAGGTGACCCAGCAATGCATTCCATCCTCTCTAGATTGCATTTGTTTTGACAAGGTTAAAATACGGGAATCACAAAGAGATGTCCTTGAGTCAGATGGGGGTGATGAAGCCACCAACGGAGGTCCTCCTTCACTTGTGGAGAGAGGGTTAATAGATGAGAGAGATAGTTCCTTGAAGGGTGTCGAACTTCATTCACAGAAAGACCAGGACCTGGGATGGGATAGCAGAAGACTTCTTTAGGTTGAGGACCCACCCTCGATGCACTAAAATGTGGGGTACATTATTGTGAAAGATCCTTGATCAGCAGATCGTCCAAATATATTGTTAGATAAATGCCTTGAGAATGACAAAAAGTAGTAATAAGAAGGAAAGGACTTGAAATCTATGCAGTACACTTCTGACACCACCCGCAAAACCCACTGGTTCTTTATGGAGGATGCCCAAGCATCTCAAAAACAGAGAAGGCAAGCCCCTACAGGAAAGACAGACCAAGTCTTGTTCTGTCAAGTCTGTCAGATTTGTGGTAGTGCACACTTGGGAGCCCTGAGGAATTTGTGTCCTTTGTGCCTCGGATTGGCGGGGGTGGGGTGGGGGGGAATAAAATCCACGCATCTTCCTTGCCAGAAAGTACCGTTTTGAAGATATTTGAGGCAAAAGGGGTCTGTTTCAGCCAGTGGCATCACCATGACCTGCTTCAGGTCAGGAACAAATAAGGACTTCCACTGAAATGGCAAGGACACCAGTGACTTCTTAGAAGATTATTCCGCAGACCAAATCTTGAGCCACATGGTGCGGAGTGCACCAACAGAGAAGGCATAGGATTTTCCCGAGAACCTAGCTGCAATATAGCAATATAGGCATTAACTTCCATAATATTAGCTAGTATGATAAGAAGGTCCTCCCTAGGAGCAACATAATGCAACGTGTCAGAAAGCTGCTCTCCTAATACATTAATGTCTGTTCACCAAGCTGAGGCAAAAATAGGCTTCAGCTCTGCCCCAGTAGCCACAAAGTTGGCTTTAAGCAGGGAATCAAGACAATTATCAGCCTGGACCTCGAGCCCAGCAGCATCTGCAAGCTGTAAGATAGGGAAGTCAACTGCTAGGGAAGAAGTCGACTGCGCTAGCACCTCAGCAGTAAAAGGGTAAAGCTTAGAGACACATTTATTAAAGAAAATTCTGAAGAATTTGATCCATGGTATTATTGGGGATAAGGATTTCCAGGAATGGATAACCCCCTGAATGAAGATGGAATGGTTGCCACATATGACATCAGGGTTTTCACCTAAGCAGGCTCTCGATCAGTGCTGGATGGCCCCGGAGAGTAGTAGGGGCCACAGTACATGAGGGGCATAGAGACACAGAATATTCCCTTGGAATCCCAGCATGGCATGAGTTACAGTAAGTGAGGGGGTAAGGGAAGCCCCTGAATCCTTAGTCAGGGACATCCCCCTATGACCCTAAGGGTAAGACGTGTCCAGGAGAGAGTGTCTAAAACTAGATAAAACTGGTTACAAATATTTCCAGTTTAAAGACAAAGCCCCCATAAAGCATGCTCCATGGACACACAAAATATATGTGATGGAGAAGAAAGAGCAGAGATATGTCCCAAAGAATTTGCTCCCATAGGTCCAATGCAGCAAAGGTGGAAGCAGTGCGGGATCCCATTCTTAAATGGGCCAGGTCTATTATAAAAAAACAAAACAAAAAAAAAAAAAACATAAGTCTTGAAATAAAGTGTCAAAATGACCAAACACCCCTGGAGGCACCAAGGGGGAGGCGGGTAAATAATGAATAATAAAAATTCTATGGGGGCATCTAGATGCCCCCAATACCACATATATAATACCAGACAGGAAATCAGCAGAACATAAACCTAAACTGTATAGAAGGGATTAAGAATGAAAAAATACTGCAGCCATGTGTGCCACAAGCATAAGAAGGAAAGAATATAGCTAAAATTGAGTGCATCAACAACCGAGAGTGTGTAAACCTCAAAATGGGACATACAATGGACCATGGCACTTAGAGGGTTACTCACCAAACTAAAAAGAGCAGAATCTCTAGGAAACATAAAATCAACTTCCACAGGATAAAAGGGTCCATAAAACTCCCATAAACTGGGCAGTCCAACTCCAGGGAAGCCCGTGATAGAACCCACCAAATGGGTAAAAATCATACACAAGCCTAAAAAACTAAGAGAAGGTCCACTGCACCTCCATCTACTTAAGACACAACACATTAATCTGCTGGGCAGGGAGCTGGAGAAAGATGAGGTAGTCTCCATCCCAAAGACCTTGTACTTTAGAAGTGCCCTGCCATCATGGAGAAGGAAGCTTAATCCTATGGTTTCTGTGTTCCATATTGGACGTAAGAGTAAATGCTATGTAAAATAGATAATTTCCCAGTCATGTTAAGGGTAGAAGGGAAGAGTGATTACACTCGGTAGCAATGCTAAATTTGATGCAGAGTATTCTCATTGGCTAGAGGATCTGAATGGGCAATATGACATCAGCATTACACTCTTCTAATTTGAAGCAGTGGAAGTTGGCAACATGGAGCTGGGTCAGCACTAGGTAGGCCAACATAGATCATGCCTTCTAATGGAACGAGGTTATCTCTTGAGAAAAGAAACAAGAGAAAAAAGGGGCCATTTAGATTTTCTGGTCACAGTACGGTGAGTGGTGTTTATTAGATGGAGGTAGTTCTAACCCCGCACTCTTCTTTACAAGCCTTTTTAGACATAGGAAATCTATTAAAGGGATAGTAATACTTCGTTTTAACTTTATTTTATTTTGTAGGCATTAAAAAACATGAATGATACATGTCTTATCTCTCAAACCTTTATGGTTTATGAGATATTCACAAGCAAAGTTTCCTCTCCCGCCCCTTTTACCTACTGTAAACAATCTCTTCTCAGATGTGGAATGCAGTCCATAGACTGGACAGATAACAGAAGGGGACAATCTTCTTCCTATGAGAACAATGAAAGCCCTGCCCCCCTTGATAAGCTTTTCAGGTTTTTCCCCTTATCTTAATTGAAGATTGTCCCTCTCTGCAGTCTACCTGGGCACCTCCCTTCTGCTCTGGCTGAGCGGTGTTACATCAGTAAAAGGGGCAGGAGGGGGATACTTTGTCATTGAATTACTCTGGAACTACAACTCTGACAGAACTGAAATAACACCCTCCAAAGTCCAAATACTATGATGATTAATTAGAGCTGTTTTTATTATGAAACATTACTATCCCTTTAAAAACACTATAGTTTCAGAGCATATAATGCCATGAAAATGTCCCTTTGCCTGATTTTACCATCTCTCTCATACAAATCACATACACTGCAGAGTCTTACTGAAAATGTTTGTCTCATGGGGAACTATTATACTCACCTGTGGGCGCTGCCCTTCTGTCACTTGCGCCGTGATACCAAGGGCTTGTACAATGGTCTCTAACGGTAAATGGTCCCCAGGAGAATCCTGTACAAAGTGTAAGATCACCTTTTCCCCACCTAAAATACAAAAACAATCATCCACTTACATGTATTATACACTGAAATTACGGTAGTAGGGTCTAATTCATCTGAAAATCTCCATTATCTTAAAGAGTGCTTTAACCCCTTGAATGTTGAAAAGATTAGCAAAAACATACATTTACAATGGGTTGTAGACCTTTCTAGCATTTGAGTGGTTAAAAGCCCCAGTAAAATCAATAAGGTTCTCATTCCACCCCCACGGCACAGTTGACAAGCAGAGTTAGCATTGCTTTACATCAAATGTATACAACTGCAAGTGGAAGATAACTGGAATGTAAGATTTCACAGTATATTACCATAGATCTAATCTCTCAGCTCATCCTGCAGATCATGGATATTGGCAGCTCTGGGTGTCTCACTCCACTCTAATGGTAGCTGCTGCTTATCACCATAGAAACCCACTGATGGCGGATATGTGGATACAGGCCTTCTATGGAGAGCAGAGCAGTCTTCCTTTCACTCACATGAACACAGAGTGAGGTGCGGTCATCACACAGTCCTACAGATATCCGATTTGCAGGGGTTAACAGATGAGACTGGGTGAGTTATAACCTACTGGATCTCGGATACCATAGCTCTGAGGATACTGCCAGTGGTTTAAAATGGTCTTTTACTGACCCTTTAAATACAGCTTTATAGAGTTTAATTTACCGTTACACTGAACCTTTAGATGGGGCTTCTAAATCCTTGAAGGTTAGAGGGAACTCCAACTCCTTGTGAGCCCCATTATGTAGAGTGTGGCACCAATTACCCAGTTCCATACTCTCTCTCTACTTCGGAGTTTCATCGGTGTAACACAAAACTGTCAGAGAAGGACAAAGGAGCTGGGGGGGGGGGGTTGGCTCCAAAGGGCAGATAATGGAGGTCACAGATTGGGAGCCAAAAGCCCAACCTACAGAAGATATAGAATAAAAAATATCAGGGAGTGGAAAGGGGTATGGAGAAGTGATTTAGGAGTATGTGATGCCTGCTGGGGAGTATTAGATCCCCCAAGGTTGTTATGGATATGTATATAAAAAAAGTTAAGGGGGGACTCAGGGTACATTGTACTATAAGGTACAATTCAATAAAAATAAAAAAAAAATAAAAAAAAAAAAAAGGGAAAGGGGAATCAGAGGAATGGGACGGAATATAATTTGACACCTTTTACTTATTTATTCTTTTGAACTTACTTGTTAGATCAGAAATAATGATCTAGTACACAGTGTTTCCCAAGTGCAGCCACATGCGGACAAAAGTGTGCCACCATAAAAAATGAAGTAATAGCAGGATGTAATGGTAGCTGCACTAATAGGAGCAAAATTTCACTCTGACTGGCTGAGGCTTCCTGCCTGACGTTTCCTCAGCTAGCCAATCCTCTTCCAGCCTGCCCCAGATGCTTTAGTGAAGCTCTGCATCATGTGTGCTAGAGTGGGACAGCACGCAGAAGCAGAGCTAACAACAAAAGTTAGCTATCCATGGCAGTGCAACAAGGCTGCTGTGAGTAAGAAAATTGGGAAATATTGTAGTGGGGTCTATATGTGCAGTTCTAATGATAAATCTACAATAAATACACAAGGATGGGGGGTATGCATGTGTGAGTCCATGGCTTTTGTGGGACAACAGTGGTGGTGGTAAAGGGGTCCAGTATGTGTTTGGTTTAATGGCTACCAATACAAAGGAACAAAATTAAGGGGTCAGTATGTGTGGGTCTATGGCTACCAGTGAAGTTGGATAAGGATGGGGCGTTGTGTGGGTCTATGGTGATCAGTTCAATGGCACAAGCCTGGATGGTCAGAATGTGTAATTCGATGGCTACCAGTGCAGTGGTGTCAGTATATGTGTGGGTCTATGGTTTCCAGTGTAGTGGAACAAGGCTGAGTTGTCAGTATGTGTGATTCTATGAATACGTGTGCACTGGCACAAGGCTGGGGTCAGTATGTGTATGGTTCAATTGCTACCAGTGCATTGCCACAAGGCTGGGGTCAGTATGTGTATGGTTCAATTGCTACCAGTGCATTGGCACAAGGCTGTGGGGTCAGTTTATGTGGGTCTATGGCTACTATTGCAGGGAGAAAAGGCTGGCTGGTCAGTATGGGTGGTGAGTATGTGTGGTTCTATGGCTACCAGTGCAGAGGGATAAGGTGGTAATATGATGTAGATTTATTGTTGTTGCACAGATTTAAATGCAATTTTTATACATCTTAATCACATTGTAGCATTTGCACATGTAATTTGCTAGTGTGGCCACCATAACATAGTTGTGGCTTTGAGAACCAGTGTTCTAATATAGAATACACCTTCTGTCATTCATTGAAGGGTACAAAACAGAAGAGATTGGATACAGTCCCTCCTGTTACTGCAGGAGACTCCCATGTGGTGTACGTAACTATCCAATCATATGACTGATGAGATAGGTTTGTCTTTGACATGATATTTATGTTATAACGCACTGAAAAGGCTGAAAACCACATTCAAATGAATGGTAATTTTCACTTCCCATCAATTAGCAAAAAAAAAAAAAAAAAAAAATTAAAAAATTCCACAGCCCCTCTCACAATTTAGATGCACCAGACTCCTGTATTAAGGCTTCCTACCTAAATAGCAAATTCCTTTAACCCCTTAAGGACCCTTGGCGGTCCTGGTACGTCATAGCTGGATTTGCTTTAAGGACCAATGACGTACCAGGACTGTCATGGAATTCCGGGGTCCGTGCTGCACGCCATTCGGGGAGTCCGGAATCGGCCGGTCCTTAAGGGGTTAAAGCAAACAGACATATTGTTTATAGAATATTTCCCCTTTAACCACAAAGTCACTGCACACAAAGCCAAATTAGGTGCTAAAAGTCTTGGCCCTGTTAAAATAAAGAAATAAGCATTTTTGCATGAGTCCTGCATTAAATAAAAAGCCTGGTCTCTATTCCATATATTTAAACCCAGAACGGTCAAATAATTACAGTTTAGTGCTTCCACCTAGTGACTACTTTTAAAAATACAACACTGACTTTTTAAGCTCTTAAATATACACAGGGGATTTTATTCTTATTTTAAAAGACAACATTCATGTATAGAATTAAATAGTTACAACTATTATATATTCATAACTTATAACCACTTAATGCCTATTTAACCCCCTTGGATGCTGGAAACCCAATATGCTGCACGACCCTCTGGTCCTTAAGCAATTAAACAATAACTATCAAGTCTGTGTCTGTAAGCAGTCTATAAAAGGTCTGCATTGAAGGATTAAAAAGATCAATTTAAGTGAAAGAAAGGTGTTATTTTTGCCCCTTAAAGGGATAGTAATGTTTTACACAAACAGCAGCTCCAATTAATCTTCATAGTATTTGGGTCATGGAGAGTGTTATTTCAATACTGTCCCGGCCCTTTCACATAGTGTAAGCCACCTCCACTCAGATGTGGAATCTGGTCACTTGACCAGACAGATAACATCAAGGGACAATCTTCTTACTGTGAGAACACTGAAAACCCTGCCCCCCTTGACAGGTTTTTCCCTTATGCTCACTGAAGATTGGTCCTCTCTGGGATCCATCCGTATAGTCTTGCTGCTCTGAGGTGAGCAGTGTTACATCAGTAAAAGGGGCAGGAGGAGGATTCAATTACTCATGAACTACAACTCTGACAGTATTGAAAGAACACTCTCCGTGGCCAGAATACTATGAAGATGAATTGGAGCTGCTCTTCTTAGTACACTGGCCTCACTCGCATCCAGGGATTAAAGTGGAACTGTCTCCCTAAGACAAGGGAGAAAAGGATTTAACAGGTTAGACTAAAATCCTCTTTTCTCTGTCATCCAATACAGGTTACTGGTAACTTTGGGATGTCCAGCCATTGAGTTTCACAGAGGCGGGAAGGAAGGCAAGGACCAGGTGCAGGGCCCCCAAAGTCACCAGAGCATAAATGAACCATCAGATCAGAGATAGCCCAACAATAACAAAGTGTCAATGGACACTGAACGGGGTAACAGCAGCCCAGGAACTGTTACACAGCACACTGAACTAGAGCCAACAGGGCTCAAAAGTGAAGGAGCACTGAAGAACTGAAAAAGATCCTAGACAGGCAAGACTGCCTCCAGGATCTTCTTCCCAAAGCTGGCATCAGCTGATGCCAGCACATCAACACTGTAGTGCCTCAAAAAGGTGTGCACAGACGGCCAAGAGGCAGCCTTGCACAACTGATCAGCTGAGGCCTGATTCTTGTAAGCCCAAGAAGCCCCAATAGATCTAGTAGAATGAGCCATGACCCAAAAGGGAACAGGCTTCTTCCTTAGTTCGTAAGCCTTACTAATAGTGGACTTAATACAAGACTCAATGGTCACTTTGGATGCAGGTCTCCCTGCCCAGAAGCCCTCAGGAATGACGAACAGCGTGTCAGACTGTCGAATGGACTCAGTGCGATGTACATAAAACTTGAGACAATGCACCACGTCTAACAAGTGGAGATCCCTCTCCTTGTCAGAGGTAGGGCCAGGGCAGAAAGAAGGCACCACAATCTCCTGATTAATTTGGAACTCAGAAACCACCTTCGGGAGAAACTCCTGTGCGAAGCACCGCCTTGTCCCTGTGAGACACCAAAAAGGGTGATCTGCAAGACACTGCAAATGGATACGATCGCCAGGAGAAAGGCCATTTTCCACTTCAGCAGGCGTAGAGGAATAGTAGCCAAGGACTCAAAGGGAGGGCGCTGAAGGATGCCTAAAACCAAGTTAAGATCCCACTGAGGAGCAGAAGTCTTAAAAAACAGGATGAGTATGAGCAACACCCTGGAAGAAAACCTTGACATCAGGAAGAATAGAAATGCGCCTATGAAAGAAAACAGAAGTCTGAACCTTCAGGGAACTCAAGCTGAGGCCCTTATCCACACCATCCTGCAAGAAGGCCAGGACCGTAAGCAGATCAAAATCCTGAGATAGGTCCCTACCAGCACACCAAGACAGAAAGGTCGACCAGACACAGTGGTAGGCCTTAGAGGAAACAGGCTTGCGGGCACTAAACATAGTAGCCACCACACCGGAAGAAAAACCCTTCTTCTTCAGTATTAAGGATTCAATTTCCAAGCTGTCAAAGCTAGATGATGAACATCCTCCTTCCACAGGTAACCCTGTAAAAGAAGATCTGGATGGCAAAGGAGATGAAATGGCTCCACCACTGATAGATCCAGAAGCTCCAGAAACCAAGCCTGCCGAGGCCAGTATGGAGCGATCAGAATGACTGGACAGCGATCCAGTCTCAGTTTCCTTATCACCCTGTGCTACATGGGAATGGGAGGAAAGATGTAAGACAGAGAAAATAGTCAAGGAATGGACATGGCATCCACCGCTAGAGCACAACGTCAGAATCTTCTGGATGTGTTTTGTCGCCATCAGGTTGATTCATGAAGACCCCACCTCTGGACAATGAGGTTGAACACCTCAGGGTGCAGTTCCCACTCTCCGCTGTCCACTATGTGTCAAATGAGGAAGTTTGCCATGACGTTGTCTACGCCAGGAATGTGAACTGCGGATGTGGCAGGAACATGTTCTTCTGCACAGGATAAAATAGCCTTGACCGCTAACCAAGCTGTGAGACTACTTGTTCCGCCTTGCTTGTTGATGTAAGCTACTGCCGTGGCATTGTCTGACTGGACCCAGACCAGGCAGTCCTCCAGCTGGCATGTCCAGTGGCGAAGGGCATGAAATATTGCCCGAATCTCCAACACATTAATGGGAAGGAGAGATTCCTCTGGAGACCACTGTCCCCGAGCATTCAGGTGACCAGAACCGTTAGGCTGGCGTCCGTCATTACTGTGGTCCAGAAGGACACCGGGAAAAGCTTGCCCTTCAGCAGATTGGAGAGGTTGAGCTCCCACGACAGACTCCGTTCCACACGAAGAAGGAGGGACACTGATATCTTCAGGAGATCCGGCTCGCCCCTGCACATCTGGATCACAAACCTCTGGAGTTCCCTGGTGTGAGCCATGGCAAACAGGACTGCTTCTATGGTGGAAATGAACTTCCCCACTAGAGAGGACAACTTCCTGGATGGAACTGGATCGTGAGCCAGAACAGCGGAGATCCTGTGGGCGATCTGGTGAGCCACCTCATCCATGTGAAACACCATGCTCTGCTGCGTGTCGAAGAGAAGGCCTAGAAAGACCAGACGCTGGGATGGGACAAAATCCAACTTGTCCAGGTTGAGGATCCACCCATGATGGGTGAGTGCACGAATGCAGTCCTCAACCTGCTGATGAAGAAGTTCTACAGGATGGGCTTTCAGACGCAGGTCATCCATGTATGTAGTAACTCTGATGCAGTCCAGATGAAGGATGGATACTAAGGTACTAAGGCTCCCAGGACACGACTGAAGACTTGAGGAGCTGTAGTCAGACCAAAAGGGAAGAGCAGAAAACTGAAAATGCCCTTGGTCACAGGCAAATCTGAGATACTACAGGCTGTCTGGATGAATGGTGATGTGTAGATACACTTCCTGAAGATCCAGAGAAGCAAGGAATTCCCCGGGGGACATGGCAGCAATCACTGTCCTTAGGGACTCCTGGTGATAATGAGTTTTTATCACAAAGGAACTGAGATCCTTCAGGTCCAAAATCGGACAACAGCCATCGTCCTTCTTGGAAACCACAAAAAGGTTCGAGTAAAAACCCAAGCCCCTGTCCTGAACTGGAACTGGCTCCAGAACTTCCTTATCCAGAAGGGCCTGGATAGCACTGAATAGACGGCGTATGAGAAGGGAAAAACTGAAAGGGAGGAAGAGAGGCAACCACCTACAAAACCCATGGGTCTGCCACCGAGTCCTCCCAGACGCTGTGGTACTGATGCATACGGCCGCCCACAGCCGAGTGGGACCTGGGTTCGGTTAGTCATGCCAAGGGAGGCTTGGATGCCTTGGGGTTGGAGGAGACTTTGGGCTTCCATTGTGGTTTGGGCTTGGAGGAGGAACGCAGAGCTGAGCGAACCGTCTGGTTCGCCAGACGTGTCTCAGTCTGGAAGGAACAAAAAAGCAGATTACACTTGATAGACGTCTTCTTCCTAGAGACCATAGGCAGAAGGGTACTTGTGCCCCTGTGGCCTCACTAATCAGATCCTTAAGTTCTGGCTCAGAGAAGTGCCTCGAATGGGCAACGAGAGCAAGGCTTTCTTGGAAGCAGTGTTAGCAGACCAGATCTTGAGCCAAAGAGCTCGTCTGGCAACCACAGACATGGTGGAAACCCTTGCCACCAAACGGATGGCATCAAACAAGGCAGTAGATACGTAGTGCTGGGCCTCAGTAATGTTGGCAAGTAGCCACAACAGATCAACAGTAGGAGCACCCTGACGGACAGCAAGAGTGAGCTGTTCAGTCCAGACTGCAATAGCCCTATTCACCCAGGCCGCAGCAAACGCTGGACGTAGGAAAGTACCAGCAGTGGCAAAAATGGACTTATGGGAGCCCTCAAGTTTCTTGTCAGTCCAGTGTTTCAGAGCTGACGCATCTGCAACTGGCAAGGCAGTGGACTTAGAAAGCCTAGAGACAGGTGCATCCACCTTAGGAGGATGAACCCACTGAGCAAGTGCAGCATCAGAAAAGGGGTAAAGCTTGGCAAATTTCTTGGAAACAGAAGGCTCTCTGCCCGGAGACTTCCACTCATCAGACACTAGACGGTCAAGAGTGGGGTTAGGTGGAAAACTAGTATGGGGCCTCTTAGGCTCCTGAAATACATCAGAGGGGTCCAAAGAAACCTCTTGAACCAAGGGAATGTTTAGGGTGTTTAAAACGACCCGGATTAGGCCCTCAGCCGAGGGCTCAGGAACAGCCTCAAAGGGGTCCCCAAAGAACTGAGGGGAGTCCACAGCAGAATATTCCTCATTGTCAGGATCCACCAACAGTTCCTCTTCAGAGGAATCGGATACATCAGGTATCCCCTGCGGTTTCGGCAGGGAAGATCTGACAGAAGAATGGGTCTAGGAGTGGAAACCCCACTGTAACTGGGATGGAAAGAGTTGTAATGTAGACCAGAGGTCTCTAGTAGCAGCCTTAAACTCTTGTACCCAGACTGGCTCTAATGCATAGCTGGAGGTCCCTGGGGGAGACTCAGGGAAGGCAGAACATGCTGGGCATAAATGACCTGAGAATTCTCTACATAACCCTGACTGACATGAGGAACAATGCTCAATGGGGGACACAGAGAACCCCGCGTCTTTAGTCTTAGGCCTGGCCCCAAGCTCCAACGGATTACACATTCTCACAATGTGAAAACATTCAAGTATAAGGTATTGCCCAAATACAGTGTGTATGATTAAAATCACCAAAATACACATCTGGCAGGCGAAGGGTTAATCTGCAGAGGAGAGAAGAAGAGTCCAAGCCCTACATAGGATATTCATCAGGGAAAGCACAAAATGACTGTCGCGACAGGAGCCAATCAGGAACGCTCATGGGAAATGTAGTTTTCCCAGAAAAAGTACTCCAACAATGCCCGAAGCCCCCTGAGCCCCCCAACGCACATAAAACATTCACCTGATGACAGAGCAAGGACAGTCAAACAAAATGAGCCATCTCTGAACTCAATACGATGAGCGGTTGCAGAGATATGTCCCAATCTGTACAGTCCCATAGAAGAGAATGGAGCAATTGCATCTATGCGGTAAAAGAGCACACACAATTTTTGCAAATTCGTAACTAAGAAGTAAATGTGCATAAACATTACTAAAACATGTCA
Source organism: Rhinophrynus dorsalis (assembly GCA_037306005.1). Lineage (NCBI taxonomy): Eukaryota > Metazoa > Chordata > Amphibia > Anura > Rhinophrynidae > Rhinophrynus > Rhinophrynus dorsalis. The sequence goes on along the minus strand of CM074724.1, from coordinate 348,275,813 downwards.
CTAGATCCCCTAAACACTGAACCCAGTAGGGAAAGTGCCAACAACCCCCCAAAAGATGCTAAACCAGCAGCCAAAGAGTTAAGTTACCACAGAAACTTGCTCTAAAACACCCAACAGACATACAGATAAACCCAATGAGTGCAGGAGTGTGCAATAGGAACTCCAAAGGAAAACCTCTGTGCGGAGGGGCACTGTGGGACATGTGGGTCAAAGGGTTGCTCACCTTTCCTGCAGAACTTCTGTCTTCTGATTACAATGTGTTAAAAGAAGCCTCAGTGGGCAACTCCTGAGGAAAGAACTTGAACCCAAGATTGGACAACAGAGAAACTAAAATTGTACATTTTTAACTGTTTGCTATGCCTTTAGGAGTTTCAAGGATAATCACCCCAGTATTGGACTTATTAAGAAACATTTATTTTGCCCTTACCTTTGCTGACAATTAACATTCCGCCACTCTGTAGCAAATCTCCATGAAAGTTACCTTGGATCCCATCAGCATTTGCCTGTAAAATTAAATAAACTGCATTATGCTCAGTATATTAGTCAATAAATTGTATGAATGAGGTTGTAAGACTATCCCTTTAAATCAACAAATGGAAAGTGCATGCACACCTGCAGTGATTGAGTCTTTGCTGCAATGTTTGTCAAGCAGCCATGCAAAAGGCATTTTTATTTGTGTGTTCAGTTTTAAAGAACACACACACTTCTTACCTTACTATGGCTACATTCCTCATGCCCTCTATAAATTTTGCACGTGATCCTTTGTTCAACAGGAAAAAAAAAAAATCTTCAGTCAGGCCTGGATGTTATGTCAATGGAGGCAGACATGACAGTTGCTAACAGGACCACAAACTCTGATCACTGCTGGTAATAATCTTAACACTTAAAGGACCAGAGGGGTGTGCACATACCTGGGAACTCTCCGGATTTGACACTGATTTATCGGGGTCTCCGGGGCAGAGACTGATTCCTCTGGATGTGGGGAGTTTATATTGTAACTCTGCCCCAACTCGCATCAAGCCCCTCATTTGGTTGCAAACTCTTTTGCGTGCAACCATTTGAATGGATACCAGGTATGGATGTGTCACATTAAGTGATTCTGGTTCGCTGCCAGATAGTGTGGCTGGAAAATCTTGACTGGTTGAGGAAGAGGGGCGGCATCTGGACCCCTTCCTAGCCCCCCCCATCTACCCCAAGTACCGGACAGGTGTGGGTGGGATCAGATATACCTTTCGAGCCAATGAGGGAGGCTTTCCCTCATTGACGTGAGAGGGTTTCCCAATCCCACCCACCCCTACAAGGTACTTGGGGTAGGGTGGTAGCAAGAGAGTCCTCTTGCTCCCCTGCGTCACCTCTATTGATCTCCTGGCTTAATCTGCTGGGAGATCAGTAGTTGGGGGGGGGGGGGGGCATCAGGAAGGGTCCTAATGCACCACCATAAGGTATGACTTTTTTATACAAATTAACACTTTCAGTGCCACAAAGATATCCAACTCAATGCACTGGATACCTGTTTCGCACTCAAAGTGTTAAAAAAAAAACCAAAAAAAAAAAAAACCTCACAGCACCAGTGAAGCCGTGCCACACACCTGCTAGTGTAATTCTATATAATAATTCGCTAAAAAGTTTGTCATGCGCAGTAGAGACTGAGCATTCGAGCAGTCAGTACTGTGCATGACTGCAGAGTAGCCAGTAAGAAGGCAGGATCCGGCCACCAGCCGAGGTTGCTGGGTGGCGCTGTGGCCCTTGTGCACAGGCTTTTCAACTAGTAGATATATTCAACAAGCTTCTGGGGTTGGTATGGAAATGGGAAAATCTGTATCTTGATCTCTAGAAAAGGTTGCAGGAAGAATGGATCAGAAGGAAGGGTAAATGAGCTAAATGAAGAGGTCTGGGAGAAATTCCAAGTATATCCCAATCTAGGAGGCACGGTCTAATTTGAGAAAAACAAAAAACAAAAACAAAACCAGCAACTGACATATTTGCCTCCATGGGCACGACATCCAGGACAGATTAAAAAGGTCATCTCCTCAACAGAAGCACAAAATTCATAGGGGTTAGTGTTGAGCGAGCGTGCTCGGCCGATGCTCGGATCGGCTCGAGCATCGCTCTGCTCGGCACATGGCGGTACTCGTCGAGTACCGCCATGTGCTCTCCCGCCATGTTCGGGTGGCGGGGATCTGTGCCGGAAGAGGCACAGATCAGAAGACGCTCCGCTGGACCACCAGGGACTGGAGGTACGGGGGCATTGCGGAGATGAAGGGGGCATTGCGGAGATGAAGGGGGACATTGTGGAAGAGGGGCATAGACTCTATGCCCCTCTTCCACAATGTCCCCCTTCATCTCCGCTATGCCCCTCTTCCACAATGTCCCCCTTCATCTCCGCTATGCCCCTCTTCCACAATGTCCCCCTTCATCTCCTCTATGGCATAGAGGAGATGAAGGGGGACATTGTGGAAGAGGGGCATAGCGGAGATGAAGGGGGACATTGTGGAAGAGGGGCATAGCGGAGATGAAGGGGGACATTGCGGAGATGAAGGGGGACATTGCGGAGATGAAGGGGGCATTCAGAGATGAAGGGGGCATTCAGAGATGAAGGGGGCATTCAGAGATGAAGGGGGCATTCAGAGATGAAGGGGGCATTCAGAGATGAAGGGGGCATAGCGGAGATGAAGGGGGGCATTGACCAGGCACCCTCCCCTCATCAGAGCAGGGGGTGCCTGGTGTAATGCTCGTGTCGCCCCATTCATTTGAATGGGGCTCGGGTGCTCGGCCGAGCACTCGAGCCTCAGGGGGTGCTCGGTCAGAGCACCCGAGCATCGGGGTGCTCGCTCAACACTAATAGGGGTCACTGGGATTTTCTGGTCAGCAAGGTAAGTGTAGGGTTATTATAAGGATGTGGTTCTCCTGTACATGGATGGCCTGGTGTTACGGAGAAGTGGTTTCCTCCTTGCTCCCAGGAATATTGTCACCAAGACCCTCTCCAGAGCATTCTCATCACAGCCTCCCTCCAGCTCCAAGCCTTCTACATCCGGAGACTGGCTGCACGGCAGTTAGGAGGTTGAGGGCAAACCCGAGTGGCACCATCGCCATGACAACTGCATATTATCCCACCCACAATCTTTCCATTTGACCCTTTTTCTCTCGGAAAAAAGAAGCTTCTTCAAGGCCAAGCACACTCCGGTGCCTGGTGCATGGACTGACTATCACGTCACTGAAGTCGCCAGCGCTACTGAGTGAGCATAGGGCCACCTGGCCAGCGGCCGCTGACACTGACTGACTGGTGATGTACACAAACACAGCACTGACACAGCGCAGGAGCAGAACACAGAGCTGGGCTGCCGCACAAAACAACATGCATTGGGGTGGCAAATTGCCGCCCCTGTCAGAATGCCGCCTGGGTCCATGGACCCACCGGGACCCATGTAAAGGCCGGCCCTGCTTAGATGGAGCCAACTTCAGTGACCTGTTAGTATGTAATAGATGAGAGTTGGTACCATGTTAGCCGTAGAACTACAGGAGGCAAACATTTTGTAAGGTTGATACCTTTATTGGCTAACTAAACAGATTTAAAATGCAAGCTTTCAAGACTTCTTAGGTCTCTTCCTCAGGCGTGTTATACAGATCTGAGGGAAGGAGGCTTGACATAAGTAAAAGGGGCAGGAGGGGTACACTATCACAGAATTAAAGTTAAATGGCAAAGTTTTGGAGGGTTATAAAATTATACATTGGTTATGCAAAATATATATATTGAAAACGCAATCTTACTTTACTACCTGCCGGAGAGGCATCAACGCATTGCATAACTGCCTGGCACTCAAAGGGTTAACCCTTTCAGTACCATATCCTTGTGTAATGTAATTTCCCTCTCACTGCTGTCAATTGTTTTATTCAAATGTTATAACAGTTCAAATTACCAAGAAGTGAATTACAGTGTGTTTACTTCCTGACAGTTCTGACAGCAGGACTGTTAATGCAAAATAAATAAATACATTAAAAAAAACAGAGTTTAAACCTTAACAAAACAGAAACCATGCATTTTTCAGCAGTGGAAGTGCCCTTGTTTTACTCAACAGGAAGAGTCCTTCAATAATAGCATTTTAGTCTTACCCGTTAAATCCTTTTCTCTTAGTCCATACAGGTTACTGGTAACTTTAGGGGTAGACGATCAGCCCCTTTAATAGGCAGGAACAATTCTGAGAAGTGACTCCTGGGTGGCGCCTACCTCCTATCCTTAGCTTGCAGCTAGCAAATCCCCAACCAGTAAGATTTGCAGACTAACACTTCCAGTTCTCTGCCCTCCCCTTTGACCTGACCACGGCTCCTCAAGTCTTCAACAGAGTCCTGGGAACATTGATCTCCGTCCTACATCAGAATGGCATCATATATGGACGACCTCCTCCTGAGGCTTCATCTCTGGATCTCCTTCACCAGAAGGTGCAGTACTGCGTTCATGCTCTCTCCCATCACGGATGGATCATCAACTTGGACAAGTCAGACCTTGTTCCTTCTCAGAGGATGGTCTTTCTGAGCCTCCTCTTCGACACTCAGAGGGGGATTATCACGGTTCCCGTGATTGCCTGTCACTATCTGCTGTGGTGTGTTCCTATTGGCAGTACCTGTTATGCCCGCCCAGTATGGCCTTCTTATACCGCGTCTTTGGCACCTGTCAGGTGCCCTTTAATGGTGTTCCAGTACCAGTGCTTCCGTTGCTGTGTACCAATTCGGCTTGTCTGACACTTCTCCTGGTTCCTGCTCTGTGTATGACCCGGCCTGGCTGACGTTCCTGCTCCGTGATTGATCCGGCTTGTCTGACGCTCCTGCTCCGTGTATGACCTGGCCTGACCTACCTTCCCGCTTGGTTCCAGTCTCCAGTGATCCGGCTTCAGGGAGGCTTCGTCTATGTGGCCTGACGACATTGTGAACTGTCAGATCTGTGCCTCTTTTGCTGACCTCCATTACGCTTGCTGAGCCTGTTGCCTCCGTTACCGAGCCTGTGCATTAACCCTTGGCGTGCCTGTTGCCTCAGATTAAGGGCCGTCCGTTACACCTGCTGAGTCTGTTGACTCTGTTACCGAGCCTGCTCGCTGACACTTGCTGTACTTGTGGCCTCCGATACTGAGCTATCCGTTAACTCTTATTGAGCTTGTTGCCTCCGTTACCGAGCCTGTTCTTTAACCCCTGCAGAGCTTGCTGCCTCAGATACCAAGCCTCTCCATTAACACTTGCTGAGCTCATTGCCATCCATACCGAGCCTGTCCGTTCACTTGCAGAGCCGTGGTGATTTCCGTTACTGTCCACCTAGTGCTCTTGCCATTCACTCGATTCTGTTACGCACCGGAAGGGTGCTACCGGCTCTGGTCCTACTCAGCTCTGAGCAGTGTTGGTATATCCGTTACGCACCACGGGGTGCTACTGGCTCTGGTCCCGTTCAGCTCTGGCAGTGTGGGTACCCGTTGATGCACCAAGGGGTGCTGCTGGCTCAGGCTCCATTCAGCTCACGCAGTGTCATTAACCCATTCTACACCGCGAGTGCCTTTGGCTCCTATTACATTCAGCTCACGCAGTGTGGTTCCAATTATTACCAGCAGAAGTGCCCTTGGCTCTTGTCTTAGTGGCTCTAGCATAAGTGGTTGGTCTTGCAAATCGCCAGTCCCTGAGTACTACTGTGTGGACTCACTACTAGGTGTTTCCATCTCGCACCACAGCCTTTGGCTTTTCTTATCCACTACTGGGCGTTGGCTTACACACCACCTCAGAGACTGATTATTACATTGGACTTAACCCTTGCTTCCACTATTCCTTTGTTTGTACAGTATTGCTCTTTACCTGTACTGTGTCTGCTTTATTACCATATTGCCTGCAGTTACGTGTCATTACCTATTTCTGCCCCTAGGGGGCTGTGTTCTTTATTTGTTCTCAATAACACTGTGTTTTATTTTTTACCTCTGGTCTGAGAGTCTGAATAACCGTTACACGGATGGTGTTTCTGACAGACAAATTGGCTCATCAGATTGCACTGAAGGTCCAAGCTATCCTGTTTCAGGATCCAGTTCCAGCCAAGAAGTTGTCCTCCTTGGTGGGGAAGTTCATTTCCACCATAGAAGCAGTTTCATTTGCCATGGGTCACACCAGGGAACTTCAGAGGTTTTTGATCCTGTCCTTCAAGTGCCATCTAGAGCTCCTGAACAGATCCCTATCTCTCCTTCTTCAAGTGGAGCCGAGTCTCTCGTGGTGGCTCAACCTGAACAATCTCCTGAAAGGCAGACCCTTTCTGGTGCCCTTTTGGACAATGGTAATGAAGGATGCCAGCCTCTGCTGATGGGGAGCGGTGCTGGGGCACTTGAGTGTTCAGGGCAAGTGGTCTCAGGAAGAATCTCTCCTTCCCATCAATGTCTTGGAGCTTCGGGCAATATTTCATGCCCTACATCACTGGACATGACCACTGCAGGATTGACCAGTAAGGGTGCAGTCGGAAAACTCCACAGCGGTAGCCTACATCAACATGTAAGGCGGCACAAGAAGTCTTGCAGCTTGGTTAGAGGTCAAGGCTATTTTATCATGGGCAGAGGAGCATGTCCCTGCCATTTCTGCAGTTCATATTCCTGGCGTAAACAACGTTCTGGCAGACTTCCTCAGTCGACACACAGTGGACAGCGAAGAGTGGGAGCTACATCCAGAGGTGTTCAGAGGTGTCGCAGGCAAAGCGGAGATACTGTCGACTCTCTGGATGAATGGTGATGTGCAGATATGCATCTTGAAGGTCCAGAGAGGCCAGAAATTCCCCAGGAGACATGGCTGCTATCACTGTGCGCAGAGACTCCTGGCGGTACTGGGACCTGACCACAAAGGAGTTGAGGTCCTTCAGATCCAAAATGGGACAACAGCCCCCATCCTTTTTGGAAACTACAAAGAGGTTGGAGTAGAATCCCAAGCCCCTCTCCTGAGGGGGAACTGGCTCCAGGACCGCCTTGTCCAGAAGGGCCTGTATAGCTTATTCGAAAAGATGTGTCTCTTTTCTGCTCCCAAGGGAGAACGAGAAACAAACGTCCTTGGAGGTGGAAGGGAAGTGAAGGGAATCCTGTATCCCGAGGCCACCACTTTGTAAAACCCATGGGTCCTCCACAGAGGCCTGCCAGGTGGAAAGGTAGTGGCGTAGGCGGCCACCTACCTGCCGGTGGGGACCCGGGTTTGGTGAGTCATGCAGAAGAAGGTTTGGAAGCCTTGGGTTTCGTGGAGGACTTGGCTCTCCATTGCTGCTTAGGCTTGGATGAGGAGCATGTAGCTGGAGGGACCATCCGGGTTGCTTGGCGCGAGTCTGCCTGAACGGGACAAAAAAGCAGATACCTTTTGATAGGCGCTTTCTTCCTCAGGACCACTGGCAGGTGAGAACTTTTCCTTCCAGTGGCCTCGTTGATGAGATCCTTGAGCTCAGGCCCAAACAGGGAAGAGCCCTGAAAAGGCAGAGACAGGAGAGCCTTCTTAGAGGCCGTGTCAGCAGACCAGATCTTAAGCCAAAGAGCCCTTCTGGCTACCACAGACATGGTAGATGCCCTGGCTACCATACGCACAGCATCAAACAGAGCAGCAGAAACATAATGCTGAGCCTCAGCAATGTTAGCGAGAAGCAGCAACATGTCAGACGTAGGGGCTCCTTGACGGACAGCAGAATTGAGCTGTTCAGTCCAAATGGCCACAGCCCTATTTACCCATGCAGCAGCAAAGGTAGGGCAAAGGGCAGAGCCCGCTGTCACAAAAATAGCCTTGAGAGAAGTCTCAAGCTTCTTGTCAGTCCAGTCTTTGAGAGCGGAGGCATCAGCCACTGGCAAGGCAGTCGATTTAGAAAGCCTGGAAACTGGGGCATCCACTTTGGGGGGGATAAACCCACTGAGTAGGGCCGTTTCTGAAAACAGGTAAAGTTTAGCAAACTTCTTAGACACAGAAGGTTTCTTGTCTGGAAATTTCCAGTCCTCTGACACTAATCCGTCAAGGGTGGGATTAGGTAGAAATCAAGAACGGGGCCTAACAGGCTCCTGGAAAACATCAGAGGGATCAGAAGACACCTCCTGCACCAAGGGAATGTTCAGGGTGGACAACATAGCCCTGATCAGGCCCTCAGCTGAGGGAATGGAGTCCGGCTCGAAAGGGGTCCCCAAAAAACTGAGATGAAGGAACAGCTGAACAGTCATCATCAGAGTCCACCAATAATTCCTCCTCAGAGGAATCAGACACATCAGGTACACCTGGCGGTTTAGGCAGGGAAGATTTGATGGGGGCGGGGGTCTGTAAAGAGGATGGAAGCAGATGTAAGGTGGACTGAAGGTCCCTGGTAGTAGTCTTAAGCTCTTGCATCCATATTGGCTCTAGTGCATGGCTGGAGGCCCCAGCAGGGGATTCAGGGGCAGCAACACATGCTGGGCAAACATGACCTGAATATTCTCTAGGTAACCCTGATTGACATGAGGAGCAATGAGCAATGGGGGACACAGACACCCCTGTATCGTTAGTCTTAGGTTTAGCTCCAAGGTCTAACAGAGTAGACATTCTCACAGAGTCAAAACGGTCAAATTATCAAAACACTCACAATAAAGCGTGTATGATAATGAATGCACCCCAGAAACAGTAAATTAAGACTTATCTGGTAGGCAAAGGGTTATGCTGCGGAGGAGAGAAGGAGAGTCCAAGCCCTGCGTAGAATACACGATCTGCGAATACACAAAATGGCTGCCCCGACGGGAGCCAATCAGAAATGAGCGTGCGAAGCAGGCCTCATGGGAAATGTAGTTTCGCTGACAGAGTACCCCAACAGTGCCCGAAGCCCCCTAAAGCCCCCAACATCCCTAGAACATTGACCGGATGACAGAGCAAGGGAAAACTAAAATGAGCCATCTCTGACCACGCTACGTGGAGCGGTTGCGGAGATATGTCCCAAACTGTAAAGTCCCATAGAAGTGAATGAAGCAATGGCGTCTATGCGGTAAACGCACTCCTTAAAGGCGCAGAACATAAAGTTAACAAGGTGAATACCAACACATAAAACAACACAAAAGCACACGTAAAATAGTAGACCCAAAAAACACTGGTCCCAGTAGGGAAAGTGTCCAAAACCCCCCCAAAACGTACTAACCAGCAGCAAAAGAGTTAAGTTACCACAGAAACTTGCTCCAAATACCTCACAGACATAAAGAATAAACCCAATAAGTGCATGAGTATGTAATAGGAGCTCCAATAGAGACCCCTGTGCAGAGGGGAATCGTGGGACTTGTGGATCTCAGCACTCAAAAGGGTGCTCGCCTTTTTCAGCCGGTCTTCTGTCTTCAGATTACCATATTATCAAGAAGAAGCCTCGGTGAGCAACTCCTGGGGAAAGAACTTGCAGCCAAGATTTTCCCCCAGGGCTTAGGTCCACAAAACCACCTGGTAAACGGAGCTATCCACATTTGGGTGATGGGAATTGTCAGTGATGGTAATCCGCCTAATGGTGGTATTCCATTTCTAACCGAAAATAATAAAAAGCTAAAACTATAGCAGAACTGTTCTCCTGTTTATGTCTTGACCAAGGAACAAATCTTACTGGGGATTGGCTTGCTGCAAGCTAAGGAGAGGAGGTAGGCTTCACCCAGCAGTCACTTCTCAGAATTGTTCCTACCTATTAAAGGGGCTGATCGCCTACCCCTAAAGTTACCAGTAACCTGTACTGGACGACAAAGAAATATTTATTAAGCACATTATAGATATATCAGGAAGCACTTACCTAGGAAGTACTCCTTCAAACAGCAGTCAGGTATATATGTTCATGTATAGTATTCATACTATCTGCTGTTTCCTGTATCTGCTTTAACCCTTTGAGTGCCAAAGGGGTATGGAACGCTTTGCAGAGCAATGTGTTCCGTACCCCTCTGGCACTCAAATGGTTAATACATTTCAGATCTGCCCACACAATAAATAGACTAGCAGTCTGAATGAGGTTAGCAATAGATCACTCATCTGCCCATGGTAATACTGGGTCATGAAAAGCTTCTCAAGGTAGTAATCTGTCACTGTTCAGTTACTAACTACAAAAAAAAAGATGCAAAGCAGTAGATATCCCTGACTGCTGTATGAAGGACATATTTCTAAGAAAATCCTTCTTTTAACACTTTGAGCACTAGAAGGGTGTCCAGTGCAATTCAAAGCAATGTGTTTGTTCAACCCTTTAAGTGCCAGAGGGGAGACTAACTAAAAAGAGACTTATTACAAGGCATTTAACTCCTTGAATGCTAAGGAGGTCTCCAACACAGTTCAAAGCAATGCAATGGAGGCCACTTAAGGGGTTAAAAGCCCCCATTTAACTCAAGAAAATGCTATTTGCCCCTGAAGTGCAGCTGGTTTTATTCAGAATGTCACTTTTCTTATGGAACATGGCCCCAAAGCAATGGTTCCCAACACAGTCCTCATGGGAAACTAACAGGCTATGTCTTTGGGACTCCCTGCTTGTACATTGATGAGTTAATTAAAGGGATAGTAATGTTTTAAAATAAATGCCCTGTAGCTTATTCTTCATAGTTTATTGTCCATGCGCAGCATTATTAGAATACTGCCCGACCTGTAGTTCAAAAGTAAATAAGTTATAAAGAGTCCCCTCCCGCCCTTTTTAACTCTTGTAAAGCTGCCTCCACTCAGATGTGGAATCCGGTCAGATCACAGTGAAGGACAATCTTCTTGCTATCAGCATAAGGAAAATCTACGTGAGGCGAGCAGCATTACACAGGTGAAAGGGGCGGGAGGGGGGCTCTTTATAACTTATTTACTCTTGAACTACAAATCTTACGACGGGGCATTTATTTTAAAACATTACTATCCCTTTAAGTGACCAAGCTGCTAATTGGTTCAACTGTAAACTAGCAGGGAAATCCTAAAGACATGGCCACTTAGGAATTACTGTGCTAAAGAGCAAAATTAACATATTCTTACCTTGGTGACAACCTCGCGAACCTTCTTCCCAAGTGCAGCAGGGACTACAGAAAGTGCATTATACCTGAAGAAAAGAATTCACGGATGACTACAAGAAGGAATTTTGCCATGTTATCAAACAGAGAAAATCCAGAAATAAAAGTAGAAGTCAAGGCTAAGTGAAGTAAAGATGTTGCACATTTTCAAAAAAAGGATTTTAGTCTTACCTGTTAAATCAGTGGTTCTCAACCTTTCTAGTGCCGCGACCCTTTGATAAAATTTCCCAAGTTGTGGCGACCCCTAACAGTAAAATTATTTTCGTTGCTCCTTCATCGCTCTAATTTTGCTACTGTTATGAATCGAAATATAAATATCTGATGGTTTTAGGCGACCCCTGGCAAATCGTCATTCGACCCCCAAAGGGGTCCCGACCCACAGGTTGAGAACCACTGTGTTAAATCCTTTTCTCTTAGTCCAGTGGTTCTCAACTCCTGTCCTCAGGACCCACTAACAGGCCAGAACTTAGGGATTTCTATGCTAGAGCACAGGTGTGATGATCAGAGACTCATTCACATTGATTAATTCACCTGTGCTCTAACAAGGAAATCATCAAATCCTGGCCTGTTAGTGGGTCCTGAGGACAGGAGTTGAGAACCACTGTCTTAGTCCATATGGGTTACTGGTAACTTTGGGTAGGCGATCAGCCCCTTTAAGTACGCAGGAACAATTCTGAGAAGTGACTGCTGGGTGGAGCCTACCTCTTCTCCTTAGCTTGCAGCGAGCCAATACCCTTCCAGTAAGATTTGAACACACTATTGACTAGGAAGTAAGAAGGTAAAGGAAGACTCCTGTGAGCATGAACCCGAAAGGGCCCCCACGTTCTGCCACAGGAGAGCCAAGCATGGTGCCTTGACAAGGTGGAAGACCAGTAAACTGTATGGACTAAGAGAAAAGGATTTAACAGGTAAGGGTAAACATGCTCCTTAAAGGCACGGAACATACATTTAGCAAAGTGATTACAAAATGCAAAAAAACTCAAAAACCCACTAGAACGAGTCAGGAGACCCAATAAACACTGAACCCAGTAGGGAAAGTGCTCACAACCCTGAAAATTATGCCAACCAGCAGCTAAAGGCTTAAGTTACCACAGAAACTTGCTCCAAACACCCAACAGGCATACAGATAAACTCAGTGAGTGCAACAGGAACTCCAAAGGAAAAACCCCTGTGGGACATGTGGACCTGCAGCACTCAAAGGGTTGGTCACCTTTCCTGCAGATCTTCTGTCTTCAGATCACCATGTATTAAGAAGAAGCCTCAGTGGGCAACTCCTAAGGAAAGAACTTGAACCCAAGACTTTCCCCCCAGGCCTTAAGGTCTACAAAAAACACCTGGATACTAAGCTAGCCACATCTATGGGCATTGTCAGTTATGGTAATCCGCCTAATGGTGGTATCCCATATCTAACAGAAAAATTATAAAAAAGCTAAAACTATAGCAGAACTATTCTCTTGTCTTGTGTCTTGACCGAGGAACAAATCTTACTGGAAGGGGATTGGCTAGCTGCAATCTAAGGAGAGGAGGTAGGCTCCACCCAGAAGTCACTTTTTAGAATTGTTCCTGCCTACTTAAAGGGACTGATCGCCTACCCAAAGTTACCAGTAATCTGTATTGGACTACAGAGAAACATAGCTGTTAGGTATTTTATAGACAGGGCCCATTTAAGCCTCTTGTGGGCCTCAGGGAAAAGTAAAAAGTCGCAGGACCTCTTAACCTCTCGGAGGTCTCCAGTACATTGCTTCTCAATAAGTTGAAGACTTCTCTAGCATCCAAGGTGTTAATTAATAACTACACAGGTTTTAGCTTGTCTGCTAAGAGTGAGTGCACAACCTTATAACAATACTATTTCAAACTTAACCCTGGCACTGAACAGGTTAAATCAAATTCGCAGATTGTTAAACTCACACAATGCAATGTGCTTACACCTGCCTTAGCTTGAGAAATAATGAGTTTTCACACCTATTGATATATAATACGGAGTTTTCATACATTGAGCAGAGTGTACTGTGCCCCACCCCAATATCATAGGGGAGAGGGAGGTACTAAGGATTCCAAATTGTGAAGTGTGAGAATCAGTTTCTCACTTGTGGGGGGGGACTCACTGTGATGTGTGATAATCACTGTTTCTGACTAGGGGGATCTCCCTGTAATGTATGAGGTGCAGCTGCCCACTTCGCCCACACTCAAAATAACCCTGTGTATAGATGTTACAGTGGAAAGACATACATACAGGACATATAAAACTAGAACATAAAAGGAACACTCAAAAAGTTATTGGTTTTGAAAGCCCTTTCTAAATGACATGTATGTTCCTGTATTAGCCCTACATTACCTCCCTCACTCAATAACACACAGTGATTGGACAATGAATTTCACAGTAGGGAAGATGATGTAGGGATAAGGCAGGAAGTACCTGCACAGTATGCCTTAATTAGCATAATATATGCATTTAGATTTCTCAAACTAGTTTTATAAATAAAAATGGTTAATGCAACATATAAGGGATTCTGTAAGCTTTCAAAATCTCCGCCATTGTTTGTTTTCAAGTCTTAGGGTCTATAAGTACCAATTAAAACTAGTATGAGCCATGTTATTTTAAGGAGACTGAATCTTTACGTATTAAAGGGGTGTTGCTTCCTAGAACAAGACTGAGATAAGTACTTTAGCGTGTGTAGGGTAGGAAATAAAATGAGATCTGCAGGGGTTATTTTTACTTTTACCATCACAAATCATATCACAATAAGGAAAACAGTTTAACCCTTAAAGTACCGAAATGGTGTGAACCACATTGCAAAGCAATGTGCTGCGCATCCATCTGGACTTAAAATTGTTAACAAGCTCATTCAATTGTTATGAAAAGATGAAGGTCTTTGCTCTCAATCTCTTCCACTCATATATCAGTTGCTCAAATATCGCTGCGCTTTCTCCGTCCATGCTGGTGCTCCTCCAAAGTACTCTCAGTGGAGCTGGCTTTTCATCAGTAGACATTAAGGAAGCAGAAACAAGCTGTATATACAGACCCGAAGAAATCAAGTTAATGGTGAAAATAACCAAACAATTTCAGCTCTTTAATTCTGGTTATTACTACTGCTCTGACTACATGTATCGCCGCTCTTTGTTAATAAGACACCTTCTGTGCTTGACTCCATCTGATCTCTGCTTCCTGCTAACATCAAGTGCTTCTGTGCAAGTCACTTTGGGACTCAGTCTCTGGGAGTGACATTCTGCATTTTCGGCTACTTGATTCTTTTCTTTGATGCAGTGTACTTGACAAAAGGAATCTTGAGTTTTTACATTTATATTATATAATAACATTAAGTCCCACATAAAACGAGCAACATATTAAAGGGACATGGGAAAACAAGTATGAACACTGACCTTTTGAAGCCCAAGTCCTTGTAACTTTGCTTACTTTCATCGAGATATATTTCTGAAACAAAAAAATAATTATTGTCTTTATGTAACATACCACACATACCACATAGTACATGATTCTGGCAGCAGAAATATTTAGCAATGTATTCAAGATATTAAAAAAAAAAAAAAAAAAAAAAAAATTATATCAAACCACAAAGGCTCATTACCCTCCAATGGAGACTCAAGGGGGGTTATGCACTAAGGTGTGATAAAGAGGAGAGGACTTCTCTATTGACATCACTTCTCTAGTTCCTGTGTTATACTACGGTGCTTATGCACTAAGATTTCCAAAGATGAAGAAATCTTAGTGCATTGGTTCCATAGAACAACATACGAACTGGAGAAGTGGTATCACTGGAGAAGTTATCTCCATTTGATCATGCCTTAGTGCACTGCCGGCCCCTAAAAGTTCCATTTAAATCACTGGAGGGGGGAGGTAAATTTCTCCTCTGTGATGCTTTTGGTATTGATCCAGAATTGTACCGCTTTCTTCTTGAATATGGCCTTAAGTTGCATTGTTTGCATACTATTTGGACTTTGGTCACACTTAGAGGTGTAGTATTTATTAACACAAAGGCCTGAATTCATCAAGGTGCGAATGGATCAATACGCAGGAAAAACAGAGGATTCCTCTGCGTATTAACCATTTGCACATTCAACAACTTTCGGATTGTATCTGGCCATCGCTTATTCTTCAATAAGAGATGGCCAGATAGATCCGCAAATGTGATCCGCTAGCTTCAAGCTGGCAAATCCCATTTGAATGCATGGGGAGAACATATGCATACAAATTTTCGCGTATGCATATAGGTGTGTTTTTCCCCATGACTGACCATTTTACGCAAGTTTTCCTGCTTCGCATACGCAAAGCAGAGAAACATGCAAAATCAATGATGAATACTCGAAGGTATCGATCAATTATCGTGGTGAAGAGCAGTGTATTTGATATGCTGCTTTTCCCGCAGTTTGATGAATTCGGCCCAAAGTAGAATCTCAAAGGGTGAAGATTTTCTTTTTGGTTCACAATATCTTGTGCAAAAGCAATAAAATGGTATTTGAACTTAAGCACAAATATCAATACGTGTGTGTACATTAACACCTTGAGGACCAGAGGGGTGCACAATGCATCACTTTGCACATCCCTCTGGTTCTCAAAGGCTTAATAAGGGGTTATTTCATGGCACAAAGAGCAATAAGATAGCCAACAAAGCACTAAACATTTTCAAGGCCTGTTAATCAATGGCCCAGTTAAATAGCTTCTGGTCTTTTGGCTGCAAACCCTACACAGAGTGAAACTGAGGCTTCACCAGATGAATAGTCAATAACAGAAAATTGATTGCAACAGTAATTCAGCTAGGCATTGCTTATTATCTTTAACTGGTGTTTCACTGTGTTTATTTAGAAGATGACTAATATAAAAGCTTGTGTATACGGGCCAAGGTCTGGGTAATGTTAACCCTTTGAGTGCCAGAGGGGTACGCAATGCAGGCCGCTTCCTCACTGCTTCACGCAATGCAGTCTTGCACAGTAGAGACTGGTAGAACACGTGCAGTCTCTACTGTGCATGATGGTTTCTGAAAAACATCCTAGCGAATTGTTATATAGGATGATTAACCCTGTCAGTGTCAGAGAGGTATACAGAGCATTGTGTTGCAATGCTTTGGATACAGCTCTGGCACGGAAAGGGTTAAAATGCATAGGCTGGATTCCATGGCAGTCTATAAGGAGTGAACCAACTGCACTACATGGGAAAAATAAACAAACATTCCTAAAATTTCTGTTGAGGAAAATGAGGCTTTCAACCCACTGAATGCTAAAGAGGTCACCAATGCACTGTAAAGCAATGCATTTGGTACCTCTCCAGCAATTCAGGGTTTGAAACTACTATTTAAAAATCAATGTTGATTATTATTTGTCCTCTGTAGCAGGTTGACCCCAGAACACCCCTGTGGCACTGAAAGGGTTAATAGGAAAACTACCCATAAGCAGGAAGCAAACGGGTTACCGTAAGTGCACTCTACGATGCTCACAGTGGTCTCTAATTAAGGATGTGAAAATAGACACGGATTTTGCACACTATTTATGAGAACCAACCAAGATATCAGCTTGCATTCAACTCATTTGGAGCACCATCCTCTGCCATCTGCTCAGCTCGCCAGCTTGCACAGTGTGTCAGGCGATAAGAGGGGATGTGCCTTCACCAAGTGGTGCATCATAATCTCCTTCCTGTTCTTCGCCCTCTTCCCACACTCTCCTGTCACCCAGCTCTCATTTAATATTGCTCTTTCCACTGTCCCCTTTTCCGCTCTGCCTGTCCTCCCTGGACAGGGCTTTAATGTAGTATCACTTTATTATTTTACAGGACAGTACTGGGTGCCAGAGAGGTCTGCAACACATTACAGGGTAATGAGATGTGGACCACTCTGGCACCCAGTAGTTTCTTCTCTAAAAGAACTGGTGCTACTTTAGAGCCCTGTCCAGGGGAGGACAGGCAGAGTGGTGAAGGGGACAGTGGAAAGAGGGGGAGGGGGTAGAGGCAGATGGACAGGAAGGAGAATGTCCTGCACCACTTGGCAAAGGCACATCCCTTCACAACGTGAAACATTGTGCAAGGTGAGATGGCAGCAACAAGAGAGGTCATTGGAGAGGTGAGCGTAAGCGGAGATCTTGATTGGGCCTCATAACAATCACTACTTTATAATATTGAAGAGTGATCTATCTCACTCACTAGTGGACATTCAAGGGTCATGGATTGTTGCTTAGCTGCCATATTATCCATATATTATTATGATTAGTCAGCCCTTGATTTCTGCTTCTGGCACCAGTCGGAGATTTGCAGGCCCTGTTTTACATCTCAAGCACTCTTAGGCACAGCCCCTCTGGTGCCCTTAGCCCTGCCTTGGCCCTACCTCTAACCAAACACACCCTTATTTAGCCACACCCTCTTTTGTTGCCAAACACATTTTTAGAATTATTCTTCACAGTAACATGGTAATTTTCCAGAGGTAGATGAAAATATTTTAGCTAGGGATGGGGTATGTAAAGCACACATACAGAAATCATAAGTGACCTTAAGTAGATATGTAGCCTGCCCTTGTTTAAGGCCCAAGTAATGGCAAGATCAAATCAATACTGAGAAATCAAGCAATGTACACTAAATTATACAATGTAGATCACTTGCAGCTACAGTATGTCAGAGTACTATATGCTCTCTGGAGTCTCTTCTACCTAAAAGTATTGGTATTCTGTATCAAGTGGTGTTATCACTCATTCACAGCACCAGTCACTGCTGTATTAATAGCAGGTGGGGGGCGCTCAACTCCACTCCAGGACTGTGCACCACTGGGGACCAAAGTCTAAACCACTTTTGTAACATTATATGCGGGAACTGAGATAATTTGTCCAAGTGGGTCTGTTCTGTGTGTGTGTGTGTGTATTATATATATATATATACACATATTTATATTTTGGATTTATATGTACTCACACAGTATGTATGCATCATGTACAACCACATGCAGCACAGAGAACAACCGAATAGGTCATTCAAGAGGACTTCTATAAATAATTAATTAATAATTACTCAAGTCTCAGCATCAAAACAAACCACACAGAGCAAGTACAAGTGTTTGCGTAATACCCGTAAACGTACATTATAGACTTAAAGTGTGTGTGTGTGTACACAAGCACTGTTTTGTTTTTTTTAATCTTATAGTGCCAGGGGGTGCCCAACATGCTAGGTTGCATTCTGGAGCTCAAAAAATGCCCAACAAATGCCAAAATGAGGAGGCACACCTTAACATACCTTGTGGAGCAAACAGTTGTCGCTGGCTGGTGTGTGTTATTATTGGTATTACATATAGTCTTCATGTTCAAAAGTGGTGAGCAACCTGAGGCCCTATGTATGTTCAGGACAACATCTCCCATCATCCTCATGCACCCACTGGCTAACTGTGGATTATTGGAATTGTAGACCCAAACAGCTAGAGGGTGTCAGAGACATTGCCATGATGGGGAGAAATGGTTAATTTTTCTTTTAAACCTAATTCTCTGAAAGTCTGTTTTTTAGATGGGTGTAATGATCTCATGTTATAACAATGATTCCATTTTAGAGACAAAAGGGGCCTCTATTTACTTCAGTATGGGAGTGAAATAACTGAGTGAGTTTTATGATTATAAACAATCCTATTACAGACAAAATGTCTGAGACGGAGATTATCCCATGTGGGAAAGTCTAGTAGGGTGACATATTTATGTCAAGTCCAATGACCTCGTGGCCATTCTTATCTTATGATATGATACAGATCCAGATGCCATATGTAAAATTTTAACCCTTTGAGTGCCAGAGGGGTACGGAATGCATTGCAAAGCAGTGCATTCTGTACCCCTCTGGCACTCAAAGGGTTAATGTGGAGTAAGAGCGACATCTCCAGGCTAAATAGCATTATTACTATTGATTTGGAATTTTTCCATAATAATATGTGTGATGTCACTGCATAATGAGATGGATCGCTATCCAATCAGAGGAGATTCTGATAAGGGTAACTTACATTATAAATATGTAAGTTTTGAGAGAGAAGGGGGCTTTTCCTCTTGGTTCCTGGCTCTTAAATTCCTGCTATGTTTTCCTGAAATATACTTGGCTGCCTGCTAAAGAAATCCTAAGAAATCCACACTTGGACTGGTAACTATATTTCTTTCCTTATTTAAATTCTACGAAATTCATAATCAAATGTAAATTTTTCTATATTTGAAGAAACTTAATTTTTCTTATAATTTATCTTAACTGGACTGGCCAACCATTTGAAATCAATTATAATAAGCTATATTAGCTGTAGTAATTCTGAATTAAGCGGAATTCATTAATTTATTGGTAAATTGTTATATTTTGCCAGATAAGTGTAATATAGTTAAATAGCTTGGTTTACATATTAGTTAATATAATTCTTGGCATTTATAGAATAATATATTGTGTTTCTGGAAAGGTTATAATAGCTAATATTGACCTGGAGAATTCTTTGAATTCATTTATTAACCCTTCAACTGCTATTTGTCTATTTATTTTGAGGTGTTTCTTTGTGTATGTTTTGGGCCTAAACTTTTGTACAGTGAGAATTTTATTTAAACCTCACACTAGACGAAAGAAGTCACCATCTTGGGTGTGGCATACTATATTTCTAAGTGGATTAACCCTTAGAGTACCTTACAGGTTTTACATAGGATTGCTATGGTCATGTGTATGATATATGTTGCATGAAGTTTGGTAAACTGTCTAGACATATATTATTAGATTGATTCTGAGTATATTCTTAGTATAATCTATTACTGACTATATGAAATGCAATTTATATGTTTTATTCAGAAGGTATGCAATATTTGAAATCGGTAGATAATTAAATTATAGTGATTTCAGTCTGGGATTTTATTCCAGTTACTTTCTCTAAATTTGGTTATTATATATGGTATAAGGAAACTGTCAGAGGATCGGGCTTAATATTAAAACTTACTCACCCGACAACCTACCTTAAACCTCAATTAGCATAGTTTATACAGTTTCTGGGGCAGAGGTATTCATTTTTACTGCTGCCAACTGTATTTTAATTAATTGTAAGGATCAATTATCCTTTTCTATGCTGCTGGGTTCAATTATTGTTATTTAATACCTCTGAAAATACCTGTGTGTGGTTAACCCTTCAATTGCTGGTAATCCTAATGGTGACAACTGTGGTTTGAGTTACTATATATCTATTGTAATTGCTGGTCACTCATTTATATCATTGTTGTTTACACTTCATATATAGTATATTGTATTTAATAAATTATATATATTTTGGCACAAATATGCAGGATTGATTATTTTAATCAATTCTTTACTGTGAAGTAGCGTGTCAATACCTAATATAGTGTAAAGTTCTCAAATTTAATTTTATCTATTTGTGTGAAGATATCCAACCTAATTGGTTCTCCTATTGACCCTTTCATTTCACTTGACAAGGGTCTCAGGTTGCTTATTCCTACAAGATAGCCCCTGCTATTGTGTGGCACATTTTGTGGTGATTGTATGAAGTACACATCTTAAAAGACAATCAAGACTGCTCTGCTCCTTCTCCACAGTTATGGCAAGTCACAAGCCAGACTACAATATAATAGGGACCTGCCACCCCTACCCTGTAAAGTGAAACTTGCTCTGCAGATGGTAATTACTTCTTCGATTCACACTATGTCTAGTGCACTACCTGCTTGCTCACATTTGATTTGACAGCACTGATGTCATACCAGGAAGCTCAGAAGCCAGGTGGGTTTGGGACAGACTGGTCTGAGATGTGATGCATGAGACAACATTGACCATTTTAATGAACGCATTGCACATTACTGGGTTGTGAACTTGTGAAGCAGCACTGCAGCAAGTTAAATGGGTGGGTCAGTGGGCGTGACAGGTCACAGCCAGGCTCCCCTAAAAATCTGGAACCCTAGGCAAATGTCTAGTCTGCCTATTGGCAAATCTGGCACTGGAGATTTGCACTTTTATTTCTAACAAGTATTTTAATTTTATTACTTAAATATGGATTGTTGTTTTTAGATATTGTGCAAAATGTGTGTCTCCTTTTTCATCTTTAATTGGGGATCACTGAGCATCTTAGAGTGCATTTAAGGTAACTCTTCCTTCCAGCTTATGGGGAGTTTTTCTTTTTTTAACCCTTTTAATGCCACAGGGGTGTGCATTCCACATGCCTATGGCATTGAAAGGGTTACAGAAGCACTGCTGTCTGTGGTGCTGAAATGTGAGAGGAGGGGAGAAGAGAGACCGAAATGCTGGCGATGTGTAAAGGAGTGCATCCCGTCCACATTTCTAGCACTTCGACCAACCTGCTTTCTAATGAGGAAATTCTACACCCCCTCTTTGCATGCTTAACCCCTTAACAACCGGTGGCGCGGTCACTTAAGGACCACGGAGCATTTTTTTTTGGTTTTTGTAATTTCCGATTCTGGACTCCCCGAACGGAGTGCAGCCACGGGGGGAGTCCGGAATTCCATGACGGTCATAGTACATCATGGGTCGTTAACTCAGATCTACCTATGACGTACTATGACCGTAAAGGGTCGTTAAGGGGTTCATTCTTTGTGCATATGCTAATGTGTGTCTCTATCATCAAGGTAATGTATTTGCCATTAAATTGCCGGACACACATAACCATTTCATTGCCCCCTTAGCGCATCTCCCCTATTCCCCTGGGAGCAGACCTGGGAAGGAGCTGAGCTCACAGTGCAATGTCAGCCCTGCCAGATCAGTGGGGGAGCTGAGTGATGGAATCTGAACCGCGAGACATTCAGTTTCACAGTTCAGAGTCACATGGTACTCAACCAGAAATCTCCACAGCCTGCTAGGGACAGGTTTTATATTCCAGCCATAGAGGTTTATGGGGTGCTTGTGTGATTGAATGCTTCCAACAGAGGGCATTAGGCAGGAGGCATATTAAGACAATACAGCACAGCCCCAGGCTTTTTACTAAATCTGCTTCATAAAATATGATCTTTGCCTTAAAAATCTATTATAAATTTGCACACTGTTCATCCCATAGGCATATTTATTGATATGCTATCCTAACCTTTAAGGTGCTAGAGATGTCCCCAACGCATTGCGAAGCAACGCACTGGTGGACTCTAACATCCAAAGGCGTTAACTGAAGAATGTTTATTTTATTACCTACCGAGTACAGTAATGAAGATTGTTTCATGGAGATGACGTGAAAACTGTATTATTGTGATTATTATACACTATTATGAGATGTGAGCTCACCTCCATTAAAAAAGTTACCATCGAGAAACTCTTTTAGCCCCACATCTTCTGGACCAATCCCTATGAGACGGATCTGGTTAGAATCAAAGGATTCCTTCAGCTTGCCGATCTCCTTGGCTGTCCAACGGCAAATCTGACAACCAAACCTTCGCAGGAAAAACAGGACACTGGTCTGGTCTTTCCACAAGGACTGCATCTCAACCATCTAAAAAGACAACAAACAGTGATCATGTACACTCCCTTTCTTGATTATAAATACCAATTACCACTTTGCCATGTAGAGAAAGCTCAGAAAAAATGTTCATAACATGGCTATGAGAAAAGTAGTTGTGCCCCATATAATAATGGACTTCTAAGTGAATCATTGGCCTAGAGTCACTAAAGGTCGATGCTGTGGCTATATGATTTTGTCGATGTGTACGAAACACATAGTCACTAAAATTTTCGCATGCAAGGGGAGGGGTGGAGAAGGTCCCCATTAGCATACAATATTGTCAACGTGCTGTCAATGTGGATGCGATGTCCTCTCTTCACACATCACCAACACTACGACAATTCTGAAGATGAAGAGCATTCTCTCTGCTTTCCTACTTGGTCAGTAGGGAAGTGGAAAGGACACTTTCAGCACCATGAACAGCATCACTCCCTTATCCCTTTGAGTGCCATAGGTGAGCAATGCATAACCCCATTTGGTGCTCAAAAAAAAAAAAGTACACTAGGCACTACACAATTATCCCCTTAGCTCTGTATCATATACGATACAAGGGAACAAAGCTAGGGGTCAGGCAGCATCTATGGGGATTTGTGGCTACCACTTGTCCCCCCAGCCTTGTTCCCTTGCCCACTGGTAGCCATAGAACCCCATATACACTGCTTGTCCCCCAGACTAGTTCCCTTGACCACTGGTAGCCACAGATACCCATGTACACTGTCTGAACCTCTACAGCCTTTTCCCCTTGCCCACTGATAGTCACAAATCCCCATGGGCACTGCCTGGGCAAGGGAAGAAGGCTGGGGGTGTCAGGCAGTGTATGTGGGGCTAACACACACAATGTGTTGTTCCTCATGCTGCCCAACATTCTATACATCCACATGTTGCCCCCCCCAGCTCAATACATGTAGTGCCCCCCACCGACATATACTGCGGCCCCCACAGTTCAATCCGACATGTACAGCCACCCTCGTTCAATCTGAAATGTACTGCCCTCCTTGTTCAATCCCACATGTACTGCCTCGCTCTGACATATATTGCCCCCCCTTGCCCAATCCAACTTGTACTGCTGCCCACACAGTTAACCATTTGAGTACCAGAGAGGTACGCAACACATTGCTTTGCCATGCGTTTGCGTACCCCTCTAGCACTCAAAGGATTAATAGGCAACATTTGCTTCTGCATAACAGTTGCCGTTATGTTTAAAAAAATATATATATATATATATTTATTTAAAATATAAATCAGACCTTACAGGGGCATCGGAACCCCTCCTGATGCCCCCTGACATTGATCACTTATCCAGTAAGATAAATGATCAATGCGGTGACAAGGAAGGCAATTGCTGCCTTCCTTTTCTACCTACTGGAGCCTGCTGCTTGTTCAGCAATAGGCGACACCAGCAGAACTCCCTCTAGTGAGCCCGGTTATTCACAAACCACGTGATTAATTCATTGATGAAAAGCATTCTGCGTTTGTGAATGACCGGGTTCGCTAGGGGGAGTCCTACTGGAGCTGGGTAGTGCTTTTCATGAATGAATGAATCAGCCAGTTTGTAAATGACCAGGTTCACTAGGAGGAGTCCTACTGGAGCTGGGTAGTGCTTTTCATGAATGAGTCAATCACCTAGTTTGTGAATGACCGGGTTCGCAAGGGGGAGACCTACTGGAGCTGGGTAGTGCTTTTCATGAATGAATGAATGAATGAATGAATCAGCCAGTTTGTGAATGACCAGGTTCACTAGACGGAGTTCTACTGGAGCAGTCTATTGCTAAAAAACCAGCCGGCTCCAGTAGGTACAAAAGGAGATGTAGATGTATAGAATGTTGGGCAGCATGAGTAACAACACCACTATATGTTAGCCGCACATACACTGCCTAACACCACCTGCCTTCTTCCCTTGCCCAGGCAGTGCTCATGGGGATTTGAGGATAGCAGTGGGCAAGGGAAAAAGGCTGTAGAGGGTCAGACAGTGTACATGGGTATATGTGGCTACCAGTGGTCAAGGGAACAAGTGTGGAGGCCAAGCAGTGTATATGGGGCTCTATGGCTACCAGTGGTCAAGGGAAAAAGTCTGGGGGCCAAGCGGTGTATATGGGGTTCTATGGCGACCAGTGGGCAAGGGAACAAGGCTGGGGGACAAGTGGTAGCCACAAATCCCCACAGATGCTGTCTGATCCCCAGCCTTGTTCCCTTGGGAGTACACAGCATGTAGCAATTATGATACAGAGCTAAGAGGATAATTGCATATGATAATTGCTTATTATCCTGCAATTCCATATGGAAATTAGCCATTATGCTGCATTTCCATATGGAAACAGGCCATTGTCAATGTGAGGAGTAAAAACTCGTAATCCTGTCGGATGGTTGTCGATGTCAGTGATTTGAAGACCATACTTTAAAGGTCGTATATTCAAAAGAAAAGTGTAGGAATTCTGGGGCAAACCAATTGTTCTACAGGGAGAACTAAAAACTCCCATACATTTTAGGGGATTTTAACCCCTTAAATGCTAGCGAGGTCTCCCACGCATTGCTTCTCAAAGCATTGGAAACCTCTCTAGCATTCAATGTGTTAAAATCCCCTTTTAAAATCAATGGTAGTTTTTAGTTCTCCTCTATAGTACAATTAGTTTGCCCCAGAATTCCTCCACTTTTCTTTGAACATATAGCTCATGTACCTGGAGCGGTCCTAATTGGTTGTCATGCTTTTATTAAGCCAGATGTTCTATCTTTAAAATCATACCAGTATGGGGCAAATTCACCCTTGTCACCTAGGCCATCTTGCCGTTAACAGTGTAGTCCAAATTCACTTTCCTAGCAAAAGAAGGGTACAAGGCCTCCTTCCATTTGTCTGCAACTGAACTTCAACTCCCATCACTGTCTGCCAGCCAATGGCTGGGGGAGGTTGGCAGGATTATATAGTCTTGAAGCAGCAAGAAGGGATCGTTGTCCAACCCTTACGTAGTATATTATTTTTACAGCTGGTTGACAATCACATACATTTTCCTCAGAATTACTTTAAAAAATGATTAAAGCGGAACTACGACCTGAAATACACTTTAGCTTAAATAACTCCCCATCTGGCGACTAACTGCTTAGTAGCGCTAGTCGCTAGAATTATTACATTGTTAAACAGATTTACCCCTTCTTCCTGGGCTGACAGCAGGACGGAGCAAAGACATCTTTCAATAGTGACGTCTGCACGCCTGCGCTGTCAGTCCCTTCCAGACCCGACGACTCCTAGCAACGCCTCCTAGTGCCAGCTGGGACTGACAGTGCAGGCGTCACTATGGTAAGATATCTGCGCTCCGTCCTGCTGTCAGCCCAGGAAGAAAGGGTAAGTCTATTTAACAATGTAATAATTCTGGCGACTAGCGCTACTAAGCAGCTAGTCGCCAGATGGGGAGTTATTTAAGCTAAAGTGTATTACAGGTGGTAGTTCCGCTTTAAACAATTTTTCAAGAAATGTATTTTTATTCACACAAAACAGGTCAATATGACATGATGATGGAACTGGTGTCGGATTTAGAACTGAAAAAAAGAGTTAACTGTGCTTGGGCCAAATAATCAATTGCTCAAAAACACAGCTGTAATTCCCCATACATGATTCAAGAGTGTTTAGACTGACTGCAAAAATAGATTTTGGGCCTAAAAATCAGTGCCAATAGTGCAGGGAGTCCTATGTTTCTTTCTTACGCAATCTTAATAAGGCCATTTTCACAAAAGCAGCATAAGCACAGTGGTATTTCTGTAGCCATTCACTGTGCAGTAAATTCTGCCCCCCATCAGGCTGTTCCTACAGACAACTACCACATGTGCAAACACAGAGCTGCACGACATACCTCCCACGTATCCCTCTTTACCACCTGGTGTCCCTCTTTTTAGTAGATCAGACTGTGCAGTGTGTGTGTCTAAGTGTATCACATTGATGTTGGTTCAAACTTCAGTATGACTTTATAAATTAGTCTGTGTCAGTAAAACACTTTGGTCATGATCTAAATGATTTATTCAGGTCAGTAGGTCATGAAATAACCTAAACATTCGTAGTAATGCCCCACCCACCAGCCACATACCCAACAATACCACCTAAAACAAAAGTGCCCCTCTTTGGCCATTTGAAATGTTGAGAGGTATAGCATGGCAGCCTGTATTACCACTGTTCAGGTGTTCACACAGGCAATATTTGAGGTTCAGATGCTCTTTGCAATCTCCAGTGACTGGTTAACTCACATGGGCCTGACACAAGTATGGACCAGTCCTACATAATCAACCACCACCACACTCACCTCACTGAGAGGATCACAGAAAAACACAGGTAATAGGAGGAAAGTAAGCATAGGTAACTTGAATAATTCTGCTTCTCAGACAAATCAAGCCACTTACGTGAATGTATCCTTAAAAACTTTACTTATTTAAGCCCTAATAGGCCAATTTCAGCCTCCGTTCCAGAAGAGCCAATTCAATTTACTGGCTCCCAAAATGAGAAGCAGTTGACTGTGTTTTGAAGCCAAACTTCTGCATGTCTATGGAATAGAATATCCAGAGCTGAAGAAAGGGATGGGAGGGCATCAGGGTTTGGTGAAAACCAAAAGCGAGGAATCATTTAAAAAAAGTTTGGGTATCTGCGATTTAGTAATATAATTCAGTTGTGGTCTTGGTTTCCAGCTGAATATGGAAATCTTAACAGTGAATGGTCCCTAAGGGGGGCTGCCCCTGGGGACCTTCGAGTTCCCTGGGATGAGTCGACGAGGATAGCCTGTTAGAGGCCAAAAAGAAGAAGAGCCAAGACTAAAAGGTCGATAGCATATATGGAATAATGCGGTAGCGTAGTAACATGGCAGAGTAAATGAGCGGGTAATGCATGAAGACCAGGCTTCCCCTTACATGCCTAATGTATGCCATTACTCCTACCTGGAGGCGTCGGACGCGGTACCACCGTGGAAGGAAAACCTGAAGGACTGATGTTGATTAAGTCCAGATCTATGGAGGATGACAGACTTATGGTTGATAGGGAACCGTCTGGCTTGGCTTAGGAGAGGACTGCGAGCTGGTTGAGTCAAGGATGATGGTATAATGAGGAGTGTAGTGAACACACACAGTTGCTCATTGGTGGTAAAGACAGGAATGACGATGCTTGTTTTGGACTGGTTGGTTAGACCTTGGAATGAACAGGGTGAAATGGATTCATAGGGTAGCTAGCTGCATAGTATGCCTGTGATCTCCACTTGGCTGGGAGAGGACTGTCTGACCTCTGGAAGCCAAAAAGGTAAGCGGATTATATTGAAGATGTTATGAATGATGAAAACGTGAATGATTCTAGAGTAGCCTGCATGTAGGCTTGTGATGCTGATTGTACGGGGAAAGCGTTATATGAGCTTGAGTAATCCTATCTAGAATGGTAGTCGCTAAATTATGAGTACATAGAATGCTATGTGTTGCTAAATACCTGGAATATATATGAAGCTGCGTGGACTTATGAGGAGGGATCGAGAGACAGATGGTGCAAAACTGATCACGATGTCGGTGAGGTATGAAAAGGGGTTGATGGCTAGCAGAATTTTGCAACGATTGCCCTGCCTGTTTATGCGGCTTCCTGTTATTGGTGATGAGAGCTTATGGTAGAGCTGAAAGTGAATTGGTTGTACCTTGATGTGGTCTTTGACTTCGGAGTATGGACTGGTAGCTGGAACTCAGTATGACGGGAGTTGGAGAACCTGTAATTGACCGGATGTAGCTTGCATGTACGAGCTGTGATGAAGGATTGTAATACGATACCTCTTGAAGTGCTGGTAGACATCTTAAAATATAAATATGTACATTTAAGGGGATGAGGATCTACCCTAATATGGTTGAATGCTATGTGGTCCGTAAGGAATGTGATGGCCTATGGACTCTTAATACATTTGTTGCGGGTATGGCTATGTGAACAGTGGGGAGATAAAGAACTGGTGTGTATCATCTGTCTCCCTGCTTCTGGTAACCTCTTGTGATGGCTGCAGCGTCTGGATGACTGCCGGGAAGTCCGATGAGTAACTGCTGCTTGACCCGCATGGTTTATATCTGCGAAGAGATATGGATGTGAATTGGTAAAGAGTGACGATGGGTCCTTCAGCCTCTGCGAGCAGGTAAGGAGTGAAGGCAGGTCCTTTGCGAAAAGGTAAGGAGTAGCTAGGGGTCCTTCGGCCTCTGCGAAGAGGTATGGAGCGGCTGGGGTCCATCGGCCTCTCTTGAGTCCACGATGAGGCAATGAGCGGCAGAGGTAAGGTAAGGTGTTATGTGAGAACCTTCGGCCCCTGCCGTGGGGTAAGGTATATGAATGCAACCTTCTGCCCTGACGTATGGTAAGGTGTAAGAGTGAAATCTTTGGCCCCTGTTATGATAGTAAGGTGTAGCGGAACGGAACTCAACACGAATTGAGCTCCAGTGGGAGGGGCTTCTGCTGTATTTATAGGCTTGCAGCCCCTCCCACAAATTCAGGCAATGCCTTTTACTTATGCAAGATAAATATATGTTTTATGCAACCAAATCTTTAAGTTATTGTAGACAACTATTTTTAAGTAATTTTGAGGATAAAATACTGAGAGATGGCAACCATACAACAAAATACACAGTTGGAACAATAGATAGACTTGCAAAACAATAGTCTGGAAACCTCTATGTCTCCCAAGGGTGTAAATATATGTAAGATTTCTTCACTCAGCAAAGGACTCCAGCTGGTAATGATGAAATCAGGTCGCTGTATTGCTGATCTGCAGTGACAGCACAATATTAACCCTTTGAGTGCTAGAGGAGAACGCCCCACTGTCACTCAAAGGGTTAACCTCTTTCAGGGTCATGCAGAAAAATTTGCACTCAGTGAGGTATAACGTTCATTAGTGTAGTAGAAAAAGCAGCAACATTTACTGTTATGAAGCTCAGTTGGAGTAATCGTTTATGAAATATTTACACTTTTCTTTTAAATTGTGAACGTTATTTACATTACTAAGTAAAATGAAACAACCTGCATTAAAAAGCCCTTAACAGAGAAGTGATTGATTCAGTTTACTTCAGGAGGGGGCTAGTAAGGGATAGTCAACTGTCAAACTGTGGCTTTGCAGCGCTGTTGGACTACAGCTCTCATCATCCTCAGCAGACCAGATGATGAGCGTTGTAGCCCAACAACGCTGCAGAGCCACAGGGTGTCCACCCCAATTTATCTACTTGGGTCGCAATGCAGGCCTTCGAAGCTACAATCTAAATGACTTCCTCCTCCTTAATACAGTTTCCTTCTCCTACCTCTCCGGTCAATGCATTCTTCACCAGGATTGCTCCAACTCTGGCCAGATCCACTGTGCTCATCCTGTCAAACCGAACCTGGCAAACGACTGTGATCTTATGCTGCGGATTGACATTAACTTTACAATAAAGCATGTGGTGGGCGGTACTTCCTTAGACCGGGTTCTGATCTCATTATTATGTATTAGATATTAACCAACAGGGAAGCAGTGTTTTGGAGAGGCGTGGTAAGAGAAGGTGTGTACCGCTTGTTTTGTGCAAGTGGGTGGATGCTTGTTGCATAAAGCTGACACAATGTATCTTTCATAACCGCAATGTAAAACTGGGCAGGGTCCGGGGGCTGAGGTCATGGTACAGTAGTGTATGCATGTGTACTGCAAATGCTGTCTCATCATGTTTTTTTTTTTTATTTAACTGTTTGAGTGCTAGGATATCCAGTAATGCGCTGGATACCCCTCTGACAGTCAAAGGACTAATATATTTTTCATAAATTGTATCTAGTTGAAAAATAAAATGTTATTTTTTGCACCAATTAATTTTTTTTTGTTTAAAAAAAACAACTCATTGAGCCACTGATTTTTGTTCAGATGCATGAATTTGTAGTAAATATAATACAATAAGCTCACTGACGTGTAGTAGGTGCGTTACTGTGTTTGTGTGTAGGAGTATACTGATATGTACATAAATATGTGCTGGTGTGTGTGAGAGTTTGGTGATCTGATTTGCCTATCAGTATCTGATGTGAGTGTATATTATTTCCCAGGTATGAATGCCATACCATACAACACTTCACACATGGGAAAAAATACTCTACTTCTCCAGTGCCCCCCTTTAGGAGGGACAGTCCCTCTTTAAGATCCAAATCCCTCTGTCCATCCTTCCCACCCTGGTGTGCCTCCTTTTAGGAGATCAGATTGTGTGTCCTGTATGTAAGTGTAACACACTCCAAAGCAATAAAACTCACATTAATATTTCTTTAAACTTTAAGTCTGTGCAGTACAGGGTTGACATAACTGCCAACTGTCCCAAATTACACAGGACAGCCCAGGTTTTGGGCCCCAATCCCGCTGTCCCACTTATCGCTACCCTACGCTGAGGTAAATTTGTATAGGGGTGATAGTTCCCCTTTAATGCCAGTACAGAGAGCAGATCAGTGTATGTGCAGTGCATAGATTAGTCTGTACAGTACATGGCTACTCTCTGTGCAGTGCAGAAAACAGGTCAGACCATGCTGTGGTAGATCACACTATATGTCTATATCAAATTGTGCTGGGGCAGATCAGACAGTGCTGTGCAGAGATCAGTACATCTAATACAGGGTTAAGGTCAGTGCAGGAAGCAGATTCAGTGTTTCTCAACTCCTGTCCTCAGGACCCACTAACAGGCCAGGATTTGATGATTTCCTTGTTTGAGCACAAGTGAATTAATCAATGTGAATGAGCCTCTGATCACCACACCTGTGCTCTAGCAGAGAAATCCCTAAGTCCTGGCCTGTTAGTGGGTCCCGAGGGCAGGAGCTGAGAAACACTGAGATAAGTGCACAATTCAGAGTCTGCACAATGTGGGTTTACTGTCTGTGCAGTGTAGAGATCATTTCTGACTGTGCTGGGGTAGTTCACACTATACACTAATTCTTATTGCATACTGTGAAGTGTAAGGCAAAGTGTTCTCATCACATCACCAAAACAAATCCACCACTATATCCAGTTGTATTTAATCTCTACGACAAGCCACCTGCACCATAGGGGGACACACAAAAATCCCATCTCTAGAATTGAAGGGGTTAAAATCCCCATTTAAATCCTTAGGAATATTTGTTTTTTCTCTGTGGTGCAGCTGGTTTGCCCCAGAATTGCTTCAGTTCTTAGAAAATCAACTTTTGTATCTTCTTTTTCTACTTGTTAACCCTTTAAGGGCCAGTGGGGTTTGCAACATATTGCTTTGAAATGTTCTGCATCCCCTCTTCTCCT
Organism: Rhinophrynus dorsalis; assembly: GCA_037306005.1. Classification (NCBI taxonomy): domain Eukaryota; kingdom Metazoa; phylum Chordata; class Amphibia; order Anura; family Rhinophrynidae; genus Rhinophrynus; species Rhinophrynus dorsalis. The sequence goes on along the minus strand of CM074724.1, from coordinate 348,244,151 downwards.
TAAACAATTGATTGCCAGTGGGTATGCTGTGTATTGCAGAGCAATGTGTTGCACACCACTCTACCACTGAAAGGATTAAACAGATTTTCTTGCCATCATGTGTCAGCACATTTCAATATTCCCTGGCCTTTATTCGTCATGTATTCATCAAGTTAAAGTGTTAGTAATGTCCAAAAAAAGTTTTTTTGCATATAGAAGAGCTTAAAAAGCTGAGCTATATGCAAAAAAAAAACGTATTTCTGAAACCGCTATGGTTTAAGAGATACAGGCGTTTAAAGTTTGCTGTTTCCTACTGACAGCTGTAAAGCTGTCAGCAGGAGATTTGTGTCGGTTGACACGGAGGCACTTGAGAAGTGCCGAGATCTCGTTACTTACAAGGAATCCCGTCATTGGAATGGTCTAAAACATGTTCCTGGTGTTCAGGCACACGTTTTAGACCATTCCAATGAAGGGATTCCGTGTAAGTAACGAGATCCCAGCACTTCTCAAGCGCCTCCGTGTCGACCGACACGAATCTTCTGCTGACAGTTTTACAGCTGTCAGTAGGAGAAATCAAACTTTAAACGCCTGTATTTCTTAAACCATAGCGGTTTGAGAGATACGGTTTATTGCATATAGCTCAGCTTTTTAAGCTCTTCTATATGCAAAAAAAGTGTTTTTGGACATTACTAACACTTTAAAGAGTTAGTAATGAGAACTAACGGTGCTTCAATTGTTCTACATTCCTTTTTGAGCATGTACAGTGGTATTACAATAGTATGTGATTTGTAGTTCAATAGTAATTTAATGATAAAGGATCCCCCTCCCATCCCTTTTACCCACATTACGCTGCTCTCCAAGACAGTCCTGATGGAGTGCAGCGAGGGACAATATTCAAAGAGCATAAGGAAAGGCCTACCCCTCCTTCCTTATACTGAGTGTATGAAGATTGTCCCTCACTGAGAGCTGTACGTAGGAGGATCGGATTCCACAACTAAGGTGAGGTGGCTAGGAATAGGTAAAAAGGAATGGGGGTATCCTTTATAATTAAACTAGTGTAAAAGCCCGTGTACACGGGCCAAGGTCTGGGTGATATTAACCCTTTGAGTGCCAGAGGGGTACGCAACGCATTGCATACCCCTCTGGCACTCAAAGGGTTAAGAGGCTGGTCTTGTTCTGCTTCCTGCCGCCGCATGTACTGTAGAGACTGGCTGAAAGAGAATGCTCCCAGCACAGAACTCCCAGCATTCCGTGCGTTCGGGCAGTCTCTACAGTGCATGATGGCTTCTGACAAACATCCTAGCAAATTATTATGTAGGATTACTACTGAACTACACATCGTATACTATTTTCATACTGCTCTACATGCTCAAAAAATTATGTAAAGCAATCGGAGCACTGTCCATTTTCATCTATTACTATCCCTTTAAAGTAGATTAAAATTGGACTAAACCAACAGCATCATCGGTGCTGGGGGGAGGAGTATTAAAGATCCCCATTGATTTAAATTGGTCTTTTAACCACTTGCATGCTAGAGAAGTCTCCAACACATTTCTTTTTAGTTAAAGAGATAGTAATGTATAAAAAAAAAAACTCTTTAAAGGATTGTACATTTCAATTCGTTATAATGCATAGAGCATTTTTAAATCACGTTACCTTCATATTCTTAAGGTATTTTCTTACATTATACCTGTTTCATTAATAAGATACTGAAATAAGTACAGCTGCTGATTTTACTATTGCCATAACACATGTATTGAGCAATTGCTACTGTATAAAAGAAAACATATTACTACAAGATCATACATTTCAGTTTTCACATCTGCAACAAAATGATCTGCCGAAACCCGGGATCGAACCAGGGACCTTTAGATCTTCAGTCTAACGCTCTCCCAACTGAGCTATTTCGGCACGTTGTAATAGTGCACATTCTTCTTTAAATTATGGACTATACTTTCCAATGTCTAGCTTTTTTAATAATAATTGTGCGTCCTGTATATTTTATGCAATATATCATTTCGTTTGAATTTGCTTTCAGTGCAGTATAGTTTCACTTATTCATCCCATGCTATAATTAAGTAACCAGTGGTACTTCTAATCAAGCATCCAAACTTATCACTAATAAATAGTAAGAAACACTATTGTTATGCTTTGCAGCCATCTAAATCAGCCATGTCATAGAATAGAAAGTGGTGCACTTGGAGGAGAAATTAACCACAACACATATAATCCCCATGCATTTAAATGGGGTTTTAAAGTCATTGAATGCACGGAAGATCCCCTATAACATTCAAGTCTAAATCATTAGGTTTTTAGCTGATTACTATAGTAAAGTTGGACTTCTCCACTTTTATTGTCATATAAATGCCAATTTGATGTTAGATAAGTCATCAACACTTTGTACAAGAGCTCGATCTAGCACCCAGTGGGTTAAAACAACAAATTTGTATATGGATGTTTTATGAAAAAAATATCTTTATGTTGGTCAGACCATGTTAAACGAGTGGAGAGAAGTAGAAGATGGAAGGTTTGATTCTGTAAAGCTAAAATAGTTTAAGAAACCAATTTGACAAGTGAAATACATCAGTGTTTAATATAATGTGGGTGAGCTGAATCCTTTCTAGAGCATTTATAAGTATATTCAAAATTACCTAAGAAAAAAATACAATTGTTAAAAGGTACACACCACCCCAGATGGGACTCGAACCCACAATCCCTGGCTTAGGAGGCCAGTGCCTTATCCATTAGGCCACTGGGGCTCTTTAAATATGCTCGGAGAATAAATGAGGAAAAAAGTAGAACTAAAATAAAATAAATTAATTTGTTCAGTATCATAGGAGCATGCAACGCATTGAAAAGGTTAAACAAAATGATGGAGTTCATTTCTCATAAGAGTTGTGTTCTGAATTCAAAAGTAAATTAATTTACTAAGTTATAGTAATAATAAACTTCTCATTGTACTATTTTAACCCTTTGAGTGTCAGATGGGCATGCAACGCATTGCAAAGCAATGCATTGCATACCCCTCTGGTACTTAAATGGTCACTATACAGAAAACCAAATAAATCATAGTGGGGGGCAAACAAAAAAAGTTGATTTAAGCAGGGATTTTAATTCCTGAAATACTAAAGATGGCGCCAACAAATTGTGAAGCAATGACATGGAGGCTACTCTGGTTTTAAATCCCCAGATTAAATCAGGTTAAGTCTGTGTTTGCAAAATTGAGACCGCTCTAGCATTCAATTGTTTACATCCTCCGATTAACCCTTTGAGTGCCAACATTCCAACACAACGCGTTGTATAGCTCTCTGGCGTTCCATGGGAGTTGTTTGTTGTCTCCTACGATACAGCTGGTTTGCTCCAGAGTGTTGATTCCCTATGGGCCGTATACACAAAAAGAGGAACAATTATGGAGCAAACCAACTACGTCACAGGGAGATATAAGATGTCCCAAATTTCCCACTGATTTAAACGTGAATTGTTGTCCCACTGAGTGCTACGGAGATCTCTAACACTTTGAGAGTTCTGTAGCATTCAAGGGTTAAAGCGCTATTTAAGTCAAAAGGAAAGTGTATTATTTCCCAGGGGTGTAGTTAGTTTGTTCTAGAATTTCTCTGTTCTATACATCGTACTCATCGCTTTTGAGCAGCTTGATACAATAGCCGGAGAGCCTCTATTGCTCCTGAGCTATGGCATTACATATGTGCAATTACATGTCTTCCAGAATCAATAAAAACAAATAATTTAAACATTAATTCATATAGCAGAAATACCTACAGACCATCGATGTATAACAGTCAGGATGGCCGAGCGGTCTAAGGCGCTGCGTTCAGGTCGCAGTCTCCTCTGGAGGCGTGGGTTCGAATCCCACTTCTGACACATCGTTTTGTATATATGGGATCTATTTACATGTTTCATTCCAACACTGAAGAGCAAACAAAAGTCCGTGTGTTACAACTTTAAACAGAGATGCGGCCACAGTTACAAAGACGCACGCCAAAGCGCCTGCTCTGCTGTGGTAATACCCTTTATACACTTGGGTTCAGCTACCGCAGTGAAGTAAACTTTGTGCCACATCCAGCAGTGCATTAATTAAACATGAAACACGATATTTGCATGCAGGAGCAATAAAGGGGAGACATTTTACGAGGCGCCATACAACATTACAGAAACTGTGTCTGCAACACGATTTAGGTATGACCTATTCCTTTACCCTTTAAGTAAGGTGACCATATTTTTAAAATGAAATCCGGGGACACACTCTATCCACACACTGCCTACACTGTGTCAGCCATCACACCCAGAAGCGTAACACAAGATGCAGGGGCCCCCCTGCAAACTCTAAGAAGGGGCCCCTGTGCCCCACCCCAGTTATGCCCCTCCCCCGATTATGTCCCATTAGGTTTCAATGCAACCCCAGTTGCGATGCTCAATCGACTGTCCATTCCCTCCAAAGGAGGAGGAGCTGAAGTTGTAAGTGGATAGAGGATGGATAATAAGAAGCATTAAATAACTATGCACACTATGTTATATATATTATAGTTTTTAGGCATGTCAGACTGTGAAGCACTATCACATTTGCTAGTGTGCCTCCCCCTTCAATACGCCATATTTATAAGAGATAAAGTTTTAAGGCAATGGTAGTTCAGATTTTTAAAAACTAGAGAAACAAATCTGGAATTTTCCAGGGACCCCTCACAATGTATATTTTGGATTTTCAAGGACTTAATGAAAGGAACAATAACAATACACCTTTATAGTTATTCTTAGGTCTCACAGTTGGAATGACAACAAAAAGCATATTGTGTATAATAATATCCAGAAATATACATTAGGAACTCAACTTTAACATTGTTAGTCAAAGACTTCATAGACAAAGTGGGGCACTTAGAGCTGATGCCCACAGCATACAAATGTGCTACTGCACCCTGGTTAAGAATCACTGTCCTAGACAATTAAACATACCTCCCAACATTTCAAATTGCCAAAGAGGGACACTTGTGTTTTAGGGGGTGTGGCTGATGGGCGAGGCATTACCAAGAATGTTTATGCTATTGCATGACCTATTTATACCTCTTTCTGTAACCTAATAAATTACTTATAAATATTTTATTTACACAAATTAATTTATAATAACATATACTGATGTTTAAACTAGCAGTAATGTGAGTTTTATTGCTGTAGAGCAATGTGATACACTTATATACACACCACACAGTCTGATCTCCTAAACACAGGGACACCAGGGTGATACACATATACACACCACACAGTCTGATCTCCTAACACAGGAACACCAGGGTGATACACTTATATACACACCACACAGTCTGATCTCCTAACACAGGGACACCAGGGTGATACACTTATATACACACCACACAGTCTGATCTCCTAAACACAGGGACACCAGGGTGATACACTTATATATACACCACACAGTCTGATCTCCTAAACACAGGAACACCAGGGTGATACACTTATATATACACCACACAGTCTGATCTCCTAAACACAGGGACACCAGGGTGATACACTTCTATACACACCACACAGTCTGATCTCCTAAACACAGGGACACCAGGGTGATATACCTTATATACACAACACACAGTCTGATCTCCTAAACACAGGGACACCAGGGTGATACACTTATATACACACCACACAGTCTGATCTCCTAAACACAGGGACACCAGGGTGATACACATATACACACCACACAGTCTGATCTCCTAACACAGGGACACCAGGGTGATACACTTATATACACACCACACAGTCTGATCTCCTAACACAGGGACACCAGGGTGATACACTTATATACACACCACACAGTCTGATCTCCTAAACACAGGGACACCAGGGTGATACACTTATATATACACCACACAGTCTGATCTCCTAACACAGGGACACCAGGGTGATACACTTATATACACACCACACAGTCTGATCTCCTAAACACAGGGACACCAGGGTGATACACTTCTATACACACCACACAGTCTGATCTCCTAAACACAGGGACACCAGGGTGATATACCTTATATACACAACACACAGTCTGATCTCCTAAACACAGGGACACCAGGGTGATACACTTATATACACACCACACAGTCTGATCTCCTAACACAGGGACACCAGGGTGATACACATCTATACATGCCACACAGTCTGATCTCCTAAACACAGGGACACCAGGGTGATACACTTCTATACACATCACACAGTCAGAGCCGGATCACAGGCAAGGCGCACAAGGCGCCTGCCTAGGGCCCGGCCAAATGAGGGGGGCCCGGAAAGCCTCATTCAACTTGAATGAGGCTTTCCGGGCCCCCCTCATTTGGCCGGGAGATTCAACCCCCTGGCCCGCAGCTTACCTGATCTCTCACTCATCTCGCCGCTCTAGTAATACAGAGCGCTGGGAGATGACATCATCTCCCAGCCTCTGCATTACTACAGCGGCGCCGGGAGCTTCAGTCAAAGAGATCTGTGCCGAAGGAGGCACAGATCTGTCAAGTAACACCGCTAGACCACCAGGGGAAATGTGAAGATGGGTCCATTGTGGTAGGGGAAATGTGGAGATGAAGGTGCAATGTGGAGGTGAAGTGGAGATGGGGGCATTGTGGAAGGGGCATTGCGGAGATGAAGGGGGCATTGTGGAAGGGGCATCGTGGAGATGGAGATGAAGGGGGCAGTGTGGAGATGGAAGGGGCAGTGTGGAAGGGGCAGTGTGGAGAAGGTGGCATTGTGGAAGGGGCAGTGTGGAGATGAAGGGGCAGTGTGGAGATGAAGGGGCAGTGTGGAGATGGAAGGGGCAGTGTAGAGATGGAAGGGGCATTGTGGAAGGGGCATGGTGGAGATGAAGGGGGCATTGTGGAGATGAAGGGGCAATTGTGGAAGGGGCAGTGTGGAGATGAAGGGGACATTGTGGAGATGAAGGGGGCATTGTGGAAGGGGCAATGTGGAGATGAAGGGGCAGTGTGGAAGGGGCATCGTGGAGATGAAGGGGGCATTGTGGAGATGAAGGGGCAGTGTGGAGATGAAGGGGCAGTGTGGAAGGGGCAATGTGGAGATGAAGGGGCAGTGTGGAGATGAAGGGGCAGTGTGGAAGGGGCATCGTGGAGATGAAGGGGGCATTGTGGAGATGAAGGGGCAGTGTGGAAGGGGCAATATAGAGATGAAGGGGGCATTGTGGAAGGGGCAGTGTGGAGATGAAGGGGGGCATTGTGGAGATGAAGGGGGCATTGTGGAGATGAAGGGGGCATTGTGGAAGGGGCAATGTGGAGATGAAGGGGCAGTGTGGAGATGAAGGGGCAGTGTGGAAGGGGCAATGTGGAGATGAAGGGGCAATGTGGAGATGAAGGGGCAATGTGGAGATGAAGGGGGGCAATGTGGAGATGAAGGGGCAGTGTGGAGATGAAGGGGGCATTGTGGAGATGAAGGGGCAATATGGAGGTGGCCAATGTGGGTGAGGGGGCCAATGTGGTTGGGGGTCCCATGGCAATTCTAGGGGGCAGAAAAAGAGTGAAGAACAGACTAGAGGGGCAGAAAAAGAGTGGAGAACAGACTAGGGGGAAGGAAAATAGTGAAGAATAGACTAGGGGGGGCAGAAAAGAGTGGAGAACAGACTAGGGACCAGAAAAAATAGTAGAGAACAGCCTAGAGGAAGGAAGAGAGTGGAGAACAGACTAGGGGGGCAGAAAAAGAGTGGCAAACAGATTGAGGGCAGAAAAAGAGTGGAGAAATGACTAGGGGACAGGAAAAGAGTGGAGAACAGAGCAGGGGGCAGAAAAAGAGTGGAAAACAGATTAGGGGGTTAGAGAAAGAGGGAGAAACAGATTGGGGGCTTCCCCTCATTATGCCATTCCTCTTTCATTTCTACCCTCCTTTTGCCCTTGCCATCATTAGCTGTGTGGTATCAGTGGGGTGGCCCCATTTTGATTGTAAGCTGTGTGGTATTACTGGCGTAGCCCCATTTCAATTGTAAACTGTGTGGTATCACTGGCGTAGCCCCATTTCAATTGTAAACTGTGTGGTATCACTGGTTTAGCCCCACTTCAATTGTAAATTGTGTGGTATCACTGGTTTAGCCCCACTTCAATTGTAAACTGTGTGGTATCACTGGTTTAGCCCCACTTCAATTGTAAGCTGTGTGGTATCACTGGTTTAGCCCCACTTCAATTGTAAGCTGTGTGGTATCACTAGTGTAGTCTGATTTCAATTGTAAGATCTGTGGTGTCATTATAGGCAATGGGCAAATCAAGAAACTATTGTGGCAAGAGTGTGGGGAGGGGCAAACTGGCAGGGGGGCCCAATTTGGGATCCTGCCTAGGGCCCTATGGAGGCTTAATCCGGCTCTGCACACAGTCTGATCTCCTAAACACAAGGACACCTGGGTGATACACTTCTATACACACCACACAGTCTGATCTCCTAAACACTGGGACACCAGGGTGATACACTTCTATACACACCACATAGTCTGATCTCCTAAACACTGGGACACCAGGGTGATACACTTATATACACACCACACAGTCTGATCTCCTAAACAGAGGGACACCAGGGTGATACACTTATATACACACCACACAGTCTGATCTCCTAAACACAGGGACACCAGGGGGATACACTTCTATACACACCACACAGTCTGATCTCCTAAACACTGGGACACCAGGGTGATACACTTCTATACACACCACACAGTCTGATCTCCTAAACACAGGGACACCAGGGTGATACACTTATATACACACCACACAGTCTGATCTCCTAAACACAGGGACACCAGGGTGATACACTTATATACACACCACACAGTCTGATTTCCTAAACACAGGGACACCAGGGTGATATACTTCTATACACATCACACAGTCTGATCTCCTAACACAGGGACACCAGGGTGATACACTTATATACACACCACACAGTCTGATCTCCTAACACAGGGACACCAGGGTGATACACTTATATACACACCACACAGTCTGATCTCCTAACACAGGGACACCAGGGTGATACACTTATATACACACCACACAGTCTGATTTCCTAAACACAGGGACACTAGGGTGATACACATCTATACATGCCACACAGTCTGATCTCCTAAACACAGAGACACCAGGGTGATACACTTCTATACACATCACACAGTCTGATCTCCTAACACAGGGACACCAGGGTGATACACTTATATACACACACCACACAGTCTGATCTCCTAACACAGGGACACCAGGGTGATACACTTATATACACACCACACAGTCTGATCTCCTAAACACAGGGACACCAGGGTGATACACATATATACACCACACAGTCTGATCTCCTAACACAGGGACACCAGGGTGATACACTTATATACACACCACACAGTCTGATCTCCTAACACAGGGACACCAGGGTGATACACATATATACACCACACAGTCTGATCTCCTAACACAGGGACACCAGGGTGATACACTTATATACACACCACACAGTCTGATCTCCTAACACAGGGACACCAGGGTGATACACTTATATACACACCACACAGTCTGATCTCCTAACACAGGGACACCAGGGTGATACACTTATATACACACCACACAGTCTGATCTCCTAACACAGGGACACCAGGGTGATACACTTATATACACACCACACAGTCTGATCTCCTAAACACAAGGACACCTGGGTGATACACTTCTATACACACCACACAGTCTCATCTCCTAAATACAGGGACACCAGGGTGATACACTTATATACACACCACACAGTCTGATCGTGCATTGCTTTTCAAGGCTTTGTGCACCACTCAGATCCTCAAGAGTTTAATCAAGCATGAGGCCTCGCATAATGCATTGCAAAGCAATGAACATTGTACACTCATTTGGTCTCCAAGGGGTTAACTTATAACAAAAGATGAGATTGACTGCTGGGTGAGTTTAAATCTGGCCAGGGATGGGCAATCACATTATGATGAGGGTGGCAACAGCTTTAGCCTTTTGAGTGACAGTCAGGGTATCCAACCCATCACTTCACAATGGGTTGGATACCCCTCTGACATTCAAAGGGTTAAACCTTAACCCATTAATGTCATCTTTTGTCACAAGTTAACCCCTTGAAGACCAAATGAGTGTACAATGTGCATGGCTTTGTAAGGCACTGTACATCCCTCTGATCGTCAAGGAGTTTATGAAGCAGGATGCTCAGCGTCACATTTGATTAACCTGTTAAGGATTAGAGGGGTGCACAATGCCTTGCGAAGCCATGTCCATTGTACGCACATTTGTTATTTAAGGGGTTAAATTGAGGCAAAAGACTGCATTGACTACTGGGTTAAAGTTTAACCTTTTGAGTGCCAGAGGTTAATGTAAGACAAAAGGAACAATACTACCATGGGCCTACAATCATAAAAGCCACATTTCTGTACTAACATATAAACCAATATACTGCATATCTGTAAACCCTAACCTGGCTTATTACGGTTTAAATTTATGATGCTGTCTTTAATAAAGTCAACATCGTAAATTTAAACAGTAACACACCCAGGATTCGGGTTTAAATATATTCAGTATATAGTAGCAGTATATAATAGCCATTTAACCTTTTCAGTGCCAGGGAAGTATCCAGAGCATTGAGTTGCGAATTCTTTTGATACCTTCCAGGCACTCATAGTGTTACCATGGTAGGTGTAAAGTATTTCTGCAGTTTTCTCAACACAGTAATCTCCAGAGTCTGCCACTAGATCACTGCTTCTCAAAAAAAACCCCACAATGGCTTTCAGTAGTCCAGAATTACTCATAAGGCTGTTTAGTTTTTATCAGATTGTAAACAAACAATTAGCAACATTAAAATGCAAATACAAAATATATAGATATATCCAGGGCTGGATTTACATCTCAGGAGCCTGTAGGCACAGAAATCTGAAGAACCCCCACATTGGCCATCTCCACAATGCTCCAAATCTCCATATTACCCCCATCTCCATATTGCCCTCACATTGCCCCCATCAGCTCCACATTGCCCCCATCAGCTCCACATTGCCCCCATCAGCTCAACATTGACCCCCATCAGCTCCATATTGCCCTCACATTGCCCCCATCAACTCAATATTGCCCCATCAGCTTCATGCCCCCATCACCTCCACATTGCCCCTATCAGCTCCACATTGCCCTCACATTGCCCCCCATCATCCCCATATTGCCCTCACATTGCCCCCATCATCTCCACATTAAGCCTCACATCCCCCCCATCCATTTCCTACCTTTCTGGTGGTCCAACGGCAGGAGAGATCTCTGCTTCTGCACAGTCCTGTAGCTGCTGGAGCTCCTGTGCGGTCTTCTCTTTAGTAATACAGAGCGCTGGAAGATGATGTCATCTCCCAGCGCTCTGCATTACTAAAGAGCCGGGGGAGCTCAGCAGCTACAGGTCTGTGCCGAAGAAGGCACAGACCTTACTATGCTGAGTAAAAAAAAAAAAAAATATATATATATATATATATATATATATATATATATATATATATATATCGATTGCAATGGCAGACGCCCCTCTGTAGGGTGCGACTGTAGGCAGATGCCTACTCTGCCTTATGGAAAATCCGGCCCTGGATATATCCAACAGCTGTTTGGAGAAAATTATAAGTCCTTATGTAAAACAGTAATTTTATAAATATACTTTATTAATGAATGAAGGACACCTGTCTAGGAAAGGCCTTGTTACACACAGTAATTATATAGATACACCTGTCTGCTGTATGATGGAGTCCTACCTAGGTAAGTATTTCTGTTACACACAGTAATTATATACATATCCTGTGTGCGCGCACACACACACGCACGTTACGCACACCAAATCAAGATGTTAAGTCCATCTTTGATGCCTCCTGTTCACTTAGGTTCCTCAGACACCCAGCATTATCCTGTTATATAAGCTGTGAATAAATCAAGGCTATGATATGAGGGAGCCATGCATGTTTGTATTCCTGGAAGTTAAGCTCATTCACCCGCCAATGTGCTGCATTTAAACATAGTATCTGAGCAGTGTGACAATAACACTAGTACTGTACAGTAAGTAAATGCAGCGCGCCAGCAAGTGAAAAAAAACGTAACTTCCTGGAACACGTACAAACTCGGCTCCTTACCTGGATATTATTGCCCTGCTTTACTCTTAGAACAGGGACCAGTCAATGGCAGCCACTAATTAACATCTTAACTCACCAGTCTACAAGGGGTTAAACTGTTACCTGCCTCATATGGTGGCAACAGAGAGGGAGACAGTGGTTACAACACTAGTTTGCTTTACTACATTGTCTCGCTCTGAAAAGGTTTTCCCCTCTCCTTCTGCACTTCCAACTTCAATCAAGTCACGTTCTGCCTCCCTGGTGACATGTTGGCAGCAGGGTTGTTTTAAGGCACACTGAGGACTTGACTTATTTGTAAAATCGGCCCCCTATATATTAATATTTTTAAATTTTGAAAAACCCTCTGAGTGCCAGATGTGTGTGTGTATGTGTCTTACAGAAACACACATTCACAATCTACCACTTCTGGTAGTCAGAGACACAATTATACCCCTGCTTTTGTTACAGTGTCCATTGTTAGTCACAGAACCACGCATACACTGTCTGACGCACCAGCTGTGTCCCACTGGAAGTCACAGAACCAGACATACACTAACACCTCAGCCTTGTTCCACTGATAGTCACAGAACCACACATACACTAACATCTCAGCATTCTGTTTTAGGGGGGTCTTGTTGGGGGTGTGGCTGGTGGGCGGGGCATTACTGAGCATTTTTAGGCTATTTCAAGATCTATTGACATTTCCTTGTGTAACTTGATAAATGACTTATAACAAGACCATAGTATTTTATTTACCCAGACTAATTTATAAACACATATACTAATGTTTAAACAAACATTAATGTGAGTTTTATCGCTGTAGAGAAATGTGATACACTGATATACACACCTCACAATCTGATCTCCTAAAAAGAGGGACATCAGGGTGGGAAAGAGGGACAGAGGGATTTGGGTCTAAAAGAGGGACACTTGGGAGGTATGCCTCAGCCTTGTTCCACTGGCAGAACCACACATACACTGTGACACCCCAGCCTTGTTCCACTGTTTACTTTTAGTCACCCCAATCATGTCCCACTGGTAGTCACAGAATTGCCTATACACTACCTGATAACTGCCTTATTCCACCTATGAAGGGGGGGATGCATGGAAGGGGAGAAAGACATGAAGATGAGGGAAACATTAATGGGGGGAAGCATGGAAGAAGAAGGGGAAGGAAGACATGAGTTGAGGGACAGCCTTCCTTACCTCACCAAGTCTGGGTAGGACCCTGTAGACTGATATTAACCCTTTCAGTGCAGAATGAATAACAAACAAATTGCTCTGCAATGTGTTCTCATTCTCACCAGTATGGCACTGAAAGGGTTAATTGTGTGTAAACACTGTCCTAGTATGTGAGTCATTTGTGGACAGTGGTCATATATGCTTCACAGCTGCTTCCTAACAACACGTGTCTCTCAGTCTGTGTGTCTGACAAGTAAATAAGCTGCTTTTTGGTCAGAGACAGACTGAGGAGCTCTTGGGAATGCAGGGGGGGAGGTAAAAATCATAGCCCTGGAGGATTTATTATCACGACCCACCAACAGACGACATACCACAACAGTGTGCAGGCACATAACCCTTTCAGTGCCAGTGGGGGTGCAAAGAGGGCTGAGGAGATTGTAGGGTAACTAATGAATGACAATGAAAAGGAGAGTGATAGTATGAAGGGTGAGAGAGGAAGACTAAAGTGGGTTTAAAGTTACCAGTGGGATGGAGCCATAGAGGTGTCCTGAGGGGAACTATCTGGCAAATAAAGAGTTAACGATTTTTTAAGCACATACTAGAACACAACTGTAGCTGTATATAATTTATTCAAGCAGACAGGACGGAGAGACTAATTTCCCTGAATAAATCACCCAACAGCTACCTCCTCCGACCAAATAGGCATTTAAAACAACAGAGTTCAAGGAGATTCATTCAAAAATGTAGTCAGAGCCGATCTCTCCGTTCCGGTCTGCTTAAATAAATCATATGGCAGTGTGCTGCAACATTAACCCTTTAATAACCTGCTTCATTAAACAAACTCAGAAGTGCCCAAATCCTTCACCCTGTCATCTACACTGTCTCGTAGTGAAACATTTAGCCCCTTCCTTTGCTCAAACGAATTGCTTTACTGACAAACTCACTAAATACCTCTTTTGCTAATCACCTACTTCCCCACTGCCATTCTGCATGTTCAGTCTCCCTTCCGTTTCTGCTGTTCATTTAATCAAGTGCTCCAGGAGTCCAGCTTCTGTGCAGAATTGAAGCAGCCCGCGCATCACACAGATCTCGCGAGAGCAGGGGAGCAGTGCTGTGAGTGCGCACAGACTCCCCGGGGTCCCTGATGGTGGGGAAGCTTGACATTTTGAGTGACAGGGATATTTAATGCATTGCTTAGCAATGCGTTGGATATCCCTTTAGCACTGAAAACGTTAAGGACAAGGTAAGTCAGTGAAGCATATTGTTGGGGGCCCCCATGGCTCCAATAACGTTTAACGGGCAAAACTTTTTTTGGGGGCCCAAAATCTGGTGGGGCCCCCCCGCGCCGCGGGGGCTGCGGGGGCCTCTGCTACGCCTCTGATCACACACTGCCCACGCTGTCAGCCATCACACCCTGCCCACACTGTGTCAGCCCTCACACCCTGTCCACACACTGTGTCAGCCATCACACCCTGTCCACACACTGCCCACGCTGTGTTCGCCCTCACACCCTGTCCACACAGTGTCAGCCATCACACCCTGTCCACACACTGCCCACACTGTGTCCAACCTCTCACCCTGTCCACTCACTGCATCCTGTCACCCCTCACACCCTGTCCACACACTGCCCACATTGTGTCAGCCATCACACCCTGTCCACACACTGCCCACACTGTGTCCAACCTCTCACCCTGTCCACTCACTGCACACACTGTGTCAGCCATCACACCCTGTCCACACACTGCCCACGCTGTGTCCATCCTCATACCCTGTCCACACACTGCCCACGCTGTGTCCGCTCTCACACCCTGTCCACACACTGCCCACACTGTGTCAGCCATCACACCCTGTCCACACACTGCCCACGCTGTGTCCATCCTCATACCCTGTCCACACACTGCCCACGCTGTGTCCGCCCTCACACCCTGTCCACACACTGCCCACACTGTGTCAGCCATCACACCCTGTCCACTCACTGCACACACTGTGTCCTCCCTTACACCCTGTTCACACTCTGTCCACCCTCACCACACACTACCCGCACCCTGTCCAATCTCACCACACACTGCCACACCCTATCCACCCTCACACCCTGTCTGCACACTGCCCACCCACTCATGAGGTGCCCTGAAAAAAAAAAGACATATACTTTTCCATATCTAACTAGAATGTTACCAACGTGAATCATATCTAAGCAGATGGATAGCAAAGATGCTGAAAAGATGTCTGGCCAGCAGGGTACAAAAAAAGCCTCTGGCACTGAAACTGTTAAACTTCTTCAATGTTAGAGTGGTCTCTAATGCACCGGAGACCAACCGCTCTACCACTCAAATGGTTAAAAACTCCATTAAAAACAGTGGAAATGTTTATTTGTCTCCTATGATGCAGTTGGTTTGCCTCAGAATTGGTACATTTGCCTTTTTAAATAAAGACCAGTGTCTGAATCTGTTTGTACTTCAGTGTTGTAACTATTGAATCATTGTTGTATGCTCTGCATCTGTGGGCACAGGCTGTGTGGCTTTGCAATGCTTTGCACAGGCCCCTGGTCCTTAAAGGGTTAGGAGGGGATTTCGACCCCTTGAATACTAGAAGGGGCTCAAAAGCATTGTTGGAGACATCTCTAAATTTCAAGACATCAAAAACTCAATTTAAACACATCAACATCAACATTTTATATGTTTCCTATGGTTCAGTTGGTTTGACAACTTAGTAAATATGGCACAGTATTAATACTAGGTACTGTTCTCTCCCAATACAGATGGTTAAAATTATACTGTTCAGCCCTTGTTGGAGAAAAGATCAGAAAGCCAAAATCTGCCCAGCCGTGCCTTCGTACCACCCTGTTGCATTGTGTGAGAATCTATGTCAGGATGTGACAGTCTAATACACAGAGGCTGATCTATTAAAGAAGGGTGGTGAACTCCTGGCACACACCAAGTACACCAGAGGGGACAAATAAAATTTCCTTGAGATTTCCCCAAATTTCCATTGATTTAAAAGGGGGCTTTAAACCCTGAACACTAGAGGTCACCAACACTGCTTCGCAATGCAGTAGAGGCCTATCCAGCATTCAGGTGGTTAATAGACCCATTTAAATCATTAGGAATTTTTGCCTCCTATGGTGCAGTTGGTTTGTCCCAGAACTGCACTACTTCTCCTCAGGAAGTAACAGTCTACCAATATGTCACTGTCTTACGTTACTGGCCCATCCATGGTATACAGTCAGCCTGTCTGCCCATGGCATAACTGACATTTCTGAAGTATTTCTAGGGAGACCTCCTCTGGATAGTCACGACAGAGCATCACAACTGGTCCATAGTACATCTTGCTAAAACACCATGAAAACATCACACAACACTTAAAATTGCACTTCTACAGAAGACACATCCACATCTAAATATTACATGGAATCACATAAGAAAACAATATCAACTTATGGAAAAGCTCATTACCTGTTATTATTTTAATGACAAGCACATGTAGCATGTTGTTATAATTACGTTTTAAAATTAGGGACAAAAATAGGTACTGCAAGAAATGGACACAACACCAGGGACTATCACTGGAAAGTATGCCTTTGGTCCATGCCCAGTCACACTACACTGTTCGCCCACGGTGTGTGTGTGTGTCCATTCACGCTTCCCCCCCATGGTGTGTGTGTCCAGTCAGACAGTGTGACTGGCAGACATTGCTGTGGGCGGGCAGCATGACTGGACATACACACAGTGTGGGGAGGGGGCAGTGTGACTGGACACACACACACCGTGGGAAGAGTAGTGTGTCTGGGCATGGACCAAACGCATACTTGCCAGCTGTCCTTGTTTCTTGCTGTACCTATTTTTGTCCCTAATTTTAAAATGTAATTATAGCAACATGCTATATGTGCTTGTCATTAAAATAATAATCCACCCACAGCACTGTCTGCCAGTCACTCCACCCATGGCACTGTCTGCCAGTAAATCTGTCCCCCCATGGCACTGTCTTCCAGTCACTCTGTCTGCCCATGGTGTCTGATAGTCACTCTGCCTGTGTATAGCCACTTTGTCCATAGAATCAGTGCCCCATTCCCATCACTCCAGGTATTCCTTCTCCTCACTTACTAGTCCACCTCCACATTGCCCACACTGCCCACCTCCACACTGCCCACCACCATTCACAAACAGGCACTCACTTCAGCCCTGCTGCTGCCTGCATTCCTGCCCAACTTGCTCTGAGTGCCGCACCACAGTCCTATGCACTACAGCCAATGAGAGAAGAGTATCCTGGCAAAACTCTCCTCTCTCATTGGCTGCCATTTCATCTTGTTGGGAAGGTACTGGACCGCAGATACAGCATAGGTAATGCCGTCTGTGCCTTCCTATTGATGTGGATGCATTAGTTAGATCCGGGTACAGATCCGGGGACACATTCTAACCGGTGACAGTGCCCTCAATCCGGGGACTGTCCCCGGAAACCGGGGACATCTGCTCACCCTACCTTTAAGTGCCACATTACCCCTCTGGCACTCAAAGGATTAAGTGCCTCCTGACCCCTTCTCCCATGTTAGCACCCACCATAGTCATGGTTGAGGAGTCAAAGGCTGTGACAGGCACTTGTAAAGTAACCACAGCCTTTCACTATGATCAGGACCCATTCACTTGTGTTAAGTCAAATACAAGGTTGGTGGGCTCCAGAATATGTGCTGTGTATATGGCACATTTGACAAACACTAAAACAGCTCTATAAATGCCCTGTTCTCTGTCTCTTACACGTGCATTTTACCCACACATCCTTTGCCCACTCCATCAATTACTGCTCATCCCTCCAAATGGCCCAATCTTCAAAACTGAGCTTGGCCTCTGTGGCTGCACTTCAGTAATGGAACAACACTTGCCTCTCACACACTGTATGAGTGGCCTTGCCTCCAACTTCACAAGCAAATGTATACAAAGCTAGGGTGAGTAGAATACAGCAGGACTGTTACCCATTCTTTTGTTACACTGTCACTTCACCCTGCTTCTTCTTCAACTCCCACCACCATGCTTCTTTATGTACATTTCTAATAACATGACGGGCAATGCCATCCCACATTGCTAGTATCATATTTCTGCAAGTAGTATGTGGCTTGTCACCTGACCTGATGTTGACGACTGAGCTAGCCAGTACTGATTGGTGTTGCTGGAGAGAAAGGAGGAACGAGGAGCGGAGTGGGACAAGCAGTGAAGGCAGTCCGGATCACAGAATCTATGCTGCACACGTCTCCAGTGTAGTAAGTTAATTTTTTCTTGAGTCATCAGCTCATTAACAATGAATTCATGTCCTGACGATGATCAGAGCAGAGATGGGGAAGGTAGGTGCTTTCACTGTGGGATCATTAAAGGGATAGTAATACTTAAAATGTAAAAAAAAAATATGTTGTAGGGTTTATCCCCCTGAGTAAAACAAGAGTACTCCCACTGCTGAAAGGTGTTTCATTCAATAGTTATTCATTTTCAAAGTTGAATTTTTTAGGTGCAATATCACAGTGGCCTGAAATTGTACAGTGGCGCTGTTGCTACATGATCCTATGGACAGCTCTGGTCCCGGGACCAAAAATCTCCATAGGATGGTGTAGCAACAGCGACACTGTACAATTTCAGGCCACTGTGATATTGCACCTAAAAAATTCAACTTTGAAAATTAATAACTTTTGAATGAAACACCTTTCAGCAGTGGTAGTACTTTTGTTTTACTCAGGGGGATAAACCCTAAACATATTTTTTTTTACATTTTAAGTATTACTATCCCTTTAACTTCAACATGTAAGTGATATTGAGCAAGTTGGAGCTAGCCAGGACAGGGGATAACCTGTTTTTAGCAGAAGGACAGTGTCTGGGTTATCTAGTCTGTTCCTTTAAGCCATGTAACTCAAATGCAAACAATTGAGAGTCAAAGCCACATATACTGAACACTATAAATATAATTTATTTATCTATTGTGAAACTAAATAAAATGGACCAAAAGTACTCTTGATGATAAACAGTTATCAGTACTTTTGGTCCATTCTCTTTAGTTGCACAATAGATAATTATTTTTTTTTTATCTCAAGGTGAGTCATTTCTGAAAGTTCCAATTTACCATAGAAGATTAAAGAAAGCTGTTTGAGGAGGAGCTTTAACAATCCCTAAACCCATTTGCTGGATTACACATAAGTGCATTTCCAGCCATTCGATTTGTGAGTAGTTTTCACTGGTGATGGTGAGATGATAGAATTTCTGAATCCTATATAATAATTCGCAAGACATGCGCAGTAGACACTGCTGCTCGTGCTGCAGTCATGCGCAGTAAAGACTGCCCGCGCCGCGGCTGATACAGAGCTGGGAGCTCCGAAGGAGTGTCCAGCTCTGTATCAGCTGCGGCGCGGGCAGTCTCCACTGCGCGTGACTGCCCCGCGACCGGGTGACAGTGGCACTGTGGCCCATGTAACGGGCTGTTCAACTAGCTGAATCATATTGCACAAGGAAACGCCTCTTTTCTTCTGTGACGTTACGGAAATATCATGTTTACAGTGAAAGTAAATTTTCACACAAAAAATGTGATCCTCTCTTTTGCTTGGCAATGCTTTGTAAACCTCTATAGCAGTCAAAGATTTAACCCCATTGGCACTCAATGGGTTAAAAGTGTAATCTAATTAGAATTTTACTGGTACATTACAATATAGTATCTTGTTCCAGAATAGACCCATTTCACCTTTAGGCTAGAACACATATGAAATGCAGCCAAAATAGCTCAATAGGGAGAGCGTTAGACTGAATATCTAAAGGTCCAGGATTTCGGCAAATGGTTTTATTCACCTGTTCCATGTTTAGCAACCACATCATCTGTATGTAAAAAAAAAAAAGTTATCTAAAATGTTTAGTTACCAGTACCAGAGTATATAAAGCTTACCAGAATATAAAACACAAGCGCAGGAAAGGAAATAGCACATCAAGTAAAATCCTATCACGTGTACAATTGTGCAAATTAAATAACTAAACTGTAGATCATGAGTAGTCCATTGCTGGATCTCCATCTGTAGGGGAATGCAATCCCAACATTGTCAACCAGCCAAGGATTAGTAGGGGGTGTTGGGGTTTGCAGTCCCCAATAGCTGGCAGTCAATCTATTGCCTACCCACCTGTACCTCATGTTAGTATTTTTACCACTGAGCAAACGAACACAGACACATGGCCCCCTGGCAGCACCTGAAGACCAACAGCAGCTGGAGGAAAACACATTCCTCGAGCTATGCTATCCAGACAAATGCTATTCGCCTATTCAAGGGCTAGATCAGTGGTTCTCAACCCGTGACCTCAGTGGCTACTAACAGGCCAGGATCTGAGAATTTCCTTGTTAGAGCACAGGTGAGTTAATCAATATGAATGCGCCTCTGATCAACACACTTGTGTTCTAGCAGGGAAATTCCTAAGTCCTGGCCTGTTAGTGGCCACTGATGGCACGGGTTGAGAACCTCTGGGCTAGATTCTATCACAGGTGCTAATTTTATCACTGCTTTTATCTCCAGTTTTTCCCAAAGACTTCAGTAGGAAAATGTTTGATAAAACAGGTGTTAACATTTAACACATGCAATAGAATCTGGCCCCAAACGCGTTCTCTTATGAGTGAAATCACTTACAATATTGCCAATAGATGTGCCAGAGAACAGCTTGAGAAGGAGAAAGTGCTGTCAGTGCACATGCACAGTGAAGATCTGATGCTGTGGTACTGGACAGAGAAACAGAACTGATTTGAGCAAGCAGTGCTCATTATGACAATGAATGTGATTCTGTGTGATCGTCTCTCCCATGTAGTTTATCAGTGAAGTGCAAAGGGAGCTCAAGGGACTAATGTAGACACTGCATTCAGAAGACAAAGGTATACCTCATATATAGCTCTAAGGAAGTGTATGCCTTTTTGGGTTTAAGAACCATATGGACTGAAAAAAAGATGCAGTTTAATTTGCATTTAACCCTTTGATTGCCAAAGAGGTATCCAGCGCATTGCGTCTCTGGCACTCATATGGTTAAACCCCTTCGCATGCAAGTTCATATGTCAGAGGGGATTGTATTTGATCCCTTTGGTGAGAGGGCACTATGTCAAGGGAAGCGTTTTCTCAGGTACGTGTGATGTGTATGTGGCTACCTATGTGTTGTTTACTGTACACAAATAAGCTAAATATATGTTACTGTACTTAGACCCTGTTAACACAAACAATAACAATGTGGATACACTCCCAGCAGTTCATATTGCGCATGTCGTATACAGTGCACTTAAGAGTCATTATAATCAAAAGATAATTTATGCCACTTGGCACAACAATGTATCAATTAAAAAAATCCACATTTACCTTAGCAGAAGTCCTAGACCAGATGTAGGCAACCATCATCTTTTCAGCTGTTGGCGACTACAACGCCCATCATTACCAACAAGCTATCTGGATGGAGATTATGGGGGATTGTAGTCCCTAACAGCTGGACAGTTTAACATTGTCTACTCCTGTCCCACACTATTAGGACACCTGCAAATAGAGTTACCACAAAATAAAATACTGGGAAGCAACCAGTTAAGGTTCCCCCTCCCGCCCTTTTACTTACATAACACTGCCTCTCCAAACCAGACCAGATGGTGAGCAGCGAGGGACAATCTTGAATGAGCATAAGGAAAAACCTGCCCTCTTTCATCAAGGGGGAGGCAGGGTTTTCCTTATACTCACTGCATAAAGATTGTCCTTTGCTGCGAGCTGTCCGGTCTGATGACTGAATTCCACATCTAAAGGGAGGCAGTTTAGAATGGGTAAAAGGGGCGGGAGAGGGATCCTTTATAATTTAAATTACTCAGGAACTAAAAGTTGCATACTATTGAAATACCGCTCTACATGCTGAAAAAACTATGAAGAGGAATCGGAGCTACATGTATTTTCATATATTACTATCCCTTTAACATAAGATACAAATGAGAATTGTCATTGATTTAAATGGGACTTTTAACCTCTTAAATGCCAGAGATTTTGTCAATGCATTCTGAAGCAAAATGTTTGGCGATCGCTGTAACAACTAAGGGGTTAAATCCTTATTTAAATCAATGGAAATTTTGGACATTTTTATGCATCCCCTATCATGCAGATTGATTGATCAATAACTGCTCCTCATTTCTTTGTTTATAGTGCCCTTGATTTTTATCGCTCGCCTCTTTTTTTACTTGGTTTTAGGACTGAAATGTGTCAGAGCAAGAATTTAGACTGTACTTGACTGATATGTTCTGAGCTATGTGTCATTTGAATTGCTAACAAAAATATTATATTATTTTTGTATTATGACAAGTTTGTTTTATTTTCATATTGTCAACAGGCTACCCAATCCTTAATCCAGACATGTTGTTACAAGTGAATAAAACTGAAGAGCATTATTGCGTGGGCCATTTTAAAGGGACAGTAATGTCCCATACAAAATGTTTAGAGTTCTGCAGAGATTAAAATATAAGCTAAATGCCACAAATCCTATCTCTCAAACCGCTATGGTTTGAGAGATATCCTTTGTTAAAGATACCCTCTCCCTCCTCTTCTCCTGATGTCAGCTGTAAGCTGACAGCAGGAATTCCTGGTCCAGGGACAGACAATCTGCTCTTCGGCAGAGCCGCAATAGGACAATTTAAAAAGAAATACTTCCTTGGAAAGGTCTACAAAGTGTGGTTGGTTTGCAAGCACACTTTTTAGATCATTCCAAAGAAGTAATTGTTTTTAAATTGCACTATTGCGGCTCTGCTGAAAAGCCTTCTCGTGTTGGCATTACAGCTGACATTAGGAGAAGAGGAACTTTAGCGGAGGATATCTCTCAAACCGCTATGGTTTGAGAGATAGGATTTGTGGCATTTAGCTTATTTTTTTAATCTCTACAAAACTCTAAACATTTTTTATAGGACATTACTGTCTCTTTAATGAAAAGAACCTTTGTGGTGCATTCGATACAGGTACATATCATGGGCCATATTATTACTATCATTGTAAGGAGGATCTGTTTCTTGGACAAAGTTCCCTAAATATATCAAACAAAGGGCTGTATTCAGTAAGCTATAGAGGTGCAATTTTGGAGTATACCAACTGCACCAGAGGGGCAAAGTCAAATTCACAAAATACACACCAATTTAAATTAGCCTTTTAAATCCCTTCATTTATAGAGATGTCTCCCACGTATTGAGAAGTAACGCATTGGAGACGTCTCTAACATTCAAGGGGTTAAAAACCCTATTTACATTATTGAGTAATTAAATTTCTCCCCTATGGTGCCGTTGGTTTACTCCAGAATTGCACCTTGTAATATATTTAGGGATCTTTATGTAATAACCAAATCCTCCTTAACCCTTCGAGTATCAGAGGGGTATGCAATGCATTGAAGAGAGTTACATACCCCTCTGGTGCTCAAAGGGTTAAAATGTTAGTAATATAAAAACAAAAGAAGGGTGTAGACAATGTTATCTGTAGACCAGTTAACCCCTAGAGAACTAGAGTGTAGTGCAGCGCATGAAAAATTATAACCCCCAACTTACCTTACTATGGGCAGAAAGTCCTCATTGTGCCCTTGCACCTCTCTTCAAGAGATGACGCCTTGAATCAGTCTGGATGTGGTGTTAATAGAGGAGGACATGACAGTTACTAGCAGGATCACAGGACACAGACTTCCACTGCAAGTGGTCATTTTAAGCCTTTAAACCCTTAACGACCCTTTAACTGCTATTTGTCTATTTACTTTGAGGTGTTTCTTGGATTTCTTTGTGTTGGTTTTGGATCTACATTTTTGTACATTGAAAAGTTTTTAAACTCTCACTAGACAAAATAAGCTGCCATCTTGGGTGTGGCATCCTATCATAATAAGTGGATTAACCCTTGAAGTACCCTATAGGTTTTACATAGGATTGCTATAGTCATGTTTATGATATATGTTGCATGAAGTTTGGTATACTGTCTAGACCAGTGGTTCTCACTGGGTCGGGACCCCTTCGGGGTCGAATGACGATTTGCCAGGGGTCGCCTAAAACCATCAGATATTTATATTTCGATTCATAACAGTAGAAAAATTACAGCGATGAAGGCGCAACAAAAATAATTTTACTGTTAGGGGTCGCCACAACTTGGGAGATTTTTTCAAAGGGTCGCGGCACTAGAAAGGTTGAGAACCACTGGTCTAGACATATATTGGATTGATTCTAAGTATATTCTTGGTATAATCTATGATTGACTATATTAATTGCAATTTATATGTTTTATTCAGAAGGTATGCAATATTTGAAATCAGTACATTATTAAATTATGGTGATCTCTATCAGATATTTTATTCCAGTTAGTTTCTCTAAAATTTTACTGTGGCATATAGTACAAGGAAAATTGTCAGATGGTCTGGCTTCATATTAAAGTTGACTCCTCTGACAATATACCTTAAACCTCAATTAGCATAGTTTATACAGTTTCTGGGGCAGAAGATATACACGTACACTGCTGCCAACTGTATTTTATCAATTGTAAGGCTCAATTATCCTTTTCTATGCTGCTGAGTACAATTATTGTCATCTAATATCTCAGAATATACCTATGTGTGGTTAAGAACTATGGATATATAATGGACTAACACCAAAGTGTTGTCCCACAATACACCAAAAAAGAGAGTGCCACTTAAACCTTACCTCTTCCGAATGGGTTATAAACAAGAGGAAAAATTATTACCACTTAATGTGTATATATAGCAGACAATATTAATAAAATAATATGTATACTGTCACAGAGTAAAGTATAAACACTTCTCAATGTTCACATATAGTCTTTAACAAATAGTCTTTTCAATTACAAACCAGGACCATTCATATATGCCTAGATGGTTCCTTTGCAGCTTTCAGGTAGGGTCAGGGCTCCCCAGAAGTAAACTCTATTTTCAGAAACAAAAATAAAAACAAAAGCGCAGAAGTCTCTCTAAGCATAGTATTTCATAAATCAGTAAAACCTCCACCAGCACCCTGTGTAGTACACTCACTTGTTAGAGAGGTTTACTGTACTGCCTCTCAGTTTACTTGGCTCTCCTGGTATAAACCCCAGGTAGGTTTCTTTTTGATGTAATGCAGATATCTTCCTTCTGTGTCCCTCTTCCACATTCCTCCTTTTTTCTCCTTTTTCCTTATTTTCAACAGCAAGATATCAAGAAATAAAATATCCCAGAGTAGTCCTCTTATGGGAAAAAAAAAATCTCGATTCTTATTGGAAGTACTAGCACAGAGGGCTTTAAAAGCCATAGATATATGCTCCAAAAATAAAGGTATATCATGGTGCCCCATGATTGCCTTTTGCAGTATTGCCTATATGCGACATTATTTACTTCCTGAACTGTCACTCTCTCTGAGTCGCTAATCTTATAGGTCTTCTTGTTGGAGAGGTCATCACTCCACCCACCTGTCAGGGTTTTTAAACCTCAACCTGTGTCATTACCTTTGCCCTTTCGTGGTGTACCTGAGCTTATTGCTGTGTTGGTCCATTACTGTTCCTGTGCATTACCTGGCTACGTCTGACTACCCGTTCCGGTTCTGACTCCTGGCTACGTCTGACAACCCGTTCCTGTTCTGACTCTTGGCTACGTCTGACTATCCCATTCCGGCTCTGACCCCTGGCTACGTCTGACTACCCACTCTGGCTACGACCACTGGCGACGTCTGACTACCCGATCCGGTTCTGACCATTGGCTGCCTTTTGGGTTACTCTCTCCATTGTTGTGCTCCGTTACCATTCCGTGCCTCAGTTTGGTTTCCGTGTTGCCTGTGCCTTCCGCTCTGCGCTCGCTTCTGTTAGCAGCGCTTGTTGGTCATACCGTGTGTTTGA
Source organism: Rhinophrynus dorsalis (assembly GCA_037306005.1). Taxonomy (NCBI): domain Eukaryota; kingdom Metazoa; phylum Chordata; class Amphibia; order Anura; family Rhinophrynidae; genus Rhinophrynus; species Rhinophrynus dorsalis. The sequence continues at coordinate 348,218,004 of CM074724.1, read as the reverse complement.
CCTTCCGTGGCCATCCCAGTTTTGCGTGCTGCCTTATCGAGCCTCACTGTTGGCTCCAGCATTGTATACCCTGTCCGGGTATTGGTTCGCTTTTTCCATTTCTTGTCGACTGTGTGTGTGTGGGAGTGCTCTGCACTGCCCTAACATTTACCATGTAAGTTCAAGGTCCATTCCGTTACTGTTCATCTGCCTGGTGAAGGGTGAGGAAAGTGAGTCCACTGTTCCTCCCTGGTCTCGTGAAGGTGTACTATCCAGACATAAGCATTGTATGCTCACACTGTTATTCCATCTACCTGTGTGAGCCCCTGGGCCTTTCCATTATCACTCATCTTCCTAGTGAAGGGTGAGGATAGTGAGTTCACTAGTCCTCCCTGGTCTTGTGAAGGTATGCCATTCATTCTGTGTATGCAGTGTACCCGCACTATCCTTGCATATACCTGGTAGTCCAAGGGCCATTCCATTACTGCTCACCTGCCTGGTGAAGGGTGAGGAAAGTGAGTACACTGTTCCTCCCTGGTCTCATGAAGGTGTGTTACCATATACTGCCACTATGTGCAATTACCTAACTACTGTTGTCATTCGTTGCCACCAGCCTGTTCATTACTACTTGTCTTTACTGTATGTAATAAAGTTTTATATTAAGTTCATCTGTACTTGTCAGTGTGTTAATTTCATAGTCACTCCGTGACAAAGTAGCTTAGTGGTGCAGTATTGGGTACTGGTTTATTATAAGACAATATACAAATGATATTAAAAAACCTCCCAAAACAGATATAAAATCTTATTAGACAGTAAATAAGACTAATAAAAAATGATATATAAAATATATTATCGCTCAACGCGTTTCGTAACACCAGGTTACTTCCTCAGGAGCTAAATATTATAATTATAATTCAAGGTGTCCTTCTTGGGGCAGGGATTACAAACTTTTGATGTACATGAATGGTGTCCATCACCCACCCACTGACGTCCATGCCAGCTATGATGTCGGAATTTCAGACCTTCTCCTCCCTCTCTGACTTCAAAATTAACTTCTCCAAGTCGAAGGCACTGTCGATTGACGTCCCTCCGAACACCCTCGCTTCGTTAAGGTCATCATTTCCTTTTAAATGGGTTAGCTCTTCCATAAAATATTTGGGGATACGACTGATGCCCACACTCAGAGGACTTTACGCAGCAAATTTCTTGCCGCTACTATCTTCCATTAGACGAGAGCTCAAAACATGGGACCCACTTTTTCTGTCCTGGATGGGGCACATTGGAGTTGTGAAGATGAACGTCCTTCCGTGCATTCTTTACTACTTCCAGACGCTCCCTATACACTTACCCTCTGGATTTTTCACTGCTCTGAACCGCAGCATCAACTCCTTTCTATGGCTTTACCACTGTCCGTGCTTCAAATGTGAGACCCTTCGACGTACTAAATTTCATGGGGGCCTGGGAGTTCCTGACCTCAAATTGTATCATTCTGCAGTCCTACTATCTTCGATATCTGATTGGCTCAGAAACACGGATAATAAGAGCTGGGTACAGATTGAGTGTTCACTCTCAAATGCTGGGGACGTGGCAACGGAAGCTTTTCTTCCCCCCTCTGAAAGGCTCACCTCCCTTAAATAGCATCCTATTCTCTCAACGGTGTTTAGGACTTGGACTTGGTGGGAATACTCGCATAACCTGATTCCTTTCCCTTCTCTGCTATCCAGAGTATTTTACTCACAAGATTCTTCTCAATCTCTCCCTGCCACCTCCTTCCCTGGGTGGTCTGCTCATCCTACGCTCCAACTCCGTGACTTCTTTGACGCTAACTCTATCCGCGACTTTTCCTTTTTTCAGGAGAAACTAAGCCTACCACCTGGGGAGATCTGGCACTTTCTTAGGATCAAACACTTCATCTCTCAAATGAAAATTAAAAATCACGGCCTGCAGACAACTCACTCAGTTCGAACAACTTTGTTCGGACAATTCCACAAGCCATGGTCCCCTAGGTTGGACTTATTCTATTCTATTAGAGGCATTATCGAGCCCTACGCCTCCTTATACTCAGACATGAGACCGTGAACTTGGTGTCTCGCTTACCTCTGACGACTGGATGGACATTTGGAAGTCCCATACATTATCATCCTCATTGGCACGCATCTTAGAAGTCAATTATAAATTTTTATATCCTTGGTACTATATGCCGGTGAGACTTCGCGCGATTTCCCCGTCGAACGACTCTGTATGCTGGAGATGCGTGAAAGAGAGGGGCACATACCTCCATATCTGGTGGTCCTGTTCTCTTCTGACCGCTTTTTGGACTAGGCGCATTACCATCATTAATGACATTCTCCTTGTGAATATAGGATTAAACCCCCTCTCGACCCTCTTCTCCTTCAGGATATCCTCCCTTCCAGCCCCCAAGAGATCTCTGGTCCTGATGATGCTATCAGCTGCTAAGTCACTGATCCCAGGCACTGGAAGGACTCTTGTCCTCCAACTCTACAGGAATGGCACTCTAAAGTCAGCGAACTTCTGCTGTACTACAGGATGACTCTTCTTCGTAGAGGCCATGATCCCTCCTCCCATTCGCTGCTGATCTCCAAGTGGGATTCGGTCACGATCAGGATTGATGGCGGGGACAGGGTCCCAGCATCATGACCTGGTTTTACGTCCGGGCAGTGGTACTGTTCAGGGTACTCGGTCCTCATCCCCTCCCATTCCCTATTCTTACCCCCAATCTCTTTTCTGCATTTCCTCATATCCCTTTTTCTCATTTCTTCTTCCTTCTTTCTTAGGTCTCTCTCTACCTTCTTGCTTTTACCAAGAAATCGGAGCAGTTGGGTTGTTTGACACTTTACTTGCAACTGAGTGTTTTTCCTTTTTCTACGCATTTTGTGAAACGTGTATTTTTTCAATCGTGTTCATAATTGTCATCTTCTTCAATGTACTGTCTGTAATGACATTGCTCCTGCTTCAATAAAAATGTAATTTAAAAAAAAAAATGGCGGTACTGGCATCAGGGGCAGCACATCTGGCAACAGGTACAACACTAGTGGCTGCAGGATCAGAAATGGTGGCACTGGCAGCAGGGGCAGCACATCTGGCAACAGGTGCAACACTAGTGGCTGCAGGTACAGAAATGGTGGCACTGGCAGCAGGGCACAGGCAGCTGACCTGTCCTGCTCTCACTAGTACTACCCTTTTCTTCCTCCCTTCCCATTCCCTTTTCTCCCTTCCTTCCCTTTTCTCCCTCCCTTCCCATTAAATTCCCTAAGATCCCTTGAGGTGATTTAGGGGGACTAGACAACATTGGTATAGTAGAAGTCTCTTCCTCCTCAGACTCAGTGGACACATAATAAGGGTCATTCAAGTTTCTCTTTTTGCTGCTTATAGTGATATGAGTCACTATGAGCCTCTCTTGCCTCAGTTTTTGCTAAATATCACAAGAGAACCACACAGCACATTTATCTCGCTCTGTAGCTGCTGTTACTGTGTCTGCCTTCAGCAAAAATGTCACGTTTTTATAACGGAAGTGCGAAAACAACGTAAATTAATGGGCGGAAACTTTTTAGCCATTTAAAAAATGACTAAATATTTTGGCCAATGGGCAAAAGATGTGAACATTTTAACCGCGGATTTTCCTGAGAAAAAGCAGATAACAATGTGGTTTTCGCAAAATTTCCCACGGGAACACGGCAACAACTTTTAGCACACACCTACTCTGGAACACAAACAAGCTTTATTGTTCTACACAGTGTGAACCAGTATTTCTCAATCATCTTTGCCCAAAGCACTCCCATCATACAGTGTGAAATTTTCAGGGCGCCCCTCACATTTTATATGTAAGCTTTCAATCACTTAATGAAAGCAATAATACATAATTATATTTATTCTTAGGTCTCTCAACATGACAACAAAGAGCATTTTGTGCATAGGTTTCCAAAAATATATACTAAAACTCAACTACAACATTTTTATCAGTCTTCATGGAAAAAGTGGGGCACCCTGAGCTTGTGCCCACCAAAGAGCCATGGCACCCTGTTTGAGAAACACTGTGTGAACAATGCATAATATACAGTGTGAACAATGCAAAAATCAATAGGATCCTATAATAAGAGAGTTCTACAAGAAGTGAAATAAAGATAAACTGAAAACATGTATATGCTAGTCTTAAAATACATTAGTTATATGATTATTTCTTTTCATTACGAGAGGAGTGAAAAACACACAGCGATACAATATTTACATTAGTATTGTGCATAATAATAGCTAATAACCACTAACACTGCTCTAAGGAGTGGTGTGTCTGTGTTAGTACGGTCAAGCAAACAGACCTGACTTAGTGGGGGATGGGGAAAATATAAACATGACTTCACTGAGGAGAGTGTGAAACCAATATCCATGTAATTAGTGGGGGGGAGGGGTGCAAAAACTCATTTTATATTCTATATACTCCCAGTGGCCCCTCTCACAGGCTTCTTTTATTGATTCTGGACTTATTAGATCGTATACCAGAGACAGGCAAACAGATTTTTGTCAGGGGCGTTTTGTGTAGTCCTCAAATCTACCAAAGGGCTGCAAATTTTGGATAAACATCCTAAATAGTAGCTGTGAAAAGTAAATTAACCCCTTGCTTGCTAGAGAGATATTGACCGGGAATTTTTAGTTTATGCTAGTATTCAATGAGGCTGAGGTAATAAAATGAACTGAAGCACTACTGGAGCAAATCCAATGCATCACATGGGTCAAATACCAACCACCCCCTTCAATGCTAGAGGTCTCCAACAAATTGCATCACAAACAGATCAATTTAAATCATAGGGAATTGAGGAGGATTTTTATTTGCCCTTTGGTGCAGTTGTTTACTCCAGAATCGTGATCTTTTGCTTTCTTCATAACGAGCAGTAGAATCTGCTTTGTCTTCTGAGGTAGATAACATGAGTACCAGGACTTACATGAAAACGAGAGAGAGTCTCAATGTATCCTTCCTGGTAAAATATTTTCATTAAAAAAACCCTTTGTCTATTCTCAGATATATACGGTCCTCAATGCCCTTCAGTTTTCTTCTCTGTAACCCTTTCCCTCCCACTACCTCTATTCCTTTCCCCCAGCATAACCTTAATCATGCAACTTAATACACTAAACAGCCCTAACAAAGAGGAAAATTAAACACAGACACAGGAGTCAATGGCAGATAAAGAGGTCACAGCGTTTATTAGATGGTTTAGATCTGTTTAAAGGGTCTATTAGGGAAAACCCCCAACATGGTGCCCAGGCCTATATCAGAGGAGTGGACCAGCACCTGTGCCCTTCTCTCAGGTCATAGGAAACTTTTCATGACTTGTGGCCTCCACATACCCAAACCCCTTGCAGAGGGGTTAACTATTGAAATGTTGCCATCTATTGGACAACCAACAAAAGGGCGTGTTAAAAATATCATCTGAATCAAAAAGGCGAGATCAGAATGCTGTTCCAATAAATAGAATGACATTCTGATATTGCACGCTTAATGGTCGCCCATATATGCCGACAGTTCAATGTATAATGCTGATTTAACCCCTTGAGTGCCCTCCTCCGTGCAGTCCATGATTCTTAAATAGACATCAAAAGGTAAATAAAATGTATTGAATAAAACACACCAATACTTAATGTACCAAATATAAAGAAAAACATACTAAAACTGCTGATGAGAAGTGGCTCTATTCCACTCTCCATGATCCAAAATATGCATTATACATGCAGCACAATAAATGCCCTGGAGCTACTGGCACCTCCACGGGACATGAACATTGAACCAGTCCAATGACAGCCTAAAAATAAATAAAGTGTTAATAAAAGTCCTTAAATTGGATATGCAATCTAATGTGGCAAGCTCCAAGTGCTCCCGGAATAATTCAGCGACTGACCTTTACTCTCTGAACTCCATCTACCAGGATCTTGTCACCAGCTCCTGCCACATCCGAACTTACAGCATTCACCAGGGGGAGCTGGGTAGTCGCAAAAGACACTGGGAGATGGAGTTCACAGACCTTGTTGTTCAGTCAGGACAGGAACCAGTGACAGAGGGCGGGGGTCACAGCAGTGGGGGGCACATAGAACGGAGATGGATTTCATAGACTAAATGTTAGTCGCCAAATTATTCCAGGGGCACTTGGAGCTTGTCACACCAGATTGCAAATCTGATTTTAGGACTATATTCACGCTTTATTTATTTTTAGGTTGTCAGAGAGTGGAATAGACCCACTTCTCATCAGCAGGTTTAGTATGTTTTTCTTTATATTTGGTGCAGCAAGTATTAGCATGTTTTACTTAATACATTTTATTTACCTTTTGGTGTCCAAATATCATGGACTGCATGGAGGAGGGCACTGAAGGGGTTAATTCAGCATTATACATTAAAGGACTGCATGGAGGAGGGCCTCAAGGGGGGCACTCTAGGGGTTAATTCAGCATTATACATTGAACTGTTGACATGCATATGTCGATCATTAAGTGTGCGACATCAGAATGTCGCTCTATTGATTGGGGCAGAATTCTGATCTCACCCTTTTGGTTCAGGCAATATTTTTAACACTCCTTTTTGTTGTTCGTCTAATAGATGGAGACGTTTTCATAGGACACCCCATGGAGGTTACCTCAGACTGGAGGAGATGAATTGGACGTTGCCAGTCTGTCATAGCCCTCCCACCATGCCTCACCTATATCTCAGTGCTGGGTCATAGCTTCCTGTACCTAAAACATCTTGGATATGCTGCACAGGCTGGGCCTGAGAGCATACAGTAGACACATTTGCTGGGAATAATACCTTGTTCTTCAAAGCATGGCTGTTAGTGGGAATGGTACATTCTAAATCTGCTTACAAGAGGCTGTAAATAAAGTCATATTTGCAGAGTTTGAGAATTGGAATGTGTAACATTAATATACATTTTTGGTATTCAATAATGTATATACTCTTGGTATTCAGTAGTACTGTGAATCCTGGAAATGATTGTAACCTCGTAATTAAACAGGAAGAAAATGAAGAAAAGTGTTTTTCTGGGCAATTTTACACAGAAGCACAGACGCAGATGCTTGGGTAAGAGGTTTATATGGGAAATATATCCCTAATCCATTCTACTGGTTACATTTTAATGTTGACACCTTAACGTTAGAGTAGGCAATCTGTGACTCTCCAACTGTGTTGTGCTGCAACTCTCATTATTAACAGCCAGCTAGTTAAAGTGACATAGTTTGCCCACCTCTGCTTCAAACTCCTCAAAGAAAGACAGAATCCAAGTGCAATAAAGTACTAAACCCTAAGAATAAGTGGCTCTTAATGTGTTTTTCTGAAGGACATATCTAAGTAGATGCACTTCAAACAGAACTGATTTATTTCTTGGTACTGTTTTTATTTTAATTTTATCTCTATTATAGGTTACTGGAAACTGTTTCATTTTGTAGTGTCACAGACTATTGTCTCTTAAAAGCCATTTGTGTCTACTGCAGCCCATATTTCTTGTGAGGAGGTGTGATGTAGATGCAGACTTCAGTTGAGATCATTATGTACAGGAAGTTGCAGATATAATGCAAAAAAGTATACATACTTCTCTGAAGGACTTAGGTAAGTCAAAGTTTTAAACAAAGTAAGAGCCTTATTCATAAGCAATAGTTGTCTTTTAAATTTCAATGTTCTTGGGACCTTCTGGCAACCAAGTTAATTCTGGCATGTTTTGATCTCATTTTTATATTCAAACTAACAAAAGAAACACAGAGTTGCCTGTGCAAGAAGAGGCAGAGGGAAAGGGGGTAGCTTCCACTGACCACTCAGACTTAGAACCAAATATACACTGCCTGCCACCCCAGTCTTGTTCCACTGGAAGTCACAGAACCATACATGCCCCACTACCACACAAGCTTTGTTCCACTGGAAGTCATAGAACCACACATGCACTGTCTTCCACCCCAGCTTTGTACCAGTGAAAGTCGTAGAACCACACATGCACTGTCTTCCACCCCAGCTTTGTTCCACTGGCCACATAACACATATACACTGTCTGAAACCTCAGCCTTGTTCCTCTGTCTGCCGGTAGCCATATACCTACATATATACTATCTGTCATCTCAGCCTGATTCCACTGGTAATTACAAAATCACACAAATACCATTTTGCGCCCCAGAGTTGTGCTTTGGAATCACAGGCTTAATAACTATTCTCCAACATGGTAAAAGTTGTTCCCCACTCTGTTATGCGCCACCCATACCTCTATGACATTCCAAAGAGCTGTTCTAATTTCTGAGCTGGTTAGTGTTCTTGCATTCCGTGCCCTTAAAGTGGACCTTCCACCCTAAGAGTAGCTTGTTTTACTGAGAAATAAAATCTGCCTAAATGTTGTTCTAGCCATTTTTCTGTAAAATAAATAGATATATATTTTTTATTGCCTTAAGTGTATCGGTAGCACAGAGTGGTACTTTATGCCAGTGCTAACTGGTTTCGTTTGAGACCAAACTTATTGTGTGCTGTGCTAGAGGAAATTAGTGCATGGGCTCTGCCTAGATTCATTGATAGCAAAGTTTGTGGTAACAGTGGCCCAGCTCAGAAACTAACTGGTATAAAGTGCCAGACTGTGCCACCAACACATAAAGGTTAATCTTTTAAAAACTATCTGTATTACAAATGGATAGTACAACATATAGGCAGTTATTAAAGACATAATAACGTTCTACTTTGACTTTACATATTCTATAAAGTTAAATCGGTTATACTTTTTTTAATTTCAAAAATCTTTATTAGATATTGAGATAGCTTACATATCATGAAAGGAAAAAGAGAAAAAATATTAGAGTCCAGAAGAGTTACAATAATATAAAGGACTTATGTATATACATTTGGAAATAACAATGTAGGAACATTAAACTAGGAGAGCTGAATCCTTCCTACGAGAGGGTATCTAAGGTTGCTTTGGAAATGGAAGGTCGCACACCAGTGAGCAGATAAAGGAATTAATGCAAAATGTATGAACAAGAGCTGTTTATTAGTGAGGAGAAGTGGGGATAAGGTAGGAAGATGGGAGGAGAGAAAAAGAAAAAATTGCCTATACTTTCTATTATTTTATTTTCATCTTCTATTCTTTTTTTTTTGTTCCTGACAGTAAGCTCGCTGGATCGGTTTCTTTCTTTCAGGAACTGTGAATGCAGGGATAGTGCTAAATAATAGCATACATATAATCAATGTTGCATGAATAGTGTTGCATTGTATCACTGTCCTGCACATACAATATTTTTCGTAAAATCTCTTTCTCTATCTCTTTAAAACACTGGCAATTAAGGGAGCACAGAAGATGGTCCTAAACAGTTTCTCTAGCTGCCAGAATGTTTCTAATCTTTTCATTTATTGTTCCTAAGAACTAAGAATTAGCTACTTTATAATAATATGTGTGTGTCACTAAACCATGGAATCTGCTGACATTTTCCAACATGTCTATGCTAATAATAAACATAAGTTTTCTTCCTCTTTCATCTTGTGGAGGACACAGGGACCATGTGATTAAGATCCTTCTACTAGGAGGCTGAGCACTTTATGGAAAAATCTCTGGAGAAGGCCACTCACACTCTGTCTTGCTTGACCCCCACCCAGCTTTGCTTCTACTCAGTTTTACGTGCTCTGTTGAAGGAGGAAGCTGGGCTTCTTGTTTCTGACTTATATAGTTTTGTTTTTTATATCGTCTTTCTTTTTAGTTGGTTAGTTAGCTCTTTGGTGTTTCACCGAGGATGGTTGGGGAGCTGTTACAGACTTTGGTTGTTTTTTATCAAGGTCAGTCACCCTCGATATGGGATCCCTCTCCTGTCCTCTGGATCCACCCTTTCCAGATCTTGAAAGAGGGGACCCACTGCTTGTTCCAGTCCATCTCCTGCAATGGACAGCGCTAAGCAGTGAGGGGAAGAGACGCTGGCACTTGATTCATTTTTTGGGACAACATTGGTATTTCCCCGTGGTCTCTGTGACCCATAGGATGAAAGAGAAAGGGATTTATCCGTAAGTAGCACAAAACCCATCTTATATGAACATCTCTTATAGAGGTGAAAATGACTGTGAATATTTATCAGGCTATTATTATTGATATTTTTGAACAGCTAATCCTATATTCTCTACAGCATTTTCACCAAAGTCTAAACAAGAAAAAACACAAAATCACAAAATGAATCACAAAACAAATGTAGAATTGAATGCATGGATAAGATAAATAAGAACCATTGCATGTCAATGAGGAACTAAAAAATGATATATAATGTGTGTGCAGTGATTTCCAGGATTTTGTATGTAATACCTTTTTATTACTTGCACCCAGAGCGTATATTTACCTAGATTAGTGTCCTTCATATGCTCACTGTATAATTGTATGCACTGTTCCTGTAGGTGACTGTAGTAGTGATCTCTGCTAAAGTCTCTCAGTCACGCCTTGGCCATAATCAATAAGCTACAGAGGAGCAATTAGCAGCAATCCAACACATTCAAGAAGCTACAAAACCCTATTTAACTAAATGGGAATTTTCATCCCACCTCTGTTAGTATTTATTACCTACATTTCCCTAACCTTTAGTGTATAAGACTCCTGGGGTGGTTTGTGTTTTTTCTTATAAAATGTGGGGGTCATCCATGCACGTCCTATTAACCTTTTGAGTGCCAGAGGGGTATGCAATGCATTGCAAAGCAATACGTTGCGTACCCCTCTGGCACTCAAAGGTTTAAGGTGATGATATAAAGGATTATATAGGTAGGTGTTGTATATTATTTTATATCACGTTGGCCAAATCACCAGCAGATGCATAGTTTATTAGATATTCATACTTGTATTTGTGTGGTGATCTCTCTGAGTCTGATTTATGCATATGAGGCATTTCATTTAAGTTTTATATGCTCATAAAGCTCTGTGCTGCACTGAGACTTTAATTTTACAAAATAAAAGCATTAATATCTCCTAAACTGTAAATCTGCTGGTTAACATAGCACAGTGACATTATTAAAGGGATAGTAATACTTCATTTTAACTTTATCTTATTTTGTAGGCATTAAAAAAACATGAAGAATGATATAAGTCTTATCTCTGAAACCTTTATGGTTTAAGAGATATTCACAAACAAAATATCCCCCCCCTGTTCAACCAGATCAGAAGGGAGATGCCCAGGTAGACTGTAGAGAGGGACAATCTTCAATTAAGATAATGGAAAAAGCTGAAAAGCTTGTCAAGGGGGGAAGGGCTTTCATTGTTTTCATACAAAGAAAATTGTCCCCTTCTGTTATCTGTCCTGTCATACAACCAGACTCACATCTGAGAAGAGATGGCTTACACTAGGTAAAAGGGGCGGGGAGGGGAACTTTGCTTGTGAATATCTCATAAACCATAAAGGTTTGAGATATAAGACTTATATCATTCTTCATGTTTTTTTAATGCCTACAAAATAAAATAAAGTTAAAACGAAGTGTTACTATCCCTTTAAATAAAGCTTTCAATTAGGCAAAGAAATTCAAGGCGACAGGTCCATTTTAGTCAATACCAACCTTAACGTTTCTGTTGATCAGGCTACAAAAACAAACACCCATTTTTATAGAGAACAAACACATCTGAGATAGACTATTGAATTAACCATTCTATTGCTAAGGCCCCTTTTACACGAGTGACACTAACGCAGCAACACTGCATTGGATATGTCACATATAAACATAGAATCTGATGACAGATAAGAACCATTCGGCCCATCTAGTCTGCCCATTTTCCTACTGTAAAAACCTCAAACCTTTTTTGGTCCTTGGTCTTTTCGTATGTTAAGGACAGCCTTATGCCTATCCCATGCAAGCTTAAATTCTGTCAATGTATTAACTTCTACCACTTCTGCTAGTAGGCTATTCCACTTATCTACTACCCTCTCAGTGCATCCGGGACCAGACGGTGGCTCTTCAGGAGCGCTGTCATCTAGATGTCTGAGTATAATTACTTCATCAGAATGGTCCACAACGTGTGCTTGCAAGCCAGACACATGTTGTAGACCATATCGATGAAGTAATTATAGTTAGATATCCTGATGTCAGCACTCCTGAAGAGCCGCCTACAGTCGGGCAACCGGATTCTGCCTCTGACAGCTTTACAGCTCGTCAGGCAGAAAGGGGAGGGAGCGGAGGACTTTATTTTCTTATTTCTCTCAAACCATAACGGTTTGAGAGAAAGGATTAAGCACATTAAATTTTTTTAGTGCAGCTACGATTTAGAACATACTTTTTTGGGACTTTACTACCCCTTTAAATCTGGTTCCATAGGGTGACCACATTTCAGTTCTGCCTTTCAGGGACACTGCAGAGAGGAGCACAACACAGAGTTCTAAACACTGGAGAGAGAACTGCCCATTGACTGCTGTAACAGAAAGCAATGCTTTGGTGGGTTACAAGGTAATGTACATCACGCCCAATGGCTTAGACTAGCATTACACTATAACAACATTCCACTGCAGCTTCCCATTGATGTCAGGATGAAGGCTCAGCTCTTTCTCTTTAGTCTTTAGAGCTCTGTCTAGAAGCCATTTAGTTGTAGCCCAGCAGAGACATCACTTCCTGTCACAGTAGGCTATGGACAGTTCTCTTTTTAGTGCTTAGAACTCTGTGCTCTGGAGTCTTCATTCCAGGACTTTGTATTGTCCCTGAAGGGGCTGCCTGAGACAAGGGACACACATTTAAAATCTGGGGCTGTCACAAGCAATCTGGGACACGTGTAGGGTTGCCACCTTTTGTTCAAAAAAATACCGGCCATGGCATTCCCTCCATAGATTTAACACTGGACAGAAGCCAATTTTTTACCGGCCTGCCTGTAAAATACCGGCTGGATGGCAACCCTAGACACGTGGTCACCCTAACTGATCTAGATGGATTCACAGCTTCTTTTTTTCATGATTTGTATGTATTTATGTTTTCTGTGAAACATATCCGTTTGTGAAAAAAGATGTTCCAGTCAAACAAATGAATGTTTAAGTACAAAAAAAGGATACAGTTTAAGTAATCTACAATAAAGGTAAGATAAATATGCATTGGGGTTTGTTTGTTTAGGACCTCTCTGGTAAACTTCTGTCATCCATATGTCAAGAGCGGAAAGGTGGAATAGTATTTAATACAAAACATTTATACTATGTAAAAATGGGGCGTCAACAAGAAAGTTGAACCCAGTTTAAGTGTTAGTAATGTCATGCGATGAAAAATGTATTCTTCCTGGTAAAACATTTTCTAAATAAATATATGTATGATACTCCATGCTCAGCAGAGTGTATTGCTATGAATAGTTTCTCACAGCGTTCATTAATTGTGAAGATATTACCTTTCAAAATTTCCTGGCAAAGGAAGCCCGGGCGCCATCTTTAAAAATCTTCTGATCAGGTGTGTGCTCGTTACATGGCTGTCCTGGACGCGTGCTCCCATGAAATACCCAATGGGAGGGGGTAAAGTGCTCCTTGCGTGCTGGCAATGTCACTCCAAGCTCTAGACCGAGTGGATGGGTTTTCTCATCAGAACCAGGAAGCAAATGAGCCGTAAGGAGCACTCGCATGAAGCAAAGTAGATCCGGCTCTGCAGAGGAGGCGATGCGTCACTGCTGAGGGGGCAGGGTTTCATATAGCCTGCCAAGAATTTTGTGCCTCTACAGGATCCGTTGTGCCGGCCGACACTAATTCAGTTCCAACAGATTTACAGGCACTTTGACGAAAAGGGACAGGAGGGGAAGGCTTCAAGAACAATTTGCAGCCAAACGGTAGAGGTACAGGCATTGCAAACAGCGCCCTACATACTAAAAAATTTTATTGAATCAAACGAGGGCACTTTTTTAGTGGACATTACTAACACTTTAAATGGAACTATGCCTCTAGGAATAAGTGAGTCTTAACCCTTTTAGTGCCATAAGGGTACGCAACGCAATTGCTTTGCAATGTAAGCTCTCACGAGCAGGGCCCTCTGATCCTCCTGTTCTCCACATCTGATTGTACTATTTAATACCTCTGTATGTCTATTCCCAATTGTACAGCGCTGCGGAATTAGTTGGCGCTATATAAATAAAGAATAATAATAATAATGTGTTGTGTACCGCTCTGGCATTCAAAGAGTTAACTTGTCTAACTGATGAGCTTACCTAGGTAGTTTTCCTTAAAACACTAGGGGCTTGATTCAATTACATCCATTAGGAAAAGTAAACTACCCGCGGTAGTTCTATGTCACAGTTATGCATTCTGTTACCTGCACTGTGGCACACTACCGAACAGTAAAAATGCACTACGGCTACTAAATTTGCACCACTGGGATCAATAATAAAGTCAACGAATTTACGATTCAATTACATGCGGTGACTAGTAACACAGATTAAGGGACTCCCTTTTATCGCCTAAACTTTGCGCCTAGAAAACTAGGTGTTGAGTCCTCCAACATATGTTCCTAACCACCAATATGTGACGTGTTGATGTATGGATATGGGGCACTAAGCCCCATATCAATACATCTAAGGTACCAAACACATGAATGAAAGGAAACAAACTTAACCCACACATTGCAGGGCATTGCATACTCCTCTGGCACTCAAAGGATTAATCCCCCTAAAACTAACACCATCCAATTAACACTCAACACTTACCTATAAGTCAAAAGTCAAGGTCTTTTACACACTGGTCTTCCTCTTTAATTCTTCTTCTGTAAGCTTCTCTCTTATTCTTCTTCATCTGTCTTCTTCTGTCTTTATCTTGTCGTTGTTGTTTCTGCCCCTTTAAAAAAGAATAAGTATTACTTCCAGTGGCCAAATTAAAGTTCCACAGGTGGCAGAACAAAACAACAAAAAAGCCCCCGTTACATTAACTTTCGGGCCATTGCCCAATCCAAACTGAGGCAGATTTGAACAGAGACTGCCTTTATAAGGCCAGTCCCTGTTCAAAAATGTTCACACGCTCCCATTGGCTGGGATGTGGGGTTATGCAGGAAACTGAACACACTCTGCCATAACCACACCTCTCTGCCAATTAACTTCTAGCTTATGGGGTCATGAATGCACGTTTCTTTATCCCTCCAGCTATTAATGGGGCCTCTGGATGTAATACTTATTCTTCTTTTAAAGAGGCAAAAACAACTTTATAGATGAAGACAGAAGAAGAAAAAGAAGAAAGAAACTTACAGAAGAATTTAAATGGAAGACCAGGATGCAGAAGACCCCTCTGGACCTCATACATGTAGGTAAGTGAGAGAGCTATGGGTGATGGGATAGTGATACGGATAGTATTTGTAAACTTTATTGTTAATGTCAGGTGTAGTGTAGGGCCAAAAGTAGGGTTAGTGTTTGGGAGGTGTACTGCATTTTTAGCTCACACTCTAAACTGTGGCTTGAACCAGGACCACGTTTTGGTCCCTTTGGTGCCTGGGGCTGCACAGTTTGGAAGGTTAACCCATACATTCTGAAGACTGGCTACATACTGGAATTCACTGAAGCATGAAAAAGGTAATTAATTTTGTTTGCATTTTCTAGTCCACTTCAAAGAGACTTTACTAGGGCCTAGAGAATGATTTATGGTTAATACTGATAATAATATTACTGCCAGTAGAATTTAAATGTTAAAATAATGTGACTGAGTTTTAAAGTCATGTAATGGGCAATCAGCCTTCAGTCTTATGGTGCCTGAAGAAAAGTTCTAGTTGTCTTCAAAGCTTGCATCCTAGAGCCACTCAGTTTACCATTTTTACTCTACTAGTCTCGTGCATTTTCTATGGCTAAGATGGTACCATGCTTTACCCTTAAATCACTAATCAGTTATAGATCTATGCTTCATTTTTGTTCATTTGATCAATGTTGTAGTCTACTGCTAGTTGTTTCAGCTTAGAGTCTGATAGACAACTGATCCTTATGAACCTTTCAGGACTACTGACACCTATTGTTTGTTTTGAGAATGTCACTTTGAATTAAATTTACATAGCTTAAATCTAAATAAACGCTGCCTATGCATCATGCTAGCTAAAAGGCCATCTGATTCAGAGCTTAATTATCATACTGTACTACACTGAGAGAGATGACCATCCTGAAATAAAAGCAATGATACCTCATAAACTATACATCTGCAGCTTTCTTGCTAACATTATGCATAAGCAAATTTACAACCTTTTTTCAGTGGCAGGTCCACAAGAAGAAAAATAAAACCTCATAATAATAACACCCTGATTTGTCTTACCATGACTTGAAAATCATAATAACCCCTATGATTTTTTTCTTTTCTCAAGGAACAACATCTTCAATAAGTCCTGGATGTCGTGTCCATGGAGACGTACAAGACTTTTGCTGGCAATTTGTTTCAAACTGAAGCAGGCATGAGCCTATTTTACTCTTTAAGAGCCAGAGGCGTGCACAACATATTGAGAAGCAGTGCATTTCACACACCCCTGGTCCTTAAAGGGTGGAGTTTGTGTCCTGTCGTCCTGATAGCAATTATCATGTCTACCTCCATGGATGGCATCCAGGACTGATTGAATATGTTATCACTTAAACAGTTGGATTTACTATAGAAATGTCGGCCTCTATTTGGTGACCATCATAAGGGTGAGATCATAATGCCACCCGAATCAAAAGGGTGACATCAGAATGTCGCCCTCATCAACAGGGCAACATTCTGATGTTGCACTCTTAAGGGTCACCAGAGACTGACATTTTAATAGTAAATACAGCTCATGTGGCATGCTTAACAAATGGTTGACCTAGTGTCTACCAACTAGCAACCATTAACCCTTTGACTGCCAGAAAGGTATCTGCATTAGATACCTCTCTGGCCTTCAAAGGGTTAAGCTTCTGTGCTATCTCCCTCACCTCTGTGTTGCTCAGCCCCAGATACCAGTTGGGTCAGGCCGCTACTTAGTGAACCAGAGGAAGTGGAGAACAGACACAAGTAGCAAAAGGCAAGACTCCGGTATGTCATGAGAAGAGAATGATCCCAAACATGCTTCATGACTCGCTCGTCTATATTATTTCAGTTTAGTGGCAATTGCATGTAGATAGATTAACTCTTGTAAGGTGTACAGCCCCATGGGCAAACCAAAAGAGGGTTCCCAGTTCCCTAGAAATCCTCACCTTGTGTCTTTGTGGCTGTCAGATCAGTGCCACCAAACTTCTGAAGCAAAGCTGTGAAATGCTTGTTTCTATTGTGCACTGGAACCTGATAGCATGGGAAACCTGATTTCCATCCTTAACCCTTTGCCTTCCAGAGAGGGTGACATAATGTTGTCATCCTTTTGAGGGTAACAGCTAGAAGGTGTCATTTCAGTAGGATACCAAACAATTGCACCAGGGCAAAATTTATTGGAACATGTATAATTTTCTGGCCATAGTAAGCTCAGGGGGTGGGGGATAGTAAAGGTGGTAGTTCTCCTTTAAAATAATACTTTATTTTGTCCTTGGAAATGTTTACATGAAATGGCAGTTGTAATAACTCCCTGAACAGTGTGATTTATTTTTGAAGTGGAGAAGAATGTGGCAGTATAAGCAGGATAGAGCAGGAGGAGACAATTCTTTGAGGGCCAAGAGGTTTCTGGAATATCGCTGATTTTGCATAGATGTTGAAAAAATTAGCTCAGTCCTTTGGATCAGTGTTTCTCATTGTTAGTTCTTAGGGTAAAACTACTGCACAGGTTTTAAGGATACTCCTTCTTACCAGGTATGTAATCAGTGGATTGGTTATTGTAACTGCTCTGCTTGTGTTTAATTAGAAATATCCTTAAAACCTGACCTGTTGGCATACCTTGAGGCCTGGAGTGGAGAATCATGGCTTTAGACTACAAAATATGTTCAAAATCATAGATATCTCAAAAATGTTACCTGTATCGGCCCTTCAGGAATCCAGTTTGACACCTATGAACTAGGCTGAGGCTCAAATAACTATGCAGTGCCTGTTCACTGCTGGCTAAATATGCAGCCACGCCTTGCAGTTTCCAGCAATGAGCCAATCGCCATGTCCTATTCCCCACCATTTAATTTCTACACTTAACAGGATTGCATTGATTGAGATGCCTTAATAACATCATTAAGCCCCAATCTTTTCTTTAGCAGTGAGTGTGATACATTGGGGGTTATGCACTATGGAGTGATAAAGAGGTGATAACGCAGAGATAACTTCTCCAGTGATATCACTTCTCCTGTTCCTATATTATTCTATGGGGTCCATGCACTAAGATCTAAAATGGAGAAATCTTAGTGAATTGACTCCATAGAATAGCATAGAATCTGGAGAATTGATCTCACTGGAGAAGTTATCTCCATGTTATCACCTCTTTATCACGGCTTAGTGCATTCCGCCCACTGCATAAAGTCAAAGCAGGGTTGATAAAGTCAAAGCAGGGTTGATAAAGTCAAAGCAGGGTTGATAAAGTCAAAGCAGGGTTAAGCAACACGATTCCCTTCGCCCCAAAGAAAATAATGATATCTGCTTGTTATTGTAGCAAAGTCGTCTATGTGAATTAGGCCTAATTTAAAACTAAAAACCCCTAATAATAACCCCCACTTACCATACAATGGCAAAAAATCATAAAGGCCCTATACATTTTGCCTTTGTGCCTTTGGTCACAATGTTTTGGAGACCTCATTAGCATTCATGGTGTTCAAAGCCACATTTAATGGGAATGTGAGGGATTTTTAATTGTCACTTACGGTGCAGTTGGTTTGCTACAGAAATGTCCCTCATTACTCTTGTCCATAAGACCAAGAACCTTCAGTTATCTATGCCATCACTGGCTTTCAGTTATGATTTAGCATTGCCAAATCCAGGTTGTATCTCACTGACAGTACTTTCTATGGAATCTGGTTAAATAAAGTTTAATAGTGAAAGAATATACATTGTACAGCTTTTATTGCTGAAAAAACAAAGTATTCCCACTGAAAAGAGATGCGTCATTTAACCACTTGAGTGCCAGATGGGTGCTCAGTGCATTACCTTGCAATGCTTTTGGCAACCCTCTGACCCTCAAAGGATTACAAGTTATCACAGCTCACACGTGTTTGTTTCAAGATTAGATTGCAGTTTTTGTGGTTGCCAGATTGCATTGTGCCTCTCATTTACCATAGAGAGCTGTAATCTAAGGTGGAATTCATCAAGCCATAAATGACTTATATGGCAAGGAAATTAGAGGAGTTCCTTACACATTAACCATTTGCTGATTCAGAAATGAGCAGATCATATGTGATCATCACTTAATCATCAGTACGCAATGTGCAGATAGAGCTCTAAATTCCATCCTGCAGATTCATGCTGGCAGATCCATTCTAGTACATGGGAGCTAACACTCACGCATGTTTTCTTCATATTTCCTTGCTTTTTGAATATACACGGCAGATAAATTCAGTGGAACCCTGATAAATAACTGAAAGTATCCATCAATGGTACCATGATAGAGCTGTGTATTTGATACATTGCTTGTCATACACATTGATGATATTCCCCCTTAAGACCACCTGAGGTCTCCCACAGAGAGTATTATACCAAAAAATTCCTTTAGGACACAAGTTGCTGCTGTTGCAAAAAATAAATAAAAAAACAGGATGTTATAATGTTTGGATAAATTATATTTGTATTTTTGTTACGACGGGCTGGGCAAGACATGACTGCCATTTTACATGTTGATCCCAATGACAAATTCAGTGGGACATGGAGGTCTGTTAAGAATAATTTCAGGGATTAAAGGGATAGTAATACTTCATTTTATCTTTATTTTATTTTGTAGGCATTAAAAAAAACATGAAGAACGATATAAGTCTTATCTCTCAAACCTTTATGGTTTGAGAGATATTCACAAGCAAAGTTTCCCCTCCTGCCCCTTTTACCTAGTGTAAGCCATCTCTTCTCAGATGTGGAATGCAGTCCATAGACCAGACAGATAACAGAAGGGGACAATCTTCTTCCTGTGAGAACAATGAAAGCCATGCCCCCTTTGACAGGTTTTTCAGGTTTTTCCCTTATCTTAATTGAAGATTGTCTCTCTTTGCAATCTACCTTGGCACCTCCCTTCTGCTCTGGCTGAACAGTGTTACATCAGTAAAAGGGACGGGAGGGGGATACTTTGTCATTGAATAACTCTTGAACTACAACTCTGACAGAATTGAAATAACACTCTCCAAAGTCCAAATACTATGATGATTAATTAGAGCTGATTTTATTATGAAACATTACTATCCCTTTAAGGTCACAAGAATAACAAAGGACCTCTAATGTGGTATTTTCTTACATTCCACCTGTGCTGCTCACTATGAGAAGAATGCAATGGGAGAATAGGAAGTTAAATATGTGTCTAAAGACTTTGGGTAAGCAGGTGGAGGTTTGTGTGCAAAAAGAAAGAAAAACTCACAAGACACCATGAATATACATATCTACTATAAATAAAGTTGTAATGCATAGTGAATGAGTTGTGGGAAACAGCAAGAAAATAAGGGGCTGAACAAAACAGACTAGCATGAGAAACAAAGCAATAACAAAATAAAAAGCATTCCTGCACTAATCCATATATTGCCCATACACTGTAAACTCTGTGTAGTGTATGTTTTATACCTGTGTGTATGTTGATTTCAAACAACTGAGGGTTTTGTAGCACAGACTGGCTAAAGTATGTCTAAGCTCTCTTACCACACCAATGTAACTCAATTTCAAGAGTCCTACCCAATACATATAAATCATAATTATAAAATAAAAGAATAAAATATAAAACAAAAAATAAATAAAACTAGACTTGATAAAGCTCTTTTGCGGAAATGCATAGATAGTAGTCAATTAAAACATAATAAAAGAGCTATATCAAGTCTAATTTTACTTCTTTTTTGTTTATATGTTATTTTTTATTTTATAATTATGATTCATATATGTATTTTATAGAATTCTCTTGAAATGGAGGTACCTTGGCATGGCAAGAGAGCTTAGACAAACTTTGCCCAAACTATGCTACAAAACCTTCTGTTGTTTGAAATCAGCACACACACAGCTATAAAACATACAGTACACAGAGTTTACAATTTCTGTGCAATATATATGGATTAACGCAGGAATGCTTTTTTTCTGTCGTCCAATATAGGTTACTGGTAACTTTGGGTAGGAGACCGCCCCTTTAAGTAGGCAGGGACAATTCTTGAAGAGAATGCTGTGTGGAGCCTCCCTCCTCTCCTTAGCTGCATCTAGCCACTCCCCTCCAGAAAGATTTGCTCTGAGACTCAGCATTATGTTTCTGCTGTTATCTTTGACGCCATTTGCTTGGTGGCTAGAGTTTCTACTATGTCTGTGGTAGCCAGACGGGCTCTTTGACTCAAGATCTGGTCTGCAGACACTACCTCTAAGAAAGCCTTGCTTTTGTTACCTTTTCAGGGTACCTCTCTGTTTGGGCCGGAGCTTAAAGACCTCATTAGTGAGGCCACAGGGGGTAAGAGTACCCTGCTGCCCTTAGTGCCTAGGAAGAAGCTTCCAGTGAAGCGGAATCAGCTTTTTCGTCCCTTTCAGACTGAGGCACGCATCGCGAACCAGACCCAAACAACAGTGGAGGGCCACGCAGTCCTCCACCAAGCCCAAGGCTTCCAAACCTTCTTCGACATGACTCGCCAAACCCCGGTCCTCATGTACCAGTGGATGGTCGTTTGTGCCACTTCCTCAGTGTCTGGACAGACACTGTAGTGGATCCATGGGTTTTACAAGTTATGTCAGAGGGGTACAGGGTCCCTTTAATCTCTTTTCCCCGTTCAGGTTCTTTCCTTCTCACACACCTCAGGAAGCGGAGAAGCACCGTCTGTTCCATGGTGCCATCCAGACCCTTTTGGACAAGGAGGTTCTGGAACCAGTTCCAGTACCGGAAATAGGTTTGGGTTTTTACTCCAACCTGTTTGTGGTTTCCAAGAAAGACGGCAACTGTTGTCCAATTTTGGACCTCAAGGACCTCAATTCCTTTGTGGTCAAGACTCACTATCACCAGGAGTCCCTGAGGACGTTGATCACGGCCATGTCTCCTGGGGAATGTCTCACTTCTCTGGATCTTCAGGATGCATGCCTGCATATTGCCATAGAGCTGGCAGTACCTCAGGTTTGCTTGCGACCAAGGTCATTTTCTGTTTTCTGCCCTTCCCTTTGGTCTGCTACAGCTCCCCAGGCCTTCAATTGCGTCCTGGGTGCATTAGTGGCTGTCCTCCACTGGGACGGCATCCGAGTCACTCCATACATGGATGACTTGCTTCTGAAGGCCCCCTCTGTCACTCCTTCATCAGCAGGTCAAGGACTCCATTCATGCACTGACCCATCACGGAGGGATCCTCAACACGGACCAGTCGGACCTTGTACCATCTCAGAGACTACTCTTCCTGGGTCTCCTCTTCGACACCAAACAGGGTATGGTGTTTGTCACGGACGAGGTGGCTCACCAGATCATCCACAAAGTGTCGGCTATTCTGGCTCACGATCCAGTTCCGGCCAAGAAGCTGACCTCCCTAGTGGGGAAGTTCATTTCCACCACAGAAATAGTTCCATTCGCCATGGCTCACACCAAGGAAATTTAGAGGTTTATGATCCATGTGTGCAGGGGTCAGCCGGATCTATTGAAGATGTCGGTGTCTCTTCCCCTTCAAGTGGAGCTGAGTCTGTCGTGGTGGCTCAGCCTCTCCAATCTGCTGGAGGCAGTCCCTTCCTAATATCCTTCTGGATTACCGTGAAGACGGATGCCAGCCTCTCCGGCTGAGGAGCGGTCCTGGGTCACAGCAATGCCCAGGGTCGGTGATCTCCGGAAGAATCGAACCTTCCCATCAATGTCTTGGAGCTTTGGGCGATATTTCATGCTCCTCACCACTGGACACACCACCTGGAGGGATGCCCAGTCAGAGTCCAGTCTGACAACGCCACAGCTGTGGCTTACATCAACCAGCAAGGCGGTGCAAGAAGTCTCACAGCTTGGTTGGAGGTCAAAGCTATTTTAAACTGGGCAGAAGAACATGTTCCTGCCATATCCACAGTTCATATTCCCGGGATGGACAATATGTTGGCAGACTTCCTAAATCGACACACAGTGAACAGCGGAGAGAAGGAACTGAATCAAGAAGTGTTCAACCTCATTTTTCAGAAGTGGGGACTTCCTTCCATCCATCTGATGGTGACAAGGCACAATTGGAAGGTTTCGTTGTTCTGCTCTCGCTGGAGGGACCCTCCAGCTCTGGCAGAGGATGCCATGTCGATCTCATGGCACTTCCATCTGGCATACATCTTTCCTACCATTCCCATGCTACACAGGGTGTTGCGGAAACTGCATCTGGAGGACTCTCCAGTCGTTCTGATTATTCTGTACTGGCCTCATCAGGCTTGGTTTCCAGAGTTCCTGGATCTCTCCGTGGTGGAGCCCTTTTGGCTTCCCCGCTGTCCGGATCTTCTGCAGGGGTACCTGTGGACCATCTGGGTTTGACGGCATGGAAAATGAATCCACAGTACAGAAGAAAAAGGGTTTTTCTTCAAGTGTGGTGGCCACTATGCTTAGTACCCACAAACCTGTTTCCTCTAAGGCGTACCACAGAGTCTGGTCTTCTTCCCTCTCCTGGTGAGCCGATAAGGATCTTTCCCAAGAATTTGATCTGCCAACAGTCCTGTCCTTCCTACAGGATGGTGTGGACAAGGGCCTCAGCTTGAGTTCCCTTAAGGTTCAGACTTCTGCTCTTTCTGTTTTCTTTCAGAGACGCATCACTATCCTTCCAGACGTCAAGGTGTTCTTTCAGGGTGTCGCTCATACTCCCCTGCTTTTCAACATCCTGCTCCTCAGTGGGATCTCAACTTTGTCTTGGGTGTCCTTCAGCACCCTCCATTTGAGTCACTGGCTACTATTCTTCTGCGTATGCTGACTTGTAAAATGGCCTTTCTCCTGGTGATTGTGTCTGTTCTCCGTGTCGCAGAGTTGCATGCCGTGTCTCATAACCCACCCTTTTTGGTGTTTCACAAAGACAAGGCGGTTATTTGCACTTCTCAGGAGTTTCTCCCGAATGTAGTCTCTGAATTCCACATTAATCAGGAAATCATGGTGCCCTCTTTCTGTCCTGACCCTACATCCGACAAGTAGAGGGATCTTCACTTGCTGGATGTGGTGAGATGTCTCAAGTGCAATGTGCACCGCACTGACTCTATTCACCAGTCTGATGCCCTGTTCATCGTTCCTGACCGGCATCCAAGGTGTAACGGTTTTCTGACACTCAGACCAGGGTATGAAGTAAAAACACAGTTTTATTGAAAATAAAACAAGGCCCCTAGAGGCCAGCACAGAAATAGCAACAATGGCAATAATGACAAAGTGAATGCACACAATGATAATGGCAGGTGCTGGGAAGGATAGGGAGTCTTCCCCCAAAGGGTTAATAAATGAAATGGGTGAGATATACAAGATTGGCCAACGCCCAGGAAAAATAGCAGTCTCTGGAACACAGTCTCTCAATAGCAGGATAGTGGAGTAACTGCACTGAATACACTCTCAAGTTGATATACTAGAGCCCAATGTCCAGAGATGAGCCGGTACCACCACCGTGGGCTACATAGGAGTGCTATTGCCACGCTATAAAGATCAGAACCAAAATCACCCTTAACTAGGAAAGTAGTAACCCTGCATGTGCCACTAGGATTGTGCCCATACACCCCTTGGGTGCTGTACTGATGGGGACTGCACAAGCTGTAATAAAGCCAATGCCCTCTGGAGTGCAATGGGAATGTACCTTCAATGTCTGTGGCCCTGAGCCAGAGGATGAACACGGACTGACAAGGCTCTGATGGAATATGAGACACACAGAAGCACTCAGAGGAAAAGCTATATCAGAAAATGTATGCTTGGCAAGATATATCGGAGGCACCAGACCGGAGACTACAGGCACTGCAAGGGTTAAATGGTTCTGTACACAAGCGAGTACTTTGGCAGCCAACAGAAGGCAAAGCAACCTCAGGCTACAGCTACTGACAAGTGAGAGGAACAGTGAGTCGCTTAAACAGTTCAGAATGTCGCCGAGGCGACTGGAATGACGCAGGAACACTGGAACAGCAGGCAGAACCGGAACGGTAACTGGAACAGCAGACAGGCCGGAACAGCAGCCGGAACAGCAGGCAGGACCGGAACAGCACCGGAACAGTAGGCAGGCCGGAATAGCAACCGGAACAGTAGGCAAGACCGGCACAGTACTGGAACAGCGGACAGGCCGGTGTAGCAACCGGAACAGTAGGCAGGACCGGAGCAGCACCAGAACAGCATACAGGCCGGAATGGCAACCGGAACAGCAGGCAGAACCGGAGCAGTACTGGAACAGCAGACAGGCCGGAATCAATTACAAAGCAGGGTCGTCGGCCAGAACCGGGTCAGATCACGGAGCAGGATCGTCAGCCAGAGCCGGGTCAAATCACTGAACAGGGTCGTCAGCCAGAGCCGGGTCAAATCACGGAACAGGGTCGTCAGCCAGAGCCGGGTCAAATCACGGAGCAGAATCAGGAGCAGAGTCAGACTAGCCGGGTCGGTACACAGAAGACACTGGAATATGGCAACAAGGCGCAGCAACAGGAACATCACGAAAGGGCAACTGACAATTGCCCAAGCTCCAGCATATAACGGCACATCCTGGGTGGGCCAATCAGTCTCCACCAATGCACAGGTACATCATGATAGATTGACAGAAAGACACGGGAACCGTGATAGTACCCCCCTCTCAAAGACAACCTCCTCTGCTGGGGGTTCTGGGTTTCTGCGGAAATTTGGAGTGAAAGTTGCGCAACAATCGTGGAGCATGGAAGTCCCTGTGGTCAACCCAAGAGCGCTCCTCAGGTCCATACCCCTTCCAGTAGACCAAATATTGCAACTTGCCCCTAAATTTCCTGGAGTCAATGATACTCTGAACTTCGTATTCCTCTTGGCCCTGCACCTCCACCGGCCCAGGAACCACCGGAGTGGTAGTATAGCGGTTGCAAACCAAGGGCTTTAACAATGACACATGGAACACATTGTGAATACGCATAGTGTTAGGAAGTTCCAAAGCGTATGCCACAGGATTGACTTTGCGAATAATTTTAAATGGTCCAATGAACCGGGGGGAAAGCTTGTTCGAAGGCACTTGCAAGTTGAGATTCCTGGAGGAGAGCCATACCCTGTCCCCAACCTGGAAGGAAACCGCTGGCAGTCGTCTGCGGTTGGCATGCCGCTGATGTCTGTGGAAGGACTGACTGAGGGACCTTTGTACCTGTGCCCAAGTGGAGCGGAGCTGCTCCATGTGCTCATCCAGAGCCGGAATCTGTTGGGACTGAAATGAGTCTGGGAGCAGACAGGGTTGGAACCCATAATTAACAAGGAACGGAGAGCTCCCAGACGATGAATTAACCGCACAGTTCCTGGCGAACTCTGCTCACGGCAACAGGTCGGCCCAGTTATCATGATGATCAGTCACAAAGCAGCGTAAAAACTGCTCCAGTCCCTGATTGGCACGCTCAGCGGCTCCGTTGGTCTGGGGATGGTAGGCGGAGGAAAAGGACAATTGAATGCCCATCTGGCCACAGAATGCCCTCCAGAATCTCAACACAAATTGACTCCCCCGGTCGGATACTATCACTCTAGGCACCCCGTGCAAGCGGAATACTTCTCTGGCAAAAATTAATGCCAACTCCTGGGCCGAGGGAGAGCCAGAAAGGGGCACGAAGTGAGCCATTTTTGAGAACCTATCCACCACCATAAGGATGAATGTATAGCCCTTAGAATTAGGCAGCTCTCCCAAGAAATCTATAGAAATGTGGGACAAGGACGGTCACCATTAGGCACAGGTTGGAGCAGACCCACTGGGAGATGCCTAGGAGTTTTGGCACGGGCACAGGTGGTACAAGCAGCAGTAAATGCAGAGCAGTCGGTCTTCAGTGAAGGCCACCAGAATGTTCGAGATAAGGACCATGCCAACTGATCTCTGCCAATGTGCCTAGCTGCCTTAGATGAGTGATAGGTCTCAAGTAATCTGGTACGGAAAGGCTCGTCCACAAAACACTTGCCAACTGGGGTTTCCGGAGGTGCATGCCCTTGAGATGCCAAGATCTGCTCTCCCAGTGGCGAAGTGATGCTGGTACGAATAGTAGCCAGAATCCTATCGGGCTGAATTATGGGAACCGGGGCCTCATCCCTCTCAATGTCTGTGCAGAATTGTCTTGACAGGGCATCAGCCTTAATATTCTTGGAACCAGGCAGATAGGACACTATGAAATTAAATCTGGACAAAAATAGAGCCCATCGAGCCTGGCGAGATGACAGCCTTTTGGCCTCGGATAAGTAAATCAAGTTCTTATGGTCCGTGAGGATTAATACTGGGGTCCTTGTGCCTTCCAGAAGATGTCGCCATTCTTTTAATGCCAAGATGATAGCCAATAACTCCCTATCACCAATTTCGTAATGGCTCTGGGCACTAGACAGTTTCTTGGAAAAGAATCCACACGGCCTCAGGTTACCCCCTTCCTTAGGGCGTTGGGAGAGAACTGCCCCTACCCCAAACTCGGAGGCATCAACCTCTAGTGTGAACGGTAGGGCTGGGTTAGGGTGGGATAATATAGGGGCAGATGCAAACGCCTTCTTGAGGGTTTCAAAGGCCATCTCAGCTGCCTCAGACCATTGAGAGGGATTCGCACCCTTATGCGTCAGGTCAGACAATGGTTTAGTAATGGTAGAAAAGTTCTGAATACATTTTCTGTAATAGTTGGCGAAGCCTAGGAACCTTTGAATCACCTTTAACCCCTTGGGTCTTGGCCAACGTAGGACTGCGGCCAACTTCTCTTGGTCCATGGCTATGCCATCCTTAGATATGACAAAACCCAAGAAGGGTACTTGGGAACAATGAAATTCACATTTCTCTAGTTTGCAGAACAACTTGTTTTTGCGTAATCTGAGTAAAACTTCGGACACATCCTGGATGTGTTGGGTTAAACTAGCAGAATGGATCAATATATCGTCCAGGTACACGACCACACATGACTGTAACAAGTCGCGGAGGATGTCGTTAATGAACTCTTGGAATACGGCAGGTGCATTACATAATCCGAATGGCATAACAAGATATTCGTAGTGGCCTGACCTAGTATTGAATGTCGTCTTCCACTCATCACCGGCCCTGATTCTTATTAGGTTGTAGGCGGCACGTAGATCAAGTTTTGTAAAGATAGAGGAGCCTTTCAACCTGTCAAATAACTCTGTGATGAGTGGAATGGGATAGGCATTTTTGGACATTAACTTATTGAGTCCACGGTAATCAATACACGGTCGTAACTCGCCACTCTTCTTCTTCACGAAAAAGAACCCTGCACCTGCCGGGGAGGATGATTTACGAATAATCCCTCGTTTGAGGGCATCCTCAATGTACTCCTCCATGGCCCTAGTCTCCTCACAGGACAATGGGAATGTCCTACCCCTCGGTGGCACCACTCCCGGGGGTAGATTAATAGCGCAATCATATGCCCGATGCTGTGGTAATGCGCTGGCCTCACCCTTACTGAATACGTTGCAGAACTCGCTGTATTCTGCTGGCACAGAAGGAGAGGTACACAATATCCTGACAGGATGAGACAGACAGTTATCAGAGCAATAATTGGACCATGACTTAATCTCACATGTTTGCCAGTCAAACTGGGGATTATGCAACATTAACCAAGGGAACCCCAGAATGACTGCATGATGTGGTGAATTAATAATCTGAAAACGAACCTCCTCTTTATGGAGGGCCCCAACTGACATACAGAGTAGAGTAGTCTCCATGGTAACCAGAGCTGGTTCGAGGGGTCTGCCATCAATAGCCTCAATGGCTAGCGGAGTATCTCTTTTACACAAAGGAATATTGTGTCTTTCCGCAAATGCTCGATCCATGAAATAGCCTGCTGCGCCAGAATCTACCAGGGCTAGTACCTCCACAGCTTGGTCACTTAGGAGAAAACTCACCGGAATGGTGGGTTTCTTGTAGTCAGTATCTGGGGACGATTGTACACCACCTAGGGCCTGTCCCCCAAGGTACCCTAGGTGCGTGCGTTTCCCGGACGTACCGGGCAAGTATTTAATAAGTGCCCTTTTTTGCCACAATATAGGCATAATCCTTGTCTTTTGCGGTGAGCCCTCTCCTCCTTAGACAACCTGGTAAAGCCAATCTGCATAGGCTCCCCCGTCTCAAACGCCCGGTCAGGAGGAATGGGAGGAGAGGGTGGGTTAAAAGACCTCTCGTGCCCATAGGTCTTGGAACTAGCCTTCTTAGTTAATCGCCTCTCACGCATGCGAGTGTCAATGAGTATTACATAGTTTATAAACTCATCCAGCTCAGCAGGTACCTCCCTGGCAGCAATCTCATCCTTAATGGAGTCGGATAGGCCCTGTGAAAAGGCTTCCAGGAGTGCCTCATTATTCCAGGCTACTTCTGCTGCTAGAATCTGAAATTCTATAGCATACTCTGCCACAGTGCGGTCGCCCATCTGCATTACCATCAATTTTTTTGCCGCAGAGATAGCTAGCCCAGGTAACTCAAATACTCTGCAAAACTGTTTGACAAACTCGGTAAAGCTTTGAGTACAGAGTTTAGCCTGCTCCCATAAAGGATTAGCCCACGCCAGGGCTTTGCCAGTTAGTAGAGATATCATGAACCCCACCTTGCTACGGTCATTTGGGAAAGCATGGGGTGTAAGTTCTAGGAATATCTCTAATTGATTCAGGAAACCTCTGCAGAGAGTGGGTTCACCATCGTATCTTAATGGTAACGGCGCCGCCGCCGTAAAACTTCGAGAGGGTGCCAACAATTGCCCAGTATTATTATCCGGTGTCATAACTGGGGGGACCACCGGATTTTGATTCGGTTTATCGAGGTGTACTCTACGTTCAAGCAAGGTTTGCATGGCCAGTGCCAATTGGTCTAGGCGTTGCTCGTGAACATCCATCCTCCAATGGAGGTTCTGTGTATTACTGTCACTTTTCCCGTCTGAGGTCATGGCCCTTTCGTACTGTAACGGTTTTCTGACACTCAGACCAGGGTATGAAGTAAAAACACAGTTTTATTGAAAATAAAACAAGGCCCCTAGAGGCCAGCACAGAAATAGCAACAATGGCAATAACGACAAAGGGAATGCACACAATGATAATGACAGGTGCTGGGAAGGATAGGGAGTCTTCCCCCAAAGGGTTAATAAATGAAATGGGTGAGATATACAAGATTGGCCAACGCCCAGGAAAAATAGCAGTCTCTGGAACACAGTCTCTCAATAGCAGGATAGTGGAGTAACTGCACTGAATACACTCTCAAGTTGATATACTAGAGCCCAATGTCCAGAGCTGAGCCGGTACCACCACCGTGGGCTACAGAGGAGTGCTATTGCCACGCTATAAAGATCAGAACCAAAATCGCCCTTAACTAGGAAAGTAGTAACCCTGCATGTGCCACTAGGATTGTGCCCATACACCCCTTGGGTGCTGTACTGATGGGGACTGCACAAGCTGTAATAAAGCCAATGCCCTCTGGAGTGCAATGGGAATGTACCTTCAATGTCTGTGGCCCTGAGCCAGAGGATGAACACGGACTGACAAGGCTCTGATGGAATAAGAGACACACAGAAGCACTCAGAGGAAAGGCTATGTCAGAAAAAGTATGCTTGGCAAGATATATCAGAGGCACCAGACCGGAGACTACAGGCACTGCAAGGGTTAAATGGTTCTGTACACAAGCGAGTACTTTGGCAGCCAACAGAAGGCAAAGCAACCTCAGGCTACAGCTACTGACAAGTGAGAGGAACAGTGAGTCGCTTAAACAGTTCAGAATGTCGCCGAGGCGACTGGAATGACGCAGGAACACTGGAACAGCAGGCAGAACCGGAACGGTAACTGGAACAGCAGACAGGCCGGAACAGCAGCCGGAACAGCAGGCAGGACCGGAACAGCACCGGAACAGTAGGCAGGCCGGAATAGCAACCGGAACAGTAGGCAAGACCGGCACAGGAACAGCGGACAGGCCGGTGTAGCAACCGGAACAGTAGGCAGGACCGGAGCAGCACCGGAATAGCATACAGGCCGGAATGGCAACCGGAACAGCAGGCAGAACCGGAGCAGTACTGGAACAGCAGACAGGCCAGAATCAATCACAAAGCAGGGTCGTCAGCCAGAACCGGGTCAGATCACGGAGCAGGGTCGTCAGCCAGAGCCGGGTCAAATCACGGAACAAGGTCGTCAGCCAGAGCCGGGTCAAATCACGGAACAGGGTCGTCAGCCAGAGCCGGGTCAAATCACGGAGCAGAATCAGGAGCAGAGTCAGACTAGCCGGGTCGGTACACAGAAGACACTGGAATATGGCAACAAGGCGCAGCAACAGGAACACCACGAAAGGGAAACTGACAATTGCCCAAGCTCCAGCATATAACGGCACATCCTGGGCGGGCCAATCAGTCTCCACCAATGCACAGGTACATCATGATAGATTGACAGAAAGACACGGGAACCGTGATACAAGGTGACCGTAGAGTCTTGGAATAAGTCTACTTTTCGTAAAGCTTAAAAACTGTGGAAGAAGCCTGTTCCATTTAGGGTTTTGGCTCATTACACTAGATCCATTGGGGCATCTTGGGCTTACAAGAATCAAGCCTCAGCTGATCAGTTGTGCAAGGCTGCCACTTGGTCATCTGTGCATACCTTCTCTAAATACTACTGCATTGATGTGCTGACATTGGCTGATGCTAGCTTTGGAAGGAAGATCCTGGAGGCAGTCTTGCCTGTCTAGGTACTCCTTTTGTGTCTTCAGTACTCTTTCACATTTGAGCCCAGTTGGCTCTAGTTCTGTGTGCTGTGCTACAGTTCCTGGTGTGTTTATACCCCAGTTTTGTGTCCGCTGACACTTTGTTGTTATTGTTGGGCTGTCTATGATCTGATGGTTCATATATGCTCTGGTGACTTTGGGGGTCCTGGCCTTACCTCCCACCTCTGGGAAACTCAATGGTTGGACATCCCAAGGTTACCAGTAACCTATATTGGATGACAGAGAAAAGAGGATTTTAGTCTTACCTGGTAAATCCTTTTCTCTTAGTCCATATAAGTTACTGGTCTCCCACCCTGTCAAGGGACCATGCTTGGCTCTCCTGTGACCTAATGTGGGACTCCTTTCGGGTTCATGCTCACAGGAGTCTTCTTTTCCCTTCTTACTACCTAGTCACTAGTTAGTGTCTCAAATCTTACTGGAGGGGAGTGGCTAGATGCAGCTAAGGAGAGGAGGTAGGCTCCACCCAGCATTCTGTTCAAGAATTGTTCCTGCCTACTTAAAGGGGTGGTCGCCTACCCAAAGTTACTAGTAACCTATATGGACCAAGAGAAAAGGATTTAACAGGTAAGACTAAAACCCTCTTTTCTTTTGCAGGCAGAGTTGGGTTTCTAGAAAACTGGGCTGGTGTTTCCCTTTGGGACAGTCTTTATAGTAGAAATGGATTGCACCTTAGTGGAAGGGGGCTGCTTTGCTAGGGGACAATATTGTTGGAGGATTGGAAGAGACTTTAAATTAGGAAAGGGGGGTTGTGTTTTTCTACCTTAAGTCCTGTCATGTGACCTGGAGGAGGCTGTAGTTGCTGGACAGGAAGTAGTCAGTTGTAAGAATCTAGCTGAGTAAAGACTCTTCTGGCTAAGCTCCTTATCCCCTTAACGACCCATGACGTACATGTACGTCATGAGGTTGCGGTCCCTAAAGGACCAAGGACATACATGTACGTCATGGAATTCCAGGCTCCCTGCGTGGCTGCACGCCGTTCGAGGAGTCCGCAATCCGATTCTAAAAAAAAAAAAAAATGCCCCATGGTCCTTAAGTGACCGTCGTGTGTGCGGCAGGTCCTTAAGGGGTTAATGATTTCTCAGTATCTTATGACAATACAACACTGTAGGAACATAAAATATATGCTTACAGGTTGGTAAGATACAGGAACTGGACCTGATTGCATTAAATGAACAGTATGATCTTGTTATTACTGAAACCTAGCTGGATGATATACATGACTGTTTAATGTCTAGAAAAATATTAACTTTTCAAGAGGGATATGATTAAATAAAAGAGGCCAAAGGATATGTCTGTGTGTAAAGCAAGCCTTAAAACTTATTATAAGGAAGATATTAATGAGAATCTAGAAATCCTGTGGGTTGACATACACAGTGGAGGCATACATAATAAAAATATGTTAATGGGCATTTGCTAAAAACCACATAATACTGGGGTGTTTAAAGATGCCAAACTGCTACTACAAATGGAAAAGGCTTAGGAAATGTAATCAAAATAGGGGATGTTAACTACCCTGAAAATTGCTGGAGAAATGAGACTTCTACCACTACAACGGGAAATCATTTTACAAGTATGCATTATGACAACTTCATGTACCAACTAGTAGAGGAGCCAATTAGACACAAAGCCTTGCTAGACCTAGTGATTTCAAACAATTCTGAGATTGTATATAATATAAAGGTAAGGGAGTATTTTGGCAGCAAAGATAAAATATAAAACATAGATTTTTTTAGGAATGTTCTTGGATAAATATATGTGTCAATATATATGTCTGAAGAATCAAAACAAATAGAACAAATTAAGTCCAACATGGCTTAACAAAAAGGTTCACAGGAAAATGAGGAATAAGAAGTAGGCTGCAAACAAGCTATTAGACTAGTTAAATGTAAAAATGAGAAAGGTATTGCAAAAGAGATCGAGAAAAATCCTAAACATTTCTCCACTTATATAAATAGAGAAAAGATTCAGGCTGAAAGTGATACATTTTACTGAGACAGATGAATTAATTAGTGAAGATAAGGCAACAAATTATTTTCTTCTTTATACACAAACGAAGCAACAATGGCAAGCTTTGAGCAAAGAGAGAGAATCACAGCATTTCCTCCAGCACGTGGATGACTTACCGAGGGCAAAATGTACAAGACAGTGAAAGGCACCTGCACCTAAGGTATACACCCAATGTTACTTAAGGAGCTTAGTTCTATAATAGCAAAACCATTAGACTTAATATTTACTCATTCACACTCAGCAGGCATAGTACCCTGTGATTGAAGGAAAGCAGACGTAGTACCATTATTCAAAAAGGGTCAAAATCTTAACTAGAAATAGACTTGTGAGTTTGACTTCTGTGGTGGGCAAGATATTATAAGAATTACTAACAGACCGTATTCAGGAATATGTATTCAGCACTATTAGTCGAGTCAGCATGGCTTTATGAAGAATAGATCATGCGAAATAAGTTTACTAGTATGGTATGAAAGTGGTTACAAGAGTATTGCTGTTGATACTGTAAAGTTTACTGCATAAAGTAAAATGATTTGGGTTTTTGAGGTTTATACAGTAAAATCCTCTGTAAGGCCTCATCTAGAAAATGGAGAAGTGTTTCGAGCACCAGCTCTTAAAAAGACATAATTGAACTGCAATGTTGATCCAGGGAAATATCCCACTGACTTTTGGCATCACTAAGGATTTTTACTCACTTGGGGCTTACTTGGAAATGGCTTCAATAGTCTTTTGGCCCCTCTGACTATAAGGGTGATATGTCAAAGGCTGAACATGATTGAACCATGTTTTTTCCAGGCTATTCAACTATATAACCAGTTGGATTTGATCTGATCACTAGCCATGTCTGATTTAGCTGAATCAGTTTTTGCCATAGTCTGTGAATGTGTCATAACTGCAGGGAAAAAGGAAATACCACCCCAGATGGGACTCAAACCCACAATCCCTGGCTTAGGAGGCCAGTGACTTATCCATTAGGTCACTAGGGCTGTTGTGGACATACTTAAATTGCAGGATTTAATTCAGCTAAAGAAACTTTTGTGTATTTGCTTATTACCATTTTTGGTATCATAATGGATAATATTAAATATGAAAAAAATATTTTTGTCACACAGAGTACAATATGTATCCTCTTGGTTGATAAAAATATATTCAGTGTATTTTCTCCTGCATCCCAAGAGGTCCAGTTTTTGTACTTATGGCTATTTATTTTCATGGATTCCTACCTATTTGTGACTTAACTATTTTTTTCTAGATTTTTATTTTCTTAATCAATAGAAGGCAAAAGAAGAAACAGTTCTCAGGCAGCAAGTATGGTTATCATTCCAAACCATGCCCTCCCCCAAGTTTGCCCTTGAGTATCCAGGAATGAGACCACCATGATGTAGTTAATTGCAATGGAGTCACAATTAGTTAAATGTTTGTCATAAAAGACATACGGCTAAGAACATCTCCATAAATATGCAAAGCGACCATCAAATTATTGGTCAATATTTTTAGGTATGGAATTTAAATGGACAAATTAGTTGTTTATATTAATGGACACAGTTCTACCCTATTCAAATGGCAATTATCAAGTTTTCCTAAATGCGCCCCAATGGAAGCAGACAGCACAAAGTATGATACTGTTCTGTTTCACCCCGAAACGGTGACTAGCAGAAATCCAGGGGGTCATGAAATTGTCCCCTGGCTGGAATGCAAACTGGAAGCCTGTGGTTCTTAGTTACAAACTCCAGGTTTTTGTGCACAGCTTCCATAGACCTGCTATATTGGGCTTTAAAGCCTCATACAGTGTATCTATGGGGAACTGCATTGTTCATGACATGAGACCATCCTGAATGATGCAACAGCGATAAACCAAGGGAGCAACAGTGGCTTCCTTTCAGACTCCTGATCTGTTATCCTGTTTGTGTGCTGGGTGTCACCGCCGGCGCGTTCACCCGGGCCGCAGCTTCTTTCGCGGCGGCACTTCCGGGTTCCTCTGTCGGGCATGCATGCGCGGTTCGCGTCCGCCTTCAGTCTGGCGGATGCGCATGCGCCCATCTCGCTCCCCTACTGGCTTCCACTCCTCCAATGCGGGTTGGCTCACGGACGAGCCTCCCGCTCCCTGCTCTCCATTGGCTTGACTGCCTATTTAAACGGGTTGCCCCAGGCATAGGGCGCCCGTTCCATAAGTTATACAGTTTGGTCCTGGGCTCTGGACGTCTACTTACTGACCCTTGGCTTCTTGACCACGTCTGCTCCCGGCTCCTGGCTTGACCCTTGGCTTGTTGACCACGTCTGCTCCCGGCTCCTGGCTTGACCCTTGGCTTGTTGACCACGTCTGCTCCCGGCTCCTGGCTTGACCCTTGGCTTGTTGACCACGTCTGCTCCCGGCTCCTGGCTTGACCCTTGGCTTGTTGACCACGTCTGCTCCCGGCTCCTGGCTTGACCCTTGGCTTGTCTGACCACGTTTGATCTCCGCTCCTGATTGAACCTTTGGCTGCGCCTGACCTCTGCCGTGTTCCTTGTTTCCCGTCTGGTGTCCTGCTGGCCTGGTGTTTCTAACGGTTCCTAGGTACTCCTATCCTGGTTGCACCTCGGCTCAACCGGGGTGGAACAATCTGGTTTCGCGACCAGCACCTTTAGCCAGCTTCGGCTGCAGCAAGGGAGTACCTAGCACGCCGTCACTGCACTCAAGCTCCGCACTCCAGAATCGCTCGCTAGCACCTGAACCCAGAGCCAGCACCACACGGCTCCTATTGTCGTGTGTGGGTGAAAGTTGTAACGGGCCAGAACTAAATGGACCCAGCCGAAGTCACTCGACTGTCCGCAAGACTAGACGAGCAGGAAAGAGTACTGGCCTCGCATGCCGCGCACCTGCAAAGCCTGGAGACCAAACTAGACGCCGTGCTGGAGCTACTGCGTTCCTCCACCTCGGCGACCTCAGCAGTTTCTGATTCCTCTACCTCTGCCGCCAGTGGTGTAACGACAGCTCCCCCGGCTGGCTATGTACCCCCTCGCATCCCGCTTCCTGACAAGTTCACCGGCCGGTCGGCTGACTTCCGTGGGTTTCTGAACCAGTGCCAGCTGCATTTTCATACCCAGCCGCAGACCTTCTGTACTCACGCCGCCCGGGTTTCCTTTATCATCGCGCTCCTTAAAGGGGAAGCGTTGGCCTGGGCAACCCCTCTCGTGGAGCAGCACTCTCCTCTGCTGGATGATTCAAACTCCTTCATCGCTGCCTTTAAGGCCGTCTTTGATGCCCCTGGCAGAAGCGCCTCAGCAGAGTCGGCCATTTTGGCCTTGCGCCAAGGCACCAGGTCCGTCAGCCAGTACGCGGTGGAATTCCGCACCCTCTCCTTTGAAACTGACTGGAACCAGGGGGCTCTAAAGGCAGCTTTTCGGTGTGGGCTCAGTGACCGACTCAAAGACGCCTTAACATACCGCAATATCCCAGATGGGTTGGAAGATTTCATCTCCCTGTGTCTGGATCTGGATAGACGCCTGCTAGAGAGGCAGCAGGAACGAGACCGCAGCCGGAGGCGGGTACCCACTGCAGTTTCCCCGCCCGAAGTCCGTCCTGAGGCCGAGACCCCCATGGAGATCGGAGGAGTCGCTCGATTGTCTGACAAGGAAAGACAGCGGCGGCGAACCCAGGGTCTCTGTCTGTATTGTGGACAGGCAGGCCACATGCTGCGACGGTGCCCCATTCGCCCGGGAAAAGACACCGCTTAGCCGACGACCGAGGCGGTCGCCTAAGCCAGTTCCAACAGCCTCCCCAAGGCCGATCCAGGGTCTTTGTTCCTGTGACCATTCAGTGGGCGGCTCATTCCGTTACTGCAGTCGCCTTTATCGACTCCGGAGCCGCTGGGCTTTTTATCGATGGCCCCTGGGTCCAAGCCCATGGGGTGTCCTGTCATCCCAAGAAGACTCCGTTGCTTGTCTCAACCCTAGACGGCGGACCCTTGGGTACTGGGAGGATCACTCAGGAAACCAACTGCCTAGTCCTCACCACCGGGCTACTGCACACCGAACAGGTGGTCTTCGATTTGGTTTCCTCCCCCTTCGCCCCAATCGTCCTGGGGCTCCCTTGGCTTCGGCGCCATAACCCTATTTTTGATTGGCAGTCCGGCGAGCTGGCACAGTGGAGCAAGACCTGCTTCACAACTTGTCTTCCCGTCTCCCCGATCTCCTCTCGCCCATCCGTCTCTGCCGCATTGTGCTCCCTTGAGGCCTTGCCAGCGGCCTACCACGGTTTCCAGGACGTCTTTTCAAAAGCCCAAGCTGAAAGCCTTCCTCCACATAGGCCTTACGACTGCCCGATCGAACTCCAGCCCAGATCACACCCTCCTAGAGGAAGGACGTTCTTGCTTTCTCCTCCTGAGATGAAAGCCCTTGCCACCTATATCCAGGAGAATTTGGCCAGAGGTTTCATCCGTCCCTCCACCTCACCTGCTGGAGCAGGGTTCTTCTTTGTCAGCAAGAAAGACGGCACCCTGCGTCCATGCATTGACTACCGGGGATTGAACCGCATCACGATCAAGAATAAATATCCACTGCCACTGATCCCTGAGCTGTTCGACCTCCTCCGTGGTGCTGCTTGGTTCACTAAATTAGACCTTAGAGGTGCCTATAATCTGGTTCGCATTAAGCCCGGGGACGAATGGAAGACAGCGTTCAACACCAGATATGGGCACTACGAGTACCTGGTGATGCCCTTCGGGCTATGCAATGCCCCCGCTGTGTTCCAGGCTTTTGTAAATGATGTTTTCCGGGACATGCTGACTTCCCATGTCGTGGTATACTTGGACGACATCCTCGTCTTTTCTCCCACTCTCCAGCAACACCGACTGCATGTAAAAGCCGTCCTTCAACGACTACGAGAGAACAGACTTTACGCCAAGCTAGAGAAATGCGAGTTTGAGAAAAACAAACTCCCCTTCTTGGGCTACATTATCTCCAGCTCTGGTCTTGAGATGGACCCGAAGAAACTCACTGCTGTCCTAGACTGGCCACAACCCACTGATCTCAGGGCGGTACAGCGCTTCTTAGGCTTCGCCAATTACTACAGGAGGTTTATCCGGGGTTACTCCTCCTTAGTAGCACCTATTACCGCCCTAACCAAGAAAGGAGCGAACCCGCGGCTTTGGCCCAAGGAAGCCGTATCCGCTTTCTCCGCCTTGAAATCTGCGTTCACTACGGCTCCTGTTCTCCGATACCCTGACATCACCCGGCCGTTTCTTTTGGAAGTGAACGCATCCGAACGAGGTATTGGGGCAGTCCTGTCACAAAGAGACCCCAAGACCAACTGCCTCCACCCCTGTTCCTTCCTATCCCGTCAGCTTACCCCAGCTGAAAGGAACTATGATGTCGGCAACCGAGAGTTGTTAGCCATGAAGATCGCCTTCGAGGAATGGCGTCATCTCCTAGAGGGCTCAGGTATACCTTTTCTCGTCCACACAGACCACAAGAACCTGCAATACCTGGAGACGGCAAATCGCCTCACGTCCCGCCAAGCCCGGTGGGCCCTCTTCTTCTCTCGATTCCACTTCACAGTCACCTACATTCCTGGTAGCAAGAACACTAAGGCCGACGCCCTATCCCGGCTTTTTACCATTCCAGCCTCCGAAACGACACCCGAACTCATCCTCCCATCGAGCAAGATCCTCTCAGCACTGTCCACTAAAACCCTGGCTAAGATCCAACATGCACAGAAGAACCTGGACCCTTCCTGTCCCACAGGGCGACTCTTTGTCCCGGCCCAATTCGGTCCGGAAATCCTGCTCTGGGCACATCAGTCGCCTACCTCTGGTCACCCCGGTATCAACCGCACCTTGGACCTAGCACAGCGCCAGTTTTGGTAGCCTTCCTTGCCCCAGGATGTGAAAGACTTTGTACAAGGCTGCCACCATTGTGCTAGGCATAAACGGCCTCGCACTCGGCCAGTAGGCCTTCTCCAGCCCCTTCCCGTGCCATCCTCTCCTTGGACACATATTGCTATGGACTTTGTGGTGGATCTGCCTCCGTCTAAGAAGAACACAGTGATTTTGGTCGTTGTCGACCGTTTTTCCCGTCAGGCACACTTTATCCCTCTCTCCAAGTTGCCCACCTCTCTACAACTGGCCGGGATCTTCCTCCGGGAGGTGTTCCGGTTGCACGGCCTTCCTCTCCAGATAGTTTCAGATCGAGGCAGCCAATTCACGTCCAGATTCTGGAGAGCCTTTTGTGCACGTCTGGGTATTGCTGTGCACCTATCCTCTGCGTACCACCACAGTCCAACGGACAAACCAAAAGGACGAATCAAGCTCTTAAACAATACCTGCGGCTGTTCGTGGCACCACTTCAGGACAACTGGACGGATCTCCTTCCATTAGCAGAGTTTGCCTTTAACAGCTGCCGCCACGAGTCACTACAGTGCTCTCCCTTCTTTGCTGCTGGTGGATACAATCCTACATCCCTGCCGCTTTCTTCAGCCTCTGGCGTTCCAGCTGTGGACGCCCATGTGGATAACCTCGAAGCCCACTGGCAACGGATCCGTTCGAAGTTGGTGGCGGCAGTCGCACGCTACAAGCGGGCGGCTGATAAATGGCGGACCGCCGGCCCTCTGTTCCAGGTTGGGGACGAGGTTTGGCTCTCCACCAAGAACCTACGTCTCCAGCAACCTTCCGCTAAGTTTGGCCCGCTCTACATTGGGCCCTTTCGAATCCGTTCCCAAAGCTCTCCAGTGTCCTTTGCCCTGGACTTGCCCCCCTCCATGCGAATTCCTGATACCTTCCACGTGTCTCTTCTGAAGCCACTGCTTCGTACCCGGTACTCCCCTCAATCGGTACCTGTGCCTCCTGTTCGTGTCAATGGTCAGGAGGAATACGTCGTCCGGAAGCTCCTGGACTCTTGCACCGTTCGGGGATCTCTCCAGTACCTGGTGGATTGGAGGGGCTACGGCCCTGAAGAGCGTTCCTGGGTACCTGCCCGTGATGTGCATACTCCGGCGCTTCGGCGTGCTTTCCATCGTGCCTTTCCGTCGAAGCTGGGTCGTCCGGAGGCCTCCCGTTGAGGGGGGGGGTGGTGTCTCCGCCGGCGCGTTCACCCGGGCCGCAGCTTCTTTCGCGGCGGCACTTCCGGGTTCCTCTGTCGAGCACGCATGCGCGGTTCGCGTCCGCCTTCAGTCTGGTGGATGCGCATGCGCCCATCTCGCTCCCCTACTGGCTTCCACTCCTCCAATGCGGGTTGGCTCACGGACGAGCCTCCCGCTCCCTGCTCTCCATTGGCTTGACTGCCTATTTAAACGGGTTGCCCCAGGCATAGGGCGCCCGTTCCATAAGTTATACAGTTTGGTCCTGGGCTCTGGACGTCTACTTACTGACCCTTGGCTTGTTGACCACGTCTGCTCCCGGCTCCTGGCTTGACCCTTGGCTTGTTGACCACGTCTGCTCCCAGCTCCTGGCTTGACCCTTGGCTTGTTGACCACGTCTGCTCCCGGCTCCTGGCTTGACCCTTGGCTTGTTGACCACGTCTGCTCCCAGCTCCTGGCTTGACCCTTGGCTTGTTGACCACGTCTGCTCCCGGCTCCTGGCTTGAACCTTGGCTTGTTGACCACGTCTGCTCCCGGCTCCTGGCTTGACCCTTGGCTTGTTGACCACGTCTGCTCCCGGCTCCTGGCTTGACCCTTGGCTCGTCTGACCACGTTTGATCTCCGCTCCTGATTGAACCTTTGGCTGCGCCTGACCTCTGCCGTGTTCCTTGTTTCCCGTCTGGTGTCCTGCTGGCCTGGTGTTTCTAACGGTTCCTAGGTACTCCTATCCTGGTTGCACCTCGGCTCAACCGGGGTGGAACAATCTGGTTTCGCGACCAGCACCTTTAGCCAGCTTCGGCTGCAGCAAGGGAG
This sequence comes from Rhinophrynus dorsalis, assembly GCA_037306005.1. NCBI lineage: Eukaryota > Metazoa > Chordata > Amphibia > Anura > Rhinophrynidae > Rhinophrynus > Rhinophrynus dorsalis. The sequence continues at coordinate 348,176,370 of CM074724.1, read as the reverse complement.
TACCTAGCACGCCGTCACCGCACTCAAGCTCAGCACTCCAGCATCGCTCGCTAGCACCTGAACCTAGAGCCAGCACCACACGGCTCCTATTGTCGTGTGTGGGTGACACTGGGGCTCAGAAGCAGCCCCAGCTTAGGCCTAGAGTCTAATACAGTTGATAAGTGTTATCAACTGGTTTTAGAGTGCCCATTGAAGTCATGGAGAAATGTGTAGACATAAAACGCTGATTACGTTATTAACTGCAATGGAATCCAGGCCTTAATCAGCAGTACTGCTCCTAGGAGAGAAGATCTTTCCCATTAAAAGATGTATCATGAAGTACTTCAGTAAGTTTGGTATTCGTCTGTAATTTGCTGTTTTATAAGTACCAAAACAAGTTTCGAGAACCACGATTCCTGTATACGATTCATACATCTTTTAAAAAATAGGATTGCAGGAAAACCAATTACATGATGTTGGAAACAACAGAGCTGCCCTGTGTAGTGTCTGGATCAGTTGCAATCAGTTCCTGTGAGTGTCTCATCCATTAGAATCACCTGAATAATAACCTTCCATTTTTATTAGCCTGTTCAAATATATTTTTGCTTAGAAAAAAGCTAGTGAAGCTTTGGCTTCTGTCAAAAAAGTGGGTATGACCTAAATGCTAAGGACCACTCCCTATAATTCATAATTGATGGGCAACATTTTTGGAGTACCTCCTGGTCAGTCAGCCAAATGTGGTTAAGGATTCATATTCTAGGAACACTCCTCCTGTGAACATTCAAGAGGCAGTAAACAAGAATTCTCCTGTGCCTGATGTATAAAGGGTAAAAGATCTGAGGAGGCAAAAGTCAAGACTAATAAAGACAATGTACTGGAATGGCACGAGAAGTACTAGAATGGCATGTTTATTGCTAGAATTTTTCCAGCTCCTTACCTTAATTTGCCTATGTGCATTATCATCCTTCCCAGGGGTTAGTCTATCAATTTTGTTGCAGGAAGAATCCCATCACACTAATGGGAACAAGGACAAAATGAGAAATGTACAGCATAAAATTTTCAAGTATAGTCCTATCAAAAAGGAGACATGAAATCACAATTAGGTTTGCATTCAATTGTCCATTCAGTTTAAGATATCTACTGTTAATGTCATTATAGATTTCAGTCTCTTAAAAGCAATGGGCCTATTTATCAATATAGAAACCTCCCTTGCATAGCTGGAGTAAATAGAGTGGTATGCCTCCCCAACACGTGGTCTTTTTAAGAACCAAGCTCTTTTGTCCTGTCAGGTGTATTTCCTGTAGAAGCACCAAATGTGTGAAGCAGGTCTTGAGAAACATGAGCATTAGGGCTCTTTTAAATTTTGAGTTGAGACCACAGACATTCCAGGATATAATCTTACTGCTTTCATTAATCTGAGACATTAAGGTAAACAGTAGCTAAAGAACAAATATGTTGTAGTAGCATCATCCACTCCTGTTCCATAGTGGAATCCACAAACATGAAGTGCTAAAACATATCACAGAAAAAGGATAGGAGGCTAGTAGAGTAAAATTGATACCTTTATTGGCTAACTGAGTAGCTTTAGAATGCAAGCTTTCAAGACAACTTAGGCCTCTCATGTTTAGAGAGAGGGTAGGCTCTCGCCAGATCCTAAAATATTTTTTTCCTTGGATAGCCTTCAAACGAAGTTTCGTAATCTGCACAGCAATGCAATGAGCCACATGGAACTTCTTCCAAGCCTCAATTCCAAGACTCAGGAATGGGTAAATGATAGGAAGTGTATATAAGGTAATCAATCATTTCAGATGAGCATAGTTTGCTACTTAAAGTTCCCTCCAGGAATAGAAAATAGTCTCAGTAGTCTAGTCAAGCACCCCACCCCAACTTTGAAGGAAAGAAGAAAATTGGGCACAAGTACCCACATAACATTATGAGGAAATGCAACCCAGACCATCTGAAGAGGGCTGTAAACAAAAGACATTGCAGAGCAGAGAGTGAAACCATTGGAGTGTAGAATGCCATAAAAAACAGAGGAGAAGAACTAAGGAGAGCAAAGAGGAGTAAAAGATTAAGATCAAGAAAGGACAGACGGAGAACACTGAATCAGTTCCACTTTAAAGGGATAGTAATACTTCGTTTTATCTTTATTTTATTTTGTAGGCATTAAAAAAACATGAAGAATGATGTAAGTCTTATCTCTCAAACCTTTATGGTTTAAGAGATATTCACAAGCAAAGTATCCCCCCCTATTCAGCCAGATCAGAAGGGAGATGCCCAGGTAGACTGCAGAGAGGGACAATCTTCACTTAAGATAATGGAAAAAGCTGAAAAACTTGTCAAGGGGGGAAGGGCTTTCATTGTTTTCATACAAAGAAGATTGTCCCCTTCTGTTATCTGTCTGGTCTTACAACCAGATTCACATCTGAGAAGAGATTGCTTACACTAGGAAAAAGGGGCGGGAGGGGGAAACTTTGCGTGTGAATATCTCTTAAACCGTAAAGGTTTGAGCGATAAGACTTATATCGTTCTTTGTGTTTTTTTAATGCCTACAAAATATAATAAGGATAAAACGAAGTATTACTATCCCTTTAAGTGTTGCGGTGTGATGGAGTGATCTGTGGTGTCTCTCCATTGAATTAGCCTGTGTTTTTACTTATGGTTTCCAGGTATCCCAGGGGGTTGAGTGATATTGCAAGCACACACTTTTGGATTATAACATGATTGACTTATGGACACTCCATCACATTTCAGTGCTTAATGATTGACGCTAAAAACATATTGGTGAAGCAGGCAGGCAGTCCACTTCACCAATATGTTTTTAGCCTTGATCATTAAGTTCTGCAATGTGATGGAATGATACTAGTAGCTTCACTCCATCCCATTGCAACCCTTATTGATAATGCTTTAACTCGGCTGCAGTGTCTCTCCGTTGAATCAGCCTGTGTTTTTACTTTTGGTCTCCAGGTATCCCAGGAAACTGAATCGAGGAGTTGGGTGACATTGCAATTACACACTTTTGATTATAACATAATTGTCTTAAACACATATAGGTCCACCATTCAGTAGAGGTTGTCATAAGTACAGCAAATTACACTCCTGTGCTTTCAGTATAAAGAGGTTAACTCTCTGAGTGCCCACACTGCCAATCATTACATTGTACACACTATGGGCACTCAAAGGGTGGAAGCTGGAACACTCTCGCTCCCAGAGAGAGCTGGGAGGGAGGTAGGAGGAGATTTCAGGAACAGGGGATGTCCTGCAGAGCAGTGTGGTGCAGTTAGTACTGCAGAAGAACTTGTGAAATCACTGGGAAACTTTAAAAGCTTATATCTAATAAGGTATGGTGATTAAAAAAAAAAAGAAGTACATTCTAGAGACAGTTTCACTAGATGCATCCAGAAAGACAAAGGCCTAGATTTAAAGGCAGCCGTTAGCAAAAAAAATCACTAACGGGTGCGTTAAGTGACATGTTGCAATTCAAAGATCCGTCTAAAGAACAGCTAACGGCAGTTGTAGAATCCTTACGGCCGATACACTTACGTGCATTCAGACGCATGGAAAAACATACCCCAGAGCTATTCAAAGGCTTGCGGTACTGATAACGGCTGAAAAAAAGACACACCTAACGGCTAAAAGTTAAGACCCACTTTTCTTAGCCGTTAGACACTTAACGGCCAAAACAAAACACCCGTTACATAGGAAAAGACACAAAAGGCTTACCGCACAACCATGTAAATGGGAAAATTAACCCATGTAATGCCAAAACAACACAAAAACATGTACACACAACACAAATCACTACACACACAACAACAACCAACACCACAGGGACAACGACACAAAAAAACAACAACACAACATGGCACGGAACAATGGGGGTCATCACACAAAGCGGACACCTGCAAATACAAGCTCACCTGGGCAACATCAACACGCCACCTGCACCCCACAACTGCACGTCCGCAAATGGCACACACAGAACAAGCACAACACACCATATCTTATCACACACACACACCTGCAAACACTTACCTGGACAAAAACAACTCACCATTGGTCAGCACTCACCTCATCACCACACCTACACAACGCCCTAGCAAGTACTTAAAGGGACAACTCAACACACTCACTTGTGGCTTGTTTTCCACTCAGGGAGGGAGAGAGAGAGAGAGAGATAGATAGAGAGAGATAGAGAGATAGAGACAGATAGAGAGAGCAAACAGTATGTTGGGTTACATATTGTTGCGAAGGCTGCGGAGAAGGCGTGCAAGGGAGAGAGCTGGGGAACATCAGCAACCTCCAAGCATGCCTGATCAACAGCCACCACCTGTTGCAAGTGAGGAGGCTCTGGCTCAGCAGCCACACAGGAGCCCATCCCCACCTGGAGGGCACAGGATGTATAGACGACCACCAAGGCCCAGGGTGTACCGCCCAAGGGTCACCCTCTTTGGAATGACCGATGATGAGGTAATTGATCGCTACAGGTTGAGGCCTGACAGCATCATTGCCTTGTATGAGGTCATCAAGGAGCAGGTGGATCCCATCTACATCCACAACCATGCCCTAACTGGCCTGCAGAAACTACTCTGTGCCATGCACTTCATGGCAAGCGGGGCCTTCCAGTCCACAGAGGGTTACGCATCTGGCATGTCACAGGCCACATTCTCCAGGGTGCTGGCCCAGGTCCTGCCAGCCCTCAAAAGCAAGGCCAGTACCTATATACATTTCCCCACCACCGACATGGACTGGATACAAGTCAAGCAGGCCTTTTACGCCAGGGGAGGCATGCCCAGGGTCATGGGTGCTATAGATTGCACCCATGTCCGAATTAAGGCCCCAGCACGTGACGCACAGATATTCATCAACAGGAAGAACTTTCACTCCATCAACGTGCAGATGGTGTGTGACAGCCATATGAGGATAATGAATGTCTGTGCAAAGTATCCTGGCAGCTCACGATTCATACATTCTCCAAAACTCCTCAGTCCACAGAGATTTCGAGAATGGAACTTTTACAGGGGGATGGCTTTTGGGTGAGTTCACAATACAAAATCACATCACATACACAGGCGTACACACAACGCTGCTTAGCATGCTCCTGACCCACAGCTACTACGTCTACCACACAAAACATCATTCACACAACATGTGTTCCCTGTCTCACCATGTCACTCACATTACACAGGTGATGCTGTCTATGGATGCAAGTCCTGGCTACTGACCCCTCTGGCCAATCCCCGAACACATGCCCAGGAAAGCTACAACCAGGCTCATGGCAGAACGAGGAATGCCATTGAGCGGACCTTTGGCCTCCTCAAGTCAAGATTCCGATGTCTGGACCACTCGGGGGGAGCACTGCAGTATGCACCTGGAAAGGTGTGCGACATCATTGTGGCGTGCGCAATACTGCACAACATCGCAGTGGACACCAGGCTGCTGGAGCACATCCAGGCCCCCCCCATACAGGAAGTGCCCATGGACATCGGACACGTTGAGGAGACCCTGAGAGGGACACAGATCAGAGACAGGCTCATCACGGAACACTTTACATATGAGTATAACACAGGCATGCAAACAATCCATGCAAGTCCCCCATCAGTCCTGTGACACTAACCACACTGCACATTTTGTTCTGTCTCACCCCACAGGAACAGTGACACAGCACTGCACTGGCAGCGGACGTGGCAAATTGTGTGTGTGGACTCAAAAACCATCCTCCATTCCACTCTCCACGTTGACATACAGACCCCAAGGATATCACGCACACCCTCAGGAGAAACAAGGTACAACATATAACCCATGTTCATCGCCTTACAGGGCTTGATTGACAGCAGCTAACTTGACTTGCCATGAGCATAGCCAGAGCAACCATGCTAGCCTTGTAGCGAAAGAGTGTTATCCAATGCTATGCATTGGATAATACTCCGTCACATCAGGGGTTAAAGGGCCATTGGACTCAATATGGGACCTGTACTGTGCTACAGCTGAGAAGAGCAGCACAGGGGTGGATGTACAGTGGTATGGGCACACAATGTAGAGGTCATGAGACGTAGATCAGATTACCAGGGACACCATGCTGACCTGTGAGTGTGCAGACATATGTGCCCCCGACATGAATACACACATCAACAAATGTGTCCTAACAGTTCCATGGAACAAATGACATTGGGCTGCCACTGTCACATTAACAGTGGCACCCCAAATTCATTACTTCCATGGAGCTCTCAGAACACTTATTGATGTGTGTATCCATGTCAGGGGCACATATCCATAGGGCTGGGGCACATGTCCTTAGTTCTCCACATAATTGGTTACAGATGAGTACACAACACATTGTCAAGCAATGGTTTGTGTACTCACCTGTAACTGTGAAAATTGAGGGGATCAAAAAGACTAAATTGTTGTTGCTTGATGATCAGTTCAGGTCAACTGCTCCAAATCCTGTCCTCTTCTTCCACAGGCATCCGTAACATGATCCATCCTTGAACTGAAGTTCTTCTATGTGACTGGATTGATGTCTTGACATCACCTTCATGGAGATCACCCCTTGCTGTTTATGTTGATGTTGTTGGTGATGCAAAGTTTGACCTGAGGTTCACACAAACCTCTACTGGATCATTTTCATATAGACACAGAAAACACTAATTCCTGAGTTTTATAACCTGTACAGTTAGGATGCTCAGCTACAGAGTTGTCAAACCTTGTGGACAACACATGAGCTGGGCAGCAGTGTTACTAAAGTACTATTTTTTTGTTTCAAAGTACATTTAGTGTTCTCATACAGGTGTTCAATGCATATAGGCAATACACAGAAAACACATGTACATCCTAATGTACTTTGAGACACAATAAAGATGAACCATCACCATTCTATCTGTGTCTGTAGGAGGATATATTTGAGAACACAGTTGTCAATGCGTTACCACACCCAGGGTAGAGTATCCCCATACATGGAAAGGCATCACCCATATCACAGGACCCCACCACTTGTTTGCAAGTGAGTGGACTCAGTGATGTATTCACGCTAACAGATGGTGGCAGTGATACACTAATGTGTTGTGGGAGTGATAAAGAGGTGATAAAGGGGACATACTTCCACAGTGAATTCCTGTCCACAGTTAATGTGTTGCTCAGTATAATCAATGTTCAGTGATATTGCTCCACTGGGACATATCACAGTACATGACCAAGTGGACAAGTGTTTTCACTGGGGAAGTCTGTTACACCCTTAGAAAAAACAACAAGTCAACTTACTGGAGGCCCCAATGCTCACCCCAGGATATCAATGTGTGTGCTACACATTGAAATCCTAGGTTGAAAACATTGGCTTCCCCAGTCAGTCTGTTGCACAATGAGTGTGTGAATCCAAGACAATATGGATACATGTCCCATTTATCTGTCCTGCTTGTTATCTCACCGCTAAGCTGTTTGTTTGGTTATCCCCTTAACCCTCTGAGTGCCAGAGTGGTACCCAACGCATTTCTTTGCAATGCGTTGCCTACCACTCTGGCTATCAAAGGGTTAAACACAACATATGATGTAGATGAATGTTCAATGTTGTACCAAATGTTGGGCTAAGGGGAATGTTTTGTTATGCAAAATCAACACACAACATTGCCATATAACACAGTTGTGTAATATGGCAACAGGGATGGTTTTACAGTTGATTTTGTACAACGATGTGTGTGTGAACCCATGTTGTAACATCCCACAAACATCTTACCTACACAGGAGTTGTATTCACTGAATTGTTTGGCAATGCATTGGAGACAACTCTGCCACCCAAATCTATGACCAAATTCAAAGCAGATCAGACAGGATTCAAAAGCACAATGTTCCTTTATTCAGGGGAAATTTAACATGTTGGGCATTTTATTTTTTTTTTCTTAGGGGGGGGGGGCTTAGACTGTGTGGCAGAAGTGGATAACCTGGATGATCTCCTGGTCACCCTTTGCCCCCTAGGTGTGGCTTCGGGGGTCACATTAGAGGGGGTGGTGGGGGCAGTGGATCCCTCTGTGGAGCGCAGGTTTTCCCTCTCCAAACGTAAGTCCTCCCTGCGGTTCAGCTCTCTCAACTCCACCAGTAGCTGTGCAAGCAGGTCCATCACCCCCGTGTGTAGCTGATGGAGTTGAGTGTTGATCCTCATGACCTCCGACTCCAGGGCATGGATCCTTGCCTCTATCCTGTTAGTGTTTCTACGGGATTCCCTACGGCTCCTGGTGATGTTGTCATTGGTGCGGAGGCTTGACCTGAGTAGTCTCCTTTGCAGAGCCATACACTCAGCTTCCATCCCCGTGGGCCGTTCACTGCTGGTGATGCTTGTGCCTGGTGAATCAGCTGCTGCTGTGTCCTCCTCTGCTGGTGCTGTGTCCTCCTCTGCTGGTGCTGTGTCCTCCTCTGCTGCTGCTGTGTCCTCCTCTGCTGGTGCTGTGTCCTCCTCTGCTGCTGCTGTGTCCTCCTCTGCTGGTGCTGGTTGTGCTGCAGATGGGTATGTGCCCACCACATCAATTGACCCACTGCTGCCCACCGATGTCTGTGCTGGTGGAGGTGGTGGGGTAAACACGTCCCTTCGCATAGGCTGTTGGGGCTCCCCAAGCAGGCCCAGGTGTTGGTAGTCGAGCGGCCAAGGGTCAAACCTTGGCCACTGGTATGTGCTTGGCCCCCACCTAGGATCATACCTGGGGCCATGCTGGGGAGCCATCCAGGAGGGTAGGTCAATCTGTGGGTATGGCCCGTATTGGGTGGTGGCCACATCACCGGGCAGCCATTGCCTCCCTGGTGGTGGTGGTGCTGCTGCTGCTGGGGGATAATAGCTCCTGGAGGTGGTGGGGGGCATCCAGTCACTGTAATAAGTCGGTGCAGGCAGAGTTGGTGCAGGCAGAGTTGATGCAGGCAGGGTTGGTGCAGGCAGAGTTGGTGCAGGCAGAGTTGGTGCAGGCAGAGTTGATGCAGGCAGGGTTGGTGCATCCAGCTGGCCAAGAGGTGTGGATGTCGTTGGGTACGGTGCCCACTGGCTGGTCCCCTCCTCCAAATACTCCTCACTGGGTGGTGAGGTGGCCTCCTCCATGGGCTCCTGATGTGCTGGAGACACATAACCTGTGTGGAGGATTGAGATTGTGTGATCAGTAAACTTAGCCATGATGGTGTCAAATTGATATTAATACTTGAAATGTGTAAAGGAACATATATGTTGTATGGTGTATCCCCCTGTGTGAAACAACGGTACTCCTACTGGTGATGGGTGTTGTATTCTACATGTATTGCAGCTCAGAGTTGAATTCCTTTGGTGCCACATCCCAGTGGCCTGAAATTGTACATTTGCGCTGTTGCCACATCATCCTTTGTGGATATCTGCTCCCTGGACCAAAGCTAGCCAGAGGATGGTCTGGCAACATTGGCATAGTACATTTTCAGGCCACAGTGATATTGTCCATGGAATATTCAACTTTGAGCTGTTATACTCTTGTGATGAAACACCTTTCAGTAGTGGGAATACCCTTGCATTACCCGGTGGATCAATCCTATGACATGTATTTTTCCTTTCACATTTTAGGTATTACTATCTCTTTAACGGGATAGCAATGGTTAATTTCACCTTGATGTAACATTGCAGGCATCATAGAGAGATGTTTAGAAGGTGTTGCTGTATGTGACAGCTGGAGATGTCAGTCATTTGACCACACGGAGGCTCTTCAGCAGACTCCACATTGACCCATTTGGAGATAACTACATCTTTGCCATTGTCTACTAAGTGTTCCTGGTTTGTAAGCACGCTCTGTGGACCATGTCAATGATGGATCCATCTCCAATTGGTTCAATTTTGGGTCTGCTGAAGAGCCTCCGTGTGGTCATATGACTGACATCTCCAGCTGTCACATACAGTAACATCTTTCTAAACATCTCTTTATGATGCCTGCAAGGTTACATCAAGTGAAATTAACCATTGCCATGCCAAGGTACACAGTGAGGAATATGGTCTGATATGTGTGTATATGTACCTTTCATATGGGTACAAACATATCCTTGATAGATATGAACCCAGAGATCTGTTCAGAACATGTGATTGTCTAACTGCCTATATATGTACAGCCATCACAAATGAACTTTCATAGATACAAGTGATACCCATCCAAGTAGGTGTAATATACTGGGTATATGTACTCTGATGATGATATCAATATGAGTTATTTTGTTGAGGGTGCACATATATGGGCAGTTGGACAATCACACGTACTGAACCGAACTCTGGGTTTACATCTTGTTGGGACCTATTTGTACCCATTTGAAAGGGACATATCCACATACAAATCTGGTTGTTTTTCTTTCTGTACATATCTTTTTTGAATAGATCTGCAGTGTGATTCAAGTAGTATTCATCCCTATGTTATCAGTTCATCCCGTACAGTGCTGGATTTTGTCAGATTAGACATGTCCCTCTCTGGTTGTCATGATGGTATCCTATGCATTGCATTGTGATGCATGGGATACCACCGTGGCAATCAGGGATTGATGTACATTACAGGATTCTGTCCATGAGGTCTGTTCAAGTTGAATCCTGAGGGGCAACAATCAAGCCAGTATTGAAGGATATCATTGATTGAGGCCTTTTTTTTCCTGGATCAGCCCATCCATCCTTCTGTGTGAGGCAGCCAGACCCGATCATAGATATCCATAATCCCTGGCCTGTTATTGACCAACCCTCAATGGTTCATATTTGGTTCCCATATGTATCCTACAAATAGTGTCTGGTGTACCATCCATCCATGGCATCAGCACTCCTGAGGATCTATATGTGAATCAAATGTGAGCTATGTAAATTGAAGTTAGCGTAAATGATTGCATACACAACACCAAGGCCAACTTTTTCACCTTTAGTTATGTGTGATTGTTTTTGGCGTGTGTGTTGCACATACAAGCATTTATTCTCAGTGGCACTGTGATTTGTGACCTGATCCATCCTGTTGGTGATTCAGTAAGCGGTTAAGTGGACCTGATGAACTGATTATGATGCTGACTTCTCCGCTGACCTCATTTCCCCATCTGCAATGTTTTCTATGGAGTCCACACAATGGGGCCTGTGCAGCTTGAATCCTGTTATTGGATGTTCTCCATAGACTAACATTGTAATTGGTAAAGTGAGGGTATGTAAGTGTCAAATTCTCTACATCAGCTCTTTTTCACCGCTTAGTGAATGTCCCCTATGTGTCATGTAATTGTTAACCTATCGACATATGTTTGTTGTCTGGTTAACCCTTTGAGTACCAGAGGGGTTGCCAAAGCATTGTTGATCGATGCATTGATGATCCCTCTCGCACTCATGGGGTTATGTGCTGGATTCCCTGTGTGAACATGGGTAACACTGTGTGACAACAATTGTGATGTTTGACATACAACACTTTACTGAGCATGGTTTGTGTGTATTGTGTGTGATCAGCACAGCAACATGAGGGTTAACCAGGGAGTTGGACAGGTTTTGGCCTTGTTGAACATTGACATTTGTCCTTGTCTTGATTCCTGTTTAAACCCTCAGGGTGCTGTGTTGGTGCAATTGTGTGGTTGAATGAAGGGCAGATGTTGGGATGTGAGTCCTTGTTTGTGATGGGTGTGTGGTTTGGGGTGGTGTGTGGTTTTGGGGTGATGCACTTACCGGTGGTGTGGAGGCTCCTCTCCTCCCCAGTGTCTGATCCTCCAGGGACCCCCTCAATGAGGGTAGACGACAGTGTCTGCCGCAGCCTCTCCTCCCATGCGCTGAAGGTGATGGGGACAGGTGGCCCACCTCCGGTGGCTCGGGCGTGCAGGGCGGCATCCCCCATCTTCCTCTTCACCTGCCTTTTGCAGTCGCCCCATCTCTTCTTTATTGAGTCAACATCCCGTCTGCAGGTGGCCACCGCATTAACTCTGCTGCAGATTTGACTCCAGGCAGCTCTCCTCCTCGCAGACAGGCCAGGGAGTCTGTCCCCCGGGAAGAGGACACTCTCCCTCTCCAGCACAGCCTCCACGAGGGCCGTGTTTTCTTCCTCGGTATATCGGGGATCCCTGACCCTGTCCCCCTCAGCTCCGGCATGCGAGGAGTCAGACCCGGAGTGTCCTACCTGCTCTGCCCCTGCCTGTGTGTGGTGGTCCCCAGGCACTACCCCTCATCCCACTGCAGGATCTGTCCCTGTTCTTCTTCGTGTGCCTGTTCTTGTGGGCCTGGTCCCCCTCCGCCCTGCGTATCTCCCTCTTCCACCCCTGCTCTGCTGAGGGATCCCCTCCTGACCTTCCTCCTCCTCCTCCACTAGTCTCCCCATCCCTCTCTCCTGTCCTCCTCTCCTGGCCATCATTCACCCAGTCACACCCAGGCACTCTCACACGCCCTCACAGACACACTCGATCCCACTCACTCTCTGTCACACACTTTCACTCACGGATTCACACTGTGAAAGTAAAGTTTAAAATGTGTAAGGTGTGATGAAAAAAAAAGACTATGTGTATGTATGTGTATGTGTTTGTGTTTGTATGGATGTATGTGCTATGTGCAAAAGTGTGCTATGTGTCTATTTAAATGTACTTCTCTCCAAGATCCCTCTACCTTACTGCTGTGTATGCTTCTCTCTCTATCTCTCTCTCTCTCTCTAAATGCTATCCTCCACTCCTGGGTCCTGTGCTCTAGCTTGCTGAAACTTGAAACACAGACAGGGTGTAACCGTTATTTTGAGGTATATATAGGTGTATTTGAACATTTTTGATACTTTGGGGCCTTGGGATTGGCTGTAGGTTTGAATTTTGTTTGTGCATCTATCAGGGTTGCTAGACAACGGCAGCCGTAATGTAACATTTTGAGTTAAGTTGTGTTTTAACGGGTGTTTGGGACGCACGGTGATGCAAAATCAGGTGCGACGCTGGTTTTTGTTTAACGTGTTTTTGTAGTGCCTACGCCCGATAGCTATTCTTGAACGCTTACCTTTGAATCTGCCGTAAACCATGTGTTCTTTGCGGCCGACGTGCCTTTCTTACTTAGCGGATGGTTTAACGGCTGCCTTTAAATCTAGGCCAAAGTGTCTTAAGGACAATAGTTTCATGTTAAGGATCGGTGACTGTCCTGGCACATGATCACTGAGACATCCAATCAAAATGAAAAAAATGACTTGGTCCTCCAGCGCACCGCACCCCTGGACAGCGTGGTCCTTAAGGAGTTGAAGAGGGACTCTTTTGTTCTAGGTGTGTTGCTGGGGGCATGGCTGGCATTGAGAAGTTTTAGGTTATTTCATGACCTGTTGACACCTCTTTGTGTAACTGAACTGATTTAGAGCACAATCAAACTATTTTATATACACAGACTAATTTATAAACACATATACTGGAGTTTATTCAAACATTAACCACTTAATGACTGGCTGTGTGTCTGGCAGTTAAGGACCATGGAGCAGCCGCACGGGGAACCCTGAATTACTTGATGTACGAAACAGCCATGGGTTCTTAAAAGAGGTTTTCCCATGATGGTCCTGGCATGTCATGAGTCCTTAAAGTGTTAATTGGAGTTTTATTTCAGTGAAGCAATATGATACACATATACACACCAAACAGTCTGATCTTCTAAAAAGAGGGACACCATTGAATTAAAGAGGGAATTGGGTCTCTAAAGAGAGAGACTCTTCTCTCTCTTCTAAGAGAGAGACTATAATATCTAAATGTTCAAACAACAATTGCATTCCAAGTTCAGTCCTCAAGAGCCACCAACAGCCCAGGATGTAAGGCTTTCCCTGATTAATCACAGGTTAGTCAGTCAAAATGAATGAGTCACTGCTTAACTCTCCTGTGTTTAATCTGGGAAATCCTTACATCCTGGCCTGTTGGTGGCCTCTGAGTACTAAACTTGGACAGACCTGCACTAAACTGATATTAAGAATGCAATAAAATAGTAAATATTTTAAAATATTGCATACCTCACAACATTTCAAATGGCCAGAGGGAAACTTTTGTTTTAGGTTGCTGGGGGAGTGACTAATGGGCAGGGCATTACCAAGACGTTTTAAGTTATCTCATAACCTATTGACACCTCTTTGTGTTGTTAAAAAAAAGGTTAATATCCTATATGTTTCCATAAGGTGCACTGCTCCTTTAAGCAGTGCCTGTATGATTATATATGAATGTTTTTGCTCCATAGGATCCAAGATAGTTAATATTCAGAGTTTAATCATATCTCAACCCACTTAGATATGTGGTAACATTCAACTAATTAAGTACTTTCTCTTCTAGTTTCTGTTTTAATCAAATTAAACATAATATACATTGTCTGTGTGCTCTTTATATAAAGTTAATGCTTGAATAGTGCTTAGAGCATTATAACTGACAGATGAGTTCTGCCATGTCATGTTTTTGGACAATTTCTCCTTAATACATAAAAAGAAACCTTTGCACTGACATGAAAATTCTGCAGAGAAGACCTTCATCTGTTTTTTGAGATAAGAAGCCTACGTGAGAAGACCACTGATTGGACAATACACCAGGGTGGACCACCTTTAAAACAGCATAAAAAATGATTTATAACCACTCCAATGTATTTTATTTACAAATACTAATTTACACACACATATAAACAAACAGTAATGTGAGATTTATTGTTGTGGAGCAATGGGATACACTTATGTGCACACCACACAGGCTGATCACCTGAAAAGATGGACACAAGGGTGGAAAAGAGGAATCTGGGTCTCCATAAGGGACTATCCCTCATAAAGAACGACACTTGGGAAATAGCGGTAGTAATGTTTTTACTTTTGTGTTTCATCTGAATTTTTCTGCCATCTCGATAATTTTACTGACAGCTCCAATTTTCTACCCCTGCGGGGTAGCTAATACGTTGAACCGTCATCTGGCAATCAAATGGTTAAATCAGACACCCATCAAAAGCCATGTCACGCAACCTGCGTCTCTAGTTGTTGGACTACAGCTGCTATTGTCCTCAAGCGGTTAGACAGATTGGCTACCTTGGTCATTAGAAGTACCCGCAGAATAACAGCGTTAGACAGCAAGGGGTTTAGCGTAAATGACACTTAAAGTTGGCACCCCCTGTTCAAATGGTATATCTACCTATTGATACAAGGTATCGGACTACTTTGCGAGAAAGGTGACGTTTCAGAACATATCGACGTTGATTTACGTGCGTGTAAAATACATGACGACCAGCGTGGGTCGCATCACTTCAGTTTTCCAGTTATATGCATCGGGCGGAAGGTTTCCCTTTTCCCACAAAGTAGATCCGGAGTTAGCGAAGGATGCAGATGGGAATGTTGTGTGGCTGCCAGTTCCCGAGTCTGTGATGCCTCTTCCTCCTTCCCTCAATGTGAGTAAACTGTACCCCAGCACTGTACAGCCCTCTAGCTCTTTTCCCTGCGCACACCTCTCCCCAGGCCAGCATTCCCTTTGAGCTCCACTTCTTCAGCTTTCCCTCCCCTCCTGGCATCTCTCCCCCTCTCTCTTCCGAGCTTCCCCCTCCCTCTCTCCAGCCTTCCCCTCCTGTTCTTGCTTTCTCTGTCCGAGCTCACTGTGGAGTCTCTGAAGCCTCCGTATGTCAGGCATCAAAGGACCCGCCCCCCAGTCCTGCATGCTGCAGAGAAAAGGCCTCTGACATACATAGGTAGGCGATTTGTGCTTTGGGACGAATTTCCTCGAGTGGGTGCCATTTAACCAAATGACATCCTGCCATTAGACGTCTGTCCTTCGCCTTTTGTGATTGGTTGTCTGTCAGTCACCTTGTGTGCATAGATACATTTTTAATTAGTCTGTTATACCTTTATATGCTAGAGGGTTTTCCCAGTGCATTGGAGAGCACTCCAGTATCCTGTTAGCTACCTCTTACATTTTCTTAACTGAAAGTTTACTTATTCTGTGTTTACTGTGCAACCCCTGGTCCATAAAGGATTAAATTTTATGTAAAATACCAAACAAAACTGTCCCACAGTGAATTATTCTGCTCTCACCGAGGTCCCAGTTAAGATACATGAAAGTGAGTCTGCCCCCCCCCATTTAGTTATGCTTCCTTGTCTATTTCAATACCATTCTCCCCTTTGCCCTCAGATCTATTGATGCAGCTACAGGAGAGAAGCTGGGAGGGAGGTCAGGAATGGAGTGAATCACAGCTCACGGATGCCAGCATCAGGAGCACTGTAGAAAACACAGCAGAGGAGGGTATGTTGTATGTTACCGTGTCAGGCTTTGTTTCTATTTCACTTCTCACTGTGATCTTGTTAATTAAGGATTAACCTTTCATGCTAGTGGAATACTTGATGGAATAATGAAATACATGTGTTTTAAAAACATAATCACACCTGTTAAGGAAAAGGTCAATATTCTATGTTTCCATAAGGTGCACTGCTCCTTTAAGCAGTGCCTGTGTTATTATATATGAATGTTTTTGCTCCATAGAATCCAAGATAGTTAATATTCAGAGTTTAATCACATCTCAGCCCATTTAGATATGTGGTAACATTCAACTAATTAAGTAATATCTCTTTTGGTTTAATCAAATTGAACATAATATACATTGTCTGTGTGCTTTTTATATAAAGTCGATGCTTGAATAGTGCTTAGAGCATTATAAATGACAAACGTGTTCTGCCATATCATGTTGTTTTTGGACAATTTCTCCTTAATACACACAAAGAAACCTTTGCACTGACATGAAAATTATGCAGAGAAGACCTTAATCTGTTTTTTGAGATGACCACTTATTGGACAATACACCAGGGTGGACCACCTTTAAAACAGCATAAAAAGGGACTTTTTTGGGGGTGGTATGAGGAGGGCCCCTACAGAATTTCTTGTAAGTGCTGTGACGTTTACTTGCATGTATTACTGTTGTTATTATTGTTGCTTTTGAATAATAACAATTTTAAATTTGGAACAGCTGTCTCATGTTATTTTTATTTATGCCTTTACACATTAAACACTAAACCCTTAATGTGCATGCCAAATATATTGTCACGTTTAAAAAAATAATTTTTCATACACCAGTAAATGATTTTTTTTTTTTTTTTTTTTTTTTTTTTTTTAACCGTTTCCAAGATATGCGGTGTATTAAGTCTTGTTTTAATAAAGTGGATTTACCATTTTTTAAAACCTGTTTTAAGCAAATACTTTTTTCTGCTGGTAATTCTGAATGGTTTCATTTTTATGCTTCCACACGTTCACTCATATAATGTCTTGTCATATGATAAGGTGTTTTTTGGCGCACAAGGATCTCGTGAAATAACACAAATATGAAAACACATAATTACAAAGGCTTACTAAATAGCAGCATCTGAACAAATCTATGTATAAGATAATCAAGCACTCCTTGCAATTCATTGTTTAATTTAAAATGTAATTAAAAATCTGCTGGATAATAATTTGCCTTCCAGGGATATTGGCACCTGCCATTTTATTGGACTGTGACCTAAAGAATCCTAACCAAGTCCCTGTGGCTTTTTTCCTCTCTTCTGTCTACAGGATTTATTGAGTGAAGGTTTTGTCACTTGTCCTCTCCTATACCAATCATCAGGGAGAATTAGATTTCCATCCAGTTTTCACGAGATTCTGATTAGGAAGAGGTGCAGATATGGCAGCCAGTGTTTCCCCTACGGTAGGATTTAGAAATGTTTTTATTCTGTTATTTGATTATTATTATTATTATTATTATTATTTATTTTTTCCCACTCTGTTAACACATTTTCTGGAGAATTATCTCTTTCACGACAGTATGACAATTCAAATATAACACCATTTCAAAAGCATTGGCACACATTTCTGATTCCCTCAGAGTTGGTATATTTTTTAAAGCAGACTTGTCACCCAAGAACAAGTTAGTTTGTTTTACAGAGAATTAAAATGTCCTTTTAGTTTGTGTTAGCTATTTGTTTGTAAAATACTCTTTGAGAAATTAACCTTTGTTATGATGTAACAGTGTGGCACTTTATGATAATTCTCTCCACAGTATGCTAATTAGCTCAACTTGAGGCTAAAGCTACAGCTTCCTTTGCTGCTTGAGAGAAGTCCAGTGTGTGATGGTAATATTTGCCCAACATATGAATGAAGTGGCAAGTGTCAGACTGTGCTGCCAGTAAATAGCCATTCATTTCTCAAGCTATTTATATTCCAAATGACTAGAATAACAGTTTTATAATTCTCTTTAAAATTAACTATACTCTTTTTACAGTGATTAGTCCACTTTTTAATTTTGCATAACAGGAGTGATACAAAAAAAGTGATTGGTATGTGTGTGTCCAGCACTTAGCACTTTTTACGTGCAATGATGAGTCACAGGTTCAGAGCTGACACCATTCCAAAGAGCTATGATTTATTATAATTTTTTTCTTATTTCTTGTAACCCTTTGAGTGCCAGAGGGGGATATAATGCGTTCTGTACCCCTCTGGCACTCAGGGGTTCATTTCTGCTCAATGTCCAGGTGTGTGTTTGCTTAAAAAATTGATATTAGTTGATTTTGGCATTTTGTGGAAGATGTGAGCCTTCAGTAAAGAAATCGCCTCAAAACAAGGTTATAAACTTTTGCCATCAAAACTTTTAAAGTGATAGTAATGTTTTACAAAAACCGCAGCTCCAATTAATCTTCATAGTATTTGAGCCATAGAGAGTGTCATTTCAGTGCTGTCAGAGTTGTAGTTCAAGAGTAATTGAATGATAAAGTATCCGCCTCCCGCCCTTTTATCTAGTGTAAGCCACCTCCCCTCAGATGTGGAATCTGGTTCCATGACTGGACAGCTCACAGCAAGGGACAATCTTCTTACTGTGAGAACAATGAAAACCCTGCCCCCATTGACAGGTTTTTCCCTTATGTTAATTGAAGATTGTCCCGCTCTGCAATCAACTTGGACACCACCTTTCTGTTCTGAGGTGAGCAGTGTTACATCAGTAAAAGGGGTGGGAGGGGGATACTTTATCATTCAGTTACTATTGAAATACAACTGAGACAGTACTGAAATAACACTCTCCATGGCCCAAGTACTGTGAAAATAAATTGGAGCTGCTTTTATTATGAAACATTAAGTCCTTCACATCCCACTAATGTCCCAAAATATTGGTTATGAGATGCAGAGGGATACAGGAGAACCCATGAATGCATCTACAAGGTACATGTGGGACTTAGTTTGTAAGCTCTACGGGGCAGGGATCTTTTATCCTAATGTACACTCATCTGGTGTTCCTGTTATGATTGTCTGTATAAGCACTTGCTCTGTGCACTTATTGTTCCTCTTCTATACTAAATGTAAAGTGCCAAGTACACATGTTGGCCCTGTATAAATAAAATACACATCACATCAACACAAATAAAAGGTGTAGCAATTCCACACCCTAAGAACATAAAAAAAATCCAGTTGGTTTTTAAATAGGACTTTAAACCCCTTGCAGTGGAGACTTCCCTACTAGTTAAGGAGTTAAAAAAAATTTGCATTTAAATTGGTAGGAATTGAATAAACTTCAACCTATGGTGCTGTTGACTTTTTTTCTGTTCATATGGTCCTTTTAAAAAGAGCCAGTGAAGAAAGTGCAGAAGCTGTCAAAACTGCACAATGGAAAGAAGATCATCATGACCACTGCTATGGATGTGACATTTGCTAGGACCTCAAACTCTGCTTACTGCACGTGGTAATCTTAAGCCTTTAAAGGGATAATAATGTTTCACAAAAACAGCAGCTCCAGTTAATCTTCATAGTATCTGAGCCATAGAGAGTGTCATTTCAATACAGTCAGAGTTGTGGTTCAAGAGTAATTGAATGATGAAGTATCCCCCTCCCGTCCCTTTTACCTAATGTAAGCCACCTCCCCTCAGATGTTGAATCTAGTCCACAGACCAGACAGCTCACAGCAAGGGACAATCTTCTTACCATGAGAACAATGAAAGCCCTGACCCCCTTGACAGGTTTTTCCCTTATATTAATTGAAGATTGTGCCTCTCTGTAATCCATTTGGACACCACCCTGCTGCTCTGCTCTGCTCAGTAAAAGGGGCGGGAGGGGGATACTTTATCATTCAATTACTCTTGAACTACAGCTCTGACAGTACTGAAATAACTCTTCAAATACTATGAAGATTAATTGGAGCTGCTTTTATTATGAAGCATTACTATCCCTTTAATGACAATGGAGTGCATGGCATTGCTTTGCATGGCTTTCTGGTTCTTTAAAGGGGTTAATTAGGCTCATGTCTGTCTCATGGACCTAACATGCAGGACTGATTGACAATGTTCTGTCTTGAATAAAAGCATGAGTTAAACGTAGGAGCAATTATGATTTTCTGGCCATAGCTAACTGGGAGGTATGATTAGGCAGTATTCGTTTTTTAATGGAAAGAGCTTATGTACAACTGGAATCTGCTGGGCTTTTTCTGGGGGATGCCTAGAAAATGTTACCCAAAAGTTTGTTGTTTAAACAGGCACATATGAATGTTATAGTCTAGGACCATACAAAAAAATAAATACAATTTAGTTCTCGGTTAAACAAAGTGCACCACGGAAGAAACAAATATACATTTCCTTTGATTTGAGTGAGGCTTTATCCTTATGGATGCTGGGTCTTAAATACATTGACGAGTGTGAATTGGAGACCTTACTAGTGTTTGTAAGATTAAAATCCCCTTTTATGCCAATGGGATTTTTTTTTTCCTCTGGTGCTGTTGGCTTCCACCAGGATTGCACCCATTCGTTTGTGAATGTGACCCATGGTGAGAGACTGTTTGAATTAGGAATGCTTGTGTAAGTACATGAATTAACAGTGTCTGCCAAAGCTTATTACATTCATGTAACTCATACTTGTGTGATTCCTGCTTTATTTTTTAATATTCATCTATGAGCTAATGGTCAGTCATGCAAGTTAGTATACTTGTATAATGTCTGCCATGTGCATTTTTATCAGTGAAATCTAACTTGCTTGTATTCATTTATCAGGGAGTTGAATGCAATGATATGGAATGGAAATATGCTATTTTTGGCTGGAGTGTATTGTTACTTAGTGGAGAGTACATGTAAACATATACGTGCTGTTTGTGTTATTGTGGAAATTTAATTTGTGGAGTTCTATCCCTGGCATATGCTTGCGATGGACATATTCCTTACTCCGTTGTATGAAAAGCACGTGTGTGGTGTAGGTGAGCAACTTTATGAAAGGCTTTAGAGATGTATCCCCAGTGACATTCAACAATGAATTCCACAATTTGACAGACCTTACCGTAAAAAAACCCTTCCTCTGCTGAAGTTTAAACCTCCTTTCCTCTAAACTCAAGGGGTGTCCCCTGGTCACCTGATCAGGCCATGGAATAAATAGCTCACCACAGAGATCCTTGTATTGACCTCTCATATATTTGTACAATGTGATAAGGACTCTCCTTAGTTGTCTTTTCTCTAGAGTAAATAAACCAAGTTGGTCTAGTCATTCCTCATACATCAAGTCCTCCATTCCCTTAATTTTGTTGCTCTTCGCTGTGCCCTCTCTAGTATATCCTTTTTCAGAACTGGTGTCCAAAACTGCACTGCATACTTAGGTGAGGTCTTAACAGATATTTGTACAATGGCAAAATAATGTTATCCACTCTTGCTTCAGTACCTCTTTTTATGCAAGACAGGATTTTGTTTGCCTTTGCTACTGCTGTTTGACACTGGTCACTGTTTCCAAGTTTGTAGTTGACAAGGATACCCAGGTCTTTCTCTAGCAACGAGTCCCCTAAAATGATTCCATTAAGTTCATAAGTAGCCTTGGGTTTATTTCCTCCCAAATGCATCACTTTACACTTCCCCACATTAAACCTCATATTCCATTTGTTTGCCCCATCTGCCATTTTATATAAATCCCTCTGTAGAGAGCAATTATCTTGTTCTGAATTAATTACCCTGCATAATTTAGTGTCATCTGCAAATATTGATATTTTGCTTTCTATATCTATTTCTAGGTCATTTATAAACATGTTAAAAAGCAGCGGACCTAATACTGAACCCTGAGGTACTCCACTCTCCATTTTAACTGTATTGGAGAATTGTCCATTTACAACCACACACTGTTCCCTGTCCTTCCGCCAGTTTTGTATCCAATTGCAAAGGTCCTCTCCTAGCCCCGATTTTCCTTATTTTATACCCCCAGCCTTCTGTGTGGCACTGTATCAAATGCCTTTGCAAAGTCTAGATATACTGCATCAACTGCCTTGCCATTATCAAGGCTGCTGCTTACTTCCTCATAGAAGCTGAAAAGGTTAGTTTGGCATGCTCTGTTCTTCATAAAACCATGTTGATTCGTGCTAATCTTATTTTTTGTGTTTTAATCCTGAATATAGTCCCTTATTATCCCTTCTAGCAGTTTTCCCACTACAGAGGTCAAACTCACAGGTCTATAATTTCCAGGTTCTGTTTTAGTTTCCCTCTTAAATATAGGCACTACATTGGCTCCTCGCCAATCTTGTGGCACTGAGCCTGTGGTGAGAGAATCTTTAGAGAGTAAATATAGGGGTTTTGCTAACACTGCACTAAGTTCCTGAAGAACCCTTGGATGTATACCATCAGTACCTGGTGCTTTGTCGGTCTTAATTTTGTTCTGTCTTCCCATGACATCTTCTTGAGTTAAAACAATACAATTATCAGATATTGGGTTATTTGTTACTTGTGAAGGCTCTTTTACCATTCCTTGCTCCCTTGTATATACTGAGGCAAAGAAAGTTTTTAGAACATCGGCCTTTTCCTTATCCTCACTAACCAACTCACCCATCTCATTTTTGAATGGTCCAATGCATTCCCTCTTAAGTTTTTTGCTATTTATATATTTTAAAACTTTTTTTGGATTAGTCTTGCTTCCTCTTGCAATTCGAGTTTCATTTTCTATTTTTGCTACCCTAATTGCTTTTTTGCAATCTTTGTTGCACTCCCTGTATTTTAAGAAAGAATGTTCAGTTCTTTCAGACTTAAATAGTTTGAATGCTTTTATTTTTCTTTGCCATTTCCTTCTTTACATGTGCAGTTAACCACATTGGCTGTGACTTACTTCTTACTGTTGGGTACATTTCCGCAACCTAAATTTGAGTTCTGACCATTTATCCTCAGTATTTTTGTCTTTAAATAATGTATCCCAGTCTATGTGTTACTTTGAATCCCTTAACAATTTGATGTTAGCTTTTTTAAAATTAAGAGTTTTGGTTGAACCTATACAGTTTTGCTTTGCCAGACTAATCTCAAATGTAACAATGTTGTGATCACTGTTTCCCAAATGTTCACTTACTTAATATTGGATACCATTTCTGTGTTGTTCGTTATCACTAGGTCCAAAATATTATTTCTTGTCGGCACTTACACCATTTGTGACCTGTAGCTTTCACGAAGTATGCTCACAAACCTGCTACCCTTAGCTCTCTGACAGGTCTCATTTTTCCAGTTGATATCTGGATGATTAAAATCTCCCATAATTATAGTATATTCCCAAGCTGGGCAGATTTCCTTATTTGCAATAGCAGTTGGGCCTCAACATTGTCATCACTATTTGGTGGTTTTTTTTTTTTTGGTTTTTTTTTTTTACACCACATTTAGTCTCAATTTCTACCCACAAGGACTCCACATTTTGGCCAGTTTCCTCACTAATATCACCCCTCAAGATTGGATTTAGCTCTGGTTTCAAATATAAGCACACACTTCCCCCTTCTCTAATAATCCTGTCTCTCCTAAACAGGGAATAGCCCTCTTTATTGACAGCCCAATCATGTGTATCATTCCACCATGTTTCTGTTATACCAATTATGTCCAATTGCTCATTAACCGCCAGCAATTCTAGTTCTCCTATATTATCTACCATACTTCTTGCATTTGCAAGCATACAATTAATTTTGAAGTCTTTACATCTATCACTCCCTACATGCCTTTTATCTACATCTTTATTTACTAGGAGTTCCTCTCTATTTACTACATTTATCTCCACCCCCCTGATTATTTACTTGGACCCGGTTCCTATCTGCTCTATGTACCAATTTTTGCTATCTATACCCCCCCCTTTTTCCTAGTTTAAAAGCTCCTCCAAGCGTCTTAGCATTCTCTCCCCTAGCACAGGGGCTCCTCTAGCATTTAGGTGCAATCCATCACTTCCATCTAGATTGTACCCAAGAGCAAAGTCAGCCCAGTGCTGTAAAAACACAACCCCCCCCCTTCCTACACCAATTCCTGAGCCATGCATTAAGCTTCCTGAGCTCCCTCTGCCTATCTGCACTGGTGCATGGCACAGGTAGTATTTCAGAAAACACTACCTTAGAGTTCCTTGCCTTGAGTCTGCATCCTAAATCCCTGAAATCATTCTTTAGTGACCTCCATCTTCCTCCTACTTTGTCATTTGTACCAAGACAGCTGGATCACTTCCAGCCCCTCCCAATAATCTGTCAGCCCTGTCTGCAACATGCCGAACCCGAGCACCTGGGAGACAGCATATGTTCGGCATTCACGTTGCTGGCGGCAGATTACCCTATTACCACTGCCTGCCTTGGTTTCTGCCTACTCTGCATCCCATCTAGCCTGGAAGGTGTACTGTTCCCCTGGCTGCTAGTGGAATCAGCCCTCTCCAATGGTGCCAATTCTGAGCTATCCTCATCAACATCTTCACGCAATCTTGCAAATCTGTTGAACCGAGTCAACTCAGTACTGGCCCTCGTCTTCCTCTGCCCACTACCTCCCCTCCTTACTGTTACCCAGCTGCCTACCTGTTGCTCCTCTTCACCACTAATCCCACCTACTACCTGAGTTCTAAACTCTTTTCCAGTGTCTCGCAATGTTGCAATATTTCTTTCCAAATCCAATATCTTAGACTCTCTAGAAAGAAAATATTCTCACACTTGGCACAGTGGTATGACACCTGGAACGATTGCTCCCAAGTGTTCAAACATGTGACAAGAAGTGCACTGCGTGAGATTGCCTAACCTGCTATCACTCATGCTTGGTTTTACAATTGAAATAGATTTATACTGTCCACTAATGCTCACTCTAAGGTAAGTAACCAACTTTAAATGTGAATGCAGTAGATCCCTTGAAATTATCGTCACCTCAGCTCTGCTGACTTCCAACTCCTGATTCTATTCCAACTCCAGGTTCTTTTTAACTCCTTCACTTGCCTGCAGTCACTTGAAAATTCAGTCTCAAAGAGCCAGGAAGGAAGGTTCTGTCAAAGTCCTGTTCTCTTTTCAGCACTGTCGTCTCTTTGCCAGACTGCCACCACTGCCTTCATTGTTGATGATAGCCAGCAAGGTCCATTTGACACGCAGCGACACAGAAGTGGTGCATGCTGGAGGTTTCTTCATCTTTCTGGGCTCCACATGGTCCTGGCTGCTGATTTCCATAGAGCATTTCTTTAGCTCCCCAGCTACACTACTAACGTCAACAGCAAGTGGTGACCGGGGGGCCAGGCATTCTGTCGGGGAACACCCCCCCCCCCCCCCCCCCGGCGATGCTACTGACTGACAGGGGGCTGTCGGTCCCGCTCTGCTTGCCCGAAGCAGGGCACATTTATATTTCACTTTACCAAGCTGTGTCTTTTAAACCCTTGCATTAACTTATTTTGTGTTTGCACAGATGAGTCACAGAATCTAAACTTCAACGGATATGTCAAAACTGGCGCACTCAAATGTGACATTTATATAGTTGGGTCTTACACTTTAAAGGGTAAATCCTCTGTTAGTAGTGTAAGGTCTACTGGACTATATATATATATATATATATATATATATATATATATATATATATATATATATATATATAGACAAAAGAAGAGCAGTTCCATGGCAAACTTCTATTTGCTGGTCAGCATCTCGCTTGTTGCTCATGGGAGATGGATTTCTGCACGATAAAAGCCCATTTTTGATCTGATACCAGTGGGCTTCTGTAGTGAGGTGAGGAAACTGCCGTGAGTACAGAGTGAGACTCTGACTTCACCCAGACTTTCATCTTTTGGTAAATAGAAGGGGAAACTGAGAAAGGTGAAGCCCTATTCTTTTAACTCTAAGGGTATTGCCAAGTAATTTAAAATGGTCTTTTATTGATCCCTTTATTGCCTTTTTAAGGGACCAAAATTACAATTGATTAAAACTGGGCTTTCAACCCCTTCAATGCTATACTGGCCTTCAATATGTTCAGGGCTTCTATAGAATTCAAGGTGTTAAAAACACTGTTTAAAGTAATGGAAATTTGTTCCATAGGGGCACTTGGTTTGTCCCAGTTTGCCCACTGTGTTGTATGCATGCCAGTGCGTTGTACTGTTATACAGGGACTGCACCTTTATAACCTGGTTTCCCATCTGTGTAGTGCAACTCCTGTTCTAATATCTAGAGGTTCAGATGGGGGCATCACTACCTATGTGCAGATCACACTTTGTGCTCTCCATAATTCCACTGAATATCAATTACAAGCACTTGAAACAAATCCAAAAAGCAACAAGCCCATATTATAGGCCATAAAATTGGCCTTGTGTTAAAAAAAATATATCCATATAAAATACATTTTCTACACCTTTCAAATGGGACCATGTTATGATTAACACTGCTGTAAAAATATAATTGAAGCTTGCCAATAAGGGAAATAAGTTACTAGTCAGCAGATCCGTTTTCTATTCCACCCAATCCTAAACATAGAGGGGGGGGGGGAAATGAAGATAGACCTAGAGATGGATAGATTTCACTTCGTATTTCGAGCTTGGCGCGTCTAATCTCCACACAACTCTGTAACACACAAGTAGGCCTGTGTGGAGATTAGAAGCTCCAAGCTCAACATACAAAGTGATATCCTTGGTCCATTACGTGGTGGATATATTTTGGTTGTGGCACCACTGGAGCTTTAAGGCAGCAGTGCATCTCCTCTCGTGTGCCTGTTTTGAGTCTGGTGTGGACAAGTGATTGTGCTTTTCAAGCTCCGTGATTTGCAGAACCTGATACCATCTAGCGCCTTCCCCAAATATAAGAGCAGATGTATAGATATATACATTCTCTCCCCCCCACCACCTCCTTTGGCAGAACTTTTAGGTCCCTCAAAACAATCAACAGTTTCCTTGGATATCTTTTAGGACTCCAATGCTTTGTGATACATCAAAGGTCCTTAGCATTCATGGGGTTAAAGCAGACCTATCACTTAAAGTGATAGCGATACTTAAAATTCAATAGATTTAATTCTGTAGATATTTTAAAAATTAAATGCGCCGTTTCTGATCTCCCAAACCTTTATGATTTGAGAGATATCAGTCTGCAAAATTCCCCCTTCCCTCCCCTTGTGCTGATGTCAGCTTTCAAAGTTACATAAGGAGATCGCAGTCCATAGACTGTCCTGCGGCTCTTCAGCAGAGCAGTGATCGCGGTAGTTACAAAGAAATACTTAAATTGAACAGTCTACAATGTGTGCCTGGTTTGCAAGCAATTAAATGTTTTGCCTGTTAAAAATTAAGTTTACTTTTCATTATGGTGTTATATTTTTCTAAGATGCAGTTTTCTTCAGTAACATTCAGCTTGAAAGGATTTGCATAATTTTTCATCCTCATCAGTTTATCACACCCCTTTAGTGGAAACCGATAGGTTTTAGCAGCCTAAGATGATGCCGAGAGGTGTTTGTGTTTTCTGGATATGTGAGTAATTATTCAATCTTTATCTGACCAGGAAAAAAATAACAAATCTCTGCTGAGATTGGATTCTCCAATTATTAAACCAAAAATATCAAACTGATTTGCTAACAAAAAAAGCACAAAAGTTTAGGCAGTATAAATGGCTAAATATAAATGTGTCCCTCGTCCTACTTTGCTATAAGCAAATGATCATGAGGTATACTAAAAGGTTCCAAGGGGCTCTGCAGCAGATAGATGGCCTCTGGTCTCCTGCTGCAAGTCCAACAGAGATGTTCTGAAAAACACCATTATACTGTGTAAATGTTTATTGGTAGTCACAGAACCACACATACTGTCTTGACAACCCAGCTTTTCCCTGCTGTCTGCCATTAGACTTGTTCCATGTAACTTGCTAATCTACTTCTGGGAACCGTGGGGTTCCATAGACTCACCGATTTAAAGAAGGGATAGTAACATATCCGTTAAACATTAGCTCCAAGTATTAAGTCCAAGTGTGTTGTGTTTTTTTTTTTTTTTTAATTTAACATATTGCACTATGTATATTTACTTACAGATTTGTAGTTCAAAAACAATTGCAATGGAAAGGATCACCCTCCAGCCCCTTCTGGCTATGTCACTGATCTTCTCTGTACGTCCCTCTCGCACTCCATCCGAACTGATCTTCAGTAAGCAACAGGAAAATCCTGCCCTCTTTCGTCAAGGGTGGTGGTGGTGGGGGGGGGGGTGTCAGGGTTTTCCTTTTACTTACTGACTTAAAGGGGATGTATCACCCCTATATAAGTTAGCTTGAATAGTTAGGTTATATATCGAATATGAGTAAAAGTGTATTCAATTTTTTTTAAAGCTCTGTTTGGACGAAATTGCAGTTCTAAACGCTGCCCTGCACCGACTTCCACATAGACCACTGTTACCTGCTCTGTAACCACAGTCTGTCACTTCCTCTGCTCCTCTCCCTCTATCCAGCCTCCTTCAATGACGGAGGCTTTCTGCCTGTAAGCTGGAGTGGTGTCGTTGGCTAGAGATCGATCTTTGCCAATGAGATCGCTGAAGCTTACAGGCAGAAAGCCTCAGTCATTGGAGGAGGCTGGATAGAGGGAGGAGAGCAGAGACAGAGTGAAGGACTGCGGTTACAGAGCAGGTAACCGCGGTCTGTGCGGAAGTAGGTGCAGGGCAGAGTTTATAACTGCAATTTCAACCAAATGGAGCATAAAAAAAAATACTTTTACTCATATTCGATATATAACCTAACTATTCAGACTAACTTATATAGGGGTGATACATCCCGTTTACGTTTTTTCCTCGCTGAATCTGTCCGGTCCCGGAACAAAATTGCAGCTCTAAAGGGAGGGGGCCAGAAGGGTCTGGAGGTGGATCCTTTCCTCTTCAATTGCTTTTGAATTACAAATCTGTAAGTAAATATACATAGCGCAATATGTTAAAAAAAAAACAAAAAAAAACTTGTACTTAATACTCGTAGCTAAAGTTTAAATGATAGATTACTATCCCTTTAAATAAATTCACTTATTGTTGTCCCTCCAAAGGTTAAATTGCTATTCCTGATCTTGTGGTGCATTGATATGATTCTGACATTGGTTTATGGAGAGAGAATCTCTTTAAACGTATTGAGATTTATTTGGCATTGGACAATGATGAGATGGTTAAGCAAGCATAGTGGGAGAATAGACAAAACTGAAGATGGAATTTCTTTACAAATAAGCTCCTCTTAATTTTGTTTAACCCTTTGAGTGCCAGTGGGGTACGCAAAGCATTGTTTTGCAATGTGTTGCGTAGCCCTCTGGCACTCAAAGGGTTAACAGGATAACTTGCCTAGGCACTAGCACTTCATAAAGGAATTGGTGTGTATAAAATATAGAAGTTTGTTTATATAGATATATATTTTATCTGCTGTTGCCTTTATACACAAACCTGAAATGATATTTAAAGGGATAGTAATGTCTAAAATAAAGTAGATCTGAGTATTCATTATGGTAAACATAACAATGCGCTCTGTTTAATAACTTACTTTGCTGTAGTTTTAAAGATATTCCATGTAAAAGGATCCCCCTTCTGGCCGCCTCCCCTTGGACCTGCAATCTGGTTGTGGGACCGGACGGACGCAGTGAGGGACAATCTTTAAAACCGTAAGTATAAGGATAGCCCTGCCCCCCTTGACGAAGGAATGCAGGGTTTTCCTTTGCTTAATGCAGTTTGTCCCCCGTCGCACTCCATCCGGACCACTCTTAGATGAGTGTGATGCAGTCAAAAGGGGAGGGAGGGTGATCTTTTTTACATTGAATATCTTTAAAATGACAGCAAAGTAAATTATTAAACACAGCATAAATTGTTATGCTTACTTAAGATTCAGAGATCTACTTTATTTTAGACATTACTATCACTATAATGCTACACATGTCTTTTGTCTCCATCAGATTGTACACTGAACTTGGTTAGCAGTTGTTTACAACTGAAATCAAATGTAATAAAAATAGTTTAGAAATATGCCTAACTGCTCTATGCAGAACACCTATCTAGAGAGATCATTGTTTAAATTGACCCTTTGAGTGCCAGAGATTTATCTAACCACAGGTACTCAAAGGGTTACGAGCCACTTGTTCCTAGAGCAACCTTCCCATGTTTTTAATCCTTGTATATCAATGGTTCTCAAGCACTTCAGTTTCAAATGAAGTCCCTATGGAAACATAGCAATCAAACATTTTAACCACTTTGATGCTAAGGAGGACTACAACATGTTGCTTTGCAATATATTGAAGAGCTGTTAAAGGGATAGTAATAGAACATTACCAAAGCAGCTCGGTTTATTCATCATAAGTGTTAATACTGCCGGCTGCTGCTTTTATTGTCCAAAACTGTACAATTAAGATTTTATTTTATGCAGAGGTTTACCCCTCCCGCCCCTTATCCCGACGTCAGCATTTTACTCAGATCTGATGTCGGATCACAACATGGAACAATCTTCAGTTAGTATTAGGAAAAAATATATATTAAAATCTGAATCCATCTAATTAATATAAGGAATTTTTGTAAACCATAAGAGATGGCACGTAAGAGAGATAGCGAAGACTCTCTTACAGTGCATAAGCAAGCTTAACCCCTCAAGGACCGGCGATGCGGCAGGCAGTTAAGGACCACTGGGCATTCAGTGCTTCCCGCAATTCCATGACGTGCTAGGACCTTCACTGGTCATTATGTCAAGATTACCCATGATGGTCCTGGCATGTCATGGATCCTTAAGGGGTTAAACACATTTTGGTCAAACTATGCAACAAAACCCTCATTTTTTAAACAAATGAATTCATTTTTAGGTCTAATTAAGTAATTTTCGTGAAGCAGCTCAGGAATGTCCTCTGTCTTTGTTAAAGGGGTAGTAATGTTTCATAATAAAATCAGCTCTAATTTATCATCATAGTATTTGGACTTTGGAGAGTGTTATTTCATTTCTGTCAGAGTTGTAGTTCAAGAGTAATTCAATGACAAAGTATCCTCCCGCCCCTTTTACTGATGTAACACTGCTCAGCCAGAGCAGAAGGGAGTTGCCCAGGTAGATTGCAGAGAGGGACAATCTTCAATTAAAATAATGGAAAAACCTGAAAAACTTATCAAGGGGTGCAGGACTTTCATTGTTCTCACAGGAAGAAAATTGTCCCCTTCTGTTATCTCTCTGGTCTATGGACTGGATTCCACATCTGAGAAGAGATGGCTTACACTAGGTAAAAGGGGCAGGAGGGGAAACTTTGCTTGTGATTATCTCTCAAACCATAAAGGTTTGAGAGATAAGACTTATATCATTCTTCATGTTTTTTTTAATGCCTATAAAATAAAGATAAACCAAAGTATTACTATCCCTTTAATGAGGGGACAGTGGAGTGCCCCCTCATTCCTAGATACACTTCATACTACACTTGTGTTTAGTTTCTTTTGTTCTTTTTTGTGTGTGTGTGTGTGTGTGTGTGTGTGTGTGTGTGTGATATATAAATATAATATCATATATATATAATATAATATATATTAAAGGGGACTACCACCCCGCAATAAGTCCGTGAGCCTGCGCTGTCAGTCCCTTTCGGAGTCACTGTGACGAGATGTCCGTGCTTTCTGCTCCTGTGAGCCTCAGAAAAACGGCAAAATCTTTGGAACCAGGTAATATTTCTGGCGACTAGCGCTACTAAGCAGCTAGTCGCCAGATGAAGACTGCATTCATGTAAACTTGTTGCGGGGTGGTAGTTCCCATTTAATGCCAGGGTGCAGGTGACAAAATGATGTAATGGAACCAACAGCAGCAGTCACTGGACTTTAATAAAGTCAGTGCAGCAAATCAGTGTTCATAAGTTTGTCAACGTTTCGGTGTCAACCACAGTGTTAGTCTTGAGAATGGTGGGGGTGTGAGTCTTGAGAAAGATGGTTGTTGTCACTGAAATGTGTTGCATAGCCCTCTAGCACTCAAAGGGTTAATATGAACACTGATTCATTTGCTGTATTGCCTTAATGTTGGTTCCATTATATCCGTGTACATGTACACACACAATACAACTGTGTATGTGTTAACGCTCCTGAATTTTTCCTATTCCCTACATAATTTCTATTTTTTTACTTTTGGTGCAGTTAGTTTGATCCACCATTCCTTCATTTTTCTTCAGAACTTGGGGCCATAATTGTGTTCTTCCACACATCACTGATAATCACAGATCCTCATATACACTTGGTGCAGTTTTGGAGTAAATCAACTGCAGCATGGGGGACAAATAAACATTCCTAAAATTCCTACATATTTTAAAGAGGGCCTTTTACTACTCAATTGCTGGATTGGTGTCAAACACATTGCAGTGCACTGGAGATCCATCTAGTATTCATTGGGTTAAGACCCATTTAAATTGGTAGGGATTTTCAGCGGTCCTCTGTAGTGCAGTTGGTTTGCTCCAGAATTGCACCTCATTCACTTCCAGAACTGCTTCTGTTATTGTCTAACCCCCTGAGTGGCAGAGGGTTATGGCATGCATAGCTTTGCTATACAGTCCATACCCCTTTGGCACTCAAATGGCTAACACAACAGCCTTATTCACCCTTCAAAACATTATATATGTGTGTTCTATGGACCACGTACTATTTCAGGGAACTTGATACGAGAACCACTATGTCATACTGGCCTAGGCAGCCTTTGTCTCTCTAGCTGTAGGAGATTACAACTGCCATTATCCCCTCCAGTCAGTGGCTGGGGATCACTGGCATTATAGTCTACAACAGCTGAAGAGCCAAAGGCTGTCTACCCCCGTTCTGTATGTGACCTTCAGAAATTAGTGGCGTCATCAGATTTGTTTCATACCTTCTTCTGTGTTCTTTTTCTTTGCTGTTTATTTTAGGTAATATTCAGAGACGTTGCTGTTTATTTTTCCGAGAAGGAGTGGGAGCGTCTAGAGGGGTGGCAGAGAGACCTCTACACTGGAGTGATAAAAGAAATTCATGGGATTCTCATATCACTGGGTATAGTAAATGCAGTGCATTAACCATTCCATTGTGAATCATGAGCCTTTGAGTGCCTGCTGGGTGTGCAGCACATTGTTCTGCAGTGTGTTACACACTCATTTCTCTCATTCACTAAGCAGTGGATTTCCCAAGCCATATGGAGCCAGGTTCAGAAAGCTGTAAGTGAGCATTGCTGAGGTAAGCTAGCTGCACCATTAAACATTCAGGATCTAAGTTCCTTTTTTGCCCTCTTTTGCAGTTTAACCCAGAATTAGCGAATATGACCTAAGGTGTAACATGGAACAATACTAGTTATTATTTGGACAAATGTGCTGTGTTCGCATTTAAATATATACGTTTTAGTGTCTTGTGCAGAAGGCAAAAGATGAACAGTTCTGCAGAAACAGTCTGTGGTGAAGGTTCTTGTTGATGTAACCCCTTAAGGACCAGGTTGTTTTTTTATGGGAGGACCAGAGCCATTTTATTTGCTTACATGTGCTGGCTCAGCTATCACATGTTCGGTGAACGGCTGAAACTGACGGCTCCGATCTTTGAGCAGTCCATTTCAGCCTCCCAGCTAGATCACAGCTTGTGACGTTCCAGGACCGTCACTGGTCCTTAAAGGACTGAAAGATGTGACGGTGCTGACACGTCTGCGGTCTTTTAACTGTTTGACTACAGGATGTTTTCAGCTCATTTTGATGCAATGCTCTGGATATTTTATTTATTTATTTATTTTTTATCATTCAAGCAGTTAAAGGCCCCATTGAAACCAATGTGATTGGGGGGGATTGTTCTCACCCCCCCCCCCATACAAATTGCACCATTTGGGTGGGGACCAAGTGGTGCAGTTGGTATGCTCAGATCCCCCCTCTTTTTTTATTTATTGTATTTTTTTTGGGGGGGAGGTCAGTCAAAGGGGCAGGGTAAGGAATTTTTTTTTCTGTTTGTCTAGTAAAGGTTTGGTAACCTTTGGCTTTCTGGCTGTTGGGAAATACAACTCCTGGAGAGCCAGATGTTGCTTAATCATACAAATCACACCAGCCTATGGGTCTTTTGCATGGGGATGTGCAATCAGTGGCTCTTCAGCTTTTAGATTACAACTCTCATTGGCTGAATGATGGGTCTTCTAATTCAATAAAAGCCAGAAGTTTTAGGAGTTTTAGTGTGACAACAGCTGGAGGTACTCATGTTGTTCTCTGCTGTCAGTGCACATGCACAGTTTATCACACTGAATCAGTCATGTACATTTTATTAACTCATTATTACACCTTAGTGCATCTCCTCCCTGAATTGCTAGAGAAGTGTATAATACCTTTCAGAAACTTTTAAAGGGATAGTAGTATCCAATATGTAAAAAAAAATATATTGTAGTGTTTCTCCCCCCCTGAGTAAAACAAGGGTTATTACAGCTCAAACGTGTAATTTTTGGGTGCAGTATTACAGTGGCCTGAAATTGTACAGTGGCGCTGTTGCTACACCATCCTATGGAGATTTATGGTCAACTGACCAGAGCTGTCCATAGGATGGTGTAGCAACAGTGCCACTGTACAATTTCAGGCCACTGTAATACTGCACCCAAAAAAATACAAGTTTGAGTGTAATAACTTTTGAAGAAAACACCTTTCAGCAGTGGGGGAGTACACTTGTTTTACTCAGGGGGAGAAACCCTACAATATGTATTTTTTTTTTTTACATTTTAAGTATTATCCCTTTAAATCAATGGAAATGTTTGTGCCTTTATGGTGTGGCTGGTTTGACCATGAATTGTTCCATTTCCTCTTAGATCAGCCTCTCACGTAACATTAGCTGCTGAAACAGCTGCTGAAAGTTTTTTGAGCTCTGTTGCAGGCCACATAATTGCTGCAGAATGAAGGATACCGTAAAATCTCAGGTATAATACGCACCCTTGTTTTCCCATGCCAGACAAAAAAAAATCCCATTGCCACCGGTTTCCTCCCTCCCTCCCGGCTTACCCATCTCCTCTTCTGAAGTGCCTCCGTTTGCTTCAGCCTGACAGGGTGCCATAAATCCTAGTTATGCGCTTAGGAATTATGGTATTCCCCTGCAAGGACCTTGCAGTCCTCGCAAGACATTACCCATTGGCTGCAAAAGAGAGGTCCTGACAGGGCCATGCTGGAAGCGGGCGGCTGATGCAAGCACGCCGCCTGCTGGCTCCCTGTCAGGCTGAAGCAAACGGAGGCACTTCAGAAGAGGAGATGGGTAAGCCGGGAGGGAGGAAACCGGTGGCAATGGGATATATATATATATATATATAATTTTTTTTTTTTTTTTTAATATAAAATTAATGTCTTGCGTATAATAAGCACCCCCCACTTCACATGAGGTGAAGAGGGGCAAAATTGTGCGTATTATACATGAGATTTTACGGTAGTCCACACTTCAAAATGAACAGTTGTTTTTAGGGTTACTAACAAACTTTATTTGTGTTTTTAGTGAATTGTAATTGTCCTGATGTTCTGTTTTTTAGGCTTTGTTATTCTTAATCAAAACAATTTTCTAAGGATCCAGCCAGAAGATGAGCCATGTCGGAAGATTAATCACAATTCAAGACATGAAAGTATAGACCTCACTAATTCTGGTGAGTTAAACTAGTAATACTGGAAAGTGATCACTTCCTTGGTGATTTATTCTTATTTGGGAGTGAACAACTTGTGGAGTTCTAGCTTCTGTTTGATTTCCTTTCTAGTGACATTCTGCAAAACATTGGCTGGCTGAGTAAAATGGGGTCATAATTCAACAGTGGCTAGAGAACCAGATGTTGCCTATTCATGTTCTTGAAATAAATTGTTTATGAGCAAGAGACAGCGAGAAAACACAGAGACCTCCGTCACTTTTTTACTCCTCTGTTGGATTATTTATTTTTTTCACTAGTTGAAGAGCCCGTTACATGGGCCACAGTGCCACTGCCAGCCGGTCGTGGTGCAGTCATGCTCAGTAGAAACTGCCCGTGCTGTGGCTGATGCAGAGCTGGACACTCCGAGCGCCCCGCTCTGTATCAGCCTTGTCACGGGCAGTCTCTACTGCACATGATTGCGTTGTTACACACATTTTAGCGAATTATTATATAGGATAAGTAGAGACAGACTAGTAGGCTAATGGACATCTCCATCTTTGTCTACCCCCTGCCTCCATCCCTAGCTACTGTAAAGTATTGTGTAGTGGTGTATTTTCTGACCAGCTAAGTAATGCTCCTACATCATTCTAGAGCTCACTGACTGAGAACGATGGCAGTTACTATCTAATTACGTTGTGTATAACCTAGTTGCAACTAGAAAGCTACAGAATATCAAAATCTACACCCGTTTATGTATATATAAACGTGTGCACACAAACCAGTGCCCATCCACCTTTTGTTTGAATGAGGCAGTATGATTTACAAGCTGTGGTTGAAGGGACCACACTAACAGACATATGCAGTATTTCTTATGGAAATTGGTAGGCTACATGGGAGGGGGGGCTTTATAATGGTAGTGGGAAACCTGAATGTTTTGTGGCCCTTCGTTTTATAGAGGAAGTGGAAACGTCTATGATTACCATGGAAATAAATGGTGAGGAGGCTAGGAGAGAGTGATAGAGTAGATGTTTGCATTAGTTGCAAACTGTGTGTAATGTTTTGGCACATTTTGCAGAAGAGTCTGTCAATTACACACACCCTGTTATGCAGTCAATAAAATTACCCAAGCTTTAATGCAAAGAAAAAAAGCTAATCTGTGTTTATGTTTTGGGAATTCCGTTATTGCTTAAAGGAGCAGTAAACTTTTTTTTTTTTTTTTTTTTGAGAGAACAATTCAGTTGCTTTTAATAACTGTATTCATAAAGGGGACTGAGTTGAGTTTGAAAATGAGTTTGCATGTGGTGTTAATAGTTAACTAATATAACTTTCTTAAAATATTACAGCTTTTTTTTTTTTTTTTTTTTTTTTTTTTTTTTAAGAGCTTTGTCTGAAAACAGATTTTTATAGCTTTAATTTAAAAATAACTGGAAAAAAATTTGAATATTTTCCCTATGAGCATATGATTCCCTCTTCCCCCACCATATATGGACTGCAAAACATCCAGGTGTTGGTAACATGTTGAGAATATTTAGTGCATTGCATATTTACTGATACTATGATTAGTGTGTAGAGAGGAAGTGTAAGAGGAGAAGAATTTAAAAAGAAAAAAAATATACATTGGGTAATAAAGTGGGGCCTTGTGCAGAAAGCAATTATTGAACACATCTACTGCACCATAGGGAGGAATTTCCATTTACTTATGTTGGTGGGGATTTTGGGAAACTATCCATTTATGGCGACAGTAGCAATTTAAAATCTCACATATTCTGAACATGGCAGGCAACTGTATACCTTAATTTTCATTAAAGGGATAGTAATGTCAAAAAATATACATCCGATTGTTCGGTTACATTTTTTGCAATGAATAGTTCTGAAAATCCTTTACCTTAATCTACTTAAGGTCCCCCTCCCGCCTCTTTTCAGCACATCATGCAGATTTCCATCAGAAGCAAAAGCCTGCTGATTTATCAGACAGATCGCAATGAGGGGCACTATTTTGTGTGCCAGTGTAAGGAAAACCCTGCTCCCCTTTATGCTGACACAATGTTGTCCCTCATTCTGATCTGAGGGTTCTGCATGACGTGCTGAACAGGGGCAGGAGGGCAAAACTTTTAACTGGACTTTGAAGCCGATATGAAGGTAAAGGTTTTTCAGAAAATACTATGCATTATAAAAAAAATAAAATTGAACAATCGGATGTAGATTTATTTGTTGATATTGTTATCCCATTAATTACAGCCAGTTTCAACTGCGGTGGCTGTCTTCAGAAATTCAGCATGTTTTATTCTGGTGACCATGTTGGACAGTTTAGTTTTATTTAACTATTATTTTTGATATTTTCAGACCGTGGTTTGGTGAATCCTGATGTTTTATTAACTGTTCAGATTGGTGAGAAGCAACATGGTGTAAAATCTTATGATCAGGGTGGAGGAGGAAACGTGTCACTTCCCAGCACAAGTAAGTGAACAAATACTTATCGAAAAATAGAAATTTTGCATTGCTCTGTCAAATGAGTGGGAAAACCTGTGGTATCTAAGCTGCTGTTCTCTTGTACTAAATCTACAGAGGCACATGTTGTCAACCTCTGCTATAACATTGCAAAAAGGAAATTTTATAGTAATACATTATTAAGGAAAAAGGATAAGATTTTGATTTTATATAAAATGTATTTTTTATTATTTTTTTTTTTTTTTGTGATCACAAAGGTAAAAAACTTACATAAAGTTGCTTTAAAGTCAACGTCACTTTTCTCACTTCCAAGTTAGTTTCAAATGGGAAGCTAATATTCTCTCATCTGCTACATATTAAATATCCAAAAGCACAGGGCAGTTGTCCAGTTAAAGTTATCGACTTTAACTGTAATTTCCAAAACCATCGGCATTGTTTTTCCTGTTCTACCAAGGTCAGGATGACTTGTCTTCTCACAGTTTGATTCATATTCTGGTTGAAGCTAGTTACCTAGCTTTGGCAACTCGGCTGATAAGTCTGAGACAGTCCCTATTTTAGCCATCCCTATATCCAGTTTGTTCCATCTTTTTCATTCTCATAGGCAGCTGTTGCGGCTTTGCTGAGCAAATTTGAAATAAGCCCCATGAATGCCATCATGGTGATGGGAATTCAGGTGTGTATTCCACAACACTGTAGGTACCTTGGAGGCCATGCTTCGAATAGGCAACCCTCCAAATCCCCAGAGCACTTATGGAGTTTTGTTGGTGGCATGGAGATAGGCCTCTGCCTGTTAAAATGTGTGTCACCAGGGGGGATCTAGTGTTCAGGTGCTCCTGCAGTCATGAATATAGTGTACTGCTATTTAGGGACATTTCTTTACAAATCCCTTATTGGGGGCTTGTAGTGTTTGGTTTTTTTTTTTTTGTTTTTTTTTAAATTCTTAAATGATTTATAACCCATTTGAGGGTACACAATGATAAAGCTACTTCCTATGATGCATTAACAGCAGGTTCATATCGCAAGTATTCCTTGTGGTTATGCAAACTCTTTTAATGACTGTTTTTACTTTCTGTACGCCTGTTATGTTCTACCCTTGAATGTAGAGTATTTTTAAGAAACATATTTAGGGTATTGCTCAGCCTAGCATGCCTCAGTATATGTCCTTGGTGGTGTCAAGACCATGCTAAATAGTGTCTTAAATAGTTGATCTTATGAATAAGCTTTTCTAGAGCCACCCACCTTTGCTACAGCACCAGTACTTCAATAGAGGTGTGTTTTTTTTGTTTTTTTTTATAGCTTTGAAGGGTTTTTGGAAAATTGCTTCGGGAAGAGTACTGTTTTCTGATGCTCTTTTCATTGGTATTTGTATGTTCTTATACATTTTAAATGTCAGTCTATAGTGACTGTAAGATGTGATTTTCATATGAACAAAGATGCTATTTTTATTTATTTAGGTACTGTGCAGTGCGCCCAATGTTGTTTTTCTAAATAGATTTCTATTGCTGTTGTGGGTGGCTCAGGATTCTAGACACCTTGGATACAGTAGCAATAGTCTTGTGTAGATAATATAACTGGGGCTGTATCATTCAGGCCTAGTGAGACATGTGTAAGCGTCATGAGTGTGTGTGGTCACCATACTGAGTGTGTAATAACCAATATAGTTACGTAGTAAATTAGACTGGGGGAAAAATATACAAGCCCATCAAGTTTAACCTTTGCCACAGTATAACCCAGAAAATGAGAATTACACAATCCTTCCAGACTCCAATATGGATGTCTGTTTATTTACCAGGACTTCCTATTATTATATAGTGTAACCCTGTATCTGTCCAGGGCTGAGATTTTAGTTCTTATCTATGTTGAGCCTAACTGCTGAATTTAATTGGTAATGAACCCATGTGTGTTTTCGGAATTGCTGCAGGAATCAAAGCTCTTTCTACAGCTGGTGTCAGCCATATGGCTTTAGGCAGTGGGAGCATATTCTTCCTTTTGTAACTTAAGATCTAAACCTTTGAAGGATCTTTGCTTTGGCATCTACTTGATGCTCCTTCAAAAGAGGAAAAGAACTTCCTCAAGTTAGACGCTTTAATTCTTACAGTTTTTCATTTCATCTCTATAGGAAGGCAAAACACCTGCAATTAAACGCTTTACAGGATAATGATCCAAGTCCCCACTTACGGCTTTTGTTTGGTCAGTCAGATCACTTAAAATGTCAGCAGTAAATATCTTTTAAAAAAAAACAAAAAAAAAAAACAGGAGATGTGATGACCATCACACACTCAAAAGAGGTGTATATTCATGAGTTCATTTTACAGTAGTTATCAGCAATACCTAAGAATATCTGTCAAGGATTGGCTTAGTATTTCTCCTTCAGTTTGCAGCCTTTCTTTTCCATCCTTCATCTTCACCATTTATGAAAATTAAGCTGCTTGTAGAACATATTCAAGTGATTTCTGTGTTACTATCTGGGGTGGCTTGTTAATCTGAAGACCTCCATTCTGATTCTGTCTCATCCTGGGCTAGGGGCCGTTCACAGGGCTTACCTTCACATGATACCTTTTCATTATCAGATGAGTTTCTTTTCAAGTGAAACTTTCTCTAACCTTGTAATCAAAGATAGAGATATCTCAACAGCCTTCTGTGGTTGACATTAAGCAAGCATGGATGCAGAGTTGTTAAAGACCATTTATCCTAGGGCTTCTTGTCCTCTTCAGAGTGCATCTTTAGCCATTTGGAACTTCTGGTGGTATGGAGAGTTCTAAAGGAAGCCTTGATATCACTATCAGGTCACACATTTTCTCTTGTGGTTACATTCTTTTCCGGACAAAGTAGAACAGAAAGTAACACCTTGTTGCACCTTTCCTTGATGGTCTTAAAGTGGGCAGACTCAATTCTGAGTGCACTGACAGCAGTTCACAGACAAGGCCTGTATAGGCAGCCTCAGCAGGAAGACAGTTCAGCAAAAAGAGTGGGCTCTCAATCAAGAGGTATGAATTTCCTTGACAGAAATGTGGGTGCATCCTCAGATCTGATGGCTTCTATAGGAAATGAGGAGCTCCTCAGGATTGTCCAGAGACAGCGGATGCACTTTCTCACAAGTTGCTTAATATTTCCTAGTATTTCCTTTGCTAAGGCCTAATATTTCCAATAGTTCTGAAGAAAATTATTCAGAAGAATGCGAGTCATCCTGATCACACCTTACTGGGTGAAAATGACTTTGTTTACCACTCTGAAATATTTGGAAGTGAAGGATCACATAACTCTACCCCATAGATAAAGCTTCTACATCAAGGACCAGTGTTCACCAACTAGCAGGTTGGTTCCTGAAAGCAAATTCCTGAGAGCTCTAGGGTCCTCTCCAATGGTGACTGACCATCTTCTCTGTTCAAGAAAGAAGAACATTAAATTCTTCAAGTTCAGTGCTTTCAAGAAAGATCCTCTATCTACATCTTTACCATGTTGGTTGGAGTTTGATAGCTTCATTAAGACTTTTGTACCAGCACAGTTAAGGTTTATGTTTTAGCCCTGAAAATTCCCCCTCCACTATTTGCTTGATTCCTGTCTAGTGAAAGAGTAATCAAATCTATCAAATGTTTGAGTACAGGAGTCCTTCCATTTTAACCACCATGGAAATTTAATTTAGTCTTCAAAACATTGCTGAATGATTCCTTTGAACCATGGCATAAGAGTATGCTGATGGTGTTTCCCCCAATGGCGGTCTTGCTTGCGGCAGCCAGAAGAATGAGCGAACTTCAGTCTTTCCATAAAACCATCTTTATATGATGTTCAAACAGGACTCTTGTTCATAAGATGTTTCCTAGACAAAAAAGCACTTTTCAGATGATCTATTCATTGTTTGTCAACTTTGAGCCTACTGAAAATACTATTACAAAATGGTTGTGTTCTGTTATTTATGAAGCTTGCATTTTTTAGGGAGGTGACCCTCCCAAAAGATTAAAGCTTATTCTACTTTTGCCATTGTTATAACCTGAGCTGAAAAGGCAGATGTTTCCAGTGAGCTGATATGTAGATCTATCACCTGGCAAATCATCCACCATAACTAAATGAAGCACTACAGAACCCATCTTCAAGCGAGTATGCATTCTTCATGCTATTATTTAATCCCTCCTATGGTTTAACTATGTGTGCTACTGGGAGACCCTGAAGGAAAGACAGATATTTTCTTACATGTCAATTCCTTTTCCTTCAGGTCTGATTTGGTAGTATACCCTTCCCACGCTTTCTGTTATTGTCATTAAAGTATTTTTCAACATCAACTGGTGTCTGGTTAGTTTCTGTTCAAAACACTTGGGATGGTGGGGGTTGGAGGTCCATTTACTTATGTGTCCTAGGACAGTGAAGTTCTCTGTGTGATACCAGAAGGAAAGGCAATTGACCAGTAAGAACATTTTGTTGTTGTGCTGTTTATGTAAGCCGGAGAAGAAAAATTGACTTTGCAATCCTCACTACTTGTCAGGAGACTTAACTCTGTTGTGTGAGATGCAGGTTTTTGCAGAGTAAAATTGCCTCCAGCATGTTGAGATATATATATATATATATATATATATATATATATATATATATATATATATATATATATATATATATATATATATATAATTATGACTATTACAATGGGTTCTTCCGTATAGGTTTTACTTGTATACTGCTAGTAGTGTTCCTGGCCTGACAGCTTGAGAACCACTGATTTTGGCTAGTATCTCTTAAAAGGATATTTTTAAAATTTGCACTGTTGGGGGTATCTGAGAAATGTGACTGGGAATCCCTTCTTTAACCCTTCCAGTGCCAGAGGGGTATGCAAAACATTGCTTTTTGCAATGTGTTGCGTACCTCTGTAGTACTGAAATGTTTATTCCCTTGGTGTAGAATTTTTTTTTTTTATGCACGTGTCTAAACTATGCATCTAAGAGCCTTATACGATAAAGAGAAAGTAAGTAATTCTGGAGCATGCCATCTACACCACAGGGGACAAAAAAAAACAATTAATTTAAATTGTTCTTTTAACCTTTTTAATGCTGGAGAGATCTCAATCAAGCTGCTTTGCAATGTGTTAGAGACATCTGAAGCATCCATGGAGTTAACCCTTTGAGTCCCAGAGGGGTACGCAATGCATTGCTTTGCTTGCCCCTCTGGCACTCAAAGGGTTAAAAATCTCCATTTAACTGAATTAGAATATTTTTTCATATGATGGAGTTGGTTTTGTAATGAATTTCTCATTTGTTTTTATTTCTGCATAAGGCTCCCACGGTATGTAATTTGCATGCTCTTTTTTTTCTACTTGTTCACAATCTCCAGTCTGTCTTTCCTCTTTAAACTCAGACTGGCAGTCGATTGGTTTTCCTGTTTTAAACTGCTCTAATAAGGCAATGTTTTTGTTATTAACAGGCAAGTTTATAGACAAGTTTGGGGAATACACCGCTATTAAGCAGGAGACGCCTCTTGCAGATTATTCTGTTGTCCCTGAAATTGAAGTTGTAGATAATACAAGGAAATGTAAGTAATAAAAGTTCTAAAGCGTCATATACGTTACTGAAATGCAAACAGATTTATAATTCCCAGTGGTAAGCACTTCCTAGACCAGATGTGTGGCAGTCTCCAATATATTGGTAAATTGTAGTCCAGCAAGCGGCTCAGGAGCCTTAGAGTACTCACCTCTGGGGACAAATAAAAAAAAGTCCATGGATTTAAATCATGATTTTAACCCCTTGCATGCTAGAGAGCTCACCAATGCATCCCATCACAATGTGTTGGAGACCTCTC
Source organism: Rhinophrynus dorsalis (assembly GCA_037306005.1). Lineage (NCBI taxonomy): Eukaryota > Metazoa > Chordata > Amphibia > Anura > Rhinophrynidae > Rhinophrynus > Rhinophrynus dorsalis. The sequence continues at coordinate 348,132,515 of CM074724.1, read as the reverse complement.
TAGCATCAAGGGGTTAAAAACCCCATTTAAATCCCTGGGAATTTTAGAATTTTTTTTTTTTTTTTTGTCCACTATGGTGTCATGTGTTTGCTCCAGAATTACTCCATTTCTCTTAAACGGGATCTCTCACCCCTATAAAAGTTAAGCTTAATAGGTACAGTATTTAGAGTTAGTGATGAAAATGTTATTTATTATAAAAAAAAAAAACAAACAAACAAAAACAAAACACTATTTGGACTAAATTTATTGATTACATACACTGGTCTTGCCACGCTATCTCTGCTCCTTCCCACTACCCAGCCTCCTCCGATGACGGAGGCTTCTGTCTGTAAGCTGGAGCAGTCTCATTGGCTAGATATCGATCTCTGCCAATGAGATCGCTCCAGCTTACAGACAGAAGCCTCTGTCAGCAGAGGAGACTGGGTAGTGGGAAGGGAGCAGAGGCAGAGCGGCAAGACCAGTGTATGCAGAAGTAGGGCGCAGGGCACTATGTAATCAATAATTTGTAATAGTAATAATAGTGTGTGGGTTGTTTGTTTTTTTTTTGTTTTTTTTGTTTTTTTTTTTGTTTTTTTTTTTTGTTTAAATCTAAATTAATAACATTTTCATTACTAATGCTAAATACTGTACCTAATAAGCTTAACATTTATAGGGATGAGAGATCCCCTTTAAGTTCATTGGGTCCCTAGGAATTCAAACTGGTTGTGGACTGGAGATCAAACCTGTTCTATGTCATTGATTCCGTTAATGTGATCTGCTATGTAGCATATGTTACTGCTTCTCACACCCACATGTTAATCACCCCCCCAGCTGAAGTTTATTTGTATAGTTTGGCCAAAATATGTTCAGGTTTGCTTGACGGCAAATGTACCCAAATTAAATGCAAATACTAACTAATACAGTTTACAGTATCATGGATTACAAGATGGCCCGTAAGAGGGATTACAGCTACACCTCTTCATAGGCTTTCAAATTAATTGCAGTGACACTTGCATCAAAATAATGCTGTATTCTGCAGTATTAAACCCCTTCTGTGTTGCCCTAAAATGATTAATGTTTAAAGTGGAACTACCACCCCTGTTAAACTTTGCCCCAAATAATTACCAATCTGGCGACTAGCTGCTCAATAGTGCTAGTCGCCAGAATTATTCCCGCGCTACTGAGAATTCTATACTGCTCCCTGACTGACAGCCAGGAAACAGTGCAGACTTCTTTCCATAGTGACGTCTGCGCTTTCAGTCCCAGCCTGATCTAGGAGGCTTTGCTAGGAGCCGTTCGATAGCAAAAGGGACTGACAGCACAGGTGCGCAGACGTCGTTATGGAAAGAAGTCAGGGAGCAGTATAGAATTCTCAGTAACACGGTAATAATTCTGGCGACTAGCACTATTGAGCAGCTAGTTGCTAGATGGGTAATTATTTGGGGCAAAGTTCAAAAGGGTGGTAGTTCCGCTTTAAAGGAATGCTAATATCTAAAATTGCAATTAGTTGATATCACTTTAAATATAAAGTACTTACAGCTAGCATATGTGAAAATTATTCAATTTCTCCCTAAAATATAAACCTAAACCGCCTTAATTTAACTGGCTAGCATGAAATAGTGTATAACCCCAGTTAATTTTTAGATGTTGGTGTTCTTAAAATTGCACATTCTGTTAACAGTAAGAGACCTGGCATGAATGTGCATTTTCTGTTTGGAAAGTACCTTCTCACTCCTCTTGCATTCATGCAGCTTTCATAATGTACTCTCCATTTATTAAAAAAAAAAAAAAACCCCAAAAAGTTAGTTTCTCTTTTAGAAAATACCAGCCATAGTCATCATTGCATCTCATGGGCTATTCCCTGGGGCGGTGAATCACAAAACAAATTGAATGTGCTATACAACAAGAAATGTCCCCAGACAGGTTAATCGGTCAGTGTAAAGGCCTTTGACACTATAAGTAGTGTCCTGACCACTAAAGGAACAGAGTTCCCACCACTTGAAGCTTTCCAGTTCACTCCCCATTCACCCTGGGAAATGTCACCACTGTTTGGCTCTTGTTGGAGATTGCTACCCTCTCCATTTAAGTCTACTGTCAATGAATCTGCCTATACTGGGCTTGTCTGGAAAGGACATTAATTCCTCTCTGCGCAGATCTGACTAGCCCTCTGATGTCACTCAGCTGCAGGGTAAATGTAAAGGCAAATGTGTAGTTTTTAACCCTTTGAGTGCCAGACAGGTATCCAGCACATTGCAAAGCAATGCATTGGTTATCCTTCTGGCACTCAAGTGGCTTAGAGCTGTCGGTGCACTATATTTGGAAGGCATCTAAATTGATCCTTTACCACCCTTTAACCCTTTTAGTGCCAGGGGGCACGCAACTCATTGCTTTGCAATGTGTTGTGCACCCCTCTGGCATTCAAAGTGATAAATTAAGACTGATATACTAAAATTTGGAGCAATTCTGGGGAAAACTGTACCAAACATGAACTCCCCATTCTATTGAACTGGGTTTTTAAAGAGATAGTATTGTTTCATAATAAAAGCAGCTCTAATTAATCTTCATAATATTTGGGCCTTGGAGTGTGTCATTTCAATACTGTCAGAGTTGTAGTTCAAGAGTAATGGAATGATAAAGTATCCCCCTCTGCTCACCTCAGAGCAGCAGGAAGGTGCCCTGGTAGATTGCAGAAAGGGACAATCTTCAATTAAGATAAGGGAAAAAGCTGAAAAACAAGTGAAGGAGGGCAGGGTTTTCATTGTTCTCACAGTAAGACTGTCCCTTGCTGTTATCTGTCTGGTCAAGCAACCAGATTCCACATCTGTGTTGAGCAGTGTTACACTAGGTAAAAGGGGAGAGAGGGGGAGATACTTTATCATTCAATTACTCTTGAACTGCAACTCTCACAGTATTGAAATAACTCTCCATGGCCCAAATACTATGAAGATTAATTGGAACTGCGGTTTTTGTGAAACCTTACTATCCCTTTAACAACTGTCATTTTAAAGCGATCTCCAGTGCCTTGCAAATCAGTATATTGGAGACCTCTGTTGTAGTCAAGCAGTTAACAGGTCCATTTTAAATCGATGGGAATTTGGGTAAGTTTTATTTGTCCCGTATGATGTAGTTGTTTTTTTCTTCAAACAACTGGAATATCCCCTTCACAGACACCCATGAATGAATAGGTTTATTTATATAGTGCCATTAGTCTATCCGGTGCGTTACAATGTAAGAGTTTTTAGACAATACAGGGTTGCAGGCCCTTTATAAAGTGAAACACTGGAAGCAGGGTCCCCGCTTGAAATATTACAATCTAAAGTTGCATTTATAGTGTAAATTAAAACATGTCTCGTTTGCTACAGGTTATCCCGCTAATGATCCTGCTGTGAGAAGGGTTACTTTTCAAGAACATCCATCCAACAGCAACAGTTTGCATTTAGAAGTAAAAAGTGGTATCAAGTATACTGCTGGTGAGTTTGAAAATGCAGTTAACCCACCCACCCCAGATTTCTTTACATCTAGTTATGTATGTACACTATGCAAAAGCTACCTATACCAACAGTGGTAAACTTTTATTATGAAAGACACATTTTTCTGAGCTTTTCTTGCGAGCAATGGTACTCCCGTTGCTGTGGGAGCTGCTTTATTCAAAGATCGTAACAGTTCATATTTGCTGTTTTTCAATATTAACCTGTTGGCTAAAGGGCTGCCTGGTGCCCAGACAGTTAGTTATTCTTTTGCTCTCTCTAGAAGCGATGAGCCACTGGCTATAATTATCCAGAGAACATGATATTGACTGCTCCAGCACATTGTCATGCTTTGATCCATAATACTTTTGAATAAACTGGCTGTCTGCAGTGGGCATAACCTTGTATTTGTTGCTAATCTGAGAAAATGTTTTTCATGATAAAATGTTAAAGGGATAGTACTGGTTAATTTTAAGTTGATTTAATATTGTAGACATTAAAAAAAGATTAATATCAATGTAAGTCTTATTACTCAAACCTTTATGGTTTGAGAGCTATAACTTGCTAAAGTTACCTTTTCCTGGCTGTTTTACTCAAGTCTGCCATCTAGCTGACAGCTGCAGATTCCAGTCATTTAATCAGACAGAGGCTCTTCAGCAGAATCAAAATCACACTATTTAGAAATAAATACTTCATTGGGACGGTCTACAAAGTGTTCTTGCAAGCCAGGCACACTTTGTAGACAGTTTCAAATTAAGTATTTATCTTTAGAGATCATTATATTGGCGCTGCTGAAGAGCCACATCTGGTCAAGCGACCAGAATCTGCTTCTGACAGCTTTATAGCTTGTCAAGCAGAAAGGGGAGGGACCAGAGAACTTTATTTTCCTATATCTCTCAAACCATAACTGTTTGAGAGATTCGAATAAGTGCAAGTACTCTCTTTTAATTGTATCTACAATATAGTGAATACTTTTTTTCTGACATTACTATCCCTTTAATGTTCCTTTTAATTTGAAACCTATGAGTGCAGGGGTGGGTGCAAATTGTGTTGCACACCGTTCTAGCACTCAAAGCAGATATGTGTATATACAGTATGTAGATAGATATATAGATAAATATAGAAAGGGCAGCACTCTCTACAATAGAGCATCAGCCTGCTTGCCAAGAAAAATTATCAATGATATAGTAGAAATTCAGAACTTAAAAACAAGCAATCTGATCATGTAACAAAATCCAGATTGTTCACTTTGATGTCCTGCGAGTTCTGGATTTGCTATATAATCATATCTGTCCACTGCTAAAGACTAGCGACACGTAACCATACATTCTGGACTACTGAAGCCCACTGTTGGTTGTGAAAAGGTGTAACCTAGAGGCAGACGTCAACATATATGTAGGAAACTGTATTTAAATCTATAGACATTTCTAACTGCTATATGTTAAATTAACAGCCATTTAGTGATGGGGGTATGTTTCCTCTTAAAGTTTATAGTCTTTTACTGCTTGCTAAGAAAAACTTATTTTAGGCCATCCAAGTTTTCTAAAACAGAAAACTACATAAATTAAAGGGGCAGCAAACCATGAATAATAATATTGGAGGATTTTTTCTGCTGAGAAAAATAATGGTTATTTTACTGCTGTCAGATGGCTTTAGTCAAACATTTTATAGTTAACCCCTTGAGTGCCAAAGGGGTACCCAACGCATTGCTTTAAAGTTCAAATTTGTATTTATTTTGTAGCCATCTGGGGCTTTTAGTGCTTGGGAATAGCTGATTCTTTCAGACACAGATTTCTCATAGATTGGATCACCAGTGGTACCTGGTATCAAAACTTCTGACTTGAGTTATCCAAAAAATACCAAGCTATCTCTGTAATACGTTTATGAAAGGATCATACATCAGCACTGGGAGTACACTTGTCTTATTTTGTAGTCTCCCAAACCTCACAAATTTTCATTATGGTAGGAACCTTCTCACTTTGTTTCTTTCATGTCTGTGGTATTCTCAATTCCACAGCAGTACATCATACAGGCTTTGCCAGCTGTTCCTTCAGTGCCAAACCCATACACCATTCTGCTGAAATACTCTTAAGTGCTAGAGGGGTACGCAATGCATTGTGCACCCCTCTGGCATTCACAGATTTAAGCTGCCACTACTGGAACGTGGCGGTTGCAATTGAAAAGAAAAAATAGCCAGATCTCACTAATGGTCAGCAGCTGGAGGGCGGGAGGGGGCGCAACAGGAGAGGCCCCGATGCTCCACCAAGTAGGTTTAAGTAATAATGAAATAAAATGTTTGCCAAAGTGGTATCAAAAGCATTGCTTTGCAATGTATTGGAAACCTCTCGGGAATTCCCATCATCCCCAGTGTCCTGATCCACTATAAATTATTAGTTCTGTCCCTCCCACTTCCCACATGATTCATCTGTCCACTATTTGTCACCATCCCTACATACACTCTGACCCTTACTCCAGCATTGTTCCACTGGTAGTCATGAGAGAGCGCATATACTGCCTGCTCCTCCAGCATTGTTCTACTGGTAGTCATGAGAGAGCACATATACTGCCTGCTCCTCCAGCCTTGTTCCACCGGTAGTATGAGAGAGCACATATACTGCCTGCTCCTCCAGAATTGTTCTACTGGTAGTCATGAGAGAGCACATATACTGCCTGCTCCTCCAGCCTTGTTCCACTGGTAGCCATGCTCCTGGCACCCACTGCTTTATGTCAGCCCATGCCAATGAGGTAACATTTTTCTTGAACTGACATCAGTTACTGCATAAGAAAATTCTTTGGTGTTGAAAGATTTTATTATCTTTCAAGTGACAGAAGTATAAAAAGTTTGCATTTTTTTTCTTACAGAACCACTTTAGCTGTGACTCCTCATTTGATGCAGGTGAATGTTTACATTCTAAAACGGTATTCCTTACTGACCTTTTCTTCATATCTGTAATTGTTAACCCTTTGAGTGCCAGAGGGGTACGGAATGCTTTGCAAAGCAATGTGTTCCGTACCCCTCTTGCACTCAAAGGGTTAAGAACATTTTAGTGCAGGCAGGTAATTTCAGAAACGAAGTGATAGCTATAGGTTAGTGCACTTGACACCCCAAATCTCATCCCAATGAGGTGCAATTATTTTAGGGTTGGTAGAAAATATTGAATTTTCACAGGTTTTAGTATTTTCTCAAGTAGAAAACATTTTTTCCCTATAGCCCCAAGTTTTGATATGTGTGCACACGAACCTAGGATGAATGTGTTATTTTTTGAACATGATATGCCTTGCCTACCATTCCTTACTATCTGTAATAGTTATGGCTATTTTAGTGTAGACAGCTTATTTCAAAAAAGAAAATTGGTAGGTGTGGTTTTGCATGTCTGACAACCTTTGCAATATTTATTTCAATCCATTCTAATGGGGTGCCATTTTTTGGGTGTGAGCATTTGCAAATGAATGCAGTAGGAATTTTTGAAGGGGTAGAATTGTAAAAACAGAATGCCTATATTTTTTTTTCTTTTTTTCATTCAGTGCCACCTTCTGGAAACAATTTTGCAATTTTATTAATTTCTGTAGCTGTTACAACCATGTTAATACAGGAAAGTCCTAGTTGAAAAACTGTGTGCGGAAAAAATGACCAGTTGCTGTAGTTTTGTGAATACAGTACGAAATTCCATAGTTTCAGTGCATTTGAAGGGGTGGAAATTTGAGGGGGGGAGGGACAGCATTTTCTTTCCTTTAGCACCATTTTCTGGAAACATTTGCCTATACCAGGCTAAGGATAGAAAGACTAAGAACCCCTCATTTGATGCAGCGGGATACCTACTTTCAGGAAAGTATGGTTTTACATATTTATTGAGCTATTATAGTGTAATTTTACCATGTAACCAATGGAATGTGCATTTACACTCATAGAGTTGAGAATACCATTTTGCACTCCTGTTAATTAGGGCTCTGCACAGGCCATATGTGTAGATAAAAGTATACATATTTGGTATTTTTATACAAGGGGGATATCCAGGGCTTTTAAAACCATTGACATTTTCACAACTAACAAATGTTTTTGATATGTAGGTGATAATATTGACAAAATAAGTAAGCATATTTTTTCTTTTAGTTTTTGTATTTATGACACCATAGCTTGTTCTTGTGAGGTGTCATGAAAAAGCTCAAGCTCAATTTGTACTGAAAATAAAAAAAAAAGATGACGTTTTCCATATATGTAACTAAAAAAAAAAATGGCAACAGGAATTATACGTTAAACAGATAGTGAAAATGTCTGGACAGCAGAGTACAAAAAATTCCCCAAGCCTCTGGCACTGAAAGGGTTAAACATTTATGGCTGTTTCAGAAAGAAAAAGCTGATCGATTCTGGAGATGTAATGAACTTTTTCGTTGATTTTAAGTGGATTTTAATAGCTTGAATGTGATGTGTTGGAGACCTGTCATTCAAGGGATTAAATTCCCATCTGAAAGGATGGAAATGTTTACTTGTCCCACATGATGTATTTTGAGCATCCTCCAATTTTCCTGTTTATGGATATTAGTATGGATTGTTGGCCTTATATGCTGAGGGTTTATAAGCTGGCCTCCACACTTCTTTACTTTGAGGTGTGGGGTTTCAATTAAAAACCTCAAACCTTATTCGGTCCTGGTTCTTGTCTTAGATTTAGGATAGCCTTATGCTTAGCCCATGCATACTTAATTCCCTCATTGTTGTAACCTCTGCCACCTTGTGAGTGAAGTAAAACTTTCTTACATTACATCTAAGCCTCTGTCCCTCTAGTTTAAAAATACCTCTTGTCCTAACATTTCAATTCCTTTGAAATATATTTCTCTCCTTTACTTTGTATTTGATATTAACCCCTTAAGGACCCATGATGGTCCAGGACCGTCATGGCTTAAATGATAGCAGCGTGCCTCCGTGCACGCTGCTATAATTAACTCCAGGCTGAGACTGAGCACTCTGAGACCGGGGCATTCAATCTCAGCCCTTCTTGCTTGTGCCAGTTCATGTGATTGGTGTAGCAGCGATCACATGTACCGGCATTCTGAGAGACAGAGACAGCACAGAAAGCATGCTATCTCTGCGTGTCTCCTCTGCCTCTGTCTCCCTTGCGATCAAAATAAGGGAGACCGAAGTAGAGAGGAGACACCTAGTGGTAAAAGAAAATACAGCAACTGGGGGTATTAACCCCTTCACTGCTGGTGCTAGAGGCTGGCTAAAAAGTGTGATTGTTGTGGAGCTATGTAATACACTTATCCACACCATCAAATGTCAGGGATAAAAAAGTGACAAAATAGGGTAGGGAAAAAGGGACATGGGGTTTTTCACCCAGGGGGGACAGAGGCCACTTTAAACTGCGCATTTTGTAGGTATGACTGACCGGTCATACCTTTCATGCAGTCTCCATAAAAATTTTACCCTTTGTGCCCAATTGAGCCTTTTAATAAAGTAAATGGTGGGTTATCCATATAAGAGGGGTATCAAAAGAGAGCCCTATTTGTGCTTAAAAAAACAGTATATAATTTGTGGGGGTGGAATAAAAGCCTGAGAGGGAAAACACTGTTGAACAAAGACATAGTCAAAAAGGTCAGAATTGCTCCGGTCTTTAAGGGAAAACGACCTCAGATTTTCCCAGTCCTTAAAGGGTTAAAAAGATAATGCTGCTGTTTATAAACGATGTTTCACTTTTGATTAATAAATAGCATTTTAATAGACTACTATTTTTTATAAACATTACTACTCTCTTTGATCAAAACCATACTTTCTATATTGATTTCATGGGTTTGTCCAATATAGGTTACTGGTAACTTTGGGTAGGTGACCCGCCCCTTTTAGTAGGCAGGAACAATTCTAGAAGTGAATGCAGGGGTGGAGCCTACCCGCCCTCCTTGGCTGCAGCTAGCCAGTCAGCTCCAGTAAGATTTGTTCCTTGGATGAAGATACAGGCAAGAGAAGTTCTGCTGTAGTTTAAAGGGGAACTACCACCCGACACAATCTTTAGCTTCACTAAGTCCCCATCTGGCGGCTAGCTGCTTAGTAGGGCTAGTCGCCAGAATAATTACCTTATTTAATAGACTTCTGCTCTCTTCCATGGGTGACGGGCAGGACGGAGAGCGGACATCTTGCCATTTTGACGTGCATGCGCCTGTGCTGTCAGTCCCAGCCGGAGCCAAATGGCTCCTAGCCACGCCTCTTAGACCCGGCTGGGACTGACAGCGCAGGCGCACGGACGTCACAATGGCAAGATGTCCGCGCTCTGTCCTGCCCGTCACCAGCGACTGGTCTTCCTGGGCCTTCTCTTTGTCACTCAGCAGAGTGTGACGTTTCTCACGGACAAGGCGGCTCACCAGATAGCCCACATGGTCTCCGCTGTTCTGGCTCATGGTCCAGCTCCAGCCAAGAAGTTGTCCTCTCTAGTGGGGACATTCATTTCCACCAAAGAAGCAGTCCCATTTGCCATGGCTCACACCAGGGAACTCCAGGTGTGCAGGGGTCAGCCGGACCTCCTGAAGATGTCAGTGTCCCTCCCCTTTGTGTGGAACTGAGTCTGTCGTGGTGGCTCAACCTTTCCAATCTGCTGAAGGGCAAGCCCTTCCTGGTGTCCTTCTGGACCACGGTGACGATGGATGCCAGCCTATCTGTCTGCTGAGCGGTTTTAGGTCAGGGACGGTGGTATCCAGAGGAATCCCTCCTTCCCATCAACCTGTTGGAGATTCAGGCAATATTTCATGCCCTTCACCACTGGACGCGACAGTTGTAGGACTGCCCGGACCGGATCCAGTCCAACAATGCCAAGGCAGTGGCTTACATCAACAAGCAAGGCGGAACAAGAAGTCTCGCGGCTTAGTTAGAGGTCAAGTCTATTTTGTCCTGGGCAGAGGAACATGTCCCTGCCATATCCGCAGTTCACATTCCCAGCGTAGACAGTGTCCTGGCAGACTTCCTCAGTTGACACACAGTGGACAGAGGAGAATGGGAACTGCATCCAGAGGTGTTCGTCCTCTTTGTTCAGAGGTGGGGTCTTCCATGCATCAACCTGATGGCAACAAGACACAACCAGAAGATTCCAACGTTCTGCTTTCACTGGAGGGATCCACTAGCTCTAGCAGTGGATGATATGTCCATTCCTTGGTTATTTCCTCTGGCTTACATCTTTCCTCCCATCCCCATGTTGCACAGGGTGATATGGAAATTTGGACTGGAGCAATGTCCAGTCATTCTAATTGCTCTGTACTGGCGTCGGCAGGCTTGGTTTCCGGAGCTTCTGGATCTATCAGTGGCGGAGCCATTCCGGCTCCCTTGCCGTCCGGATCTTCTTCTGCAGGGTTATCTGTGGAAGGAGGATGTCCATCGTCTAGCTTTGACGGCTTGGAAATTGAATCCTCAATACTGAGGAAGAAGGGTTTTTCTTCAGGAGTGGTGGCTACTATGCTTTGTGCACACAAACCTGTTTCCTCTAAGGCCTACTATCTCATCTGGTCGACCTTTCTCTCTTGGTGTGCTCATAGGGACCTATCTCAGGATTTCAGTCTCCCTACGGTCCTAGCCTTCCTGCGTGAAGGTGTGGATAAGGGCCTCTGTTTGAGTTCCCTTAAGGGTCAAACATCTTCTCTCTCTGTCTTCTTTCAGAGACGCGTTGCTATTCTTCCTGATTTCATGGTGTTCTTCCAGGGCATTGCTCGTCCTGTTTTTAAGTCAACCGCTCCTCATTGGGATCTAAACCTGGTTTGGGGCGTCCTTCAGCACCCTCCCTTTGAGTCCTTGGTTACTATTTCTCTATTGCTGCTGACATGGGAAATGGCTTTTCTCCTGGTGATAGTGTCCGTTCGCCGTCTCGTGGAGTTGCATGCTCTGTCTTGTAGACCACCCTTTTTGGTATTTCACAAAGACAAGGCAGTGTTTTGCAGGAGTTTCTCCCGAAGGTGATTTCTGAGCTCCCCATTAATCAGGAGATTGTGGTGCATTCCTTCTGCCCTGACCCTACCTCTGACCAGGAGAGGGATCTCCACTTGTTAGACATGTTGTGTTGTCTCACGTTTTATGTGCATTGCACGGAGTCTGTTCTACAGTCAGATGCGCTGTTCGTCATTCCTGAGGGTCCCAGGGCAGGGAGACCTGCATCCAAAGTGACCATTTCGTCTTGGATTAAGCCTGCTATTCGTAAGGCTTACGAACTAAGGAAGAAGCCTGTTCCCTTTCGGGTCACGGCTCATTCTACAAGATCTATTGGGGCTTCTTGGGCTTACAAGAATCAGGCCTCAGCTGATCAGTTTTGCAAGGCTGCCACTTGGTCGTCTGTGCAAACCTTTTCAAAGCACTACCATGTTGTTGTGCTGGCTTCGGCTGATGCCAGCTTTGGGAGGAAGATCCTGGAGGCAGTCTTGCCTGTCTAGGATCTTCTTCGGTTCTTCGGTGCTCACTCACTTTTGAGCCCTGTTGGCTCTAGTTCAGTGTGCGGTGTAACAGTTCCTGGGGTGTTGTTACCCCTGTGTCCGTTGACACTTCATTTGTTATTGTTGGGCTGTCTCTGATCTTGATGGTTCATATATGCTCTGGTATCTTTGGGGGCCCTGCGCCTGGTCCTTGCCTTACTTCCCACCTCTGGGAAACTCAATGGCTGGACATCCCAAAGTTACCAGTAACCTATATTGGATGACAGAGAAAAGAGGATTTTAGTCTTACCTGTTAAATCTTTTTCCTCTTAGTATATATAGGTTACTGGTCTCCCACCCTGTCAAGGGACCATGCTTGGCTCTCCTGTGGCAGAAAGTGGGGGTCTTTCGGGTTCATGCTCACAGGAGTCTTTTCCCTTCTACTATCTAGTCAGTAGTGTCTCAAATCTTACTGGAGCTGATTGGCTAGCTGCAGCCAAGGAGGGAAGGTAGGCTCCACCCCTGCATTCACTTCTAGAATTGTTCCTGCCTACTTAAAGGGGTGGACTGCCTACCCAAAGTTACCAGTAACCTAAATGGACTAAGAGAAAAGGATTTAACAGGTTAGACTAAAAATCCTCTTATGCATACAATATACCTATATTCTAATTTTTCTGGGATATTGGATTTAAGTGGCCATAGCCTCATGAGGAACAATGCATTGGGTTCCCATGCAGCAAGAGTTAAAATGTAACTCTAACCTCCCAGAAAGTTAATTCTTTTTAAAAAGTTAACTGCAATAAAGCTACAATCCGTTTATATTTAAAGAAGGAAAGAAAGAAAAAAAAAATGGCAAGCGTTCTGGCACTTGTTATGTAGTGAGAGCAAGTGAACTCTCTATCTCTTTGTGTCCATGAAATGAACACTCATTGGGAACGGCGCGAGCCAGGTCACATGAATATTTGGGAATCCCTGAGGTAGGAGGGAACAAAGCACAAGAGGGGAGGTGAAGGGGAAGTGATAGACAGCTGTACCGCAGCAATCGCCAATGTGACGTCAGCAGGTAATTGTTTAAAATCGGATATCTCTGTGCCCATAATGATTATTAAAAAAAAAAAAAAAAAAAAAAGTTGTAGCTTTATTGCAGATGACATTTTAAATAGAAGTAACTTTCTGGAAGATGAGAGTTCCACTTGAATGTAATTATGTTGGTGGCTAAAAAGGTTATTTTAAAGGAAAATTATATTTACAAATGTCTGAGAATAAACTGATGGTAATCTTCATTTTGACTTCTCATATTCTGAGAGTACGTAGTATATAAATGCCTATTCTTTGTCGGGGCAAGTATATAGGCAACTTCATATATTGCTTATGATCTTGCAAACAAGTGTTACTATACCTTTTAAGAGCGTGTGCGAATAGCAAATCATGCTCATTAAAGGGATAGTAATGTCCCAACAAAAGTATCATCAGAATGGTAGCTGGAATAAAAGAATACTTAATGGCCTTACTCGTTACTCTCAAACCTTGATGGTTTGAGTGAGATAAGAAAATAAAGTCCTCCGTTCCCTCCCCTTTCTGCCTGACGAGCTGTAAAGCTGTCAGAGGCAGAATCTGGTCGGGCGACCAGACGTGGCTCTTCTGGAGCGCTGGCATCAAGGTATCTAACTATGAATACCTCATCGGAATGGTCTACAACATGTACTTGCAAACCAGACACATACTGATGTAAATCATTCTTATGAGGTATTCATAGTTGGCTATCTCGATGACAGCGCTCTTGAAGAGCCACTGTCTGGTCCCGGGAACAGGATCTCATGCCGTCGGCTATACAGCTGACGCATAAGAAGGGGGAGGGAGTGGAGGACTTTATTTTCTTATATCTCAAACCATCAAGGTTTGAGAGATAAGAGTAGGGCCGTTAAGTTATTTTATTCCAGCTACCATTTTGCGGATACTTTTGTTGGGACATTACTATGCCTTTAATGAAGGCCATCCTCTTTTGTTGAGTCTCTAATGAGCAGGTGAAGTAAAAAGGCTTCCCAGCTGTTAGCTTTAATAACTTCTGTCATGCTTATGGAAATATTCTCAGTCATAATGGTAGCTTATATTTTTAGCTTTCTGGACCATTATTTTTAAAATCTGTTCAGCTCAAAAGATACCTCTCTTCTTTGTAATACATGATAACTGGTATCTGTATAATCTTATGTGAATCATCTTTTCTTTTTTTTTTCTTTTTTTTTTTTTTTTTTTTTTTTCTTTAAGTCCTTTTTAAAACCTTTTATTATCGAGTATTCAAAACATAAAATACAAATCTGATGAACAAAGTACAATATACAACTGTTATTAATCACATCATATTAATAATAGAAAATATAAAATCAGAGAAAGTTCTATCCGAACTTGAAGTGACGAGTTGGGAGAGTCAGTTAGAAATTCATCATATTCTTCTAACTGGTAAGTTTTGAGTTTAGAACTTGGTGATTTATACACAGATTTTATGATGTAGTGTGCGTATTCAGATGTTTCCCCCATATGCAACTGAATTATTATTTTTTGCGAGTGAATGTCAAAACAAAATTCAATCATGGCCTCGCTTCATGTACACACTCCCAATAACCATACATGGAGCTGAATTAGTGACATTTGTGCACCATACTGTAGGGTGTGGAACCTTTCTCTAGTCCTTGTCACTGAGTGGATTATATCTAATGGACTGGAAGCTTTTAATGATACCAGAGCTCATAAGCCGCTGCTGTGCATTTGCTGTACTCACCTCTTCCACTCCAGCAAGCATATTTACTAAGATTCAAATATGACGTTTATGCTCTGATTCCCACTACAACCTCTTTCACTTTTCTCCTTTTAAGGACTGGGTGGTGAGGTGTGTGCCACACAATGCATCGCATCCCCTCTTGTTTTTAAAGGGTTTATATGTAATTTCTCCTCCTCCATTGTTTCAGCCCAAAGGGAAGTAAACCCCATGCTATATTTTTGTACACATTTGCAGTGATCCGAAGCAGCTAAATCCGCAGTCACCTAATTTCAGATCTCTACCTGCCAACACATAGAAATCTTATTTATTAAGAAGCTAATGCGTATTTCTGTGTGCACATAGAAAAATAAGTGGGACTTCCATGTTCTCTATTACACACAAAGGAGATACCAGATATTTATCACTGGTTTGAAGCCTGGTCAGTGGAAGCCCTTGCACCCTTTGACTAACATTGATATTGTCAAGGGGTCTGAGATGTGAGCAGTAATCCGAGAGTATCCAAAATCTTTAATAATAATAATCCTAGTAAATGGTGAATGTTGGGTGCTGAACAAGACAGTTCTCTCTCATATCTTTCTTGCATGGAAAGGCATATCCTTTTCTCTATAAATCTTGTTAATTCTCATTACTCACTGCAGTTGCATTTACAGTCATGGATAAACATGATTTGCAGCTACCCTTTTATTCTGTTCTGATCCCTCTTTCGCTCCTGTTGTATTTATTGCCCTGCCCTTTTCTCTGTATAGGCCTACATTCTCATGATGAGAGAAAAACCAGTGGCCTCTCCAATAGTCCTTCTCCCTGCAAAAAAAATACGACTGAACAGTTTCAAATACCATCAGCAGAAGAACGTGACCAATTAATCCAAGAACAAACAAACCAGAACACAATAAGGAAAACTGCATCAGATATCTTAACTTTACAGAATTTCATCAGCAAAGTAAAAGAAAAAAGAAAAATAGAAGAAATTCCACATACAGAACTGGACTTGCTACTCTCAAACTTCATTCTTTCAGCAAGACGACAAGATGGCAAGGAATATGAACCCCACACACTGAGGTGCATGTTGGGAAGTATTGACCGTTATTTAAAAGGACACAAGTATCCTTATACAATAAAGTATGGGAACAGCAAAGACTTTCCACTCACAAAGGAATCATTATGTGCAAAAATGAAATACCTCAAGAAAAAAGGAAAAGACAATTCTCTAAACAAAGCAGAAGCTTTAACAGATGATGACATAAACAAGCTCTATAAAAGTGGAACATTCTCCCTAGAAAACCCCACAAGCTTATTAAATGTAATATTTTTAAACAATCATAAACATTTTGCACTCCGAACCAGAGAGCATTATGACCTCCAGTGGGGAGATATAACATTAAAAACTGACACAACAGGAAACCAGTACCTGGAATATACTGGATGTCAAACAAAGGCAAAAAAACAAATAAAATCGAGAATTTATGCTACACCCCAAAAGCCAGAAAGAGATCCAATAACTGCATACATAAAGTACAAAAACAGCAGACCTAATTCAATGACAACTGCTGAATCTCCATTTTACTTGGCACCGAACACCAGTTACAAATCAGGACACTCACAATGGTATCGTGCAATGAAGATTGGAATACACAAAATGAGAACCATAATGACAGCCATGAAAATACAGGCTTCACTACTGGAATCAAAGATTACACCAAGCACTTCTGCAACTAGAATTCGAAAACTGGTGGACAACTCGTCTCTGTCCACAGCACTAGTACAAATATCAGGTCTTAAAAACATCCAGTGCACAAACAAAACTACTAAAATCCAAACCTCAGCTTCTTCCTACAACTATGAACAAACATCCATCAACAAAAGTAGTATTTTGGACACTGTGTTTGGACAAAACTGTATATCAAACTCCACTATTTCCAAAAATCTTTATAATCAAACCTATGCAGTTGAACCCCCCAAAAAGTGCAGAAGAGTTGTCTAAAAAAAAAAAATGCCGTTTTGATAGTTATAACTTATTCTATTTCAATAATATTAGCTTGTTGTTCAATAAACATTTCTTAGATAAATACACATTTCCTTAGTTCAGTTACATTCTGTAAAGTGCTGCAAATGTATATTGTACAGGATAAAGAACTCTTGTATTGTACATCTGTGGTTCTCAGCCTGGGTACCATGTCGCATTGACATGCCTTGGTCATCACCTTTGTTGTCTCTCTTTTTTGTATGAAGACTTTAGACTGTGACAAAATGTTAATGTTGAGTTTCAGGTTTATAGTTATGGACTGCACAGTATGCTGGGTTTTTTTTTTTTTTTTTCAATCTAATTACGGGAGGTTAAAAAAAAAAAAAGTTTTTAGTCACTCGTTTTTAATAGTTTTATGAAATGCATTTTGAGGAAAAGTCTATTAAAGGAGCTCTAGCAACTAAAGAATAAACTGGGATTATATACATTTAAATAACAAGTACTTTATGCTGGTATCTGCAACAAAGGGGATTTTTATACTTGCTGATAAATCCTTTTCTCTTAGTCCTTTGAAGGATGCAGGGACCATGGTGTTAAGCAGAGTGCCTATAGGAGGCAGGGCACGCTAAGAAAAACCCCACTTCCTAGTTGCTAACCTCTCCCCATGCTGTTGTACCGTTTAGTTTTCATTTTGCATAGTCAGGAAGGGAATTGACACTATAAACAGAGCCACCAAAAACAGGGCATCCTCGCCCAGTTTTCTGTGGGCGGGGTGCCCTGCCCCTAGATTTTTTTTTTTTTTTTTGTAAGTACAAAAAATCCTCTCTTCTCTTTAGTCATTGATGGATGCAGGGGCCGTGGGGACAGCCCAAAAATTGTGGCAGGGAAGAAAACTAATGAACAGTGACCTTAGAACTTTGAGCCCGAAACTGGCATCTTGAGATACAAACATGTTAACTTTGTTGAAATCCTTGACTGGAGAAGGGAAACCCTGAACCTCCTGAGGGGCACGCCTAAAAAATGAACTGTGGAGCTGCAAGGGGGTGGGGTTATGCCTCCTATAGGCATGCTGCTTAAACCCATGGTCCCTGCATCCCTCAATGATGAAAGAGAAATTCTGTTTTCTGCCGTCTAACGTTAACGTGAGCAAGCAGATCATTCTTCTTTATATAGCGGCAACTTATACCAGAGCGATGTGCAGATAGACATTACTGCCTACTCCATGGCACCCTTTGATTGTCCTGGATTATCTCTGAATGAGCTAAGCTAAGATAACAATAAAAGAGCAATGGGAGTTAATTAGTCACTTAAATGACTCTCAAGACAAATGGCACATATAGGCAATTTACACATTTTAAAAGCAGGTTTAGGATTATATTATAGGGATATAACCTGAGTAATGTTTACATATGCTAGCTGTAAGTAAGTGATATTTAATTTTTTGATGTGATCCTTTAAAAGGGAACCTTCACAAGGAAACTAATGTGGCTTTGAACTCTGATACAACACTATACAACAGGCATGTCAGACATGCAGTCCGTGCACCAAATGTAGCCCACTGTCTGAAAGACTGCTGCTCCCGCTATCTTCTTAATACAATGCAGTGTGGCCTGACACATGGCTGCTTCCATTTTAAACTTTGACAATCAGATACCAGCAGCTATTATTTGGACAATGGGGCGTGTCTAAACAACAAGAGGCAAGACAGTATTTTTTTTCTTTTTGCTGGATGAGTCATCTGTATCTCTGCCAAGCCTGGGATGGCATTGCACTCTAGTTGCAAATGCATCTTTTGCTAATTAGGGCCCACCACAGTTGGAGTATGTTGATGACCAGGAAATTTAAATACAAAGTGGCGCGCTCAGGTCTATTATCACATGAAGCTGCTAGTACTATGAGCAGTACTGAGAATGATGGAATAGAAGAGGGAGAGACTTTCTGTGTGTTCGGCCTCTGGAAAGGTGAATATGATTTTGCCAGAGAGTAGGGAAAGGGATTATTTTGGAAATGCTACAAGAAATGTGCGCAAGACACTGTGCCCTAAAATATTTAGGGAATAATGATTGTGTAGTTCCTGCGGGGACACACACACAATGATTTGCGAATGAGATGAACATAGGGAAATTTCAGGATTTAAATCTTGTAGCATTAAAACATCTCTAGTGAGGTCCCTTAACTCTCAATGTATTCACATCTGATTGCACATCACATGCAGAGTACATCCCTGAATGTGATGTGCTGCAGGAATATTAGTGAAGGGAGACTTTATCAGCAGCACTGCACACACTAAATCATTCTGGTCTGGCTCTCTTCTCCCTTCACTTACCATGTTATTTCCACTGTGATTGTTTACAGTAGTCTATGGGAGAGGACTGTGGGCAACATTTCACTGGAGGCCAAAAAGAATCAGATACTCCTGTGTTTTGTTAAGCCTTTTGCGAAATCATAATATCCTTTGTAATGTCTCTCTCCCACTCTCTATAGAATGTGCATGCTTCTTTCTGTGTAACCCATTCTCATACTTCCCTCTTCATTCCCTCCCCCCTTCACCACCTTTATTCTCATAATGTTTGTCCTCCCCTCTGCATTCTTTTCCCCCATGTGCTCTACCCCACCATCACTCTATTCCTCCCTCTTCACCATTATACCAGCTTAACACTTCAGAATGTAAGGGAATGCATACAATGGTATATTCCCAACTGGTCCCATGTAATACACCATTGGTCTCCTGTAATCAGAGGCAGAACTTAACAAGCTAGAAATGGACCCACTTTGAGGCAGGCAAGCATAATCAGTATTAAAAGAGGATTTTAGTCTTACCTGTTAAATCCTTTTCTTTTAGTCCATACAGGTTACTGGTAACTCTGGGTAGGCAAACCGCCCCTTTAAGTAGGCAGGAACAATTCTAGAATTGTATGCAGGGGTGGAGCCTACCTTCCCTCCTTGGCCGCAGCTAGCCAACCAGCTCCAGAAAGATTTGAGACACGAACTATTGACTAGACAGTGAAGGGAAACAAGACTGCTCATGACCCCGAATGACCTTCACAGTCTGCCACATGATAGCCAAGCATGGTCCCTTGACAGGGTGGGAGACCAGTAACCTGTATGAACTAAGAGAAAAGGATTTAACAGGTAAGACTAAAATCTCTTTTCTCTGTCATCCAATATAGGTTACTGGCAACTTTGGGATGTCCAACCATTGAGTTTCCCAGAGGCGGGAATTAAGGCAAGGACAAGACGCAAAGCCCCCAAAGTCACCAGCGCGTATATGAACCATCAGATCAGAGATAGCCCAACAACAATAAAGTGTCAATGAACACTGAACAGGGGTAAGAACACCCCAAACTGTTACACAGCAAACTGAACTCAAGCCAATGGGGCTCAAAAGTGAAGGAAGCACCAGGAACCAAAGAAAATCCTAGATGGGCAAAACTGCCTCCAGGCCTTTCCTCCCAAAGCTGGCATCAGCTGATGCCAACACATCAACACTAGTGCTTCGAAAAGGTGTGCACAGACGACCAAGTGGCAGCCTTGCACAACTGATCAGCAGAGGCCTGATTCTTGTAAGCCCAAGCGGCCCCAATCAATCGAGTAGAATGAGCTGTAAACCTAAAAAAGTACAGGCTTCTTCCTCAGCTCGTAAGCATTACGAATAGTGGACTTGATCCAATAGTCACTTTGGATGTAGGTCTTCCTGCCCTGGGACCCTCAGGAATGACAAACAGCATGTCTGATTGCCTCAGTGCGATGTACATAAAACTTGAGACAATGCACCTTTTCTAACAAGTGGAGATCCCTCTCCTTGCAGAGGCGGGGTCAGGTCAGAAAGACGGCACCACAATCTCCTGATTGATGTGGGACTCCGAAACCACCTTGGGGAGGAACTCCTGAGAGGTGCGAAGCACCGCCTTGTCTTTGTGAAACACCAAAAATGGTGGTCTACAGGACAGAGCATGCAACTCAGCGAACAGACACGATCACCATTTTCCATGTCAGAAGTTGTAGAGGAATAGTAGCCAAGAACTCAAAAGGAAGGCGCTGAAGGACACCGAGAACCAGATTAAGATCCCACTCAGGAGCAGGAGCCTTAATGACAGGGCGAGTATGAGCATCTCCCTGGAAAAACACCTTGACATCAGGAAGGATAGCAATGCGCCTCTGAAAGAAAACAGAGAGAGCAGAAGTCTGCACATTAACGGAACTCCAACTGAGGCCCTTATCCACACAATCCTGCAAGAAGGCCAGGACCATGGGCAAATGAAATTCCTGAGACAAGTCCCTATCGGCACACCAAGATAGAAAGGTCGACCAGACACGATGGTAGGCCTTTGAGGAAACTGGCTTGCGAGCACTAAGCATGGTAACGGATCCAGTGATTGCAGGAGTGTGCAATAAGAACGCCCAGGAATAACCCCTGTGCGGAGGGGCACTGTGGAACAAGTGAACCTGCAGCATTCAAAGGGTTTCTCACCTTTCCTGCAGATCTTCTGTCTTCAGATTACCATGTAGTAAGAAGTAACCTCAGTGGGTAACTCCTGGGGAAGCACTTGGAATCAAGATTTTCCTCCTCAGGGCTTAAGGTCCACAAAAAGCACCTGGATACTGAGCTAGCCACATTTAAGGGTATTGTCAGTTATGGTAATCCGCCTAATAGTGGTATTCCATATCTAACACAAAAATAAAAAAGTTTCTAAAACTATAGCAGAACTGTTCTCTTGCCTGTGTTATCTTCACCAAGGAACACATCTTTCTGGAGCTGGTTGGCTAGCTCCAGCCAAGGAGGGAAGTTAGGCTCCACCCCCTGCAGTAATTTCTAGAATTGTTCCTGCCTACTTAAAGAGGAAGATCGCCTACCCAAAGTTACCAGTAATCTGTATTGGATGACAGAGAAAAGTACTTTGATTTATATGATATAGCCCAGAACATGTCTTAGTCCTGAGCATTATTCTGTGATGATCAGTCCTGTTCACTGCAAGACATCTTTGCGACTCAAGTGCAGTGCAGTCCCAAGGCTCATCAGAGATTCAGATCTACAGCCAAGCAAATGAAGAGGTGGTGTGTCTATTTCCCTTCCTCAGTATTCCACAGCTTTATCAGACCTCCGGGAGAGAAGGGCATATATTATTCTGGGGCTGACAGATATTGGGATCTGTAGTCTTTAAACTACTGGAGAGCCACATTTTGCATGCCCCTATGTATATGTGTGTATGTATAAATAATCTAATATATATTTATATAAACTGCTCCAAAAAATAAAGGGAACACTTAAACAACACAATGTAACTCGAAGTCAATCACACTTCTGTGAAATCACACTGTCCACTCAGGAAGCAACACTGATTGACAATCAATTTCACATGCTGTTGTACAAATGGAACAGACAACAGTTGGAAATTATGGGCAATTAGCAAGACACGCCCAATAAAGGAATGGTTCTGCAGGTGGTGACCACAGACCACTTCTCAGTTCCCATGCTTCCTGGCTGATGTTTTGGTCACTTTTGAATGCTGGCGGTGCTTTCACTCTAGTGGTAGCATGAGACGGAGTCTACAACTCACACAAGTGGCTCAGGTAGTGCAGCTCATCCAGGATGGCACATCAATGCGAGCTGTGGCAAGAAGGTTTGCTGTGTCTCTCAGCGTAGTGTCCAGAGCATGGAGGCGCTACCAGGAGACAGGCCAGTACATCAGGAGACGTGGAGGAGGCTTTAGGAGGGCAACAACCCAGCAGCAGGACCGCTATCTCCACCTTTGTGCAAGGAGGAGCAGGAGGAGCACTGCCAGAGCCCTGCAAAATGACCTCCAGCAGGCCACAAATGTGCATGTGTCCACTCAAACGGTCAGAAACAGACTCCATGAGGGTGGTATGAGGGCCCGACGTCCACAGGTGGGGGTTGTGCTTACAGCCCAACACCGTGCAGGACGTTTGGCATTTGCCAGAGAACACCAAGATTGGCAAATACGCCACTGGCGCCCCGTGCTCTTCACAGATGAAAGCAGGTTCACACTGAGCACATGTGACAGACGTGACAGAGTCTGGAGACACAGTGGAGAACGTTCTGCTGCCTGCAACATCCTCCAGCATGACCGGTTTGGCGGTGGGTCAGTAGTGGTGTGGGGTGGCATTTCTTTGGGGGGCCACACAGCCCTCCATGTGCTTGCCAGAGGTAGCCTGACTGCCATTAGGTACCGAGATGAGATCCTCAGACCCCTTGTGAGACCATATGCTGGTGCGGTTGGCCCTGGGTTCCTCCTAATGCAAGACAATGCTAGACCTCATGTGGCTGGAGTGTGTCAGCAGTTCCTGCAAAAGGAAGGCATTGATGCTATGGACTGGCCCGCCCGTTCCCCAGACCTGAATCCGATTGAGCACCTCTGGGACATCATGTCTCGCTCCATCCACCAATGCCACGTTGCACCACAGACTGTCCAGGAGTTGGCGGATGCTTTAGTCCAGGTCTGGGAGGACATCCCTCAGGAGACCATCCTCAACCTCATCAGGAGCATGCCCAGGCATTGTAGGGCGGTCATACTCGCGCGTGGAGGCCACACACTACTGAGCCTCATTTTGACTTGTTTTAAGGACATTACATCAAAGTTGGATCAGCCTGTAGTGTGGTTTTCCATTTTGATTTTGAGTGTGACTCCATATCCAGACCTCCATGGGTTGATTAATTTGATTTCCATTGAGAATTTTTGTGTTATTTTGTTGTCCGTTCATTCATTCATTCAGATCTAGGATGTGTAATCTTAGTGTTCCCTTTATTTTTTTGGAGCAGTGGATGTGTAATCTTAGTGTTCCCTTTATTTTTTTTGAGCAGTGTATATTCTTATGCGTTTCTTTCCCCATCATCATTCATTTTCTTTGAAGGCAGCAACAGTGTGTGTGTGTGTGTGTGTGTGTGTGTGTGTGTGTTAATATTAAAACATTTACATTTCTATTTTGGCTATTATAAACAAGTGTTCAATAATGAGTAATTTTGTTGGGGCCCTCCTTTAGAGTAAAAAGTTGACAAAGTGGCCCTCAATTGTATTTCAGTTTGACATGCCTGCTGTACATAATTGTAATCAATCTATCCAGTTTATTTTGTCAGTTTTGTTTCTAATTCCTGTCTTTTCAATCTGTTTTATTTGTACCGCTTTCTTCCCTCTGTACTGTTGCAAAGCCGGGTGTAGAAGGTGTAGTTTTTCTGGTACATTAAGCTATGCTTCCTCCCCTGATAACACAATTAAAATTAATAAAATGAAATTTGCAGTCCCACACTTAATTGAACTGACTGAAGATTTTACAGCAGGGGTGGGAGGGTGACAAAGATATTTGCTTAGAAGTCTAAGACCCATATTTATATAAGCAAGCTGGAGTTATTCTGAAGTAAACCAACTGCACCATAGTAGGGGACAACTACAAATTCCTATTCATTTCAAGTGACCTTGAATGCTAGAGACCTCTGACATTCAAGGAGTTAAAAATTTCTCTCTCTAGTCCGCTGTTTGTCTGGACTGTATTCATTTTACATATAACAGAAGACCACATCACACTAAAGAAGAACAGCCTTAGAGTGAGAGCCCACCAGTAGCTCTTTAGAATCCTGTAACCCATCCGACTAGAATAAAATGTCAGTATCCAGTTACAGAGGTCAAATGCAGAAAACAAATGGATATAGCCAACTTTGATTGAAAATCCTTCTGTAAGAAAGATTAATAGTCATTTGCTCCAAACAAAAGAAAATATTGCATTGGAGGTTATAACAGGTGACAGGAAACCACCTTATGTAGAAAAGCATGATTAAATCACGTGAAATTACTATATTTGTATCTTTCATTTCTTCCTTGACAAAACACCTAGAAAGTGTGTGGGATGACCTGAACATACCATACTGCACTTTTGAGGGATTGAGCAAACCATTTGAGAACCACATTAATATATAACCAGAGAAGATGACTCTGTATCAACTTGAGCAAGGTGAAGCCTGCTGCTGATGAGGGACCACAAATCGGATCATGTTGATAGTCAGAAGATGATGGGATTTATAGTCCAGCAGCAGCTGCTGGCCATCACATTGCATCTAGATTTTAAGCTGTCTTGAGGATGGCCTTTTGTACTGTGCGTGTATGCAAAATAACAAAATAACATTGCATTTAGTTGTAATAACCAGCATTTTCTGTCAGTGGTTCTTAAGCTGGGGTTCCATGCAGGGTTGCTAACAGGTTGCGGACTTTCAGTAAAAAAAATTCTGAAAGTAAGTGTCTTGTAAAAAATTGTGGCGTCATTAATTATGGTAAGTCAAAGAAGGGATTTGAGTAAAAGGTTGTCATATCTTTCTAGTGAAGATAGTAAACATTTACAGGGGTTGGCAAGACAGGTTTGTGTTTGTTTTCTAATCCCCAGGGTTTCATAAAACAATTGAATAGCCAAGATGTTTCTGGTACTGTCAAGCTTTGATACATTTTATATTGGTTCTATATTAACCTCTTGGATACGAGAGGTCTCTAATGCATTGCTGTCTAGCATGTAATGTGTTAAAAGGTTTGTTAGGGGTCGCAAGGGATTTGCAAACCATTTCTCTATTTTGAAGGAAGAACATGTATTTCATTTAGTAATGTGGGCAGTGTATCTGTCAGTTTTTATTGTGTTCAAATAAAGTTTCTAAGCTTCAATGAAACTAGCAGTTTCGGTACAGTACAGGGCAGAACAATATGCATGTATCTTTACATAATGCCATACATGTACACAACTCTTTATAGAAATAGTACTAGTGCAACACAACAACAACAAAAATACAGGATGGAGATGAAAGCATCAGGCTAAAGTGCAATCACTGCATTATAGCAGGGGAAAAGTGCAGCAAAGCGAATCCTACATTGGGAAGGGGGCCGCCTCATAAAGAGAATATAATCTGATTATTAATCGTGACATATAGAGATAGGAGGATAAGTGCAGAATGATTTTGATGTGAACATCAGAGTGCACAATGAGAATATGGTTACCGAGATGCCTCCTCACGTAGGGGGTTTTTTGATATGCTTGAAAGAGAAGTGATATCACTGGAGAAGTTATCCCCGCTTCATCACCTCTTTATCACACACCCTAGTGATGCTGGAAGGTTATGGGATCTCTGAATATATAGTAGTTTGTGTGCACATTTAGAGAGTTTTGCATTCAACTCTTCAAAATATTAAAACTCTCTGCCTTACCTTTTTGTTTTCTCAGTACAAGGACCCAGAGCATCAACATCTGGTTTAAGCAAAGCAAATCCAGTTGTCCCACAGAAATTCATCATCAAGAAACCATACAATGCTTGTGATAAAAGCTTCACAGTTAAAGGTGAGCCAACAGATGAACCCGTTCCTCATTAGTAGGAATTTGCACAATGAGGGGGATACCCTTGTGTGACATCTTGCACCTTGATATTATAGAGCATCAATCCATTGACTATATGTACTCCTAACATGAATCTTGTTTACTGAGAATCTGGAACAGGCTGCTCCAATCTTCCACTATGTATAAAACTGTTTTTAATCAACATACTGTTCTTGGTAGAAGTGATGATTGGGCAGGGTCATCCATCCAAGCAGAATTCCAACCTTTTTGGAGCTTCCAAATCTAGGGAAACTCCAAAAGACCACTATAGCAAGGGCTAGATAAATGTTGGTTGTTGGATAGGTATAGTATTGAAGCACAACACATGTTTTTGTACTATACAAAAGCTTTTGGTATAAATGATACCCAAATTTACATGTCCACTCCTGATCTTTCACCTCAAATCCAGTTCCAAATTTGAGACTTCCTCTTGGCCATATCCTCCTGTATGGCCCACCATGCGCTTAAGATAAACATGTCCAAAACAGAATTTTCCCAAAAAGATCTTGCCCAACACCCAGCTTCACCATTACAATTAATGGAATTCACATTGATCTTGTCAACTCAGCACGCTGCCTGGGGGCAGTATTTGATTCATCCCTTTCCTTCTTCCCTCACGTTAACTCCATGGCTAGAACATGTCACTTCTTTCTCACAACATTGCTAAAATCTGCCAATTCCTGTCCCAAAAAACGACTAAAACTCCTGTGCATGCCCTCATTCTGTCCCATTTAGACTATTTCAATGTCCTACTAACTGGCCTCCTGGCTTCCCATCTTTCACCTGTGTAATCCGTCTTAAGCTCAACTGCATGAATCATCACACTCTCCCCAAAAACTGAACATGCTCACATAATTTTGAATCTGTCATGGCTCCCTATTCGGCAGAGCATCACTTACAAGGTCCTTCTTCTTACCTTTAATGCTCTCCACACTGTTGCCCCCCTTACATCTCTTCCCTCAACACCTCTTATGTTCCTGGCCGGCCCCTTCATTCAGCACACCGTGACCTTGTTGTTACACCATCCGCACATTCTGCCCTCTACCATCGCAAACCATTTTCCCTTTCTGCACCCTACCTATGGAACTCCTTATCCCACTCCCCATCCTGAACAATCCCCCTCTGTCTTTAAGTCTACTCTGACTTAAAGACAGAGGAGGAGCACTAGGACCATGCACTACCTGTTGGCAAACTCAGCACGTGAACTCTCACAGCACTTGACACCGTCATACATTGTTGTATGTATCCTATTACCCATTTAGAGTGTAAGCCACGTGAGGCAGGGACCTCTCTTCTATTGTTTTATCTATTGTAACGTACTACTGTTGTAACTACTATTATAAGGTGCCGCGTACCACTGTGTGGTGCCATGTAAGACATACATACAGTTAACCCCTGAACAGGTGAGTTTTCAAGGATACCTCTGCTTGAATGTAAGGCAGAGGCTTAAAGTAGAGGTTATGCTAAATGTTAATGAGACGGTCTACCTTCTTTTTAACTTTCCTGACTGCATTTGCCAAATATGCAGGCTTTCTGAAGACAAATTCAGATGGTTTCCTGGCAGGGACATAACAGTTAAAAATTAAATATGCAAAGAGCTGGCCAGAGTCTGTGGTTGGCTGCTTCTCTTGTTCAGAGAGTCATTACCTGGCACTTCGTGGATGGGCTGCCTTTTTAGTAGAATCAGTGTGATGTGCTGTAGGATATTTCCTCTGTGAAAGGTACTAGTGAGCCAAAAGAGATTTCACCCTGGGAAGAACACTTTTCTTTTAGAGCCTGCTCAATTCTAGGGGAGGCTTGTTCCTAATTGAGCATCTCTGACTAGCTCTTTTCAGATACCAGTCACTTTAAGGGTAACAGGGTAATCCAGACATGGACCCCTTGCTTGCAGTGCCTAGAGAGACAAACTGCACCTCCCTGACTAGGCCCATCAAGACCAAAACGTACCTCTGGGGTTGGCTGCTTCTCTTGTTCAGAGAGAAATTGTCTGGCACTTCATGGCTGGACTGCCTTTTTGGTAGCTTCTGTATGATGTGCTCTAGGATCTTTCCTCTCTGTGAAAGGCACTAGTGAGCTAAGAGATTGCACCCTGGATAGGATGCTTTTCCTAGAGAGCCTGCTCCATTCTAGGGCAGGCTTATTCCTAGTTGAGCATCTCTGACCAGCTCTTTGCATTTCAAGTCAATTTATTATTTAATTTTTAAAGTGTTAGTAATGCCCCAATGAAATTGTTTTGCATTGTGTAGAGCTTAAAAAGTTGAATTGAATGCAAAAAAACAAATCTCTCAGACTGATATGGTTTGAGAGATACATGCATTCAAAGTTTGATGTTTCCTGCTGTCAGCTGTAAAGGTGGCAGCAGGAGATCCATGTCGGCCGACACAGAGGCTCTGCAGCAGAGCCGCAATTGCGTTATTTAAATGCCTTCATTGGAATGGTCTACAAAGTGTGCCTGGTTTGTAAGTAATTAGTTTTAAATAATGTGATTGCGGCTCTGGTGCAGAGCCTCCGTGTCGGCCAACAGCAGGAAACAACAAACTTTGAATGCATGTGTCTCTCAAACCATAGCGATTTGAGAGATGCAGTTTTTTGCATTCAGTTAAACTTTTTAAGGTCTACACAATGCAAAATATTTTTACTGGGACATTACTAACACTTTAAAAATTAAATAATAAATTGACTTGAAATGCAAAGAGCTGGTCAGAGATGCTCAACTAGGAATAAGCCTGCCCTAGAATTGAGCAGGCTCTCTAGGAAAAGCATCCTATCCAGGGTGCAATGTCTTAGCTCACTAGTGCCTTTCACAGAGAGGAAAGATCCTAGAGCACATCACACAGAACCTACCAAAAAGGCAGTCCAGCCACGAAGTGCCAGACAATTCCTTAATTGACTTAACATATTGGACTTGCTGAATATGTTAAGTTAAAAAGTAGGCTCTCTGTCGCTTCACCCTTCATAATTTAATGGACAACTAAAATATTCTAATAGTAAATCCCACCTACATTAAGCTGGGCAGAAAATCCTAATAGCCCGGAATAAATTCTGTGTGGATTGGTTCCTCAAATTGAATCTTAAAATACTTCTAGGATTTTTTGTTGTTGTTTTTTGCTGCTTTTCTCCTCCAGTACCACACACTCCTAACACCATTTTCCTTCTTGTAGTCACTTCTATTGGCCATTACCATAGTAGGTGTTTGGTGTCTGTGTGTTTTTTGTTTATCACCCCACATTTAGTCCAGTGTAGCCATGTTACCTAGGTTAACGAGATCTTGATAATTTGGGCTGTTTCTTAAGGTCAACAAAAATACAGCAACTCCTGCCACAGTTCTCCTATGTTCCACCATAGGTCCAGATGCAGAAGGGTTATGTCTGATTGCCAGCCCACATGAGCACCAGCCAATATTATTGGCTGGTGATTATATGAGTCGGCAGTTCATTGGAAGTTATGATGAGCATTGCAACCTCTAGCAACTCTCTCGTGAAAGGTCTGACAGCATCCCCATAGGCTACAATGTAGACTTTCATTGCTACATCTTTATGGTGGTTTTGTGCGAACGCAGTTAATATGCTGAATGCTGTACTTTGGTGCATTCATATGGCAATAGTAGCCAGTGTGACAAGCACCATAGTCCAACATAGTGCATTGCACATCATTTGACATCAGCACATTATTGCTGTGTTGATGTTGCCCATGTGAAAGGATCGTAGCTATTTGGTAGGTAGTTCACTGCTATTTTAGAAAAAAAAAGAAAGCAGGCTAAGTTGAAGATATTCCTACACAAATGTCCATTACACAGGAACTTCTGTTTGACCATAACAGATAATGAGTGCTTCTGATTGGCATATATGATTGAAGTATTTTCCTGTTTACTCCTTTTATAGCACCCTGAGTGACCAGGGGTGGGGGAGTGATTATAGGCGCATCCACTCCCACCCAATATCTCTCAGGGATGATATCATAGCTGGAAAATCTCACAAAACTCCTTCAGGGTATATAATGCTGCAGAAGCACCAGGCACTAGTCACCCTATTAATTTGTTGGATGCTAGAGATGTCTCCATAGCATTGTTTCACAGACTGTTAGAGCCTTCCTGTAATCTAACTGGTGTTAGTACTGTAAACTCTAAAATCTTGATTCATTAGAATGGTCTTCCCTTCATCCCAAAACCAAGAAGGTAGTTGTCAGTGGAATGACAAACATCTCCCCCCCCCACACACACACACACCTTTTAGACAAGTTCAAATGAAAAGCCATTATGTAACAGATGTGTATTCAATAAGTGTATCCTCGTATCCAATTACTGTAGAGCTAACAAAGGCATTCATAAACATTCTTATCTCCATGATAATGAAATAAAGTACACCTGGTCCTAGATTCACTAAAGGTGATACTGTGGCGATATGATCTTGACATTTCGATCTACACACACATCAACATAGTGACTAAAATTGTTGGATGCAAGTGGAGGGTTGGAGAAGGTCGCTATTCGCATACAGGATTGCGAAGTGCTGTCTGTGGAAGTGATGTCCTCCCTTCACACATCAACACTACGACAATTCTGAAGTTGAACAGCATTCTCTCTCTCTGCTCCCCTACTTGGCCAGTAGGGGAATAAAGAGAAGGCTTTCAGCACCATGGACAGCATTGAGTGCCATAGGGATGTGTATTGTTCACCCCTGTGTCACTCAATGGGTTAAAATAAAATAAAAAAATAGTACACCAAGAATTACACAATTATCACCTTATCTATGTATCATATATTATACATGTTGTTCACTTACAGGGGATCAAGACTGGGGGTTACACAGCATATATGGTAATTTGTGGCTACCACTTGCCCCCCCAGCCTTGTTCCCTTGCCCACTGGTAGCCATAGAACCCAATGTACTCTGCTTGGCCCCCACACTTGTTCCCTTGACCACTGGTAACCACAGATTCCCATGTACACTGTCTGACCCTCTCCAGCTTTTTCTCCTTGCCCACTGCTAGCCACAAATCCCCATGGCCACTGCCTGAGCAAGGGAAAAAGGCTGGGGGTGTCAGGCAATTTATGTGGGACTAACACACAATGGTGGTGTTCTCCATGCTGCACAACATGTTAGAAAGCAGACATAGAGTGCCACCCTTCGACATATTAACCCCTCCCCCCTTTAGTAGTTCGACATATAGTGCTCCCATTTACTAACTTTACCCAACTTTATTCGACATACACTGCCCTTTATTCGACTTACACTTAAGTATAGCATACTTAACCCTTTGAGTACCACAGAGGTAGCTATGCAATGCATTTGCTAACCCTCTGGTACTCAGGTTAATAGGCAAGGTATGCAGCTGCATACCTTGCCTGTATATGTGGTACTTAATATTATTTTACATTTTGTTAAAAAAAAAAAAAAAAAAAAATACCCCTTCTGATACCTCCCTAGTATGGATCCTCTATCCAGTAGGACAGATGATCCATGTGATCGACAATGCCGACACTTTTAATAAAGTGCATTGGTTATATGTGCTTTATTATGAATATACTTATATTTCAGACCTCGTGGGTGTCATCAGGACCCCTCCTGATATTCCCCCCTAGCATGGATCACCTATCTAGTAGGATAGGTGATCCATGCGGGCAACAAGCATTTGCTACCTACCTTCTTTCTATTGTGAGCTGCACTTTCATGAATCATTCAATCACCCAGATTCTGACATTCTAACATCTACAAATACACATTTGTTTATTTTATAGGGTACCCCAAAATTGCACCCATTACGTTAAAGGTTAAATCGAAAGTGTTGCCATCTAATACTGAAAACATTGGTTTGGAAGGAAGAACTATGGTTAATTATGCAATCGGTAAGTTTGTGTTCTGCTTTTCTTAATCACCATGCCAGATATGCATGTTAAATGTATTGTATACAGTGCCTGTGTGATTCAAATATCTGTCTTTTCTCCTGTGGTATTTGCTTTTATTTGGCATATTATGTGATTTTTCTCCTCACTGTGTTTCCAGCGGACTCCAGCATACATTAAGTCTGTCCAACAGGATAGAGAGGTCTTTTACAATATTTGTTGCGGAGCCTGTTTACTGTTTTTTTGTAAAATATCTGCAGCAAATGAAAAAATAGACTATGAGATACTTTTTGGAATAGAATTTCCCAAGGAGGTTATTGCTATTTGGTGACATTCGGAACAAACTGGTTTTCAAGAACTCTTGAGAAAGTGATTAGAGATGAAGTCAAGATGGTGGCTTTGGTCGTCCTGAATACTTAAGTATGAAAATAGATTAAACTGGCTACTACTAATTCTAATTTTGCGATGCTTTATTGGATAGGAAAAACCTTATTTCCTTCCATACTAATACATGATTTATGTAACGATTGGACTTTTATTTTAATCCCACAGAGGATGCAATAACCAACAGAAATAAGTGGTCTTTGCCTTCAGATGATTACGCTATTAAAAACAATGTTCCTGAACCCTCATTAGGAATAAACAGGGAGAATATTCTACAGTTATTCAGTCAGAAGAATGTCTACACTACACCGCATTTGACCAAAAGTTGCATTCCTGACAACAGACAAAATTCATCATCTTCTCTTAAAAACCCTGTAAAACAGAATGAGAGGCCCTTCAAATGCAATGAATGTGGGAGATCCTTCAGCGTTAAAACTTACCTGGTCAAGCACAAACGAACACACACTGGGGAAAGACCCTATAAATGTTCACTATGTGAAAAGGGCTTCAGTCAAAAGTCTACTCTTAATGTTCACTTTCGAACTCACACTGGGGAGCGGCCGTATGCTTGTTCTGTTTGTGGAAAATGTTTTAAGGATAATTCTGGGATCATTCAGCACAAGAGAATTCATACCGGGGAGAGGCCATTTCAGTGCTTATATTGTCTAAAGCGATTCTGTAAGAAGGAACATCTTAAAGTCCATGCACGGACTCACACAGGAGAAAAGCCATATACATGCCCTGAATGTGGTAAAAGCTTCTGCCACAAAGTTTATCTCAAAAAACATATGGAAGTTCATGTCAATAAATCCACAGATGGAACTTCCTCAGTGATGTGAGAGAATAGCAATGTTAAGGCAACATTTATTTGTTTTGTAATTTATTTATTCTTATTTTTTTATGTAACTTGTTCAACAAGTAAAGGTCAATTAAGGTAACCTAAGTTAACGCACACAAAATGCTTTAGAACACACAATCTAGAAAGAGCATAACATTTCTTTTTGGGCAGTATTCAGGAATCTAAAGAGCATCACAAGAGACAAATTTTCATTCCCATTGACCTAAAAGGGATTTTTAACTCCATAAATTCTAGTGATGTCTATTGCATTGTGAGCAATGCATTGGAAGCCTGTCTTGTATTCAAAAAGTTAAAAACCCCACTTACAACTAGAATTGGAATTTGCTGCCTCCTGGTGGTGTTGATGTGTTGCAGGATTTCTCCTCCTATAACTTCCTGAATACAGCCTTTAATTGTAATGCTATTCTGATCTTTAGTTTCATGTTAGAGTCCTTTATTTAAGTGCTTCCGAATCTAAAGAGAAAATACAGTTCCAGCATTGTCCTAAAAGGGAATAACTGTCCAATCTTTATTGGTTTTCCTGTTTGTATTGCATTTAAAAGAACATGAATGCATACTAATTATAACCTCCCACTTACTGTGGTCAGAAAATCCTTATGGCTACTTTTGAATTTTGCCTTGCACCTTTTGCTCAAGAGATCACCTCTTCAGTCAGTCCTGGATATTATGTCCAGTGAGGCAGACCTGACTGTTACTAGCAGGACTAATGAAATTTGTGTTTATTTCAAGTCAAAGCAGTAAGAGTACACGAGCCAGAAGATAAGCATATGCAGTGGAGGAGAGAGGCCCAGTAGTACTGCTTGAAATAGTCATGTCCACCTCTTCAGGCGTGAACTTCAGGACTGCTTGTAGTTATTATCTGGAAACCAATGCACAATGGCTAAATTCTTAGTGGGCATTAGTATTTTCTGGCCATAGCAAGAAAGTAGGGGTTGTGATGATTATTAGGTTTTACGTTAAACAATATATTTGCAAACCTCTTGTAACAGATTTCTAGTTAATGTTGGTTTGCAGCTGATTATTTGACTATCAAGTAAATATTTGGGGGAGGCCCTCCATTCATAAATAGACCACTTAAAAGGGCTAACATATAGTATCAACCGCCATTTTTGTTAGCAGTGCTAAATGGAATCCTGCCTAGACTTTATATTCTGTCCTGCATTTTTAGTGGCATAATTTCAGCAAAGTAGTTTAAGCTAATCCATCCACTGCAAGACTATCTAATTGAGGGCAGAATACTGCTATTAAGGCTATGTTTCAAAGTATTTTTTTAATAAACTTTACACAAAGGGCAGTCAGTCTCTGGACCTCCAGCTGTTAGGGTCTATGGATTCTATCCTCTGGCTGGGAATGCTTGAAGTTGGGGAATACAACAGCTGGAGTTGCAAAGATTGTCAACACTCACTGAAGCCTTTTGCTATTAATATGACACTGATCATAATAGATTACTGTAATATATTAAACATTAATGTATAAAAAAACCTGTTTTAAATAAACAAGTAAAGTTTTTATTACACAATCTATTTTATTTATCATGTTTTGAGGATTGTGTGACGTGTCTGTTCCTTGCATCTTTTATTTTTTTATTTTTGTTTTTTAAGCAATTTGCACTTTATCGAACATTAACCCTTGAAAGCAACCAGCATTTACAGCCTTTACCCAAAGCACTAAAAGGGCACATGCTCCGAGGAAATAGTTGTTTGTTAAACAGCTGCAGCATGGTACATTTTATTGGAAGTACTGCCTTTTTTTTAGTCTACGCTTCATATACATTTTTACATTAGTGGAACGTTGTGATAAAAAGATCTGCTAGTTTCATTGTGTAGATCCCGAAACAAGTTTTTGACACAAATCTCAGGGTGAAAGTCCAAATTTTCAGCGTGAGTCTTCCGTTCCCTACTACATGATGTACACACCAAATAACAGCTTGTTTTATCTCTGTACTAGTGTAAAAGCCTGTGTACACGGGCCAAGGTCCGGGTAATGTTAACCCTTTGAGTACCCCTCTGGCACTCAAAGGGTTAAGATGCCGCTACCTCACTGCTCCACGTGATGCAGTCTTGCGCGCCTCACTCACGCGATACAATCATGCACAGTAGAGACTAGCTGGACTCAGGCAGTCTCTACTGCGCATGACTGCATCGTGACAAACATCCTAGCGAATTATTATATAACTAGTTTAAAAGCCTGTGTACACGGGCCATAGTGCCACCCAGCAGCCTCAGCTGGTGCCCAAAGCCTCTCTGCTCACTGTCCGTGCTTCAGTCATGCACAGTACAGAGTGCCCGAAAAGCGCCACGGCTGATATGGAGCTGGGCGCTCCGAATTCGGACTGTAGTCCTCTCTGAGCACCTTCCTGGGACCAAGTCGTCCCAGGATGGTGCACAGAGAGAACTCCAGATTTGAATTCGGAGCGCCTCACTCCATATCAGCTGCGGCGTATTCGGGCACTCTGTACTGTGCATGACTGCAGCGCGGACAGTCTGTGCTGCGCATGATGGCTTCTGACAAACATCCTAGTGAATTATTATCCTACTAGTTGAACAGCCCGTTACACGGGCCGCAGTGTCACTGCCACCCGGTCACTCCTTCTGAGCGCCCAACTCTGTATCAGCTGCGGCGCGGGCAGTCTCTACTGCGCATGACCGCAGCACGCGCAGCAGTGTGTACTGCGCATGTCGCACGTTAGACGATTTAGCAAATTATATAGGATATAATAATTCGCTAATGTTTGTTTGTCAGAAGCTGTCATGCACAGTACAGACAGATGCGCTCAGTACAGACTGCCCACTCTGCTGCTGATAGAGAGGACTATGGTCTGAATTCGGAGCACCCTGCTCCGTTATCAGCTGCGGCGCAGGTAGTCTCTTCTGTGCATGACTGCCCCGCGGCCGTTGCTGCCTGGCACTGTGGCCCATGTACACGGGCTGTTCAACTAGTTTAGGATGAAAAGGAAAGGATTTGGAGCAGTATCTGCCAGTATACCAGAAAATGTTTAAACCTTTAAAGTTCCCAGATATGGACATTAACTTATAACCGCCTATAATCTCCTGCTGCATGATAAAAGTAATAACTTTGTTTTGTGTTAGCGTTTACAAGGCACATCTTTTTTTTTACACCACTGATAGCATAACATTAACATTTTCGTCCTATTGTTATAGACTTTCTGACAGCATGCTCAAAGATGGGGCAGACCATTAGTGGGCAAATTAAAAATTACGGTTTATTTTAATGGAGTTTTTAACCCCTTGAATGCTGTAGAGTTTAAAGCCCCATTTAAAATTCGGTGTGAATTTTTGGAATGTGTATTTGATTCCTATAATGTGCTTGGTTTGCCGTGTCCAAAGCACTGCACAGCATTTAAGAGGTTAAAACCCCCGTTTAACCCTTTGAGTGTCTACTTTGCATACCCCTCAAGCACTCAAAGTATTAAAGTCAGCAAATCCCCTTTCATTTATTTTCCCCCTCCATTGTGCAGAATTGCACCTTTTAACCTTATTTCCCCAAATCCACATAACAACGTAGTATTTGTTCTGATTTTGCATAATTCTATTGCCTTTTATCTAGTGTATAAAAAAAACGCTCTTGTTTCTTTTGTTTGTTTTATCTTCTCATATTTTACTCCAACAGAGGATGAAACGATTATCGAGAGAGAACCAAGTACTGAGAAACTCAACCTAGTAAATATTGCTTCAAGAAACAAAGGGAAAGTTCAGTACAGTTTGAAAAGTAGTGGATACTGCCAAAGAATGTTAAGGTGGTCAACGACTCACAGAGAGGAATTCATACAAAAACGGTATTTATCAGTATCTCAAGGATCCAAGGAACTCGAAAGGAACTATAACTGCAACGAATGTGGAAAGAGATTCTTTAAAATATCTGACCTTCGCCTTCATCAAGGAACACACAGAACGAAAATGAAACCGTTTAATGGATGTGTGATTCAACTTAAAAGCCATCAGAAATTTCAAGCCGGTCAAAAGTTGTCCGTTGAAGAGAGAGGTTCAGTTAAAAACATGATATCAGGGGGAAAGTCTGTAACATGTGTCGTTTATGGTAAAAATGCTATCCCAAACACCAGCCTTGTACAGAATCAAAAAACACTTATGAGGGAGAGAAGATTTATATGCAGATTCTGTGGGAAACGGTTTCAGAATAACAGTAACCTTATTGGACATGAGAGAATCCACACAGGAGAGAAACCTTTTGAGTGCCCAGAATGTGGTAAAAGCTTCAGTCAGAAAGCAAATCTTACAACTCATCAGAGGCTTCACACAGGTGAAAGGCCATTTGTCTGCAGTACATGTGGTAAAGGCTTTGCGCAGAAGATAAATCTACTCACACATGAACAAACCCATGCCAAGAAGAAAAAGAAAATGCTAGTAAACATATCCCCATGAATTGATCAATATACATCTTATCTGGCTGATTTTATGTTAGAAAAGACATGTCAGCTGTGATGACCATAAAGTGCCTGGAAATCTGTTGTTCCTTTTCACAAAGTCCACTTATTTTTAAAATCTACACATTCTTCCTGCCAGGCTAATTTGACTATTAGGGCCTTAAGCACAAAGGCAAAATGGGATCATTACTGGAACAAACCAACTGCATATAATAAGCAGGGAAATTGGTAGGTTCCCAAAAGACCTGGGTCTTGGTCTAGCCTAATTCAATATTGGTGCATTGTACAGCTTAGTTGTACCATTCCTAGCAGAGGGATAAGCACCATTATTTGCTCTTAGATGGCAACAAGACTGGGCATGAGTTTTAGCTGCAGTGCCCTTAATCATAGAGAATAAATAAGATTTCCTATGCATGTAAATTGGGATTTTCTCTCTTTCAGTGCTAGAGAAGTCTATAATGCTTTGGAAAGCAATGTGTTGGTTACCTCTCGCATTGAATGAGCTAAAAGTTCCATTTAAATCAACTGGGATTTTTATTTGCTCTCTGCGGTGGCGTGTATTTACCCCAGAATATATCTACTTTTGACTTTGTGTTTAAGTACCTTTAGTCCAATTTAGGACTAGTATACGGACAGGTGCTAAGTATGAAAGTACCTCAAAAATGAAAAGTATTTTAGAGCTTTCTAAAATACGAATCATTTGTTCTAATGTTCTTCTAGCCTTACATTCACAGAATATATTTCCAGTTTGTATGTAACAGACGTGTTTCTGATATCCTTGAATAGGG
This sequence comes from Rhinophrynus dorsalis, assembly GCA_037306005.1. Lineage (NCBI taxonomy): Eukaryota > Metazoa > Chordata > Amphibia > Anura > Rhinophrynidae > Rhinophrynus > Rhinophrynus dorsalis. The sequence continues at coordinate 348,094,322 of CM074724.1, read as the reverse complement.
ATGGGCGAAAGGTCCCTTTTTCGTTTTGCAGAAAACAGTTTTCCTCTTTCATGGAAATATCTGTGGCTAGAAAATACATTTAAAATGCCTGCCTTTTCACTGCTGCCAGTGAAATTCTCAGAGAACTTGGCAATATCTGCCTATGCTTTCTATGGCCGTGAGAATTCATGCTGCAAAACTAAAAACACCAAAACTTTCCACTGTGCTGTGAGGTTTTAGTTGGTAGAGTGAAACTAGAGGGCACATATAAAAATAGTTGTATTAATTACCACCTGTATTGCTGCTGATTCTTGCTGGAAAAAAAAAATAATAATTAAGAGACGTTGGAGGACATTGTTGCTAAAGTGGAAAAATTCATAATTGAAAGCAACCTCACAATCAGCAGGAGTGTAATGGTGGTGGTGGTAGTAGTGGGAGCCCAGCAAAATCAGATAGTACTTCTGCCACCACATCCTCAGGGACCAGGGGTAAGTTTCTAAAATGGGAACCTTTGATTTTCCCCAGGTGTCTGCACACCACCAAGAAAGAGGAAGAGTCTGGTGGTGATAGTGTAGCTTTCTTAGCTCGACAAACAAGTAGTGGCAGAGAGATCATTAGGTGATAGGTTTTACCACCAATAGTGACATTATGGTGTTTGCTAATTTTGTTCCCACTGAGTCATCTCTGCATCAAGTGTCACAGGATCAGTCTGGTGTGATCACCATGCCCATGGGTAGTAGTATTATAGAACCAGCAACGAAGGATGTTTTGGCAGCACAATTAAAAGGTTTACAGGGCTTTTCAGACTGGTGGCGCTTTGTTCCTGTATTGCAAAGATATGTGTACTTAAAGCAGATTAGAAGGACAAGCACACACCAAACCTGCTTTAAAGGATGTTTAAATTAAACATGGGCCTCAAGTATGACTTTTTTCAGTCCCACAGAATGATGTATTATCTGGGGCAAACATGAAGAAGGACTCTGTCTTAAGAATTCTTCTTCTACCAACCTCACTCCAGTCAAAGCTTCTAGTGTTGCAGGGTGGCCCGACATGTTGACAGAGCTATGCCATCATAGACAAGACACAGAATGCAAATAATTTGTGTACTATTTCTGAGTTTTGTGTTATGTCTTGTGTATTATGACATAGCTGGTACATCTCTGTTAACCTGCCAGGTGGCCTCACCAATGCTAGATGCTTTAACTGGAGCGTGGCTAGTAGTAGTAGGAAGAGGAGATTATTTAAATTAGTGTCTTGATACCTTGGCATATATTACTTCTTGTTTGACCTTGATAAAAGTCTCTCTTTAGGACTTTAATGTTGAACCACAGGCATATGTTTCAAGTATCTGGCCTTTAAAGCATATGTTTGATGTGTGCGTTTGTCCTTCTCATTTGTTTGGAGTAAAATGTGTTTGAGCCAGCATCAACGACTATATGGGACATTTTGTGATGGTTCTTACTAGTCTTAGTGTTGAGGGAATCAGCAGCACCACAACAAGCCACCACCACTTAAGTTGCATGAAGGCATCAGCCACCATAGTCCTCTATCACCCCTGAATTCATGGATGCAGGAATATTTTTCCATGGAGGCAGGGACTGTGCAGTTATCAACAACTGCAATGCACACTGAGTTTGAAAAGCTTGTAAAGATGGGGAAGGAGGGATCACACCTTGGCACAACACCTCTAATTAATCACATCCCTCATAACTGCACTGAGGTTTATGTTAACAATATCAAGCCATACCCCAGAAAATTAGGTGTTGTCATTGTGCTCCTTGTCCATCCCCAACAACTACTACTACGTGCCCCAAAATTCCACAATGAAATGCCTGTTCAAGCAAGCCTCCCAACCTAACCTAGTATGATGGCAGTATCCTAGAAGCATAGAATTTGAAGACTGATAAGGACCATTTTTCCTACTGTAAAAACCTCTGAGTTTATTTGGTCCTAGGTCTTGTCTTATGTTCAGGATAGCCTTATACCAATCCCATGCATGCTAAACTCCATCACTGTATTAACCTCTACCACTTCTGCTGGAAAGCTGTTCCACTTCTCTACCACTCTCTCGGGCACATTTAATGCTTGGGTCTGGGGTAAGGCTAGTAAGAGTATCTCAAGTGTCCCTCTGGCTTATTTCATGTTCTCTCCAGTACTGACATTGCCCGTACCACCAGCAGATGGAGATTCGGCATATATGAGACTATGGCAATATGTGTCTGCTTGGTGGAGTGTGATTGAAACTAATAAGATGCAGGGAAAAAGGGAACTTCTATGGGCTGTGCTTCCCCCACCCCACACACACACACCCATAGACTACACGTGACACATTGAAAGGAGGGTTAGTTATTTGTTTTTTCAATGCTTACTAACTTCTTTTTTTTTTTTTTTTTTTTCTTCTTATTCCTCCCCAAAGCCTGCCTTGCCATAGTAGGCTGTTCTAACAATTTTTGTAAACGTTTTGCCTTTAATATATAGTTTTTTGCAAACACTGACCGGTGCATCAGCCACTGTAATAATTTGTGTGATTTACTTTGCTGTAAACCATAGAGGACTTAAAAATGCTTGTTGGCTAACACTTATGGAAAAAACCTTTTTTAAAGTTCATTTTTATAAAGGGGCGTACCAATTGCTCTGCAAGTTTGGCTAAAAAAAAAAAAAAAAAAAAGTTTAAGGGCCTGCCTAAGTAAGTTTCTGATTAAACTGACAGTACACCTCCTGTCTTCCCTCCACCTTGTTACTGTAGGCTTGTTATTTTTGGAAAGTTATATCTGCTGTCTGTATTTTGACAAAATACATAACACTATTTTGATAGTGTAATTTTAAAATGAAAATAAGACAAATTAATACGACGAATTAGCATAATATAGTGGAAGGATCTCTGAGCCCCTCCTCCATAGTTTTGAAGATCATGTATTGATGACTCTAATCTGAATCAAAACACTCTTCCTCTTGACAGTGTATCTTTAAAATTATGTTAATAAAAACATGCACTGTGATGGACTTAAATTATAATAAACACCATTTAGCAATATAAAGGTTCAATCAAAAAGTTCTTTGTGTTTAAAGGGATAATAATGTCTACCATAAAGTAGCTCTCCGAGTCTTCTCTAGTGTAAAACTAACACATTGTTGCTATGTTAAATCACTTTCTTTGATGCAGTTCCAAAGATATAACATGTAAAAAGATCCTCCTTCTGGCCACCTCCCATTATAGCTGCAATCTGGTCCAGGGACTGGATGGATGCAGTGAGGGGCAAACTTCAATGAGTAAGTATAAGGAAAACCCTGCCCCTCCTTGATGAAGGAGGGCAGGATTTTCCTTTGCTTACTGAAGTTTGTCCCTCGCCACTCTCGATCTGGACAACTGATAGAGGCAGCGTGACATGGCCAGAAGGGGCGGGGTGGGAGGGGGGGATCAAAGTAAGTGATTTAACATAGCGCAATGTGTTAGTTTTACACTAGAGAAGACTCGGAGAGCAACTTTATGCTTTTAAGCTCTCCCCTTCCTCCCTTCACACAACACTTCCTGCACCGCAACTATTCAGAGAACAGCTGGCTACCACCAACTTTCAACAGCTTTCTCTCCCAAACAGACTTGACTATATGAGGTAAGCCGACACCCCCTTTTATACTGGAAAGTTATCACGCTGGGAATTCACAGAGTGTGGTGGAGGGGGTATTTCATTATATTTGTTTTATTTATTTTTTAAACACAATAAAAAAATCAATTGAAAATCTGTACTTTTCCTCAAGTATTCCAGTGGAAGGTGGGAAGTGCCATTTTTATTTTTTTTATTTTTATTTTTTTTTTTGCATGTTTCACTTTTGTGTCAAACCTTTTCGTCCATCCCTGTCCTTGAAATCTAGATCAATATCATTGTATTGTTAAGAGCTAGATAAACCTCTTCTTTCTGTTTTAGAAGAAATGCCTAGGAACTTGTAGACTTGAAAGCGATTTTTGTTATTTATTGTGTAGTAGACCTTTTTATTGGTGTCAAGATCTTGTAAGTTTTACTGTATGACAGTAAACCTGTTAAAATATAATATCTAACCTCCATTTATAGTGCAGTAGTATTCTTAAAATGTAAAGCTAATAAGTATTTCAATTCTCAATGTTTTTATGACATCTCCTTTGCAAATTGGTCTATGAAAAGTACTGGACTAAAGACCATGAGAGATTTGTAATCTGCTGAGTTAAGAATACTGGACTTTGAAGACTGTGAGGGGTTTTCTTGATTTTACAAAATTAGAAATGTGTGCCCACCCAATGAAATGTGGTTAACACTAATTATTATATGATGGAGGCAATGCTATATGCATAGACATAATCTTCAGTGGACATAGCTGCAGGATACAGGAAGTGACGTTATGGAGAGGTTTATAGATGACATCCTGTTTGGTCCTGGAGAAACGTGTTTACACAAGCTCATAGATTCTTTTAAATAATTGCAAGAGTTTCCAGGTTCTATGCCTATGTTGAAAAACACTAAAGATAATACAAATGCAATTCTTTTTAATATAATCCTTTTTAACAACCCTAAAGAACTTTCAAGTGGATTGAGCCTTTGAATTGGCCAGATATGAGGCCTGTGGACTTGAAAAACTGGATGTTTTACTGTCTGCAAAAGGCGGATAAGGCGTCCAGTTTGGCATTGCTATCATTTTTGATTGTGTATATTTGTCAGACTAAATGACAGGATTAGCATTTCTGTCTAAGGGGCTTGTCAGAAGAACATGAGCAATTCGGGAGCATACCAACTACATCACTGGATAAGCAATTGTGATTTATGTTAATTTAGCTTTTAACACCTTAAATGCTTGAGGCCTTCCATGGTTTCCAAACCAACTGCACCATTATTGTCATAGTTCCCAAACTTTCACTTTACATGAACCTTTTAAATTCCTGAATGCTAGAGGACACACTCATTGCTCTACATTGGGATGGGGGCTACTTTAGCATTCAAGAGGTTAAATACACATTTAAGTTCATGAGACTACTACCTCTTCTCCCCCCCTCCCCCGGTTTTCACTGATGTAGTTGGCTTGCTTAGGAATTGCTCATTTTTGTTTTCTGAATAAGCCCTAAATCGTAGATCAAGCATCTTCCAATTTAGTTTTATTTTTCCATAAACTGATCACACCTCCATCCAACAAACACGATGCACTGCCATTTTTGTATATGATATTCCAGACCACTTGGAATGTATGAGTCACTTCACCTGTGAGAGAAAAAAAAAAAAAACCGACAGTACTTTATTCTGTATTTTTATATAATTGTATTGGTGTTTCAATTGAACCACTGGGTTCCAAACTGTCTTTAGTAGCAACCCAGATTCAGGGAAAGTGAGCTGGCTTTAATATTATGATGTATATGAGATGTGGAAATTATACTATATTCTTTTCTGTTTAATGTTGCACTAAGTATATACATACATATGAAGATTTCCTTCTGGACGTCTACTCAAGTGTTTCCTCCACTACTGTTAATGTTGGGAAATGGGCCATCTATGTTTTGAGTATCTTTATATAAAACAGCCTTTCAGGGTTTGCTGAATATACAATTTCATGTGAATTATTCTTAAACATTATGTGAATGATAATGTAGATTCTGGATGCTGATGTACTATTTACAGCAGGTCTCATATTGGTATGATATCTTTTTTTTTTTTTTTTTTTTTTTTTTATATGAACATTTAAACATTTTGTGATGAAAAATGTTCTAGAGCTTTTCCTTCTGAGAGAAAAGGGACACTTGCAATGCTGGAGATTTTTAATTTAAAGCGGAACTACCCCCATCTTAAACTTTGTGGCAAATAATTACCCATCTGGCGACTAGCTGCTCAGTAGCGCTAGTCGCCAGCATAATTACCTGGTTAATGAGAGTTATATCCTGCTCAGGGCTGACAGGCAGTAGAGCGCGCAGACCTCTCTCCATAGTGATGTCTCCGCGCCTGCACTCAGTCCCTTTTGGAGCCAGACAGCTCCTAGCAATGCCTCCTAGAGCAGGCTGGGACTGACAGCACAGACGTCACTATGGAAAGATGCCTGTGCTCTTTACTGCCTGTCAGCCTCGGAGCAGGGTATAATTCTCATTAACCAGGTAATTATTCTGGCGATGGGTTATAGTTCCGCTTTAAAACTGTTTGGAATTAAGCCCAAACTTTTTTTTTTCTCTTAATTCTTAAAATATATATATATATATATATATATATATATATATATATATATATATATATATATATATATATATATATATATATATATATATATAATTTTTTTTTTGTTTGTTTTTTTTTTTAAACTGCAACTTTCTGTTTTGATCATCAGGTGGTGCTTTTAATGATAATTTAGTATGGAGAGTAATGATCTGTGACTGAATCTCTGCTGCAGTGTACATTAGAAAAGTAAAATTACAATTTGGACACCAATTGGTTCTGTTGCTAATTGTTTAATGAAAATATTTTTAGAACTATAATAACCTTTGAATGAAAAATCTCCCATTAGTGTGAGCGCAAAACAAACTATACTGCTCCCTTTAACCACTTGAGTGCCAGAGGGGTACAGAATGCATTACTTTGCAATGCATTCCATACTCCTCTGGCACTCAGGGTGTTGAACACTTCACAATATGGTGGCTATGGTATTTTTCCCAGTATGAAGAATGGTGTGAACCTAAATATATTGTGCATTTATGAAATCTGTTTTTATGTACATCATTAAATCCTCATACAGTTCACCTATAGTGACATAAAGTTAAATAACAAACCGTTGAACATACTTCTTGTGTTCATACTGTTGAATTTACTTAGAACATTTGCAGGGCACGCCACACTTTTAGTTACTCTAAAATGTTTCTCCATATTATCCCTTCAGTTGCATTAGTGGAGCAATATTTGTAGGCAAATGGCACTTGCAGTGAAGTTATAAAAGTTATTACATTCAATACATATATGGGATAAATCAAAGAAATCCTTTAACCTAAAGTGGTGTAATGCTGGAGAAAACAGTCTGCATCTTATAAATCCCCACTGATTAAAACAATATTTTTTGAGAGGTAATGATGCCCTGTGTTTGTTTGTTTGGTTTTTTTTTTTTTTAAATATTTTCTCATTTGAATGCTTGGTAGATCTACTGTCCGCCAGCACAGTACTTGCCATGGCAACCCTACCCAGCAATCATGAGACTACAACAGACTCTTATAAGGAAGTGTCTGAACAGGCATATTTCTTGCTATAGTTAACATGGCAACTCCAGCACTCGTTCTTCCAGGTTAGCCCATTTAAATTCGAAGGGGCAGTTGCCAAGTAAAGGTGAGGAGGGAAGTTAATAAAAACTAGCTGACAAAATATATTTTTATGAGTATGACCGAGGTCCATCATAATCTTAAGTGGCAAACTGTAGAATTACAAGATATTTAACATAAGCATTGCTACGTCGTTCACCCCCTTTAAATGTTTTACAAGTCTCCAACTCATTGCAAAGCCCTTTTGACATCATTGAGACATTTATATTTCACCTAATACTTTATTGGGTTGCTCCAGAAATTATCTTTTGCTTTTTGTCTAAGGTCCTTCATGTCCATAATATTTCAGGTTCTAGAATTTGACAGGTGTTGGAAATGTGGAAAATGACCTTGGCAAAAGTACATTTACCAGTCAGTACTTTGTGTTCAGTGTGTTCCTACCCAGTGTATGGTATGTAGAAAGCACTTGTGGTTCTACATCAGTTTTTGGTGCTGGCCCATTTACAAGATAAGTAATCAGAGTAACTACTGAGGCTATATTCAAATGGCTGGGAGATAAGGGGTCACTTAACTAAAAGAAACGTGGAATAATTCTGGGGAAAATCAGCTAATCTCAAAGGTATGGAACTCCAGGTAAGTTATACAGTTGTTTTCAGTGGTATCCACTTTTCAACAGTGCAAAATCAAAATGTTCGGTCAAGGAGTCACAGCAAGCAGTGGACTGACACGCCACAGCTTTTTGTTTATAAATGCAAGAATACTGCTTCACCAGCATCTGCCCGCCAAATGTAGCACATTTATTATTCACACCTAGAACCTATAGGCAAGATCTGTTGAAACAGAAAACAAAGGACAACACTTGTGAACACCTTACTTTTTAACACATTGTCCTTCATTGTAGGTACATTCTACTTTCATCCAGTATGGAACACAGGTACCATGGTGGTTGAGCTTCTCCACTGGAAGGTAGAACACAATCAAAAAGATAAGGTCTTGTGGGTAGAGACCCCCCTCGCCCTCTACAGGCCAACCATACCTTGCCTCCAGTTATGATGTGTTCTTCAGAGTATAAGGAAAGCTTAGAACATTTTTCTTTTAGTTTTCTTTATTATTTTTCTTTAGATATGGAGCTGTTACAATTTCCCCATTAGGAGGGTTACCATTAATGTGCCTCCCCTGTAGTGGACTGACCAGTGTGCAGGTGATGTGTGGACCCTTGCAGCCCTGTGGAGAGAGGGCTCTGCTTCCTCCACAATGGTAACCTGAAAAATGGCGAGTAACCCTTTGAGTGCCTTGATCCCTACTTGTACCTCTCTACAAGGGTTTTTCATCTGAGCCTTGAGACACTTGAATTCATGTTGGGTATTTTATTATGTAGAATCGATGTATACATTGTGACTAGTTAACCCCTTCCCTGCTGTTTTCTACAGGCTCGGGGCGCTTCCTAGGCTTTTCCCTTTAGGGGTCTGTCTAATTCTTACCCCACCCCCTCTGTTCCCTGGGGTTATTGGGTGTTTTGGGGTACCTTCAAAATTGTCAGTTTTTATGGGACATACAGAAGTCAGAGTGAGCTCTTTCTTCTTGTCTCCTCATGTCCTTTCATCCTGTTCACGTCCTGAGTATTGTCTTGTGGTCTGCGGGCGGACTTGTACCCTAGAATGTAGAAGAAAACCAACAAGAGAAAAATAGAGAAGGTGCTCGTAGGGTTCATATGTCTTTACTGAACAATAATCCAAAATTCAACGAAGTATACAAGTCACATTTACAAGTTGCTCAGTATGTAAGTGGGGGGGATATTTCACTGCCCTCCACACACGTTTATTCTTGATCAGCTGCTCCCCAGGATGGTACCCCTCAACGAAGGAAGGAAGAAACACAGGAAAAGCGAAAAAACAGGAGGGGGCGCTTTCTATTCAAATCCTTAACATTTGGAATTGTGTAAGTTACTCTTATAATCACAGGTGATGACCCCTTGTTGTTAGATATACAACCTGTCAATGGCAACAGGGGTATGAACCTGCCCATGTACAGGCACTCCAAGGGTTAACTCCAAACTTTCCAGGAATAAAATTCTAGCAATCAGCACATGTAATCCAAATAGGTTTAATGATGAAAATGTTTAAAATGTATAAGAATACACCAACACGTTTCTGGATCAATAGCACCTTTCTTCAGGGTGTCGGATACTATAGAGAGCCATCTGCCACACAGCTACGGTCTTATCTCCATTGTCTACAAATTAATCAACCAATCCCACTAAACGGCTGGGTCAACATATTTTAACAATTCCTAGTCTATACATAGCGGCTCTCTTAGTCTCCCAACATCCAAATTCATCATATCTGATAGAAACAGGCATATTGATATAAAATAAATAAGGCTGACCGCTACATAAAGTGAAGAAAAGGAAATAAAAAAAACGTCCTTAAGAGTTGAATTTTTTCTGAGATGAACCGCAATCCTTGCTGTATAATTAATTATTTTTGATGATATACTCTTAAATGTCTTTAGCAGCTGTTGTCAAATTTGTATATCCCTGAAATGGACACTCTATCTACATGCAGGCATAGAGAAATTAATTTGGTGTCAGTTTTTGATGAAGATCAAGACTCCATTTTGGAGGAAGACCTAGATCTTACTCTAACTTTTCAAAATTTAGAGAAACTGTTGCATAACGAACTGAAAACATGGTGGGCTATGGTAACCTTGGAGAAGTATCTACAATTAAATATTGTTCCAAGGGGACGTAGGTTAATTAAACATCCCACATTTGAGTATCCTTTAGTTGAGTTTAGATTGAAGTAGAATAGAATGTTCTATGGCATTAATGTCCCTAATTGTAGAAAAACATGACTAAATTAATCCAAATTAATTATGAAGTGTAGGAGATTCAAACAACAATCATTTAGGGAATTAGAAGATTATGAACCGTCAAAACTAAAAAGGATTATAGCTCAAAAAGGAGATGAACTGGGCAAAAAGTGAGGACAAGAGAGACAATTTAGAGGTTAATAAAGAAAACTCACAATTTTTAAGTGAAATAAGTCAATAAGAGCAAATAAATGAAAAAATACGAATTGAATAGAGGTAATTTGGGGAGTGTGATTAATCAAGAACAATTAAATAATCAGAAGAAAGAGGAAAGAATAAAATTAAAAAATGGACAACATGAAATTAGTAATAGAAATGGATATCAACAATCTAATCAATATAATTATCAAAAAAGAGGACGCAGGCAGATTGATAGAAATTATCATATTGATGAATTTTTCCACCAAAATAGTTATGCTTCATTAGATTTTAATGATAGAGGTCCTAATTCCCCTTTTTCTTATATCAAAGGAGGTACAGGAACCCGAGACAAAAATCCAAAATCACAATTGAAGAAACAGGGACAAAAGATCTGTGTTTTTAAGAGAGCAAGGAGAAGGAAGAGAGGGGGTAAGAGAACCAAACAATGTGTACAGATGGAGGATATAAAAATATTTAACCTGAATGATGTGACAATAACGAGAGAACAAGTAAATATTTTGAAGAAAGGACTGAAATTTGCCCCTACAAAAAGAAAAAAATAAATGTAATACTTATATTGATATTAACATATTTGTGAGGAGGCTTCAACTTAAAAAATACTTTTTAAATGGAGATACTGCTATAATTTCTCATTTTAATAATGGTTTTAAACATACAGAATGTCGTAACAGATAAACGTTTAATCCACATAATAGCTCTAGTAGCTATATGGAGAGTTAAAAAATTGGTCTTAGATGATATAGAAAAATTAGAAATAAAGAAAACTAAACAAAATGTAACAAACAAGGAAAGGAATTCTATTAAAGAATTCGAAAGTTATGAGAATTTGGTAATTAAACCCGCTGATAAAGGGGGTGGTATTGTACTGATGAATAAAGCAATATATGTTACTAAAATGTTATGACAAGTACAAGATCCCATGGTTTATAAAAAATTGAAAGGAGATCTCACTAAAGTTTATAAAAAAGAATTAGAAAAACGTTTAAAGGAAAGTAAAGATGAAGGGATCTTAAATGATTATGAATATGAGTATTTAAATATCCAAAACACTAGGATTCTGGTATTTTATACTTTACCAAAAGTTCATAAAGATCTAAAAAAAAAAAAAAAAAAAAAACCCCGTGAAGACCTATTGTGTCAGGGATAAATTCCCTGACCACTAACCTTTCACATTATGTATATAATTTTTTTTTTTTTTTTTACAGGATGTAGTAATGGAGGTACCATCATATTTGAGATACACAGCGGCAACTATATAGTGCCTAAGTACAACTGAGTGGCAGGAAGATTATTTTTTAATTACATCAGATGTAACCTCACTATACACCGTAATATATTTCAACTGGGAATACAGGCAGTAAAAAATGCACTGGAAAGTAAGGCAAATTATGTGAGACCCAACTAGATTTTATTATCAAATGCGTATCATTTATTTTAATGAAAAACTATTTTTGGGTGGAAGTAAATTATTATTTGCAGTTACTTGGAACAGCTATGGGTAGTAAATTTGCCCCAAGTTATGCTAATATTTTTATGGGTTAATGGGAACAAATATATATTAATCAAACTACCAGTGAGACTGCAGGAGTTGTTTTATGGAAATGCTAAATCGACAACTGTATGTATATTTGGAAGGGGACAGAAACATCAGTAAAGTCTTTTTTAGATTCCCTAAATAAGAACCCTATGGGTCTTAAATTTACATTCATTCATAGCAAAAACCGTATTAATTTTTTAGATTTAACAATATATGTGGAAGATAAACAGATTAAAACTTGTACCTTAAAAAAAAAAACCCACTGATTCAAATGGCTATATCAATCCGAAAAGTTACCATTTTAGACCTTGGGTTCGATATATACCAAGGGGTGAATATAAACGGATAAAAATAAATTGTTCAGATAAAAAAGTTTGTGAGCAACACATTTTTTAAACGGAAAAAAATTTTTATATAAAGGTTATGATAAAAGAGTCCTGGAAAAGGCAAGACAAGATATTTTAGAAGATGAGGGAGACATAAATTCAGGCCAAAAGAACAAAGTAAAAAACCTGAATTGATGTATCCTCCATTGGTCACGCACAGGGCCGGCGCTACCATTAAGGCAGCACAGGCAGCTGCCTTAGGGCGCCGCATCGGAGGGGCGCCGGAAAGGGAGAAGCTGAGAAATATTTTTTATTTTTTTTTATTTTTTTTAACTATATCTGCCACGAGGGAGCGCTCGTTTACACGACCAAGCGCTCCCTCGCGGCGTCTATGGGACGCTCACAACGCAGAGCGACCCAGGCTCTGTAGTAATACAGAGCGCTGGGAGATGACATCATCTCCCAGCGCTCTGCATTACTGAGAACAGCGCTGGGAGGCTGAGCTCTGTGCCGAAGGAGGCACAGAGCTCTCTTAGAGCTAGACCACCAGGGACTCAAGGTAGGGAGCATTGTGGAAATGAAGGGGCATAAAGGAAGGAGCAATGTGGAGCTGAGGGGGCATTATGGAAGGGGCAGATGAAGGGGCATTATGGAAGGGCAGTGTGGAGCTGAAGGGGCATAAAGGAAGGGGCAATGTGGAGCTGAGGGGGCATTATGGAAGGGGCAGATGAAGGGGCATTATGGAAGGGCAGTGTGTAGCTGAAGGGGCATAAAGGAAGGAGCAGTGTGGAGCTGAGGGGGCATTATGGAAGGGGCATTATGGAAGGGCAGTGTGGAGCTGAAGGGGCATAAAGGAAGGGGCAATGTGGAGCTGAGGGGGCATTATGGAAGGGGCAGATGAAGGGGCATTATGGAAGGGCAGTGTGTAGCTGAAGGGGCATAAAGGAAGGAGCAGTGTGGAGCTGAGGGGGCATTATGGAAGGGGCAGATGAAGGGGCATTATGGAAGGGCAGTGTGGAGCTGAAGGGGCATAAAGGAAGGAGCAATGTGGAGATGAAGGGGCATAAAGGAGGGAGCTGAGGGGGCATTATGGAAGGGGCAGATGAAGGGGCATTATGGAAGGGCAATGTGGAGATGAAGGGGCATAAAGGAAGGAGCAATGTGGAGATGAAGGGGCATAAAGGAGGGAGCAATGTGGAGATGAAGGGGCATAAAGGAGGGAGCTGAGGGGGCATTATGGAAGGGGCAGATGAAGGGGCATTATGGAAGGGCAATGTGGAGATGAAGGGGCATAAAGGAGGGAGCTGAGGGGGCATTATGGAAGGGGCAGATGAAGGGGCATTATGGAAGGGCAATGTGGAGATGAAGGGGCATAAAGGAAGGAGCAATGTGGAGATGAAGGGGCATTATGGAAGGGCAATGTGGAGATGAAGGGGCACAAAGGAAGGAGCAATGTGGAGATGAAGGGGCATTATGGAAGGGCAATGTGGAGATGAAGGGGCACAAAGGAAGGAGCAATGTGGAGATGAAGGGGCATTGTGGAAGGGGCAATGCTGAGATGAAGGGGGCATTGTGGAAGGTGCAATGTGGAGATGAAGGGAGCATTGTGGAGGTGAATATGTGGGCGGGGGCAGGGGACTGTGGTAAGGTCAGGGGGGGCAGGTGGATCGTGTCGGGGGGGGCATCAAAATGCACCTTCGCCTGTGTATATAAAAATCCTTGCACCGGCCCTGGTCACGCAATATAGTGAGGACTACAGAGAGATAGAAAATACCTTAAAAAATTTTTGGCCTGTTCTTTTAAAGGATGAAGACCTAAAAAAAAGTTGTTACCTCCCAAAACTAGAATCATTTATAAAAAGATCTAATGGTCTTAAGCAACGTTTGGTATCTAGTTTTAATAATCCCAAGACATCGTTTTTTAGACAGGACTTGAAAGGTTTTTATAAGTGTAGAAGATGTATAGCATGTAAAACTTGTAGTGATAAAACTAGAACTGTGAGTAAGTTTAAATCAAATTCCACAGGGACAGTTTTTTATGTGTAAGAGTGAAAATATTGTGTATATACTTGAATGCCCCTGTGGCCTACATTATGTGGGACGAACTGTTAGGTGTTTCCACATATGTGTGGGAGAACATATTAGAAATATCAAAAAAGTATTAGAAACTCTGCGTATCAGAACATTTTTTTAAAACACCATAAAAAGGACCCTACTGGTTTAAAATACAATATTATTGATCAATTAGCCACTCAATGGAGAGGAGGTGTTATAATCAAACTCGTCTCTAGGAAAGAAACAGAGTGGATTTATATATTAAAAACTTTGGCTCCTTTAGGTCTGAATATTATGATCTTAATTGTTTTATAAGGGATTGACCATATCTGTTTTTATTCATTATTTATCATTTTTATTCTTATTTTTATTGTTCTTTATAATTTATATGTTACAAATGTATTAATACTTAATATTTATAATGAGCTTTTATATAGGTGCATATGGACTATTTTATCTCTGTTTATTCATATTTATTTGTTTGTAGCATAAAGTTGCAATATTTTTAACAAAAAGCAACCTGAGGGTTAATTGGACAAAAGAGGATATAACGTCACTTAGGTGTTTTTAGGTATAAATTGAAATATTTTTGCACCCATTTCTTGATGGCCCCTGATGAAGTGTTGGCAGCACGAAAAGCGTTGGGCCTTTTGATAGTGTATTTAGAGATAGTCCAAATTTGTGTGGTCCATAATCCTATCCAAAAACTATATTGGATGTAGCGGATATGCGGTGGTCGGACACCAGTTGAGCTACACACTATATAGTATTTTTCGTTTTCCTCTGGGACTTTGTTCCGCAGCATTGATGGAATCTTCTGTTTTTATTTAGTCAGCAGATTGAGTTTGTGACTACGATATAATTTGTTTGTAATAAAGATTTTGCATTGAAACATGCATATCGATATTACCTCCATTTCAGATGTCAAGGTTTTTCTTCAAGTGGTGCCTCATGCCTTCCCTGCCTTTAAGGCTCCTACTCCTCCTTGGGGCCACAATCTGGTTTTGAGAGTGTTGCAGAGGCCTCCTTTTGAGGCCCTTGCTTCCGTTTCTTTGTGTCAACTGATGCTTAATATGGCTTTTCTCCTGGTTGTTTTCTCAGTCTGCAGGGTTGCTGAACTTGTAGGCTTGGTCTTGCAAGCCTCCTTTCCTGGCCTTTCACAAGGATAAGGCGCTGCTTAGGTCCTCTCAGGAATTTCTTCCTAAGGTGGCTTCTGAGTTCCACATCAATCAAGAAATTGTGGTGCCTTAATTTTGTCCTGACCCGAAATCTGACAAGAAGAAGGATCTCCAATAGGATTTTAGTGTTCTTACCTGTTGACTCCTTTTCTTTATAGCCCATACGGAACACAGGTCTCCCATCCCAAAAGGGAGCTCTGTTTAGCCTTGCCTGTGTAGGGTTGCAGAGTCCTGAGAATCTTTTTTTTTTTTCTGACTGATTTCCTCCTTCTTCTCTTGTTCACCTAGTTAGTGTGGCTAAAGGTCAAATTCATACTTGAGGCGGAGCAAGGATTGAGCTAGAGGTGTAGCTGGGAGTCTCCAACCACAAGACTCTGTCTTTTGAGATGTGTCCAGCCCTCCAGAAGGAGGGACTTAACCCCATGGTACATGTGTTCCAAATGGTCTATAGAGAAAAGGATTTAACAGGCAAGAACACTAATACCTTATTTTGATGACAATATAAGGTGACTAATAGGGCTAGATGTGCATGTGGGGGAAAAGCTGCCTCAGATCTAGTATATTGGAATAGACAGCAGTCTTATGCAGGAATTAAAGAAAGATGATCAGCACCAGTTTTATGCAGGAATTAAAGAATGATTGGTCGCATGTGGATAAAATTTTTTTTATTAAAACCTATATTAAAAACCTACTTCATGAGTTTCAGGATTAAACTTATCAAGACATCTAGGCTTTAAATAAAAACTAGGCTTTAAATAAAAACTATTTTATCCACATCAAACAGATCACCATACTTTTAGTTCCTATATAAGACTGTTGTCAATTTTGAAAAGTTGCCACAGATTATCTGAGCAGGAGCAAGTTTTCTTCTAGAATGATACCGGCTGTGTCCGCTGTTTAACGGCAAACATTCAGATGTGGCTCAAATTTATGTTTACACACACTTTAGGATTTTCTGCCCATAGTAAGGTAAGAGGTGGAAGTTGTTATTAGGATGTATTTGATCTAATTTCAGTACTAAATACTGGCGGTAGACTCAACTGACATATTCTGCTTGTGTGATTTTGGAAGAGTCTAGAATTGCTGGGACAGCTCATCTGATGCCCAGTGTTTTCCAAGTGCAGTCTTGCTGAGCAGCTTTCTGGTTTTGACTAGTGTCTTCATACCTGGAGTGGAGAGTCGGTGTGGTCGTCTACAGGAATTTCCATATACAGAGTGCGTTTTGGTGGGCAAGTTGCCCTCTAGTATTCAAGAAATCACAAACACAATTTAAATCAATGGGAATTTTTATTTCATTTTATTCCTCCACTTTTAATTTCTGCATAATGCACTAAGACTTGTTTATGTTTACAGTAGTTGCAGGGTTTTTTTATTTTCTCCCACGTTTCCATCTTTGGTTGTATGTTTAGAATATTATACACCAAAGATGAACTTAATTAAGGAGTGGCCGCCAGCCACTATCTCACTGCTGCTAAATGGCTATAACTCCCATCATCCTCATCCAGGAACAAACTAGAAAATGTGTTTGTAATTTTCAGACAAAATTTAGAGGTCCCAATGCTGGTTTTTGGGATTTCCTTGATTTTGTAATGGTGATCGTTATCTGTTCACTAGTATTGAATAAAATACTGTGCAAAATCGTGGATGCCCCTAAAACCTGCTGTCGTGACACAAAGGGTTTGCTTCTATTCCCCCTGCTATTTTTAAAAACTGGTGAAGGTGGTATTGACAGCTCAATTTGCTGTTCTATTAACTGCACTGTTAACCACCACCATGCAAAAATGTCAACCTGGCAAAAAATTTGCTCCCATTGGACACCACATAAAACAAGTAGAATTTGGTATTCTATTCCATGCAGTGGGATTGCCGCTTGTTAAAGGGATAGTAATACTTCGTTTTAACTTTATTTTATTTTGTAGGCATTAAAAAACATGAAGAATGATATAAGTCTTATCTCTCAAACCTTTATGGTTTAAAAGATATTCACAAGCAAAGTTTCCCCCTCCCGCCCCTTTTTCCTAGTGTAAGCCATCTCTTCTCAGATGTGAATCTGGTTGTAAGACCAGACAGATAACAGCAGGGGACAATCTTCTTTGTATGAAAAGAATGAAAGCCCTTCCCCCTTGACAAGTTTTTCAGGTTTTTCCCTTATCTTAATTGAAGATTGTCCCTCTCTGCAGTCTACCTGGGCACCTCCCTTCTCCCTTGTGAATATCTCTTAAACCATAAAGGTTTGAGAGATAAAACTTATATCGTGCTTCATGCTTTTTTAATGCCTACAAAATAAAATAAAGATAAAACGATGTATTACTATCCCTTTAAGGGCTGCACTTTTTATGGCACAAAAACTGCTGTGTGACAAGGAGGTGCAGAGTCCCAAATGTGCGGTGAAAACCACCAGTGTGTGTTAGAAAACTGGTTTCCAAAACACTTGCTCAAAAACAAAAGAAGATTAACCCAATGCATGCCAATGGGGTATGCAACGCATTCTACAACATTGCATACCCCACTAGAACTCATAGGGTTAATCTCCCAAGAGTTAACACGTCATGCAAAATAAAAACTGACCTGTAATCCTGTTGTCCAACGGGGTGCTCAGCACTGTGGGCAGCTACTGGCCATCTTCCTCTTTAATCTTCTCTCTTCTCTTCAGTAAAATATCATAATAATCCAGTTAGATTGCATTGTGAAATAAAATAATGGCCCCAAGAAATGCCACAGTTAACCCTTTGAGTGCAGAAGACACTTTACTTTGAAAGGAGATGCCGCAATTCTTTTAAACATTTGAGTGCCGCAGGGATACCCATCCGGCACTCAAAGGGGTTAACTGTGGCATCTCTTGGGGCCATTCTTTTATTTCACAATGCAATCTAATTGGATTATTTTTTGTATTTATTTTTTTATTTACAAGATTTTATAGAAGAGAGAAAATTGAAGAAGATGGACAATTTGCTCCAGTATTGCACTACTTTGTCATTAAATATAAGGCCCTAGGCAACAAAATTGCCTATAGATTCTGATGGCATTTTTAACCATTTGCATGCCGGTGAAGTCTTCAGCAACAAGAACTTTGCAGAATTGTGTTACTTTAATGATTTGACTCGAGTGCAAGAGAGGTGGGCAATGCATTGCAGAGCATGCAGGATTAAATATTTTACTTTTAGTAATATAAATGCCCATGATTTTGAGTTAATGATTTGACTCTTTGTACACCAGTACAAAAAATGTATATTTTATATATTATATTGTGGGTTCATGTCTGCTTTAGATGTTCAAAAATAACAGCTAGAACAGTGCTTTCTGGAGCTCAGTGCTGCCCATCCTCCATATCGACCTCACCAAGTGATCAAAAGATATAGTCTGCCTTGTAAGTCTATGCACAATGCATATCAGAGCACAGAAACAGAGAACCAGTAGGAGTAGCAAATGCAAACGTGCTGTCCCTTCTCCTTGAATCTTCTACTTTAAGAACAACTTCCCCCAGCTTGAGTAAACGGCAATGGATCAGGCGAAAGGAAGCTTTGAAATTTAGATTATTTGAGGACTATTATGTCCTGCAGGTCTGCACAAGCCTTCTTGTTTGCGGGCCCCATTTGGTAGTGGATCCAGTAACATGCACTGACTGCAGCACCAGTAGTCCCACCCCTTCTATAGATTTCAGTACATTTGAAGTGGTGAAAATGTAAAAATAAAACAAAACAACTTTTTTCCTTTAGTACTGCCTTCTGGAAACATTTGTGCACACCAGGCTATGGGTAGAAAGTTAACCAGATCAAAGTGATACTTTATTTGATGTGGTTGTTATCTTCCAAATGTTATTCTTGTTGTATTGTTGGAAATTCTGTGGTTTTCAACAATTTGAGTACCTTTGAAGGGGTGGGAATATGAAAACATTGTTTTATTCCTTTAGTACCATTATGTGTAAATATTTGTGCACACCAGGCCTGGGATAGAAATGCAAGTGACCCCTCTAAGTGCAGTAATATATCTACTTTCAAAAAATGTATTCTGTTAAGGAGTTATTTTGATGTTATGGAGAAATTATTCATTCACAGTGTGTGCATTTTGGTTGTCTATGTAAAAATGTCTGTGCAAATTCTTTTATCTGCTGTTACCAGTTTGGGGCCCCAGGGAATGACAAACACTTATGCACCTATAAATATTCAGTATCAGTGTACTCAGGAGAGATGTAGGAGGCAAATACAGTCAAGTTGATGCCTTTATTGGCTGACTAAGCAGATTTAGAATGCAAGCTTTCAAGGCATTTTAGGTCTCTTCCTCAGGCATTGTATACAGATAAATATGAAAACATCTCTCTTAAATACAAATACAAATCAGATAAGAGAGCTCAGTCTAGACCCAGGTTGTTTGATCAGTCAATGATAGAGGAGTGTGATGTAAATTGCAGTCTTCCTCTAGAAGAGTCAAATGTATTTACTCTCCCAGTGGGACTGTTGTAAAGGTTAATCCACAATGTGATAATGTGACAGAAATTCTCTGTCCCTGTTCATGCCATTGTTTAAAGCATTAAACTGGAGCATTAATTGAACCTCCAACATTTTTCTGTCCTTCTGAGTGCGCAACAGTCACATCAATACAGTCAGTTTAATTTCTGTCCCATTATCATTTTGTAGATTAGTCTTTACAACAGTACCATGTGATACAAAATTTACTTCCCCTGAGGCACAGTGATAAAACTGAGTTTGTTATGAAAATAAATATGTTTTCCGTAGATAACTAGAAAGTTACCTTCCAGGATCTTATTATCTAAACAGATGGCCTTCCTGAGGGCAAAATTCCCCAAAAACCTCTGGCATTCAAAGGGTCAATGCTGAGCTACCAGTGGAGCCCATCTAAAGATCTGTTGAGTATATTCTAACAATCTCAGACTGATGGAAGAGTGGCATTTGGTCAGGCTGGAACTAGCTCCAGCTTCTTCCAGCAGAGCACAGTTGAGCAACCTTTGGCTCTCTTCATGTAGGGATGATGGGAGTAGTAGTGTCCCAAAAACCACAGGACCAAAGATTACCTCTTCCTGCATTAGTATGTCTGTGTCTCACTAATTAAGTGTTTTTATATTTCCCTCGATTATTTTATTTTATTTTTTCTTCCAATCCTATTCATCATAATGAACCAAAAGTATCAAATGAGCTACTGTTATGTTTAACCCTCTCCCCTGTCCACTGTAAGGTGACCAGATTTTTAGAATGAAATCCGGTAACTGTTTTTTTTCCTCCACTCCCTGGTCACAAACTATCCACGTCCACACGCTGTCCACACTCTGTCCGCCCTCACACCCTGTTCACCCTCCACACACTGCCCACATTGCCTACCTCCACATACTGTCCACCTCCACACTCTGTCTACCCCATCCTCCCCTCCACAAACTGCCCACCTTGTCCTCCTCCACACACTGTCCATCTCCACATTGTCCATCTCAACACTGCCCAAATTGCCTACCCCCACACACTGTCCACCTCCACACTGCCCACCCTATCCTCCTCTACACACTGTCCACATTGCCCACACTGTCCAACTCCACAACGTACCTCAAGTAACTAGCCCTAGATCAAGCTGCTGCAGCATTTTGATAGAGTATGATAGTCTTGAATTCAATTGTTCTACTACTGAAGGGCTGAATGACTTCTGTGGACAGTATAGAGGGGCAACCTATAGCTTCTAGCTATTGTTGGACTGCATGTCCCATCATCCTCAGTCAGCCAATAACTGCGTGAGTATGATGAGATTTGCAGTCTACAGCTGAAGAGCCACATGTTACCCACCATACCATGGGTATACACCAGTGGTTCTCAACCTGAGCCCTCAGTGGCTACTAACAGGCCAGGATTTGAGAATTTCCTTTTAAGAACACAGGTGAGTTAATAAATATGAATGAGCCTCTGATCAACACACTTGTGTTCTAGCAGGGAAATTCCTAAGTCCTGGCCTGTTTGTGGCCACTGAGGGCACGGGTTGAGAACCTCTGGTATACACAATTACAGCTTTTAATGGTTTACTTCACGCTTTATTTGCCAGGGAATAGGGACCATCACATGCTCTACTAGGCAGAATGGGAAGGAGTAGGACTGTCCAGTGCATTTTAATTTTTCTTACTTGCATTATCTGTTTGCTCTGTTGCTCCTTCCTCTGCTGCAATTATCTGCTCTGTTCTGGTCCTTGCTAGAAGGAAAGTCCTCTGGTTGTGACATCACCCACAACTTGCTAGGGAGTGGAGACCAGCAAATACCAGTTGCAGGATGTAAAACAGTTAAAGTGGATCTGCACCATAGTGGTGTGCCACTTATTACAGAATCCCTCTTTGCCATGCAAATTACATTTAATTAAGGAGACGGATTTCTCCTCCATAGTTCTCAGAGTTGACAGCACAGTCGAGCATGTGGCTTTTAACATATCCTGTATCCTATAGCTTGTGTTGGGCTGTGAACTAGCCCGCACTTGATTCCGGGACTGTGTAGGTACGGGAGTAGGATGCCGGCGGGACTGGGACTCACTCGCTGCACTAGAGTTTGATGTGCTGGAGATTGAGCTGTTCAGTTGTGATTGCACCCTGACTGCCTCCTCCTGTGACACTCACTCACATATCTTATCCATGCGTTGCAGCGCCGCCGTCATAAACACCAGACAGCCAATGAGGACCATTGAGTAAAGACTCTCCTCTTTCATTGGCTGGTGGTAGGCAGTGAGTGAGCAAGCCACAGCGCAGGAGCAGAGACTGTCTGTGCTGTGAGTGCTGGCTTTGCTTATTGCCTCCCCTGTCAAACTGCCATGTAAGGGTCGGCTCAGGAGGCATTAATATGGTTTATGGTTCGGGTGAAAGCTGGCAAGTTCCCAGCTGATTCCTGGGACATATCCGGGGACACATTCTATCCGGGGACAGTGCCCTCAATCCAGGTACTGTTCCCGGAAACCGGTTACGTCTGGTCACCCTAGTCCACTGGGCACTTCTCTTGTTCCTAAATGTTGTTCTATTTCACTTATACAATAAGAAAAGGGTGCAGTTCTGGACCTAAGTAATGGCACCCATAGGGGCAAAATGAATATCCCCAAATTTACATTGATGAGGTTTTTAACCCCTTGAATGCTAGAGAGGTCTCCAACACATTGCCTAATAACATGGTGGAGATCTCACTAACATTAAAGGAATTAAAAGTTCCATTTAAATGAAAGAATTGTTCTTTTCTCACTGCCGTATGGTTTGTTTGTTCCAGAATAACTCCACTTTTGCAGAAGTTTCTCTCTGACTACTTTAACTGCTGCAGAGTTCACAACGCATTTCTTTGCTTGATGTTGGTGACCTCTCTAACATTCAAGAGTTTAAGCCTTTTGAGTGCTTCTGGCAATCAGTGGGTTAATAAAAGCAATTGTGTTTGTGTGTGGGGGGGTTTCCACCTTATGGTCAGTTAATTAAAAACATGAAACAAAAAATAATTATATGCAAATTGTGTGCCATTCATTTGTCACTGTTTGTTATTTCAGTGAAAAAAAAAAATCTGAGTATTTATATAAACTCTGTTCATCTGACCCACAGTTATGTTTTACATACAATAATTTGCAAAAGTTTTAGGCAGGTGTGGAAAAAATGCTGTGAAGTAAGAATGCTTTCAATAACGGACATGTTAAAATTTATTATCAATTAACAAAATGATAGTGAATCAACAGAAGAAAAATCTAAATCAATATTTGGTTTGACGACCCGTTGCCTTAAAATCAGCATCAGTTCTTCTAGGTACACTCGCACACAGTTTAAGGGACTCGTAAGGTAGGTTGATGCAAACATCTTGGAGATTTAACCACAGTTCTTCTGTGGATTTAGGCAGCCTCAGTTGCTTCTCTCTTCATTTAATCCCAGACAGACTCAATGTTGAGATCAGGGCTCTGTGGGGACCACACCATCACTTCCAGGACTCCTTGTTCTTCTTTACTCTGTAGATAGTTCTTAATGACTTTGTATGTTTGGGGTCATTGTCATGCTTCAGAATAAATTTGGGGACAATCAGATGCCTTCCTGATGGTACTGCATGATGGATAAGTATCTGCCTGTACTTCTGAGCATTGAGAAGACCATTAATTCTAACCAAATCCCCAACTCCATTTGCAATAATGCATCCCCAAGCGTGAAAGGAACCTCCACCTTCCTTCACTGTTGCCTGAAGACACTCATCCTTGTAGCACTTTCCAGCCTTCGGCGAAAAACTGCCTTCTGCTCAGCCAAATATTTAATTTTTTGACTCATCTGTCCAGAGCACCTGCTGCCATTCTTCTGCAACCCAGTTCCTGTGTTATTGTGCATAGTTGAGTCGCTGTGCCTTGTTGGAGGTATGGTTTTTTGGCCGCAAGTATTCCATGAAGACCACTTCTAACCAGACTTCACCAGACAGTAGATGGGTGTACCAGGATCCCACTGTTTTCTGTCAATTCTGAGCTGATAGCACTGCTGAACATCTTCCAACTGTGAATGGAAGTAAGCATGATGTATATTTTATCTGCTGCAGTAAGTTTCTTTGGCCAACCACTGCATCTACAGTCCTCAATGTTTCCCGTTTCATTGTGCTTCTTCAAAAGAGCTTGGACAGCACATCTGGAAACATCTGTCTGCCTTGAAATTTCTGCTGGGAGAGACCTTACGGATGCAGTATAACTACCTTGTGTCTTGTTGCTGTGCTATGTTTTGCCATGATGTATGACTTTTGACATTAAACTGTCTTCAGCAGCCTTACCTTATTAGCTGAGTTTGGCGGTTCCTCACCCAGTTTTATTCCTCCTACACAGCTGTTTCTGTTTCAGATAAGGACTGTGTTTCAACCTACATATTAAGTTGATGCTCAATAGCACCTGGTCAGTATAACTGTTTAATCATACACCTGACTATATGCCTACAAAATCCATGACTTTGTGGAAGTGTACCTAGAATAATTGATGCTGTTTTGAAGGCAAAAGTTGGTCATACCAAATATTGATTTGATTTAGATTTTTCTTCTGTTCACTTGCTTTGCATTTTGTTAAATGACAAAAATAAACTATTAACATGTCTATTTTTGAAAGCATTCTTACTTTACAGCAATTTTCACACCTGCCTAAAACTTTTGCACAGAAATGTATGTTAGCTATTTCTGGAGGAATATAATATAAGGTTATTTAGCAGGTTGCTTGCTATTCTATAAACTTCCCTGTTAGTGCAAGTGCTTCTTAGAAAGTTGCATTTGTAGATGTGAATCTTTATGATTAACCTGTGACAGAAGTGTTGTAATATATTTCAAGAAACCCTGTTTTGTTATTATGTTTCTTTTTTATTATTAAGTTATTTATGACTAAGTGGTTAGAGGGGCAGTATATCTGAGGACAAAACTGAGAACCACTGTATCCTGAAAAATAAAGTAAAACAGATCAGTGCTTTTATTGTGGTCCTCTTATTGACCTGAAGGGAAGGGGGGGGGGGAGTAAGAAAATAATTAGCAGATGGGTAAAAAAATCCAAGGAGCCAAGGCTCCTAAACATTCAGTACTATCTCCATTTCATGCTTAGGAGTGGGTTATTAGAACTCTCATTGTGAAACATAGGGGTCAGCATCATTTCTTACTTGTCTGTTGTTGTTTGATAGTGGAAATTTCCAGCATTATGCCTAAAGAACAGCTGTTCCTCACTGACTTGGACAAAGAAGGCTGGAACATACATGTGATGTTAGCTACTTCACTTTTTTTTCAGAGGAATTGTCTGGAACTGTGTGGCAAGACTGTTATCTGAGCAGGATCAGAATGATGTGCTTTAGGATATTTATTTTCTTTGTACAGCACTTGTGAGCTAAAAGATTGCACCCTATAGCACCTGTTAAGTACTTGATAGGCTTGATCCCAGTTGAACATTGCTTTGCTTATGCCAGTTACCCTTGGGGTTGGTCTTCCTAAGGCAGCAATTCCTAAACTGGGGGCATGCCTCATGGGGGGGGGTAATGTTCTTGCAAGGGGTAATGAGAGATTATTTCAACAACAAATGCATGTTTTGCAGTGCAACATTACAGTATCCATATTATTGGATATCTATCGCATTTGGGTATTTGGGAAAGGCTGGTTGAATGGTTGTGATTACCATATCCACACATTTGGCATGTAGTCTATATAGCTAGTTTGTGGAAATATAATGAAAATAAAAAACATGCAAAGGTTTACGTTTATTTTATTTAAAAGGGGGGCACGTCACAATTTGGTAAAAAACAAGAGGGGGTCATGGTAATGTTTGAGAACCACTGCCCTAAGGGTTATGGGAGAATCCAGACGTGGACCCCTTACCCCCAAATGCTTAGAAAAGAACAGTTGCACCTCACTGGGGAGGCCAGGAAGGTCAGAACATATGACATGGAGTAAGGTGCTTCTCTACTTCAGACAGGAATTGTCTGGGACTTTGTGGCTTGACTGTCATCTGGGCAGGACCAGTATGATGAGCTTCAGGATGTTTCTGCTCTGCGTATGGCATTTTTTTGAGTCCAAGACTCAATAGAACTTCATATAATTAATATGACTCACTGGCAAATGATCTCTCGCACACAGTTTTTCACAAACTTGATTCCAAAGAATACAGCATCCTGGTAGCTGGCTTTATATGTTTAATAAGAAAGAGCATGGTTTGTATCTGTTTTTTTCAGTGGGCGTTTGAAGGAAAGGTAGATATCACTCCCACCCATAAACCCCCCCCCCCACAAGACACGCTGTCTTACAAATTCACTTTCACTCATATAGTTACTCTGTTATGGTTCTCAAATAAGGAGTCAAATGGTATAGTTAAAGTCACCTTTATTAGGATAATAAACAATAAGTAATAAGTGAATATACTATAAGCAGAGGGTGACTGGAGAAGCTAGTGACTCTATCAGAAATAGGAGCCTGCCGATGGATCAACCACGTCTGCAGGAAACTAGGCCGAAGCCATCTGGTAGTCTCAGGGTAGTAGGTGGAACGCACACAGAACCTACAGTCCCCCGTAATGTAGCTACAAGGGAGACTGACTCACGCCTGCATTCAGTAAGGAAGCGCTTGTCTCCACTACGGATGGCAACAATGGAGACTACTGACTCATGCCTGCAGTCAGTAAGGTCAAAGTCTGCCAGAGCCCTAGTTCTGCACCAGGATGGATGTCTGTGGGGAATGGAGCCACACAGCAGAGTGATCAGACAGAGCCACAGGTCAGCACCAGCTAGGATAGTCAGACAAGCCGGGTTCACACATGGAGCAGTTAGTCAGCCAGAGTCACAGGTCGGGACCAGATAAGATGTCCAATAATAGAAGACAACACTGGAAGAATAGTTGGACAGAGCCCCAGGTCAGCACCAGGTTGGATAATCAGACAAGCCAGGATCATACACAGAGCGGGTAGTCAGCCAGAGCCACAGGTCTGCACCAGATAGGATGTCCAATAATAGGCAACACTGGGAGGCTAGTTGGACAGAGCCCCAGATCAGCACCAGGTTGGATATTCAGACAAGCCAGGATCATACACAGAGCGGTAAGTGAGCCAGAGCCACAGGTCTGCACCAGATTGGATGTCTAAAGCCAAAGGAGCGCACAGGTAGAATGGTCAGGCAGAGCCACAGGTCAGCACCAGAATGGATAGACAAGCCAGGTCATATACAGGAGCAACAGGACCTACAACTGCAATGAACACCAACGTAAGGGTAATGATATACAGGCCCGGAGAGGTTTATAAAGGAGTAGTAGAAGGCAGGACCAATTAGGTCCCCCAGGCTGGGCCGATAACAGGCTTCCAGGCAAGAAACATATGCGACCAGGCCGCAGGCAAGAGGGACGCAGCTAGTGACGCCGGATCGTCAATCCAGAACCCCGGTCCCGGCCGAATGGCGAAGGCTGAGGTAAGGCACTGTGACAGTACCCCCCCTCAAGGACCCCTCCTCCGCAGACAGATTCGGGGCTTCATAGGAAATCAAGCATGAAATCTGCGCACCAACACAGGAGTGTGCACATCATTGGCAGGTATCCAGGAGCGCTCCCCTGGGCCAGAACCTTTCCAGTGAGTCAAATACTGAAGACGCCCTCTGACCCATCTGGAGTCCAGAATGCTCTATACCACAAATTCTTCTTGATTGCCAACCTTCACTGGAGCTGGCCGAACCGTACTGGTATATCGGTTACAAACCAGAGGTTTGAGCAAGGAAACGTGGAACACATTGTGGATGCATAAGTTCCAGAGCATACGCCTCAGGGTGCATTTTGCGCAACACATGGAAGAGACCAACAAATCGAGGAGCCAGCTTATCACACGGCACCTGGAGGTTCAGATTTCTGGATGACAGCAACACCGTCTCTCCCACCTGGAAGGTAGGTGCCAGCAAACATCTACGGTCAGCTTGCCTTTTCTGATGCTGCACAGAACCACGTAGGGTATGCTGTACCCGAACCCAAGAGGAACGGAGCACCCTCAAATGCTCATCAAGAGCTGGAATCTCCTGTACCTGAAAGACCTCAGGAAGAACAGAGGACTGAAACCCATAATTAATCATGAACAGAGAACTCTGTGAGGAAGAGTTTACGACACAATTCCGGGTAAACTCCGCCCAAGGTAACAGAGTAACCCAATTATCGTGGTGGTCAGAGCTATAACAACTGATAAACTGTTCTAGGGCTTGGTTGGACCATTGAGCTGCACCATTCAACTCTGGGTGGTAGGCGGAGGAGAATGCTAACTTTATCCCCATTTGAGCACAAAAGCATCTCCAGAACCGAGACATGAACTGGCTACCTCTATCTAAGACAATAACCCTAGGTATGCCATGGAGTCAAAAGACCTCTTCAGCGAAAACCACCGCCAATTCCTGTGTGGATGGTAGGCCTTTGAGTAGTACAAAATAAGCCATCTTAGAAACTTTGTCTACGATCATTAGGATGACTGTGAAACCCGAGGATGCCGGTAGATCAACCATAAAATCTATGGACAGATGGGACCACGGTCGTTCTCCATTGGCCACCGGTTGAAGAAGGCCGACAGGCAAATGTTGAGGCGATTTATTTTGAGCACACGTGGTACATGCTGCGGTAAAAGCAGCGCAATCGGATCGAAGGCTCGGCCACCAGAACAGTCTAGACAAGGACCGAATCAATTGGTCTCGCCCAGTGTGGCCAGCAATTTTGGAGGAATGGTAAGTCTCAAGCAGTTTTATGTGCAAATGAGTGGGGACAAAGCATTTCCCGCTAGGTCTCTCCGCCAGAGCGGATGTCTGAGTGGCCAATATTTGTTCTCCCAATGGAGAAGTAATACATGTATGTATCGTGGCCAGAATTCGATCAGCCGGAATAATCAGTGTGGGAGGGGCATCCGCCGTCACATTCTTAGAGCCCAGAAGGTATGAAACCACAGAATTGAACCTTGATAGGAACAATGCCCATCTAGCTTGGCGGAGCGACAGGTGTTTAGCCTCAGACAAGTAAGTGAGATTCTTATGATCAGTAAGAATCAAGATAGGAGAACTAGTACCCTCCAGGAGGTGTCACCATTCTTTCTTTGCCAATATAATAGCCAATAACTCTCTGTCCCCAATCTGGTATACCGTCTCTGTCTTAGACAGTTTCTTCAAGAAATACCCGCAAGGGTGTAAGGTCTCCCCTGGAGCCGAGCGTTGAGAAAGGAGGGCGTCTACTCCAATCTCAGACGCTTCAACCTCCAGTGTGAAGGGCAGGGCGGGATTGGGATGCACCAAAATAGGAGCTGCTGCAAATGCTGCCTTCAGGTCTTCGAAGGCACATAACGCACTGGGTCATATTGGTGATAGGTTTGACAATTGACAAGAAATTCTTAATAAACCTTCGGTAATAACTAGCGAAGCCAAGGAATCTTTGAATAGATTTGAGTCCCTCAGGACGAGCCCATTGCAGCACAGCGGACAATTTCCTGGGCCAATTTCCATAGCCAACCCAGAAGAGGAAATGATGTAGCCCAGAAAAGTAACCTGTGGCTTGTGAAATTTGCATTTCTCCAACTTGCAAAACAAGTTTTCCTTTAACAAACTTAGGATTCTGGATACATCCGAATGATGAGTCTCCAATGTAGGAGAGTGAATGAGGATGTCATCCAGATAGACCACAACACAACTTTGCAATAGGTCTCTCAGTACATCATTGATAAATTCCTGGAAGACAGCAGGAGCATTCCAAAGACCAAAGGGCATGACAAGATAGTCATAATGCCTGCTCTAGGTGTTAAATGCCCTGATCTGGCCCTCCTTAATTCTGACCAGATCGTAGGCCGCCCTTAAGTCAAGTTTCGTGAAAATTTTGGAACCTTTGAGACGGTCAAATAGTTCTGTAATCAATGGTATCAGATAAGCGTTCTTAACCATTAATTTGGTTAAGCCACGGTAATCAATACATGGACGCAACTCTCAGTCTTTGTTTTTGACAAAAAAATCCAGCACCAGCAGGGGATGTGGATTTGTGAATGTTGCCCCTCTCCAGAGCATCGCCAACATAGTCATCCATAGCCTTGTTTTCCTCCACAGACAGAGGGTATATGTGGCCCCAGAGAAGGTTAGTACCAGGTAGTAAGTCTATTGAACAATCATAAGGCCTAGGAGGAGGTAATGCTCTGGCCTGAACTTTATTAAACATATCAATGAACTGAGAATAGGCCTCCGAAAGGCCAGCAAACTCGGCACACACCAGTCTAATGTGGAGTGATAGACAGGACTCATCACAGTGTGGGCCCCAAGACAGTATCTCACAAGTACTCCAATTAATCCTAGCATTATGTGCCTACAACCAAGGAAACCCTAGGACGATTGCATAATGAGAAGAGTTGATAACCTGAAACTTCAGGGTTTCTTTATGGAGGGCTCCCACTTTCAGGGTTAATGGAGATGTCTCATGAGTAATGTGTGATGGCAGCAAGGGTCTGCCATCAATGAATGGCTTCAACAGCAAGGGAGAGGCACGTGACTGTAAGGGAATACGTTTTGCTCAGCAAAAGCTGCGTCCATAAAATAACAAGCCGCACCAGAGTCTATTAATGCTGAAACCGAGATAGACTCATTGGCCCAAGTAAGAACCACCTCAAGCATGTGTTTATCCTGTGTGGCCTCAGGAGACTGAGAGATGCCACCTAAGATCTGTCCCTGACAGGATCTTAGGTGTGAGTGTTTTCCCGGACGTACCGGGCAAGACTTCAATAAGTGTCCAGGTCTCCCACAGTAGAAATATAGTCCCTCCCTCCTCCGAGAGGCCCTCTCCTCCACAGAGAACCGGGTGGCCCCAACCTGCATCAGTTCACCTCCCCCAGAGTGGGAACCAGGAGGCATGAGAGGTGAGGGAGGACTGGGTGGGAAAGTTAAGTGAGAGGACATTCTGGTAGGATGCCTCCGCAGGCGCCCCTTAAACGAGGCTCTCTCCCGAACCTGAGTGTCAATCTGGATGATAAATGATATCACCTCATCCAGACCCTTAGGTAATTCACGGGCAGCAATCTCATCCTTCACATAGTCACAAAGCCCTTGGAAAAAGGCGGCTACAAGAGCCTCATTGTTCCAACCCACCTCGGCTGCCAGGGTGTGGAACTCAATAGCGTACTCCTCCGCAGTACGACTGCCCTGACAGATGGTCATTAATTGTTTGGAAGCCGAGGTCGCATGACCTACCACTTCAAAGACACGTTTGAAGGAGGCCACAAATTCATTAAAGTTATATATTATGGGTTTGTCCGTCTCCCATAAAGGGTTCACCCAAGCCAAAGCCTTGCCAGAAAGGAGGGAAATCATTAGGCCAACCCTACTGCGCTCCCTAGGGAAGGCATATGGAATCATCTCAAGGTAAATGCCCAGTTGCTTAAGAAATCCGTGACAAAGCTCAGGCTCCCTACTGTAACGCTGTGGGAGTGGAGCGGATCCAGACAACCCTCTGACCAATCCTGCATCAGAGACTGTAGGAACTGCCGGTGCCAAGGAAGGAGCTGGGGTGGCCACCGGTTCTTGGTTAGAGCGTTCTAAGTGAGAGGTACAGCTAAGCAAGGTCTGCAAAGCCAGTGGCAACTGATCAATATGTTGCTCTTGGACCTGCATCCTGTCCAATAATTCCTGAAAAGGTGAACCACTATCACCGTCAGTAATCATGACCCTTACGCACTGTTACGGTTCACAAACAAGACAAGGAGTCAGATGGTATAGTTAAAATCACCTTTATTAGGATAATAAACAATAGGCAATAAGTGAATATACTATAAGCAGAGAGTGACTGGAGAGGCTAGTGACTCTATCAGAAATAGGAGCCTGCCGACGGGTCAACCATGTCTGCTGGAGATTAGGCTGAAGCCATCTGGTAGTCTCAGGGTAGTAGGTGGAATGCACACAGAACCTACAGTCTCCCGTAATGTAGCAACAAGGGAGACTACTGACTCAAACCTGCATTCAATAAGGAATAGCTCATCTCCACTATGGATGGCAACAATGGAGACTACTGACTCACGCCTGTAATCAGTAAGGTTGAAGTCTGCCAGAGCCCCAGGTCTGCACCAGGATGAATGTCTGTGGGGAACGAAGACACACAGCGGAGTGAACAGACAGAGCCACAGGTCATCACCAGCTAGGATAGTCAGACAAGCCAGGTTCATACATGGAGGAGTTAGCTAGCCAGAGCCCCAGGTCTGCGCCAGATAGGATGTCCAATAATAGTAGGCAACACTGGGAGGATCGTTGGACAGAGCCCCAGGTCAGCACCAGGTTGGATAGTCAGACAAGCCAGGATCAAACACAGAGCGGGTAGTTAGCCAGAGCCACAGGCCTGCACCAGATTGTATGTCTAAAGCCAAAGGAGCGCACACGTAGAATGGCCGGACAGAGCCATAGGTCAGCACCAGAATGGATAGTCAGACAAGCCAGGTCATACACCGGGTACAGGAGCAACAGGACCTAGAACTCCCCTTAGTGTGCTGATATAAGTCACTAGGCGCTGCAGGTGAATTGAATGTCTGGTTCTTAAAACTGCTAGTCAGACCTGACCATATATAAATATCTCTTCACCATCACTTATAAAGTATAAAAACTGGTTGATTCATTATCTATTACTTGGATCTCCAACTCCTTTCGTGCTATATTATGCATTTCCTTGGGAAATGTAACTCAAATGTCAAGTACCAGAGAAAATTAATGATTTATAGGTCACATGGTAATTTAAACAGTCCTATCAGAGGAGAAGTTGAATAGTTTGGTGATGTGAATTGGAGTTAATTAACTCCTGTGCACATATTAACCCCCATTGAACTAGTGCTAAATTATCAATAAGGAGTCTATGCAATATCCTATGCAGGGTTGAACATGCTATTTTATTATGATACCACAAATAAACTAAAAACTAACGGAATAGGCTAATATGATATAATTGATCATTTTATTTTTGTTCTACCAATGTAATATTTATCACATGGGCATTTTAAGCTGTAAACCACATATTTCGTAGTGAAGTTAATATGCTGTCAGAAATCGTATATTGTTCCATTGCCATCTTTAAATACATTTTCTCTATGATTTATTAATCTACAAGTGATGCATCTTTTTGAACCACATTTCCTATTTTTCCAATGTTTGTAATTTTAATACTCTTTTGTGGTTTATTTTCAGTGATTATATTTTTAACATTTTTATTTTTAGTGAATATTATTGTTTGTGTGGGCCCTATGTTATTTTTTAAATATGGACCATGAAGTAAAATCGACCAATGTTTTTTAAAAATCTTTTTCAATATGTTATGATGTATATTGTATTTGGTGATACATTTAGATTGATTACATTTATTTATGTTATAATTACTCATATAATTTTTCTTCCTATATTTAATATTTGTTTCTAATAAATCTCTATCTACGTTACTTTTTACAGGATACAATATATCATTTCTATTTCTGGCTTCTATTTCCTGGTGTTTTCTATTAAATTTTTAGGCTGTCCTTTATTGATAAATTTTGTTTTCGATTCTTTTGATAATTTATTACAATCTGTTGTATTCTTACAGTTTTGTCTCAACCTATGAAATTGGCTCTTAGGAATATTATTTTTCCAACTTTCCAAATGATAGCTGTTAAAATGTAGATATGCATTTACACTAGTGGGTTTGATATATGTTTCTGTAACTATTTTGCTATTTTTGTGACTTAGTCTCAAATCCAAATAATTGATGGTCTCTTTATAAATATTGTATGTAAAACAATGTTCCATAATGTTGTTTTAGAAATTGGAAATAAACACTTCCAATTCCAATTTTGTTCCTCGACAAATAATAGTCAGGTTGTCAATGAACCTCCCATAAAAGACCAGATTAGCCCCAGCTCTGCCCCGCACACATGGGTCTTCTCCCAATATACCATTTATAGGTTTACATAGCTGGGGCAAACCTAGTCTCCATTGCTGGTCTCCAAACCTGCCTAAAAAATTGTCCCTTAATTTGGAAATAAGTATGATAAAGGACATATTTTAGACTATCCAAAATAAATTATTTTTGTTCATAAGGTATAACACTATCCTGCGACAAATAGTACAAAACCACCTCCACTCTCTTCTCATGACCAAGACTGGTATATAAGGCTGTGATATCAACTGCTGGCCAGTAAGTATCCTCCCGTTTTAAATTATCCAACTTCTGTTAAATGTGTTTGGTGTATTTTATGTATGATTGCAATGTTATAACATGTTTTTGTAAAAAAATAATCTAAGTACTAGGACAGTTGTGATATAATGCTATCTATCCCTGCTATTATTGGCCTCCCAGGTGGGTTTGTTAGAATCTTATGAATCTTTGGGACTTGATAAAATTATGGGATATTGGGATACTTTACTTTAAAAAAAAAAGTCTGTCTTTTATTGCAATTTTTTTTCAAATATGCTTGATCTAATACACTAAGTACAATTGTTGATATTGTATTGTGGGATCATTTGGCAATGGAACATATGTATCAATGTCAGACCGCAATCTAAGTGATTCTTTAATATAATCTTGCAACGGTTTTTTAAGACACTCAGACCAGTGGTAAAATAAAACACAGTTTTATTAAAAGAAAAATAAGGTAAACGATCGCCCTCTACAGGCAACACAAAATAATAGCAAAATATGGACAGATATGCCCCCAAAGGCCCAGTATACAGAATCAGAGTATCACATATACCGTCTCAGGAGAGGCACATATTAGAGATACATATAAGGGTTAAATGCATAGACAGACAGTCTCTGTTGTGGAGTTTGGCACGCCCAAGGTGTTGTTTAGGAGTATTAAGTGTAGCTGGAATCATTCTTAGAGTTCTTGAGACAGGAATGCTGCTAGGCTCTGTATGACCAGAGGTAAAATCAACAGAACAGTTACCCAGAATAGCCCCCACAGGCGTAACCACGAATACAACTGAATCTGAAAGTGCCTGAGTAGTTAGCCCCCATGGGCGTCACCACGGCACAGCTTGGACTGCAAGAGCTGGCTAATAGCCCCCACGGGCATACTAACGGAGACCAACGGAACAGTGGTAGTGAGCCAATAGCCCCCACGGGCGTATACCTAAGCCAACTTGCAAGAGCTTTGAGCCAGTAGCCCCCATGGGCGTAACAACAGAGACCACACTAAGCTGCAAGAGGAGAAGCCAATAGCCTTCCACTGAAACCTTCCCTTAGCTATAGTAGCTTAAGCCTTCAGCCCCAACGGCGTGAACGTATGAGCCAGAGCCCAATGGCGCCCTACCGGGATCGTTACCGAACAGCACTATTCTGCAGTGGTAGAATGAGCCACCGACCAACCAGAGCATAAGCGGCCGACTCAGCAGATGTAGTGCAAAAAGGCTAGGCTCTATACCAGAGAGAGGAGGCTCAGCAAATGACAATGCGGCACAGTTAGGGATAAAATGCAGCTTTACGGATCGGAGGCTCAGAGAAATGCAATAGCTCTGCAAGTAACACGGAGGCTCATAGACAGCAGCACAGCTCTGCACTTAAGCACGGATACTCAGCACTGGGAACAAGCAACACAGGGCAGGAGTAGGTCACACAGCCAGCCTGGCAAGTGGTAGCAGCGGAAGTCAGAATGGCTACGGCAACAACCGGAGAGGAGAGCAGGAACTAGCAGGTCACTGGAACAGGCCGATACTGGTCACGTAGCAGGAAGTCAGCCAAGCCGGGTCGGATAACGGAGGGTGGTACTCAGATAAGCCGGGTCAATCACAAACAGGAACGTCAGCCAAGCCGGATCGGATCATGGAGATGGTTCTCAGACAAGCTGGGTCAATCACGAGCAGGAACACAGGAACGTAGTCAGGACAGGCCAATTCAGTACACAGGAATCCGGAACACAGGAACTCAGCAACAGCAACACTGGCTCTGAAACACCACAAAAGGGCACCAGACAGTGTCACGGCCAGGCATAAAAAGGTCACCAGGGGCGGGCCAAACCAGTACAGCAAATCAGCGTACACCACAAGCGAGAGTGACAGAGGAGGATCACAGGCACTGTGATAAATCTCCTCTATCCAAAATAACTACTGCTCCTCCTTTGTCCGCTGGTGTTATATGTATATCTTTGTTAATTTTTTGTGTTTTAAAAGCTTTTCTTTCATGCTCATAACAATTTTTAGTATCCCTATTTTTCTACTGAGACTTTGAATATCTACTAACACTAAACTATAAAATAATTCAGTATAAGGACCTTTGTCCTTGTAAGGATAAAATATAGATTTAGGTAAAAAAGAGAACTGAACAATAGGAGAAAGATCTTTAATATCACTAACTTCATTGTTCTGTGGGGAAGGAAACAGGGCTCACAAGATGATCAACCTCCATTAAATCTAGGAGTTGACCTAGCCCATCCTCCTTGTCATTCTGATCTCTCCTCCCATTTTCCTTCTTTGTAAAAACGTCTCTTAAAAGTAAGGGACCTCGTAAATCTAGTCAGATTTAGAAATAATGAAAATCCATCTGCCCCTACTGATGCATTTAATTTTTATCTTTTATTAATTACCATAATTTCTTCTTCTATGAGTGTATGTTGAGATGGATTAAAAATCCCTCCTTCTTGTAATGTAAGTGTGTTAGTTGTGTTACTACAGTGTTTTAATCTACTTCCTGCACTTTTGCCTCTTTGTATTTAAAATGCTTTAATCTGGTGATTGGCTGCTGCTTCTTTTGATGGGATTCAAATGGCTGGGGGTGTCTTGGCATAAAAAAGTGCAGTGTTAGATTGATCGAAATGTTTATTTTTATCTTTATAATTTTGTAGTGCAACTACAGCTGCATAGCAGGTTGAAGGGGCCACCTCCAAGTCCTGATCCAACTGGATCAGGGCTGGTGTGCCATCCCTCAAATCAGCTATGTGTTCAGTGTCTAAAATATTAAACTTATTATTGTGTATAGGAATGTGTGAACTAGGTTTTAACGGTGATTTAGGATCTGCTTTATAAGTGAAACATTTAGTGATATGATTAAACTGTGGGAATGTGTTTACTTTATTTTGTTATCTATATTTACTATGTGATGTAATGGATGTAGTTTGAGCACGTGTCTGATATTGTTGATTGGTTCTCTTTTTTGAAAAGTTCTTATTCTTTTAGTGGCATAATCTCGTTGATCTCTCAAGAACTGCTTTTGTTTCCATTCTAATATTTATTGTTCATAAGTAACAATTTTTTTTATTTGTTGAATCATCATGTTCTTTAAAAACTGTTTTAGTTAATAGTTGTAACAATTATTTTGCTGTTTCTATTTTATTTCAATTTCTTCAGCTTGTCTTCTCTATATTGGATCATCTTCTGCATGAGTGAGAATGAGCACTGGTCTAAAACACTATACCATATGTCTTAAAATTGTTTATCTACAAAGCCATATGCTTTGCTAATACATAAACCTCTCAGTATGATCTTGAAGTCTAGGTATTGAGTGAGAATCATGGTGTCAAGCCAGTTATTCATTTCTTCTTTTAGGAGACCCTCCAATGTGAGGAATATTTTCCTTTTTGAAAGTGATTCATCTCCCTTCACCTCTTTATGTTAAAATTTAATTTGTAGTTTCATATAATCTCTTCTAGATGGTCTGTCCGAGCATGATTTGAAAGCCACGCTCAGAGCGATAAATAAATAATATTAATATATAATACTGTCTCAAAGGGCTGCCTTGACACCTCTACACTAGAAACATTGTAGAAATAATAGATCGCTATGGTGTCATTAAACGGCACTCACTTGATACAGGTAATATGTATAGAAATCTGTAATACTGGTATATAATTAAAAAGATAATTATAATAAGGAGCTAGTTGCTATCCCCATTCACCTAAGTGTGCTTGTCACGACAAAGAGAAAAATCAGAAAAAAACAAGAAAAGGAGTGTTCTACAAATATATATGAATATTAAAATAAAATAATATAATAATATATAAAGAGGTGATGTATGACAAATAAAATTTATTACATTATTAACATACTATACATATTCATAAAACATGGTTAAAACGCTATAGTATATTGCTCCACACAAATAATAGCAGGAGTCCCATACAATATAATAAATGGTGTATTGATAGAGCAATAAAAATAATATTAGTGCAGTAATCTGATAATATGATAGTCCACTCTCTCTGGGCTGTTAATAGAGTATAAGTCGCTATCTGAGTGGACTCACTGCAAACATGCCACATTGCAGGACGGTGGGATGTCCCTTTAAGACAGTGGTGGGGTGTTAGTCAGGCATGGTCATCAGGTAAGAAAGGACCAATGGAAACAGGGTTGTTGTCCAGGTGAGTGTATGCCAATGTGGCTGTTGTTTGTGTGTTTGTTGTGATTACTATTTACCTGTCAGGTGCGTGTGCGATGTTGTCCTCTGTGGTATCGGATGTTAACGCACCTTGGCTCTCCATTAGCACACCCAGGCTTAGGTTGCTTAGCGATTGCTAGGTGTGCATATGTGTGGATATATATCTTGTTATGTGTTAACCCCTGTGTGTCTTACAGACCCCCCCCCCATCTGTTCGAGATCCAAATAAAATTATATTTGTTCTCTATAATATATAGTTTGACATAATTTGTTTAGAAAATGATTAATGGTTATAATCATAATTTGTGCCACTCTCTTTATAGGCAAATGTTGATGATGCCATTAGTCTGACATGCTTGCTTTACCTGATAACCTAGCTAGGTTGATTTACATTATTTGAATATTTGCAATTGAAGAGCTTTTTCTATCATTTTCCTCAGTCCACTTTTGAATTCCTTGTTCCTCAGTGTATATATTATAGGATTTAGAGTTGGTGTGATTACAGCATAGAACACAGGAATCAGTTTTTCTTGTTCCAACGCATATTTGGAAGTGGGTTTTAAATACATAAAAAATGAGGTTCCAAAGAACAGAGTTACTACAATCAGATGAGATGCACAAGTAGAGAAGGTCTTCCGTTGTCCTGCTTTAGATCTGATTTTCAGTATAGTCGAAATAATGTGAATATAAGAAATTAAAGTTAGTAGGAAAGACCCAAGTCCATATACACCTCCTACAATGAACAGAACAATTTCATTTGTGGACGTATCCCCACAAGCCACCTTCAGCAACGGAGGGATATCACAGAAAAACTGATTTATTTTATTGGATGAGCAGAAAGGGAGATGAAAAGTAAAGAAAGTATGAACCATGGAATTGAGAAATCCACTAATCCAGGAGCTAGTAACTAAGGAAATGCAAGCCACACGATCCATTACAATGATATACTGCAGTGGATTACAGATGGCTACATACCGATCATAAGCCATTACTGCGAGCAAGGTACACTCTATACTGCCTAACGCTATGAAGAAATACATCTGGGCAGCACATGCAGTGAATGATATAGTGCTGTTCTTCAATAGGAAATTAGCCAGCATTTTTGGGATAGTGATTGATGTGTACAAAATCTCAAGAAAAGAAAGGTTACTGAGGAAAAAATACATAGGGGTGTGCAGCTGAGCGCTGCCAGTGGTTGTCGTTATGATGAGAACATTTCCTATGAGCGTTGACACATAAAATAGGAAGAATAAGCTAAAAAGTGTGATTTGTACTGATGGAAGAGGAGGAAACCCAAGTAATATGAACTCCTTCACATTACTGTGATTATTCATTTTCAAACAAGTTTCCAAGGACCTGCCAACGTATTGAAAATAAATACTGCAGTTAAAGTGCCAGTTGCTTCAGAGTTCTTTGACTTCCATTGATGATATATATAAGTGGTTCTCCAACTTGCTGCTTTGGTGGAAGCCTATAGCTTTAAATTAAATAGAGTCACTGTAGTAGAATGGATAAAGCACTCTGAGATGGAATGGAGGATGATATGAAAAAAATTAGAGACAGTACAGGAATATCTAAGTGTAGTATGATATTTAAATTATCCCATAATATAAAAGGCCAGTTGTATGTTCGTCCAGTGCAGTCATGCGCAGTAGACACTGACTTCCTCTCGGGCTCCCCATAGCGGTCGCTGTTGCATCTTCCATTAAACAGGTAACGGTTTGGACAAGTCCAGCACCCATGCCTGGAATGACAGCTTGCTCATTTTGTGTCTACCACAGAGCCATGTAACTGACGAGCGGGGAAATCCTCCCGGGCTGTGCTTTCATGGAGGTCTCAGTGCTGCCCCCTATGCTGTTTATGCACTTTGGCCCTTGTACACGGGCTTTTACACTAGTTGTAATATAAAATATCAGTATTATAAAAGGTGGAAATATAGGCTATGGCTGATATGGCTATGATTCAAATATCATACTACACTTAGATATTCCTTTACTGTCTCTCATTTTTTTGCACATCATCTTCCATTCCATCTCGGAGTGCTTGATCCATTCTACTACAGTGACTTTATGTCTTAAGTGCCAGGGGATCTTGGCATTTTGGGAAAAAGCTGCTAGAGAAGAAAGGGGGAGAAAATATAATCTTTTACACCCTTCATCTCCATGTTTCATCTTTGCCATCCATCTCATCATTATGAAAGCGGACTCATTCATTTAATTGCCATTCGTCCATCTCTCATTGTCATCTTTTCATCCCTCATTCAATGGGTATCGTCCAAGGTATATCTTCACAATATATGCAAATGCAATGAACTATGGTTTTAACCATCTGGCTCTGTATTAACAACAAACTTGGTTTTCTTTTATGATTCAGATTTTTACTAGTAAGGAGACTCTGTAAAGTTATCAATATTGTATCTGTACCTTTTAGATCACTGATATATATATTATATATCTATATTCACACAAACACATATATACATTGCCACTGAGTCATTCAGTAGTGCTGTAATATGCTTCAGTTTCAATTGTTTTTATTAATACAGTAACCATAACACATCTCGAAACTTCTATATCCCAGTAATCCCCTGAAACTTAGAGGATTTTGAGAAATTGACCATAATTGTTTCTTACATATATCCTGTGACGTTTGAGAATTGATCATATTGATCTCATATATATCCTGTAATATCCATATACATCTACAGTATATACAAAGGTTAGCTAGCATTTTAGGAGTACAGGTATAATTAATTTTTCGATTTAGTTTTAAATTAAATTCTTGAGGAGCGACCCAAGAGTCCATGCTGTTTCAGAGCTGTGTGTAGTGGCAGTCTTAGGATATACATCTGTGGTGACCAGACTGGTATGTGACCACAGATGTAGAGCCTGGGAAATAGAGGATTCATTTTTATTGTATAATAAAGTAGAAATCTCCTTATTACGTACTACATTGCATGTGGGTGGGAGAACTGACGTGGTAGCAAGAGTGCTAAGGTTACTTACCTATTAGACGAGTATAGTTACTTGTTTGATGCCGTCTCCATAATGCCCAGAACACATGTATCCATTGCATTTTTTTGGAGATTTTTAATCCGAGGTATACCTGATTGATTTTGCCTCTCTCTGCTGTGTGAGTGATGCCTGTCGTTCCAGTTTACAAGATTGGTCACATTAATTAGAGGGTCTGGGATCGTTACACAGCAGGTGGTATTTTCTATCTTCTGTATTATTTTAATAAAATGTATTTGAATATGACCCAGAATTTAATTTATTTTGTGTAGAGAACAGGCGCTTCAAACACATTTTTTTGATTATCACAAATAAGAGTATATACCTCTTCAAATATATTGGTATACTTATATTAACAGAATCTAAGAGTAGACAGCCTTTTGTGTCACCAATGAGTGACAGTTTTAGGCTGTAATATTGCAATATTTGCATATGGTCCTGATAGTTTTAGTTAAACATTTAATAAAATGAGTCTTTTAGGTTGTGAGTAGTTTTGCTTTCTTATATTTTGGTCATCAGATACAGAATTAAACATATTGTTTCGCTATCAGCCACAGGCCTGGCTTCTTTTCTATCTTGTTTTTTTCTTGTTTTGAGTCTGTTTCACTAATAAGATCTGCGATACTTTATTCTTTGTTCTTCAACACAGCAGGATTCTACGTCTTCAGGAACCTTAAGGTTCTTCAGAAAGCAGTTTGAGAACCTCTGATGATAGGTATAGCATCTTTGGATGATAGAAAGATCTTCAGTCCATAGCTTTGCAATATGTTGGATACTTCTCTACCATGCATGCAGATGGTTAAAATATGTTTATAACCTGTGAAGGATTATTAAAAGTTTCAATATATTTTTGAATTCCTTGAATTCAAAAATGAAAAAGGACACAAAAATACAGAGAAACTACACATTGACTAGATATTCATGTTTTCTGCATATTTCAACATATTCTGCTGTTTGTGTTTAACATATAGTATTTTATGACTTGCTGAGAAAACATAATACTTCATTATTTTAAATTCAATGTAATAAACATTTTAGATCATGGTAAATTATAGGAAATGAAGAACTGAATGCCAGCCCAGATTAATCAAACAAAACTTTATAGTTTATATGTACCAAGAAAGCAATGACTCGGCCTCACCTCACTAGTTTACTAACATTCCAATCTGCTATCTAACTGTCATGCAAGTACAATAAATGAATCATTAATGTACCCTGTCTTTGGCTCTATTTTGCCCTCTAATCAGGCCAACCACATCAATTCCACCCTGGGGCTCCACACTAAAGTTTAACTTCTAACTTTCTCCAATCACACTGGAAGCCCGGACTACAATTATTAGGCAGTGCCTGAATTTGTGGGACGGGCTGCAAGCCTTTAACTATCAGGCATCAGCCCCTCCCACTATGTTCACTCCCTCATGAACCCCCCCTTCCTTTTTCTTCCATTAACACCAGGTTAGCCCTCTAATCAGGCCAACCATGTTGACTCTTCCCTGGTACTCAAAGTTCACAGGGGCTCCCCAACAAGGTTTAACTTCCAACTTCCTCCAATCACAATGGAAGCCCCAACCAAAACTAAAGAAATGAGTGGGTCTTAAATTAACAAAATATTTATTGTTGAACCCTGAAGTATAAGTGGCAGCTGGTGCCCAAGCACAGGGAGGCACAAACCCATATAAGAATAGATATGTATATATCTAACTGCAGACACACGGCTGAGGGAGACAGAGAACACCTGCAGTCAGCATATAAGGGGTAACGAATGCCAAAGGTCTGGGATGTTGAGGTCAGCATAGTCAAGGTCATAGAAAGGGATGGGCGAAAATTTTCGCCTCAAACTGAAATCGGCAAATAATGGCACTTTCTGCTTGGCGAAAAATTTCCCACGAAAAGTGGCGTATTTATGCTTTTTTCCACCCATTGAAATCAATGGGAAGAAATATTTCTACACCACACAAAAGTTTTCTACAGCCATATAAAAGGCTGTCAGGCTCTCACAGCAGCCATTCTGTGTTTGTGAGAGGAGAGAGCAGCATGTTTTGAGCTGAAGGAGATAGGCAAATAAAGGGGAATTGAAGCTTAGTTTAGGGAGTCATTTAGGTAGGATATTTGTTCTCTGTATTAGGGGAGTCTGGGGCACTCTAGGGGATAAGAAGGGAGGAAGGAGGTTGTCCCCCAAATACTCCAAAATTCCATGTGACTGACAGGCAAGACACAGGTGACCTATTTGCTTGTTGATCTTGCTGTTATTGTCCTTGTGCTGGGTGTGGAAGTCTGGGGAAAGACATTGTTGATTTTCTTTTTCAATTATAATTTTTTTGGACAGACTGTGATAAGACAACAGGGTGGACAACTTAAAAAAATAAAATAAATAAAATAAAAAATAAAAAAGAATAAAAACTAAATATCTTAGGTGACAGTGACAGACAGCTGACTGGGCTTAGGCAAGGCATCATACAGCTCCATCAGTTGTGTTGTGCGCTGTACAGTAAAAAAACACAGTATAGTTGCAGAATGTCCAGCAAACACACGAGGGGAAGGGGGAGGGGTGGAGCAGTGTAGGGACGTGAGAGTAAAGTAGTAGTCCAAAATCCTACTGCAGCAATGGTTGTTGCAGTGTGTGCAGTCAATGATGATGATCCCTTTACTCCAAGGGAGGATGCAGTTTGTCAAGATCAGACAATGAGACACCAAAACACCTGTCCTCAAAGTAGTAGTGAATTTTGTTATAGTAAAAGTTAAAGGAAATTGTTTGAGACCTCCAAAAGCTTACAGGAATATAAGAGTAGTAGTGGCCAAGAACTGTCAGGTGATGCTGAGGCTACTGAGGATGACCTAATGATGACTGATGATGCAGATCTAGAATATATCCCTCAAGCATCCTTCTCTTGTTCAGATACAGATGAAGTTGAGAGTGAGGATGATGACAGGGCTATAAGGTTAGCAGAAAGTCAAAGGCTGAATCTTCCACCACTTTTAAGGAGCACTGTGCCTGTCTATAAACTGTTTGAGAAAGCCATTGGAAAGTCTGACCCTGGACAAGCACAGATATAAAAAAGCACACAGTCACCCTATCATTCGTCATCGGCACCATCGCCTCTTCAAAGTCCAAGTCCCACTCAGCCACACACACCTGTTTTGAGTACCCAGCAACACAGGTTGTTTTAGATATGACGAGCACCTTTGGTGCTGCACCTTTGACACCTAGTAGCAGTGGCAGTAGAATTACATCAACATCCAGCTCCAGTAGTTGTAGTAGTTGCAGAAACCACACATGACAGACAAAGCCAGGACAAATATATTAACAATAGCAAAGA
Source organism: Rhinophrynus dorsalis (assembly GCA_037306005.1). Taxonomy (NCBI): domain Eukaryota; kingdom Metazoa; phylum Chordata; class Amphibia; order Anura; family Rhinophrynidae; genus Rhinophrynus; species Rhinophrynus dorsalis. The sequence goes on along the minus strand of CM074724.1, from coordinate 348,049,863 downwards.
GGAGGAGGTGGAAGACGGATGTGAAGAAGGGTTGCCACCATCTACCCCACTTGGGACCACTGCTATGACCGATAAGTAATATGTGTCAATAATCTGAGAGGGAGGATAGAGTATGACAATGGTAAAAATACATACACAAATCACACCATGCCAGTTCCCCACCACCACCACTACAATACTTATCTGCCACATTGTCGGTTGTACTTTATTTTTTTATTACTTGATATCATCCTGAATGTGTGCACAGCACAGTTATGATAAAGGCTTATTATGGGGTTTACAATTTATATTATCAGTATGGATCAGTGCAGGTTATTTTTGCTTTTGTGTTTCTTCTAGGTTTTTCCTAAGTTTGGGGGTTTGGGGACAAGCCCCCTCTTTCCTTGCAGCGTTCCATGCCTTAATCACTAGATTCATTCACATCCTTCACAATAATATATTAATCATGGTGGTTTAGCACTGTGGGTTTTCTATCTTTGTTTACAATACAAATCTGCCACATTGTAGATTGTACTTTATTTTTTTTATTACTTGATATCATGAATATGTGCCAGTGTCACTTAAGCAAGAAAGTGTTGTGGGCAAAGGACAAATACAATCTGCATGCTAACACATTTTTCAAGCCATATTTTGCTGTAGGACTCACAACATTGACTTTCAGTCACTTATTTCTAAACTTCAGCCCTCAGAAGAAGTAATATTACAGTGGGAAATGTAGTACCTATAGGAAATATAGGCAAAACGTGTTAAAATAGGTGGAAAATGTATTAACATAGGCAGAAAATTTAAAATAGGTTAAAAGGAGGTCATTTTTTGCAAACGCAGAAAGGAGAGAGTTTTCATGGTAAAAGCGAAAAATCTGCACATTTTTGAAACATTTTTCACTGGAAATTTTTCGCACTTTTCACCAACTCCTAGTCATGGATGCAAAGGTCAGGATTGGAGAGATCCGAAAGGTCAGGGTTACTAAGGCCAGAGGTCAGTGTTGGAGAGATCAGTGTAGCAGGGTTCACAGAAGCCAAGGTCCAGGAATAGAGAAGTCAGCAAGATCAGGGTACAGGCCAGGTAATAAATAGGAGGATAGCCACACTATAGCAAGGTTTAAGGGCAAATACATACAAGCCCTGAGTAGAGGTTTGCCAAGGGTTTAAATAGAGGTGCTGGTTATGCGCATCATACATGCACAAAAGGCATGTCCACAATGCAGCATGCCTCCAGCCATAAACTTCCCCGGCCTGTGATGAGGATGCTCGCACCAGAATGGCTATCCCACTCAGGGATGCAGTTCACCACAAGCAACAGGCCCAGGTAGGAGCACTGCAGCAGACGCTCCACAGAAATGGGAGCGACCGACGGAGGCCCCTGAACTGGGCACATGGATTTTATTACAGCTGATAATTTTGTCACTAATGTTTACTACAAAGTTCCCCCGTAGACTTAAACAGGAATCTGTGACATAAAACCAGTGATATCATTTATCACTAGCAATGGTACCCCAGTCTGAATTAGGTAACAGTCCTTACAACAGACAACTGCACATTTATATACATATAAATTTAAATTTTATTATATAATTATTTTGTATAGTATCTTACAATTATGTACATTTTCTAATCTCCATTTACTCTGCTTGTAGTTCCCACTTCCTTTTCCTTACAAGGTAATTTGCTTCAAAAGTCTTACTGAGACATGCCATAGAAGAACCCGAACATTTGATTCTGAAGACCTTTGGAGGCTGTTGAAGTAAGAAGAACCAACTGCATTCCATGGTACAAATAAAAAAATTCCCAGAATTCACATTTGGTCAGATGGGCACTCCAAAACAAGGTACATTACCTGGTGCAAGATCAAAAAAATGCATACCAAGATTGTAATAGTCAAATAACTATTAAAGGGATATAAATATATCCCTTTATAAATAAATAAATATAAACAAATTGGTAGAAGCAATAAAAAAATACTTATTTCTATCTCTCAAACCTTTATGGTTTGAGAGATATAAGAAAATAAAGGTCTCCGTTCCCTCCCCTTTCTGTCTGATGAGCTGTAAAGCTGTCAGAAGCAGAATTTGGTCGTGCGACCAGACGCAGCTCTTCAGGAAAGCTGACATTGAGAGATCTAAAAATAAATACTTCATCGGAATGGTCTACAACGTTTGCTTGCAAACCACTTTGGCAGTGTCTGAGATATGGGCTTCAAGAGCATGTGGAGGAAAATTGCAGTAGTAAGAGTTCGTGAATCCATCTGGGCCAGGGCATTTCCCAAGTTGGGAACGTTTCAGAGCAAGGGAAACTTCATCATAAGAGATGGGGGATTCCAGATCCGCAATAGCTTGAGCAGACAGACGGGGGGTGTTAGAAAGCTTTAAGAAGCTATCAATGTCAGAGAGCCAGAAGGAATATTGTATAGATCTTCATAAAAGGCTCTAAAGGAATCAGCCAGTTTAGGGAGAGAATGGTGAATAAGACCAGAAGGATCTGCAATTTTTGAGATGCAGCGGGAGAGTTGATGTATGCGCACCAAGCGGGCTAAAATCATCCCTCATTTGTTACCGTTCATATAAGATCTGTACTTGTACCATTGATAGGATTTAATCTGTTGACTCTTAAGAAAGGAGGCAAGTTCAGCACGGGCCGTAGTGAGCTTGAACAAGGAGTCAGCAGACATGGTGGATTTGTGGAATTGTTCCTTAACCCTAACGGTCTGGATGAGTGTAGAAATTTCAGCTCGGAAAAGCTTCTGTTTATATGCACCAAGCTTAATCAGTTCACCTCTCAAATAGCATTTATGAGATTCCCACAAGGGAGAGTGGGAAACAGAAATGAGTAATAATACAAAGAGTGAACAAAACAAGAAATGAAATAAAGTAGAGGACATAATGTACCGAGTCACTGGGCGAGAGTGTGGTACGTAAGGACCACTATAGAGAAAGACAGTTTAAATGTGGATGTAAAAGAAGAGCTGGCTAGGAAGGAGAAATGGATGGGAGGGAAATTAAAAGAAGGAGGAAGAAGAGGTTGCATTCAGGGATAAGGAGCCCATATGTAGTGAGGAGGACGAAAAAAGTTGTTCCCAAAGGTATTCCAAACAGTTCCATCTACATACTATACTCAATGAGGGTAATCATTAAGGAAAAAGGTAAGGCACATAATGGCATCATATTAGCATAGAAATGTGGAAAGCAGGCAAAGGAAATTAACATCATATATTAACAAAAAATATTTCTTATTAATTATTCTACTTATTTGTGGTGTTTATTCATTTATGGTACCAGGAATGCTTTTGTTTGTGAGTAGTATCTTCACCCACTTGACCTTTGATGCTGTGACATCATTGTACAGTGACTTGGCTTGACACACAGATGCTGAAGATTGTGGCGTGTGACGATTTAGATAGTGTACATATTCCATTGACCTGTTAATGTTATATTGTCCTGAGAAAAGTCCAAGTCTAGACTGAAAACGTTTGGCATGTTGGAGAAATGCTTGAATAGTTTTTTTTTGCTTCAACCAATTATATGTCTGCGAGTGCTGTCCTGGTGCTTTGGCTGTGTATATTGTATAATTCCTTTTATGAGGATGGGCACCAATCATTGTATTTCATTATAATTTCATTATATATATATATATATATATATATATATATATATATATATATTTAAAATGCAGCAACATGTCCTGTATTGCTGTGTAACAGTGGATTAACAATAACAGGACACACACGTCTGGAAATACAAATGATGAAAAGGACCCTGATCTTGTGTGCCTACAAGCACTGCTGGGCTACCTAAAGCATTCCAGCAGGGGAGGACTGGCAATATTTGACCTGATGGGCAAGAATAATCATTATTATTATTATTATCCATCTCAGATTTAGATGGAGAAGGGGAACAAGAGAAACATGAGGTCTGTTCAGGAGGGGATCCCATTAGTTTTAAGGAAGATTGAAGTTGGACCAATTGAAAATATCCAGGATAAAGTTCTACAAAATGTCATGATGTTACAGTAGCAGCTTAATAACAAAACACAATCAGAATTTTCCTTTACTTAAAGGAACATTTCTCTGCCTTTAACCCTTTGAGTGCCAGAGAGGTAGCCAACGCATTGCTATGCAATGCGTTTGTTACCTCTCTGGTACTCAAAGGGTTAAATGTCTTCACATTTATCTTGATAAATCACATGCAGGCAATCTCGGTGTTAGAGCTTAAAGTGGAACTTTCAGTTACTAACAAATCGCCCCTGAATAATTAAACATATGGTGACCAGCATCCTAATACATGTATTACCTCTGTGAAGTGCCGCATTCTAAAGAAATCTTTCATCTTAGGAGACCGGAAGCCAGGCATTAGCGCAGACATCTTGTCTTAGAGACATCTGTGTGCCTGCACTGTCAGTCCCAGTCTCCTGTAAGAAGCATTGCAGCATATCACATGGTAACTGGAAGGACCAACGGCGCAGGCGAGCAGACTGAACTAACCAGCCAGTCAGTATCCTAAGATGAAAGATTTCTTTAGAATGCGGCACTCTACAGAAGTAATACATGTATTAGGATGCTAGTCGCCATATGTTTAATTATTCAAGGAGACGTATTAGTAACTGAAAGTTCCGCTTTAATGTGCCATCAGACTTAATCCTTTGAGTGCTAGAGGGGTAAGCAACACATTGCAAAGCAATGCATTGAAAACCCATTTGGCACTCAAAGAGTTAAATTGCAGTCCTCTGTTTAGAAGTGTGTGGGTGTGAGTGTGGGTGTGTGTGTGTGGTTGTGTGTGTGTGTGTGGTTGTGTATGGGTGTGTGTGTGTTATAGTAAAAAAGTGAATAAAGCCAGTAATCACAAAATGTTGTTTGCCTGTAATGTTTCCTGTCACGTAAGGGCACAGTGTTTAAATCAACTGCACCATAGGGGAAAAATAAACCCCCCACATTGATTTAAATGGGGCTTAAACCCCTTGTATGATAGAAAGGTCTCCCGTGCACCACTGAAGTGATGTGTCAGAGACTTCTCTATCCCATAATAGGTTAAAAACAACATTTAAATCAAAAGGAATTCCGTGAATCCTCTGCCCCAACCATGGGAAATTTGCTCCTTAATTGCTCATCTTTTGCCACTTGTATTTTAACCTTTGAGTGCCAGAGGGATATGTGTTGGCACTCAAAGGGTTAATTCCACCCTATTTCATTTAACGTGGATTATATCTCACAAACCTCATTGTTTGTCCGTTGAATTGATTTGACTAAAATGTTGTCATTTTATTAAAATGAATAGAAAAGAAAAACACTTACCAGGTATATGAAAATTCACAATATTTAAAGAAATGTTTCCATTATTATCGTTACCATATAAACACAGTTTTCCGAAATATGTTGATGTCACTGTTCATATCAGTGCAAGATGAATGCCTGGAATGAAGATGTTGTTTGAGAAAAGCAAACTGCATTTTTTGGTGTCTAATCTCATGCCTTTTGCTGATACAAGAATCCCAGGCTTACTGTAGTCTGTCATGCATTGCTCTCTACTGTCACTGAGATTTATAGAGACCTGGAGACCAGCAGGAAGGCTCTAGGGGACAATGAATGTTTTTAATGTAATGAGTAGTAAATTTGTAAATTATTGTGTGGCCTATGTCTCCCTAAGGCTTATTTAAGAAGATATTGTTGTAGCATTTATTTTTGCACAATGCTGCAAGAGCAAAGCATAAAATAGAAGCCGGGCCTTTCTGTTTGAATCCTGAAGCAAGATGTCCAGTCGAACAAGGAAGCAAATATGCAACCTGTTATGGTGCTTTCCAGAGGAAGATGGTCAAAAAGATTGAAGTCAGCCAACATGCCTATCCTATGATTACTCACGACTGCCATTGAGGCTCTTGCATAAAAAATTTAACTGAGGGAGCCTGGACTCAAATCACCACTTCTGTTGTCACAATGAAGTCTGCCATCAGAGAAAATAAAACAATAAAATGCACAATTATTAAACAAACGACATATTGTAGGGTTTATCCTGCTGAGAAAAACAAGGGAACTCCCACTGCTGAGATGTGTTATCCAGATGTTATTGCAGCTCACACTTACATGTGTTGGGTGCAGTACTTCCATGGCCTTACATTTTATGGTGGTTCTGCTGCAACAGAAGTATATGGATAGCTATGGTAAATTGACAATAAACCTCCACTGTAGGCTGTAACAACAGCTCCACTGTAAAATATCAGGCACAATAAAGGCATGTTTGAGTTGCAATATCCATTTAAAAGACCAATAGTTTCGAGCTTAAATTTAAGACCTATTTTTTTCTGAATAAAGTCTCTTATTGGATCTTTAGTCAGCCAATGCAGCTATTGAAAGCACAAAAACCTAAGTCCACAGTGGATGTATTGATATGGGGCCATAAGCTCCATATCAATACATCCAAAGTGCCCAAAAAGTGTTCAGTGTTAGTAGAATTAACCCTATGAGTGCCAGTGGGGTATCATTACCCCGCCTTCACTCATAGGGTTAATCCGACTAAGGTACAAATCAACATCACACAGAAAGTAACACTTACCATTAATCCTGATGTCCAACAGATGTCCAGAGGGGCACTCAACGCATTGCAGAACAAAGCATTGCTCATCTCTCTGGGGCTCAAAGCATTGCTTACCCCTCTGGCCGTCAAGGAGTTAAACTTTGTATGTGGGATATTTGACTAAAACATTTATTTATACTTATTTTTTTTCTTAACAGCTAGAAGCCGGAAGAAAGTAGAGAAGACAAAAGAAAGAGGAGAATATTGAAGGAAGATTGAAGAAGACAGACAGTAGATGACAGGTAAGTTTAACACATAAAAGTTAATGATCAGTGCTTGACACTGTCAGGCACCATTAGTTAGCTTTTTTTACTTTGAAGTTCCCAATATTGCCCCTATTTAGCAGCGTTTTGGGAATGTAACACACAAAACGGACGTTTGGGCACAAGACCATTTCTGTGGCCTCATGTCCGTCGTGCTTTTAGCCAGTAGGATAATTGAATACCAACTTAGGGCGAGATGTTCAAAAAGTCATCATAATGAAAAACTTGTAGGATCATGAGTTGGTGGTAAAAGAAGGACCATATTTTCAGAAGTAAACCCGTCACGTTTGAAAAATCATCTAAAGAATTAAAAATTACGGTAAGAAGATCTCATTGAACATTGACGTTAAAAATTCTGATCTTTAAAAATTGTCTTTGATTTTGTCTTTGAAATGAAAATTTTCAAAGAAACAAAGACATTTTTTTGTCTTTGAAACAAAAATTGCTTCTCAGTACTTTAATTTTTCTTCTCCAAGTTTAGACCTTTTTTATTATGTTGGGAAAAAATGACGTTAATCAGACAAAAAAATGACGTTCAAACGAATATTTTTTTTTGAAAATACCTTACATTAAACCACACCACAAACAAGATTAAACCACACCCACTTTTAAGACGGCTTTTTCCCTTTGACGGAGATGGCGGAACTGGATGCAAGAAATGACGGAAACATGTCTGAGAATTGACGGATCATGGTGTAAAAACTTTTTTATTCTGATTACAGACAATTTCAGTTACCACCATTTTCTGAACATCTCGCCTTTAGACATTTTCTTTTGTAGGTTAGTATCCATTTTGCCCTATCGATATTTTTAAAGGGCTCAATTGAATCGAGCTTATAGTGCCCTGTGACTGGAAGAAAACAGATGTAGTACCATTATTCAAAAAGGGGACAAGACCTAAACCACAAAATTATAGACCTGTGAGCTTCACTTCTGTTGTAGGTAAGATATTAGAAGGGTTACTAACCAATAGTATTTATGGCTATGTGCCGAACAGCTACAGAATTAGTAGGAGGCAGCATGGTTTTATAAAGGAGAGATCACGACAAAATAATTTACTTTAATTTTACTACATGGTAAGGGGTAATCTGGACAAGAGTATGGCTATTGTTGTAGTATACTTGGATTTTGCAAAAGCCATTGATACTTTGCCTCGCAACTGGTTACTACACAAATTAGTTTGAGATGTCAGATCCTTGTATGGATGGAGAACTGGTTAAGTGATACATGGCAGAGAGGTTTTGTAAATAAGTGGGGTTCTACAGGTTTCTGTTCAGGGCCTAATGCTTTTAACTTGTTTATTAATGATGTAGAAGTCCATATTGAAAGTAGTGTCTCTAACATTACTGATGACACTAAGCTTTATAAGGAAATACATACAGAGCAGGTATCACCCACTACACCCCACGATGTTAATGAAAGTAAGCAGAGATGTAGTGGTCAGAAAAAGTGAAGAATAAGACTCCTCCAACAAAAGCTAATGGTGTAAGGGCTAGTGATAGGCGCTCGTGAACGGTGTTAGAAAACGTAAGCCACCTGTGGTAGATTGTGCTGTGGTGGGAGTTGTATAAAGTGAAGACACAAAGCTAGACAACCTCCTTCAGAGTAGCTGAAGAAAGCCCAAGATAACCTACCTTAGGTGCACTATACACCACTAGCATCAGGGAGAACATAATCCCCCCACAAATAGACAAGGATTATCTCAGCAGGAGATCCTCAGACAGACACATCAGGACTCCTTTATATGTAGTGAACTGGAGTTAGGTAGCAAAGGCAGGAAACATTAGGTAGACAGAAATAGCAACCCAGGAAGACCCTACTGAATACTAGTAGGGCAACAACAGCTTAAACTAGATCAGAAACGACAGGCAAGGTCAGGCACAGCAAGAATCGACAACATGGGGGACAGTCATATAAACAAAATTGACAGGAAAGGGCTAGGTCAGGTCAGCAGCTGAGGTTGGAAATGTAAGGTACAGAGAAATATACAATCAGCAGACAAAGGACTTGGTCAGAACAGCAGCAGAGGTCAGCAATGATGAGGAAAAGATAATAATACAACTGGAACATAAAGGACTTGGTCAGTATGGCAGCAGAGGTTGGCAAAATGATACAAGGCTTCCAAACACAGGTAACAAGACAAGGAACTCTTAGCTTGCCCATGGACATGTAGAAAGCATGTCATAAAAATCTTGGCAACTGGAAGTGAGAGAGAAACTGAGGGTGGAGCAACAGAATGGTACGTAACAGCAGGAAGCAGAAAGATTTGGATAAACTGAGTGAATGGCAGAACAGTGGCAGATGAAGTTTAATATAGATAGATGTAAGGCTATACATTTGTGCTGCAAAAGCAAACACGCTACATATACTCTAAATGGTAAACTACTTAGGGAATACGCTTCAGAGACATATTTAGGAGTACTAATAGACAGTAGACTTCACAGCAGTGTGCAGTGTCACTCAGCTGCTGCAAGAGCCAATAGGGTACTATCTTGTATAAAAGGAGTATAGATGCGCGAGGTGGAAATATAATTCTACCTCTATATAAATCCTTGGTAAGGACTCATCTAGAATATCGAGTACAGTTTTGGGTACCAGTTCTTAAAAATTACATCATTGAACTGGATAAAGTATAGAGATATGCAATAAAACTGATAAAGAATTTGGAGTTATAAAGAGAGACTAACCAAACTGAGTTTGTTTACATTAGGGAAGACACTACTAAGGGGCAATATGATTAACATTTATAAATATATTTGAGGTCAATGCAAATATCTCTCTAGGGAACTATTTACTCAAAGAGATGAGCAAAAAAAAACAAGAGGTCATCCATTAAGACTAGAGCAATAAACAACAGGTAATCACTTAAGACTAGAGGAAAGGTGATTTTGACAAAAACAAAGGCAGGTTTTTTTATATTAAGGGCAGCAAAATTATGAAATAATTTGCCTCGGGATCCTGTGCTTGCAGATACTGTAGCTATTTTCAAAAAGTAATGAATACTTAGTAGTGAGAGAGGAGAAGAGGTGTTTCAGGAGAGGAGAGAGATGTAAAAAATAAGATTTGCGAGAATCATCCTGTCATGATCACCTACTTACTCCTGTCGATCATTCATGTTCAGGTACTCTCTGCCCTACTCATGTTAGTCACCTCAGTGCTGGTCTCCCATTGGAAGATACCCCTTTTTATACTCTGTCTGAACACATGGACAACGTGCGTTCTTCGAGCCATATTGTGTTTTCTGATTTCCAGTTATTTGTTCATTCCGGCATTCAGCCATGGCTTTTGTCTGACCTCACTGCAGTTCTTCGACCTTTATTCCTGGTTCCTCACTCTGGATACGTTTTTGACCATTTGACTTGGGTCTCCAGCCTCGGTTGTGTACAACTTCCCGACCTGGCTCTTCGACCTCGGCTGTGTACAACTTTCTGACTTGGCTCTCTGATCTCAGCTGTGTGCAGCTATCTGACTTGGCTGTCTGACCTTGGCTGTGTACAACTACCTGACTTGGCTGTCTGACCTCAGCTATGTACGACTATCTGACTCAGGTCAATTTGACATCCAGAGTACCTGCCTGTGCTTCATTGCCCAACATCAAGAATTCCTACCTGTGCTTCATTTCTCAACATCCAGAGTACCTGTCTGAGCTCTTCTTGCTGGCTTTCATCTTCTGCACCAAGTACTTGTCTAGCGGTTTGGCTTATACCCATCCTGTCATCTGTCTTCGTGGCCAGCAACTTTAACTCTGGCTCCGGCCACAGCAAGGGTATAAGGCTACACTGCCTAAAATCTCTAGCCTCTCACCCTATCCGGCGTTCCCCAGCATCCACAGGGTACTTGGTATGTACTTGGTACCCAGATGTTTTTTCACATTACAGGAAGGACACGCCACACTATGGACCCAGCTGATATCAACAGGCAAGAACACCAGGAACAAGTCCTAGCTTCACGTGCTTCCAGACTACAAAGCCTAGATCAAAGCTGGATGCGATTTTGAAAAAGCTACAAGCATCTTCCATTCGACAAACCACCAGTACTGCTGTTCCATTAATTTCCTCCATTTCTGTAACACCTACCCCACCCACTCCATTCAAGCCTCCCAAGGTCCCTCTCCCAGAAGGATTCTTGGGAGTCCATGCAGAGGATTCCTGAATCAACGTCTTCTACACTTTTATGCTTTTTGCCACATTCTACAGCTATCACATAGCAAGTGTGGTTAGTTTACTATTTTTAATTTTACATTTGAAAGTAATTTGATGATGATAAATAAAGTCTTCTATTATGATGTTGGAATTATTGTTCTTACATATTAACCTATATACAGCCAATTTATATACAGTATTGAACAGCTGTTTTTTTATGTGGGCAATCTACTTTATTTTCTGTCTTTTCAATTAATTTCAAAACCAGAATATTAAGCAGGAAGAAATTGGGTGATACAGATCTGGGGTATACACTGAGGATTCATGCACTGGACTACACTTGCACTGCTTCGAGGATGCTGTAGTAACATAGAATGAGCTCTTACCTGCTAAGGAAGTAGGCATAAAAGTGAACACGAGCCAACAGAAAGGTAAGGCACAGGGCAAGGAGGTCACAGTTGAGGTTAAAATACATTACATCAACTGGGGACATTAGAAAAGCCCTGATGCCCCTTCAACAAGGTCTGAAAAGTATAGATGCATTTCTAATAGAGGAGAACATACAGATTTATAATGTTTAGTAGTAGATAAAACAGGAAGTTCTATTAAACAGATTAATACTCATTTGGGAGTTGGGAAGGCTTATATGAGTCTCATTTTCTGGGTTAAATGAGGCAAAGGTTGAACATGATGGATTGTGTATTTTTTTCAACCTAATTTACTATGTAACTATATAACTATCTCTGTAGAGGTAATCCCCACCTGTGGTTGTTTTGAACCTTGAGCATTTTCAGCTAATGAAATGCCATTGACCACACAACTGCACACAACTGGTGTATGTCTATAGGGCACCTAACCAGGAAAGGCATTTTGTTAGGCACATTAAAGGGGCACTCACACCTTTCCTACAATCCTCCTAAGCAATACATAAAACTATGTAATGGCTGGTATCTTTCTACAGCCATTAATGTGAGCATTTCACTGACTGGGAAGTGTTGGAATGCAGGGGTAATGCTATATATTGGCACTTCCACAGCGTAACTTCGTACAACGCTCAGCAGCGGTGTGAGGCTTTTAACACATTTTAAAGGGATAGTAATACTTAAAATGTAAAAAAAATATGTTGTAGGGTTTATCCCCCTGAGTAAAACAAGAGTACACCCACTGCTGAAAGGTGTTTCATTCAAAAGTTATTAATTTTCAAAGTTGTATTTTTTAGGTGCAATATCACAGTGGCCTGAAATTGTACAGTGGTGCTGTTGCTACACGATCCTATGGACAGCTCTGGTCCCGGGACCATAAATCTCCATAGGATGGTGTAGCAACAGCGCCACTGTACAATTTCAGGCCACTGTGATATTGCACCTAAAAAATTCAACTTTGAAAAATAAAAACTTTTGAATGAAACACCTTTCAGCAGTGGGAGTACTCTTGTTTTACTCAGGGGGATAAACCCTACAACATAATTATTTTTACATTTTAAGTATTACTATCCTTTTAAAAATGTCCAAATGCAGGATGAGGGAGGGAATGCCTTCTCCTGACTCACACACCATTAAAACCTGGGACAGAAAACATGAACTGCTACTTGGTGAGGGTACAGAGGCTCTCTCCTCACTGGGGTAGAAGGAATGCTCTGCAGTGTCAAAGGTGGAGAAGCTCAGCATCTCCAGGACCAGGAAGCCATTACATCAATCCCTATATAATCTCAGAGCTCGAATCCTGCAGCCTGACAGGCAGGTATAGTATAGTATTCAATACTAAAGAATGTTGTGTTGGACTATGAGTGTCCCTTTAAGAGGCACTTATTCTGTATATTTAGTTCCACTATAATATGCAATTAGTAGGCTGTTTTTTGTGTAACATAGGAAAATATACATTTTGACATAATACAACTTTATTAGATGCAACCCCTTGAGGATCAGTGGAATGTGCAATGTATTTCACACCACTCTGGTGGGTTTAATTGTATAAAATGCTCTCATAATTGCAATTATTTTTGTGTTGTGTATTTCAAGCCCAGTTTTATTAAATTCACCCTTTAGATCCTTTTTTGAATCTTGAAATTCATATGCTCTTAAACTTGAACAGAATTGAAACTCATGTTAGCCAGTTTAGAAGAGTAGGATTTATATGTCTCAGTGAAATAAAAACTAGTTTTTGAATTATTTAGATTTATAGATTATGGTAAACTAGTTGAACAGCCCATTACACGGGCCACTGCCACCCGGTCGTGGGGCAGTCTCTACTGCGCATGACTGCAGCACGCGCAGCAGTGTCTACTGCGCATGTCGCGGCGTTACACACGAATTAGCAAATTATTATATAGGATAAGTCATGTCATTCAAACGCGTCATGTCTTTACCCTGCATTTCCTCCACCACTCATTGACACTTTTAGTGCTAGAAGAGATGGGCTGATCAGTGTCGGTGATTGGGGAAGATAATGGAGTGCTAAGACTGCATTAGCAAAATATATATATATATATATATATATATATATATATACTAGCAATGTGGGGCGGCACTGCCCGTCAGGATATATAGGGAATTAATGCACACATATGGATGCAAGACAAACACACACACACACAGACGCACACGCGTGCACTGAGATGCATAAAGAGCGACACAGTCATACACACATACATGCAATGCACAACATGCAGATACACAGAGTGTGATACAGACATGCGATACACACAGTGAGACACACACACACACAGAAGTGAGTCATAAGGGGGTGACTTATGTGTCATTGTAATGAGTTTGTGTTTGTACTTATGCCTCCACTGTGGCATTCATTCATGTAGTTGAAATGCATGTGGTAATTGCACATTTGGTAGAAGGTGGATCGTGCTGGCTCCTGGAGTGTGAGTGAGACTATGGTGGAAGGTGGATCGTGCTGGCTCCCGGGGTGTGAGTGAGTGTGAGTGAGACTATGGTGGAAGGTGGATCGTGCTGGCTCCCGGGGTGTGAGTGAGTGTGTGTGAGTGCGAGAGTGAGTGATTGCGTGTGAGTGATTGCATGTGAGTGATTGCATGTGAGTGATTGTGTGAGTATGTGTGATTGAGTGAGAGTGTGTGAGTGTGAGAGTGTGAGGGTGTATGAGAGTGAGTGAGTGTGAGTGTGTGAGAGAGTGTGAGTGAGAGAGTGTGAGTGTGTGAGTGTGTGTGATTGAGAGTGTGAGTGTGTATGATTGAGTGAGAGTGTGTGTGATTGAGTGAGTGTGTGATCGAGTGTGTGAGTGAGAGTGTGTGAGTGAGTGTGTGAGAGTGTGAATGAGAGAGTGTGAGAGAGTGTGAGTGTGTTTGATTGAGTGTGTGTGATTGAGTGTGTGAGAGTGTGTATGTGTGATTGAGTGTGAGTGTGTATGATTGAGTGTGAGTGAGTGTGTGAGTGTGTGAATTATTGTGAGTGTGTATGATTGAGTGTGTGTGAGAGTGTGAGTGAGCGTGTGTGATTGAGTGTGTGTGACTGAGTGTGAGTGTGTGTGAGTGTGTTTTTTGGCTGATGTGTTTTTGTCTGTGGTGTAGGAGCGAGAGGCAGCCATTTTGTTTTTTCAGTTACTTGGATAGTGGTGGGCAGGCTGGATAGTGGGGGCAGGCCATCTCCCTGCATGATTTAAATCACTCCTCCATTGAATCACCCAATGGGAGCAGTAACTCCTCCTTACTTAAGTTGAGGTAACATAGCAATATAACACACTGTGGCTCTTCAGTTGAAGCAGCGTAGCAATATGCTAAGGGAACAAATAGATAGTGGTGTTTGATGCTTGCCCTCTGTAACATACTGCAAAGCATCCCTCTCCCTTTATGGAGAAAGGGCGGGAATCAGGAAGCAGGAAGTGGAGGAGTGACAGTTGAAAAAAGACAGTTAGTGAGGTGACTGAAGAGAGTTAAATAAAAGAGTTGATATTAGGTTTATCCCTGAGTTTGCATTTTATGGAAACATTACACCCTCTTACTGAAACAGAGTGTATGGAGGGTTACAATAAAATGTGGGAGGTGACACAGTGTGTTTGTGGGGTCATGATCCTGAGTGAGAGTGTGAGTGGACCAGGAGAAGTTATTGATATTCCCTACTTCAGGAGCCAGTGGCAGCTATATATTTTTTTGTCAGTTGGATAGTGGTGGGAGGACTGGAGGGGGCGGGCCAACTCCCTGTATGATAAACATGCCCCCATTGAATCACCCAGTGGAAGCAGTAAAGTCCCCATTGAATCACCCAATAGGAGTTGTGTCTCCTAATGTGACATAAATTATGTAATGAGGCATTCTGTTCAATGTGTGTTTGTTTTCTGAAGAGACATAAATTATGTTCTGTGTGTGAGGTACCATACATTATGCAATTAGGCTTATTCTTATATATATATATATATATATATATATATATATATATATATATATATATACAAGCACTCTCAGGTCTTTGAAGAGAAAGTGAATTTTACTTTATATCAACGTCAGGACGAAAATGTGAATCACACATTGAAACATTGATATAAAGTAAAATTCACTTTCTCTTCAAAGACCTGAGAGTGCTTACTTATCTTCTTGTTGTTTGTGCCTACTCCTGCTAGGCATAGCAACCGGGCAGTTATTGGATTTTGATGAGAGTGCTTCCTTATGGACAGTGTGTGTATAATGAGAGTGCTTCCTTATGGACAGTGTGTGTATATATATATATATATATATATATATATATATATATATATATAGAGAGAGAGAGAGAGAGAGAGAGAGAGAGAGATAAATAACTCAAAAACTAGATAATACAACATATATCTGATTTTAAAACTCTTTCCTAACTACTGAACTTGTTTTTTGGTTTTAGTATCACTTTAAAAACCCCATTTATAACAGATGGATGTTGGGGAAGTTGAGTGTGTCCCCAGTGATATGGTTGTTTTTCTTCAGAATTACTACAATTTTATTTGAATATACGGCCTTGAGGTGTTCTGTCTATACTGTCTATATTTCCTTTCCAATGATCTGTCTATACTTCCTTTCCACTGAATCCAAAATTCCTACACAGCAGTATAATCAGGTCAGAAATGGGTAAAATTTTTGTGCCCAGTTTTCTGCAGAAAAACTAGGTTTGAGACATCAAAGTGCCAGTACTATAAACTTACCATGGAAAGGTGGTTTCTTTGGTGAATGCATACGCCAAAAGACAGCTATATATAATTGTGTGCTGCCTTATGTTATCAGACAGATGCAATCTGTGCTTCCTTTTAAGAATGAAAACACATCAAAAAAACGTCTTAGAACTGACATTTATGTTGTGAGGTAAGTGAAGTGATACCACAGAACTTACAATTGAAATGTAACTACTCTAGTGATACCATAGAGCTTGCAATTGAAATGGAGCTATTCAAGTTATATCACAGAGCTTATAACTGAAATGGAGATATTCTAGTCATACCATACATCTTACAATTGAAATGGAACTACACTGGTGATACCACGGAACTTACAACCGAAATAAAACTATACTAGTGATACCAATGGGTAGTCACAGAATTGAAAGCTCTATTGTATCACCGGTGTAGCTATATTTCAACTGGGGTAAAGGAGAGAATGCAAAAGGGAAAGATGAGGGCAAAGTGGGGGAGATAAAGAAAAAAAGGACCGGAAGGTAAAAGGGTAGAAAAAATAGGAGGAAGGGCACAACACAGCTAGTAATATGTAAAACAGGTGAGCGCAAATATAAGTGAATATACTGATCAAAATGTGTGAAAATTAATAAAATAAGAGAATAAGCCATGTGTATATATAATGGGTGAGCAATGCAGTAAAAGTGAATAGCAATATAAGTTAAATAAATTGCAATACAAACAAATCAATATTCAATAAGCTTTATCCCAAAATCAGTAATCTTTTTAGACACAAATCATTTTTAAGTATACTGGTTAGAAAACTTATTGTGCAACAGATGTTGCTGCCTGTCATAGACTATGGTGATGTAGTTTATGCTCCAGCACCAGAAATCCATCTTAGTAAACCTGACACCCTGTATAATTCAATATGCTGCTTTAGCCTCCAATGTAATTACACTACTCATCGCTGTGATATGCTAAAAGAACTAAATTGGTTAACACTCAAATCTAGACGTACCCCTCACATTTCATGCTTAGTACACATCCACTTCTCTGGAAAACTACCACACTACGTGAACAGTTTGCTCACTCCTGCTCTTCATACTAAGTATAACCTCCGCTCCACTGCTAACAACTCGCTACGTATACCACAACAACAAGAAAGAAGCAGGAAGCTCTGTCTTCTCCTTCAGAGCTCCAAAGGCCTGGAACAATCTGCCTGAAATAATCACATCTGCTCCCAGTCTAAAATCCTTAAAAGTAAATGCTTCTCTAAATCTAAAAACAGAGTGTAACTGTTTATAATTTTAAAATTTCCATATGTATGTATATTCGTATGTGTGACTGGGGGTACAGGGGTTACTGATTGGTAAACCGAGGGTTAAGCTATTTATCCAGCCAGACAAAAAGATAATAAATTGCATTTATTAGAGTGGTCACGGCACAAAACATAGGACAACAATTACAGGCAAACAAACAGGGGTAAAACATAAAAACCAAACACTTCTACTGTTCTCTTCTTAGTTGCATAACTTGCCAGGGGTTACAAATAATACTCACAGTCCATTTTAGCTTAATGCTGGAGCTTATTCATAGCCCCACTAGAGGCAAGAGTTGGCATCCTGCCCATTACACATGCTGCTGGATTATGTGAAGGTTCCTTGTATCTCTTAGTCCTGACGGAGGAGTTGGGAAAGGCATCCTCAGAGATTATCCCCAGCCTCTTTCTTGAGTCTTGGGCCATAGCCACTGAAGTTTAGCTCCCTGGGCACAATCCTTGTGGGGGGAAGGGTTCATCAGCGCACAACTGAAAAGTGGACCTGGCCACTACAGTGCTCGCTCACTCTAACTCTTCCTGTGAGGGCACTCACCAGTCCCAATTTCTCAGTGCCCCTTTAGAATGCCCATGGACCCTAGGCCTCCCACCATTATGGAGAGGCCCCTTTCTCCTGGTCCTACATTTTGCAACTCTGTCTCCCTCTCCCTTCTCTCTCTCAGGTTTTCTCTACCCCACCCTTTACAGGATGTGATGTCACAGGTACCATGTACCAGGTCTGTTCTGCTTTGCCTGATGTGAAGGGGGAGATGCACACATTCCACACACAGATTTGCCCTACCCCCACTCTATCTGACCAACACTGGATATCTCATAGCACAATCTCTGTGTTTAGCTAGACTAGATGGCACCATTCCTCTGTACATCCTACAAACTAACCAACCCATTTACTGCTAGTAACTGGACAACACTCTCTAATGCATGCACACACAGGTTTCAAGAATGGGAACACGTTAAGACAATGGCAAACACTGAAAACAGACACATTTCTTTCTCTGGGTGACAACCATTCCGTCACAGTATGTATATTTAATAACGTAATATATAATGTTTCTCAGTTTGTGTAAATATGCAACCCTCTACTGAAAACTGTCCAGGACATACTTGAAAATGAGAGAAATCTCAATGTATTCTTCCTGGTAAAACATTTTCTAAATAAATAAATAAGTGTACAAAGCAAGAAATTCTGAACAATAAATGTTTATGTAAATGTATCCTATATAATAATTCACTAAAATGTGTGTAATGACGAAGTCATGCGCAGTAGAGACTGCTGCATGTGCTGCAGTCATGCACAGTAGAGACTGCCCGCTTCGGAGCGTCCAGCTCTGTATCAGCCGCGGCGCGGGCAGTCTCTACTGCGCATGACTGCCCCGTGACCGACTGGCTGTGGCACTGTGGCCCATGTAACGAGCTCTTCAACTAGTATGTAATAATCCGTTACTCACAATTCCATAAAACTGCTGTTGATTAAGCAATCTTCGTGCTTTTCATTCCCAAGGTGAATATAGAGCAAATACGTAAAAGAAAACAAAAATACAATACATAGAATGATCTGTATTTATATAAAAAATTCAAAAATAAACAAACATAAGTGAATATGTGAAAATATCTTTTTGTTAAACAAAGTCTGACTCTTGGTAGTAGCAGTATTAAATGTTTCTGCTTAAATGGATAGCAATACTTTGTTTTATCTTTATTTTATTTTGTAGGCATTAAAAAAACATGAAGAATGATATAAGTCTTATCTCTCAAACCTTTATGGTTTATGAGATATTCACAAGCAAAGTTTCCCCTCCTGCCCCTTTTACCTAGTGTAAGCCATCTCAGATGTAGAATCCAGTCCATAGACCAGACATAACAGAAGGGGACAATCTTCATCCTATGAGAACAATGAAAGCCCTGCCCCTCTTGACAAGTTTTTCAGGTTTTTCCCTTATCTTATTTGAAGATTGTCCCTCTCTGCAATCTACCCGGGCACCTCCCTTCTGCTCTGGCTGAGCAGTGTTACACCAGTAAAAGGGGCAGGAGGGGGTATACTTTATCACTGAATTGATTTACAACTCTGACAGAATTGAAATAACACTCTCCAAAGTCCAAATACTATGATGATTAATTAGAGCTGCTTTTATTATGAAACATTACTATCCCTTTAAAATTAAAGCTGAACTGCCACCTTATAAGAATCCCCCCCCCAATAATTAGGCTTATTGCGATTAACTTTTTAATAGTGCTATTAACCTACACAAGTACCAGATTCTGAAGTAATCCTCCTTCTTCTGAGACCAGCGACCAGGCTTGCATGAAGACATCTTGTCTTAGAGACGTTTCTGTGCCTGCTCTGTCCATCCCAGTCTCCTCTAGGAGGCATTGCATGGTACCTTAAGGTACCAGAAGGGAGTGACAATGCAGGCACACAGACAACTCTAAAGCAAGAAGCCTGCCTGTCAGTCTCAAAAAAAGATGGATTACTTCAGAACCTGGTACTTGTGTTGTATAATTGCACCATTAAGTATTTTTAACTTAAAGACCACACACCAGTTTACTGTTTCTGGGGCACTTCAAGAAACTGCTGGCTTTCACTTTCACAGGTGCAAATGGCCATGGCAGCACTGGAACTTCTCCAAGGGCAGGCTGCTCATGATACCAGGGCAGTATTGGATCATTAGAAGAGCGGGTCACTCCTGCCCTTGTCACACACTTCCTCTCAGTTTAGGCTTGCTGTTCATGTCAAGATAGGAAGCGTGTGAAAAGGGAAGGAGCGGCACTCTGTTCTATTCTTCCCTGGTCATGTGTGCGGTCTTCTCCTGTCACAGGTTCCAGTGCTGCCGTGTCTGCTTAAGTGGCCTGCTTGGCAAATACATTGTAATTCTGTCCTGTCTGTGTACTCTCAGAAAAGCCTTTGCATGCCTTTTGTGGAATGCGTTCCATAGCGTACCATCACTGAACCAAGTGAACAAGTGACCCAGTAGCCAACTTAAATGAAAGCCATCTACTTGACTGAGTTGACTTCTGTCAATTTGTTTTGCACTTTGGGGATAATATACTGCATTGATTTCTCTTTTATACTATTATGTCTGTATAGTGATTGCTAGTATCTCAATGCTGCAGTCTGTTGTCTGAAGGTTTGGCAGGAGTGATGGAAGGAAAGGCATAGCTGCCACAGAAGACTGTGAGATAGTTGCTTGTTAGCGCTTTTAAGATGAAATAGAAAAACTGGGGGAAGATTCACTAAGTAGTGAAAAAGTGGCAATGACTCCTACAGTTTATCACTTCTTCAGTTCCTATTTTATTCTATAGAGCTTATGCATTAAGATCTCCAAAGCTGAAGAAATCTATCTCCATAGAATAACATGGGAATAGGAGAAGTGATAAATGGGAGAAATCACCTCTAGTCACTTTATCACCTCCATCACTGCTTAGTGAATCTCCCCCCTGGTGTCCTAAGATTAATTGGACTAATTCTGGAGTAAACCAGCTGCACCAGAGATGACAAATACACATTTGCAAAATCCCCATTGATTTTAAGGAGGCTTTTAACCCCAATGAATGGGCAGCAATGTACTGGAGAATTTTCTAGCATTCAAGTGGTTTAAAGTCCCATATAAATCAATGGAAATATTCACCTGATCCCTGTGGTTTAGCGTGTTTACATCAGACTGTTTCCTGTTCTTCTTATTATACCAGAATCAGGAGTTTGAGATGTGAAGAACAGTACAGCTCAGCTACTGGTTCAATTTGATGAGTGCATTTCAAGACTTGTGGAAGTAGTTTATAGGCAATATTTCAGGGGCATTTAAAGTTCTCCAGCTGTAGAGAGTGTGTGATGACTTGGGGAAGGAATTTTCAGAGCAGACACAGCATAAGAAATGTTCTGTAAGATGTAAAGAAGATACAGAAAATTTTAGGATGGCCTCCAGTATCCAGAGGTGAGACATAAAACAGTGCAAACCTGTTTGTGGCTTTGTATTTAGAACTATGATTTTAACAGTTTTGATAAGGACAGCTTTGATTAGGACATTAATTAGGACATTAACAGTGATGGCAAAATATGGCCTGTGACCTGATTTTCCCAGACCCTCAGGTATTACACATACAGCAATATTATTGCATAGAAAAATATCACTTCTGTCCCTGCAAAAGGAAAACTAAAATCATACATTTTATCACACGTCACACACACTGATACAATGTATCAATCTTCCAGAGCAGAGACCTAGAACTGTTGCTTTCAACTGTAGGCAAAGCTGGGGGAATACATTTATTGTTATACATGCACAGTAGGCACTGTTGTTTTGTGTATATATACACAAACGTATGTATTGTTCAACTCTCCATATTCAACTTGTACTATTTAACATCTCTGTATGTCTATTCCCTCAAAATAAGTTGGCGATATATATAAATAAACAATAATAATAACTTCTGCGTTTCTCAGCACCATACTTAAATAACCAGTAAACTTTTCTTTAATGAAAAAAATGTAAATACTTTTCTATAATAAAACAAGGGTAATCCCACTACTAAGATATCTTTCATTCAAAAGTCATTACAGCCCAGATCTGAATTTTTTTAAATCAAACTTTTGACAACAGGACCAAGAAATGTCCAAAAGTCAATTTGTTATAACACATTGGGAAAGCTGTTGTCATAGACTATGGCTCTCTATTATAAATGATCAAAATAGAAAACTGAAAAGTATTTTAACCCTTTGAGTGCCAGAGAGGTACGGAATGCATTGCTTTGCAATGCATTCCGTACCACTCTGGGACTCAAAGGGTTAAAAAATGTTGTTCTGTAATAACAGTGGGATGACCTCAGCCTCAGCAGTGGGAGTACCTTTGTTTTGCTCAGCAGAAAAAGCAGAAAAAAACTTCACAGCTTCTCTGAATAATATATTTAAATCAACAAGAATTTTATATGTGCCTATGGTGCAGTTAGTTTATTCCATTGTTGCTCTACTTTGTTTTGTGCAGATGCCCTTTATTTAATATACGAGCAGCTTAACGCCTGTAAATTATAACCCAGCTAGGTTGATTTGTCTTATCTCAATATTTGCAATTCAAGCTTTATCCCTATCATTTTCCTTAGTGACCTTTTGAATTCCTCATTCCTCAGTGTATATACTATAGGATTAAGTGTTGGCGTGATTACAGAGTAGAAAACAGGAGTCAGTTTCTCTTGATTCAGTGAGTATTTGGAATTGGGATTTTTGAAATACATAGAAATTGAGCTTCCATAGAACATAGTTACTACAATCAGATGAGATGCACAAGTAGAGAAGGCCTTCCGTTGTCCTGCTTTTGATCTGATTTTCAGGATAGTTGAAATAATGTGAATATAAGAAACTAATGTTGCTAGGAGGGCCCCAAGTCCAAATATGCCTCCGAAAAGAAGCAGGACAGCTTCAGAGATGGAAGTATTACCACAAGCCAATTTCATCAAAGGAGGGCTATCACAGAAGAACTGATTTATTGTATTGGATGAGCAAAAAGGAAGACGGAAAACAAAGAAGGTTTTAACTGTGGAATTGAAGAATCCACTAATCCAGGAGCTAGCAGCTAAGGAAATGCAAGCCACACGATCCATTACAATGACATACTGCAGTGGATTACAGATGGCTACATATCGGTCATAAGCCATTACTGCGAGCAAGGTACACTCTATGCTGCCAAACACTATGAAGAAATACATCTGGGCAGCGCATGCAGTGAATGATATAGTGCTGTTCTTCAGTAGAAAATTATCCAGCATTTTTGGGATAGTGACTGATGTGAACAAAATCTCAAGAAAAGAAAGATTTCCGAGGAAAAAATACATAGGGGTGTGCAGCTGAGCGCTGCCAGTGGTTGTCGTTATGATGAAAACATTTCCTATGAGCGTTGACACATAAAACACAAAGAATAAGCTAAAAAGTGTGATTTGTACTGATGGACTAGGAGGGAACCCAAGTAATATGAACTCCTTCACATTACTGTAATTATTCATTATTCTGTGTCCTTTGACTTCCATTGATGATATATACCAGTGGATCTCAAACTTGCTGCTTTGGTGGAACCCTATAGTTTCAAATAAAATACTCGTAAATGCTACGAATCAAACACTAACTCCAAGCCATGGTAGAATATGAGGGGTTAAAGGGATAGTAATGTTTCATAATAAAAGCAGCTCTAATTAATCATCATAGTATTTGGACTTTGGAGAGTGTTATTTCAGTTCTGTCAAAGTTCAAGAGTAATTCAATGATAAAGTATCCCCCTCCCGCCCCTTTTACTGATGTAACACTGCTCAGCCAGATCAGAAGGGAGGTGCCCATGTAGACTGCAGAGAGGGACAATCTTCAATTAAGATAAGGGAAAAAGCTGAAAAGCTTGTCAAGGGGGGCAGGGCTTTCATTGTTCTCATAGGAAGAATATTGTCCCCTGCTGTTATCTGTCTGGTCTATGGACTGCATTCCACATCTGAGAAGAGATGGCTTACACTAGGTAAAAGGGGCAGGGAGGGGAAACTTTGCTTGTGAATATCTGTCAAACCATAAAGGTTTGAGAGATAAGACTTATATCGTTCTTCATGTTTTTTTAATGCCTACAAAATAAAATAAAGATAAAACAAAGTATTACTATCCCTTTAACACAGCATGAATATCAAATGTGTCCGAATGGTGTTTGGTAGAGGTAATTTAAGATGTGCCCTTTCATTTGTGTTGCACTTCAATATATTTCTTAAAGGGTTTAGTTGCACACTCCAGTCCTTAAAAGGTTAAATTATTAGGCTAACATTTATTAGTAAACAGTTAACAGGTAAACGTGCTTGATTTTTCTTGTTAGAGGTAGCATAGTGAAAATGGTCATTATAACAGAAATCTTAATAAAATGCCATTTTTAAATGCATCTTCTACATTTCCACTGCTAGTCTACCAAAAACACATGCAATGGGGGAAATGCACTAAGGTGTGATAAAGGGATGATACAGAGAAGAAGACTTCTCCAGTGATATCACTTCTCCAGTTCCTATGTTATTCTATGGAGTCAATACACTAAGACTTCTCAAGTGGAAGCACAGGCTCCATAGAAAAAAACATAGGTTTGGAGCAGTGATATCACTGAGGAAGTCTTCCCCGCGTTATCACCTCTTTATCACATCTTAGTGCATAACCCCCAATGTCAGCCCAACCTCTACTGTTCAATATTACTGAAATTTGTTCAGCTGAACCTTTTATAGCTCTTGGGGAACCTGAGTTCCATTGAACCCATTTTGAGGACCATTGATATATACCTTTCAAATATACACATTTATATACACATTTAAAGTGTTAGTAATGTCCACGAAAAAGTTTTTTTTTTGCATTTAGAAGAGCTTAAAAAGCTGAGCTAAATGCAAAAAAAACCATCTCTCTCAAATCGCTATGGTTTAAAGTGTTAGTAATGTCTAAAAAAACTTTTTTTTTGCATTTAGAAGAGCTTAAAAAGCTGATCTGAATGCAAAAAAACGTATCTCTCAAACCGCTATGGTTTAAGAGATACGGGCGTTTAAAGTTTGATTTCTCCTACTGACAGCTGTAAAGGTGTCAGCAGGAGATCCGTGTCGGTCGACACGGTGTCGCTTGAGAAGTGCCGGGATCTCGTTACTTACACGGAATCCCTACATTGGAATGGTCTAAAACGTGTGCCTAGTTTAAAGTTTGACTTCCCCTACTGACAGCTGTAAAGCTGTCAGCAGGAGATCCGTGTCGATCGACACGGTGGTACTTGAGAAGTGCCGGGATCTCGTTACTTACACGGAATCCCTTCATTGGAATGGTCTAAAACGTGTGCCTAGTATTCAGGCACACATTTTAGACCATTCCAATGAAGGGATTCCGTGTAAGTAACGAGATCCCGGCACTTCTCAAGTGCCAACGTGTCGACCGACACGGATCTCCTGCTGACAGCTTTACAGCTGTCAGTAGGAGAAATCAACTTTAAACGCCCGTATCTCTTAAACCATAGCGGTTTGAGAGATACTTTTCTTGCATTTAGATCAGCTTTTTAAGCTCTTCTAAATGCAAAAAAGTTTTTTTTTAAACATTACTAACACTTTAAGAGATACGGGCGTTTAAAGTTTGATCTCTCCTACTGACAGCTGTAAAGTGCCGCAATCTCGTTATTTACCACAAATCTCTTCATTGGAATGGTCTAAAACGTGTGCTTGAAAACCAGGCACACGTTTTAGACCATTCCAATGAAGGAATTTGTGGTAAATAATGAGATTGTGGCACTTCTCGAGCGCCTCCGTGTCTGCCGGCACGAATCTCCTGCTGACAGCTTTACAGCTGTCAGTAGGAGAGATCAAACTTTAAACGCCTGTATCTCTTAAACCATAGCGGTTTGAGAGATACGGTCTTTTGCATTTAGATCAGCTTTTTAAGCTCTTCTAAATGCAAAAAAACTTTTTTGTGGACATTGCTAACACTTTAAAATGTTTTTGTTTGTTTGTTTTTTTAAGAAAAAAAGCTGTTTGGATGATAGATAGGTCTCCAATGCACTGCTTTGCAATAGGTTGGAGTCCTCTCTACCAGGCAGTGGATTAACCCTTTGAGTGCCAGAGGGGATACACAACGTATTGCCTCGCTATGTGTTGCATACTCCTCTGTCACTCAAAGGGTTAAAATGCTATAAAATATTTTTATCTGCTGTGCAAGATGAAAGTTTCAGTAACTTTTTCATTCCTCGAACCCAAATACGAAAAAGGACACAATAAAACTGAGCTACTAGACACTGATAAAATTCTCCTGTTTTCTGCATAATTTTTATGTTTGCGTTTAACCCTTTAACAACCCATGACATGCATGTACATCACGAGTGGATGTCCCTAAAGGACCAAGGACGTACATGTCCGTCATGGAATTCCGGGTCCCCATGCGGCTGCACACCGTTCAGGGAGTCCAGAATCGGAGGAGCAGAAAAAAAATGTTCTGTGGGCGTTAAGTGACAGCTGCATGCGTGCGTGGCCGGACGTTAAGGGGTTAACATAATTTATGAGTTGCTAAGAAAACACAGTACTTTGTTATTTTAAATACAATGTAATACACATTTTAGAATGTGGTAAATTATAGGAAATTAAGAACTGACTGTCTGTCCAGATTCATCAAACAAAACTTTATATTGTACTAGTGTAAAAGCCCGTGTACACAGGCCAAGGTCCGGGTGATGTTAAGAGGCCGGTCCTGCTCTACGTCCTGCTGCCGTCGCAGTTGTGCACTGTAGAGACTGGCCGAAAGCACAGAATGCTCCCAGCACAGAACTCCCAGCATTCTGTGCTTTCGGGCAGTCTCTACTGCACATGACAGCTTCTGACAAACATTCTAGCAAATTATTATATAGGATATGTACCAAGAAAGCAATGGAAAGATAATTTAAAGTGAATTTGCACGTAAATAAATTAGAGGCTCTTACTTTAAGAAAGGACTTGGGCCTGTATTTCATTATAGCCTATAACCTTGTCACAACTTTTCTTCACAAATTTCCTTTAAGACTTCAATAGGAATCTGTGAGACCAATCTAGCATACAAGAGTTTAAAAGCACTATTTGTATCAATGGGAATTGGGGGGGGGCAGTTAACCAGTCTTCCTTAATTGTTAACTTTTTGTTTTCTGCATAAAAGGTTCTATTACATAGTAACATAGTAAATTAGGTTGAATAAAGACACAAGTTAATCATGTTCAACTTTTGCCTCATACCCCAGTGACATGAGAATTGTATAGCTTTCCTGCTACCAAATAGGTTAATCATTTATCAGACCTTCCTGATTTGCCTACTAATATACAGTATAACCCTGAATGTTCCGTTTTGAAAGAAATGTATCTAATCTTCTCTTAAATGTATCCACTGTATCTGCCATAACCACATCCTTGGACAAGGAATTCCATAATTTAACAGACATTACTGTAAAAAACCCCTTCCTCTGCAGAAGTATAAACCTCCTTTCTTCTAATCTCAAGGGGTGTCCCCTGGTCATTTGATCAGGCCTGGGTATGAATAGCTCACCACAGAGATCCTTATATTGACCTCTCATATACTTGTACAATGTGATAAGATCTCCTCTTAGTTATCTTTTCTCTAGAGTAAATAAACCAAGTTTGTCTAGTGGTTCCACATATGTCAAGTCCTCCATTCTCTTAATTAATTTTGTTGCTCTTCACTGTACCCGTTCCAGTTCTAGTATATCCTTTTTCAGAACTGGTGCCCAAAACTGTACTGCATATTCAAGGTGATGTCTTATCATTGATTTGTACAATGACAAAATTATGTTATCCCCTCTTGCTTCAATACCCCTTTTTATGCAAGACAGGATTTTGTTTGCTGTTGCTACTGCTATTTAACACTGGTCACTGTTTCCATATTTGTAGTTTACAAGGATTCCCAGCAATGAGTCCCCTAAACTGATTCCATTAAGTTCATAAGTAGCATTGGGATTTTTTCTTCCCAAATGCATGGCTCTACACATTCCCACATTAAATTTAATATTCCATTTGTTTGCCCAATCTGCCATTTTATGTAAATCCCTCTGTAGAGAGCAAATATTCTGTTCTGAATGAATTACCCTGCATAATTTAGTGTAATCTGCAAATATTGATATTTTGCTTTCTATATCTATTTCCTGGTCATTTATAAACATGTTAAAAAGCAGTGGACCTAGTACTGAACCCTGAGGTACTCCACTCTCAACTTTAAGTCTTTTGGAGAATTGTCCATTTACAATCACACAGTTCCCTAACCTTCAACCAGTTTTCTATCCAATTGCAAAGGTTATCCCCTAACCCCGATTTCCTTATTTTATACCCCAGCCTTCTGTGTGGCACTGTATCAAATGCCTTTGCAAAATCTAGATATATTAGATCAACTGCCTTACCATTATCTAGGTTGCTACTTACTTCCTCATAGAAGTTGAAAAGATTAGTTTGTCATGATCTATTACTCATAAAACCATGTGTATTTCTACTAATGATCTTATTTTTTGTGTTGTAGGGCTGAATATAGTCCCTTATTATCCCTTCTAGCAGTTTTCCCACTTCATAGGTCAAACTCACAGGTCTATAATTCCCAGGTTCTGTTTTAGTTCCCTTCTTAAATAGAGGCACTACATTGGCTCTTCGCCAATCTTGTGGCACTGAGAGAATGTTTAAAGAGTAAAAATAGGGGTCTTGCTAACACTGCACTGAATTTTCTGGAGAACCCTTGGATGTATACCATCAGGACCCTGTGCTTTGTCAGTCTTAATTTTGTTCAGTCTTCCCATGACCTTTTCTTGTGTTAACCCAATATCTGATAATTGTATTGTTTTATATATTACTTGATGATGAGGCTCTTCTACCATACCATGATGCAAAGAAAGTGTTTAGAACATCGGCCTTTTCCTTATCCTCACTAACCAACTCACCCATCTCATTTTTAAAAGGTCAATGCACTCCCTCTTAAGTTTTTTGCTATTTATATATTTGAAAAATGTTTTTGGATTAGTCTTTACCTTGCAGTTTGAGTTTCATTATCTATTTTTGCTAACCTAATTGCCTTTTTGCAATCTTTGTTGCATTCTCTGTATTTTAAGAAAGAATGTTCTGTTCCTTCAGACTTAGTTTAAATGCTTTTTTTCTTGCCATTTCCTTCTTTACATGTACAGTTAACCACATTGGCTGTGATCTACTTCTTTTGCATTTGTACCCCATTGGTATATCTTTTGGGTAACTAAATTTGAATTCTGACCATTTTTCCTCAGTATTTTTGCCTTTAAATAGTTTATCCCAGCTGATGTATTGCATTGAAGCTCTTAACAATTTGAAGTTAGCTTTTTTTAAAATTAAGAGTTTTGGTTGAACCTATACAGTTTTGCTTTGCCAAACTGATCTCAAATGTAACCATGTTGTGATCACTTTTTCCAAAATGTTCACTTACCTTAATTTTATATACCATTACTATGTTATTCGTTATCAATAGGTCCAATACATTGTTATTTCTTGTCGGCACTTCCACCATTTGTGACTGTAGCTTTCCCGAGTGTGTTCACAAACCTGCTAACCTTAGCACTCTGATAGGTCTCATTATTTTATTTGATATCTGGATAGTTTAAATCTCCCATAATTATAGTATGGCCAAACTGGGCAGCTTTCATCATGTGCAATAGCAGTTGGGCCTTAACATTGTCATCAATATTTGGTGGTTTGTAGCATGTACCCACCGACATCTTTTTTTTTTTTTACCTTTTACACCACATTTAGTCTCAATTTCTATCCACAAGGACTCCACATTATGGCCAGTTTCCTCGCTAATATCACCCCTTAAAATTGGATTTAGCTCTGGTTTCAAATATAAGCACAAACTTCCCCCTTTTCTATTAATCCTGTCTCTCTTAAGCAGGGAATAGTCCTCTATATTTACAGCCCAATCATGTATCTTTCCACCATGTTTCTGTCATTCCAGTTATGTCCAAATGCTCATTAACCACCAGCAATTCTAGTTCTCCTATTTTAAGTACCATACTTTCTACCATGTTCGTTAGTAACGTGCAAAATGCAACTTGTATTTTAATGTCATCCTTTTTCATTTAATGCAGATTATATTTTGCAAACCTCATTCTGTTTCCATTGAGTTTGCTTTGCAAAAAAGCAGCAACATATTTCAGAAACCTGTAGTTGTCACTGTTCAGATCAGTGCAGGAAAAGCTCAGGATGATTACCTTGAATGATTTCTTCAACAATGCAAACTCTTTTTTTTTGGTGTTTAATCCAATTCCGTGAGCTGATAGAAGAATCCCAGGCTTGCTGTTGTATCTTATGCATTGCCATCTGTATTCACTGATATTTATAGAGATCTAGAGACCAACAGGAAGGCTCTAGGGAAAAATTAAGATTTAAGGTAACAAGCAGACAACTTGTAAAAATACTTATGTGGCCTGTGTATTCCTAAGGGTTATTTCAGAAGATATTGTTGCATCATTAATTTCTGCACAAAGTTGCCTTTGCAGAACATAAAATAGAAGTTGGGGCTTTTCTGCCCAAATCCTGGCCAATTGCACAAAGGAGGAAAGTATGGAACTTGTTTTGTTCTTTGTTGAGGAAGATGGTAAAAAAGATTTAAATCAGCCAGTGTGACCAATATACTTAATTATAAGATTAAATACAAAGAGATATGCTATTCAGATCTGACATTGAGGTTATTGCACGAAAACTGGAAGAGCCTGTACCCACAATACCACTTCTGTCAGAAAACTATATTGAAACAATGAAAGGGATAGGATATCTTAATATTAAACAAAATGTATATTGCAGGGTTTATCTGAGTAAATCAAAGTTTATTGCAGCCAAAACTTGCATTTTAGGTCAGAACTTCTATGGCATCAGCTCCGTCATAAAATGTTTTGCAAGTACTGTGCTCCAAAAATGCAAGTCTGTGGACAGCTATGATCAGTTGACCATAAACCTCCATAGATAAAAGATGCATTGAACCTCTCCAGGTACATTTAAATA
Organism: Rhinophrynus dorsalis; assembly: GCA_037306005.1. Classification (NCBI taxonomy): domain Eukaryota; kingdom Metazoa; phylum Chordata; class Amphibia; order Anura; family Rhinophrynidae; genus Rhinophrynus; species Rhinophrynus dorsalis. The sequence continues at coordinate 348,018,961 of CM074724.1, read as the reverse complement.
TATTGACAGCTGTGTACATGCAATGCTTTTATAATGAGTATGCAAGCTGTGAATTTCACTTACTCTTGGTTTATTTCTTATCTCATCAACAAGCGAAGATAGCCAGTGCTGGCTCTAAAGATCTCCATCCATGAACAAATGAAGAAAATTCGCACTCAGGCTGACTGCCACAGTTCCCCAGAATAAATCAAGAGTCAGACGGTATAGATAAAATCTCCTTTATTAGTATAATATATACAGTATGGATCAGGAAGGAGTAGAGGGTAACTGGAGAGGCTAGTAACTCTATCAGGAATTGGAGGCTGCCTCGAAGTCAACCACACTGCACAAGACTAGGCCAGTAGTAGTCTCAGTAGCACCAGGAAGTCACAGAAGAGAACACTAAAGGTCTCCCAAAAGGGATGGCAACAAGGGAGACGACTGACTCAGGCCTGCAGTCAGAAAGTAGGTAGTCAGCCAGAGCCACAGGTCTGCACCAGATTGGATGTCCGATAAGTAAGGGAGTGCACAGAGAGGATAGTCAGACAGAGCCACAGGTCAGCACCAGAATGGATGGTCAGAGAAGTCAGGGTCATACATGGAGCGGGTAGTCAGCCAGAGCCACAGGTCTGCACCAGATTGGATGTCCAAAGGTCAGGGAGCGCACAGAGAGGATAGTCAGACAGAGCCACAGGTCAGCACCAGAATGGATGGTCAGAGAAGTCAGGGTCATACTCGGAGTGGGTAGTCAGCCAGAGCCACAGGTCTGCACCAGATTGGATGTCCAAAGGTCAGGGAGCATACAGAGAGGATAGTCAGACAGAGCCACAGGTCAGCACCAGAATGGATGGTCAGACAAGCTGGGGTCATACACAGGAGAACAGGATACAAACAACTGAGAACTGCACTGGACAAAGACGTAAGGGTAACTGAGTGAGAAACCAGTTCCCTTTTAAAAGCCAGCCAGGAAGTAGGTGGGTGGAGACTACAGGACCAAAATGCCTAATACTGAGGCCAGCGTCAATACGCAGCCTCGTGCCTGAAACGTGACACAACGGAATAGAGATGCGTCGCATAGTGCCTCCAACCCAGCCTCAAACCGAGCCGCTGTGTCGTTCCGGACTGGGGGCTCCAGGCGCAACCAGGCCAGAAGCCAGGCATGACATGCGAAATGACGCTGAAGCGTCATTCCAGGCTCCAGGTTCCCAACATCACCTGATCTGGCGGCGCTGGGACTAAGATACACGCTGTGACACTGACACACCAGATCAAAAAAATCACAGATCTTTATTCAAAGGAACATAGGTAAAGACAGGGGATACACAATCCCAGCAAACTTCTAATGCATTTCAGGCCTTAACGGTCCTTTCTCATAGGCACTGTGGCCAGCAATACTAAAGATTAAAGATGTTACATTGTAGCAATCCCTTCCCTCCCACACCTCACACAAAATCCGGGATGGAATAAAAACTAATTGGTCACTAATTCGACCAATATGTTTCAGTGGGAATACTGCATCTACATAAATACAAAAGACCAGAGCTATAGGTCAGGACATTCTATAGCTCTACATAGATTGGTTGTGGCACACAAAGAATACCAGTCAAAAATACTAATATAATAAAATGTAAACAAAAAAAATCACACAAACCCAGTTGAATGCAAGAAATAGAAAAAATTAAAAATAAAAATCACAAACATAAGACATGGTGCCTGTTAACAGAACAAACTCAAATCCCACTCAGCATTCATACCATTCGGAATTCGGGTATCCAAGGTATGTCTCTAATACATATCTTGTCTATCTAATTTAAATAGACTACTCCCTCTCCTCTCTGATGCTTGGAAACCCTTTCAATGCCCTTAAAACTGAAGGCATCGGAATGTATTCTGTGAGACATGAAACGTCTAGCAACCTGTGACATCATGTCACTATTTTCAATTGGATTTAAATGTTCCCATATCCTTTCTTTCCACTGTTGGGTGGTCCAGCCCACATATTGTTTCAAACATTTTTTACATGTTATAAGATATACAACACCCACAGTGTTACAGTGTATAAAGCTATCAATCTTATAGATCTTTTTTAGTAACAATACTCAAAAATATATTAGCAATCTCTGCAAACTCACAACATTTGCATCGACCTCCACATTTATAAAGACCTTTGACTGATAGCCAAGTACCCATAGATTTATTGGACCAGCAAAACATACTATGGGCTTGTGATGAACAGGACTGTCACAGGTCACACGGCACAAGAGGCGGAGCTGGGATCACGTGGACATTAATACTGAATGGTACAGAGAGAATAGGGATTTTCATGGAAGCCTTCTCCAACCTTCCCCCACCCAGACTCAGAGGCAGATGACTATCAGCTGAGATTGATGGTTTTATGGGGGGAACAGCTATTCACTGGGAATGTATACAGGGTTGCTGTTTGTGCTAACTCCCCTCCGCAACGGAAATTTCTACAGGAGGTGATTAGAGTCTTGTGTCCAACCCCCCCATTTTAGTAACCTTTGTCTGATGTTAAACCCAGCGTGTCATATTTAGTCCATGTGGGGACTGCTCCTTTCTCTGAACTGCATTAAAATGCTGTGTTGGTTGTAAATAAAGGAGTTCGAGTTTGTGATTTACCAAGAAGGAGCTTGTTTGTCTCTCCCTGAAGTATCCAGGTATATTGCTGGTTGTCATCCACTATAGAGCATTTACTCATAGAGAAGTGCCAGCGGAGTAGATAGATAGAATATCCTATACGAACCAGAGCTATCAGTGCAGTATATCCTGCACTGCCAGTAGATACATGACTCAAAGCACCGGGTCTTAATGCTTAGTATAGAGGTTAGCTGTGCAGGTTAGCAGAACAAACCTACGGATGATAATGTGCCTGAACTGCTATATCTTCTGTGGCAGAGATGCCAGGACCGTATCATCACAGGGCCAATCTGTTGCCCAAACTAGGGGCCCTACAGCTCATAAATCTAACACCCTTCAAAATATCATTGACAACCAAATCACCAAATAAAACAGGTAATAAACATTTAATAATATTACAGACCCTTCTGTATTCCTGACTGTATTCTGTAACAAAGGTAATTGGTTGCCCATCCAAACCTTGAGATTTTTTTACTTCTTTGTTTATTCTTTTTGAACAAAGTACTAATCAATTTGGTGCGATCAATAATATCCACTGGGCCCCTAGCTTTGGCTCTCTGAGAATCAGTATAGCCCCTTGCCTTTAACCTTATTATAAGTGCATTTACCTGTTCCAGATAAGAAGAGTGATGACTACAAATTCATTTCAAATGAATAAATTGTCCTTTGGGGATGTTGTCGACTAGATGTTTAAGATGACAACTATTTGCAAAAAGAAGTGTATTACCCTCATTGGGTGTATGAAAAACATCCACATGGACATCTGCTGCGTTCTGCTGATTTCCTGATTATCTGTGCATGACCTGGCTTCCTCTGACATCCCTTCTGGCTCCTGAATTCTGGCTTGTTCCTGACATCGCTGATCTCCATATTCCTGACCCCGGCTTGTCTGAGTACCTGCCTTGATTCTTGACCCCGGCTTGTCTTTTGGTTTACGCTCCTGGATCACCATTTTGCTTTGTTTGCTTTTGTTATTTTAATATAGGTGTTCTGCATTTTACATTTTTGTGTCTGTCTGGTTCCTGGTCCCTAACAGCAGAGTGCATGGATTTGTTGGTGGTAGGAAATCCGTATGAGAAAAAATGAGGCCATGGTTGTTGAAGCTTATCCAATAAATGAGGATGATCCTCCTTTTCCTGAGGAGGCTGTTTGTAAAAGTAACAAAAAAGGAGGAGCGCTGTATATAGTCCCTATCAGTCTAGTATAATAAATTGGAACCCACAGCAGCTAGGATATAACCCCTCCAATCAGAGATTCAAAAGAACACCTAAAATATTACCAAATCCAAGTGCTTGTGTGTGCATAATAGATATTAAAACCACAATGTGAATAAAAAAATAATCAAAATTTATTAAAAATATTTGCTCAATATACAAATCACACTAGATGTATATATGTGTGATCATAAGAGAACTCACAGATACGCGAAGAAATTCCAAATAAAATCAGTGACAATGATACAATGACCATCCCTATACAAATACAGCAATCAGGGGTATATCACAAATAATATATACTAACTAACTACAATATACTAATATAAACAATAAAACCACAAGACCTGAGATATTATACATACTTGCGGCTTAGGTTATTTGTACCTTTTCCCGCTCGTAGGCACGATTATATACATGTTGACAGTCTTGATTGTGTGTATCTTTACCGTCTTGTGGTTTTATTATTTATATTAGTATGTAGTAGTTAGTTAGTATATATGATTTGTGATATACCCCTGATTGCTGTATTTGTATAGGGATGGTCATTGTATCATTGTCACTGATTTTATTTGGAATTTCTTCATGTATCGAGAATCTATGGGTTCTCTTATGATCACACACATATATATATATATCTAGTGTGAAAATGTATATTGGGCAAATATTTTTAATACATTTTGATTATTTTCTATTCACATTGTGGTTTTAATATCTATTGTTTACACACAAGCGCTTGGATTTGGTAATATTTTCTGTTTGTAAAAGTGATATAAAAAATTCCACCACCACCAGTTGTAGTACTAAACCTTTTAATAACAGTAAAGACAATGACAAGTTGCATTCTAGTGTTGTTGCTATTTTGCGTGAGAATTTAGATATGAGATCAACTACTTTATCAGATAGTGGGAATAATAACTCACTGCCACTGTTGTTCAGTGTTCTAAAAATCTTGCTAAGGACAAAAGTAAAAATACAGTTTTCAGAATTCGAAAAACTTAGAAATATATGATAGTTGTTAGAAGGAAGCAGATGCTGCTGCTGACCTAATTCTTGATGATGATGTTGATTTAGTATGTGTCCCTCTAATCTCCAACACTTTTTCAGATACAAATGAAGTAGAGAGAGAGGACAATTATATGTCAAAAATAGCTGAAGGGAACAGTCTCAACCTTCCACCACTAAAAATGAGCAGAGTGCATGTTTATAAACTCTGGGAAATCAACTGGAAAGTCTGACTCTGGACAAGTAAATGTGCTTAAAAATAGCTAACCATCATCTCAGTCAACATCATCAGTGTCACTGTACAGACCACAGATAGTCACATTCACTGTTGCTGACTAAGCAGCAACACAGGTCACCAAACTCTACAACTCTAGTTATGAGTGCTTATGCTTCTATTAAAAATGCTGCACCACTGCTAGTATTATTGCAACATCTAGACCCTGTGGTGGTAGTGGTAGTAGTAGTAGTTCCTCAGGAAATCCTCAGCCTATGAAATGTTCAGTATGGAGATACTTCACTTATAATCTAAACGCTATATATATTTAAATCTTTTTTCATTGGATATAGTCACAATCAGAATCTGACTTCATCCATTATAAATTTATTCTACGATCTTACAGCTCAGCAAGCTCCATGGCCAAACAACTTTACTACTCTTCTCTGATTTCCTCTATCTCTTCTATTCCTCAGATCTCTTCTTTACATTTAATTCCCTACTATACCCATATCTGACCTTCCTCTCTCTCTGCCTCTACTCATGGCGAAGTCAGTATCTGAGGATCAGGATGATGGGCTTTTCTCATCTTCTCATCCCACAACCTTCCCACATGACCTCGTTCCCTCACGGTTTCTTTGTGTTCGGATGGTGTAACTAGGGATGGGCTAACATTTTCACCTCAAACTGAAATCAGCTACGTATAGCAGTTCCTGCTTAGCGAATCATTTCCCGTGAAAAGTGCCGTTTTTCCTCTTTTTCCAGCTTTTTCGCCTATCTCATTGTGCATTGAAATCAGTGGGATGAAAAATTTTTCTCCACCACACAAAAGTTTTCTCTTGTTTTCTACAGCATATAAAAGGGTGTCAGGCTTTCACAACATGCCATTCTGTGTTTGTGAGAGGAGAAAGCAGCACGTTGTTTGTGCTAGAGATGATAGGGGAATTGAAGTTTAATTTAGGAAATTTTTTAGATAGGACATTGTTACAGAGTCTGGTCCCTGGGAGTATACTGAGACCATGTGGGTTCTTCTCCAAAAAGTTGTCTAATGCCTAGAGTAATTATGAGATTGGGGACAGAAGACTCCTGGCAATTATCCTTGCTCTCAAACAATGGTGCCACTTGCTGGAGGGTACTAGGACTCCAGTGTTGATCTTGACAGACCATAAAAACCTGACGTACCTTTCGGAGACTAAGAGGTTGTCCTCTTGACAGGACAGATGGGCCTTGTTTCTGTCCCGCTTCCATTTTATTGTATCCTACTTACCTGGTTCCAAGAATGTTAGGGCAGATGCCCTGTCCAGGCAATTCGGTCCAAAAAGATGAGGTCCCCGTACCCATCATTCAGCCTGATCGCATTTTGGCTACCTTATGTACCAGCATCCCTTCGCCCCTGGGGGGAGGAGATTCTTGCTACCCAGGCTGCTGCACCCCTGACACCCCAGTGGGCAAGTGTTTTGTAGCGGAGCCATTTCGTACCTGCCTACTTGAAGCATATCACGCATCTCGAGCAGCTGGGCACATAGGGAGAGATCAATTGATCTGGTCGCTTTCACAATCATTTTGGTGGCCTTCTATACGTGCTGACTGTACGGCATTCGTAGCAGCTTGTATCACATGTGCCCGTGCCAAGTCCCCTAGACACCTCCCAGTTGGGTTACTTAAACCTGTGCCTAATGGCGAGCGTCCTTGGCCCCACGTCTCTATTGATTTCCTGGGAGAACTGCCAGTGTCTAGGGGTTACACTTTCATACTGATGGTAGTCGATAGATTCTCTAAGATGGCACACTTTGTGTCCCTTCCTGTCCTTCCCTCGGCCCAGGAGTTGGCTATTGTTTTCACCAGAGAAGTGTTTCGGTTGCATGGGGTACCCAGGGTACTGGTGTCAGACCGCTGAAGCCAATTCGTGTCCAGATTTTGGAGAGCTTTCTGTGACCAGATGGGCATACAGTTGTCCTTTTCATCTGCCTACCATCTCCAGGCCAATGGAGCTGCCAAGCATGCCAATCAGGGATTGGAACAATTCCTAAGCTGTTTCCTGTCCGATCATCATGATAATTGGGCCGACCTGTTGCCATGGGCAGAGTTCGCCAGGAACTGTGCGGTTAATTCATCATCTGGGAGCTCCCCGTTTCTCATTAACTACAGGTTCCAACCATGCTTGCTCTCGTACTCATTTCAGACGCAGCAGATTCCAGCTCTGGACGAGCATATCCAGCAACTCCGCTCCACCTGGGCACAGATACAAAGGACCCTCAGTAATTCGTTCCAGCGTTATCAGCGCCATACTAATCTCAGACGGTTGCCGGTGGTCTCCTTCCAGGTTGGGTAGGGTATGGTTACCTCCAGAAACCTCAATTTGCAAGTTCCTTTAATCAAGTTGGCTCCCTGTCATTGTTATTGTTTTCTATACCCAAAACCCATTCAAATCCTTAATAACAGTCCACCCTACCCCAATCTCCCAGTTACCACTTCAAAGCCTTATCCGCAAATTAACCCAGTCTCGTACACCTACCTCCTGCTATCCATCGTATTCACATTGTGTTCCATGTTCCTTATGAAGCTACACCGTTACACTACCACCTGCGTCAGGACGGAGTACGAAGTTCAGAAGTATTACTGACTTCTCAGTTCAGAGGAAAATTACAGTATTTGGTACAGTTGGCCATGAGGGCTATGGCCCTGAAGGAGTGTTCCTGGGTTAACCAGAATGACCTCCATGCTCCCAGGTTGCCTGCATACATTCCATTCCAAATACCCTCAGAAACCGGGTTCCTCCTCTAGGAGAGGGGGTCTTTGAGAAGGGGGTACCATCACGGTGCCCGTGCTATGCTGGCAACATTCTGTCAGTCTTTGTTTACTGTTGACGCTTATTGGCTGAAGTATCTTTGTCCCACCCAGTATTTGTCCTTAAATACTGGGCCTTGTCACTTCTCCGGTGCCCTTTCGTGGTGTTTACGTTACCAGCACTTGTTCCAGTTCTCGTGTGATCTCTGTGTACCGACCCGGCCTGCCTGACTACTCTGCTGTATCCGTTCCTGCCTGTGTACCGACCCGGACTGCCTGACTATTCTGCTGTATTCCGTTCCTGCTCTGTGTACCGACCCGGCTCGGCTGACGTTCCTGCTCTGTGTACCGACTCGGATTGGCTGACGTTCCTGCTCTGTGTACCGACTCGGATTGGCTGATGTTCCTGCACTGTGTACTGACCCAGCCTAGCTGACGTTCCTGCCTGTGTACCGGCCCAGTAGGGCTATATCTCCTGTGTATCTCTACTGCCTGCAGTCCCATTCCGGTCCTCGGTTTGGGGTTCTCCTTCGGGCTTCTGTCTCCGGACAGTACCATTGTGCCTTGTGCCACTCCTGCAGTCCAGTCTCGGTTCAGTCTGTGTCGCGAGGGCGACATTCTGGTGTCTATTTCCCATCTGTGCATCACTGTACGCTTGACCCTCCTTCCTGCCAACACGCTGAGGTTGGTCTTACATTGGGCACCTCAGGCTGTGCTTACGGTCGGGCAGTCGGCATTGGTCTTAGCGTTCATTAACCTCTTCGGGGAAGGTGCCATTAGTCACCGGCTATTCTACCGTGCAGTCTCCATTGGGTGCCCTCCCGGGCATACTGTCTCAGTCTTCCAATACTGCTACGGCAGTTCTTAAGCTTAGTCTGGGCCTCCATTGTCTACTGGGCGTTTCTCGCTATTTAAGCACTCTCTGCAGAGTGAGAGTCTTAAGGGCCTCGCACTGTTAGGGCCTGTCAGCATTCCTGGCCTAATAGTAACCCGTTCATTGCTGCCTCAGTTGAGTTTCACACGAACTTTGCCTGACCTGTATTAGTATATTGTAATTTCTGTATTGTACATATACTGGACCCGTGTGGGTATATATTGCTGTAACCTGTCCTGTGTCAGTACTATATTGTGTATATATATACTACTGCAACCGTAAGGGTTATCATTTCTGAGTCTGTTCAATAAAACTGTGTTTTATCTCACCTACTTGTCTGAGTGTCAATTAAAACCGTAACAGACATTTGTTCTGTGTATCAGGAGTGTCAGTGGGGCACTCTGGAGAGAAGAAGGGAGGAAGGAGGTTGACCCCAAATATCCCAAAATTCCATGTGAATGACTGGCAAGACACAGGCATCTGGGGATCTTGCTGATCTTGCTGTTATTATCTCTGTGCTTGGTAGGGAAGTCTGGGGAAAGAAGTTGTTGATTTTGTTTTTCAGTTATAATTTTTTTTGGGGACATACTGTGATAAAACAGGGTGGACAAATTAAAAAAAAAATAAAGAAATAAAGAACTAAATATATTAGATGACAGTGACAGACAGCTGACTGGGCTTAGGCAAGGCATCATACTCCATCAGTTGTGTTGTGTACTGTAGAGTAAAAACACACAGTGTAGTTATGTCCAGTATAATACTCACAAATTTAGTGTGCTAGAGTTGTGCATATGTGCACACTAGCTTATCAGATTTTTGGGGATATATAAACTGCTCCCCTACAATAGCCTCTGCACGGTATCAATTAAGGATCTTCGGCTGCTCTCCACTAATAACCCTCTCATGGGGCCCCACACATGAAACGAAAAACACAAAACAAGAGGAGCGTCAATAGTGCCTTATCACTATGGAATTACAAGCAATATATAAATGTAGCGAATCTCACTCACATTATACAGCTGCTATGTGGTAGTCATATGCATACACATAGCTCTGTTCAGTGTGTCTCCTCTCAATAAGATCTCACTCCTGGTCCACTTTGTCCAAGTAGATAATCTAGTAACCTGGATCAAAGTATATATTTAAAACCTTTCAATAGGAATTAGTGATGAACATAAAGTTAAATAAAATTGAAAATAAATTAAAAATGGAAAATACAAAAGATAGAAATAATATGTAAAAATACGGCAAGCTGAAAAAATCCAATATAAAATTTATTTTGCAATACTATTATACCACTAGATAAAAGCAACGTTTCACAGCAATGTGCTGCTTTATCAAAGCTTGTGGTAACAAACCAATTATAAAAACAGACTCTCGCTTGCCAACGAACAATTGAAACTTTCCTATTCGATCCCTGATTAGGTCACGGAACTGAGTCAGATGGCCAAATTTAATTACTCAGGCTGAATGAACTCTAGCAGTATTGCTGCTAGTTAAAAAACTATCCTCAATTTCAACAACGTGTTCCACGACTCAATCATAGACAGAAACGGAATTACTATATAACTGGTAAATACAATAAATAAAATGAAATAAAACTAAATGTAAAACTAAATCAAAATAAAGCTGAAATAAAATAAAACTGAATGAAAAGTAAAAAATAAAAATAAAACGAAATAGATAAATAATAATATAACAGCTACAATAATCGAAGCCGTCAAAGACTCGCTCCAAACCACTATACTATTCACTAAACAATTTCTCTTATTCCTCTCTCTCCATCTATTGGCATTACATGTCCCATCATCCTCAACTCTTGCATTCAATACCTAAACAGTGGCTCCTGGATACTAAATCTATTACCATCTCCATCAAGTCACTAAATGATCCTGACTGACCCACACTGTGCTCAGACCTAACTGACCCACGCTCTGCTCGTATCGCAACTCGTTCATCATTTGGTTATTTGATTGACATATTTGGTGCGACAAATTCATTTGGTGGACCCTTTCATCATTTGGTTAATTGATTGACATACTCTGTGCACTGAATTCATTTGGTGGGATACTTTCATCATTTGTTTAAAGCAGAACTATCACCCAATAAAAACATTGCCCCCATATAATTGCCCATCTGGTGACTAGCTGCTCAGTATCGCTAGTCGCCAGAACTATTAACAGATTAAAGAGAATTTGCTACTCTTCCCAGACCCGACTGGGACTGACTGAGCAGGTGCGTGAACATCACTATGGCAAGATGTCCGCGCTCCATCCTGCTGTCAGTCCAGGAAGAATAGCAAATTATCTTTTATCTGGTAATAATTCTGGCAAATAGTTTTTTGTTTTGGACAGACTGTGATAAGACAAGGTGGACAATAATAAAAAAAATTAAAAAAACAACTAAATATATTAGGTGAAAACAGCTAACTGGGCTAAGGCAAGACATCACACTCCATCAGTTGTGTTGTGTACTGTACAGTAAAAACACACAGAGCAGTTGAGTAATTTCCAGGAAACTTAAAAGGAGCAGGGGGAGGGGGAAGGGTGGAGTAGTGCAGGGATGTGAGTAAAGTAGTAGTTCAAAAACTGACTGCAGCAATGGTTGCTGCAGCGTGTGCAATAAATGATGATGCCTCTCCTCCAAGGGATCATGCAGTTTGTCAAGGTTCCATCAAAACTTCCAGCACCACCAGTGACTGTACAAAATAAGAAGCATATAAGAAGACAAGTGTTTATTCTGGCAATAGCATAATAGAAGAAGGTGTAGCAGCTGAACCATCTGCTGCATCAGATAGTGAGACAAACAAACACCAAAACACCTATCCTGAAAGTAGTAGCGAACTTTGTTACAGTAAAAGTAAAAGGAAATTATTTAAGACCTCTAAAAGCTTGGAGGAATATAATGGAAGTGGGCAAAAATTGGCAGGTGATGTTGATGCTGCTGAGGATGACCTGATGCTGACTGATGATGATGCAGATCTAGAATATATCCCTCCAGCATCCTTCCTTTGTTCAGATACAGATGAAGTTGAGAGTGAGGACAATGACATGGCCATAAAGTTAACAGAAAGGCAAAGGCTGGATCTTCCACCACTGAAAAGGAGCACTGTGCCTGTCCATAAACTGTCTGAGAAAACCATTGGAAAGTCTGACCCTGAACAAGCAAAGATGTCAAAAAGTACACAGTCACCCTATCAGTCATTATCAGCATCATTGCCTCTACAAAGTCCAAGTCCGACTCAGCCACACACACCTGTGTTAAATACCCAGCAGCAACAACAACAGCAACACAGGTTATTAACACCCACAATGTTAGATATGACTTGTGCCTCTGATGCTGCTGGAAGTGCTACACCTTTGACACCTAGTACTAGCCCCAGTTATAGTAGTAGCAACACCTCAGGAACCCCTCAGTCCATGATGTCCACAGTATGGAGATACCTCACTAAAGCTAAGCATGTTGCTATCTGTTGTCTGTGCAAAAAGCATGTTAGCAGTGGGAAAGCAGGTTCACACCTAGGCACATCCTCAATGAGATCCCATCTGAAGCACAACCACAGGTCAGACTGGGAGACACACTATGAGTAGGCCAAAGGTGCCGCAACTAGCAGCAGCAGAAGCACTCTAAAAAGTTCACAGGGCTCTAGGGTAGAAAAAGAGAAGTAGTGTTATTTATGTGTCAGAGTGTGTGCTCCTGTCAACAGTTAGTTCACTCCAAATAACAGCTATGGTTCCTGCTGCAGAGAAGTATGATGACTCTAGCTTTGCTGTAGGCGATGGCAAGAGTCATAAACTGCCCACACATGCTGCATCTACCGCCACCACCTCCTCTAGTCATCTTGTTAAAGCAATACAGTTACAGGGTTCTTCTGCCATGTCCTACCAACCCACACTGACTGAGTTCCTGGGAAGGAGTCAAAAACATCAAAAAAACAATCCCTAAGGGAATGGCAAGGTTGCCAAGATGTCGGCAGTGGTCATGCTGCCGTATTCTTTTGTAGATAACTGAGGTTTAAGAGAACTGATGTCATGTGTAGCTCCACCTTGCATATCCCATGCCGCAGTTATTTTCCAAGATGGCTGTGCCTGAACTGTACAAGCAGGTGGTTAGTGTGGTGGGCAAAGGGATGAAAAGTGCGTATGGCAAGAAAATCCACCTGACAACAGATATGTGGACAAGTGGGCAGAGCACAGAATACAATATATGACTCCTCACTGGGCTTCCCTCCCAGCACCAACAGTGGAGAACACTAGTTGACAGCATCAGGTGACAGCCAATAATCATGCTTCTGGTTCTGGCAGTGGGATTAAAATGCAGTAGCAGCAGGATAGCCCATACCATTGTCACGCCACCTTGTGCATGCAGGTTTTAAGTAAGCTAGAGCAAGTGATAGAGGAATGGCTTGTATCCCATTCCTTAAAAGCTGGTTTTGTGTCTGCTGATAACAGCTCCAACATAATCGCTGCTGTGACAATAGGTGATATGGTGCATGTGCCCTGCTTTGCCCATGTGCTAAATTTAGTTGTGACCAGATTTCTGGCAGAATCTGAAACCCTCAGAGAAATGCTTAATATTGCCTGCAAAATCTGTGCCCATTTTAGTCGTTCCTACAGTGCACACAACACTCTATATTCCATACAAGAGTGTAACAACTTGCCCCATCACCAACTGAAAATGGAGGTCCCTACCAGGTGGAATTCCACAATGTACATGATAGATCATTTGTATGAGCAGAATAAGGCCATTAGCGAGTAAACCATGCAAAACTGGAAGGCTTTGGAGGGACCCTCTTTGTCAGCTGGCCAGTGGCAACTAATGTGCGATGTATGTGAGCTGCTGAAACCCTTTGAGGAGGCAACCATGCTGGTGAGTCGCATTGGGGCAGGAGTTAGTGAAATTCTACCACTGATCTTTTTTATTGCAGAAAAAATGAGGAGCATGGCTGAGGAATCTTACCATAATGACAACACAGGCATGCACCAGCTGGTAAATGACATGTTAGCGTGCTTTGAACAAGATCCTAACATAGTGTCCATTAAAAGCAATGAGGAATACACTCTTGCCACTTTGCTGGACCCCCGCTTCAAACACAAAATTTCTGAATTTCTTCCAAAGGGCCATCAGCAGTTTGTCAGGACAAGGAATCATGACGATCATGAGAAACTCTCTGAGGAATCGGATTCTGTCAAGGAATATTGATATATGCTTATTGATCAAGTGGAGGGTTGCAATGTGGAGGATGAGAGGGAGAAAGTGAGGGCATAACAAACATCTAGACAGTATAGTGAAAAGGAAGGCAGCAAAGCATTTCAATCAGCAGAAGAAGCAACATCATCAACCAGAATATCCCATTCTGAAAACAGGGCAATTTATGGGTCTCAGCAGGGGGGCAAAAACCCAACATTTGTGGTGGTGGTGGTGACCCATCTCTTTGGGACTTGCTCCCTGAGTATGGGTTGGTAACTGACACACAGGAACACCGTGTAGCTCATAGAAGTGGTCCCACTGTATGTGAGATGGTTTCTGCTTATTTGCAGGATAGCTACGTTCTAGGCAGAAACAATGGCCACATGGACTACGGGCAAACAAAGCAGTGTATGTGGTCAGCATTGACCCGTACTGCAGTGGAAACCCTTAGTTGTCCTCAAGCAAGTGGTGAGACTGAGAGGGTTTTCAGTGTGGATGGTTACATTGTCAGTGACCGCAGGACGCGGCTATCAAGCAGCAATGTTGGGAGACTAATATGCTTAAAAATGAACCAACATCTCATACCATCTGAGTATCATGTAGCAGAAACCACATGTGACAGTAAAAGGCAGGACAAATATATTAACAGCAGCACAGATGAGGAGGTGGAGCAGGGATGTTAAGAAGGGTTGCCACCATCTATGCCACTTGGGACCACTGCTATGACTGATGAGTAATGTGGGTCAATAATCTGAGAAGGAGGATAGCGATTTGACACAAACATGACAATGGTAAAAACTGCTGTATACACATGCATAAATCATACCATACCAGTCCTCCACCACCACCACTACAATACACATCTACCACATTGTAAGTTGTACTTTATTTTTTTTTTATTACTTGACATCATCATGAATATGTGCCAGTGTCACTTAAGCAGGAAGTTAGTGTTGTGGACAAAGGACAAATGCATTTAGCATGCTAACACATTTTTCAAGGCATATATTGCTGTAGGACTTTCAGCCACTTATTTCTAAACTACAGACCTCAGAAAAAGTAATATTGGAGCGGGAAATGCACTACCCATAGGAAATATAGGTGAAAAAAATTGTTAAAATAGGCAAAAAGGAGGACAAATTTTCATTGGCAAAAAGGAGAAAACTCGCAAAAACAGAGAAAAATCGTCCAGTTTTCGTGAAAAGTCATGCAGGAAATTATTCCCACTTTTCACCCACCCCGAGCAATGAGAACAAAAAATGTTATTGTTACTGGAAAAAGAGTTCTAGATGCAAATTCACTAAAGTGAAATCCTATTTTTTAAGGAAAAGTATTTCTCAGTCAAAGCTTTCTTCAGTGCTCGCTTTACCTCTTTGTTTCGCAAGCAATAGATGATTGGGTTAAACAGAGGGGTCAAAACACTGTATAACAATGAAGACAATCGTTCAACGTCAAAAGAGTCTCCAGGAGTTGGACCAATATAGTTAATATTCCCAGTCACATAGAACACTGTAACCACAATCAGATGGGAAGAACAAGTGGAGAAGGCTTTCCTCCTTCCTGCAGAAGAACTGATTTTCAGAATAGTAGATATAATTTGAATATAAGAAACAAGCACAAATACAAAAGGTAAAATCCCAAGTAAAACATTGACAATATACAATAACAACTGCCTGAAGTATTTATCAGTGCAAGAAGCTTTTAACAGTGGGGGTACATCGCAGAAGAAGTGATTGACATATTTAGTTTCACAAAAAGACAGTTTGAATGTCATACAGGTGTGAAGTACAGAATTCAAAAAGCCACAAAACCAGGATCCTGCAACAAGGTGTGAGCAGAGGCGCTTGTTCATAATGATAGGATAGTGCAGTGGGTTGCATATCGCCACATATCTGTCATATGCCATAGCCACAAGTAGGAGGCTCTCAGATCCACCAAGAGAGACAAAAAAATACAGCTGTGTAAAGCATCTATTAAAAGAAATCCTTCTGTTACCTGTGATGGAGTTGAATAACATTGCAGGAACTGTGACTGTGGAATAACAGATATCTAAGATGGATAAAAAACTTATGAAAAAGTACATGGGTGTCTGGAGATGGCAATCAATCTGTATAATGCAAAATATAGCAATATTCCCCATCAGAATCATCATGTAAACCATTGCCATCAGCACTGACAGTGCAACTCGTCCCTCTGGAAATCCCAGCAATATAAAATCACTCAGAAAAGTCTGATTTATCAGTGCCATCTAATTAGTAACCAATACCTGGGGAAAAAACTCAAAATGAAATGACGACAAAAAATGAAAAGTGGAGGAAATGAAAGTGGAGGAATTCTGGGGCAAACCAACTGTACTATAGGGGAGAACCAAAAATTCCCCTTGATTTAAATGGGGGTTCTAACCACTTGAATGCTAGAGAGGTCTCCATCTCATTGCTTCACAATGCATTGGAGACCTCACTACGATTCAGGGGGTTAAAAGTCCAATTAAAATCAATGGGGAGTTTTGATAATTTTGATAGTTTACTGCAGATTTACTGCACTTTTGAAAATGTGACCTAAAGTTTAACCCTTTGAGTGCCAGAGGGGTACGAAACGCATTCCTTTGCAATGCGTTGCGTACCCCCTCTGTCACTCAAAGAGTTAAGCTTTTGATGTGAGAAAACCTCAAACTTCTTCTCCACCTTATCACATCTTTATCGCTGCTTATTGAATCTCTCCTAATGTATTGGATACCTTTGTGGCACTCAAAGGGTCAAATTTCTTTTAGCAGAATATTCTTATCATTCTATTATAATTTATGAAACCACACTGATAAGAAGTAGAATTTGACCCTTTGGGTGCCACAGAGGTATCCAATACATTAGGGGAGATTCACTAAGCAGTGATAAAGAGGTGATAAGGTGGAGAAGACTTCTCCAGTCTATCACTTCTCCAGTTCCTATGTCATTATATGGAGATTTCTTCAACTTTGGCGATCTTAGTACATAGGCATTATAGAATACCATAGGAGCTGGAGAAGTGATATCACTGGAGAAGTTATCTCCACTTTATCACCTCTTGATCACCACTTAATGAATCTCCTCCATTGTGTTGCAGTGTTTGCTGCCTCTCTGGTACTCATGGGGTAGATGCTAAAATGATGTGCATGAATTTTAAAGTCATGTATTGTGCATTCAGACTTCATTCATATAATGCCTGAAGAAGAGACCTAGTTGTCATGAAAGCTTACATCCTAGAGCCACTCAGTTAGCCAAAAAAGGTATCATGACTACGCTACTAGTCTCCTGCATTTTCTATGGCTAACATGGTAACACGTTTTACCCATATTTCATCTTGTTAGTACATGTCAAAGAAAGGAACACTCTGAAGCATCCATACACTTCCACAGTTAGTAAGCATAAGGCAGATGTAGCAGACAGAAGATTGTTTCTTGACTCTCCTTTAGCACAGAATCAGTTAAAGGGATAGTAAACCCCACGAAAAACTTTAAGCCAAATTTTAGGAATAATAAAAACATACTTAACACCCTCATTCCCATCTCTCCCATCCTGGCTTGCAAGCACATGTTGTAGACCATGCCGATGAAGTAATCAAAGGGGAGGGAGCGGAGGTCTTTATTTTCTTACATCTCTCAAACCATAACGGTTTGAGAGATGGGAATGTGGGAGTTAAGTATGTTTTTATTATTCCTATAATTTGGCTTAAAGTTTTTCGGGGGGGTTTACATCCCTTTAAGTTCCCCATATATATAAGTAGATATGAGTATGTTGTATCTCCAACTTTATATAATGCCATACATGTACACAGTGGCCCTTATGCAGGGGTGTAACTACATGGAATCCAGAAGGTGCAGTTGTGATGCAGCCCAGTAATCCAAGGGGTCTGCGCTATCCTGCAAGCCCTTAAAATCAGGCCAGTTTCCTATGTAGACTGGCTGTTTCCAATATCACACAAGGTTGCCACCAGACAGTAAGATAAGAATAATGTTGGTGAGCCCCTTCCAGTTTCTTCTTTTACCCTTTGAGCACCAGAGAGATATCCAAGACTATCACCCTAAAAAAAAGTTTCCCCACAACGATTGCCCATCTGGTGATTAGCTGAACAATAGTAGTATTCATCAGAATAATTACTGTGTTATAGAGAATTCCTACTGCTGCCAAGACTGACAGCCAGGCAACAGAGCAGACATCTTTGCATAGAGACATCTGTGCATCTGCACTGGCAGTCCAGGTCTCCTCTAGGAGGCATTGCATGGTACCTTAAGGTACCAGAAGGGACTGACAGTGTAAGCTTGCAGATTCCTCTAAAGTGTTGTTGCCTGGCCATAAGTCTCGGCAGCTTTAAGATTTCTCTATAATGCGGTAATTATTCTGGTGAATACTGCTATTGTTCAGATAATCGCCAGATGGGTAATTGTTGGGGGGAAACTTTATTTGGGGTCAGAGGAGGGCTGGCCTGGGGGGCAAGGGGGCAATTGCCCCCTGGGCCAGTCATGTGTCTGGGACAATGGACCACTGCTGCTCCTGCTTGCTGCTATAAATGGAGCTCCACTAGTGATACCACAATTGAAATTGAAATTGAGCTACGCAAATTATACCACAGAGCTGCAATCCAAATGGAGGTACATTACACCTATTTCCATTGTAAGCTCTATGATAGCATTAGTTAGCTGTAGATAAATTTTAAGCTCTGCAGCATCACTAGTGTAGCCCAATTTCAACTGTAAACCATGTAGTATCACTTGCCTTCACAATATTAATGCACATTTTAAAATTAACAAAACGGGTGGGCCTGGACAGTGGGATCACATGATAGTAGAAATGGTCCACTTAATTGTATTTGCCCCCGGGCCACAAGTTACCAGCCCTTCCCTTTTTGGGGTGATAGTTCCCCTTTAAGGTCTGTGGAGGCATGTATTATTCAAGTTTGTTCCAGACTGCAGTGGTGTAACTACAGAGGGTTTAAAGTTCACAGCTGTGCCCAGGCACAACATTCCAGGAGGTCCACCACCTTGTAACTCCTTGATTGACCCATGGCACCCCACCCCTTCAAATTACATGTGGAATTCCACAGAATCCAATACTAAGCTGCAGCTCATACTCCTTTTTTGTCTGAGTAGCAGGGGACCTACAGAAAGAGGAAGAACAGCAGAGAAGTGTCTATGCAGCATGGAGGTTCCAGTTATGTGCATTTTATTTGCACTGCCTTCACTCAATGAAACAAAAGCCCTGCCTTACACCACTGGCCACTTGTACGGGGGATCTGGAGCCACTTCTGCTTCTCTACAGCCCTGCCTCTCCTCAAGCAAAGTTAGTCCCTCTCACATGTGGCTTCCGGTTCTAGACATAAAAGGGATACAGTTCACTGAAGGATGCAGGAACCATGCTGGGAACCAGGAAGGATTAAAGGTCCCAGTACAAGTGGTCACTGAGAGAGCATATTCAAGGAAGGGCTTATGTACTATTATTAGCAGCAAACTGTCCCCTGCCTGCTGCTACCCAACCACCAACAACCTCCCACAACCACACTGTGTACTGTCAATCTCCTACTATCCCAGTATCATCAACTTCTAAGACCACTCCATTCTCTGTCTGCTTCCTGCTATCACACCATCTGCCTATCCCACTAACTACCTTCTACTACAACACCTTACACTATCTACCTCCCACCATTCTCTGCCTTCCTATAACTACATGAGCAACACCTTCCTCCCATTATCACACCATACCCCACCTGCCTTTGTACTTTCTACCTCCAAATACCATTCCATCCCCTGCCTGTCTCACACTATTACCATCTACCTTTAACCCACCACCATCTGCTACCAACTAACCCACCCACACCTATTTCCCACTACTGTTCCACCCACTGATTACCTCCCACCATTCCCTGCCTTCCTCTACCTACACCACCAACACATACCTCCCACTATCACACCATCCCCTGTCTGACTTTATACCACCACCCCTTGACTCCCACAATCACTCTGTGCCTGTCAGTGAAAATCCAACAACCCTCTGCTTTCCTCTCACCACGGCACCAGTATCTACCTCCAATTACCACACCATATCTATCTCCCATTAACCCATAATTCTCTGCTGAAGCTGCTTCCCACATTGCCATGATTCCCTGCCTCCCATTAGCTCACCAGTTTTGGCCAGTCTGATGACAGTACTGCGTTACAAAGTATTTGGACAGTGACACAAGTTTTGTTGTTTTGTCTCTGTATTCCAGCACCCTGGATTTGAAATGAATAAATAACCAAGAGGATAAAGTGTGCTGTCTGCATTAATTTGTGGGTATTTACATCTATAAACTGTTAATAATTTAGGAGTTGCTGTCCTTTTTATACATAGTCCTTCCATTTTAGAGGCACAAAAGTAATTGGACAATTGGTTGCTCCATTGTTTCTTGGCCAGCGTTATTATTGCATCTTTAGTATAAGTGTTGCATTTACATTTGGAGTCTGTTACAGTTGTATCTCAACATGAGGAGCAAATAAGTGTCACTGTCAGTAAAGCAGGCCATCATGAAGCTGAAAAATGAGAATAAATCAATCACAGACAGTCAAAACATCAAAATCAACCGTGTGGTAATTTGTTAAGAAGTAAAAATGCACAGGTAAGCTCAGCAATAGCAAACAACCTGGTGGACCAAATCAAGTCCATTCTCCAGAATGTAGGCATAGAAGAGTGAAAAGGTACCATAAAGAGAAGATTACACCAGCATAACCACAGTTTTGTTGCATGTCTCTACACTTTTTTCCAGTATATACTTTTAAGACAAATGACAAAGGCACACATAAAGAAATGATGATGCAAAAACTGGAGCTCATCTCCTAAAGAGAATACAAAAGATAGTTACAGATTACCTTGGTTCCAGTGCCGCAGCTTCAGGCAATGCTTGAAATGATGCTTCAGTGTCAGCGGCCGTCCATGCCGCAGGGATGTCACCAGAATGATGCATGGTTGGACACATCAAAGCTAGATGTGTCATCTGCAGGCATGAGGCTTCAAGCATGCAGCAGGGCTCTGTTTTATGTGTTTGCTTCCTGTAGTCTCCTCCTCTGGGCTGCTCCTCCCATATACTTCCTGAGGAAGGGTTTTAAGGGCAAATTGAATCCTGACTTACTTGCCCTTGAGTAGTTGTACAATACAGTTCTGTTTCCCTTGGGCTCTGTGTATGACCGAACTAGTTTGACCATCCATTCTGGTGCTGACCTGTGGCTCCGTCTGACTACTCTTTTGCCTGCTCCCATTGTGCAGCGGACCCCCAATCTGGTGTGGACTTGTGGCTCTGACTGACTACCTGAACTGTGTATGACCCGGACTGTCTGTCCATTCATTCTGGTGTTGACCTGTGGCTCTATCCGACCATTCTCCTTATGTGTTCTGATTTGGCTTAGACATCCTTTCTGGTGCAAACCTGTGGCTCTGGCTGACTATCCGCTTTGTGTATGACCCGGCTTGTCTGACTATCCTTTCTGGTGCTGACTAGGGGGATCTGTCTGTTTTCTCCGTGTGTTGGACCCCGCTCCACAGACACCCTTCCTAGTGCAGACCTGGTGCTCTATCAGACTCCTAGCTTACTAACTGTGGGCTGAGTCAGTGCTAGTCCTTTGGGCGTTCCGATTTAACTCAAGGCTCCAGTGGGCTGAGGCCTAGTCTTGGACAATGTGGTAGATCTATTGGCGGACTGCTATTTCTGATACAGTGCTTGCCTCTTTGATCTCCCTCTGTGTGTTATCTGTTTACGTGCATTACTGTGATTTTTCTAATAAAAGAAAAATTTACTGTACTGACTTGTGGTTTATTCCTGGGAACAGTGACAGATACTTATCCAAAACTTCCAGTTCAAAAGAGCACACATGGATAGAAGGCAGATGAAACAAAAGTAGGTTTATTAATTCACATTTTCAACAGGCCAAACCTCCTACATTGACCTTCATCAGGGCAATCATTCATCAAACAGGCCAGATAATTTATAGTGTGTACACTTACCAAGGACTGATGTGAGCCCACCAAAATGCCTGGCATCTGTGCATCAAGCCCAAGAACCAGACAATGAAGTCATATGTCCCGGAATCCAAAAAAAAGCATCTTATAGTCCCCTTCCACACACAGATAATTCTGCATATTAAATCAAAACAAAAATGTAATGTATCTACTTGCTTAGGATTTTTCTTGCTCATTTTGCAATACTTGTTTGTTTCCAGATTCTGTTACACTGCTTTTAATTCTTAAATTATGCATCTGACCCTTCTGACATATACAATTAACAATCCTGCTTCTTATTTTTCATCCCCCTGCCAACATCTTTATTAACTTGCATTAATTTGCTCTTGTTATATTTATTCCCCATTGTATATATGTATATTTATCAAAGAGCATTTTAAACAAATTCTATCTTCCGCATGCATTTTTATCCTTGACGATTATACCCTATTGTATGACTTTTAATTAGGGATGGGCGAAACTTTCCACCTCAAACTGAAATCGGCGAAAAATGGCACTTTCCTCTTGGTGATACATTTCCTGTGAAAAGTGCAGGTTTTCCGCTTTTTTTGCCCCTTGAAATCAATGGAAACATAGAAGTTACACACAACACATTACAAATAATATTTTATTTCCCAAAGGCATTGTATAAAAGGGACATGAGGGTGCCTGTGTTGGTGGGGTGTGGGGAAAGAATCAGTTGAACAGGGAATGTTTTGGGGGGGTTGTTTACTGGGATTGGGGGGCACTTAATAAAAAATAAATCCTAAATAAAATAAAAACTATAAGACATGGTATAAAGGGGTCTGAGGAGGGTGCCTGTGTTGGTGAATGAATTAATCATTTGAACAGGGAATTTGTTTTGGGGGGCTTTCTTGACTGCTATTGGGGGGACAGTTAACAAAAAAAAAATCAATAAAATAAAATAAGACATCTGTATTTAAAGTGACAGAGACAGGAACCCCGTGACATAAGCTGCCACTGGGGTGGACTGATACTTGACTTGATAGAGTATTTTGTAGAGGATGATTTGTTTGATTTGTTGTTAGAGGCCTTTGTAGGACTTAGACTTATTAGAGGCACAAGCCCTGAAGAAAAATTGATTTGTGGGGCTTAGGCTTGTTAGAAGCAAACCCCCCAAACATTGTTTATTTTTTTAAGGACTTAATAAAAATGCCTTACTGGCCTAATACCAGCAAGTCATGTTGGCCATTGGCCACTGTCAAATGTCCTCCTGAGTCCTGAGTTGCAACTGTTGTTTGTACTGCTGCTGCTGAGTTGTTTAAACAGCAGGATGATTAGGCAGCTGAAAGGGAATGGGATCAACAATAGCAGTAACTTGGAAGATAGATGATGAAGCTTCCATTTTCCATGACTGGCTCTAGTAATGCGCCTGAGGCAGTAGCAGATGAATAAGTAGCCCCCAGTATATGTGGAGAAAAGAACAAGTTGACCATTAAATCTTCTCCATCTACCCCTTCTCCAAAATCATCATGGGTGTGTTATTAGAATATATATTTTTCCCTTGAGAACAGGAACTGTGGTTTCCATCAGCAACTGCAATGTGCACAGTATGTGTGTGGTAAATAACATATGGGGGCACAACTGTATCAAAACACCATGATACCCGAAACCAAGTACTGCCGCTGTCACTGTACCTCTTGTCCAGACTCTGCTAAGGACACATGACAACTTGCTGACAGTTTAATAGTAATGATGAACCCCCCTGCCAGAATCCTAGCATATTCTGCAGGATGGAATCTCCTCAGATGCCACCTTATGACCTGGTATTGATTCTCCTCCACCACATTGGCATGTGTGGTCAGTGCACCACACAGTGTGCAATGGGTAGAGAGGAACTGCCATATCCTAACACTAACAGAGTGGCTATCATTTGGCGGGGGAGGTAACTATAAATTAGGTGGATTGGCAGGAAATGTACTTGTTACCCTACAGGAAGAAGGTGATGTTGATGGCGAGCTAGTTGTTTCGCTCGTCATGGAACTTCCAGTGTCTGTCTGGGTTTCTTTATTCTCCCTCCTCTTTGATCTCCTTTCTGGAGAGTCAGGGGGTACAGTAACAGCGGTGCTAGATTTCTGTAATGGGTGTTTGGCTTTAACGGGTTTGGAGTAAATGTCATGGTGTCTGTGTCATGTGTGTTATCAGGGTGGTTGTGCCAAGGTGTGTTCCCTCCTTTCCCCTTCTCATTAACTTGTCACAAATTTTGCACTGTACAGTTTTTGATGATGACTGCACTGTGCCTGCTGGAAGAGAATAATAGTCCCACACCCGTGACTTCTGGGGGGAGGGAAAGGGAACAGGTGGAGAAGAATGGCCTCTTTCTTCTTGTCCTCCACATTCTCCTTCACTTTCTGTGGCAGCGGATAATGTTGCTACTGTTGCTGCTACTGCCTCAGATTTAGCACTGCAACTAGCATCAGGAGGAATATTGCTACTGCTTGCAAGTGGAACCTGTCCTAGTTCCGCATTATTTGTTGACCCCATTCCCACTGTGTCCACGTTGGTCTGTGGCACACTAGCCTGCTCCTCAGCACCCTTCGCAGCAGCAGAAGTTAGAGCAGTTGCAATTTCCGCTAATTTCAAAAGCTGACTGCTGGTGGTGGTGGTGATGCCCATCCTCATCCCTGTCTCCCATTCCTCAGTTTCTGATAAAAAGGCAATCAATGTCTCTTCCACCCCAGCTTCTCCAAAGCCACCACCACCATCACTAGCACCTACGTGCTGCTGCTCTATTCCAGACATCTCACTTTTGCTTGTAGGAGGTGACGAGCAATGTGACAAAGGGTCCCCTGCTGTCACACATGGCATAATTTTCTCCCCCCCACCGAGTATTACAAGAAACACTAGCAGCAGGCAAAGTAATGGTGGCAGCAGTTTCAGCATTGGCAGCAGGTTTAGCACTGGCAGAAGGTTCAGCACTAGTGGCAGCACATCTGACAGCAGGTACAACACTAGTGGCTGCAGGTACAGCAATAGTGAAACTGGCAGCAGAGGCAGCATATCTTGCAGCAGGCTCAGACAGCTCACCTGTCCTGCTCTCACTAGTACTACCCTTTTCTCCCTCCCTTTCCATTCCCTTTTCTCCCTCCCTTCCCATTCCCTTTTCTTCCTCCCTTCCCATTAAATTCCCCAAGATCCCTTGGGGTGATTTAGGGGGACTGGTACAGTAGTGAACCCTTCTTCCTAGACTCAGTGGACACATAATGGTCCTTTCAGCTCCCCCATTGATTATTTTTTACCCTGCTCATAGTCACTATGAGCCTCTCCTGCCTCACTTTTTGCTAAATATCACAAGAGAACAGCACAGCACATCTAACTCACTCTGTAGCTAACAAGCCAAAAATGATGTGAGAGGCTCTGAGTACGAACAAAAGCACAATGGCCTGTTCTCCGGCTAGTCACCACTCAAGAGCCTCTCACATCATTTTTGGCCCATCATTTTGGTACTGGACCGCCCTTATGGACGGGATTAGTCTAATATGTATGTGGAGATTTCTCCTCTGTAATGGCACTAGAGAGCTAAAATGTGATGCTCTTGAGCGGTGACTAGCCGGAGAACAGGCCATTGTGCTTTTGTTCGTGCTCAGAGCCTCTCACACCATTTTTGGCTTTTCGCTCTGTAGCTGCTTTTATTTTGTCTGCTTTCAGGCAAAACGTCATGTTTTTATAGCGGAAGTGAGAACATTTTAACCTCTAGTTTCAAAGCGGATTTTCCCGCGAAAAAGTGGATAACAACGTGGTTTTTGCAAAATTTCCCGCGGAAACACGCCGACAACTTTCGCACACCCCTACTTTTAATACTTCTTTTAGAGCTATATGGAGAGAGACAAGTCCACATGACCTGCCTTATGCGTTACTTGATGAATCACTTAATCATAGGCATGTAATAGGACTTAAATAGTGTAAATATCCAGTGGACAATAAAGTTAAAACCAATGGGAGAGCACACAAACATATCATAAGTGGACACTGAAGTGTCTCCTGGTGTCCATGCTTAAAGTTTAATTTTTGTCTCTGAATGGTACCTCACACTACACAAGCTCAGACACCACGTGACCTCCCTAAAACTACATAAGGGCTCAACTGATAAAAAAAAAAACAGGAAAATCAAAGAACTTCAGTCAGAAGCTCAATCGTGTAATAAATAAATACTTTACTGCTCTTAAAGTACACATATAGGGAGAGAAGGAAAAACAAAATAAAGATGTAACACAAACATCTACTCCTTCACACAAAAAAAACACCTCTGTATTAGAAAGTGGCAGTAACCCCAAGATTGTAAGAGAGGTCTCCAAAGCCCCATTTAAACCAGTGTCTATTTTTATGTGTCCCCTATGAAGAAGTTGGTTTGCCTCATAATTGTTTCATTTCTTCTTATTTATTAGCCTCATAATGACATTTAATTCATAATATTCCCATTTGGTACACTGGTATACGTCATCGGTCACATGTGCTGGTGTGCTAACCAACTTCAGAGTGGTCCTTAAGGGAAGTTCACTTTCAGGACCGCTCCTCCTTAACCCCTTAACGGCTGCCAAATCTGGCATCAGAGGCAGCTGTTAAGAACCACAAGGCTTTTTTTTTTGGTGCATACTATTCTGGGATGGCAGAGCAGCGTGCAGCCACAATGCCATTCCAGAATTCCGTTGCGTGCCAGGACTGTCATTGGTCCTTAGGAGCGGGGACCGTTGTGACCATCCTGGAACATCATGGATTTAAGGGGTTAAACTTTTAAGGAAAAACTTATCAATATCTGGAAATCTGCACATCTGTTATTTTTTTGGCTAACATAAAACATAAGCAGTTTTTAATGACGTTTTCAGTAGTTTAAAAAAAATCTCATTTAAGTCAATGGACATTTTTGCCCCCTATAGTGCTGCTGTTTGCATGGGATAGCATTAGTTCTTATTAGTACAACAGCCTCATTATATGTGTAGGTAAAAGGTGGCACTGTGTTAGCCATGGATAAAGCAAGAGACTAGTAGAAAGTAATACCTTTATTGGTTAAAATTTCTGATCTCAATGGTCTTGAAAACTTGCATTATCCATTAGCCAATAAAGATATCACTTTTAAATAAGTGCATGTTGTAGGTAAGTATGCAGATGCATGTGATAGTCTAAGTGTGTGACTGTGTGAATACGAGTATTTATCTTTGTGTATGTTTCATTCAATGCCAGTTTGCCTAAATAAGTTATGTTGTAATTACTCCAGAATTTAGAATGCTCATTTATTATGAGTAATTTTTCCTCAATAGAGAACAGCTAGCACTGTAAGAGTTAAAAGGGTTGAGCTGCATTGTTATTACAATGTATTCCTGCGTGAACAATCCGTTTTAACTCTTTCAGGTACGGGTTATGAATTGATATAGCGCTTGATGTACCAAGGAGAACTTGAATAATTTTGGAGCAAACCAAATGTACCATCCTATATAATAATTCGCTAAATCGTGTGTAACGCTGCAACATGCACAGTAGACACTGCTGGGCGTGCTGCAGTCATGTGCAGTAGAGACTGGCCGCGGTGCGGCTGATACAGAGCTGGGCGCTCTGAAGGAGCGTCCAGCTCTGTATCAGCCGCGGCGTGGGCAGTCTCCACTGTGCGTGACTGCCCCGCGACCGGGTGGCAGTGGCACTGTGGCCCGTGTAACGGGCTGTTCAGCTAGTAGGAAATAAATGAAAATTATCCAATTTTGCATTGATTTAAAGGGGCTATTAAACCACTGAATTCTAGAGAGGTTTTGAATGCATTCCTTTACTCTCTAGCATTCAGTGGGTTAAAAGCACCATTAAATCAATGGGAATTTTATTTGCCCCCTTTGGCACAGATGGTTTGCCCCATCACTGTTCTAGTTCTTAATACATTGTCTCAGTGTATATGCAGCGTAATCAGTGTAACCCTGCAGTGTGTGTGTTTTATAATCCTCCATGATTTAAAGAGATATGTGGTCACCTTTGTGCAGAGAAACAGGAATATATCATACTAACCGTAAACAAAGAAATATCCAATGGTTGCTCCTCATTTCTATATTAACAATAGGAATTAAATAATTTCTGTGATGGAAATACGATGAAAACGTAAACGTAAAATGCTCTCAGTACTGCCCATTTGACTGTAAATAATCTGAAATATATTCCCAGAACCCAACCTGCAATATATAACATGGTTTAAATCATCCAAATTCTACTATGTAAATGGGAACTTTATTGACTTGTACTATTCTATTTAAACAATCGTATGGACCTTGGAGAGGGATAATGTATACCCTGCAGACTCTGAGTCTTTAGAAATAGATCTACTCATTTACTGTAGTTGCAAATGTCAAAGGCAGCAAATCTCTAGTCAACACATATAATAATATTCCACAATTAACCCTTTGAGTGCCAGAGGGGTACGCAACGCATTGCAAAGCAATGCGTTGCGTACCCCTCTGGCACTCAAAGGGTTAAAGAGATACTTTTAATGTAGTATAATATTTTACTTTACATATTCTGCAAGTGCAAGTCAAGTTGCCATTTCTTTTTAATCTTCATCTTTATTTGTTTTACACTTTTGTTTCCATGGTAATGAGCTCTTTATGCAGAGAGATTTCTGTCAGGGACTGTAAGAGAATTGAATGTTGCAGTGATAGTGCTACATTATATTGCAATCTGCTTTGATGGACTACTGACCAAAAAACTCCCTGGAAACATCCAGTGTGTTACTGTCAGGTACATAAAAGCATTAAAAATTGGTAAAAAAAAAAAAAAAAAAAAGGATAGGCAACATGATTCTACATATTATGTACTTGCAGAATAAATTAAGGGTTATTATCCCTTTAATTCTACAATTTAACTACATTTTATTGAAAATTATCATGTGAGAGTACCAGTGGGTATGTGGAAGATTGAATTTAAATATGTCATTTTTTAATATATTTGATGAGTCTAGCCCATGGCTAGTCAATTGCTGGGCATCCAGCTGTTGGGGACTACAGTTCCCCTCATTCCCACCAGGTGGGAGTGTAGTCCCCAACAGCTGAAAGTCCAACAGTTGACTACTCCTGTCCTAGCCCTTTCAAATGAAAATAATAATATATCAACCAAAGTGAGCTAAATTAGTTAGTACCAAATAACCTTGGATATTGCACAATAACCTCTGTGTGCACTTTGTAAGCCCTGTTTTATATATAGTGTGGGATGGTATAGACCCTCTTTCTGTTTAAAAAAATGCTTAACCCTTTCAATGGCAGCAGAGTAGGCAACTCATTGCAAAAGGGTTAATGTGAGTCTGACTCACACGGGAGTGTATATATATATATAATGTATATATATATGTACAAACTGTAGACACAGGAGTATACATAATGTATATTAATGTACATACTACACAGATGAGTGTATATATAATGTATAATAATGTACACATTCTGTTGGCATGGGGTGGAATAGTGAGGAGGTGTGGTATAATGGCGGCATGTTGTATTTGATGGGAAAGACAAAATAGTGAGGAGGGCGGAAGTCCACCCTTGTGTATGTTGCGCTCAGGCAATGTGGAGGAGAAATGCATATCTCCCCCCAGCTGCCACCCCGGGCTGTGTGCAGTTCTTACTCACTGTGTATGTAGGGCTCAGGCAGAATGGAGGAGATATGCAGATCTCATCCTAGATGCCGCCTCGGGGTGTGTCAGGCACAGTTATAGAATTTGTAGTCACATGACCACTTTGTCTTTTATAGTACAGATTTATCAGAAACAATTCAGTTTTGATGGTTAGCTGCTAAAATTTTCGCTTGATAACTTAGGCTCAAGTTAATAATATAGACAAACAAAAGAAGAGAGAGAAACAGGAGGCGCTCCCCTGTGTTGAATCTTCAAACAATCACCCTTCACCAGAATCACCACAGTAAGTTATACTCACAAAAGAATATGCTGCACATACACTTATGTGTAGAAGCAGCCAAGATCGCACTGGGGAAATTAATAGCTGCCCCAAACTTTAGTAATTCCTCCTTTTCTGTACTCCACAAGTAGGCTGCTCCTCCAGAAAAGCCCTCTCTTCAAAATAGACACCACTGTAGGAAACAAGGGGGCGCCTAATAGTGTAGTATGTTCCAGATAAACGGAGGAAGAAGATTTTAAATGGATACTCACAAGTATACTGGTCAGCCGATCAATTGCTGACTCAAACACATACGGAGAAAATAAACCCGTCTCCGTTCGGGTATGAGTGCCCGGACAATGTCCAAACTGTGTCCAAAGTGAACCAAATAAAAAAAAAAAAAAAAAAAAAAAGAGATAAAAAACGGCTCCAAAATTAAAAAAATATATATATTTAATAATAAGAGAAACTATACCTCTATCAAAAAAATCTAACGCGTTTCACGGCTCAACGCCGCTTTATCAAAGATATACAATGATAGAGTATACACAAACAACATACACAGAAGCCGTTGAAATCAATCTTATTTAAACATAGTGATTACTGATGATTGGAAAACGACCGTTCGATCGGTGACCAATGGGACTCACCCCATCTGCTGCCGCTCCCACTGAACTCATCCCCAGTAAAACTAGGAGTAGAATATGTGCGCGCCACGCTGTCGCCATCAAAACAAAGCACGGCGCGCACAACAGTGACGTCATCGCGACTCTCGATCTGGAATCCAAACAACAGATCCCCGGTCGGACGGACAAAATCCAAGGCAACATATCAATACTATTAAAACAAATAATAAAACAACATTCTCTGATATAAACACCTTACATATTCCAATTCTAAATAAATAGAAAATCCTCCACATTCATGTATGCCGATCTTTACCATGAGCAAAAGCACTATACAACAGTATAGAAAATGCTATGATATATATATATATCAAATGAAAAAGATGTGCATACAATGATATACAGGCACCATTCAAGTACAATAATAGTATCTTATATATATATATATATAAAACACAAATACTTATATAACAACGCAAATAAAATAAATAAATAAATCTACTAAATGTGCACATATACATATACATATACATCAACATGTGCTCTACCTCAAGATAAAAAAACTCTCAATTGCAAAAATAAAGTATATGTACCTATTTTCTTTTACACCTATATATAGTAATTGAATCTTTTAATAAAGGTTCAATACCAAATTTCACGTGTGAATTGTGATTTAATTTCTAATTTTTGTGAATAATCTTCCTAACTGTTTTGGTTTTATTCTTGTGACTTTATTTCAATTATAACTAAAAAGATTTTTTATATTTTTTATTTTTTTATATTTTTTTATATACCCATTAAAAACTTCCTAGTGTGCCGCTAACACCCAAATTGGTATAAATTAGCAGGACACTAAAAAAAAAAAAAAAAAAAATATTTTTATTATATTTTATATATACGCAAAATATATCACTGTATTTATTCGTTAATTGATTCGACTATCTCATTGAGTCCTAATGGATATAAGGTGTTCAGTTGAAAAATCCAAAAGGACTCTCGATTATTCAATCTTAATTGTCTATTGTATAAGTCTGAGTGTGCAATAAATTCTATAGGTATAGCTTTCAATTTAGATGGATCCTTATTATGAAAATCAGAGAAATGGCGAGAAACACTATGCATCTTATATTCGTGCAGAATGTTTCGTCTATGTTGTCCTAACCTTGTCCTAAATTTTTGAGTTGTACGGCCTACATATTGTAGGCCACAAGGGCATGATAGTACATAGATTATATAAGATGTATCACAATTCATAAAACTTTTAATTTTAAAAGTTTCACCGGTCACATTAGATTTAAAATAGTGGGCACCATCTACCACACAACTACAGGCTAAACACCTGGATGATAAACATCTGTATGAGCCTAAAACAGGACTACCAGCTCTACATGATCCTTGTTTCCATGGCAATTCACTTTGACTATTGCCCTGTTGTCTCACATTCTCATTTCTAAATTTACTAGGTGCCAGACAATTTTTTAAAGTTCTGGCTCTCTTATAAATTATTCTAGGGAGACTAGGGATAAGATCTTTTAAAATTGGATCATTACGTAATATAGGCCAATGTTTATTAAAAATATTTCTAATCTCCCCAGCATCTATAGAGTATCCAGTAATAAACAGAGGACTATAATTAAATTCACTCTCAACCTTTTTACTTATATTTACAGTTGAATTATTCTCCCCATTTCCATGTAATTTGCGTGCCTTCTGATAAGAATCTTCAATCAGAGATACTGGATAAGATTTATCCAAAAATCGTTGTTTCAAAATATCTGATTGGGTATCGAAGTCTGCGAGAGAGGAACAGTTCCGTCCTACTCGACAAAACTGGCTGTAGGGAATATTCCTCAGCCATTTTGGATGGTGACAGCTATTAAAGTCGAGGTAACTGTTTCTGTCCACAGACTTAAAATATGTACGTGTGGACACCATTTTGCCTGGGGTACCTATAAGTTCACGATCTAAAAAATAAATCATAGAGCTATCTATAGTAGCTGTAAATTCCATACCCCATATATTGTCATTGAGATGATGTACAAATCTACATATATATGTAGATATATGTAGATTTATTTTTTAGATCTTGAACTTATAGGTACCCCAAGCAAAATGGTGTCCACACGTACATATTTTAAGTCTGTGGACAGAAACAGTTACCTCGACTTTAATAGCTGTCACCATCCAAAATGGCTGAGGAATATGTAAAATACTGTAAATATAAGTAAAAAGGTTGAGAGTGAATTTAATTATAGTCCTCTGTTTATTACTGGATACTCTATAGATGCTGGGGAGATTAGAAATATTTTTAATAAACATTGGCCTATATTACGTAATGACCCAATTTTAAAAGATCTTATCCCTAGTCTCCCTAGAATAATTTATAAGAGAGCCAGAACTTTAAAAAATTGTCTGGCACCTAGTAAATTTAGAAATGAGAATGTGAGACAACAGGGCAATAGTCAAAGCGAATTGCCATGGAAACAAGGATCATGTAGAGCTGGTAGTCCTGTTTTAGGCTCATACAGATGTTTATCATCCAGGTGTTTAGCCTGTAGTTGTGTGGTAGATGGTGCCCACTATTTTAAATCTAATGTGACCGGTGAAGCTTTTAAAATTAAAAGTTTTATGAATTGTGATACATCTTATATAATCTATGTACTATCATGCCCTTGTGGCCTACAATATGTAGGCCGTACAACTCAAAAATTTAGGACAAGGTTAGGACAACATAGACGAAACATTCTGCACGAATATAAGATGCATAGTGTTTCTCGCCATTTCTCTGATTTTCATAATAAGGATCCATCTAAATTGAAAGCTATACCTATAGAATTTATTGCACCCTCAGACTTATACAATAGACAATTAAGATTGAATAATCGAGAGTCCTTTTGGATTTTTCAACTGAACACCTTATATCCATTAGGACTCAATGAGATAGTCGAATCAATTAACGAATAAATACAGTGATATATTTTGCGTATATATATATATATATATAAAATATAATAAAAATATTTTTTTTTTTTTTTTTTTAGTGTCCTGCTAATTTATACCAATTTGGGTGTTAGCGGCACACTAGGAAGTTTTTAATGGGTATATAAAAAAATATAAAAAAATATAAAAAATCTTTTTAGTTATAATTGAAATAAAGTCACAAGAATAAAACCAAAACAGTTAGGAAGATTATTCACAAAAATTAGAAATTAAATCACAATTCACACGTGAAATTTGGTATTGAACCTTTATTAAAAGATTCAATTACTATATATAGGTGTAAAAGAAAATAGGTACATATACTTTATTTTTGCAATTGAGAGTTTTTTTATCTTGAGGTAGAGCACATGTTGATGTATATGTATATGTATATGTGCACATTTAGTAGATTTATTTATTTATTTTATTTGCGTTGTTATATAAGTATTTGTGTTTTATATATATATATGAGATACTATTATTGTACTTGAATGGTGCCTGTATATCATTGTATGCACATCTTTTTCATTTGATATATATATATATCATAGCATTTTCTATACTGTTGTATAGTGCTTTTGCTCATGGTAAAGATCGGCATACATGAATGTGGAGGATTTTCTATTTATTTAGAATTGGAATATGTAAGGTGTTTATATCAGAGAATGTTGTTTTATTATTTGTTTTAATAGTATTGATATGTTGCCTTGGATTTTGTCCGTCCGACCGGGGATCTGTTGTTTGGATTCCAGATCGAGAGTCACTTTGGACACAGTTTGGACATTGTCCGGGCACTCATACCCGAACGGAGACGGGTTTATTTTCTCCGTATGTGTTTGAGTCAGCAATTGATCGGCTGACCAGTATACTTGTGAGTATCCATTTAAAATCTTCTTCCTCCGTTTATCTGGAACATACTACACTATTGGGCGCCCCCTTGTTTCCTCAAGTTAATAATACAAACTAGTCCTGTACATTTGATATTGATACCATCGATGTTATGCACTAAGGTGTGATAAAGAGGTGATAAAGTGGATATGACTTATGTAATATCACGTCTCCGATTTATGTTATTTTGTGTTGCCTTATGCAAAAGATCTCTCCCACTTGAGAATTCTTAGTGTAGTGGCTCCACGGGATAAAATAGAAATTGGAGAAGTGATATCACTGGAGAAGTCATCTACACTTTATCATCTCTTTAACACACCTTTGTGCATATCCCCCCATGTTGGATGCTAGGCAGGTGTCCAATTCATTACAAAACAATATGTTTGAATTATCTCTAGCATCCAAAGGTTTTGTGTGAAATCAAAGGATTCTACCACTGAAAATAGCTTACAAACTATTTTTCCCGTCTCCTAAAGATGAAAGGGTACATTTGGACTTAGCATAGATCAGTGGTTCTCAACCAGGGTGCCATGGCATTTTGGTGTGCCTCAAGCACCAGCTTAGGGGGTCACACCATTTTCTATGAAGAAGTTAAAAAAAATGATAAAGTTGAGTTTCTAATGTATATTTATGGAAATTATATACACAATATGCATTTTATTGTAATGCTGACAGTGAAAATAGCTATAACTATACTTTATGTATTGTCCCCTTCATTAAGTCCTTGTGAAGTTACCTTTAAATGCTAGGGGTGACCTGAAAATTCCAGGTTGCATGTTAGGGGTACGTTGAGCAAAAAAAGATTGAGAACCACTGGCATAAATACCATAAAATCTCAGGTATAATATGCACCTAGTAATATATTATACCAAAGCTTTTAGGGGAAAAGAAGAATGCCTATGTATAATACACACCCTTGTTTTCCCCCTTGCTAAAAAAGAAATTTAAGGCTTCCCTCCATCTCCCGTGCGAAAACCGCTGCCAAACCAAGACTTACTTGGTTCAAATTTAACTCCCCACTGAAGTCCGCATCCCTTGAATTGATGGAAGGAAAAAAACAAAGCTTACTAGCGGGCGGAATGCTTCCATTTGCCTCTCGCTTCCTACAGTGAGCTTTCAGGACCTTCTGCCTCCATCCAATTGGTTGGAGGCAGAAGGTCCTGAAAGCTCACTGAAGGAAGCGGGTGGCAAATAGAAGCATGCCGCCTGCTGGGAAGCTTTGAATTTTGCCTTCCTTTAATTCAAGAGATGCAGACTTCAGTGGGGAGTTAAATTTGAACCAAGTAAGTCTTGGTTTGGCAGCAGTTTTGGCCCGGGTGAGGGAGGGAAGGTATCTGCCAACCCTAAGTTTTTTTTTTTTTTTTTTACTATCGTGTATAATACGCACCCCCCACTTCACATAAGGTGAAGTGGGGTAAAATTGTGAGTATTATACCTGAGATTTTATGGTAGTCATCAGCAATGGAAAATGGGTCTTGTGCACAAACAAACATCACCCTTCTAACCTGAGCCATTAACTTGATGCCAGGCAGTTTTTATAGGAATAGTAAACTATTTTCTTAGCAATTAAACAAGGGTATTCTCACTGCTGAGAGATGCACCATTCTAAAATCATTACAGTATAAACTGTTGCTTTTTTTTTTTTTACAACAACAGTTCCTGTGGTGACCAGACAGCTTACCTATAGTGCACCTGTGGGGAGATTCACTAAGCAGTGAGAAAGAGGTGATGGAGCCTATGTACTAAGATTTCTTCAACTTCAGAGACCTTATTACATAGACTCTATAGATTAACATAGGAAATGGAGAAGTGATAATCTGGAGAAGTCATCTCCACTCCACTTTATCACTTCTTTATCACCACTTAGTGAATCTCCCCCCTGGAGTTCAAAGAGTAATTCTGCTGCAATTTATGAGAGAGGGTTGGAGGGTTTAAATAATGACACAGGTTTTTCCTAGAGAGTGCTATACTATAATGGCTTCACACACTTTTGAGCTTACATTAATGCCACAAAATGTTACGAGTTCACACCTAGGTGCACATAGCGCTAAGCACTTCTGGCTTCACATATTGAGCAGACTTAGCGATAGATAATCAGGTAGGCAGAGAGATCCAGCGGGTTCCAAACTGCTTTCTATGACAATCAGAACTTTCACCTTCCACCAGTGATCCCTGGGTACCTGCACACTTTGCCTTCTGTAAAAAAAGCGCCAGATGAAGCCCAATTTATAGTCCCCTATTTCTCAGTTGAAAATGTTAGAACTGCACCATAGGATAGAAATCAAAATTATCTGATTTAAATGGGGCTTTTAATGCATTGAACTCAAGAGATTTCCAACACGTTATTTTGCAATGCAAAGGAGGAGAAATGTTAGGACAGGAGGCCATAGTTTAAAATTAGAGGGACACAGATTTAGAGGTAATGTAAGAAAGTTTTGCTTCACTGAGAGGGTAGCAGATAAGTGGAATAGCCTACCAGCAGAAGTGGTAGAAGGTAATACAGTGACGGAATTTAAGCATGCACGGAATTGGCATAAGGCAGTCCTGAACATAAGACATGACCAAGGACCAAAGAAGGTTTGAGGTTTTTAACAGTAGGAAAAAGGTAAGACTAGATGGGCTGAATGTTTCTTATCTGCCGTCAAATTCTATGTTTCAATGTTTCTATAACCGGTAAAGCAGAATATAAACTTGTGTAAGGACATTGGGATTGCACTGGCCACACCCACAATTCAAAATGTGGAGCTCTACTTATTGAGAAATCTGTCCCTTCCAATACTGGAAAATAGATAGCTAATGTCCATTATTCACCTGCTAAAAGACATCAAGCACAATCAAGGCCCTGGAGAATCAGCAGCAGGGGTGGTCTAGCTGCAGCCCTACAGTTCTATCATCCTCAATCAATCAATAATCAGAAAAAGAGATGGGACTCTTGGGAGTTCTAGATGAACAATTGGAGGCTTATAGGTTTCCTATACATTGGAAATTAATGTTCATAGTTTTTGGTCCATGGAGAGTGTTATTTCAATACTGTCCGAGTTGTAGTTCAAGAGTAATTGAATGATAAAGTATCCATCTCCCGCCCCTTTTACTGATGTAAAACTGCTCACCACAGAGCAGCAAGACTGTCCGAATGGATCGCAGTGAGGGACAATCTTCAGTGACAATAAGGGAAAAACCTGTCAAGGGGGAATGGTTTTAATTGTTCTCACAGTACGAAGATTGTCCCTTGCTATGACCTGTCCGGTCAAGACACTAGATTCCACATCTGAGGGGAGGTGGTTTATATTAGGTAAAAGGGATGGGAGAGGGATACTTTATCATTCAATTACTCTTTAACTACAACTCTGACAGTATTGAAATAACACTCTCCATGGTCCAAATACTATGAAGATTACTCAGAGCTGCTTTTTTGTGAAACATTACTATCCCTTTAAATGGCACATTTAACCATTTGAATGCAGATAGCATTGGAGATGTATCTAGCATTCAAGGGGTTGCACCAGATACTCTAGTTCCTCTTAATACACCACCATCTATGGTTAATAAAGGACAGGTACTAAGAACAGGCAGATTGAGTTTGGGCACATTATAGGTGCATCAGTTATCCTGTTCTGAATGGTGGGAAGGGAGGAGTGGGGCACTTAAAGGGAAAGGATTGCATTTCATACTGAAACAAGAGGGGCACTCAAAGGAGGGGGTATTAAAGGTTTTTTTGATGGAACTTGGTGTTAGGGGGGCAATGATTATGGGCTAATTGTTTTGTCGATGGAACTTGCTGGAGGTGGTTATGGAAACAATGTTTGCAGGCTGATCTATTTGTCGATGGGACTTGGCTGGTGGGGGGTTAGAAGGACAATGTTTGCAGGCTGATTTATTTTTTGATGGGACTTGGCTGGTGGGAGGTTAGAAGGACAATATTTGTAGGCTGATATGTTTGTTGATGGAACTTAGCAGGAGGAGGGTTATAGGAGACAACGTTTGTGGGCTATTTGATTTTATCGTATGTTCAGTAAATAAATTAATATGGTGTTGTTTGGACACCATATTAATTTATTTAATTTAAATGTGCTTAGAATATGGGGTGAATGTACCACTTATATATTTTTTATACATTAAAGGAAGGAACAAAAGTGCCCACCCTTAAATTACAAAAAAAAAACATAACATAGGGTGCCAGGACTATATATTATTTTTAACATACTCTCCATGTTATCCAGCTGCATATTTTTAAGGCCATTTGCTCTTAAACACAATCACTTTTTTTTTATATCTATTAACCCTCCTTACTAGTTCAGCTAATACAATTCAGCAGTGTAAGGGTTAATTATAGATTGGTTTAATATAGAGCGAAGTGACTGGGGTATAGATTATAGGATGGATGTTTTTATTAAGAATGTAATGTACATTAACCCCTCAATTGCCAACGAGTTTGCAATGCATTACATGGCAAAAGAGGGGTTAAGGAGGGTGTTGTGCGTGGGGGGTGAGCTATGGGGCACTAGATGACACTGCGTTCAGGCAGGTCAGTGAGAAGGGTCATTCCACCCCTCCCTTTGCTCCTGCCTGAACATAGGTGTAATGAAACAGACATATAGATCACTGTATTCTTTACACCTTCTTACCATCAACATTGCAACTGAGCAAGGACACACTCTGATGATGTCAGCTTACTGTGGCACTCCCACCTGTCCACCTCAGGTGCAGACAGTTTTGAGGCAAGAGCAGAGAAACAATTTTCAGTCAGATTACCAACAGATCACCTTGGTAAATAGGTGCAAAGTGGGTACAGCCCATTTTGTGCTTAGGAGCAGGCAAAGCCACCTGTAATTCACTGAAAAATTACTTATTACATGTCCCCCCCATGTGTACTGAGTTTGCTATTGTTTTAAAAGATTATTTCCTTGGACAGTAGCAACGTTGCCTATGTTTTGAATTTTTGAAAAGCAGTGATTTGTAAATGTCTCTAGCATCCAAAATGTTCCAGGTATTATAGTTTTTATTTGAAAATGAGACAGGTTTTTTTTTAATCTATTTATGAAAAAACTAGTTGAACAGCCCGTTACACGGGCCACAGTGCCAGTGCCACCCATTCGCGGGGCAGTCACGCGCAGTAGAGACTGCCCGCGCCATGGCGGATACAGAGCTGGACGCTCCTTCGGAGCGCCCAGCTCTGTATCAGCCGCGGCGCAGGTAGTCTCTACTGCGCATGACTGCAGCACGCGCAGCAGTGTCTACTGCTCATGTTGCGGCGTTACACACGATTTAGCGAATTATTATATAGGATGTGCTGCACCATTTGCATGAACATATCACATATCAGACAAACATGAAAGATTTATAAATTGTGATTAAAGTGGAACTTTCATCATAGTTAAAGTCACCCTGCAATAATTAGGCAGATGGCGACTAACTTAATAATAGTTATCTTACCTCTCAGAACTACACAATTCTAAAGAAATCCTTAATCTTCCAAGACTGATGGCCAGGTTAGTGCAGTCTGCGCACCTGCGCCGTCAGTCCCTTCTGGTTACCTTGTGGTACACTGCAGTGCTTCTCAGTGGAGACTGGGACTGACAATGCAGGAGCACAGACAAGATGTCTGTGCTGATTCCTGGCTTCCGGTCTCGGAAGATTAAGGATTTCTTTAGAATCGTGTAGTTCTGAGAGGTAAAATAACTAAGCTGCCTAATTATTGCAGGACGACTTTAACTATGATTCAAGATCCGCTTTAAGAGTAGAAGGGCAGAATGCAAGAAATGTGTGCAATCCCTATTTACAGCATACTTTTCACCTAATTCAACAATGCAATTAGCACAAGTTTTCATACATCTCGCTAACTTTGCCATTAATTTAGCAGAAATTCTATCTAGTTGTATATGTTCAGTATAAAAACTAAAACGGGATCTATGGACCCCATATGAATTAATTTCATTTAAATGTGCTTAACCCTTTGAGTGCCAGAGGGGTACGCAACGCATTGCTTTGCAATGCGTTGCGTACCCCTCTGGCACTCAAAGGGTTAAAATATCGGGTGAATGTACTACATATTTATTTTTAATACATTAAAGGAACGAACAAATGTGCCCACCTGAAAAAGATTAAAAAACACATCATTTTTATAGGTTTTGCTATGATGATTTGTTCTCAATGTGTGCATTTTAATTCATACCTCCCAAATGTCCCTTTGCACACATCACTCTACAGCAATAAAACTAATATTAATGTTTGCTTTAACTTCAGTATATGTTAATAAATTATTCTGTTTTAACAAGATAGCTTGGGCTTGCTCTAAATCATTTATTCAGTTACACAAAGAGAGGTCAATATGTTTTGAATATTATTTTTAGATGTTCACCTCACCAGTGCTGCCTCCAGCACACAAAAGTCACCCATGTTTGATCATTTGGGACACTGGGGTTCTGTTCTCTGCCTTTTTCTTGCTCACAATCACAGTGAGGAGGAGAGGCAGGGAACAGCAACAAAGGCAATGATTACATACATGTGTCTCCATTAGCAAATGTCACATGTGCTGAGCCACCAGGTAACAGCTGGAACTGACTGCTCCAATCCTGGAGCAGACAGTTACAGTCTACCTTCAATAATCACAGCATGCTTTGAGGCACATTGCAATCAATAAACAATGAGGAGCCAAGACAGTCATCCATCGTCAAAGAATAAAATTGCTTGTAGGTCCTATTGTCTCTCTCATCCATTTTGCTGTATTATATGCTGTTGATAATGGGTTGATAAATATCATCCTTAAAAATTCTGATGTTAAAAATTATTTATATCTCTTTACAATGACACATTTTCAAAGAAATACCTTTTTTATTTTTCCAGTTAATGCTATACTACTGCTTCCCACTCCTATCTGCTACTAATCTAGTAAACTGTCACCTCCAAGTTTAGATCATTTTTATGTTATCAGAAAAAAATACATACATTTGACAAAGAAAATGACAGCTAGAAGAAGAAACTTTTTTTTTACATAAATCATTATACATAACAACTCTTCTTTAACTCTCTCTCTCTACTTTACTACAGAAAATGTTCTGTTCTATGCAACCCTTTGCTTGGCATATCTATACTGTATGCTTATCCTATGTAATAATTAGCTAAGATGTTTGTCAGAAGCCTCCATGCGCAGTAGAGACTGCCCAGATGCACAGAATGCTGGGAGTTCTGTGCTGGGAGCATTCTGTGCTTTCAGGCAGTCTCTATAGTGCATGACTACGTCAGCGGCACAACGCAGAGCAGGACCGGTCTCTTAACATCACCTGGACCTTGGCCCATGTACACGGGCTTTTAGAACTGTATAATCAATTCCAGTTCACAGACTTGTTCTAAACAGCTATTTCTCATAACAGCAGGACTAATCAAATGTACTACAACACAGTGACAACTGCTGTGATTTGGAGTTGATTACCTTAGAAGCCTAGATCCAGGAAACAAGAAAGTACTAATCTCAAACATCCTCAGTTGTGCTAAAAAAAAGTCACATCATTGATCATCTGCTATGGTAAAACAATGTAGTAAAAACATTTCAGTTTACACACTGGAATATTGTCCATGGTGTCCTCTGTGCAGGATTTTAGATGCAATCCTAAAACCACAGAAATACTCACCAAAAGTGATTGGTTGACTTTAAAACAAGAGTGGGACTAAGACCACTATATACAGTGATTTATTCACACAATTCTTAAATATAAGTTGATTCCACTTTTTCAGATTGGATTTTTTGCATATAATCTTCTTTTTTCTATTTGCAAAACCATTAGTGATGTTATTATGTTACAGATATATAGTTAGTTTGATAGGTGTCTACGAGCCGAATAACGACGATAGTGGCGGCACTAGTGAACGAGGAGAGAAGATCCAGCTCTTGATTGTATATAAAACTGAAAAGCTTTATTCCTTCGTTAAAAACTGCACATGGACGGACTTTGCCGAAAAAGTGGGACAAATGCTGGCATACTGGATCCCCACAGACAGCCTAATATGTTTCACGCTCACCCATAGTGCTTAATCATAGGCTCAAGTTCCACTATTACAAAGTTAGTTATATACAGACTTAAAATCAATGATTGTGAAAACCTGTCATTGATCTTAAAGGGATATATATCAGCCAATCTGAACTGAACAATCAGATGGCCCCATTTTACCCTTTGTATGCCTGGATGAGTCTTATCTAGTTTTATTTTCAAAACACTATTGAAATAAGGCAAAGAAACAAAAAAAAAAAAAAAAAGAAAAATCCAGAGTGAATAACAGACAAAAAACAGAAAACACAAGAAGAAAATAAATAAATTAATTAGATGGACAACAAACCCCAGGAAGACAACCTGTAAGGATAAATAAACTATTAATCTATCAAACATTACCCATATAAATAGAACAAACATGTATATGAAATATCAAAGGGATGGGGGACAAGGCACCTCGCAAAACAGGCAGGCAAACTACTATAAAATATGGCTAATATCCCATTCGGAGTTTAACCCGACTGGGACCCTAGTCTTAAGTTTAAAGATCCACAGTGCCTCACATCTATCAATTAGCTACTGCAAATCCCCACCACGCCAGGGTAGTTTTACTTTTTCAATCCCTTGAAATAAACAACATGTATAGTCACCAGCGTGACTGGTTTTAATGTGTTTGGCTACTGCAGAAGTTGGTTCTTCTTGACCAATTTGATATAAATGTTCCCTCACTCTCTGCTTTAGTGGGTGTGTGGTGCGACCCACATATTGCA
Source organism: Rhinophrynus dorsalis (assembly GCA_037306005.1). Lineage (NCBI taxonomy): Eukaryota > Metazoa > Chordata > Amphibia > Anura > Rhinophrynidae > Rhinophrynus > Rhinophrynus dorsalis. The sequence goes on along the minus strand of CM074724.1, from coordinate 347,975,918 downwards.
CCAAGCAAAGGGAGCAGGTGAACAAATATATCACATTGCAAGTATTGCAGTTGGTATATTCAGAAATCAGATAACGTGCCCCGTGTACAGAGCCTATAAATTCTTGGGACACCTTAGAAAACTTGCAACATTTGCAATAATTAGATCCGCACTTATAGTAACCCGTCCGAATATAAAATAGGGAGCAAATTTCTCACCAACTTACATATGGTAGTATATTGTGGACTGTAGGAAGTGATGAACCTGACTGTGTCAGAACTATTATTCTGTGCCCTTGGATGCTGTTTATTCCTATTCTTAGATTGAAAAACACCCATTAAATCATCCCCTGGTGTTTGTAAAGCATGCTTGTTGGCACTGTTTGAAATCTGTTCATCATAAACACGGGCCTTGAACCTATCAAATAAATCCTTTGAAGCTTGCATGAAATCTTCATCTTTAGAACATGCCCCCATACCAACTCCCCACCTCTGGAGATAGAACTGACCATCGAAGGACAAAAAATTGTGGCACAGGAGATATTCTACCGATCTTAACAACCCCTTTAATTAATTTGATTAGAGGATTTTAAAACAACGTAGAAGCACTTTATGTTTTGTCTACGAGCCGAATGTTCAAATGGAAACTGGTGTTATTCTGTAGCAAACCATCAGCTCCTTTTGTGTCTACAGCCCTCTCATGTATCAAACCTCTTTCTCTCATTGCTCCGTCTCTAAGAAATGCTCTTACTCCCACCCTGCGCCACTGCACTTCTCTGATGACCTTCAAGTCTCACTTGAAAATGCACCTCCTGAATAAAACCTCAACATGCGAGAAGGCACTGATGTTGTACAAAGAATGCTCTTATAAATTACTTACTTTACTTGTGTCCCCTACCATCATCAGAACTCAAGCACTGTATTTGGCACTTGACCCGTATGTACTCTGTAAGTCTCCTGTTACCACTTTAGATTGTTAGCTTTCAGCCAGGGACCTCACACACAATGTTTCACTTTACAAAGCACCTGTAACCCTGTATTGTCTAAAGCCTTATATTGTAAAGTGTGGTGTACACTTGTGGCTCTATATAAACATATTAATTAATTCCTTCATTCACCATAGGGAAGAAACCAAAATTCCTGTCTCGTTAAATGGGACTTTAAGCCTTTAAATGCTAGAGAGGTCCCCAGCACAATACTTTGCAAAACTCTTTAGCATTCAAGGGGTTATAAGACACATTTACACCAATGGGGGTTGTGGGAATTTCTGTAAGTGTTTTTGCTTTATGGATGCAGACCCTTGTCACTGTGCTTCTAGATTGTCTGTAATTCAGTCTATGTGTGTGAGGATAGAGAAAATGCAGGCAATCTGTTACTAAAGGATTAGATTGATGGTCAGTTTTTTCTCTCTGTGATTGGATATGTTAACTCTTTCTTTAAATTTTCATACAGTTAATGGTAATGTTACTATATAGGATATATATATTACCTAGGGCTCCCATAATTCTAAAACATTAAATGGGAACACCCATCCAAAAACAAAAAGTTGCTTTGATTTACATGGTGCATCAGCATCCCACCTCCTGGATTACTGTTTTTTAAAACTGCTTTATCAGTATTTTTTATTTTTATATTGATTGGTAGACTTCTTAAATACATGTTTCCACAGTTGATGAGATTGGAGCAATGATGAGTCCATCAAGGTCAATTTTTGCCAGACCTTTGTTGATCCAAGTGACAACACGCAAGATTCATGTCCACTTACATAGACAAAAGCAAGGGCTTGTTTGATATGATTACCACGGTCCCTGGAAAAGTTGTAATAAGATGAGTACCTAGAAGGCTTGAGTCTGTTCCTCCCCAGGCCAGTCTTACATCTACCTTGAGTTGCTAATTTGAATCCAATCATAGCTTTTCGTATTCATAAGACAGAACTCCAGGACATTTAATAGTCCTGGTCAGCTTTAGTCAGGACCTTACATTATTTGAAATCCCAGATTTACAGTTTATTTTTTCTTGTTGGTTGACCTTGCTCCTTCCGGGATGTTTTTATTGTTGTGTAGTACTATTTTTATACTTCATCATATTGTATCTTTTTTTTTTTACAAAGATTTTATTGAAGTATATCAAGATACAGTACAAATACATGAAAGAAGATAAAAAGACAACAGTGAGTTATGTATGTGAAGATCGAAGAATGAGGTGCATCGGGGGGAGGAGGGGGGGGGACCCTACATATTTCTCCAAGATAGCCAACCTTATGGATGTCCTGTCCCAGTATACACCACCCACGCCCCCCCACACGACAAGCCAAGACCTGTTGAGCAAATGGTGCTGTGCCGTTACCAATTGGGCGACAGGTACCCCCCCACACACACCTGGACATAGTAGAAAAGCAACTTCACCCAACCCAAATGCCAGTCCTCCAAAAAAAAAAAAAATCAATTTAGGGAGTCCAGATATGAAATCCATGTCCCCCAGGATGATGAAATGTTGTATGAGCTGTAAGGAGATCTTGAGTGAAACACCTCCATCAAGTAAATTGAGCGGGTTCTACCCAACCATTCTTGTAAGGGTGGATGAGAGTTTGAGCCCCAGTGAAGGGGATAAGAGCTTTAGAGGCATTAAGAAGGGACTGTATACAAAACCAAATATTGGCCGGAGGTTTAATCGTGTGGTTGAGGAAATGAAAGAAGAGGCAAACAAGAGGATCTACCAAGAGAGAGACATGGAATGCCTTATTGATGTGGTCAATGATCTCGGTCCAGTAAAGGGTTAATTCCAGGCAGGACCACCAAATATGTAGCATGGAACCTGGGGTGATCCCACATCACCAGCATTTAGGAGGTGTCAAAGGGGAGATAGGTGCAAGACGTTGGGGACTAAGATACCATCTGGTAAGGAACTGGCAATTAAGTTCCTTTGTCTCAGTATCCATAGCGGATTTGTGCAAACACGAGTTGATTGAGAGCCAGATTATTACGGTTCCCGTGATCTCTCTGTCACTCTCTGCTGTGGTGTGCTCCCATTGGCGGAGCCTTTTTAGCCCGCCCAGCGTGGCCTTCATATACTGGACCTCTGGCACATGTCAGGTGCCCTTTCGTGGTGTTCCTGTACCAGTGCTACCGTTGCTGTGTTCCTGCGTTCCTGTGTACCGATTTGGCCCGTCTGACTATTCTTACTGGTTCCTGCTCCGTGATTGACTCGGCTTGGCTGACGTTCATGCTCCGTGATTGACCCGGCTTAGCTGACGTTCCTGCTCCGTGACCTGATTACGGTTATCCTGTCATCCTGAGAGTGTTCCTGCTGAAGAGCCTAATTCTATGTCGCCTGGCGACATTTTGAACTTTTGTGTGCAGTGCTGTGCAGACTGAGCATCCAGTTAACCCTTGCAGTGCTTGTTGCCTCCATACACTGATCTGTCCGTTAACACATGCTGAGCATTTTGGCCTCTGATACTGAGCCTGTCCGTTAACACTTGCTGAGCACTGTGGTCTCCGATACTGAGCCTGTCCATTAACACTTGCTGAGCACTGTGGCCTCCAATACTGAGCCTGTCCGTTAACACTTGCTGAGCACTGTGGCCTCCGATGCTGAGCCTATCCGTTAACACTTGCTGAGCACTGTTGCCTCCGATACTGAGCCTGTCCGTTAACACTTGCTGAGTACTGTTGCCTCCATTACTGATCCTGTCCGTTAACACTTGCTGAGCACTGTTGCCTCTGTTATACCGAGCCTTCCGTTACACTTGCAGAGCATTTGTGGCCTCCGTTAACTGTGCTTCCGCTTAAAGGGATAGTAATACTTAAAATGTAAAAAAATATGTTGTAGGGTTTATCCCCCTGAGTAAAACAAGAGTACTACCACTGCTGAAAGGTGTTTCATTCAAAAGTTATTAATTTTCAAAATTGAATTTTTTAGGTGCAATATCACAGTGGCTTGAAATTGTACAGTGGCGCTGTTGCTACACCATCCTATGGAGATTTATGGTCCCGGACCAGAGCTGTCCATAGGATCGTGTAGCAACAGCACCACTGCCCACACAGGTCCAGTGTAAGTAAAGAGTCCATAGAACAATATACTGACACAGGTCAGGCAGATCTTGAGTGAGTCCCAGTATATCGGTACTGCATGGGTCAGACAGAGGTGAGAGCTTTAGTACGAGTAACTCCCAAGAATATGGATACCAGACAATTGTGGACTGCCTTAGTAGTAACGGAGGCTGAGCAACTTAAGCACTGCCGTAGCAGTAACGGAGACTAGGCAACGTGAACACTGCCGTAGCAGTAATGGAGACTGAGTGACTTAGACACTGCCGTAGCAGTAACGGAGACCAGGCAACTTGAGCACTGCCGTAGCAGTAATGGAGACTGAGCCACGTGCGCTGCTGTAGCAGTAACGGAGACTAGGCAACTGGATACTGCCGTAGCATTAACGGAGAATATGCAACAGGATACTGCTGTAGCAGTAGCGGATACTGAACCACTTGAGCACTGCCGTAGCAGTAACGGAGACTAGGCAACTGAACACTGCCGTAACGGAGGCTAGGCAACTGGATACTGCTGTAGCATTAACGAAGAATTGAGCAGCCTGAGCACTGCCGTAGCAGTAACGGAATCTGAACAACTCACCCTGAGAGGCACCCAACCTGGAACAGTTTGTAAGGCAGACCAATAGGAATGTCGCCAGGGCGACACGGAGGCAACCGAGACCAAACTGTAGAGCTGTACACAGACAGCGAGAGATAAGCACTACCCTTAACTGGGGACCGGTCAGGGCATGCAGAGGAGGCAGCAGCCCAACTGGGCAGAGTCACACAGAACAGGAACATCAACCAATCCAAATCGGTACACAGAGCAGGAACCTCAACCAGTCCAAGTCGGGACATGGAGCAGGAACGTCAGCCAATCCAAGTCGGTACACAGAGCAGGAACGTCAGCCAAGCCAAGTCGGTACACGGAGCAGGAACGTCAGCCAAGCCGGGTCGGTACACAGGAGATGAGAAGCAGAATGGTCAGGCAGTCCGGGTCGGTGCACAGGCAGGAAACGAGATACAGAGTAGTCAGGCAGGACGGGTCGATACACTGAGAGCACACAATAATCAGGAACAAGCGCTGGTACTGGAACACCACGAAAGGGCACCAGAGATGTGCCAGAACCCAGTATTTAAGGACAATACTGGGCGGGACAGTCACAGTTCAGCCAATAGGTGTAAAGCAGGAGTGTAGACTGACAGAATGTCGCTGAATAGCACGGGCACCGTGATATGTCTATCCTAGGGTTTGATGATAAACAGATTTGTAGAAGGTCTAGGGACGCTGAAAAGGAGTGTAATGTTTGAGTCCATTGAATCTCAGAGTCCTAGGGTGAGGTAGAAACGTTTCAATAATGCTGAGGCAAAGTAATATCTTGTAACATCAGGGGCACCGAGACCACCTTCCGAAACAGGAAGACCTAATATTGAATAGCGGATACATGTTTTTTTTTCCCACCCAAGGATGAAAAAAGCGATTGAATATCTGAGAGATACCGCTTGGGGATATGTATAGGAAGAGCATTAAAGAGATAGAGGAGCTTGGGAAGAGATACCATTTTAAGAAGATTAATCCTGGCTTGCCATGATAGGGGGGTAGACCTCCAAGAGTCTATTTCCTTTTGAAGACGAGGGAGTAGTGAGGACATGTTAACATTACAGATAGAGTCCAGATCAGGAGATATCATAATTCCTAAGTAAGTTACAGGATCCATAGTCCATTTGAATTTAAATCGCTTCTGGAGAGAAGTAGATATACATCAAGGCACGCCCACCTCTAACACTTCTGACTTCTTGTAATTCATTTGTGCTTGGGAAAGGAAACAATATGTGTCCAGGAGGCCTATCAGAGATGGAAGTGAGGTCAAGGGATTCGAGGGGAAGAAGAGCACGTAATCCGAAAAAGCAGCATGTTTGAATTCGAGAGGAGCAGATTGGAGGCCAGTAATGTCCAGGGAGGAGCGTACAATGCTAAGGAGAAGTTCCAAGGACAGAATAGAAATGATAGGAGATAGGGGACAACCTTGTCTTGTGCCACTAGTAATAGCAAATGAGTCAGAGAGAGTTCCATTAACTAATACACGTGCAGACGGGGAGGAGTACAGGCTCTGTATAGATGATAGGAAGCGGGGACCAAATCCAATATGTCAGAATATTTGGAATACATACAGCCATTTGACCCTGTCGAACACCTTCTCAACATACGTGGAGATGAATAATAAGGGGATCTGCTTATTGACTGCTAGGTACATGAGGGAAATAGCTTTGGTGGTGTAATGGCAGGCCTCAAGTCAAAGGACAAACCCACAATGATCCAATGAAATCAAGTAAGGGAGGTGAGGGAGGATGCGTGCAGCTTGGATTTTAGTGAAATGTTTATGGTCCACATTTAAGAGAGATATAGGACGATAACTTCCACACTGAGAGAGGTGTTTACCTGGTTTGGGGATAACTACAATGTGTGATGAGAGGGCATGAGAAGGAAACAGTGTGCCGGACATAATTGCATTGTAAGCTTTGTCATATGCGGAAGAAGCGAAGATTGTAACTTACGATAATACAACAAAAAGAAACCATCCGGTCCCCGGTTTTTCCCTAGAGGAGTCGATTTAAGAGCATTAAGAATTTCTGAGTCACTTATAGGGCTTTCTAAAGTTTTTTTAGCATCTAATGAAAGAGTGGGAAGCTTAGCCTTCTTAAGGAAAGCGGACTCATAGAATTCCTTAAAGGTGGCTGCAATTTGGCAGAAGGATGAAGCATGTCCTTCTCCGGGAGAGGAGATGTGGGAAATGTATGTTGCTTTCCTTTTATGCCTAATTAGTAGGGAAAGGGCAGAACCGCATTTGTTTCCAGAGACGTATGTTTGGTATTTATACCAGGTATGGGATTTTAGTGCTGAGTCTCGTAATAACATGTTCAGTGATTCTCTAGCACCAGAGAGAGAGGCCAAACGTTGGGGGCAACGATGAGTTATGTGTTGTCATTTCAATAAACTGATTCGGCTTACTAGGTCTTCGATATAGCTCCATTTTTCTCTCTGTTTAATAGCATTCTAGAAGTGTCTGTCTGGATCAGAAATACGATCTAGAAGGGACCAAGGAGTTGAGGAACGGAATAATATAGCCACCCCTCGTTTTTTTTCTGGAGCAGAGAAGAAATAAAACTGGGTATTTTTTATTGAAGAATTTTCAGAGAAGCAGAGGAATGAAAGTGAGTTTCCTGAATGAGGACTATATCAGACTTCATACGTTCTAATTCCAAGGGCAATAGAGCATTTTTCATACCCTTGACGTTGAGCAAAGTGATTTTAATACATGACATTTTTGTTATTTAATTGTGAGCGATGGCTCGACGCAAGAGGGGCTCACAGGCAGGCGACGGTGCGAGCCCAGTGACAACCAAGGCAGGAAGCTAATAGAGAGAAAAAAAAAGGGGGAGGGGAAGGTAAGTTATGAAATTATTATCGTTCCAAGGAGTGCATGTGGAAGAAAATGGTGAAGTAGAAGATCGAATGTGAGAAGCCGTCAAAGTCGGAGTAAGACATTGTAGATATGTCAGTAGGGTGTGTATAAAAGTAAGAAGTAAGTGTAGGCAGGTCCCCAAGGGCATGACGGGGTGTGTGTAGGAGTTTCTTAAAATAGACGAGTGTGTCTGAGGAGTAAGTGAGTGAGCCTGAGGGAGAAGTGAAAGAAATAAGAAGAATGGAGGGAAAAGTGCAGAAGGGAGGGTGAAGGAAGGTACGAGTGGAGGTGTAGATAAGAGGGTGTGTTTAGCTACTAAGCCCACGTTAATTGTATAAGGAGGAGGGACAAAGGGATGAATTTGGAAAAAGGCAATACAAGATAGGGTTTCCTAGAAACTGAAAACATAGAGAAGATGGTGTATGAGTGGTCCCATCCTAATGGGAGTGCTATTGCCCCTAAACTCTAAATGTAAAGAGCTCCAATGTACACATCCTGGGTAAATCTGCCTTCAGAGAGTAGTGTCAGTCCAATCTTCCCTCAATGATAGGAGACCCCTATCAAACTCTCAGAACTAGGAGGAGCAAGTACATACTAAAGGAGAGTGAAGGATTATATCAATTCACTTGAGAGAGGAAAGAACTGTACATGCCCAAATAGTAAATTTAAGGACTTAAGAAATCCGCCTACCAGTTCTTCCACCCAAAGGGGTTGAATAGTACTGAGGTTGATTGTATAAAGGAATTGTTACAGCTAATAGAGAACGTATATATGTGTTGTTTAAAAGGGAGGAAAATGGTTCATACAACTATAGGGAGCTTATATTGAGAGGTGTTAAAACGAAAAGCCTGTACAGAAAAAAAAAAAAAAAACACTCAGGACACTATGGTGAAAGCTTAGGAATTTATTGAAAATGAGGAGAAAAGAAGAAGGTATAGTAACATGGCACTACATCTGGGAAATAGCACAGAAAAAAACTATGTACATAGTGACAAAAACCACGATCTGGCAGCTGGAAGACGATGATCCAATATGGAAGGTCTAGTAATGATGATTTAGTAGATCATAAGGGAGGAGAATACAGGAACTTAATGGGGCTGCACCCATAGTAAGTTTCTGAATATAGTTGGAATGGGAAGGGAGTAGCTGTCCAGTTAATCCAATGTGGATCAAGGGACATAGAGTGTAGAGATTGGGTGGGGTCTCAGCTGGATAAAATCTGAGCGGAATGGATACGGAGTAAATGGAGGGTGGTGTCAGAAAATGTTTAATTATACATAGTCATATCTTTGGGAGCATCATAACAATGGATGATTGTTTACCTCTGGAAGTGTTGATACAACACTAGCTGAAAGTTCAAGTTATTTAGGTCTCTTCTATAAACCTAATATACAAACTCTATTGTTATTTATGTAAGCGAAAGAGATCAACAAGTACTAGTGGTGGAAATGACAGGGTGCTAACTCCATTAGACAAAGAAACACTTGTATATATATAAATATATTAAGGAAGATCGACCTGCTCCATGTTAGGATAGAGAGGTTCTGTGATCTACAATTTCTTAAAGGGATATAGAGTCGGATCCTCGCTAGGTGAGAGAGCAGGTGTATTGAATGTAGGGGGGTATGACTACAACTTGTTCAACTGTTCCAGGTAACAAGGCAGTTATAGAGGAGACCCACATTGTTACATACCACAACATAACACATGAATAAATAGAATCCAATTCCTCCAAAGTCCCCGGGCATATCCCAAACCCACTGGGGAAAAGGGTTAGTGAAGCAAAGGAGGATATGAAAGAGGGAAGATGTGGAAGCCATATATGATATTCTTCAGCGTAGGATCCAATATGAAAGCATCGCTGTAGGGATCTAGGCTTCCCTGGTGAGTTAGTTAACTCAAAGAAAGGGAACATAGGCAGAGGGGGTATATGATTTGGGAATTATTGATACTGAGATAATGAAAACCCAATCAGAATGATATTGTCTGGGGTAAAAGGCTGCCCAAGAGTTGGGAGGAATGGAGAAGTGGGGAAAAAAAAAAGCAATAACAGCGGCAAAGCAGTAATAATCATGACTACGTTACCGTATTAAGTGCATAATTGTGAGATAATGTTGAATTATTATCTATAAAAGGTATTCCCACTGCCTGTAATGTAATATTGATAGGTCCTCACATCGAGATTCCTTGTAAAATAGGGGGAGGAATTACCAGAAAGCAGCGTAAGTAAATTGCAAAGTCTGCACTGGGTGGAAAAGGAAATTAAGGTTAATAAAGATCAGTCAGCTGTGAAGGGTGCTTGCAACCCCGTAAGGGTGCTTGCAGAGACCAAGTTCCTCAGTGGTGGAAAGGTAAGTGTCACTAACATAAAAACATGAAAGTTCTTAACCTATTGGGTGGCTGAACAAGGCCTGTGAAAACTTAAACCTAAACAAAATTAACTTACAAAGGAAAGGTGGCCAAGCCATCTAGAATGGAGTTGTTCACTGAGTTCAAGGCTGTGAAATTAGAGGCCCATATTGAGTGGGCTCCGGGAGCAACCAACAACTTGCATACCGTCGAAGAAATTAGGAAGAGGTCAAAACAGCCAAGACTTTGGGTTTTTTGGTCCAGGGCAATGGAGAATGCTCAGTCAGGGATGTCTGTGGGCTATCCCTCCAGAGATTCTTCTTCGAAGACAGGACATCTGGTGACCACTCCAATCGGCGTTGAGTTTTAGGGGTAGCTGAAGAAGAGGTTTGAGCGATGCCAACGGAGACATCGCAAGGTATGTTTGACGTCATTGTGGATAACCAAGAGAGAGAAGGGAAATCCCCATTTGTATGCCACATTGTGGCTTCCGAGGTGGTCAGTCAAAGGACACAGTAGAGGGTGTGTGGTGATATATCTTGAAACAGTTGGATCTTAGAACCAGCGCATAGTGGCAGATTTCCATCTGTACTCTTCTGCACAATGCTCTCTTTGATTTCAAAATGATAAAAACAGATCACTACATTGCACGGCTTCCCATCCTCTCTAGGCCTAAGAGCGCAGTGGATTATTTCGAAATGTATGGGGACCGGAGCCTGGTCACCCAGGAGAGAGGTAAAGTTGAGAGACTCAAACAGTCTCTGAGTTGATGTGGAAGGATTGTTTCAGAGAGGTTACGAACCCTTAGATTAGCCCTTCTCCCTCTGTTATTGAGATCATCAAGTTGTGCAGCCATACGATTTATGCTCTCACGTTGGTCCGCTATCGTATTCTCGATGAACCGGGATTATTCTGCAGCTTGAGTCTTTTCCTCTTCGAGCATAGTAACTCTGCCCAGAAGTTGTTGAAAGTCACTTTTAATCAGCACAATATCGGCCATTATAGCGGTGCTACATCCAGCTACAGCGTCAGCTAGGTCTTCTTTAGTTAGAGAAGAGGCCGAAGTAGCCATGGTGTTGTGTCTCTACGGACCGGTAAACTTGGCTGTAGTGTACATGCTATCTCTGCTCAGGGCTGTCATAGTAGAAGCGGGAGTGGAGTGCGAGGTCTTCTGGGGTATTCGGAGCAAAGTAACATAGAGGTTTTGGTGGGAACTGATGACCATGAGTGAAAATAACTTGATAGGTCGATGTTGGAGCGGGCTTTCTTCTTTTGTTTACCCCTCATTCATAGCCTCATGGTCAGTGAGGGGAAAGTGATAGATTATGGGGTAATCTGTCGAGCAGGTGGAGTTTCCACACTGTAAAAGCTCCCTCAGGCTCAGAGCTCACAAACTATGCGACCAGCACCATCACTGGTCAAGACACGCCCCCCCCCATCATATTGTATCTTATGTTCTAGTTGTGTTCACTGAATTATTAATTGATGTATGATTTTCTCTTGTGATTTATTCTGTACATTGGTATTTACAATGGCACAGATTACAGTCTGACTACCTAGCTTGTATACTTCAGGATAGGAAATTTCACAGGGAAGATAAAGAGCAATAGATGTCCAGTAAACAGTAGTGAGAAGAAAGAAGGAGAAACATATGTTATGCACAGAGCAATCAGGATAACTAGAGGAGTATCCAGAGAATAAAGATTATATATAAAACAATGAAATGCTGTTTATGGATTCACATGTTGGAGTCAGCATATGAAATTTATTTCTGGAATACGAGAGTTCAGCTTTGAGACCAGAACATGGGAACAACAGTTGGTGAGAGGTGTGCATGAGTCTGAACCCAATGTTATGGGCTGAAATTTGACTGGGAGCAGAAACACAAGCCAAAATAGTGGGAAATACTCAGTAAGAACAAACTACTTAAAGGGATAGTAATGTTTCATAATAAAACCAACTCTAATTAATAATCATAGTAGTTGGGCCTTGGAGAGTGTTATTTCAATTCTGTTAGAGTTGTAGTTCAAGAGTAATTGAATGATAAAGTATCCCCCTCCCGCTCCTTTTACTGATATAACACTGCTCAGCTAAGAGCACCAGGGAGTGTCCAGGTTGATTGCAGAGAGGAGCAATCTAAGATAAGGGAAAAAGCTGAAAAACCTGTCAAGGGGGTCAGGGTTTTAATTGTTCTCACAGTAGAATAGGGAGGAGGCAACTTTATCTTTCAATTACTCTTGAACTACAACTCTCACAGTATTAAAATAACACTCTCTGTGGCTCAACTGCTATGAAGATTAATTGGAGCTGCTGTTTTTGTGAAATATTACTATCCCTTTAAAATATCCTGTTCTATGGCTAGTAATCACCCAGGAGCTTTTTGTTTTAGCTCTCTAGTCCAATTACAGAAATTCCCATGTACATTAGTCTCACCTCAACCACAAGGACAGTCTAACACTGAGATGCAAGGAAAACTGTTTCTACAAGAGAGTATCAGCAAAGACCAGACATGCATTTCAGTAGTCTATGAGCTTCATTAGTTAGGTGCAAGGCTTACACATCTGTAGTTCCCCCATACCCTTATGGTGATACCCTTAGGAGTTCAAAATCAAATAAAAAGTAAAAACACTCTTTGAGAAAAAACTTACGAAACCTAAGCAAAGCACTCAATGAGAAGAAACCATGCACAAATCACTCATTCTGTTGGATTATTTCCACTTAATAGCCTCACCTTTTATTTCTCTTGCACCATTACAGAGAAGAAATATCCACTTGCATATCTGTATTACTCAGCTCATAAGTACAGTCAATTATCAAAACATCAGGCCATGCTCCTCTGCATGAGAGTACCAGCAAAGTTCAGACATGTTTCAGGCATTTATGGGCCTTGTCACCGAGATGCAGTGGATCTCTCTAAGCACAGCGATCAAGGGAAGTACAAAGTGAAAGAACTCAGACTGATAGAGTCTGGCCTTCGTATACAATCAACTCAAATGGCTTGAATACAAATGAAATATAAAGATAAGATAGTTTAAAAGAGCAAGTGTATGATTAGCTTGTGTTTGAAGGCAGAAGGGAATGAGCCAGAAGTGGTAAAGTAAAATGTTTACGTAGCTATTTCAGTTTAATTCAATGGGGGTTTCACTAAGGCATGATAAAGTGGAGATGACTTCTCCAATGATATCACTTCTCTAATTCCTATGTTATTCTATGGAGCCCATTCACTTACATTTCTTAACTTTTGGAGATCTTAGTGCTTAGGTTCCATTGAATAACATAGGAACTGGAGAAGTGATATCACTTGAGAAGTTATTTCCACTTTATCAGCTCTTTATCATGCCTTAATGAAAACCCCCCAATGAGTCTGATGTACTTAGTAGAACTGGAGCAAATGAGGAGCAACCAACTGCACCATAGATTAATCCTTGAATACTATAGAGGTCTCCAACATATTACAAGGGGTTAAAAGACTAATTTAATTCATTGGGGAATTTTGAATATTCATATAGTTAGGACTTAAGGTGCAGTTGCTTTGATCCAGAATTCTCCAATTCTTAGTGCATCAACCTGAATGAGGCAGAGGGGGTGTAAACGGAAACTATGGTCAGATTGGATTAGGTGGGCAAGTAGTATGAGGATATGAGCAGAATGGTAACCTATTCAAAATTCCCCACTGAATTAAATTAGTCTTTTAACCCCTTGTAATATATTGGAGACCTCTCTAGCATTCAAGGATTAACCTATGGTTTAGTTGGCTGGTTTTTGATCCACATTTTCTCCAGTTATAATAAGTACATCAGACTCATTGATTTCAACCCAAATAGCTGTTTAAACTTTCTACTTTACACGGGTAAATATGTGGAGAATACATTTGTTGAAACTTAGACCCAAGTACAAAGATCTCTTGTTGTCACTTAGCAATAAGTGGCTGTTGGAGGTGTCCAACTCCAGTCCATCAGTACCAGCACAGTTTTAATACTATATAAATGTATGTAATTTGAAAACTGGTGGTCAAGGAGGGATATCCATAAAATTAACCTGTTAAAGGCTCTTAATTTTTTAACAGAAACAGCAACCAGTTGTGTTTACTTTTTTATTTATTTGTTTTTGTATTTGATCTCTGTTGTAGTCTACTGATTAAAAATTCTAAACAGGTATTGAATAAAACAGAATCTGGTCCAGCACAACACTCCAAGGGAAACCCAGGATGATAGGAAGAATAGATATATAAATGTATCTAAGTGTAGGTTTTATTAACAATAAACTGTATAAAACTAACAAATATGCTCTCATGTTGTCAAATGCATATGCACGTCTCAGTATACCAGCCCCTGCACTCATCGCAAATCATGTCCTCTTCATCCACACTTACTAGTTCCATTTCAGCAGTTCATGATGTGGCCTCTGTACACTGACTGGCATGTGTGGCCATGCACCATACAGTTTTTCAGTGGCAGGAAACCTCACTGGGGTATAAGGGGTGGGACCAGCAAGAGAGTGAACACGTGTAGCCCAAACATGCTTTCTTGGATCTCTTCTGATTTCCCATTGCCCCTGAGAAGTGGGAAGAGAACCACATAGGCGTGTTTGGGCTGGGACCCCAAGAATTGCTCATTTGATAACATGTGAATGCATATTTGCTTATTTGATATGATTTACTGTTAATAAAATCTACACTTAATTAGATTTTATTTCCCTGTTCTTCCTATCATTCTGGTTTTCCCTCTCAGTGCTGGACCAGATTCTGTTGCAGGCTATTGTTTTACAAGGCAATTATGTCCCAGCTGCACAAGGATCTAAGGAGAAATTTGAAGATAAATGGGTGCTTGATCCCTACATCTCATCATCTCATCCATCATCTATCATCCAAGTGTGTATTCCTCATCTGGCACATGTCAGTTACTATGACACTGTAGAGTAGAGCACTGGCCCAAAATATACAGATCTGCAATGTACAACAAGTTACCTATACATTATATTTCCCTTGGGCTAATCAGGGTAGATACCCAGAAGGATTTGGGGAGCTATGTATACACCCTCCATTATTATTTCTGGGACTCTGTCACACATCCTCCCCCCGGCTCAGTTCCCGTGGGTGAGCGACCATGGACAGTAGGGAATGCATTCTCAAAAGCCCATCAGCATTTCTCTGTGCCCTGTGTTTAACAGAAAAACTATAGGTCAGTAAAGTAAGAAACCAAATGGTCACTCTATTGTTTTTCTCCCTGTTTTGACTCAACCACATCAGTGGTGCATGGTCTGTCACAAGTCTGAACTTCCTGCCTAACAGGTAGTACTTGAGAGCATCTATAGCCCATTCGATAGCAAGACACTCCTTCTCAACAATAAAGTAGTTTCTTTCAAGTGGATTCCGTTTTCTGCTTAGGTATAAAATGGGGTGCTCAGTGCCCTGATTCTCTTGGGAAAGAACAGCCTCAAGCCCCATCTGATGCATCAGTCTGTAAAATAAAGTCCCTAGAGAAATCAGGTGTTACCAGCACTGGTTGATTACATATGGCCTCCTTCAATTTTCTAAATGCTAGTTCAACTTCAGGGGACCATTTAGCCATCACAGGAACTTTTTCTTTTGTAAGGTCAGTCAATGTACTCACTACTTTTGGTCACCTTCCTCTGGTAATTAATGCAGCTCACAGTAAAATACTTCCCCCTTCACTGAGACACACTCTTTTTAATTTGAGTTCCCAGAAGGAATTAACCTCTGAAAGCCTCAAACTTGTGAAGTTTACTTGTGTCTGGTGGACTGTGTTGCTGTATGTTTATGTCTCAAGCTGGTAAACTGACTAGTAGTCCAAATACAGTCAAAAGCTGATGTGTTTAGTTAGTGCTCAGTAGAGCAAAAATTTTACTTTTGTTTGATTTGTTTGTGATGCTGCTGTCTCACCACTTAGACACAACCAAATAGGAAAAGACTTGAATTATTCTCCTCCTGTGTGTGAACTGTGTCTGCAACCTAGAAGGCTGATCCCAAGACAGAAGGTGCAAAACATTAAATAGTACTTTTGTCACAATTAAGGTGGGAGAGTGTAAGTGTAAAGGGAAGTAAATAATCAGGAATAAAGGTGATATAGGAAAGGGAAATTCTCTTCCCCCTGTACAGAGAACATTGTGGGAGCCACAGGAGGAGCCTCTGAGAGATACCTGTGGCCCCATGGCTGCCTGTTTCCCACCACTTATGCAGAAGAGTGAACTAAAGGCAGACTTCAGCAGAGTTCATTATATACATGCAACTGCAGTGCAAAACAGAAATAAATATAAAAATATATTCCTGGCCCCTTTATTAACCACATGCACGTGACTAAGTCCTTCTGTTAAATGGGAATCTTGCCTTTGTCCTTTTATTCAAGATATAACTTAGTCAATCAGTCCTAGTTGCCGTATCTGTGGAGACAAACAAGACAGTTGTTAGCAGAACCCCAGGACCCAAACTTCTCCCACTTCTCATGGTAATCAGAAGTTTGCAGCAGTTGGAAAATACTGCAAATCATCTGTGCTTCCATGGATAAGGCATCCAAGATTGACTGAAAATGTTATCTTTCGAACAAAAGCACAAGGGTGAAATTCACAGAGGCCATTATGATGTTCTGGCCATGGTAAGGTAAGTGGTGGTTATTATGATTATGATATGTTACTTCACCTGTCATCACATTAAGAGCCATTTATTCTTAGGATACAGGTTAATTTAAATTTTACTTGAGAATCTTGATTCTCTATCCCTCTTATACAGGTTTTACTATTGTCCTACAAGTGAGTATGTATAGCATAAATCATTGTTAATGTAATATAAATGTAGCTTTTGTGAAATCATATTTTTAAAGAAATGTGTTTTCCAATCAAAGCTTTCTTCCAGGCTTTCTGTACCTCTTTGTTTCTCAAACAGTAGACAATTGGGTTAAACAGAGGAGTTAGAAAGCTGTATATCAAGGAAGGCAACCGTTCAGAGTGAAAAGAATTTTCAAGAGTTGACCCATTATAATTAAATATACCGGTTACATAGAACACTGTAACAATAATGAGATGAGAGGAACACGTGGAGAATGCTTTCCTCCTTCCTTCAGCAGACTTAATATTCAATATAGTGGAAATGATCCGTATGTAAGTGATCACCACAAATATAAAAGGTGTCACCCCCAGGAAAAGAGTGACAATATGCAATAACAATTGACTGGTGTGTGTATCAGTGCAAGAAGCCTTAAACAATGGAGGCAAATCACAGAAGAAATGATTGACATGTCTAGTTTCACAAAAAGACAGTTTGGATGTCAGCAAAGTGTGAAGCACAGAATGCAGAAAGCCACAAAACCAGGATCCCGCAACAAGCTGTGAGCAGAGTTGCTTGTTCATAATGACAGAATAGCGCAGTGGGTTGCATATTGCCACATATCTGTCATATGCCATAGCAGCAAGCAGAAGGCACTCAGATCCACCAAGGGAAATGAAAAAATACAACTGTGTAAAGCATCCGTTAAAGGAAATCCTTCTGTTACCTGTGATGGAGTTGAATAACATTGCTGGAAGAGTAACTGTGGAATAGCAGATATCTAGAATGGATAAGAAACTCAGGAAAAAATACATAGGTGTCTGAAGATGGCAATCGATCTGGATAATGCAAAATATAGCAAGATTCCCCATCAGAATCATTGCATAGGTTACTGCCATCAGCACTGACAGTGTAACTCCTCCCTCTGGAAATCCTAACAGGATAAAATCACTCAAAGAAGTCTGATTTATCAGAGCCATCCAGTCAGTAACCAATAGCCGAGGAAGCAAAACTAAAGCTGAAATCATAACATAAGATTTAGGCTGTTAGCTATCCCTTTTAGTAAAAGCCAGAGATTGTGTTATGAAGCCCCAACCAGCTCCTGTTAGACCATTTGGGGTGGGCAGAAAATGTACACCACTGGCTAATGGTTGGGGGGGGGCTAACAAAGGTTATGCAGCTATAGAAGACTGAACTGTGAGTCTTGCAATTTAGTCTTTCTTTTTGGGATCAGCCTGAATTCTGCAGGAGTAACTTTTATAACCCTATTTAAGTTGTGCAACTGATCTGCTAAGACTCGTAATGCAACCTCAGTTTCCTCAGCAGGTCTGCTACCACGAAAGAGGTCACTGCTGACAAACTCATTAAAAACACGTGATACTCTTAAAAAAGGATAAAAATAGTGGAAAAGAGCCCTGTGTGTGAGAATTTAGAATCTATAGAATCTAGATGGAGAAGCAACAGGTGAAACATAAGGAACTTTTTAGATGGGTTCCATTTAGTTAGAGAGAAAGGAAACATTTGGGCCAACTGCGACGTTCTTCCCTTAGGTTGGTTGGAAAGGGACAGAAAAATGTAAATCTGGTATAGCGGAAGCTTTGGGACAGAGAGATATTGGTCATACTCTTCATTTAATAGCTGGGTTTTGAGGGAGAGCTTGAATAATTGAAACCTAGTGGTAAGTCTAACAGAACATGGCACTAAATTCCAGGTATAATTGGCTGTTCTAGTGTAATTTTGGAGTTGAGTGTGAGAGGAGGTGGTAAGGGGGGAACAAATCTGAAGAGCAACAACAAAACTAAGGTGAGGTAGGCAGATATACAACTACACCGCCCCCTAGTGTTCCCATAGAAGGGACCATCATCATATAGACAGCTTGTATAGAGTACCTTGTACCAGTTCCCGCTCTGGGTCGATACAGCAGTGGGAGTTCAATGTTGTGTCCAGCAAAAACTCAGTGTAGTAATTGTCAAAGGAAATGTGGGTCAAAATAAGTGTTTCATTAAAACTGCACTGCTTAAAGCAATAAACGAAGCACCTAAATGGATTTCCTGGCTGTTACCTGACCAATTCATTAAGAGAGAATCGCAAACATCAAGTCTGCAATTACCAATGAAAATTCACTTGGGTGACAATGATGATTTCTTGATTGCAAGTACATATTAACAGATATAACTAGAATCATAATTCTGGAAGGTGGAAAACACTACCTCTATACTATTAAACTTAAAGGTATTACTTTTATGTGTTACAAAACTACAGGTCTGACACTTACTCTTGCCATACATATAGTTGCCCACTAGGGGCTGGATTTTATTACAGGTGCTAATTTTTCCCCATAGACTTCAGTAGGAAAATGTTTGATAAAAGGGGTGTTAACATTTAGCACCTGCAGTAGAATCTAGCCCTAGATCAGATATAACATTATTTGATACTTTTAGTTCAGGTTTCTCCTAAGTTTACTTGGTGCCAACCAGTTCTTTAATGTGTGCGCTCTCCTGCTGAGGAACTTGGGATGTTCACCTATTGTTCCCTTCAGCAATGGGTCAGTCATCAACATACTTCAGTGTTTATGGTACACTTCTTCAATGGACCTGTAGTTGGAGAAATGTATTCTTCTTGGCTGTCTTTATTGGCTCATCCGCTATGTTGATCATACAGCCTCCATGTTCCAGGGTTGGCTCTTCTGGCTTGACAATGTCCCCTTCTGGGTCTCTATCTAGAAACCTTTCTCGGTCTCAAGTACACCCAATCCATCAAATCTAATGAATGACCCTTTGTGTGTCTTTGGCATTCAGAACTCCTGATTGTTTGTCAAACTTTGTTTCTCAAACTTCCAGCATTTCGGGCTTGATCCAAATGTTGGAGACGGCAGAGACGGCATTTTTTCCAGCACAGTAAGCTATTCAAATGTCTGTGCTGTGAAAAAATACCTGCAAAAAAAAAAGAGCCATCGTGTTTTAAAGTAAAGAGGTGTTTTCATCCATTTAAAATGATGAAAACACCGTAAATAACAATTTAAATGTCTGATTTAGCCAAGAAAAAGCGCTAAGGGAGTCAAGTTATCGCAGGAAAGTTAACACCTATTTTGTTTTTAACTTGAGTCCCTTATCGCCTGTTTGAACAGCTGAGACAGAAATAAAAACCCTGAGTGGATGTATTGATATGGGGATCTAAGCCCCATAACAATACATCCAAAGAATGAAAAATGTGTCAGAGGTTAGTAGAATTAACCTTATGAGTGCCAGTGTGGTATAATTACCCCGTCGGCATTCATAGGGTTAATCCGACTAAGTTAAAAAACATCACATTACAAGTAACACTTACCATTAATCCTGATGTCCAGCGAGGGGTCCTCAGCTTCCTGGCCATCTTCTTTCCTATCTTCTGTCCTTCTTTCTTCTCTTCTATCGTCTGTCTACTTTCTTCTTGCTGTAAAACAAAAACAAAAGTTTAAGTTAAAAGCATACATAGTTTAACCTCTTGAGTGCCAGAGCGGTACGCAACTCATTGCAAAGCAATGCGTTGCGTACCTCTCTGGGGCCCAGAGGGTTAAAGTATGTAGTAGTGTGCCAGTTGTTAACATACAAATGCCCCCATGCACAATAAATGTTTTTAATTTATTCAAAGAAAATCATATTGCAATAAGTAAAATAAAATTATACTTGACAAATATTTCTTGATTTCTCCGCCAATCAGCTTTGAGCAGCTGTGCTTTAAACTGATTGGCTGGGAGATGCTTAAGCATATCCCAGCCAATGGCTGTGAGAGAATTAGAAGTAAGGCTGCCCATATATAAGGGCAGCCTCAATTCTAATTCCCTCAGACCAGAGCGGGCATCGACCCATGGACAAGAAGAGAGGGGGGTGGCGCATTTTTCTGTCTCCGCCACCGCCTAAGCAGCCTCACACAGCGGCGGAGACAGCGACAAATATTTGCCAAGTATAATTTTATTTTAGTTATGGCAATACGATTTTCTTTGAATAAATTAAAAACATTTATTATGCATGGGGGCATTTGTATATTAATAACTGGCACACTACTACATACTTTAACACTTTGGGCCCCAGAAAGGTACGCAACGTATTGCTTTGCAATGTGTTGCGTACCCCTCTGGCACTCAAGGGGTTAAACTATGCGTGCTTTTAACTTAAACTTTTGTTTTTGTTTTACAGCAAGAAGAAAGAAGACAGAAGATAGAAGAGAATAAAGAAGATAGAAGAAAGAATGGAGATAGAAGGAGACAGACAGTGGATGACAGGTAAGTGTAACACAGATTATTTAACGATTGGTGCTTGACAGTATGTCAGGCACCGATCGTTAGTTTTTTTTCCTTTGAAGTTTCCAAAAGTGCCGTTACTTAGCAGCATTTAGGGAACTTAACGCACAAAATGGACGATTGGACACAACACCAGTTTTGTGTCCTAACGTCCGTTGAGTTTAATGCCGGTAGGACATTTGAATACTGACTAAGACATTTTATTTTGTCGGTCGGTATCCATTTTGCCCTACCGGCATTTTTTTACAACAAAATTTTGATCGAGCGCTAAATCTGAGGAAATCGCTATAGGGGATATTTTGTACCCAGTTACAGTACTGACAGATGCTATACTCCAAATGCATACTTGATTTGTAAATATAACCATCCTCTCCTACGTCCAACTCCACATCCAAAAGCATAACTGTCTTTAGCTTCAGTCTGAGAGATGAAATGGATCCTGCACTCATTCCCATTTAAGTATGAGACAAATTCCTGGGCCATCTCTTCACTACCCCTCCACACAATAAGCGGGGCATCTATTTACACAGACTTAACAGACTGAAACTGGTGCAGAATGCATTTGCCAGGTTACTAAAACATCCATATTCATATGACATAACTCCTGCTGACATGAAAATTTCTACATTACCAGGGCCTCGGACACCTGAGGGAGCTTCTTTTCTGACTTGCCTACTGAGATCTACAATTGACAATATGTTAGCAGTCCCCAGAGCCTCCATATGTACTTTTAGAGTTCAAGCTTTCATGTATACAGCTCCAACAATTTGGAATTCTCTGCCATACACAGTGAGAAAAATAGAACTGCCTATAGAACTTGTTCTAAAACATGAACACATTGTGTTTAATATCAACCCAATTTTCCTGACAAAAAAAATACTTGCCATGGAGCATCAACTTGCCCTAGCTTAGAAAATGTCTAGCTGCCAACAGACTATCCCATGGGGGATATTAGAATACAATGACTTTATACCCAGTGACAACTACTTGTAACCTTGCTCTCATCAGTCCCTTGGATGAGTTGGAGGAGATGAGTTTTTCAGGTATAATGGAAAACTGACAACCACCACTCTCTGCAAGTGGCAGATGGTAAAAATTACACTTAAGGACATACAAGAAGTTTCTCTCTGACTTAGTATGTCATCATATTATGCCCATTCTATAAAAGCTATCTTGGAGTATTCCAAGTAAGTGTCTTCTGATAGTAGAATACATCACTGTTGATCACTCAGTATTCAGTGGGCCTCTTTTATACAGTCCCTAACATCTTGTATCTTTTTGTTGGTATGTAAGTTTTTCATGATTACACGTTCAATTTCGATTCAGTTGTTGAGATGTTTAAACTGGTTCCCATCAGAAAATGCCCCTCAATGGCAATCACCCCTGGCCAAAGTGGAGTTAAAAATTAGATTTTGGCTTAAAGCAGGGTGTGCAAGTCCAGTCCAGGGCTTAATTCCCTGTTTGAGCACAAGTGCGCCAATCAAAATGAATGAGCCACTGATAAAATCATTTATGTTTCATCAGGGAAATCCTTAAATCCTGACCTACTGGTGACCCTTCAATATTGAACTCGGACACTCCAGCTTAAAGTTTGTAAGGACCATCCTAGTAAGGAGAACTGGGACTTGTAACTCTGTGACTTCTAAAGCTCACTACATTCTAATGCAGTGATTCTCATTTCCAACCCTCAGTCACATGAATAGGCCAGATTTTCTCCTCTTATTAAGCACTGGTGAATTAATCACAATCACTGGGCCATCTATTGTTCACCTGTGAATAAGCAATGATATCTTCAAAACATGTACTGTTGGTGTGCTGCAAGGACTAACACAGAGGAAAGCTGATCTAGTGTAAGGGTGCTGCAACCTATTCTCAGCTTCACCCCCATCCAGTGGTGCAGGTTGTCCTGATATCCTCACATGAACACATATTAAGAAGGAGCAGGATTTTTTTTGCTGACATATAGGAGCATAATATGAGTTGCACTGACAATCCCAGGGCAAACTAACTATACCATAGGGGACACAAAAAATTTCCATTGATTTAACCTTTTCATTTGTTCCCTATAGCACAATTTGTTTGTCTGAGAATTGCTCCAGTTCTTACCCTTTGAGTGCCAGAGGGGTACACAATGCATTGCTTTGCAACGCGTTGCGTACGCTCTGGCACTCAAAGGGTTAATACATCATCCTCTCCATATGTGTAGAGTAACAAGAATACATGATACTCACCTTCCACAAACACATATCCACGGGACTATCTTCATCTCTGTGTGATTAGTTAAAATAAGTGAATTGATTCTGTGATGGAAATATAATGGAAAATGAAGTTAAAGAGCCATCGATCTCTCATATTCAGCTGTAAATAATCCAAAATGTTCTCTCAAAAACCCAAATTACAATTTATGAATTCATAATGGTTAACGCAGCTGAGTTCTAGAGTGTAAAGAGGAACATCGTTGGCTTCCAGAGCTCTATTTAAACAGATGAAAGACCTTGGGGAGAGATGATAAGGTGAACCCAGGAGATTCTGATATTTTCACAATGCATTAGCGATCTCTAGCATTCAAGAGATTAAAAGCCCCAATTAATTAATGGTAATTTTGGAAATTAGAAATTGTCCCTTTTTGTTTTGCCTCTGTTTAGCTTTGTAAATATGGTCTGTATGTAATCATTCAGATGAACCATCACATTTCTTGTCAATAAATATAATAATATGATGCATCTAATGATGACAGACTGGTGTTATACATTTATTTATTTATTTAATTATTATAAGCTTATTCAACATTATGCTCATACAAAGTGTGTAATGATATGCAGCACAGGTTGTGTATTAAAAGAGACATGCAGAACAATTAGTAGATTCTATATAATGGAGAGAATGTCCATTGGATGTACGTCAAGGCAACAAGTAACAACAAACAGTAACTATAGGGTCTCCTAGCTCTCTAATGCAGAACTAACAACTGAAGTACGATAAAGCTAGGAGATCCTTATTGACAATAGAGAGTCCACGTGTAGGGAATAAGCAGAAGTGAAGCTGTCATAAAGTAGACATGAGTGGGGACTTACTGATCAAGTGAAGGAAATCTGAAGCGTAACTGGGATGTGATAGAAAGTTGGAAGGATAGGTATGAGGAAAAAAAGGGGGGGAGGGAAGTCCCAGGTAGGTCACAAGTCACCCAATCCTGACAATATGAAGGATTCGCATCCCAGAGAAAAAAAAGATAACGGTTCAATGCCAAGGGCCCAAGGTTATAAAATACTAATTTAATAAATATGTGGTGGAAGGGGATGTTTCTGGTACCATAGGGATCAGATTTTTAGAAATTCAGGAAGAACGTTGTTTAATGATGCTTGACATCTTTCCAGAAAGAAGACAAGATACCTTGGTAAGCCATTCTGCTATAGGTAGATATTCTGGTTTCCTCCAATAAAGAGGAACCAGCAATTTTGCAGTGTTCAAGAGAAGTGGTATGCATTTCTGTTTAAAGCCAGGGAGAGATAGGGGGAGAAGATGTGGAGAAGAGAACAAACAGATAAGCGTGTCCAAGGGGAGGTTGGTGTTTACAACCTCATTTATATAACTCATTAACACTTAGAGATAACATGACAGAACCACCATATATGAGAAGCATTTCCAATGTTTTGTTGAGATCTCCAGCGGAGAGAGGAAGAGTTGGAGGAAAAGTGAGATAGTTTTAAGGGCGTTATGAAACATTCTGAGATGATCTTACAATTCAGTTCATGGGTCCTGGAGTCCCTTATCTGTTTGAAATTAGAATTTAAAATAACCAATCATTGTTGTGAGTCTAAGGATATGGAAAGTGTATCCTCCAAGATAGCTGTACAATGGAAAAATGTGGTCAGAGCAGCAGAAGAGTTGCCTAATGAAGGCAAATCATTCATAACTGAGCATATACATTCCTGAATAGGTAAGTATGAAGAGCTGCAGAAAGCCTGATAAGGCATGGTAGTTAGTTCAGCAAGTGGGGGGGTAAGAGGGAGCAGTTGAGTTTTGATTGAATGAAGACAGTGTGTGGGAGAGTATTTGGAAATGAGGAATGATAAATACCGTGGGGCAACATCACTGAGTGTTTTTTAGTTGATGACGAGTTTGAGCTTGACACGAACAGGGAACAGGACTCTGTTCGAGGATTTGCAAACTGGGGAAGCTGACTGTGAATGTTGAGAGAGAAACATGCATCTAGCAGCATAATTTAGGATGGATTTGAGAGGGTAGAGGTGGTTAAGAGAATGCCAGTAAGAAGAAGGCTGAAGTAGTCCATTCTTGAGATGATAAATGAGTATAGGATGATTTGTTACAAGTGTGTTTTGTGAGGAAAGGCCAAATTCTGAATAGTTGAAGGTTACAGTACTTTGTGAGAGATTGAATTTGAAATATAAAAGTTAGGGAGATGGTGGGAGTTAGTGTTAGTCTGAAGCGAGGAACAAGGAGTTTTCTTTGGACATTTTAAGTTTAAAGAAGTGGTGAATAACAAATATCAGAGAGAAAGGTACAGAGATGAGACAGTAAGTTATCAGATATGTGTAGAGAGGAGAGGTAGAATTTGTTTGTCATCAGCGTAGAGGTGATACTGAAAACTGTTTTACTAAATAAGACTACCTAATAAAGAAGTGTAGAGGGAGAAATGAGCTGAGGACAGACCATTGGGGTTCTCCGAATGAGACAAGGAGAAGGGGAAGGAGAATTTATAGGTGAAGCTGGTGAAGAACAGAGTTGAAGGCAGCAGATGGATCTTTGAGAAGCATTGAAAAGTTGAAAGCCAATCAATACCCACCTTAATATATGTGGTCCTGACATTTTGAACAAATATGTGATTTTGAAAGAGCTTTCAAAAGCTTCTATATTTAGGTTAGTCATTTTATATTTTAAAATAGTTTGAGATATTTTGGTTTGTTTATTTGGCAGTCAGTGTAAATCTGGTAGCCATGCTAGCCAGTTATTAATATTCAAGACTGCTCGCCATTACCAAGTGCCAGTTCCTGCTCACCAGCACTAACTCATTTGCTTTCATTGAGAAATAAATAAACTGTTGTTTGAATTTTTTTTTTTGTCCTGTGGTTGGACTAAAACATATAAGAGATACACATGATTCTGGAGCTGATGCCAGAATAGCTCTATAGCTAGCCAGTCCCAAAGTGGGAACAAGGTAAGGGATTGCAGGGGATGTTCTAGGGGGGTGGTACTGAGCTGCACGGAGGGTGGTATTTTGTTCCAGTGCTGTCCAAAGGACTGAGCTGGCGCACGTAGACACACCCAGTGAAGGGTTAATAATTTCAAGATTGCTGAGTCTGCCACTGGCAGTTCTGGGGGAAGAATATAAAGTATTTGCTGATCCAGTATTACATCTAGAATGAATCAACATAGAATTAAAATCCCCATCGAATGCCAGAGACCTACCCAAAGTACTGGCATTCAAGGGGTTAGGTCATTATTATATTACATTGCAGGGGCTGTTTAAAGGGATAGTAATGTTTCATAATAAAAGCAGCTCTAATTAATCATCATAGTATTTGGACTTTGGAGAGGATTATTTAAATACTGTCAGAGTTATAGTTCAGGAGTAATTCAATGACAAAGTATCCCCCTCCCGCCCCTTTTACTGATGTAACACTTCTCAGCCAAAGCAGAAGGGAGGTGCCCAGGTAGATTGCACAGAGGGACAATCTTCAATTAAGATAAGGGAAAAACCTGAAAAGCTTGTCAAGGGGGGCAGGGCTTTCATTGTTCTAATAGGAAGAAGAGTGTCCCCTTCTGTTATCTGTCCAGTCTATGGACTGCATTCCACATCTGAGAAGAGATGGCTTACACTAGGCAAAAGGGGCAGGGAGGGGAAACTTTGCTTGTGAATATCTCCTAAACCATAAAGGTTTGAGAGATAAGACATATCATTCTTCATGTTTTTTTAACGCCTACAAAATAAAATAAAGTTAAAACAAAGTATTACTATCCCTTTAATGCAATCTTTAAGCAGGTGACATGAGAATGTCACTCTTTTGATTGGAGATCCATTCTGATGTAGCCCTTTTGATACATTTTTAATGCACCTTTTTGATGGTTGCCCAATATATGGCGATATTTCAATAGTGAACGGAGATATTGGAAAACTGATTTAAAAGAGTCAAGTTAGGCAGCTGTGATGTTTGTATTTGTCTCCTAGAGTGCAGTTGGTATGTTCCAGAACAACACTGTTTTTTTTTTTATTTTTAGTCATTCTTTTAAATAAGTCCTAAAAGCTGTTTATTCCTATTGTTTGTACTTTAATGACACTAGAGAAATGTAAATCCCAATCCCTGGAATAATTGTTACTGTAATACAAGTGTAGCTTTAGTGAAAACAAAGCCAGAATCCTACAACAAAGTGTGAGCAGGGCTTCTTATTCAATTAATGAAGGCATAACGCAGGGGTTTGCTTATCACCTTAAATCTATCATTAGCCATAGCAACAAGCAGACACAAAAATACAGCTTTGCAAAGTATCTGTTAAAGGAAATCCTTACGTCACATGTGAACTGAGTTGACTAGCATTGCATGAAGTATTACTGAGGAATAAAATATATCTAAGATCGAAAATAATTGAGTAAAATAGTATGTGGATGCTTGGAGATGACAGTCAATTTGGATAATGCTAAATATAGCAAGATTTCTCTTCAGAATCATTGAGTAAGCCATTGCCGTCAGTACTGACAGTGTAACTCATCCTTCTGAAAATCCTAACAAGATAAAATCACTGATAGAAGTCTGATTTATCAGGGCCATCCCATCAGTCACTGGTTCCTGGGGAAATTAAACTCAAACTGATATGATAACGTATGGTTACAACTGTGGAATATTACACAATTTTAACCCCATCCCGACAATAGATGTACATGTACGTTGCACAGAAACTGACACTTAGTGACAGAGGACGTACAGGTACGTCCAGGAAGTCGTTCAAAACAATGGGAAAAAAAGTTTGGCGGGCGTTATGTGCTGGGCGCATGCGCGTGCGGCCGGTCACTAAGGGGTTAAATATAAACAAATATCTAAAACTCAGAAGGGGTTACTTGAAATAGACCTTAATCCCAGATAGGGTCTGTAAAATTACGTCTTTGGTGAGGGAGCCATAAAGTGTATTTTAGGATAATGAAAGATGAAGTCCAACAACATCTAGAAGGTTTAAAATAAAAATAAAATAAAAGCGCTTGTGTTGGGTTAATACCCTATTGCAATAGAAAAAATATATCCATATAAATATAATATATAGAAAATGATTGGGAACTTTCAAAAGAGTTTCCAAAATCAGGAGGCACCAGTTATTTCAAAATAATTGTTCAGTTTTTTGGTCTTGCCAGGTGGTATGGACAAGCAATTATTTTTGTAGGATCCCACTTTTGCTTATACAGACGCAGCCCTTTTTTTCTTTATGCACCAGTGGTTGTGCTTGTCGCCACGTATCTCTGAAGCAACTACAATAGGAATAAAAGAACATGAACAGGGCAGGAAGCCATCTAAGAGTGGATCTGCATATTTTCAAATGACCATGCCCTGCTTTGTATAGACTCACCAGAACTTGGTATTTAAATTGCCTATAGTGTTCTCTCTTTTGGTGTTCCTCCAAGATATCTCCAATTCAATACTTTCCAAGTTGTATTAATAATATTTTATTCAATAGACAAAAGTAAAAACCTAACAATATAACAAGCATATAAATTACTTGGATATAATATCATTCAGAAACGTCCAACGTGTTTTGTATAAACTTTCTCAAGGACTTTGTAATCAATATATGCTTAACAAAAAAGATATATTTAAGTGCTCAAGATAAAAACAGATTTATAATCCACAACAGACTTTAATAATGTACCTCATATCTTCTAGTCTTCGCCTCTGTCTGATGTTAGGACCCCTATCACTAACTGCGCATGTGTGAACTCGACTGGGACTCTATGGTTTCCTCTATCTGTAGCTCCAGTAGTATCAACTCATAGCACATCTATAGGAATATGGACCTAATGTTAGCCTTTATTGGAGGGAATATACAAGGGTACAGGTCCCATTATTTAGTCCAAAAGAGGTTGAGGAGAACCTCATAAATTAACCCTAAGTTTTCTTCCATATTTGTTAAATACAATTATATACGCATCATGTATACAATTAAAATACATCCACACTAATGTAGATGATTAACTATATTATCTACATGACGAAAGCACCCAGATTAATAAAACCTTTTTATGAACAATATATATTCATATAAAAAATAATTTAAAAGTGTTTAAAAAAAAAAAAAAAAAAAAAAAAAAAATATATATATATATATATATATATATATATATATATATATATATATATACATGTGTATGATATATACAAAAACATACATGTATAATTATATAAAAAATATATATACATAAAGACATATAAACATAAAAAAATATATAAAATATATAAAAAACACATATATAAAAAATATATATATACATACACATGTGTACATGTAAACAAAATTACTCTATGTATGTTAAAAAACTAATTGGTATTTCTTTCATCCTTATCTTAAATAGCCTAAATCTATTTCTTCATTTAGGCCATTTGGATATAGGGTCCCTAGTTTGTTGATCCAGAATGATTCTTGTTGACACAATCTCTTAAATCTGTCTGAATATAATCTTGATATATGTTCAATGCCCATAATTTTAAAATTGTTAGTTCCTCCTTTGGGACATTGGTTAAAGTGTCTAGGGACACTATGTTCCTGACACTTTTTTGAGATGTTCCTCCGATGTTCTCCTGCTCTCTCTCTCTCTCAATGTCCTTGTAGTGTGACCCACATATAGCATTCCACAACCGCATGTGATCAAATATATCACATATGCGGTTCCACAGTTAATAAATTGTTTAACTGTGTATTCTTTCTCTAATTTGGAATCTTTAAAACTATCTTGTCTTGTAGTTCCCATATAAGAACAATTAGCGTACCTACTTATATTACATTTACAGGAACCTACTATGGGCTTAGCTATAGTTAACTGATTCTTAGCACCACTTATATTCTTCGGCTTGCTTTTAGCGATAACAGACCTAATATTCTCCGCCTTCCTAAAGATCACTTTTCCTGACCCTGTGAGATATTGTCTTAGTAGTGGATCTTCTCTTAAAATATTCCAATGTTTCTTAATAATTTTAGTGATCTGAATGATATTGTGTGATAAAAGCCATGGGGTGTGAGGTTTTCTTATATTCTCTCCTTCTTGGTTGTAGCAATAAGACCCTATTTAAAGATCTTGCTTTCCTTATTGCTTGGTCCAAGATTTTCATCTCATACCCTCTGTCTTTAATTTTTTTTTTATTTGGCTTTGGTTATCAAAATCATCTATATTGCTGCAATTTCGCCGTAGTCTATTAAATTGGCCATATGGTATATTTCTTTTCCACTGACCCAAATGGCAACTTTTTGCATGCAAATAGTTATTTTTGGAAACTTGTTTAACATAGATGGTGCTAGTTACTTCTTCATTTTTATGCAACAATTGAAGATCAAAAAAATTGATTGTGTCTTTCTGGATACTCCTTTATTATTGTTATTGAAAAATTGTATCATTAAATCCAATTCTTCAACATTACCCTTCCAAATGATAAGAATGTCATCTATATACCTGCCATAGAAAACCAGGCCTGCCCCCCATGGGTTATTTCTCCATACTTGTTCCTCCTCCCACTTACCCATGAATAATTTGGCATAACTGGGGGCAAACCTGGTTCCCATGGCAATTCCTCTTATTTGTAGGAATATTTTTCTTGAAATATGAAAAAGTTATGATATTAAATAAACTGAACCCCTTTTAAAATAAACTCTTTCTGCAAATCCGGCATCTCTTCATCCAAATCTAAAAAATATGCTATAGCTTCCAACCAGAAATAGTTTATTGGCATAGATGGATATTTTATGTTATTTTATTAAATCTGTCAGATATTGATGTCAGATTTTTGATAAGTGGGCATATAGTACAATATCCACATGGGTATGTTCCCAGAGTTAGTAGTGGTATTTTTCTTTTAGTTGTGTATGCCAATTGTGACACTAACAATGTCATTTATGCAATAAGATGCCCATGTGACTTACTTTATGTAGAAAAAACCTTTCGCAAATTAAGAATACGTATTAAGGAACATGTGACAAGCATTCAAAATGCCCCCAGAGATCTTCTCAGAAATAAGAAACTGACCAGTCTGGCAGACCACTTCATGAGAAAACATCAGTCTAAAACCAACGGAACACAAATACATGTTCTGCAAAAAATCACATTAGGCATTAGAGGTGGAGACATTGATAACAAACTCATCCAAGCAGAAAATAAATTATTTTTTATACTGAATACAATGTCTCAAAGGGGGCTGAATGAAAACATGCAGTTATCAGCCCACATTTAGTTGATGCCACGAGCATATGGCCATGCCACATTATTTTATAATGCTAAATGGTTAAATGCCATATTTTTTCTTTTTATTCCTGGCAGATAATTAATGCACAGTTACAATTAACCATTGGTTAAAAACTTTGCTAGAATTATACTTTGTTTACACTGAACATCGGCACTCTCATAATACTGACTTTTCAGCAGATTATGCTTATAACTTAGTGAACTGGCTTAATCATGCTGATAGATACTAACCAGACTCACTATAAAACACTAAACATCAATCAGATAATGCTTTGACCAACCAGATACAAGCTATAAATGCTTAACTCTACTACTAAATAAGCAGGTGCATATTACTAGATATGGCATCCAATCTAATTAATAGAATGTAGCAATTCAGTCTAAGTCTCCGCATAGCAAATCATACTAGAATGCTCAGTACGTAATAGATTTGCCTCTAATGATAGCATGTAACGCTACATGGGTAGAGTTACTGACATGCTGTGGGATTTGAACGGTGCTAACAAGAAAATGCGACAGTTACGAGTAAGAATAACTTGATGAATCTACCACAATCTAACCACGTGGTAATGGCGCCAAAGCTTTTGACACATTCAGTAGCGCTACTAAGCTGCCCTGGTCCACAATATACTCCTTAGGGACATAATGACTTTAAATGACAGCAGTTAGCGAGATATTACGGACTAGTTCACTGCACAATACTCAGAAGTGGTTGAACTACAAATACTCGTTATCATCGTAGTGGAAAATACACAGCAGGCATAGCTATGCAGAGTAAGATTTATGCAGGTTATGAATGTTGATATGGTTTAAACTTGTAAGACAACTCATTACCATTTATGTTATATGTACAGGAGAATAGAGTGTATGCAGATTTATCATCCGTATATAAATTAACTATCACCAAGTGAAATACTGACAGTGCTGGGACTCACATGTAAGCAGAGTCCACAGTAAGAATAGACATCGTAAAGGGAACAGGTGCTTGATATAGCTGGAGGCTCACATGAAAGTCCAGTTTCTAGCAGGTATATATGTTATGAAGGTATAAAGTGATTGTGAACGTAACATTCATTTACTTCAAAATAATATCAGTTTAGCTACACATCTAATTCTGTACCAGCAATCAAGGGGTCAACACTACCCTTTGCTTTACAAATATAACTACATCACTACTAGCTTCCAGGTACTCAGTTTATTCCAGGCATTTCTTTCATAAACCTAGATAAGACTGTGAGTGTTTTCACTAGCACATAAACACGCAGAGCAAGCACCAAGCCACTCTGTAAAGGTAACATTAGAGTTACAGATACCCATGTTCCTATACATACCCTTGACTTTGGGGTTATAATTCAAGGAACATTTCATTTTATCAAAAAAACAAAAACAAAAAAAAAACAAAACATTTTTTAATTTGCTAGGATTTGCTTTTATGAACATTAATAAAAGCTACATTTTATTGTGCATTATGAGGGGCTTACTAGTTCACTGATTAATACATTCCCTATTTTCATCTCTTAGGGGTGTTTCTGGTCTGATGCTGTTTAGGATTTTCTTTTTCTATCTTTTGTATATGATCCATTTAAAGGGTACCTAAAGCTTGTATTAGGAGAGCTTATAGAATATATTAAGCACGGTATGCCAGAGTATCTCTTTCGAGCAAAGAGATATTGAGCTTCTTGGTCACCCTATCCTCTCCCTTCATAGTAAAGAAGAAAAAGGCAGAGGATATTTCTATATTTTGAATCTAGCTTAAATAATTGTAATTTAATTTTCCTCAATAATATTGGAAAGCCGTGGATAGTCATCTGACACCTGAATAAAAAACACCTAAGAATTAGCCCTAAATAGCTTTGTCTTCAGCGCACATCTTCCCAACTCCCAGAGGGATATAACCACCATATCAATTTCATCCATAAAGATCTATTTAAAATTAATTTAAATATTTCCTGATAATATTGGAAAACTGTGAATATTAAAATCACATTTAAATAATAAACACCCAAGGAATAGCATGATCCTCAAAGCATCATGGAGACACACGTTGCACAGCTCAACAGTGTGGCGCACACCTTCCCAACTCCCTCAGGGATATAACAGGTTCAACTCCATCAGTAAATGCCCCAAAATCACTATAAAGTTTCAAATATTGAATATAGCACTCATCATACCATAATCAGCTATCTTATTTTATAATCTACAAAGAACATAAATGCCTTTACATCAAGCAAACTTTCTAAAGAGTCACAGTTCTTTCAATCTTTGTTTATGCGGGGTAAAGTATTTATATGCCTAAAAGCATAGAAAGGTGTATCATAAATTATAGTCACCAAAAATACCACAATCATACATAGAAGAGAGAATTATATTACGTGTTGAAAGAAAAGTGTGTAAAAGTCCTCATATATCTAATAATATCTCCCATAATATGTATATATTGTTTATAATAATAAACAAAAATAAATCTAAAACTAGTAAAGTGTTATCTAGTGCACTCAAGTGTTTCATTTAATCCTGATGGTTTTAGAGTGTCCAAATTAAAAATCCAAAAGGATTCTCGGTTGATTAGTTTTTGAGTTCTATTATAATGAACTAGTTTTAAAGGCCATGTACACAGGCCAACATTGGCGGCACTGCAGTCATGTGCAGTACTGACTGCCTAAACGCGCTGCGGCTGATATGGAGCGGGGCACTCTGAATTCAGCCTGTGGTCTTCTCTGTGCACTTTCCTGGGACCAAGCAGTCCCAGGAAGGTGAGCAGAGAGGGCTACAGTCTGAATTCGGAGTACCCCGCTCCATATCAGCTGTGGTGTGTTCAGACAGTCGGTAATGAGCATGATTGCAGTGCGCACAGCAGTATCTACTGCTCATGACAGCTTCTGACAAACACACATTTAGTGAATTATTATATAGTATTGATGATGGAATGAATTCAATGTGATTAATTGTTAAAACATTATAGAGATTTGGGGGTATTTACTAAAGGAGTTGAATATAGCTGTTCTATCCCTATGGGAGTTGGGAAGATGTGTGCCGCACTTTTAGCTGTGCAACGTGTGTCTCCGTAATGCTTTGAGGATTAAGCTATTCCTTGGGTTTTTATTATTTAGATGTGAATTTAACAGTCACAGTTTCCAATATCACCAAAAAATATTTAAATTTAAATATATTTTAATTAGATCTTTACCGATGAAGTTGATATGGTGGTTATATCCTTCTGGGAGTTGGTAAGATATGTGCCGCACTGCTAAACTGTGCGGCTTGTGTCACTTTAATACCCTGAAAACAAAGCTATTTAAGGCTAATTCTTGGTTGTTTTTATTTAGGTGTTGATTAACTATCCATGGCTTTCCAATATTATTGGGGAACATTAAAATTCAAATACAATATTTTAAACTAGATCCCTAATATATAAATATCCTTCTCTTTTTTTCTTACATCTTATGAAGGGAGAGGATAGGGTGACCAACACGCTCAATATCTTTTTGCTTGAAAGAGATAAATTCTGGCATACTTTGCTTAATATCTTCTATTAGATCCCATAATACAAGCTTTAGGTACCCTTTAAGTTGGCTCATTGAGACCTTTTGGCTGCTGAGATGCTGGAGGAATATGCATTGTTCCGTAATTTGATTTTTCTTTTACCCTCACGGTGATTCCCAAGGCAGGTTACTAGAGATAGATAGGTCTCACCTCTTAGGTATAAATAAATATTATGATTATTTTAATATAAGTGGAGGTCTGTAAAACAGGGATCTAGATTATAAATATGATTGGTCATATGCATGTTTTCTAATTTCTTCTCTCTCCTATATAAAGTAGGTTGCGTTATTTTTCTTTTTGTTTATTGTCCTTCTTTAAAGATATATACACATACAATGATTTGTGATATATTGTGATATATGTGCCACACCAAAGCTGGGATTGAAGGAACACAGTTAAAAGACCTGTGATTGCTTGAGCAGGGACAAGCTCAGTATATACTTTCTGTACACAGTTATTAACACTGGTGTGGAGTTAACACCGGTCTGACCAACTCTGTGAGTACTGATTTCATGTGGTATATGCAAATACTATAGCGCTCCCCTGTTGTAGATTTTCTACTGGCACTTGTTCTTCTTTATTTTTGGTCACTCATCAAATTAAGTCCTTTGGATGAGGGTGAGCTGCTAGACTAATTGAGGAAGAAGGAAAGAACCTCAAGTGGAAGAGGATAACAATATCTTCCATATACGATAGACAACTTTACTATGTGAGTAGTTCAGTGTGGGATTTAAGTGGGCTCTCCATTGAAACTATATGACTGTACTACTATTTGAGGCATCCCCTTCTCTGTTACTGTTTATCTATCTATCCATGGCCTTCTGTGAAGAAGTGAAATCAGTTTACCTCAGGGGTCCAGGAGCTGAGGAAGTCTGAGGGAAAGACAGCAAGTGAGGGTGATTCTGAGCAGTAAGGAGAGATAGAGAGAGCAGTACCGGGAAATGGCTCCCTTACTTTAATTATAGTGGCCGGAGACCCACATTAATTTCAGTCCCCTTTCCTTATATAGAACAATCATTTATTAGGCCCCTACAACCTGATAATGGCAGAAAAGCCACATGTTCATAAAATTATTCTCTTTATAGTAGTGACTAGAGAGTCACATATTATATAACTTTCTTTCTATAAGTGGTTATTGAGGCTCAGTTTTGCCAAGCCTTCTCATAGTGGCTGGAAAGCCTAATTCAATTTATTGTAAGATCTCTCTTTGTTAAGTGAACAGATAACCACAATACCTTCTCCACACCTAGTAGTTAGAGACTCCTTGCTTTATATTGGATTGAGAGCCAAATTATATTTTAGATAGCATCAGTTAGCTTTATGGTTCTGGCTAGATTGTGTATTAGGGACGGGACATGGCTCTTAAGGCAGGTGGGTTGTAGTGTGGGCCTCAAGAGAGTGATGCCTTCTTTCACATCTGAAGTTGGTTAGGTTTAGGTATCTGTGTGGCTCAGGCAATGTAGGGTGTTTCACTTTCCTGGAAGGGACTGAAGTGTCAACATTTTCCAGCAAGAAACAACCTCCTCTTGTATTGTGGCCGTATCAGGGATGATGCCAGAAGTAGGAAAGTTAGGACTTTTGATGGAGACACTGACCTGTGGGATCAAGTATTCTTACCAATGACAGATCAAGCCCTACACACCAGTAGCAGGTATGTTTTGAGATTTACCTCCATCTCAGTAAGGACCCCACAGGTGCACTTCTGGGAAGACATGCACTACATGATTTCTGGGGTCTCCTCTGACTTCCTCATTGCTCCTGAGAAATGGGAAGAGACCCACAAAAGTGAATTTGAGCTAGGACCCAGAGAAGTGCTCATTTCATAACACATGAGTGCATATTTGTTTGCATGATATGGTTTATTGTTAATAAAATCTACATTGATTCATTTTGGCCTCAATCCAATTGGCCCTGTCGGCCAAAAAATCAGCGGCGATATTTTTTCATGCACAGTAAGCCATGTATTTACCAGTGCTTTGAAAAAATACTGAATACAATAAAACCATCTCAGGCGATAAAAGTGCATGCGTTTTCACCAATTCTATGCGTTTTGGCTCTAAAATCTGTTAAGGGACCCACTTTATTCTGTGAAAATCTGCACCCGGTGTTTTTTGGGTGCAGAGTACCTCAATGGATCTCCAAAGTGCCAACGCAGGAATTGAAAATTTGAACAGAGACTGGCTTTTTTATATGGCCAGTCTCTGTTCAAAATGGCTGCCAGCCTCTAATTGGCTGGGATGTGTGCTTACGCACCTTACAGCCACTCAGCTTCTAGTGGGTTTCGTCATCCCCCCAGAAGCGAATTGACTGGAAGGTGCATAAGCAATTATATTTCTTGAACAACAAAAAGGACTTATATACTTAAAAATGGAATGGATGAAGTTTACTTTTCGGAGATATGCCACTTTGCACCCCATTGTCACTCAAAGGGTGCCACTTTGGTACCCTTCCATCACTCAAAGGGTTAACTATGGCATAACTTGGGGGCAATTCAATTTTTAATACTTCCATTTAAGCTTTATTTTCTTTTACAGGAAATATGAAAAAGAAGAAAAGAAGAAAGAAGATTACAGAGAAAATAAGAGAGAAGATTGAAGAAGAAGAAGGACAGTGGATGACAGGTAAGTGTTACACAGATCTGAGTGTTAGGCTAGTGTTAGGGGTAGTCTTGTTGTACTTTACTGTTAGGGGTAGTGAAGGGTTAGTGTGTGGGAGGGTGACTGTGTGTTTGAGCAAATGATCGGTGCTTGACAGTGATCTTAGCTTTTTTCCTAATTATGCTATTTAGCAGCATTTTGGGAACTTAACACACAAAATGGATGTTTGGCCACAAGTCCATTTCTGTGGTTTCAGCTTTGAGGGCAATTGAATACCGACGTAGACTTTTTTTTTACTGGTCAGTAGCCATTTTGCCCTACCAGCTATTTAAACTAGAAACATCTAATTGAGCCTTTTATATCTCTGTTCTTCCTATCATCCTGATTTTTCCTCTCAGCGCTGGACCAGATTCTGTGCAGTCTATTGGTTCACAAGGCAATTATGTCCTAGGTGCACATGGACCTAAGGAGAAATTTGGAGTTATATGGGTTTTTGATCCCTTCATCCCATCATCTCATTCATAATCTATTCTCATTTCATCACAGTTCATCACTGTTCACAGTGAGATCATTGCTTAAGACTGATTATCACTGACTGGTGTCATCGCCTAACATTCCATCTTCATAGACATTTATTACCCAGTCATCCCTCTCTGTCAAGATTGGATTATTCTGTTTCCTTATTTTAACCATTTGGATTATTGACACAAAACTTTGATTTAATTTGCTTGGTGGACTGTTTCATTGAATACATGTTGTGCCCCCTCCTTTCTCTCCTCACTTTCTTACTCTTTTTTTCTTCCTCTGGTATCCTGCATTTGGAATATTTTAGTTTCATACTATTTTACCTTTTAGTTCCCATCAGTATCACATACAAATATTTATACTAGCATGTGTGCATTGGCTTCACCCGTGCAGTGAACCAGTTTTCTGTTTGTTTTTTAAATTATTATTGTATTTGTAAATCAGACCATGTGGTAGGGCCTCCCACATTAACCGTGTAAGGGTTTCCTGATCATGCCCACTCCTACCCGATAATTTAGGTACAATGGAAGCAGGGGAGCCATGTTACTCCCATGTGTCACCTCTGTTGATCTCCCAGCTGAACTGGAGGGCATCATGAGGGGTCCTGATGTTCAACCACGAGGAATGGGCTAATGTGAGCCGCATGACACTGTAAAGGTTAAGAGCAGTCATGCTGTTTGTGTTCTTTCTAACAGGAAAGTGGCACTGGAAAGAAGAGCAGCAATGAAATGATGAAGTATGTGTTGTGTTAATGAAATGGTGAAATGTTTGTGTTTTGTTACTCAGACATAGGGTGTACTTCTGAAAGGCAGCACATGAGAGTTAAAGTGATAGTAATGTTTCACAATAAAAGCAGCTCCGATTAATCTTCATAGTATTTGGGCCATGAAGTGTGTTATTTCAATATGGTCAGAGTTGTATTTCAAGAGTAATTGAATGATAATGTATCCCCCTCTCCCCCCTTTTACTGATGGAACACTGCTTGCCTCAGAGCATAAAGTCTGTCCGGATGGATCACAGAGAGGGACAATCTGCAGTGAGCATAAGGAAAAACCTGTCAAGAGGGGCAGGGCTTTCCCTATGTTCACAGTAAGAAGATTGTCCCTTGCTGTGATCTGTCCAGTCAATAGACCAGATTCCACATTTGAGGGGAGGTGGATTACACTAGGTAAAAGGGGCGGGAGGGGGATACTTTGTCATTCAATTACTCTTGAACTACAATTCTGACAGTATTGAAATAACACTCTCCATGGCCCAAATACTATGAAGATTAATTGGAGCTGCTTTTATTGTGAAACATTACTATCCCTTTAAGGGGACGAATGAGAATGTTAACAGTTTTAGTCCTGAGAGGGCATTGGGATAATATGATAAACTCTACCCAACATATCTGATAGGTTATTCAGTAACACTAGTCCCGCCCTGTGGTGGGGCTGTCACCAATCCAGAAACCTTTTACCAGACACCAAAAAACAGGACTAGCCTTTTATGTGTGTGTGTGTATATATATTTATATATATATATATATATATATATATATATATATATACACACAGTACTGTGCAAACGTCTAAGGCAGGTGTGAAAAAATGCTCTAAAGTGAGTTTGCTTTCAAAAAAGTGAGTGAACAGAAGAAAATTCTAAATCAAATCAATGTTTGGTATGACCACCCTTTGCCTTCAAAATGGCATCACTTCTTCTACATACACTTGCACAAAGTCAGGGATTTTGTAGACATTTAGTCAGATGTATGACAGTTATACCAGACAGTAGACTTGTGCGAATTCATTCGGAGACATTCGGATTTTGTCGAAAATGGGGTCATTCAGAGACATTCGGCCAATCCGAAACTCAAGGGTCATTCGGAAAAAATTATCTGACTCCGAACAGACCAGGACCGAAATTCGTAGAAACTTTCGGAAGTTTCGGCAATCAACAAATTTCCAGAAGTTTTGACTACTTTTGACCAGGACTTTTTTGTACTTCCTGTGCGCACTCAATTACTTTCCCTCCATAATTTTCCCTCCATGTGTCTAGTCCAATTCCATTCTCCATTTCATGCACTACTTCCCTCTTTTGTCTGTATTCGAATAGCCTTCTTCGTTTCATGATGGGGGTTGGACTAATGATACAGTCACACAGACAGACAGCCTGCATTTCCTCATTGCGTTGTTGGAGCTCAGAGAGAGAAGAAGAGATTAGAGAGTGTCCAGTTGTTGTGTAGGCAGGCAGGTAGCATTAGGCTAGGCATAGGTAGGCAGCCAGCATTAGTTCCAGTTATTGTCACTGCAAGAGCAAGTAATATTTGTTCCTGTGCAAAATATAAAAAAATATTAGGTATTTGTTCGAATACAGGCCCGGCCCTTACATGGGTCCCAGTGGGTCCATAGACCCAGGCGGCACTTTGACGTCCCATAGCATGTTTATTTTGTGCGCTTCCGCCAGTTCTGTGTTGCAGGGTGTCCCATCAGTGTGACTGTCAGCAGCCGGGCAGCCCTATGCTCACTCAGTGGCTATGCCTGCTGGCTGCTTCAGTGACGTGAATTATGTGATAGTGAAACATTATGCCTATTTTGTATTGTTTATCTCCCACCTAAAGTCAAGACTTGAGTAAATAGGTCTACCGTCCCAGATTTGCTAGAGAGGTTTTACAAATACAGGAGGGTGCCCCCTGTACGAAATGAGTCTAAACATTTGGGATCCCTAGTATGAGTGCACGACAGTGCATGATGTGTCCTGAACAGGATTGCTGTGAGGTGTCTCCACCCGGAAGGTGCTGGCTGGGCTGAGCTTCAACATTGTGACGAGTGACCAACTAAGAGCACCGTGCCAGACTTAATCTGCAGCCATAGCATCACCCCCCTCTTACTCTCCGGGTCCCGCTGACTGGCAATAACAGGTGAGTCACTAAGAGATCTGAAGCCTTTCTGGAAGTCCTTTCACTTGGAAAGGGGCTAGGTATTACTTGGGGGAGTTGCCTCGTGTGTAAATAATTTCTAGGTGGGAGATGAATGTGCATCACTTATGTGTTTCCTAATAGTAGTTAGAATACAACTCCCATCATTCCCTGATTATGATGTTGGGAAATGCCCAGCAATTAACATAGAACCCTGTATTGCACACTCACGGAAAATGGTGATATTGCTATACTAAGACAATGCTGTGGACCCCTCTTCAGTATAGATGTCAAGCATTTTTTTTTATTTCTCTCCTGTGTTGCAGTTCGTTCACAACAGAATGTCTCAATTTTTCTTTTTAACACATTACATCTATCACATTACAATCATTGATGTTTATTCTTGATGTAGTATGAAACACTACAATGTATATACACATAGAGTTATCTGATATGAGGGGAAATCAGGATAGGAAAACGAGAGAAAGGAATTTGGGTACTAAAGAGGGACAGTAGGGTAGGAGGTTGCTACCAGAAAATGAAACCTTAATCTTTATCCATGTACTAACATAGAACGTGACATGTAGTTTGTCCATGTTCGAGTCAACCACTTATGTTGAGTAGGATGTGACAGGCATGGGTTTTCGATGTTTGAGCATATGCTAAATTGAATGACAGGCATGGGGTTTCGTTGTTCGAACATATGCTAAATTGAAGGACAGGCATGGGGTTTCGATGTTCAAACATATGCTAAATTGAATGACAGGCATGGGTTCTCGATGTTCGACGTTTGCATTGTGACTGGCATCCCATGCTGGAGTAGAGGTGACATGCACAGACTGGCAATGTACGACAATGTCCGTTTTTGGGATGGATCTTTTTCTAAATGCACACCCTGTCTGCAAAGAATCATAGCAGCGTGCACGGAGGCGCACTGCTATAATTTAACCCATGTTAAATTTGGCCGAATAATTCGGAA
The DNA here is from genome assembly GCA_037306005.1 of Rhinophrynus dorsalis. Classification (NCBI taxonomy): domain Eukaryota; kingdom Metazoa; phylum Chordata; class Amphibia; order Anura; family Rhinophrynidae; genus Rhinophrynus; species Rhinophrynus dorsalis. The sequence goes on along the minus strand of CM074724.1, from coordinate 347,934,050 downwards.
TGGATCAGAATTTCGTTCGAATCGAATAGGCCCGGTCCGAAATTAGGATCATCTGAATTAGAAAAAAAAAATTCGTCCGAATTCGAATTTTACTGAAAATTTTGCCCGTGCACAAGTCTACCAGACAGATTCTAATGATCATCAATTTAATATGTGGGTTGAAACACAATCCTTAACTGAAACAGAAACAGCTATGTAGGAAGAATAAAACTGGGTGAGAAACAGCCAAACTCAGCTAAGAAGGTGAAAACAACAACAATATCTCTGCAACAAGATACTGCATCAGCAAGGTCTATCCCAGGCAGAAATTTCAAGGCAGATGGGGGTTTCCAGATGTGCTGGAAGCTCTTCTGAAGAAGAAATGGACAACACTCAGTACCGTAGATGCAGTGATGGGCCAAAGAAACAGTGCAGCAGATGACACCTCTGATGTGGAAACAAGACCAAATGACAGCAGGTGCTCTGGACTGATGAGTCAAAATGTGAAATATTTGGCTGTAGCAGAAGGCAGTTTGTTTTCCGAAGGCTGGAAAGCAGTACAAGAATGAGTGTCTGCAGGCAACAGTGAAGCATGGTGGGGGTTCCTTGCAAGTTTGGGGCTGCATTTCTGCAAATGGAGTTGGGATTTGGTCAGAATGAATGGTTTCCTCAATGCTTACAAGTACAGGCAGATACTTATCCATCATGAAATATAATCAGGGAAGCATCTGATTGACCCCAAATGTATTCTGTAGCATGACAACAACCCCAAACATACAGGCAAAGCCATTCATAAATATCTTCAGTGTAAAGAAGAGCAAGGAGTCCTGGAAGTTATGGTATGGCCCCCACAGACTCTGATCTCAACATAATCGAGTCTGTCTGGGATTACATGAAGATAGAGAAGCAACTGAGGCTGCCTAAATCCACAGAAGAACTGTGGTTAGTTCTCCAAGATGTTTGGAACAACCTACCTGCTGAGTTCCTTAAAAAACTGTGTGCAAGTGTACCTAAAATTAGTGATGCTGTTTAATTTTGAAAACATTCTTACTTTGCAGCATTTTATCACACCTGCCACAAGACTTTTGCACAGAAATATATATACATGCACACAGTATATTTCAAACATACACTTATATACTTACATATACATATATATGCTTACTTTTATTTTAATATTTAGTATTAGGCTGTATGCAGGCCAATTATTAATTGGGGTTGAATAAAGTAAATTAACCTCTTGAATTCTAGAGAGGTGCTTTTTTGTATCGCATAGGGGACCTCTCTTGCACCCAAGGAATTAAGGTGGAAAAGTCAAGGGAAGTAAACAACAGGGAATGAGGTTGATGTAGGAAAGGTAAATTATCTTCTCTTCCCCCTGTACCAGAGGACATTCTGGGAGCCACAGGAGAAGCCTCTGAGAGGTGCCAGAGGGCCCATGGCTGCCTGTTTCCTACAAATTGTTATCAACAAAAGTGAACTAAAGGCAGATTTCAGCAGAGTTCATTATATACAGGCAACTGCAGGTGTAATACAGAAATAAATATAAATAGATATTCCTGACCCTTTTATTAACCACACTCACATGACTAAGTCCTTCTGTTAAATGGGAAGCAACAGCTTCTAATTATAACTCCACACACCCCACCATGGACAGAAAATCCTAATGGCTTCTATGAATCTTGCCCTTGTCCTTTTGTTCAAGAGATAATAGGATTAAGGGTAGCAAAAAACTCACAAGTGTGCTATAAAGGTGATACCTTTTTCTGGATTTCAAGAGATAACATAGTCAATCAGTCCTGGTTGCCAGTTCTGTGGAGGCAAGCAAGACAGTTGTTAGCAGGACGCGAGGACACAAACTCCTCCTACTTCACATGGTAATCTGAAGTCTGCCGCAGTCTGAAAAAACAGCAAGTCATGTCTGCCTCCAAGGATAAGATTCATTGAAAATGTTATCTTTCGAGCAAAAGCACAAGGGTGAAATTCACAGGCCATTAGGATCTTCTTCTGGCCATATTAAGATTAGTGGGGGTTATAATTATTAGGATGTGTTACTTCCCCTGTAAGCACATTAAGAGTAATTTATTCTTAGGATATGTTATTTTTAATTTTACTCCCTCGTATACAGGTTTTACTATGGTCCTATAAACTGAGTATGTAAAAAAATAAATTATTTTTAATGTAATTTAAATGTAGCTTTTGTAAAATCATATTTTGAAAGAAAAGTGTTTTCCAATCAATGTTTTTTTCCAGGCTTTCTGTACCTCTTTGTTTCTCAAACAGTAGACAATTGGGTTAAGCAGAGGAGTTAGAATGCTGTATATCAAGGAAGGCAATCGTTCAGCGTGAAAAGAATTTCCAAGAGTTGGCCCATTATAATTAAATATACCGGTTACATAGAACACTGTAACAATAATGAGATGAGAGGAACACGTGGAGAATGCTTTCCTCCTTCCTTCAGCAGACTTAATATTCAATATAGTGGAAATGATCCGTATGTAAGTGATCACCACAAATATAAAAGGTGTCAACCCCATGAAAACAGTGACAATATCCAATAACAACTGACTGGTGTTTGTATTGGTGCAAGAAGCCTTTAGCAGTGGAGGAACATCGCAGAAGAAATGATTGACATGTCTAGTTTCACAAAAATATAGCTTGGATGTCATCAAAGTATGAAGCACTGAATTCAGAAAGCCACAAAACCAGGATCCTGCAACAAGATATGAGCAGAGCTGCTTGTTCATAATGATAGGATAGAGCAGTGGGTTGCATATCGCAACATATCTGTCATATGCCATAGCAGCAAGCAGAAGGCACTCAGATCCACCAATGGACATGAAAAAATACAGCTGTGTAAAGCATCTGTTAAAGGAAATCCTTCTGTTACCTGTGACTGAGTTGAATAACATTGCTGGAAGAGTAACTGTGGAATAGCAGATATCTAGAATGGATAAGAAACTCAGGAAAAAATACATAGGTGTCTGGAGATGGTAGTCAATCTGGATAATGCTAAATATAGCAAGATTCCCCATCAGAATCATTGCATAGGTTACTGCCATCAGCACTGACAGTGTAACTCGTCCCTCTGGAAATCCTAAAAGGATAAAATCACTCAGAGAAGTCTGATTTTTCAGAGCCATCCAGTCAGTAACTAATAACCAAAGAAGCAAAACTAAAATTTAAATAACTGAAATCATAACAATAGATTTAAGCTGTTAACTATCCCACAATTTAAATACCGGACAGACTTAATAAAAGCCAGGGATTGTGTCATGAAGCCCCAACCAGCTCCTGTCAGACCACTTGGGGTGGCCAGAAAATGAACACCATTGGCTAATAAGGGGGAGGAATGAAACAAGGTTATGCAGCTATAGAAGACTGAATTGTGAGACTACAAAGTCATGTAATTCAGTCTTTCTTTTGGGATCAGCCTAAATGCTGTAGGAGTAACTTTTATAATCCTCTTTCAGTTGTGCAGCTGATGTGCTAAGGCTTGTAATGCAACCTCATTTTCCTTAGCAGGTGTGCTACCACAAGAGAGGTCACTGCTGAAAGAGCAATATTAAAATAATGAAATTATCGTTATCATCATTCATTTATAAAGCACCAGCATATTCTGCAATGCAGTACAATTAGGGAACTCAATACAGACTCATTAAAAACACATTAAACAAAAGGATAAGTTGATGGAGATGAGCCCTGCGTGTGAGAAATTAGAATCTAGATGGAGAAGACAACAAGTGAAACATAAGAAGCTTTTAGATGAGTTCCATTTAGTTAGAAAGAAAGGAAAATTTTGAGCCAACTATAAAGATCTTCCCTTAGGTTGGTTGGAAAAGGACAGGATGATGTAAGCTTTCTATAGTGGCAGCTTTGGGACAGTTAGAGAAATTGGTTATAAGCTTAATTGAATAGCTTGGTTTTGAGATAGAGCTTGAATGAGTGAAATCTAGTGGTGAGTCTAATAGAACATGGAGCTAAATTCCAAGGATAGGGGGCTGTTCTAGTGTAATCTTGGAGCTGAGAGTGAGAGGAGGTGGTAAGGGGGGAAACAAAGCTGAAGAGCAACAACAAAACTAAAGCAAGTTTGGCAGATACACTTCACATCCCCAAACAAGGCTAATTAAAGAACTCAACCACTCCACCCCTAGTGTTCCCTTGAAGGGGCCATCATTGAATAGACAGTTTGTTGGAGAGCAGCTTGCACCAGTTCCTTGTCTGGGGTGATACGGCCTTGGGGGTTCAATGTTGAGGTCAGCAACATTTCTGTGAAGAAATTGGCAAAGTAGAATTGGGTCAAAATAAAGTGTTTTATTAAAACTACACTGCTTAAGCAATAAACTAAACACCTAAATGGGTTTCCTGGATGTTACTTGACCATTTCATTAATAGAGGGAATTGCAGCCCTCAAGCCTGCAATTACCAGTGAAAATTAATTTGGGTAACAATGCTGATTTCTTGATTGCGAGTACATGTTAACAGATATGACTAGAACCACAATTCTAGAAGGACTTAATGAGAAACACCTGTTCTATACTATTAGACTTAAAGGTCTTACTTTTATGCTTTACAAAAATTACAGGTCTGACACTTACTCTTGCAACACTTATAGGTGCCCACTAGATCAGATATAACACTATTTGATACTTTTTGTTGGTATCCTATTGCTATGTCACCTGTATTAGGCGACCATGAGAAAGGTGCGTTAAAAATGTTGTGCTAATGAAAACAGCGACATCAGAATGTTGCCCGCATCAAATGGGAGAGATTCTCATGTCGCAAGATTAACTATGTTGCACAGAACCATACAACACATACATACACCACTTCCTACCTAGCCATTTGTACTTGTGCTATGCCTGTTCTTTCTCCTCTGACAGGAGACAGAAACACGGAGGTTCCATGCATGTAATTTGGCGCATCCTGTGTCATATCCCCATCCAAATGATTGCACGTTCTGAACACGGCCCCTTGTTTTAGCAATACCTCCCATGTTCATGTTCATGTAGCCTGGCTTGATGAATCAACTCAGGCATATTAGTGTGTATTTATTCACTGGTAAAATGAAAAGGCTGTTCTTCTCACTGAAAAATATAGAACCATTTTTCTTCTATATAGTTTGTAGGTCAACAACCACATGAGAACCACGGGATACCCAACACTGTTCTTGAATTAACATTTTCCATAAGCATCTGCAACTTCCCATGACATGCAGCCCTTTCCATTTACAATTATTGACGTCATTGGTCTTTGAGCACCTGAGGTTCCATGAATATCCTGTCTATAGGTCTAACTGTCCTTTGTGCTCCCATTTAAACTCATTGCAATACAATATTGTCAAACTCAAAACTTTAGAGGCTTAAAAATGGAACCCTTTGAGTGCCAGAGGAGTATGCAACGCATTGCAAAGCATGCGTTGCATACCCCTCTGGCACTCAAAGGGTTAAACAAGAATGATTCTGTTTCAGCTCTGCTACTGTAGTGTGACCCCTCACCCCTTGTGATTATTATAAAACAAAAACCTCCAATGTCCTCACGTGCTCACGCGCTCTGTAGAGTGGACGCTCAGTGCAAAGACTGAGGCGGCATTGCTAAAACAAGGGGCCGTGCTCAGAAAATGCAGGTGGTTAGAAGGGGAGATGACACAAGAAATTACATGCATGGAACCTCCTTGTTTCTGTCTACTGTCGGAGGAGAAAGCACAGGCATAGCACAAGTACAACTGGTTAGGAAGGAGGCTGTGTATGTATGTTTTGTATGGTTCTGTGCAACATATTTAAGCTTGCGACATGAGAATCTCCCTTATTTGATGTGGGCAACATTCTGATGTCGCTCTTCTCATTAACTCGAGATTCTTATCGCACCTTTCTCATGGTCGCCAAATACATGGCGACTTTCCTATAGTGAACCATGGAGTCTCTACCAGGTTATGCTGCTACAATTTAAAGATATTAATTTATTATATTATATTAGAATTGTGTATCTGTTTTATGTTTGATCTGTCATTATTGGGTATATTATGTATTCACTTTACATATACATATTTTAGATATATACATAAACATTTCATTTTATATTCTGATTGTTTTATTTGACTTTGGAATAATTGGATATTCTAGTCCTTAGTTTATATTTATATGCACATTGACTTGTTTGTTCCTCTCCCTGCTTACACGGATTTTTAGATCCAGCCACATAGAAGTGAGAACTTCTGATCTCACAGAATTAATTTTCATAAGCATCCCAGAATTAAAGGCATATGTGGTCACCATAAAACAGAGCAGGGCTACTTAATCTCTAGGTCTATAGATGTTGTTGGACTACAATGCATTATGCATGTATGTATGTATGTGTATCTTTATTTATATGGCGCCACACAGTGTACACAGCACCTTACAATGGACTTATTTTAAATAAAATAAAAGGGGATAAAATAAGTGTCACATTCATAGAAACAATAGGAGAGATGTCTCTTCCCCAAGGAGCTTACAGTCTAAATGGGTAATAGGAGACAAACAACAGGGTAAGAGGGTGTCAAGTGCTGAGATTACAAGTACTGAGTTTGGCCAAAGGTAGTGCATGGTCCTAGTGCTCCAGAAGATAAGATTTCAGGGTAGACTTAAAGACAGAGGGGGATTGTTCAAGACGTAGGGAGAGGGGTATGGAGTTCCAAAGGTAGGGAGCTGAAAGTGAGAAATGTTTTAGATGAGAGAGGGCAGAGGGTATGGAAGCTGCAACTAGAAGGGCGGTGTGTGCTGAGCGAAAGGAGGCAGCCAGGAACATAAGATGAGGGAAGAGATGTAAGGAGGGGTAGTAGTGTAGAGAGCATTAAAGGTGAGAAGAAGGACTTTGTAAGTGATGTGTTGCTGAATAGGGAGCCACGACAGATATCTAAGAATTATATGAGCAGGTTCAGTTTATGGGGAGATTGTGGTGATTCGTGCAGCTGAGTTTAAAACAAATTGCATAGGTGAAAGATAGGTAGCAGGGAGGCCAGTTAGTAGGACAGTGCAATAGTCTAAGTGGGACAGAATGAGGGCATGTACAACTGTTTAAGTCATTTTTTGGGAGAGGAACTGGCAGATTTTAGCAATGTTGCAGAGAAAGAAGCGAGATGTTCTAGCCACGGAGTTAATGTGAGGGCAGAAGGAAAAGGAGGAATCAAATAAGGCTCCAAGGCAGCGTGCTGAGCTGACAGGATCAATGTCAGTTCCATCAACTGTAATGGTGAAGCTAGGTGTTGGGCAAGGTCTTGGAGTGAACATGAGAAGTTCTGTTTTGGACATGTTTATATTCAGCTGACGGTGGGCCACCCAGGTGGATATGGCCAAGAGGCAGTCTGAAATTTGTAACTGGATTTCAGGTGAAAGATCAGAGTGGACATGTAAATTTGGATATCATCATCATCATATAGATGACACTTGAAGCCAAATTAATTAATAAGTGCACCCAATGAAAGGATGTACAGTGAGAAAAGTAGAGGACTCTGAACGGAGCCTTGAGCCACCCCACAGACAGAGGGACAATAGATGAGATGTTATTGTCATAAGACACAAAAAAGGAACATGGTTTAAGACAGAAGGATAGCATCATCCAACAACACCTGGGGAGCCACAAGTTGTCAGCCACACAAAAGAGAATAACAGAGATAGTCAGCTGGTGGACCTCTAGCTGTAGAGGCCTACAACTCCCATCATCGCCATGGACCACTGGAGGGTCAGCAATTCACTATCCCTGAAGTATAATTTTATTTTCCTCGACACGTCTAATTTATAGTAATCATGTGTTCATGTATTGCAAGGAGATGCAGGGGATCAGAAAAACAAAATACATTAAATATAGTAGGAGAGGGTACCTGCAGCAGCTGTTGGCCTACAACTCCCACCATGCCTTAACTGGCAGTTCAACAACATCTGGAAGACCCTGCTCTATGTTTCACTCTGTTTGAGTCTGTATTTGAGTATGCATGTCTGAATGGCCAATGTGCACAGCCACATACCCAATTAATAACCCAGTACTCTAAGTGGGTGTAATAATATGATTCTGTGGTAGATGCCGGAACCAATATTTGTGCCACACTTCATAACGCCTGTGTGCTAAGCTAACTACACAGATTATCCTCAGAATATCCTCATCTTTGCGCCACTTGTGTCAAGAGGAGCATAGTGTGGGAGTGTACAGGCGTTTCAAGGTGTTCCTTTCCTTTGTTTCTTGCCAAGTAACAGTACACAGAGTAAATCCGAGTTCATTAGTTAATTTCCTTTGTGCCTTGTTTCTTGCCATGTAATAATAAGGCCTATTTCACTCTGGTGTCTATTACAACAAATTTGTTGGAAGATGTTGCAGCAACACAAGACTGCCATTGAAAATTATTGTTGCCGAAATATTTGCCCATGTGAACTGCCCCATAGAAAACAATTAGATGAATTCAGTGAGACTTCTTGTAGCCACCAACTTGCTGCAAAAAAAAGGTACCAGTGAGAACAATCCAAAATCAGCAAAGCATTCCTCAGTTTCCCTGCGCATGCTAGGTTTGCTTGTCTTAACAACGGTATAATGTGGTATACCGATATACTCTAAAGCTACACTACATCCTAATGCAGTGATTCCCATTTCAAGCCCTCGGGCACATCAACAGGCCAAGTTTTCTCCTCTTATTCAGCACAGGTGAATTAATCACAGTCACTGAACCACCTATTGCTCCCCTGTGAATAGACAGGGTTATCTTTAAAACATGAACTGTTGGTGTGCTGCAAGGGCTAACACCAAGAAAAGCTGATCTAGTGCAAGGGTGCTGAAACCTGTCCTCAGACACCCCCCCTCAACCTGTGGTGCAAGTTGTCCCGATATCCTCACAGATGAAGCAACCAGTGGTTCAGACATTATGAAGGATCAGTTAACAACATTCACTTGTGTTTAACTGAGGAGATCCTGAGAATATTTCCTGTTGGAGGGCTTGAGGACTGGTTTGAGCCCGCCTGCTCTAGTGCATACCCCAAAGTGTAGGAGTAGGATTTTGTTGCTGACATATGGGAGCAGAAAATGAGTTGCACCGACAGTCCCAGGTTAACTAACTATACCATAGGGGACACAAAACATTCCCATTGATTTAACCCTTTGAGCGCTGCATACACCTCGAACACTCAAATTGGTGTTGTTAACCACTTGTATGCTAGAGAGGTCTCCAGCACATTGCAACTGGACAAGTAAAAATATTGAATGAAATGGGACACTGGGTTTTCAACCTATTGGAGATCTCGCTAGCATCCAATGGTTAAAGTCACCGATTAAACCAAGAACTTTCATTTGTTTCCTATAGCACAATTTGTTTGTCAGAGAATTGTTCCAGTTCTCAACCCTTTGAGTGCCAGAGGGGTACGCAACGCATTGCAAAGCAATGCGTTGCGTACCCCTCTGGCACTCACAGGGTTAATACATCAGCCTCTCCATATGTGTAGAGTAACAAGAATACATCATACTCGCCTTCCACAAACACATATCCAGGGGACTATCTTCATCTCTGTGTGATTAGTTAAAATAAGTGAATTGCTTCTGTGATGGAAATATAATGGAAAATTAATTTAAAAAGCCATCGATCTCTCATATTCAGCTGTAAATAATCTGAAACCCAAATGACAATGTATGACTTCCTAATGGTTCAATGCAGCTGAGTTGTAGAGTGTAAAGCGGAACATCATTGGCTTCCAGAGCTCTATTTAAAGAGGAGAAAGACCTTTGGGAGAGATAAGGTGAACCCAGGAGATTCTGATATTTTCGCAATGCCTTGGAGAGCTCTCTGCTAGCATACAAGAGATTAAAAGCCCCAATTAATTAATGGTAATTTTGGAAATTTGTTTAGCTTCGTAAATATGGTCCATATGTAATCATGGGATGAGCCATAACATTTTTGGTCAGTACATATAATAATATGTTGCATGTAATGATGACAGACAGGTGTTATACATCTATTTATTTATTTTAATGTGTATGTTTATATGTGTCTGTCACCCCAGGTCTATTAAGACATCTACATTGCATACCTCCCAACATTTCAAATTGCCAAAGAGGGACACTTTTGTTTTAGGTGGGTTTGCTCAGCGCGTGAGTGGTGGGTGGGGCATTACCAAGAATTTTTAGGTTATTGACCCCAATTTATGTAAATTAATAAATGATTTGGAGCAAGACCAATATATTTTATTTACACAGACTAATTTATACATTAGTCTGTATTTACATTAATGTGAGTTTTATTGCCATGGAGCAATGTGATACACATATATACACACCACACAGTCTGATCTCCTAAAACGAGGGACATCAGGGTGAGAAAGATGGATTTGGGTCTCAAAGAGGTACTGTCCCTCCTAAAGGGGGACACTTGGGAGGTATGACATTGCTCCTACCGTGGAGGTCACCAGGGCTGGATTTTCTATAAGGCAGAGTAGGCATCTGCCTACAGGAGTACCCTACAGAGGGACATCTGCCATCTGAATCGATAATTTTTTTTTCTTAAGTGGCGTGCCGCATCTCCCGTCGCATGGTAAGGTCTGTGCTTGTAGCTGCTGAGCTCCCCTGGCTCTTTAGTAATGCAGAGCGCTGAGAGATGACATCATCTCCCAGCACCCTGCATTACTAAAGAGAAGACCACACGGGAGCTCCAGCAGCCACAGGTCTGTGCAGAAGCACAGATCTCTCCTGCCGCTGGACCACCAGGGAGGTAGGAAATGGATGGGGAGGGGGGGGATGTGAGGCTTAATGTGGAGATGATGGGGGCAATGTGAGGGCAATATGGGGATGATGGGGGGCAAGTTGGAGCTGATGAGGGACAATGTGAGGGCAATGTGGAGCTGATAGGGGCAATGTGAGGGCAATGTGGAGCTGATGGGGGCAATGTGAGGGCAGTGTGGAGCTGATGGGGGCATTGGGGAGGTGATGGGGGTAATGTGGAGATGATGGGGCAATGTGGAGATGGGGGGTAATGTAGAGATTTGGAGCATTGTGGAGATGGCCTATGGGGGGGCGGGGCGCTTCAGATTGCCTACAGTCTCCTGAAATGTAAATCCGGCCCTGGAGGTATCATAATTTTTCACAGACAGTTATCTGGAAGCTGGTACATGAGGACTGAGCTTTCCCAGGATAGAAAAGGATACATGAGTGGGAATCTAGCAGTGATTGATGCATTCTCAAGAGACTAATCCAAATCCTCCAGTTTACTAGATATGCTGGGTTCTTATTTAGGCATAGCTAACATAGGCACTCTCTCTCTCTCTCTCTCTCTCTCTCTCTCTCTCTCTCTCTCTCTCTCTGGGTTCCAGTAAATTTTAAAATAACAAAGAGCATTTGAAATTCTCTGTGTAACAGGGGTAAGTGCCAGAATAAGGAATGTAACTATGCATTTGCGACAGGGCCCAACATCCATGGTGCCCTTCCGCCATAAGACCCAATAGGTTCTGGTTAAGCTCCTGAGTGAATCTTTTTGTGTTAGGAGCCCACAAACATATTTGCACCAGGATCTCCCATGACTAGTTTTGTTACTGCTCAGAAGACTCAGCACTGGAGTCTCACAAATACAGGACATGTCCTCTACTCCAGAGATCTTGGAATCTGGAAGTGTACCTATACTACCTCTGCCTGTTTTCTTTCCTATTGGGGAATGAACACAAACACACATATATACAAACATATACACACCTTTGAAAAACTATTACTCAAGTCCTACTATTAATAATAAATTTATAATACAATTCAGTAAAACAGAACGTGGGTGTCTGGTGATGGCAATCAATTTGCATAATGCTAAATATATTTCCCTTCACAATTATTGAGTAGGCCATGACCATTAGTACTGACAATGTAACTCATCTTCTGAAAATCCTAACAGGATAAAATCACACAGAGAAGTCTGATTTATCAGGGCCATCCCATCAGTAACTGGTACCTGGGGAATACAACTCAAACTGACAATGTATGGTTACAACTGTGGAATATTACACAATTTTAAATGTAAACAAATACCTAAAACTCAAAAGTGGTTACTTGAAATAAACCTTAATCCCAGATACTGTCTGTAAAATTCTTCTTTGGAGATTGAGCCATAAAGTGTATTTTAGTACAATAGGAGATGAAGTGCAACAACATCCAGAAGGTCACTGGTTTCCTCACCCTTGATCTATGCTTTATTCAGTGTCTATACTAGTGCATTTAAGTATGTAGTATATTAGTATAAGGCCCACCTATATTTTTTGAAGAGTGCATCTGTGGGGAAACTTCAGCAAGCAGTCGCTAATTCCTCCAGTCATTCTTAGCGCTATACAGAACCTCTGCAGTAAATCCCTTTTTTCCTCCCCCCATTTTTGAAGGCTGGTTCGGCCAACAGCCCCACCACCAGTGGCCTGCCACTGTCAGCAGAGTAAGACATCTCCCCCTCCCCTCCTAATTTCATTCCCTCCTCCTTTTTTCTTCCCCCAGTTCAACTTCATCTCTCAACACAATGCCAACAACACATGCAGGTGATGTTTCAGGTTCTTTCTACCCTCCTTATTATCTTTTATGTATGTTGCAAGTTGCCAGTGCATATCCTCCAGGCTAAGCCAGGTTTTTAAAACTAGCAGAGGATAATCTACTAATCTGTTCTGCTTCTTCCTAAATAGCAGCATGCTCCTTTGTTTCCTGTCACAGGTTGGGAAAGTATATAGGTGAGCAGGCAGCAGCTGTCTCTACCTACTTGGCTACAGGCAGTCTCACAGTCTTATTGGATGAACTCCAGCACTTAGTATGGAATAAGCTGAGATATCCTCACTATAATGGAATTGTGTTTCATCTGTATCCATAGAGATAGGGGGTTAGAGCAGTCAGAGTGTATGAATCAGTTCTCTCCTGGCTAGATCACTCGTTCCCCTTTGCAGATTCCTGATGTCTCTTGGACTAGGAGCACTTAACAGGTTCACCTGTTTTCTTCAAGTCTGAATTAAATGGTTGTGTAAGCGGGCAATGGAAAATAGTGGCTAGCTTCAGATCATATGTATACTGGAAACGGACTAATAACATGGATTAGCAAACAATATTCTCACCCAATTTCCAAGAAGTTTTGTTATGCTATGACACTTCTTCTGGGCTTGGTATGGAATAATATCTATTTCACCAGAAAGTGGAGTCGCCACTGACTCGTGGCCCACCGGAAGGGCCCTACAAAAACATATACAGAGAGCATATAGTTTGTAATCTTAAAAACCACTTAATTTATAGTCTGATGTGTTTACTATATCCAATCAAGATCATTCAGAAGGTCTCAGTGATACACAATGTATCTCTATATACCTATATACTTATAAAAATTAACTTCCCCCACAGATACACTAAGACAGAGAGGAATTTATTTTAAAAAATGTGACATTTATTAGAAAAAGTATAGCACATACAAAATATATTCATTCAAATATAAAAAAGATCTATATCACAGCAAGTGGTCCGAACAATAAAATCGGTCACCAGTATACCAGTATATATCTCAATAACTAGATGATGATACTAAATACTAACAATCATATTGGGCCATCCCGTTAAGCTAAACAATTTATAAAATCATTCAAAAATATAAAAATAAACATAAAAACTTACATAAGCATGCAATGGTCAGTCATATATTGTCATCGTCCCTTGCCAGGAATCCGTCAGACTAAAGCTCTCAGCAACGCATTTCACACTAACGGGTGCTTACTCAAGAGCTATTTTGTGGCTTGAGAAATCACGTACAGTACACAGATTTTTTTTAGTTTATATTGTACCTGTCCATCTGTTTGTTGCCAGTGGTTACTGGCAAGTTATGAGAATAAAAGGGTTAAATTGCATGCACCTTGTCCTTTTTGGTGGACTTGTTGTTGCATATTGTGGATCCCAGCACTGTTTTATATTAAGTGCATACACCTTGTCCTTGTGTGGTGGATTTGTTGGTGCACATTTTTATCTTTGTATTTTAGGATATAGATTTGTATGATTATTGTGTGTTTACTATAACAACCAATATTAAACTGATTTTATTACATACAAACAAATCAGAGAATGGCATGTTTTTGAATGTGTAAGGGTTAAGTCTAAGTCCAACACTATAGCTCCAGACCTGGGAAAAGTGATTTTGTATTAAATTTAGAACTCGTGAGTGGAGGTTCGCGTCAAGCAGCTGAGTGTGTGGGTGTTTTCTCCTATTCCCAAGTAATAGCACCGCCTTGGTGTTTTATTTATTTTTTTAAATAAATTCCTCTCTGTCTTTGCGTATCTGTGGGGGAAGTTAGTTTTTATAAGTATATGAGTATATAGAGATATATTGTGTTTCACTGAGACCTTCCAATTGATCTTGATTGGATATAGTAAACAAATCAGACTATAATTGAAGTGGTTGTTACAGTTAGAAACCGTGTTCTCTCTGTATAGTTTGTGTAGGGCTCTTCAGGTGGTCCACAAGTCAGCTCTGACGCCACATTCTGGTGAAATATTGCATTGTCCCTTAGATTGGTTGGACTCTGTTTGGAGTGATGGCTGCAGGGAGGACGGTATGAAGAGTTAAAGGGATAGTAATACTTCGTTTTAACTTTATTTTATTTTGTAGGCATTAAAAAACATGAAGAATGATATAAGTCTTATCTCTCAGACCTTTATGGTTTAAGAGATATTCACAAGCAAAGTTTCCCCTCCCGCCCCTTTTTCCTAGTGTAAGCGATCTCTTCTCAGATGTGAATCTGGTTGTAAGACCAGACAGATAACAGCAGGGGACAATCTTCTTTGTATGAAAACAATGAAAGCCCTTCCCCCCTTGACAAGTTTTTCAGCTTCTTCCCTTATCTTAATTGAAGATTGTCCCTCTCTGCAGTCTACCTGGGCACCTCCCTTCTGATCTGGCTGACCAGGGGGGGATACTTTGCTTGTGAATATCTCTTAAACCATAAAGGTTTGAGAGATAAGACTTATATCGTTCTTCATGTTTTTTTAATGCCTACAAAATAAAATAAAGATAAAACGAAGTATTACTATCCCTTTAACACAGGAAAATGGAGTTCTTAAATCCATAACATTTAAGAGTATAGCGCCTTCCGTTTTGATTTTTATATTTAACAGAAAAAGAAAGAAACAGTGCAAAGCAAACCTCTAAGGGTAGCAATGTAGATATTCACATGTAAAATGCCCTCCTTCCCCAAATGGTCTACTCACATGTACGGGAGTTTGTACCTGCCTCCCAGTATAAACTGCATGCACTGGACCATATGAATCACTCCAGGCTATGATATTCAATATCGTTACCGTAGATACAAATATAAGGAGTCAATGCTCCAAAAAGGAGCAAGCAAGGGAACCTTTAATGGTACAAAAAATATGTCAATGGCACTAACCCCTGTATGGTATTTTATTCTTGTGCATAGGATATACCTTGCACTGTATTACTTTTATCTAGCATTTTATTTTTGTTTTTAATCATACTATTTTTCCTTTTGCTTAACCCTCTGGTTGAGAATGTTAACCATACTATTCATATGTAGTATTATCGCTTTATGCTCTTTGGTTTTACTTATACTCTATAAATATTTGTTCAGCCCCTTATACTATATATAAGGGTCTACTCTTTATATTTTTTTACCATTAAAGGTTCCCCTTCTTGCTCCTTTTTGGAGCATTGAGTCCTTATATATTGTATGTACAGTCTTTTATTTTGGAGAACTACATTTTATTTAACGATATTGAATATCACAGCCTAGAGTGATTCATATGGTCCAGTGCATGCAGTTTATACTGGGAGGCAGGTACAACCTCCCGCACATGTGAGTAGGCCACTTGGGGAAGGAGGGCATTTTACATGTCAATATCTACATTGCAACGCTTAGAGATCTGTGTTGCACTGTTTATTTCTTTTGCTTTAATTTTCTGTATGCAGTGACGTGGGGAGCGCAGGTGATACCCACATTTGAACAGCAGAAGTCAAGACTCTCTATGGTGATCTTTGGAGACCTTTACCAACTCCACAGGCACCTGATACGTTCTTCTCTTCTTCTGATTTTTATATTTGTCTGAGAAATAATATCTATATTATTTGGACTATATTATTACTATTATTATTCTTATTACTATACTAGCAATGTGGGACGGCGCTGCCCATCAGGATATAAAGAGAATTAATGCACACACACGGATGCAAGACAAACACATAAAGAGACACACACACGCAAATGCACATGCATGCACTGAGATGCATAAAGCGCTACACAGTCATACACACATACATGCAATGCACAACATGCAGACACATAGAGTGTGATACAGACATGCAACACACACAGTGAGGAACACACAGGTGCACACAGAGACACACACACACACACAAGTGTATATAGTTGAAATGCATGTGGTAATTGTACATATATATGGTGGAAGCTGGATCATGCTGGCTTCCGGGGTGTGAGTGAGTGTGAGTGAGTGGCATTCATTCATGTAGTTGAAATGCATGTGGTAATTGCACATACTATGGTAGAAGGTGGATTGTGCTGGCTCCCGGGGTGTGAGTGAGACTATGGTGGAAGGTGGATCATGCTGGCTCCCAGGGTGTGATTGAGTGTGAGTGATTGCATGTGAGTCCGAGAGTGAGTGATTGTGTGTGAGTGATTGCGTGAGTGTGTTAGTGAGTGTGTATGTGATTGAGTGAGAGTGTGTGAGTGTGAGAGAGTGTGAGTGTGAGAGTGGGAGGGTGTCAGTAAGAGGGTGTATGAGAGTGAGTGAGAGAGTGTGAGTGAGAGTGTGAGTGTGTGATTGAGTGTGTGAGAGTGTGTGTGATAGAGTGAGAGTGTGTGTGATTGAGTGTGAATGAGAGTGTGTGAGTGAGTGTGTGAGTGAGAGTGTGAGAGAGTGTGAGTGAGTGTGTGTGTGTGTGTGTGTGATTGAGTGTGTGAGTGAAAGTGTGTAATTGAGTGTGAGTGTGTGTGAATGCATGTGTGTGATTGAGTGTGAGTGAGAGTGTGTGAGTGAGTGTGTGAGAGTGTGTGAGTGAGAGAGTGTGAGAATTATTGTGAGTGTGTATGACTGAGTGTGTATGATTGAGTGTGTGTGAGTGTATGTGAGAGTCTGAGTGAGAGTGTGTGATTGAGTGTGTGATTGAGTGTGTGTGTGTGTGTGTGAGTGTGTGTGTGTGTTTTTTGTCTGATGTGTTTGTGTCTGTGGTGTAGGAGCGAGTGGTAGCCATTTTGTTTTTTCAGTTACTTAGAGAGTGGTGGGTGGGCTGGATAGTGGGGGCAGGCCAACTCCCTGCATGATTTAAATCACCCCCCCCATTGAATAACCCAATGGGAGCAGTAACTCCTCCTTACTCAACCCTTTGAGTGCCAGAGGGGTACACAACGCATTGCTTTGCAATGTGTTGAGTACCCCTCTGGCACTCAAAGGGTTAAGTTGAGGTAACATAGCAATATAACACACAGCGGCTCTTCAGTTGAGGCAGCGTAGCAATATGCTGAGGGAACAAATAGAAAGTGGTGTTTGAGGCTTGCCCTCTGTAACATACAGCAAAGCATCTCTCTCCCTTTAAAGAGAAAGGGCGGGAATCAGGAAGCAGGAAGTGGAGGAGTGACAGTTGAAAACAGACAGTTAGTGAGGTTGACTGAAGAGATGAAAAGAGTTAAATAAAAGAGTTGCTATTAAGTTTATCCCTGAGTTTGTATTTTATGGAAACATTACACCCTTGTACTGAAACAGAGTGTATGGAGGGTTACAATTATCTGTGGGAGGTGAAACAGTGTGTTTGCGGGGTCATGATCCTGAGTGAGAGTGTGTGTGGACCAGGAGAAGTTACTGATATCCCCTACTTCAGGAGCGAGTGGCAGCTATATTTTTTTTTGTCAGTTGGATAGTGGTGGGCGGGCTGGAGGGGGCGGGCCAACTCCCTGTATGATAAACATGCCCCCATTGAATCACCCAATGGGAGCAGTAAAGTCCCCATTGAATCACCCAATAGTAGTTGTGTCTCCTAATGAGACATAGATTATGTAACGAGGCATTCTGTTCAATGTGTGTTTGTTTTCTGAGGAGACATAAATTATGTTCTGTGTGTGAGGTACCATAAATTATGCAATGAGACTTATTCTTTTATATATATAGATAATTTAGACTTGAAGAAAACTTGAAGTCGGGACAGCACTGATTCATACACTCTGCCAGTTTTAACCCCCTATCTCTGCGGATACAGATGGAACACTATTCCATTATAGTGAGGACATCTCAGCTTATTCCATACTAAGTTCTGGAGTTCATCCAATAAGATTGGAGACACAACTTTAAAGACGGGAGACTCCCTATGGTCAAGTAGGTAGAGACAGCCACTGCCCGCTCACCTATCCCATTCTTCTATATACTTTCCCAGCCTCTTCACTTTTACTTTTTGGTAGTGCTCGCACCAGTAGGTGAGAAGACTCTTAGAACAATAGAAAGACCAAACTAACAAGAGTTGGAGGAGTGAACATGTGCCAAGGAGGTAAGAGGCAAAGACAAATAGAGTGCCTGTGGAAATATGTGGTGGAGATAGTGAATATGCATCAAGAGCTGAATCCAGACTCCACAGCAAAACCCATGACAGAGGTACTGTGTCATGCCTATGAGATAGTAGAAAACTCTATGGAGTTGCTATCCAAGTTCCATGCACTGAAAAAGAAGGAAGGTAAAGACCTTTCAGTCTTTATTATAAAGCTAGAGATATGTGTTAGTCTCAAAGAAAGTTATCTAACCTGTTGAGGTAAATACATTTCGGGCTTTTCAACTCTAAAGGCATGCTTTGGATTCACATTCTTAGATAAACTTTAATGAATGGGAATAGATAACCTATATTTTAACTCTTCTAAAGCCATCTGGTACCAGCTAAAGGCAAAGCTTCTTTAGATCTAAAGTGTTGGAAGATCTGATAACATACCACAAGAGACTAACTGAACTAGGTATCCTGTTGGTGGTTGAGAGTAAGAGTCATCCTCCTGTCAGCAACCACTCTTACAGAGACAAGATCAAGTTCACATACTTCTTAAAGGAGGAAAACTCATAGCTATATTTGTGGGGAAAAAGCCATATTGTCAAGGAGTGTGCAGTAAGAGTATAATCTCAGCAAGTGGCTACAGCCTATGGAATTCAACATGAGCAACAGACTCCTTATGCACATAGACCTAAGCCCAAACACTCCCCCAAGAAGAGGCAGCAATCAAGAAGGGCTTCAAGAGTGGGCACCAAAGCTTTGATGAAAGTGTTGATTGATGGGATCTATGCATCTGCTACTGAATACTGGCTCACAAGTAACCAGCTTATACCAGTCCTCCTATAATGCTTACTTGAGACATATAAATTTGCAGTCTGTTGAGCAGTCAAGAATATCCGATCTGTTGGGGTGATCAAGGTCAAGACTGGGATATCACAGCTAAACACATGCATGATGCATTGCATGGAAGTGGAATCCCTGACATGTTCAGAGCCAGGAGAACATCCTAGTGCATCCATAATATTGGGAACACATGTAGACATAGTCCAGTCTCTCTTTCAAGCTTTTCAAAAAGAAGTAAGAGAACTCCTGGGCAGCCATGCACTGAAGGTCAGTAAGGGCCAGGATGTCAAAATGTTGGCAAATTAATGTCAATGGCATATTGACAGTACTCATTATGATGTATATACCATCATTTCCCTGTGAATTTGCCACCAATCCACCACTATCTTCCAACATTGCCATGAATCTGCCATTCCTTCTACAGCTTAATGATCTTGCATTCACTACATCGACAATGGTTCATTTGTATATGGAAATTCAGTTAAATCAGCCATTGTCATATTCATTAGGGTGTGTTCATAAGTTAATGTGGAACATTGCCATATGCTCAAAGCTTCAATAGCTGTCTCTGCTGTCAGAGTTCACAGTTCCAACATCTCCAATATGAGGTTGGAGATGTTAGGATCTCTCTATAGCTCACTATAAAGCCAGAGGACAGTATCCATGGGCCTACCTTGTGGGATCTCTTTGTTTGTGTCTTATAGCTCTTTGAAATAGTTGGCCATGGATTTTATAGTGCAATTTACATCCTCTATGGTAATGACTACCATTTTAATGGTAGATTAATTCATGAAACAGACTCACTTCATTCTTGAAATATATTTCCTTTTGCTTCAGTTTGCAAGGACACCATTTTCTATTCAAGAGTCATACTTACCACCCTGCAGTTCCTTGTAACCTTCAGGGCCCCCTGCTGTGGATTTGTTTTTTTATGATAAAACATATAATGTAGAAACTTTCCTGATGAATAAAACAAGGCACTTTCACTGCTGAGAGATATTTAATTTCAAAGTTATTATAACTCAAACTCTTGCTGGTGGGTTTTTATTAACACTTTAAGGATGAAAGAGGTGTGCAGCAAGTTGCATCACAATCCTTTGCACACCTCATTTGACTCTTAAACAGTTAAACTGTTAGCAGGAGTGTGTTTATATCACATTCTGTGGGAGAAGTGCGCCTCGGGCTACAGTTCTCCATGGAAAGGGATAGCTCCACCATTTCTTGACCGTATGGACTGTAATAACTTTTGAATGAATTTTCAAGCAGGTAGAATACCCTTACTTAACTGGAACCCCCCACAATATACAGTAGAATCAAGATTTGCAAGAACTCTGTAAGAAAGTGCAACTGTCTCTTTTTAAAGCCCACTTATACCAACACTGGCATAGATAATCATGGCAGGGCCCGGAGGCAGACACTTTTGGGCCCTGTAACACAAAAATATTCTCACAGATGCATTAATAGAGCCTATTTGACCTGAGGACAGATGGGGTCCTCTTGGATGTTGCACTCAGGAACAACTACACGCTCTGCATGTCTTGTAGTTATTTGCCCCTGTACATCAAATACTCCAAGTGAATTGCTTCTTCCATCCCTAATTATTTTTATACCAATGTATAACGAATTTCCATCTAATATACAATATTTTACTTGGATACAGTTCAAGTAAAGAATATAACAAACTAATAGGCATTGCTATGCATAATTTCTATGAAAAGTGTTTTTATCCACCCCAAGCAATAGTGAAATTACTCACTAAATGCAGAATGAAAGAAGAGGAATTCCAGACCTAACTAACTACACCACATTGGAAACTAAAAAGTCATATTAGGGATGCTAATATTATCCTACCTCTGTATAAATCCTTGGTTAGGCCTCATCTAGAATATGGAGTACAATTTTGGGCGCCTGATCTAAAAAAAGACATTACTGAACTGGAAAAGGTGCAGAGATATGCAACAAAACTGATAAAGGGATTGGAGGATCTGAGTTATAAAGAGAGACTAGCCAAACTGGGTTTGTTTACATTAGAAAAGAGACGTCTAAGGGGTGATAGGATTACCATTTACAAATACATTCAAGGTCAATACAAAGAACTATCCAATGAATTATTTATGCAAAGAGCTGAGCTAAGAACAAGAGGTCATCCATTAAGACTTGAGGAAAGGCGCTTTCGACTAAAACACAGGCAGGGATTCTTTACAGTAGGGGCGGTAAGGCTATGGAATTCTTTGCCTCGGGATGTTGTGCTTGCAGATAATGTAACTGCATTCAAAAAAGCAATGGATGCCTATCTAGCACAGAACAATATTGACAGTTATGACAGATGGCTTCAAAGCAAATAGAATATTGAGCCGGGGAACTATTTGACACACACACACACACACACACACACCTACATTGGAAATTGCTCCAGAGGGCTTTTTGTTGCCTTCCTCTGGATCAACAGGGGTGTTATTGGTATGGACTGGACTTGAAGGACGCATGTCTTTTTTCAGCCTTATCTACTATGTTACTATGTTACTATGTTATATTGATTTAAAGCAGGCTTTTATCCCTGTACAGTTCTAGAGAGGTTTCCAGCTCATTGTAAAGCATTCAGGGAGTTAGCAGCTGATTCAAATCAATAGGAATCGGGGGATTGTTATCTAACTCTATGGCAAAGTTGGTTTGCTCTAGAATTGCTTCTGTTTTCTTTCTGCCTACAGCCACAATATTTACACCATGCAATAGTTTAACCCCTTAACGACCAGAAGGGTGTGCAACGCACGCAGAACAATTTGTTGACCAGCCCTCTGGTCCGTTAAGAGTTAAAATGCTTTTGAGTTTTTGATATAAAAATGCATCACTATTAACCCTTTGAGTGCAATGTATTGGATACCTCTCTGGCACTCCATCGGTTAACCCATTGAGTGCCAGAGGGGTATGCAATGCATTGCATGGCACTCAAAGGATTAAGTTTGAAGTGGTAATCAGATGGTTTTAAATATTCATATTGACACAGTGTAGAGAATTCTTCCTATACTTTATTTACATCAGTCTGTCATATTCCACCATTTAGTACAAAAGGAAAGTCATTTACAGAAAAACCTGCATTTCTTAAACAGATGCAAACTCATTTGAGGAATCTGCTTATGAGAGATGGCAGTTTATATTAAATTAAAGGAGTTTGTGATAGAAATGTTAGTGATCACGGAGAAAAGGTATGGCACAGTCCAGGGCTCAAAATTTCCACTCGCCGCTAGCTAGTGGCGAGTGAAAATGTAGCCCTGGCGAGTAGAAATTCTGCCCTGGTGAGTATGTTATGGCTTGCAGTGGCGAGTAACTTTTCAGGTCTGGCTAGTAGCAAAGGACTTCAAATTTTAAGCCCTGTCACAGTCCATCTGTCGATCCCATTGGGAGACATGGATTATGCATTCTGTATCTGATAGGCTTCACTGAAAAGTTTTCAGGGAACATTCAGACATTTACATCTGGAGGAGAGTATGATGGACGTTTTGGAACTTCTACAGTATAAAAGAGTGACCCTACAGTCATTGGAGAGATCCATTGCAAGCATGATTTGGGCCTCCTAACACTATAAATGTTCTCCTATGGATGTAACCAGTGGGCACCCTTGGATGCCAGACCCCTTCACAATTGTACTTTTAGCCCCCCATTACTCCTGGAATAAATGTAGAAGAACTTTTTTATATATATAAAAAAAAAAAATTAGAAGAGAGACATAGAGGTTAGTGTACTAAGATAGACTGGATTAATAAAAAACACATAGGGAACAACTAAAAATTCCATACATTCCTATTGATTAACCTTTGTATGCCAGAGGTGTACACAGTGCTTTGCAAAGCAATGCTTTGGGTACTCCTCTGGCACTCAAAGGGTTAAATGGAAAGGTCCACCATATTGGTATGCCATTGGTTTGATAAAGGATTTTTTATGAGAAACACTTAACCCTTTGAGTGCCAGAGGGGTACGCAATGCATTGCTTTGCAATGCGTTGTGTACCCCTCTGGCACTCAAAGGGTTAAAATCCCTCTAGTAGGGAAGCAGAGGTATTAATTAACGTAGGAACTACATTAGTAGCCATTTAAACTAGGTGAGGGGTGGTAGCCAAATGTAAGCTATAGCCAGCTGGGATAATGCAGTTCGATTTAAAAGTCATAAGATGAATAGAGAAAAAGGGTATATAAATCTGAAAATGTCAGCAAAGAATTCTAGAAACACTCTCCATGATAGGTGTATTGTTTTTCATAATTTAGAAAAAAGCTCCTGAATTGATTACAGTAATGACTTTGTAGGATTTAGATATGATGACAATAATGAAGTCTTGGTACAATAAATCTCATGATTAGGACACAATTATCCCTGGTCACAATCCTTACAGAAAAAGACAGGCAAGGGAAGATGGGAAGAGGAGTTGTGCTTTATCTAAAGAATACCATAAATCTATATTAATACAAAAATTTTAGAATATTTAGCTAAATACTGAAAGTATTGATAAGGCTGTTCAGAAAGAAGTCGTTTATAGTGCTCCAGGACAGGATGAGGTATTAAATGAAGCACTGATGGGGAAAATATCACATCCTATATAATAATTTGTTAAACATGTGTAACGATGCAGTCATGCGCAGTAAAGACTGCCTGTGTCTTGGCTGATATCCAGCTCTGTATCAGCTGTGGAGCGGGCAGTCTCTACTGCACATGACTGCTCCGCGACCAGCTGGCACTGTATCAGCCACGGCGTGGGCATTCTCTACTGCGCATGACTGCCCCGCGACCAGCTGCAAGTTGCACTGTGGCCTGTGTAATGGGCTGTTCAACTAGTAAATAAATGAAATGTGATTTAATGATTATGGGATTTTGCCTGATATGAAATGGCCTGGACTGCTTGGTAGGGGCATCCTTTATAGAGCTGGTGAAGGAGCCCATCTTACAAGCAAAAAATAATAGATATAATTCTCACGAATACTAATTTGGTGTAAGATGTATATGGGGGTGAGAGTCTGGTACTCAGTGATCATAAATCAGTGTGTTTTAATGTAATGCTAAGGTAGTAAGTATCTATAATGAAACCGAGGTCTTAGATTTTAGAAGGGCAGATTTTTGTATTATGGGTGAACATATAATTCCTAGGAAGAGAGGAGATAGCTTCATGTTGTGCAGGAATAATAGAAACAGCTAAAACATTCAGTTTTATTTGCATCTGAATTCTGTATCTGGCATAACATAGATAAAATAAAAATAAAAATCAATACGGTTCTCTAGAGAAAGCAGGTATTGAAAAGGTTAAAAATGTTCACATATGAAGAACAAGAAGACTTAGAGGAGCATAGAAAAGTTTACAATGGAGGCTAAATGCTTTTTAAGATATGTTAATTACAAGAAGAAGAGAAAATAGCATATTCTGTAAAAAAAGGGGTGACAAAACTTTCTTAGGTATATTAGTAAAAAGAGAAAAAGAAAAGAAGGTATAATATTAAAGGCAGAAAATGGCATATATAGGAAGGAAATGTTATGTTTGCATCATGTCATCACTCCATCTTCATTAACTAATAAAGCTGTGATGTTACATACATACTAACATAGTGATATATCATTCCATTGCTTATGGCTTTGTATCCATCTCCATATTTGCATGCATATGCTACTTGGAATCATCATATATTAACTATTATGAGTGGATATATCACCTTACTGGAGGATATTTTTGGATATATATCTTTTTTTGGTACCAATATTTTGTTACACTGCAGTTATTTTCTCATGATGGCCATAGAATATTTTTTTTATGTAGCATATAGGGGTTGGTGCTAGCCTTGGGTCTTCTTGTTTATTTTATTTATCTGTTGGTAATAATTGGATTTCTTTTTTGGGATGCTATATGTATATGGTTTTTTATGGGCTATAGGAGGGATAGGCATATCTTGGGGGTGGGGGGGCTGCTGATACCACTAATTCCAATTATTATTCTGTGATTAATTGACATTATGTCATGAATACATTTTGATATTTTTTATATATTATTTTGGTTTAATTATTATTGGTTTTGTGCCTCTATTACTCCTTTTCTTTTTTTTTTCTTTTTGGTATACAGTTTATATTTTTAGGGGACTGAGTGCACCCCATGCTTTATTGATATGGGTTTACCTTATGTAGCCATTTGAGGAGTGCTTCTATTTGGTTTTGTTTTTTTATATAGGAAGGAAGGACCTATCTGACTGTTCAGTTTTTATAGAGGGCTGTGACGAGGGGGACCCCACATTAAGCAGACCAACTGTTAATGTTAAACCAATGCAAATAATCTGTTTACAGTAGATGAGGTTCTACTGATATTATAAAACTAGGATGTGGATAAATCATTTGGTTCAGATGAGATTTATCCAATAGTATAAAACAGCTTTGGTCTAGCAGCACTCCAAGTTGAACTTTTTAAATAATTTCTGTTGACAGGAGTGTTTTTTTTACAAAAAAAAGCAGTATTTGGGAAAATAATTTTATTAAAAGTATTGTTGCATATCTGTAGTCTAATGACCTGCAATATCTATGGCAGCATGGCTTTAGAACTGGAAGAGCTTGCCAAACAAATCTAGTTACATTTTTGATCATCTTATTCAAGTGACAGACAAGGGTGGACCAGTACACATGGTCTGTTTGCACTTTAGAAAAGATTTTGACACTATATCCCAGAGTAAATGCATAAGATGCATAGTTTGGGACTGGACTCAAAGGTAATAGATTGTATAAATAGTTGGCTGAAGGACAGGAAACAGTGTGTCATAATCAATGATATTTATTTGGGGGAAGATGGTTACTACATGGGTCAATGCTGGAACTTTTCCCTTAGCGATATTTCTAATGGTACTCAGGGTAAGGTGTGCCTTTTTGCAGATAATAAAAATATGTGCAACAGGGTAGAATATCCAGGAAGGATAAACTAGATGCATGGGTATTTAGGAAAAACTGTAGGAATGAATAAGAATATGGGATCTAAACGATAATGCTGAAAAGTGAAATATAATTAATTTAGGACACAAAAACACAGAAGTAAAATATAGGGTTTATGGTATTGTACTGATAAAAACATCAGAGTAACAGGACTTGTACATTATTATTTCAGATTACTTGAATGTGGGCCAATAATGCAGTAAATCAGTGGGAAACCAAACTGGGTTCTTGGCTGTATAAGAAGAGGCATTATCAGCAGGAAGAGAGAGGGAGTAATTCCACTCCATAGCTATGCAAAGTCTATAGATATGGTAAGACGTTTCATACACCTCTGGCAATCAAAGGGTTAATAAATTGGAATCAATTCAAAGAACGTTCACTAAATTTGTGGAGGGTCTTTATGGCACAGGGTACCAGGATAAACACAAAGAATTGAATATGTACAACTTGGAAGAAAGGGAGAGGGGGTGATATGACAGAAATCGGAGGGAAACATTTTCCAGAAAAAGATGAATACCAGAACAAGAGGTCATGATCTAAAGTTACAGGGTGGAAAATTCAAAAGAAATGTGTGCAATCGTTGTTTTATAGAAAGGATGATTAATGCGTGGAATAGTGTCCCAGCAGAGATGGAAAGGACTAATACTGTGAGAGAATTGATAAATGCCTGTGATAGACATAACTATTCTGAGATGTATGTAAGACTGTATATTTTAATTGTAAAGGGAAATGGCAGATTGAATGGGCTATGTTTCTGTAGAATTCAAGGGGTTAAAAGCTCCATTTAAATAAATTTAAAAATTGCATTGCCCCTTATGGTACAGATACTTTGTTCCAGTTTTTCTTAGTAAATCAGCCTCAGTGACTATGTAGAGAGCAAAGTCAGAGACTACAGCGGGGATATAATATGGAATAATATGGGGATTACGTTTTATGACTATGAAAGAGCAGTGGAATGTAAGAAAGGTGGCCTAGTCTGATGACAGCATATTGGGAATAAACTAGTTTACATGGAAACATGCCATCTACGTGACATTTTATTGAAAGATTGATAAAAGTACAACTTGAAACCAATAATAATAGAGCCAACATGGGTAAATACTGCCTGTGGCAGATACAATCAGGCCCTTGAGTCTATGATCTGAGTACACACTACACTAAAAGCTGTGTTGCTGCATAGGGAAAGTTTACATCTGACTTTTTCTGTAGAGGAGCAGTAATGCATATAATTAGTCTGTGCACAAATCACAGTGCACAAAATTGGTACAATGTATCTCTTCCAGATTAAAGAAAGACAGAAATGATCAGGTACTTTCTTTGTACAGTAGCAGAGCTGTTAAACCCTCTGTCCTTCTCATTAAGGCTAACTTATTTGGTAACAGGAAAGCTTATATAATTCACATTTCTCTGAGCTATGAGGCAAAGGTTGAACTTGATGGACTTGTGTCTTTTATAGGGATGGGCGAAAACTTTCTCCTCAAATCAAAATTGGTGAAAAATGGCACTTTCCGCTTGGCAAAACATTTCCAGCGAAAAGTGCCATTTTCCCGCTTTTTTTGCGTAACTCATTGCATTGAAATCAGTAGGAAGAAAATTTTTTCTCTACCACACGAACGTTTTCTCTACTTTTCCACAGCCAAATACAAGGGTATCAGTATCTCACAGCATGCGATTATGTGTTTGTGATAGGCAAATGAAGGGGAATTGAAGTTTAGGGAGTTGTTTAGGTAGGACATTTGTTCTCTGTATTAGGGGAGTCTGGGGGCATTCTGGGGAAGAAGAATAGAGGAAGAAAGTTGACCCCAAGTACCTCAAAATTTGGTGTGAATTACTGGCAAGACACAGGCAGCTGGGGTCCAAATTGCTTGCTGATTTTGCTTTTATTGTCTCCGTGCTGGGGAAGTCTGTGGAAAAAAGTTCTTGATTTTGTTTTTTAGTTCTATATATACTATATATATATATAATTTTTTTTGGACTAACTGTGATAAGATAGGGTGGACAACTTAAAAAAAAAAAACAAAACATAAATAATTAAACAAATAAATATATTAGACAGCCGTCTGGGAGTCTGATGTGAGCTCTGTGACTGAGTCAGACAAGATAGACAGCAGACGACATTGAGAATTTTATTGAGGACCAAGCCAAGACATCACACTCCATAGGTTGTATACTATAGAGAGTAATACACACACAGTGCAGGGACTTGCGAGTAAAGTGGTGGTTCAAAAACTGACTGCAGCAATCGTTGCTGCAGCATGTGCAATAAATGGTGATTATCCCTCTCCTCACAGGGTGGATGCAGTTTGTCAAGGTCCCACCAATCACACCACGCCAGTCCTCCACCACCACTACATACACATCTGCTACATTTCAGGTTGTACTTTATTTTATTTTTTTTATCACTTGACATCATCATGAATATGTGTCAGTGTCAGTTAAGCAGGAAGTTAGTTTTGTGGACAAAGACAAAGGCATTCTGCATTCTAAAAGTTTTCAAGGTATATGCTGCTGTAGTACTCACAACTTTGACTTATTTCTCCACTACAGCTTTCAGAAGAAGTAATATTGTGCTCGGAAATGTTGTACCATAGGAAACATAGGAGAAAAATGTGTTGGAATAGGAGAAAATGTGTTAGAATTGGAGAAAATGTGTTAGAATAGGAAAAAAAATGTGTTGGAATAGGAGAAAAATGTGTTAGAATAGGAGAAAAATGTGCCGGAATAGGTGAAAGATTTGCTGGAATAGGCAAAAGAAGGAAAATTTTGCATTGGAGAAAAGGAGAAAACTTTTGCGAAAACAGAGAAAAATCGGCGGTTTTTTGTGAAAATTCATGTGGTAAACTTTTCTCACTTTTCGCTCACCCCTAGTCTTTTTTCAAACTAATTTTCTGTTACTTTGACATCTTTCTCTCAATCATTCATAACATTTCTCACACTACTATCTCTGTCACACTGCTATTTCTCACACACTTTTCTCTCAGGTCCTATTATTTGTCAGGTAAGTATGATTTGGCACACACACACACACACACACATACACACACACACACACACACACAGGTACACATACACATAAACAATGAGATATGCCCTGTAGTTGTTTGGAAATTTTGTACAATTAGGTGTTGCAAAAAAAACTGAAAAAGATTTTGGCCCTCAGGTAAAAATTATTGCTCATCTGTGGACTATAGGGTGGCAAGTATTTTATCACACAAGCAATGCTAGCATTTTCCAATTATTTATTTTCCTTACCTGTACTTCCCTGCATTTCCCCAGGAATTCAGGAATTCCATCACTGGGGGGCATAACTGACAATATGGTCCATATCAACATCAGCCATGTGGGTCTACAATTCACTGGAGATTGCAATGAGCATTGCAGCCTCAAATGTAACCTTTGTGAATGGTCTGCATGGTGGCCCCATAGGCTGCAATGCATATTGCTTATTCTGTAGCATCAAATCGGAACAAAGGGGCATTGCAGCAAGATGTGAACCCTGCCCATTTGAAAAGCAAAACCTGACACAAATCAATATTCCTCATGGGCCACATGCACAGATGTTATCCATATGAATAGAGTCCTAGGGCTATAATTTGCATGAAAGAATGTGCAAATTGTGGTAAAGAAGAAGAAGATCAAATAGCTGAGTTTCTGCTGGCATTAGTGAGGCAGAGAAGGTTGTTTTTAGGGGTGGTAGTATAAGAGAAATATGGTAATCTCAGGGATAAATGTTCACCTCAGGTATACATGGCATGAATAATCGTACATCTGTGGAAAAACCCATGATACTACTTTTTATCTGTATAGTATTTGCAATAAATGGCTGTTGTGGGTATTGATCTCCATCCCACAACCAACAGTACCATGCCATGTTTTATTATTCCTTAAGCATTCAAAGCTCATTCAACGCTGTTATTGTTAGTTCTCTACCTGTGTTCAAGATTGGCATCCATAAAAAACAGCCAGTTACTGGCATGTAAGAAATGGAGTTTGCAGGAAAGCGTAAAAAAATGAACTCTAGGAATGTCAGACTGAGCAAGATCAAGAATGATTATACTTTATGTATAAAAACAAAAAGCAACAACTGTGATGTCCCTATTTGTCCAGGACTTTTCATCTCCTCTTTTATTCATAAGGGCCACTATTACTGGAATACAAATATGGCTGTATGTGAAATCATATTTTTTTTAAAAACAAACTGTTTACCAATCAAAGCTTTCTTCAAAGCTCGCTTTACATCTTTGTTTCTCAAGCAGTAGATAACAGGGTTAAACAAAGGTGTTAGAATGCTGTATAACAATGATGACAATCGCTCAATGTCGAAAGAGTCTCCAGGAGTTGGGCCAATATAGTTAAAATTGGCAGTCACATAGAACACTGTAACCACAATGAGGTGGGAGGAACATGTGGAGAAAGCTTTTCTCCTTCCTACAGAAGAACGAATTTTCAAAATATTGGAAATAATTTTTATATAAGAGACAATCACAAATGCGAAAGGTGTCATCCCCAGGAATACACTGACAATATATAATAATAACTGACTGGTGTGTGTGTCTGTACAAGAAGCCTTAAGGAGCGGAGGCACATCACAGAAGAAGTGATTGACATATCTAGTTTCACAAAAAGACAGTTTGGATGTCATCCAGGTGTGAAGTACAGAATTCAAAAAGCCAGAAAACCAGGATCCTGCAACAAGGTGTGAGCAAAGCTGCTTGTTCATAATGATAGGATAGCGCAGTGGGTTACATATTGCCACGTATCTGTCATATGCCATAGCCGCAAGCAGTAGGCACTCAGATCCACCAAGAGAGACAAAAAAATACAGCTGTGTAAAGCATCTGTTGAAGGAAATCCTCCTGTTACCTGTGATGGAATTGAATAACATTGCAGGAAATGTAACTGTTGAATAACAGATATCTAAAATTGATAAAAAACTGAGGAAAAAATACATGGGTGTCTGGAGATGGCAATCAATCCGGATAATGGAAAATATAGCAAGATTCCCTATCAGAATCATTGAGTAGGTCACTGCCATCAGCATTGACAGCGAAACTCCTTCCTCTGGAAATCCTAACAAGATAAAATCCCTCCGTGAAGTCTGGTTTATTGGTTCCATCCTGTAGAAGTAAAACTCAGATGAAATTATATCCTACATTGTACAACTAAATGAGAGGTCACTAGAACAATCCCTCAAGAGAACATTTCATTCCAGGACCTGATCAAATAACTAGGGGCTACCCTTGATGATTACAAAAATAGAGGTTTCACCTTCATAGTAAGGAATGTTACACTGTAGAATTCTTTACCTAGAAGTGTGGGGATGATAAACAATGGGTACATTTTAAGGGACAGTATAAAAATGGTTGTAGGGCTTTTCCTATACAATAAAACAAGGAAACGTTCAATGCTTGGATATGTTTTGTTCAAAAGTCATTCAAAAGATAATTTGTCATTTTCTGATAGCTTGAGGTCAAGGTGTTTTGCAGCCTGGTGGCGCTATTGGTATTAGACCCTGTGAAAAGCTAAGTGCTGGAGACACAGAATTACAGTGAGTTCCATGAGGATATCCCTTGGGCACCAAAACAATAAGGAATGTCACCCTGCTTGAAGAAAAACAGCGACATAGGAAGATGCTAAAGTAATGAAGACACAGGAGCTATTTTTTTCACAAAAAATGAACTTTTTCTGAACTTGTTTGCCCCTTTAAGTGACTATTAGATTCATTTCTAGTGGAAAGGGGCATACAAGGTTACACTATATGTTAGTCAATTAAATACGACACTGTTCTTGTAAATCGTCAACAGATAAGTAATGTTTCATTATAAAAAAATAAAAAGGGAATTACCCAAAAATCTGTTATTTTAACCCTGTGAGTGCCAGAAGGGCAATGTGTGCTGCAATGCACTAGATACCTCTCTGGAACTCAAAAGGTTAACACACTGGGTGCTAAAGACATCTCCAATGCCTTTCATTACCATTTGTTGGAGATGTTTCTAGTACTCAAGGGGTCCAATTGAGGTTATATTATTAAAGTACTCCCATATTTCCTACATGGGATCTTTATTGGTTCTATGATTATGAATTATGCTTTTGGAGGAGAATATTGTATAGAAGGGTGGTTTGATTTTCTTAAAACCAATAGAACAGGGTTTTTTTCAAGTGTTTTGTGTATTTTTCCCCATTGGTTTTAATGCAATAGTTTTTCTAACTGAATAGAAAAGTTTCCTGAAGTAATTTTGGATTAGAATGCACCAACAATATAGCAGGTGTTGCAACATGTTGCTCTCCAGCTTTTGTTCAAATCCACATGTGTGTGTGTGTGTGTTTTTTAATTCGCTGGCTGTTGTTGGACTACTTATCACATACCCTGGGCTGGCTCAGAATGATGGGATTTGTAGTCCAACAACAGCTGAGGGTCACTGCTCTACAGCAGTGTTTCTCAACCCATGCCCTCAGTGGTCACTAACAGGCCAGGACTTAGGAATTTCCCTGCTAGAACACAAGTGTGTTGATCGGAGGCTCAGTCGTATTGATTAACTCACCTGTGCTCTTAAAAGGAAATTCTCAAATCCTGGCCTGTTAATAGCCACTGAGGGCACGGGTTGAGAACCACTGCTCTATAGGTATCTCCAGTAGAAGATATATATTAATGTGGTTTTATGCATATAACTTTATTCATATAGTAGGCTGACCAGACCTCACCTTTCACCGGGGACGCATAGGAACAATGCATACTGCAGGGCTGCTTTGATTTCAGTGAAGTACTGAAATATGCCTATTTCTTATGTGTCCCCAGCTAAAGGTGAGATCTGGTCAGCCTATCATATAGCACACTGATCAAAACAGTCATAAATTAAGTATACCCATTTTTATGCTTTTATTTAGTGGCAATATAAACCTGTACTGCTGTACATAAAAATGTAGTAACACATATGATAATTATAGGTATGTTATAAAGACAAATTAAGAGACTGCAGGGAATTCACAAACACAAGACAAGAAAGTGCTCTGGCCACAAGAGCTAACAATCTAAAAGGAGTGGGGAGCATTTAAAACAGAATGTTTTATATGGTGATAGGGTCGTCATCATAGTTATCCTAATTATGTATTATTTTGGGCTGCTTACAATAGCTCCCAACATGGGTAATTCAAATGGTGATCCTGAATGGGAATTTAGTAAAAAAAATCCTAAAGTGTGCATGTTCTCCCATATGGAAAATGTAATAACTATGCATGTCTATGAGGCTGATATACAGATATTAACTGGAGCAATTTTGAGTCAAACTAATTGCATTACAAGGAATCACACAATAAAAATCCCTGAATTTCAAATACATTTATATAGAGGTTCTAACCCCTTGAGTGCCAGAGGGGTACAGAATACATTGCAAAGCAATACATTCTGTACCCCACTGGCACTCAAAGGGTTAATAGCTGAGTGCTTTTGAGTCCTTTCTAGAACAGATTAACCCTTTGAGCGCCAGAGGGGTACACAATGCATTGCAAAGCAATGCGTTGCGTACCCCTCTGGCGCTCAAAGGGTCAAATTGAAAGACCTTTATAATCAATGGAAAGTTTTATTTCTCCCATTTGTTAGCGATAAGCAATAGATTTTAAAAAAAAAGTGGTACTTTCCTGTTATCCGGATCCATTTTCAAAACTAATTCCTGTTGTTGTTATTTCCTGTCAGAATCTACTGTTTCCCGTCATCGATTTTCAAAACTAATCCCTGTCAGAATCTGTTTTAACACTTAAAGTTATATATCAATATTATACCAACCTTCCACATACATATATCCAATGGCTTCTCTTCATTTCTGTGTTGCTAGTACAAATTACTTAACTCCTGTATTGCTAGTAAAGAATTATTGAACTCCTGTGTTGCTACTAAAAAAAATAACTTCTTTCTGTGTTGCAAGTGTACTGATAAGTAAACTTAAAACATGCTTGACACTGTAATGCAACAGTAGATCAGCTGAAAATATCCTCAAGATTGTATCATTTAGGAGTACATGATTTAAAGGGCCTGCATTCTGCCATGAGAAGATTAACATTGTTGGTTTGTAGTGTTCTATTTAAACAGTTTCAAGGACCTTTGAGACAAAGTCTACCCAAGAGATTCTGAGAATTTAGAATGAGACTCATTCAAACAGATGCAAAAGTCAGAGACCATAAACATAAAACATGTGGAACAGTTCTGGGCTTAATTAACTGTACCATAAGGGACACAAAAAAATCCTATTGAATTAATGGGCATTTAACTCTTGGAATGCTAGAGAGGTTTCCAACACATTGCAAGAATTCTCAATGATAATTATTATTTGCCTTGTTCCTCATGGGTTGGGTTGCCCCAGAATTTCTCTGTGCTTCTTTATTCATATGGTCCAAATTATATCTAGCCAACACATATAATAATAAAAATGTGCATCACCTAAAGGGTTAAAAGGAGGGCCAGTGGGCATGTTAGAAGCAGGCCAAGGCATTTCCTAGGAGAAAAAACTCATGGAGAATGGACTTTTTTTTACATTCAACAGCTGTTTTTATTAGCTGGACAATGATCACCAAACGCAATAGATGGAGGGTTGGAAATTGTCTGCCACTAAGCAAAAGGATACTGCATAGATACTTGTATTTATGTCAGAAAGTTCTAAACACTAGAGGGAGCCCTACTTCCTGATACCAAGCAGGAGATACAGGGACATTGTTTGTAAAGGATAAGCTAAGGTTTAGGACTTGGTGCACAAATTCTTGTAGCCCTGCAAAGGAGTAATTTTATATCCCAGCACTCAGTGGGTAGTGTTTAGAACTCTGTGATTTATATAAAATCAAGCAATTTATTCAGAGAAGAACAATACCATATCAATGTAATGAGTGTACAGTAAGAGCCAAATGCCAAGGAAAAGCGGCAATTTTGGGGTAAGCCAACATCTACATAGGGGATAAATAAAAAATACTTTTGATTTAAATGGGGCTTTTATCCCCTGAAATGCTAGAAAGGTCTCCAATGCATTGACTTTCAGTGTGGTGGTTACTTTTCGAGCATTAAATGTGTGCAGTCCATTTTGAGCTCTACAGAAAACATAAGGACATATTTATAAAAACATCTGCTTGTGTTACAAGGATCATGTTTTACTTTTGTAATGCCAAGGGGCTCATTTAAAGGCATGCTAAATCCATATGATTGGAATTGTGTTCCAGCTTTATCACATGATCGATCTGTGTCCAGATGTATGGTATTAGACTGATTTAACACTAAGGTGCAATTCACATCTCAGTGATCACTAGGAAAGTGTAAAGTCATGCATTTGGGAAGAAAATATCTCAGTGCTACTTATGAACTTAATGGAATCATTTTAGGGACGCTTTGCTAGACAAAGACCTGGGAATCCTTGTAAACTACAAACCTGGAAACAGTGATTAGTGTCAAATAGAAGTAGCAAAAGAAAACAAGGTCTTGTCTTGCATAAAAAGAGGTACTGAAACCAGAGAGGATAACATAATTTTGCGATTGTACAAATCATTGGTAAGACCTCACCTCGGATATGTAGTGCAGTTTTGGGCACCAGTTCTGATAAAGGATAATCTAGAACTGGAGAAAGTACAGAGAAGAGCAACAAAATAAATTAAGGGAATGGAGGACTTGACTAGGAATGACTAGACAAACTTAGTTTATTTACTCTAGAGAAAAGAACACTAAGAGGAGATCTTATCACAATGTACAAGTATATGAGAGGTCAATACAAGGATCTCTCTGGTGAGCTGTTCATTACAAGATCTGGTCAAGTAACTAGAGGCCACCCCATGAGATTAGAGGAAAGGAGGTTTCAACTTCAGCAGAAGAAGGGAGTAACGTCTGTTAAACTGAGGAATTCAATTGATACATTTACGAGGTGATTAGATACATTTCTTTCAAAAGGGAACATACAGGGTTATTATCACGGTGCCCGTGATTTGCTGCAGTTACTTGTCTGTCACCAGTAGGGGGCTTCTATTGGCTGTCTGCACATAGCCCGCCTCTTATTGACTATTTAAACCTGGATTGGGCACCCTTTGAGTGCCCTTTCGTGTTGTTTCTGACCTTCTTGCTATCACTATGCTAGTGATAGCTGGGCCTCTGTTCCAGTGTTCCTGAGTTCCTGATCTCTACTGTTCCAGTGTTTCCTGCATGCTGAAGTACTTCCAGTCCTGGTTCCGGCCTAGTCTCTGGTGTTGCAGTTCCTGCTGGACTTCTTCTCTGCTGTTTCCTGACCTGACTGATCGTTGCTGGTTCCTGTCACCGCATCACCTGTCTCCTGTATCCTGGCGACCTCCTGCCTGGTCGCGTCGGCGACTCGCTTGTTACACCAGTATGCGGACGCTGGTTTGCTCCTAAGCCTTGCGGCTATACAAACTCGCTTGTTACACCAGTGTACGGTCACTGGTTTGCTCCACAGCCTATCGGCTGTACCATCCTGTGTTGGTCCCAGCGTGCGGACGCTGGTTTGCTCCAAAGCCTTGTGGCTATACAAACTCGCTTGTTACACCAGTGTGCGGTCACTGGTTTGCTCCAAAGTCTATCGGCTATACAATCCTGTGTTAGTCCCAGCGTGCGGGCGCTGGTTTGCTCCAAAGCCTTGCGGCTATACTACTCGCTTGTTACACCAGTGTGCGGTCACTGGTTTGCTCCAAAGCCTATCGGCTATACAATCCTGTGTTAGTCCCAGCGTGTGGGTGCTGGTTTGCTCCAAAGCCTTGCGGCTATACTACTCGCTTGTTACACCAGTGTGCGGTCACTGGTTTGCTCCAAAGCCTATCGGCTATACAATCCTGTGTGAGTCCCAGCGTGCGGGCGCTGGTTTGCTCCAAAGCCTTGCGGCTATACAAACTCACTTGTTACACCAGTGTGCGGTCACTGGTTTGCTTCAAAGCCTATCGGCTGTACTATCCTGTGTTGATCCCAGCGTGCGGACGCTGGTTTGCTCCAAAGCCTTGCGTCTACACAAACTCACTTGTTACACCAGTATGCGGATGCTGGTTTGCTCCTAAGCCTTACGGCTATACTAACTCGCTTGTTACACCAGTGTGCGGTCACTGGTTTGCTCCTAAGCCTATCGGCTATACAATTCAGTGTTGGTCCCAGCGTGCGGACGCTGGTTTGCTCCAAAGCCTTGCGGCTTTACGATTCTGTCAATTTGCCATTACCATCTGACTGCTGCTACTATCTCAGGGCTGCCCTGCCCGGTATTGGTAAGGCCGGTAGAACCTTTTGCCACATTCCATCTGAGGTTGCCTTACCCGGTATTGGCAGGGCCGGTAGAGCCTACATTATGAATCTATTGAGGCTGCCTTGCCCGGTAAATTGGTAAGGCTGCTAGAACCGTTATGCGATTCCATCTGCAGGTTGCCTTACCCGGTATTGGCAAGGCCAGTAGAGCCTAACATTCTATTACTTCAGACTGTCCTGTCCGGTATATTGACAGGACCGGTAGAGTCTGCCTTCTGTCTTGTTATATTCTGTATATATCTGTATGTATGTGATTGCCATCCTACGTTATCAATTTATTATTTCAATAAAATTGATTTTTACCTAAAACTTGTGTCTGAGAGTCATAATAAACCGTGACAGTACGAAAGGGCCATGACCTCAGACAGCAAAGGTGAAGGTAATGCACAGAATATCCATTGGAGGATGGATGTGCACGAGCAACGTTTGGATCAGTTGGCAGTTGCAATTCAAACGATCCTTGAACGCACGGTACTTGCTGACAAATCTAGCTCTAGCCCGGTGGTCTCGCCAAGTCAGACACCGGAGAGTGATACCAGACCCCTAGGGGGCACTGTTAAAGGGTTAACGGCTTCTGCACCCTTGCCGCTAAGATACGATGGTGACCCTAGTCTCTGCAGAGGGTTCATCAACCAACTCGAGATTTTTATGGAATTGACGGCACACGCATTTCCCAATGATCGTAGTAAGGTGGGGTTTACTATATCTTTGCTCACTGGTAGAGCTTTGGCTTGGGCTAACCCCTTGTGGGAGAATGCTAAACCTTGTACTAAAAACTTTAGAGAATTTGTGCAATCCTTTCGAAGAGTGTTTGAGCCTCCTGGTAGAACCACCTCTGCTGCCAAACGCCTTATGGAGATACATCAGGGCAGGCGTACAGTAGGCGACTACGCCATCGAATTCCGCACATTGGCAGCAGAGGTAGGTTGGAATAATGAGGCATTATTGGCAGCTTTTTCTCAAGGCCTGAATGACCACATTAAGGACAAAATCGCTGCTAAAGATCTACCTATTGATCTAGATGACTACATTGAATATGTTATGATAATTGACTCCAGAATACGTGAGAGATCAATTGCCAGAGATCGTAAGTTACGGTCAAAGAATAATGAGCCTAGTGGCATGTTTTGCCCACCCATCCCTCCCTTGGCATTGAAGTCTAGTGAACCTGTACGGGAGACAAGTGAACCTATGCAAATAGGCTTCACTAGACTAACCAAGGCTGAGAGACTTTATCGCAGAAGACAAGGGTTGTGTTTATACTGCGGTAAAAAAGGGCATTTGCTAAATTCCTGTCCGGTACGTCCGGGAAACGCACACACCTAGGGTACCTTGGGGGACAGGCCCTAGGTGGTGTACAATCGTCCCCAGTGTCGGGCACAATGAAACCCACCATACAGGTGGTATTATCTTGGGCACAACGCTC
Source organism: Rhinophrynus dorsalis (assembly GCA_037306005.1). Taxonomy (NCBI): domain Eukaryota; kingdom Metazoa; phylum Chordata; class Amphibia; order Anura; family Rhinophrynidae; genus Rhinophrynus; species Rhinophrynus dorsalis. The sequence goes on along the minus strand of CM074724.1, from coordinate 347,895,104 downwards.
TGTGGAGGTTTTGGCCTTGGTTGACTCTGGTGCAGCAGGGTATTTTATGGATAATACCTTTGCTGAATTGCACGGAGTTCCACGCATTGAAAGAGAAAATCCCTTGACTATTGAAGCGATTGATGGCAGACCCTTAGAACCGCCTCAGGTTATGTTTGAAACTATGCCTCTGTCTATGACTATTGGGGCACTTCACAGAGAAGAGCAGCAGTTTCAACTGATTAATATTGGGCTTTCCGTGGTTACAGTTACATAACCCACAATTTGATTGGAAAAAGTGTGAAATTGCTGCTTGGTCCCAGTTTTGTATGGACAAGTGCGTCATCCAGCCTGTTAAGGTCCTGTGCACCTCCTCGGCTATACCGGAGGTGTACCAACAGTTTGGCGATGTTTTTAGCAGAGGAGAGGCCAGTTTGCTACCTCAGCATAGACCTTATGATTGTTGCATCGAATTGCAGCCTGGGGCAGTACCTCCGAAAGGAAGCACTTATCCATTATCTTGTGATGAAAATAAGGCTATGGAGGATTACATTTCTGATGCCCTTGCTAGAGGGATCATACAAAAATCTACCTCTCCAGCTGGGGCTGGGTTCTTTTTTGTAAAAAAGAAAAATGGCGAATTAAGACCATGCATTGACTACCGGGTCTTGAATAAACTAATGGCAAAAAACGCATACCCAATACCACTCATCACCGAGCTTTTTGACAGGCTTAAGGGCGCTTCGATTTTTACCAAATTGGACCTACGGGCCGCTTACAATCTGGTGCGCATTCGAGCAGGTGATGAGTGGAAAACTGCCTTTAATACTCGAGCTGGGCACTACGAGTATCTTGTAATGCCATTTGGGCTATGTAATGCCCCCGCAGTTTTCCAGGAACTGATAAACGATGTTCTGAGAGATATGTTACAGACATGTGTTGTGGTTTATCTGGACGATATATTGATTTACTCTCAAGACATGGCACAGCACATCAAAGATGTATCCGCAGTATTGCTACGACTCCGTGAGAACAAATTATTTTGTAGACTGGAAAAATGTGACTTTCATAGAACCAGTGTGCCATTCTTGGGGTTCATAATTGGCAATGATGGCATTGCCATGGACAAGGATAAGTTGTCAGCTGTCTTACAATGGCCAAAACCCAAGGGGCTTAAAGCCATACAGCGTTTCCTGGGTTTCGCTAATTATTATAGGCGGTTTATTAAGAACTTTTCTTCCATTGTTAAACCTTTGTCCGATCTTACGCACAAGGGCGCTAATCCTTCTTGCTGGCCGGTATCTGCTGAGAATGCCTTTGAGAATTTGAAGCTGGCATTTGCTGTGGCTCCTGTGTTATCTCACCCCAATCCTCTACTTCCATTTACGTTAGAGGTGGATGCCTCAGATATTGGGGTTGGGGCAGTACTTTCGCAACGACACGAGAAAGGTGGTACTCTCAGACCTTGTGGGTTTTTCTCTAAGAAGTTGACTGTCACTCAAAGCCACTATGAGATAGGTGACAAAGAATTATTGGCCATTATCCTCGCTCTTAAGGAGTGGCGTAATTTGCTTGAAGGTACCAAGACTCCCGTATTAATCCTAACAGATCATAAAAATCTGACTTATCTCTCGGAGGCCAAGAGATTGTCCTCCCGTCAGGCCAGGTGGGCACTGTTCCTGTCTCAATTTAATTTCGTTGTATCATACTTACCGGGGTCAAAGAATATCAGGGCGGATGCACTGTCAAGACAATTTGAGACCGACAGTGACAGAGTGGAAGCACCAGCACCCATCATCCAACCTGATAGAATACTGGCTACTATACGCACGAGTATCACTTCTCCTTTAGGGGAGGAGATCCTGGCCTCTCAGGGGTCTGCTCCCCATGAAACTCCAGTGGGCAAATGTTTTGTCGATGAACCATTTCGTACTAGGCTGCTTGAAACCTACCATTCCTCTAAGGCTGCGGGACATATTGGTAGAGACCAATTGTTATGGTCCCTTTCTCAGTTATTTTGGTGGCCCTCCATGAGAAATGATTGTGCCGAATTTACGAATGCCTGTGCCACCTGTGCCCGCGCTAAGACCCCGAGACATCTCCCTGTGGGCTTGCTTCAACCGGTGCCTAATGGCGAACGCCCCTGGTCTCATGTTTCCATTGATTTTATGGGAGAGTTGCCTATGTCCAAGGGGTACTCCTTTATATTCATGGTGGTGGACAGGTTTTCTAAAATGGCTCATTTCGTGCCCCTCCGTGGTCTTCCTTCAGCGAAGGAATTGGCAATGGTGTTCGCCAGAGAAGTATTCCGGTTGCATGGAGTGCCTAGGGTACTGGTGTCTGACAGGGGGAGCCAGTTTGTGTCTAGATTTTGGAGGGCATTTTGCCAACAGATGGGCATACAGCTGTCCTTCTCCTCTGCCTACCATCCCCAGACCAATGGAGCCGCTGAACGAGCTAATCAGGGCTTGGAACAATTTCTCCGTTGTTTCGTTACTGACCATCATGATAATTGGTCCGACTTGTTGCCTTGGGCAGAGTTCGCCAGGAACTGTGCGGTCAATTCTTCATCTGGAAGCTCTCCGTTTCTGATTAATTATGGGTTCCAGCCCTGTTTGCTTCCAGACTCATTTCAGACGCAACAGATTCCAGCTCTGGATGAGCATATCAAGCAACTCCGTTCCACATGGGCACAAGTTCAGAGGGCACTTGGTCAGTCATTTCAGCGTCATCAGCGCCATGCTAATCGCAGAAGGCTTCCAGCGGTTTCCTTTCAGGTTGGGGATAGAGTATGGCTTTCCTCCAGAAATCTCAAGCTGCAGGTTCCATCTAATAAGTTGGCTCCTCGGTTTATTGGTCCATACAGAGTTATTCGCAAAATGAACCCTGTCTCCTATGCACTAGACCTACCTGCATCCATGCGTATCCATAATGTGTTCCATGTGTCCCTTTTTAAGCCTCTGGTTTGCAATCGCTATACTACCACACCTGTGGTGCCAGGACCTGTTGAGGTCGAGGGCCAGGAGGAGTACGAGGTTCAGAGCATTATTGATTCCCGTAGGCTTAGAGGAAGGGTACAGTACCTGGTACATTGGAAAGGGTATGGTCCTGAGGATCGATCATGGGTGGATAGTACGGACCTTCATGCATCTAGGTTAACTAGGGCCTTTCATGCCAATTACCCGCAGAAACCCAAACCCTATTCTAGGAGAGGGGGTCTTTGAAAAGGGGGTACTATCACGGTGCCCGTGATTTGCTGCAGTTACTTGTCTGTCACCAATAGAGGGCTTCTATTGGCTGTCTGCAGATAGCCCGCCTCTTATTGACTATTTAAACCTGGATTGGGCACCCTTTGAGTGCCCTTTCGTGTTGTTTCTGACCTTCTTGCTATCACTATGCTAGTGATAGCTGGGCCTCTGTTCCAGTGTTCCTGAGTTCCTGATCTCATGTGTTCCTGAGTTCCTGATCTCTACTGTTCCAGTGTTTCCTGCATGCTGAAGTACTTCCAGTCCTGGTTCCGGCCTAGTCTCTGGTGTTGCAGTTCCTGCTGGACTTCTTCTCTGCTGTTTCCTGACCTGACTGATCGTTGCTGGTTCCTGTCATCGCATCACCTGTCTCCTGTATCCTGGCGACCTCCTGCCTGGTCGCGTCGGCGACTCGCTTGTTACACCAGTATGCGGACGCTGGTTTGCTCCTAAGCCTTGCGGCTATACAAACTCGCTTGTTACACCAGTGTGCGGTCACTGGTTTGCTCCACAGCCTATCGGCTGTACCATCCTGTGTTGGTCCCAGCGTGCGGACGCTGGTTTGCTCCAAAGCCTTGCGGCTATACAAACTCGCTTGTTACACCAGTGTGCGGTCACTGGTTTGCTCCACAGCCTATCGGCTGTACCATCCTGTGTTGGTCCCAGCGTGCGGACGCTGGTTTGCTCCAAAGCCTTGCGGCTATACAAACTCGCTTGTTACACCAGTGTGCGGTCACTGGTTTGCTCCAAAGTCTATCGGCTATACAATCCTGTGTTAGTCCCAGCGTGCGGGCGCTGGTTTGCTCCAAAGCCTTGCGGCTATACTACTCGCTTGTTACACCAGTGTGCGGTCACTGGTTTGCTCCAAAGCCTATCGGCTATACAATCCTGTGTGAGTCCCAGCGTGCGGGCGCTGGTTTGCTCCAAAGCCTTGCGGCTATACAAACTCACTTGTTACACCAGTGTGCAGTCACTGGTTTGCTTCAAAGCCTATCGGCTGTACTATCCTGTGTTGGTCCCAGCGTGCGGACGCTGGTTTGCTCTAAAGCCTTGCGTCTACACAAACTCACTTGTTACACCAGTATGCGGATGCTGGTTTGCTCCTAAGCATTACGGCTATACTAACTCGCTTGTTACACCAGTGTGCGGTCACTGGTTTGTCCTAAGCCTATCGGCTATACAATTCAGTGTTGGTCCCAGCGTGTGGACGCTGGTTTGCTCCAAAGCCTTGCGGCTTTACGATTCTGTCAATTTGCCATTACCATCTGACTGCTGCTACTATCTCAGGGCTGCCCTGCCCGGTATTGGTAAGGCCGGTAGAACCTTTTGCCACATTCCATCTGAGGTTGCCTTACCCGGTATTGGCAGGGCCGGTAGAGCCTACATTATGAATCTATTGAGGCTGCCTTGCCCGGTAAATTGGTAAGGCTGGTAGAACCGTTATGCGATTCCATCTGCAGGTTGCCTTACCCGGTATTGGCAAGGCCGGTAGAGCCTAACATTCTATTACTTCAGACTGTCCTGTCCGGTATATTGACAGGACCGGTAGAGTCTGCCTTCTGTCTTGTTATATTCTGTATATATCTGTATTAGTGTTGAGCGAGCATGCTCGGCCGATGCTCGGATCGGCTCCAGCATCGCTCTGCTCGGCACATGGCGGTACTCGTACGAGTACCGCATGTGCTCGCCCGCCATGTTCGGGTCTCCTCCCCGCACGTTTTGCGGCTGCTGCGCAGCCAATAAACGTGCAGGGAGGCTCTGACATCGGTGTAATGCCAGCAGCCATGTTGGCTGCTGGCATTACACTGATTGGCTGGCCAGAACCCGTGGTCGGGTGCTGTATAGCACCTGACCATCGAGTTCGGCTCAGTCTGAGCCAGGGAGAGCTGAGGATAGGAAGGGAAAGGCAGTGTAGGGAGGAAAAAAAAAAAATTGTGAAAAAAAAGAACCAAAAGTCCTTTTTAGGACTACTGTGTGTGGGGGCAGCAGGTTATTTTGTGTGGGGGGAAAAAAAAAAAAAAAAAAAAAAAAAAATATTCTGTTTAGTGTGAAAAGTTGCAGATTAGAGCACATTCTGTTTAGTGTGCACAGTTGCAGATTAGAGCACATTCTGTTTAGTGTGCAAAGTTGCAGATTAGAGCACATTCTGTTTAGTGTGCAAAGTTGCAGATTAGAGCACATTCTGTTTAGTGTGCAAAGTTGCAGATTAGAGCACATTCTGTTAAGTCTTCAAACTAAAATATCAAAGTCACATATTCCATTCAGTGTGCGTCGCCGCAGTTTAGCAGCACATTCTGTGTACTGTGCAGAGTTGCAGAATAGGAAGAAATACTGTTAAGTCTTCAAACTAAAATATCAAAGTCACATATTCCATTCAGTGTGCTTCGCCGCAGTTTAGCAGCACATTCTGTGTACTGTGCAGAGTTGCAGAATAGGAAGAAATACTGTTAAGTTTTCAAACTCAAATATTAAAGTCACATATTCCATTCAGTGTGTATCACCGCCGTTTAGCAGCCTATTCTGTGTACTCTGCAGAGTTGCAGAATAGTAAGAAATACTGTTAAGTTTTCAAACTCAAATATTAAAGTCACATATTCCATTCAGTGTGTATCACCGCCGTTTAGCAGCCTATTCTGTGTACTCTGCACAGTTGCAGAATAGTAAGAAATACTGTTAAGTTTTCAAACTCAAATATTAAAGTCACATATTCCATTCAGTGTGTGTCACCGCAGTTTAGCAGCCTATTCTGTGTACTCTGAACAGTTGCAGAATAGTAAGAAATACTGTTAAGTTTTCAAACTCAAATATTAAAGTCACATATTCCATTCAGTGTGTATCACCGCCGTTTAGCAGCCTATTCTGTGTACTCTGCAGAGTTGCAGAATAGTAAGAAATACTGTTAAGTTTTCAAACTCAAATATCAAAGTCACATATTCCATTCAGTGTGTATCACCGCCGTTTAGCAGCCTATTCTGTGTACTCTGAACAGTTGCAGAATAGTAAGAAATACTGTTAAGTTTTCAAACTCAAATATTAAAGTCACATATTCCATTCAGTGTGTTTCACCGCCGTTTAGCAGCCTATTCTGTGTACTCTGCACAGTTGCAGAATAGTAAGAAATACTGTTAAGTTTTCAAACTCAAATATTAAAGTCACATATTCCATTCAGTGTGTGTCACCGCAGTTTAGCAGCCTATTCTGTGTACTCTGAACAGTTGCAGAATAGTAAGAAATACTGTTAAGTTTTCAAACTCAAATATTAAAGTCACATATTCCATTCAGTGTGTATCACCGCCGTTTAGCAGCCTATTCTGTGTACTCTGCAGAGTTGCAGAATAGTAAGAAATACTGTTAAGTTTTCAAACTCAAATATTAAAGTCACATATTCCATTCAGTGTGTATCACCGCCGTTTAGCAGCCTATTCTGTGTACTCTGCACAGTTGCAGAATAGTAAGAAATACTGTTAAGTTTTCAAACTCAAATATTAAAGTCACATATTCCATTCAGTGTGTATCACCGCCGTTTAGCAGCCTATTCTGTGTACTCTGCACAGTTGTAGAATAGTAAGAAATACTGTTAAGTTTTCAAACTCAAATATTAAAGTCACATATTCCATTCAGTGTGTATCACCGCCGTTTAGCAGCCTATTCTGTGTACTCTGCAGAGTTGCAGAATAGTAAGAAATACTGTTAAGTTTTCAAACTCAAATATTAAAGTCACATATTCCATTCAGTGTGTATCACCGCCGTTTAGCAGCCTATTCTGTGTACTCTGCACAGTTGCAGAATAGTAAGAAATACTGTTAAGTTTTCAAACTCAAATATTAAAGTCACATATTCCATTCAGTGTGTATCACCGCCGTTTAGCAGCCTATTCTGTGTACTCTGCACAGTTGCAGAATAGTAAGAAATACTGTTAAGTTTTCAAACTCAAATATTAAAGTCACATATTCCATTCAGTGTGTATCACCGCCGTTTAGCAGCCTATTCTGTGTACTCTGCAGAGTTGCAGAATAGTAAGAAATACTGTTAAGTTTTCAAACTCAAATATTAAAGTCACATATTCCATTCAGTGTGTATCACCGCCGTTTAGCAGCCTATTCTGTGTACTCTGCACAGTTGCAGAATAGTAAGAAATACTGTTAAGTTTTCAAACTCAAATATTAAAGTCACATATTCCATTCAGTGTGTATCACCGCCGTTTAGCAGCCTATTCTGTGTACTCTGCAGAGTTGCAGAATAGTAAGAAATACTGTTAAGTTTTCAAACTCAAATATTAAAGTCACATATTCCATTCAGTGTGTGTCACCGCAGTTTAGCAGCCTATTCTGTGTACTCTGAACAGTTGCAGAATAGTAAGAAATACTGTTAAGTTTTCAAACTCAAATATTAATGTCACATATTCCATTCAGTGTGTATCACCGCCGTTTAGCAGCCTATTCTGTGTACTCTGCAGAGTTGCAGAATAGTAAGAAATACTGTTAAGTTTTCAAACTCAAATATTAAAGTCACATATTCCATTCAGTGTGTATCACCGCCGTTTAGCAGCCTATTCTGTGTACTCTGCAGAGTTGCAGAATAGTAAGAAATACTGTTAAGTTTTCAAACTCAAATATTAAAGTCACATATTCCATTCAGTGTGTGTCACCGCAGTTTAGCAGCCTATTCTGTGTACTCTGAACAGTTGCAGAATAGTAAGAAATACTGTTAAGTTTTCAAACTCAAATATTAAAGTCACATATTCTGTGTAAGATGAAGAAGGCGGGTAAAAAGGGACGGGGAAGTGGACGTGATCCTGAAAGTTCAGGGCGCGGGTCAGGACGCGGAGAAACTGTGCCTGGTGCCAGAGCACAAGAAAGAAAGACATCCACCATACCTAGCTTCATGTGTAATTTTACAGGGCGTCGCAGGACATCACTCTCGAGGTCCGACCACTGCGAACAGGTGGTCGGTTGGATGACAGCTGATACTGCTTCCAGTCGGTTAAGCACCACCCTGTCTTCCACCAAGTCCACTCTCAGTAGCCAAGAGTCTGGTCGAAATAATCCTCACTCTGATCATCCTTCCTCCCACCATACACGGTCTGGTCAAAGAAGTGATCCCACACTGGGATATAGTGAGGAGCTCGTCTCATCACCAATCCTTCATTTGACCCTCTCTCCAAGCACGCTTGCAGAGGAACATGACATCTTGTGCCCTGATTCACAACCTCTAGAGGCTACCCAATCACAAGAAGATGACAGATGTGAACGGCATTTAAGGTCAAAGGAAGTAGTGGATGATGATGATGATGATGAGACACAGTTGCCATTAAATCAACCACTATTTCCGTCTCAAGACCTTGTTGAGGAGAATGTTATACAGTTGTCAATGACTGAGTATGTGGTGGGATCAAGACTTGAGGAGGATGATCAGAGTGAGGAAGTGGAGGAGGACTTGGTGGACGATGAGGTGACTGACCCCACCTGGGAAGGTGTAGAGCCGAGCGATGTCAGCAGTCCTGAGGGTGAGCCATCTGCAGCACCGCAACAGGCTGGAAGAGGCAGTGGTGTGGCTACAGAAAGAAGGCGGACCGCACCAAACCGGCCCGCAAATGTTCCACGGAGCACCCCCTTGCGTAAATCTACCTTGCCAAGGGGTAGGTGTTCCGCGGTATGGCGTTTTTTTAAGGAAAGTGCGGACGACAAAAGAATTGTAGTTTGCAACCTGTGCCACACCAGAATGAGCCGAGGCATGAACACTAGAAACCTCACCACCACCAGCATGATCCGACACATGGCATCCAAGCACCGTAGTAAGTGGGAGGAACGCCTGGATCGCCCATCTGTGTCTGCAGGCCACACCACTGCCTCCTCTTCCCCTGTTTTCGGTGCCGGCCAATCGCCTGTCGAAGGCGCAGGCCCGCATACCTCCCGCCCTGCACCTGTACCATCTGAAGCACCATCAGCGACCACATCCACTTCCCTGTCCCAGCACAGCGTCCAAATGTCGTTACCCCAGGCATTTGAGCGCAAGAGAAAGTACCCAGCCACCCACCCACAGGCCATAGCACTAACCTCACACCTTTCAAAATTACTGGCCATCGAAATGCTGCCATTTAGGCTTGTGGACACTGAGTCCTTCCGCAGCCTGATGGCAGCAGCTGTCCCTCGGTACGCGGTCCCCAGCCGCCACTACTTTTCCCGGTGTGCCATCCCCGCATTACACCACCATGTGTCCCGTAACATCACCCGTGCCCTGACCAACGCAGTTACTGGGAAGGTCCACTTAACGACTGACACATGGACAAGTGCTTGTGGCCAGGGACGCTACATTTCCCTGACGGCACACTGGGTGAATGTCGTGGAGGCTGGGAGCGACTCGGACCCTGGGATGGCACGGGTGCTACCCACGCCGAGGATTGCGGGCCCTACCTCCATCAGGGTTTCCACCAGCACCTACGTTATTGGCTCCTCCTCCTCCGTTTCCACCTCCGAATTCTCTACACGCAGCGCCACTCCCCCATCAGCCAGTAGCTGGAAGCAGTGTAGCACTGCAGTGGGGAAGCGTCAACAGGCCGTGCTGAAGCTGATCTGCCTTGGGGACAAACAGCACACGGCCTCAGAGCTGTTGCAGGGGATTAGTCACCAGACCGAGCAGTGGCTCTCGCCACTCAACCTGCAACCAGGCATGGTTGTGTGTGATAATGGGCGTAACTTGGTGGCGGCTTTGGAGCTCGGCAAGCTCACACACGTACCATGCCTAGCGCATGTATTTAATTTAGTGGTGCAGCGATTTCTAAAAACCTACCCCAATGTGCATGATCTCTTGACCAAGGTGCGCCGCGTGTGTGCACATTTCCGTAAGTCATCAACAGCTTCAGCCGGCCTGTTGAAGCTGCAGCAGCGCTTACAATTGCCAGCTCACCGGCTGCTGTGTGACGTGAGCACGCGCTGGAACTCCACCTTCCACATGTTGGCCCGGCTTTGTGAGCAGCAGAGGGCAGTAGTGGAGTACCAGCTGTTACACGGTCGTCGCCTCTCCGTTCAACTTCCTGTAATCAGAAGTGAGGAGTGGGAATGGATGTCAGACCTCTGCAAGGTTTTACGCAATTTTGAGGAATCGACACAGATGGTGAGCGGCGATAACGCTATTATCAGTGTAACCATCCCACTTCTGTGTCTACTGAAACGCTCGCTGCTCACAATTAAAACCAACGCTTTGCATGTGGAAGAGGTGGAAATGGGGGAGGAAGAGCTTACACAAGGTGATAGCCAGAGCACCCTCACTTCGTCTTCTCAGCGACAATTGGAGGAGGCGGAGGAGGAGGAGGAGGAGGAGGAGTAGGAGGAAGACACGGTTGCCTCCGCTACAGAGGGTAGCCATGGAACTTTAGTTCCATCTCTTCAGCGTGGGTGGGCAGAAGAGGAGGAAGAGGATGAGGAGATTGAGAGTCATCCTCCTGGTGAGGACAGCGAAATCTTGACTGTTGGTACTCTGGCACACATGGCTGACTTTATGTTAGGCTGCCTTTCCCGTGACCCACGCGTTATACGCATTTTAAACAACACGGATTACTGGGTGTTCACCCTTCTGGACCCCCGCTACAAAGAGAATTTCTCATCTCTCATTCCTCCGGTGGAGAGGACAAGCAAAATGGTGCAATACCAGAAGGTTCTTGTCGAAAAATTGCTCCAAAATTTTCCATCTGACAACGCTGGCGGCAGAGTACGTGCTACCTTGGCCAACCGAGAAGGGGAGAAAAGGGGAGCACACAGCAGTTCCGAGAAAGGCAGGGCAACACTCTCCAAGGCGTGGGACACCTTCATGACACCCCGCCAGCACCCTCACCCTGATGCGCAGCCTAGTGTCACAAGGAGGGAAAAGTTTTGGAAGATGGTGAAGGAGTACGTAGCAGACCGTGTCAGCGTCCTCAATGATCCCTCTGTGCCTTACAACTACTGGGTGTCCAAGCTGGACACGTGGTATGAACTGGCACTCTACGCCTTGGAGGTGCTGGCCTGCCCTGCCGCCAGCGTTCTGTCTGAGCGGGTATTTAGTGCTGCTGGTGGCATCATAACAGATAAGCGTATCCGCCTTTCCACCGACAATGCTGATAGGTTGACACTTATAAAAATGAACAAGGCCTGGATTTCCCCTGACTTCTCCACTCCACTGGAGGAAAGCCCCGGGGGAACATAAACTCACTTTATATATGTTATTTACAATGATGGGAATACTCTGTATTCCCATTCACCCCTTCCACCCAAAAAACGGGTATATGGTTGACTCTTAATCTTCTCATCCTCCTCCTCCTCTTCCATATGCCCTGGGATATAATTTTTATATAGGGCCAGCTCACCAGCGGGCCCTGTGATATAATTTTTATATAGGGCCAGCTCACCAGCGGGCCCTGTGATATAATTTTTATATAGGGTCAGCTCACCAGCGGGCCCTGTTTGCCAATTTTTATATAGGTCAGCTCACCAGCGGGCCTTCTCATATAATGTTTTATTGGGTCAGCTCTCTAGCGGGCCCTCTCATATAATGTTTTATAGCGTCAGCTCACTAGCGGGCCTTCGCATATAATGTTTAGGATGGTCAGCTCTGCAGCAGACCCTCACCCATAATGTTTTAGATGGTCAGCTCAGCGCACGTTTCCCTCTTAATCATGGCCTCAGTTCAATAAAATCAAGGAAATTTTTGGGAGAATTTGTCTCTGTGCACGTTTCCCTCTTAATCATGGCCTCAGTTCTGAAAATCAAGGAAATTTTTGGGAGAATTTGCCTCTGTGCACGTTTCCCTCTTAATCATGGCCTCAGTTCTGAAAATCAAGGAAATTTTTGGGAGAATTTGCCTCTGCGCACGTTTCCCTCTTAATCATGGCCTCAGTTCTGAAAATCAAGGAAATTTTTGGGAGAATTTGCCTCTGTGCACGTTTCCCTCTTAATCATGGCCTCAGTTCTGAAAATCAAGGAAATTTTTGGGAGAATTTGCCTCTGTGCACGTTTCCCTCTTAATCATGGCCTCAGTTCTGAAAATCAAGGAAATTTTTGGGAGAATTTGCCTCTGCGCACGTTTCCCTCTTAATCATGGCCTCAGTTCTGAAAATCAAGGAAATTTTTGGGAGAATTTGCCTCTGCGCACGTTTCCCTCTTAATCATGGCCTCACTTCCGAAAATCAAGGAAATTTTTGGGATAATTTGCAGATGATATACAAGTAAATATACAGCAAATATTGTTTGGTAACAATTTTTCGCCTAAAGTCGTTTTTATTTTCCTTTTTGTGCGTTTTACGGTCAGTCTGTAAAAATGGCGTACTACGGGCGAAAGATCGTTCCCAGCAGCGATGTTGGAGTCCAAGATGCATCCAGACATCCTCCCTATGCTGTCCCTGAACCATTTCTGTAGTGTTTCCATCTTTTTCTGCCCTTTTCCTATGGACCAGGCACCCTCCCCTCATCAGAGCAGGGGGTGCCTGGTGTAATGCTCGAGTCCTCCCATTGACTTCAATGGGGCTCGGGTGCTCGGCCGAGCACTCGAGCCTCAGGGGGTGCTCGGTCAGAGCACCCGAACACCCGAGCATTGGGGTGCTCGCTCATCACTAATCTGTATGTATGTGATTGCCATCCTACGTTATCAATTTATTATTTCAATAAAATTGATTTTTACCTAAAACTTGTGTCTGAGAGTCATAATAAACTGTGACAGTTATACTGCGTATTAGTAGGCAAAACCTGAAGTGCTGATAAAGACTAACATATTATATTCCTGCTGTTAAATAATTCTCATGCCTCTTGGATATGAGGCAAAGGTTGAACTTGTGGACTTGTGTTTTTCAACCTAATTTTACCATGTTACTATGTTATAGTAGGGGAATTTAACTATACCTCAGTTGTCTGTAACATGTCACACTGAGAAACAACTACAATGTTTTGGTAAATATTGTCATACTTGGAAATGCTATCCATCTACAGTTCTTTATAAATAAGGAACTCATTATAAACACAGAACACGCTTAAACATATACAAATTGTGCTGAGAGCCCAGCTCACAAGAGTTTACAATCTAAATGGAGAAGAGGAACAATTACAACACCAGACATATTCAGATGGGTGTCACGGTTAGTAAGAACGAGAACTGGACCAGTACTGTAGGTAACATAATCTTTATTAAGATACACAACGTACAGAATGATACAGCAACAGCAAGTAAACCAAACAATATAGACAACATATATCTGGGGTTACCTGGTATTTGCCATGCAGAGGGGATTTGCCCATAATTTTGAAACTGGACCGTCATTTTGGGCGATTACTCTAATATGTATGCTGGAATTTCTCCTCTATAATGGCACTAGACTAGCTGTAAAACAGGCAACTTGTTTTTGTTCATGCTCAGAGCCTCACACTTCCTTTGGCTTCTTTATGAGTATTTCAAATGGATATGTGAACAGCATTAACACTAGGAATTTGCAAAAAGTCCAATTTCTTTTCTCTGGAATTTTCACAGTTCTTGTTTATTGGCTACTCCTAATGAATTTCCTGTGAAAACATGGCCATATCCACCTATGTTTTCTATGGCCATGAGAATTCCCACTTTAATATATAAAACGTGAAACTTCCTGCTCTGCTGTATAGTTTTAGTAGGTAGTCAGAATGGTAAAACTAGAGGGAGGGAGATAATTAATATACAGAAGTGGGCATAGTTACCAGTGGTGTTGCTGATGTTCCTTTCTGCATTTTGTTCAAAGTGAATTAGATGGGTTGATGGGCTGCTGCTGCTCAAATGGAGAGATCCACACTTGAAAGAAACAGCACAAGCAGAAGTAGTGGAAACCCAGCACCAGCATATAGTATTGCTGCCATCACATCCTCATGGACCTGAGGTATGTTTTCAAAAGGGTAACCTTTGATTTTTGCCAGGTGACTGTGTGTAGTAGCAGCACAGAACCATGTCTGCCTGAGCCAGCTGTCTGTACTGCCTAGAAAAGAGGAAACACATGTTGGTGGTGGTGATGCTGAAGATGCCGTGGGTGGTGATGATAATGATGATAATGAAATCAGCTTTCTTGTTTCAAACAAATTATGAGTGGGAGGGAGATCTTCAGATTGGAAATGGCATCAGTACCAGTAATGACATTATAGTGTTTGCCAATTTAGTTCCTGCTGAGTCATGTGTGCATTAAATGTCACAGGATCAGGCTCCAATGTTCACCATGCGTATAGGTAGTAGTAGTGGTGGTGGGAGTGGGACTAAGATCATCATTGCTACAGACTGTGGTGGCAGAACCATCTCCACTGGTGATATGGGGCAGGTGATGGTTTGCACTAGTCCTAATCCTGATACAGCAGTAGCACTGCAACAAGCCACCAAAACTTACAATGCATCCTTAGTGAAAGTTCCAGTTCTCATCCTCCTCCACTTCCACTAAAATCATGTGTCTTAGAATATTTTTCCTTTGGAGCGTCAACAACTACAATATGCACAATGTGTGAAAAGGTTGTAGAAAGGGGGAAGAGGGATCAAATCTTGGCATGTCTGCTCTAATTAAGCACATCTAACATAACCATCATGAGGTGTATGTTGACAATGGTAAACTGTCCCCCAAGAAGTCAGGGGTTGTCACTGTGCCCTTTGTCCAGCCCCAGTAACGATAGTGACTACTTGTCACAAAATTCCACACTGAAATTCACATTTAGGCAACCCCTCACCAGCCCAGAACAACATCATCATCTTTCTTGTCTTCTACTAGGGTTCAGGGCTAGGTTAATAGTAATATCCCGAGTTTCATCCCAGACAAATACTCTGCAGCTTTGACACTATGGTAAGATGTATCTACACACTGCACATGTTGTGGGCTAAGACCACACATGGCAATGTGGTGGAGACTAATAGTATGCAGAGTATACATGAACATCTACAGACTGTTCATAATGTAGAATACGCACAACTTATTACATGGAGGGTCATTTTTTTTATTAATTGATTAGTACTGAGACATGACCCATGAGAAGTCAGTCACCCACCTCCACTATCACTCTAGTTAATTACTGTTGTCAGTACACCAACCCACCACCATGATCAAAAATTTTTCATGGCTTACCTTGCCGTAGGACTGGCCTAAGTGCTAACAATTTTTAGGACATTTCTTGCTGTACGCTTCATCCTGCTAACAGTTTTTTCAAGGCATACTTTGCCATAGACCTGCTAAACAAATTTCACAGTTTACCTTACTGTACACCTGATATTACATTTTTTCAAGGATCACACTGTATAAGCAGGGTATGCCAACAAAACTATTTTTTAAAAGGCTCCCGAGATGTTCATGCTCCCTATCTCCACCATGCTTTTCATAGATCCCCTCAGAACAAGCCTGGAGGTCTGTCCTTAAGGGAGGGGGCGCTGTCATGACCGTTCCTTCTGACCACTTCCTGTCTACCTGTCTTCCAGAGACACCTCCATTTTATTTAGTTCATGGGGCTATTTAACACCTATCCCCTGCCTTACATGTTGCCTGTTCTACGAGTCCAGTACTGCTTAGTATCCAGAGCTGCTTTCTTATTCTCCATATTGACTGCTGCTTGTTCTTAGCCTGCCCTATCTCTGGTTGTGAATTTGAATTTGATACTTTTGCCCATTTTCTACTTTTCTGTTGTCACTCCGACATGATCTTGACTTTCCTTCCTGCCTAGTGATATGGTACCCATTCCTGGTTGCTGTCTCCTTCTGACCAGTGGGCTTTCCATGTATATCTTCTTCCATCTGCTGATTTTGGTGTAGACACCCATCTGGTTGCTGCCTGTTATGATCCTCCAGCTCCCCTGTGACTGTTCCTTCTGCCTTTCGATTCCAAGCTGCTGAGCAGGCTTACATTGTCATCATTTCCCTAGTCTAGCCTGTCCTTTGTGTTCCAGCACAAGCTACAATGCAGTCTGCCCATCTGTTGCTAGCAATCTGATCTTCTTCCTGTTGCTGTTCTGCTCTTCAAGGAGATCTTACCGATTTCTACTTAAAGTGATGCTGTACCTAATATTTTTTGCAGAGATTTTTATCTTCCTATGTCCTCCATGTCTGGTATCCTACCACCTGTTCCAGCTGGTCTGCATTATGGGTCCTTTTCCTACTCCTCCAACTCCTCTGGTAACAACCTTTGAACTTGTACTCAGGTGTGTTCACCCTGGTCTGCCCCCAGCTCAACTGGGGTCAGTACATTTACTTTTGGCTCAAGCCAGAGCAAGAATACACTTGAAGCTGGCAAAAGTCTCTATCTACGCACCCCCAGACTTCGGTCCACAGTTACATAAAGGTTGTCATTCAGTCATTACAATGATGAAATAATAACATGGACGTAGAAAGCTCTTCCACTACCCCCTCCAAAATAAAGACTAATATATTGTTGAAGTAGTCTGACTCAAAATACACTATTATTCTTGAAAGTGTAAATTTAAAATTGTATTAATAGAAGATTACATTAAGAGATGAAATTAAATTATAACAAACAATCAACAACACAAAGATAATCCTAAATAATAATTTGCTACAAAGTTTGTAACGACGCAGTCATGCGCAGTAGAGACTGCCTGTGACAAGGCTGATACAGAGCTGGGCACTCCGAATTCAGACCGTCCAGCCCTGTATCAGCCATGGCATGGGCAGCCTCTACTGGGCATGACTGCACCACGACCGCCTGCGAATGTGGCCCGTGTACACGGGCTCTTCTACTAGTTAAATAATGAAAGGTTAACAATTAAAATGTTTTATTGATTTAAAGGGTTTTTTTCAACTCTCCTTTCTCCCTTCACACCCACAATCCACAAACCCAACCTATTCAGAAAACAAGTGGCTACCGCAATAATACTTAATTCAATTTCATCTCACTTTCTTTGCCTGTCTGCCTGCTCTAGCTAATGTTAAATTTTCATGAGCTTTCTTTCTCGCTCTCTCTTTTTTCTCCCTTTCTTCCAAGCACAGACTGAACATGTGGTAAACTGACACCTTTTAAAATGACGAGTGAGCACAGCGGGAACATATGAAAACTCTTCTCATGAGGGGAAATTACGTTATCATGATTGATTTCAATTCAATGCAAAAAAAAAAAAGAAAATTGGTTTTTAGATGGAAATTCCCACGGAAGGTGGGAACTGCATTTTTCTCATATTTTGCTGTTGTGGCAAAAAATGTTGCCTATCCCTTTTATCCAGGTTTCGATTGGGAATTCCTTCTCTATATCTTGTTTCCAAGCAAGTAATTGTTTTTTTATGTTGATAGGGAAGTCATGAATGTCTAAATGTGTTGTAGAAAGAAAGCCAGGAGTGTGGTATGATTTTTAAGCTTAGATGTTCAATCTAAGTTAAATCCAGTAATTATTCATTTTGTATGCAGGACTGAAAAAGTGTCACTGTATAATTTGGGCTAAACCTGCAAATAAATAGTAAAATTTGAGATGGGAACCCAGATGCCCTTGGAAATTTGACATGTAAGCACTTGAGTGGAAACTCTAGGTATCTTTTCTGTTCAGATAGGTTTTGTAATTCAGATTCTAGTGTATTGGCAGAAGTCAAAGGAAAATTTGTGGGCAGAACTCTAACCTAGCACAATATTCTGGGAAGTAAGTTTATCTTAACTGATGTGATCTGTCCAACCCAGGACATATGAAAGGAACTCTACCTCGAGAGGTCCATTGTTATGGATTGGATTAGAGAAGTGTAGTTGGAGGATTAGAGAGAATTTGCCTTTGGTAGTCAATTGAATTGCTAATTATGCAGTCTGGGAGTAAGCCAAGAGAAGTTTAAGTTAAGTTATAAAATTATTTCATGTGGAGAGGCAGACATGGGTTCAGGTATTTAGACCTATGTTGTTTATTTTGAAGCTGGATACGTTCTGATATGTACCAAGATTGGTCATAATATAAATCAGTGGTTTGCAAACTGTCATATTGTATGTAAACTGCAAAACAGAGAATGATTGAAGTCTGTGTTGTCTATTGAAATATCTATAATGTCTGGTATTTTCTTGATGTTGGCCACTGAGGCTTCCAGGCTAAGGATAAGTAGACAGTAGGTAACCCTGTTGAGTGGCTCCCACAATGAAGAACAGGGCTGAGGTAATGCAGTAAACTGGACAACCTGAAATCAAAGGTAAGGGAAGTAATTAACACATTATTTAAGAGGTGGTTTTATAACTAAACATTCAAAGGGGATAAAACAGGATTAGAACATGCTGAGAGGAAGGATCTCTCTTATCTATGGATAATTGAAATAAACCTAGTAAGATCCCATTCCTCGCATTCCTCTTAATCTAAGAGATTTAAAGGGCATTATACATGGGAATTGGCAGATCCAATAAAACAGCACACATTTTGGTATCTCTTTAATGACCCACACACACACACACTCACACACAGACACACACACACACCTATGTTTGCCTACAAATAACTCAGTAATGTAGATGTACACATTGCAATGGTATCATTAAGTGCCCTTTCTGCATCCATTCCAGGTCTGGTAAATTCATTAAGATCATGGATTACCACGTATGTTTGAGCATATGCAGTGCATTTTATAAAATCTACCTATGCATTGGGGAATCATGGGATAGACCACCAAAAAAGGATATAAATGGGCAACACATAACATACATTATGAATTAGGAACATGATTCCTCCATAGTTGCAAAACTAAGGGTCATGATCCTTCACTATTAATATATCAGGTCCCTGAGCATTTTAAACTTCCTGAGAAACAATTTAGAATATATATCAATTGTACCTTCTAGGCACAGTTTCTTCATATGGTTTAAGGCATTAGTAAACTTATTTATGGGGAAAATATCCTATATAATAATTCCCTAAAACGTGTGTAATGCTGCGACATGCGCAGTAGACACTGCTGCACGTGCTGCAGTCATGCGCAGTAGAGACTGCCCGCGCCACGGCTGATACAGAGCTGGGTGCTCCGAAGGAGCATCCAGCTCTGTATCAGCCATGGCGCGGGCAGTCTCTACTGCACGTGACTGCCCTGCAACCGGGTGGCAGTGGCACTGTGGCCCGTGTAACGGGCTGTTCAACTAGTATAGATAATAAGACCCTTCATGTTAGGTAAAACACAGGTGCACCAAATATGGACAAACTATTCAATAAAATTATTATGATATAAAGGTCGATATTAACCCCACATCTGATACCAAACAAGGGAAAGGAGTCATCCCGATGCCCTTGAAGTCCAAAAAAATGTATAATACCTACATATGTGTAAGTGAATATTTGTTAATGCCTGTACAGAGAAAAAAGGAGAAGAAAAAACAATATTAACAGAGTCCACTAACTAGATTATGCACGAGGAGGGAGAAGACACCCAAAAAGGCAGCAAGCTCCTATCTATGATGCCCTACCGGCATCCCAGACTAACTGCGGCCCTGAATATCACTTCCGGAGGGTTTGTAATCTCCTAAAACCCTTGTGCATTAAATGGGTTGACTCATAATCGGGACTAACCGGGAGATGTCTTCAAGGACATTCCCTACAAGTCCAGATACTGATGGAGAATATCACAGTCTTAAAATCAAATTAACTGCAACCTCTATTTGTAATTTTCAATAGCTGGTACTATCAAATCATCTGACATTGCATATTAAAACACCGACACCCGTTTCACCCAGCGGTTTTATCAAGGCTGTAAGCGGGACTATCCCATTCTAAGTTTATATACCTTCCGGTATCTCAATAACCACTCCCCATTAATTTTAGATTCGGGAATAAGAATTCAAACTATCCTATCCTATCATCTGATGTTTGTATAGTTTTCTCTTCCCTTTTCACATGATAAATTAAGCACTATTCAATAATGGAAAGCTCAGGTCTCTCACCAATTCTAACTATGAACGTGCCCTATCGCTTACACATTCTATGTAGAAAATAGTTCCTGATTGCCTTAGAAAATGTTATTCCATAACAGGATTTCCTATCCAATTTTATTCGCAAAAATCCAAGTACTAGTAATCCTAAAGCATCATTATTCATCTATCTTGCCTCATAAAAAGCTATTCTCATTCTGAATTCCGAGTTTAACCCTTTCTGGGTCCATATAACATATACTTTGAAGCATCTATTAACAAATTGGATTAAAACCGTAAAAGAGAATACCAAAAGGTTAATATATTCCTACTCATAACATTGCTGTTGTATTAACCCATAATAAATGTTTCTCAGTGAAATAAATCCTATATGGGAAAGTACATCACAGTGATCTTCTGCACTTCCCCTGGGCATTCCCTTCCATCATACTCAGAAATGAGTCTCATTATGTCATGACCACAATATTCAAATAGGCAAAACTTACTGTGATAATTTAGATCACATATTGCCACACAATGGTGGTAACATTTTTATTTTTTAGGTAACACATATTGGATGCACTTTACGGATATATTTGATATCCTGTTTTGAGTTCATGTCTGTACTTTAGAGACTGGAAGGATTAGAATCTCTGTATGCATTGATTTAACTTTACAAATGCATCAAGGGTTTAGGAGATTTTAAAATCCTCCTGCAGTGATACTTAAGATTGGAGACAGCTTCGTCGGGTATGATGGCATCATAGGGAGAAGGTTCCTGCCAGATGTATTTTCTCCGTCCTTGTGCATATTTAGTAGGAATCATTTTTCCCCAAGCTAATTTTTGTACTATACAAATAAGAATAACTGAGTTGCTAGTAATTAGTATAATATGGTAAAGGAAGGACCATTCTGGTTAGTTTGTGAACATATCTAGTTATTAGTAAAGAAAATGATCAAGACATTTAATAGATAGTCCAGTAAGTAAACCATTTGGTATTGAGTTAGAGGTTGACTCATAGAAGACTAGAGGATTAGCGGTTATTTAACCAATTAGGTCCCAGGAGCAGGACCGGATTTACATCTCAGGCGCTCCTAGGCACAACAACCTCTGGTGCCCCTAGCCCTGCCTTTGCCCCACCCCTAACCACACCTCCCACTTAGCCACACCCATCAATTAACCACACCCATTTCCCCCAGAGTTAGAGGGAAAAATTATATATAGAATATATAATATATAGACTATATCCAAGATAGATTAGTCCCTCTTTCTCTCCACTCTTTTTTTTGTATTTATATATAAGACATGCGGTGACAAAAAGACTAATAACTAAATATACATATAAAAACATTAAAGGGACTCACTACAAGTTTCTCTTACACACATACCAGCCTGATGATGCTGCACTTGTGGCTGTTGGGGAGGCTACTGCGTGCCACTGCCACTCCTGCCACCCGTCCGGAAACAACTGGCCAGCCTGCTGTCTGTAGTGCTCCAAGCCTCCAAACCCGCCTCTGATCTGACCCACAACTGCTGTACCAAGCGGCAGCGCTCGCTCACTCACTCAGCTGACAGTCACAGGCTCTGCCAAATATGGGGTATAGGCCGTTTACTGGAGCTTTTATTTTTGACTCAGAGTAGCTTGCTCTGCTCCCAATAGGTCACAAGATGTCCCGAGGTGACCAATGAGAACAGAGAGCCTCTACCTCTGTTCTCATTGGTCACCTCGGACATCTTGTGA
This sequence comes from Rhinophrynus dorsalis, assembly GCA_037306005.1. Taxonomy (NCBI): domain Eukaryota; kingdom Metazoa; phylum Chordata; class Amphibia; order Anura; family Rhinophrynidae; genus Rhinophrynus; species Rhinophrynus dorsalis. Next base: position 347,873,323 of record CM074724.1, on the reverse strand, counting down.
CGGCAGACACAGATGCAGTACTGGGTCATGTAGGGCGGCCCCAGAGGCACAGACTACTAGTCGAGAAGAAGGTAACAGTGCCTGCTTCCTCGTTATTCACCCAGAATTGTGGGTGTGACAATGGCATTGCAAGGCGCCCCTGAAAATCGGGCACACTTGGCAAATGCCTTGCCTGCCTAATCAGAAATCCGGGCCTGCCCAGGAGGAATCACAGGGATTTTTTATTTGTGTGTGTTATTAGAGTTGTTTTAATTTAATGAATAAAAATATAAGTTTTAAAATACATTTACCAACGATTACATATTGACCAAGAGGGCTTTATTTTTATGTTATCATTTGCTCCACTAATATCTACTTTTTTCTGAGAATATTGAGAATTTGTTTCTTGGTATCCTCTTTCTCTTTTTTGTGTCTAGTGTACTTATTTGTAGATATGGGTGCATGGCTGTGAGACCTACATAAGTCATGAATTACACGACCTAGATAACAGAAATATTTGGTCTGTGCTGTATTTCTGTTTTTTATTTTGTAAGAGACTGGTACTTTGCCTATGCATAGGTCATACGACTGTACCATTAATTTAATACCAGGTGCTATACCTCCTAAGGGGTATACTTACCCTCTGTCTGTGGAGGAGAACCAAGCTATGGAGTATGTGGCCAATGCTCTGTCCAGAGGAATCATCCAGAAGTCTTCCTCACATACTGGTGCAGGATTCTTTTTTGTTAAAAAAGGATGGGGAGTTGAGACCCTGCATTGACTATAGAGGTCTGAATAAGCTTATGGTCAAGAATGCTTACCCCATACCTTTGATCACCGAATTGTTCGACTGTATTAAGGGTTCTTCGGTTTTCACCAAATTTCATCTAAGGGCGGCCTATAACTTGGTACGAATCACAATGGGAGGCGAGAGGAAAACTGCGTTCAATACACGCAGTGGTTACTATGAATACTTGGTTATGCCATTCGGCTTGTGTAATTCTTCCGGCAGTATACTAAGAATTTATTAACAATGTATTGAGAGATTTGATACAGAGTTGTGTAGTAGTTTATTTGGACGATATTTTAATTCAGTCCCCAAATCTTGTAGCACATCGGAAGGATGTTGCAACAGTACTACGGCTTCTGAGCGAGAATAAGCTGTTCTGTAAATTGGAGAAATGTGAATTCCACAAGACTCAGGTGACATTTCTGGGTTATGTAATCTCCTCAGACGGTATAGCTATGGACCCCCAAAAACTCTTGGCTGTTCTGCAATGGCCCAGGCCAGTGGGTTTAAAAGCCATACAGAGATTCTTGGGGTTTGCTAATTATTACAGGAGATTCATCTGGAATTTCTCCACAGTGGTAAAGCCTCTAACTGACATGACACACAAAGGGGCTAACCCATCTGTATGGTCCCCCAGTGTGATCCAGGCTTTTGAGGATTTGAAGTCTGCCTTTGCTAAGGCTCTGATATTGTCACATCCCAACCCCACCCTGCCCTTTACTCTGGAGGTGGATGCATCTGAATCAGGAGTGGTAGCCCTCCTGTCCCAGACTTCTGGCCCTGGTAAATCTAAGAAATTGTCTAAAGCTCAGCATGTGTATGACATAGGTGACTGTGACTTCCTGGCTATTATTCTCGCTCTCTGTGAGTGGTGTAACCTACTTGAGGGGACAAGTTCCCCAGCCTGATCTTGACAGATCATAAGAATCTGACATATCTGTCCGAGGCCAAAAGACTGTCTCCACGACAGGCCAAGTTGGCATTATTCCTGTCCAGATTTAATTCTGTGGTCTCTTATCTTCCTGGCTCCAAGAATGTCAGAGCAGATGCCCTGTCCTGGCAGTTCGGGTCTGACCATGAGGCTGTAAGCACACCTGTGCCTATCATTCCTAACGATCGTATTCTGGCTACTATACGCACCAGCATCACATATCCTCTGGGTGAGGAGATTTTGGCCTCTTAAGCCACTGCTCCTGCTGACAAACTCAGTGGTAAATGTTTAGTACCTGAGACTCTTCGCACCAGATTGTTGGAGACGTATCATTCATCTAAGGCTGCTTGTCATATTGGTCATGACCAATTGATCTGGTCAGTCTCCCAGTTGTTTTGGTGGCCCAGTCTTAGGGCAGGTTGCTCGGCCTTTGTGGCTGCATGCTCCATTTGTGCTCGTGTCAAGACCCCGAGACATCTTCCTGTGGGTCTACTTCAAACTGTTCCCAATGGCAAACATCCTTGGTCTCACGTTTCCATAGACTTTATGGTAGAACTGCCGTATCCAAAAGTTACACGGTCATTCTTATGATAGTTGACCGATTTTCGAAAATGGCTCACTTTGTCCCACTCCGGGCATTCCCTTCCTCCAGGGAATTGGCCGAAGTGTTTGCTAGAGAGGTGTTTCAACAGCACAGAGTGCCCAAGGTGTTATAGTTAATTGCAGATTTAATTAATTGAGATACTTGGCTTCCGATGATTATTATTATTCTTTATTTATATAGCGCCAACTAATTCTGCAGCGTTTTACATTTAGGAATAGGAATACAGATGTATTAAATAGTGCAATCAACTGTGGAGAACATAAGGATCAGAGGGCCCTGCTCCTGAGAGCTTACATTCTAGAGGAAGGTAGGTTTGACACAGAAGGAGTAAGTGCTATTGGGTGTAAGTGCCTCCTGCCACATGAACTGCCAGTCAGTGGGTGGGAGTGAGAAGTGCTGTTGATTTCAGTGTGTATGGGACAGCCCCTGATAGATCTGACCACCGCCCATACAATTCCCACGGGAGTGCACATACACAGCTGGACACACAGCGTTCCAGATGAGACTCAAAAAAAAAAAAAAAACCTTACACCACCTAGAAATTTATACCCTCTATCACAGCCTAATCACGTCCTGACCAGGATGCTTTAACCTATCAGGTTTCACAGTTAGAGTCAACAACCTATGTCACAATTACATACCTAGCTCATGCTCTGTGGCTGAGAGGGTTAATGTAAACACCTATGTCACAACCTCGTGTTCTGCAGTCTGCACAATCAGCACTTCTTGTTATAACTACATGGCCTTGAAGCTGTTACAGTATGTAACACAATGAAGGCAGAAGCTTATAATAAACCTATTATTCACAGAAGACTTGTAAGAAACACATTAACCCCTTATTAAGAAACACAAGAACCCCTTATCCCCTGATTAACAATTTCTTACTTGGGATGGGACCATATTTTATACAACCCCATACAGAAAACTGAAGAAAGAAGATGACCGCGACCCAGCTGGACATCACGATTACTGGTAAGTTTTTATTTGTCAGAACATGTGTTAACTGTTTGTAGAGTAACCCTATGAGTTAAAGTGGGGTATGTAACGCCGTATAATGCGTTACATGCCCCACTGGCACTCATAGGGTTAATCCTATTTTATTTTTCAACCAATCAAAAGTATGCTTTGGAAAACAGTTTTCCAGCACGTACCGGTGGTTTTCACCGCGTGTTAGGGACTCTGTGCCTGCCTTTTTATGGAGCAGGTTTTTTCCCATGAAAAGTGCTTTCCTTAACATGCGATGAAACCACAGTATGGAATAGGATAGCAAAGTCTCCTTTCTTATGTTCTGTCCAATGGGTGTACATTTTGCACCCATTGGACATTTTTGCTCAGCGGTGGTTGTTGACAGCACAGCTAATAGACCTGCAAACTGAGACTCTTCTGTGCGTATTGTGTCGAGGTTGACGCTGTCAACCTGAGTTTGACTCTTTTGACCCTCTAGTCAAGTTTGACACGCTTGACCACTTAATAGCAGTCTGTACACTCTTTTTGGGAGGACCACACTGTGCAAAGCTTTACCCAATCAGGTTACATTGGGTGCACCTAGTGTGATCAAATAAGAGCCTTCATTCCCCCTTTGGCACTCAAACCATTAATACCCCCCCAAGCTAACACTATCCCTTGGCCCATTCTCCACAGCATTAACAATAAACACTTACCTTGAAGTCGGAGGTCCAGCAGGGCCTTCTTCGCTATGGACTTTCTTTGTCTTCCACTTTAATTCTTCTTTAAGTCTTCTTTCTTCTTCTTCTATAAGTCTTCTTTCTTCTATATATTTCTTTGAAGTCTATAAAAAATATAGAAAATGTTATCACATCATTAACTCTTTCCATCACTGCCACCTCAAGAGAGAGTAAAAAATTACCCCCATTGCAGTATCTCCTAGGGCCATTGCCCAAGCCAAAGTAAGGGAAATCTGAACAGAGACTGGCATTTATATGGTCAGTCTCTGTTCAAATTTGTTCCTACAGTCCCATTGGCTGGGATGTGGGGTTATACAGGACACTGAATGTGCCCTGAGGTAACCACACCTCCCAGCCAATCAGCTTCTAGCTGAAGGGGTCATGAATGCATGTTTTGTCATCCCTTCCACTAGCCAATCATTGAATAGCTAGAGGGATAAAAAAGGTGCATTTGTAACCCCTCCAGCTAGAAGCTGATTGTCTGGAAGGTGTGGTTACAGCAGGGCACTTTCCATGCCCTGCATAACCCCACATCCCAGCAAGTGGGGCCATGGGAACAAATCTGAACTGCATATAAAAGCCAGTCAGGAACGACTAAACAAACTTGATTTATTTACTCTAGAGAAAAAGACGACTAAGAGGAGACCTTATCACATTGTACAAGTATATGTGAGGTCAATACAAGGATCTCTGCGGTGAACTATTCATTCCAAGACCTGATCAGGTGACCAGGGGACACCCCTTGATATTAGAGGAAAGGAGGTTTAAACTTCAGCAGAGGAAGGGTTTTTTTACAGTAAGGTCTGTTAAATTGTGGAATTCATTGCCCAGGGAGGTAGTTATGGCAGATACAATGGATATATTTAAGAGAAGATTAGATACATTTCTTTTAAAAGGGAACATACAGAGTTATACTGTTTATCAGTAGGCTGATCAGGAAGGTCTGATAAAGACTAATTTAACTGGTAGCAGGAAAGCTATAAAATTCTCAGTTCTGAAGTATGAGGTGAAGGTTGAACTTGATGGACGTGTGTCTTTTTTCAACCTAATTTACTGTTACTATGTTACTGTTTAGATTTCCCTAACTTTGGCTCGAGAAGGTACTGCAACAGGAGTGAGTTTTTTTTTTATTTCTGGCGGAGGTGATGGCAAGAGTTAATAAGGGGGATTAAATTTTATTTATTTATTTTTATAGACTTCAAAGAAATATACAGAAGAAGAAATAAGACTTACATAAGAACTAAAGAGGAAGACCAGGGTGCAGAAGAGCTGAGCCTCTAACCTCAAGCTAAGTGTTACTGCTGTGGGGAATGGGTCATGAAGCTGTGTTAGGGCAAGTATTTTTTTAACTTTATTGTTAAAGGGATAGTAATACTTCGTTTTATCTTTATTTTATTTTGTAGGCATTAAAAAAACATGAAGAACAATATAAGTCTTATCTCTCAAACCTTTATGGTTTATGAGATATTCACAAGCAAAGTTCCCCCTCCCGCCCCTTTTACCTAGTGTAAGCCATCTCTTCTCAGATGTGGAATACAGTCCATAGACCAGACAGATAACAGCAGGGGACAATCTTCTTCCTATGAAAACAATGAAATCCCTGCCCCCCTTGACAAGTTTTTCAGCTTTTTCCCTTATCTTAATTGAAGATTGTCCCACTCTGCAGTCTACCTGGGTACCTCCTTTCTGATCTGGCTGAACAGTGTTACATCAGTAAAAGGGGCAGGAGGAGGATACTTTATCATTGAATTACTCTTGAACTACAACTCTGACAGTATTGAAATAACACTCTCCAAAGTCCAAATACTATGATGATTAATTAGAGCTGCTTTTATTATGAAACATTGCTATCCCTTTAATGTTAGGTATAGTACAAGGCCAGGGGGGTACTTTTAGGGTTAGTGTTTATGAGGGCGGGCAGAAGGTAACTGTGTTATTAGCTCACGCTTGATGCTTGACACTATGTCCAACATCGAGTGTTAGTTTCCTTTGATGTTCCCATTATTCAAGCTATTTCGCTTACGTTATAGGAACAAAAAGCTTCAACAAACATTGGGCTGCAAGTCAAGTTTTACTTGTGGATGATGTTGGTCAGCAATTGAATTCCAAAGGTAAAAGTATGTGTGTGCCAGCCGTAACTCATTTTGGCCCTAAAGAATGTTTAACCGGCTCTAATTGAATCGAACCCCCCATATGTGCTGTTACATTAGAAAAGCAGGTTAGTTTATATTAGTTGGTTGTTGCCTTTATATAGGGGGTGAGAAAGAACTGAATTATGTAATTGTGAATTGGTGAGATTTGCTTTGGAATAAATATTCGTTAATTGATTGTGTGTTTATACCCATAACTGACAGTGATACTATATAAATCTGGTGAAATACCGCAGCAGGTGGAAGGGAAGCAGAGTGGAAAGCTATTGGCTGGCATGCCAGCCAGGACTGGATCATTTGCATACAAATAAATAAAGTAAATGTCTCATAAACTGTTGCTTTAACCCCTTAAGGACCAAGGGCATACATATACGTCATGGGGAAAACATGCCTTAATAACCCATGATGTATATGTACGTCCTGGAATTCAGGGGTCCCTGTGCAGTGCACATCATTCGGGATCCTCTGATTCCATTAATGAAAAAACAAAAAAATGCTCTGGCCGAGCGACTGGTCCTTAAGGGGTTAAATAAAAAAATGTGTATCATAAACATAAGTAATGTGCAATGTTATGCACAAGTCATTTAAGATGTTATAAATTGTTAGAACAGACCCATTTAAACTAAGGGAAGTTTTTACTGGTGAGGTTGGTTTTATCGAGAATTAGTCGAGTTCTTCCATCAATGTCAAGGACAGGTCGCCTCATTCAGTTAACAATTTCATTTATACATTTAGTATTTTTGCATATGTCACTGTTTCATATACACCAAATGCATAGCTCTGCAAATTGTTATTTGTGTATTAATTAAAAGTGTTAAGGAATGATGTATTCTTTATTTGTGTCATCATGGTTTAATTATGTGCCATGGTAATAGGAACAGAATTTCCCAGTGGCTTCTTCTTCCACTTTAAATATTTCAGCAGTGCACCAGCAATCCTCCATTAGATAGTAGGGGCAGGATGTGCTCATTATTGTATTACCATTTTAGTCTTAGAATGTCGCATTGATTGGATTTAACAGTTAGAGAAAGGTAACCACTAGTTTGATTTTACTATAGGTCTTCTCTTCAATCCAAACCATCATATAATATAGCAATGCAAAATATCTATTTTTCCCAAAGCAAGAAACAATGATTATTAAGCAGTTCGCAAGTCATTTTCAGGTAAGTATACTTTTTTCTTTCAGAGGAAAGAAAGTGAATGAAAATGCTTCTCTTACCTTTGTGTGCCAGAAAGGTATGCAACGCATTGCTGATTAATGCACTGCATAGCTCTCTGGCTCACAAAGGGTTAATATTATATTGGATTTCATGAATAAGAGGTGCACTGATTTAAAATAGAGAATATAATAAAGTGGTTAGGTATCTCTTTTAACCCTTTGATTGTTAAAGAGGTATCCAGTGTATTATGCCACAATGTTGAGTATCTGTCTGGTACTTAAAGGGGTTAATGCAGGAGGCTACCCTGCAGTGTGCATTTTTCTTAGGAGTCCTACATTAAAGGGGAGGCCTGATGATACAAAAACAAAACAGTTCAGTGAGGCTGATGAAAGCACCCCAGGAGGGGATGTCAAATCAAAAATCCCATCTGGGGTATTAACAGTATGAGTGCTAGAGAGATCTCCAAAGCATTGTGTAGCGGACCTCTCTGGCAATCAAAGGGTTAAGGGATTTAAAACAAGGGGTATGTAGGGTGGCCACATATCCCTTTAAATCAGGGATACTTATAAAAACATACACTGCAGGCTTCCACTGATCCCTGTGCAGTCCTGAGGAACTAAATGTTTATAAGATTCCCAGATTTAAAGGGATAGCTGGTCACCTTAGGGGTATTATTTGTCCCTAATGGTGCAGATGATTTGTTCCAGAACTGCTCAGTGTTATGTCAGGAAATGGGCATCCAATGGACTGTCCCTGATTTATTATGGGATTTTTAAATTGAAATCTTTAGAATTGTCAGACTTTCATCGAAGCTGGTGTACTCAGAAGAAATTGAGTCATTCTGGAATAAACCAACTTCACAAAACAAAATTTGAATTGATTTAAATGGGATTATCAGCCCCTTCAATGTTGGAGAGGTCTCAATCTCTTGCATCAAGGGGTTACATGCCTCAATTAGCGCAATGAAAATTTTGGAAATTGATTTTTTTCCCTCATGGTACAGTTTAGGATTGCTAGATCATCCCATTAAAGGGATAGTAATGTTTCACAAAAACAGCAGCTCCAATTAATCTTCATAGTATTTGGGCCGTGGAGAGTGTTATTTCAATACTGTCAGAGTTGTAGTTCAAGAGTAATTGAATGATAAAGTATCCCCCTCCCGCCCCTTTTACCTAGTGTAAACCATCTCTCCTTAGATGTGGGGGGTCCATAGACCAGACAGCTCACAGCAGGGGACAATCTTCTTACTGTGAGAACAATGAAAGCCCTGTCCCCTTGACTGGTTTTTCAGGTTTTTCCCTTATCTTAATTGAAGATTGTCCTTCTCTGCAATCCACTTGGACACTCCCTGCTGCTCTGAGCTGAGCAGTGTAACATCAGTAAAAGGGGCAGGAGGGGGATACTTTATCATTCAATTACTCTTGAACAACAAATCTGGGCTGCTCTGAATTCAGACCGTGGTCACTCTCTGTGCGCAGAGAGTGACCACAGTCTGAATTCAGATCTCCCTGCTCCATATCAGCCACGTCATGGGCAGTCTCTACTGTGCATGACTGTGCCGTTACAAACTTTTAGTGAATTATTATATATATATATAATATAAAATCACTTCTGTTTTATTACGGATTTTCTTATCAATATCTTTTTTAAACGTTTTTAGATGCATTTTTAATGTGACCAGATGACAAGGATGCTTGTGGAAAACGTGCTGTAGGGTTGTACTGATTCTTATGCAGACCTGTAGAATGATCATTTTATGTGTTCTGCATTCAAGGGAAGACCTTATAGTAAAGGGGCAGTACATGGTGAATACAAGACTCATTTAACTCCCTGCCAGTGCCCTCAAAGCGTAGCAAACAAAGTCTCCATTTAACTGAGGACAAATATGGAAAATGTGTGCTTTAGGGCTGCTTTGATCTCAGGGCAGCCCTGCAAACTGCATATGTCATGTGAGTCCCATTTAAGAGTTTGGGTCTAGTCAGCTTATTTAATGTATACATGGCTGTGAATATATAAAGAAGGAGGTATGTTGTTATAGTTTAACCTTTTGAGTGCCAGAGGGGTGTACAAGCATGGTAAATCAATCCATAGCACAAGAAAATACTGTGCACACCCAAGTACAACAGGACTACCTCCAGACCATACCTGTTCTTTAACAAACGCAAGCAGAAAGAGGACAACAGATCAGATTTGTCTCCACTTACAGCTGCCAGTGGGATAGCTTGGTCAGCATCATTAATAAACATTGGCACATACTGCTTTGTGGTGATGATGATCTGAAAGAAGTCCTAAGCAACAGAGGACAGCACCTAACCTGAGAGACAAGCTAGTACACAGCCATCTACAGACGCAGTCCAAATCTACCACCACAGGACCTCATGCCTGTGTACACTGTGTCTCTTGCCCTAATATGACCACCAAGAAAACCATTGTGGAAAGGTTGAGTAAGACTCATAAGATCAATGACTTTATCACTTGCCAAAGCACTTCAGTCATATATTGTCTTAAGTGCTTGTGCAAGCTATTGAACGTGGGCAAGACCTTAAGAAAGCTCAAAGTGTGAGTACGTCTGGATATAAGAGGTGGTGATCAGGACATCAGTCTGTTACGCTGTGAAAACAAATGGATCTTCCTATTAAATACCCTCTCACCATTGGAATTAAATGAAGAGTAGAATTTGGGGGTTAACTTAAGATGAACCCTCTGTTCCTTTCCTTTATATATGGAGAAATTCTTTGGCATTTATGCACTAAAGCGTAATAAAGAGGTGATAACATGGAGATAACTTCTCAAGTGATATCACTTCTCCAATTCCTATGTTATTCTATGAAGCTTATGCACTAAGATCTCCAAAGTTGGTGAAATCTTACTGCATAGGCTCCATAGAATAACATAGGAACTGGAGAAGTGATATCACTGGAGAAGTCACCTCCACTTTCTTCTGTGTACTCCCCAGCACTGATAACAAGGGGTTATGTCTCCTCCACCTTCAGCTGGTAGGACCGAATAATTTGATATGTCTACTCCTCCCCTTCCGTTTTCAGTTTTTCTTCGGTCCTACTAGCTGGAGGACGTGAGTCGAGCAGCCTCTCTGTCTTAAGAAAAAAAAAAGAGAAGACATATGAGAAAAGTTGGGTCCGCATGATTTTAATCATTTGCCCCCAGACAATTTTACTCCTTCCACCACAGCGTATGTGGATAGGAGTAGTTAGCAAGAATAGTATGCCTGTAAATCGCCCGGTTGCTTCCCATACCTGGCTTCCTGTGTCGATCAGCATCGTCCTCGTTGGACCAGACACATCTGGATGAGGTCAGTGGAGGCGGAGTCATCAGTGAGGACTCGCAGTAATGGAAAAGGGAAACTGTGGCCAGTGCTGAATTTATCCCTGCAGAAGAAGAACCCGCCTCAACGGCGTGTGTTCCAGCGGTGAAACGCAGTGGCTACTTAAACAAAGATCCAGCACTGGAAAGGTAGGAATTGTTCACATTTAAGATTTTAATGTTAGCATTAATAAAGATTGTATTTTAACTCTCTAGTCCAGTTAGCCAGGATGTCTACTCCAGCTAAGGGTAGTGGTGCTAAAGATAAATCTGATTCTGGTGTGCCTAAGGAAGGTTCTAGTTCAGAAGTTAAGGCTGTTAAGGTTAAATGTTGTATGGACTGTGACAAGAAAAATCTGCCTGTTGAAGGCTCTAAGTTATGTATTGAATGTTTAAAGAAGGCTGGTGGACAGGAGGTTCCTCAGCAGTTTCAGAATTTCCTAATGTGGATGCAGAACTCTATGAAAGAAACTTTTGTAGCAATGCAGGAAGCCATGAACCCAAAGAAGAGAGCGAGAACAGTGGATCCAGGTGAAGGTACCTCTTCCACAAAAGATACAGATATGGGCGAATCTAACAGCCAGGAACCATCTGATTATACATCTGAGGAAGAGGAAGGTGAAATCATTGAGGGAGTTGGTTGCTTTGCCTTTGAAAAGATTGACGGTTTTGTCAAGTATATAAGGAAAACACTAGGTATGGAAGAAGAACAGAAAGAACTCAGCATAATGGATACAGCCTTTTTGGGAAATGAAAAGACAACTCCTACAATTCCTGTACATCATTCAATTGCTGCTATAGTACAGGAGGAATGGAAAAAGCCTGACAAAAGATCTGGTACAACAAAAAGATTTTCAAGGATGTACCCGTTTCAAGAAGAGGACGTTAGCCTATGGTCCACTCCTCCCAAGATTGACGCTGCTGTATCAGGATTGGCAAAGCACACAACTATTCCTCTGGAAGATGCGTCAGCACTAAAAGATCCAATGGAGAGAAGAATGGAAGCAGTCTTGAAGAAACAATACACTTTAATAGGAAACAATATTAAAGTAGCTACAGCTGTTGTGTCCGTCTCCAGAACTATGAGAATCTGGTTATGTGCATTAGAAGAAAAAATAGATTAATCAGTATAAAGATCTAGGCTGTTGAAATAAGTTGCTGTCATCAAAGAAGTAAACAGTTTTCTATGCGATGCTTCATTGGATTTGGTCAGACTGGCAGCAAAGGCCTCAGCACTGGCAGTATCATCAAGGCGGGATCTCTGGCTGAAAGCTTGGGGAGCAGATATACCTTCTAAGAACAAGCTTATTTCATTACCTTTCAAAGGAGAAAAATTGTTCGGAGATCATTTAGAAGAAATAATAAAGAAAGTTACAGGGAGCCGAAGTGCCTTTTTGCCTCAAGCTAGAAGAAACAAATCATCTCCTGTTCCCTCCTCGCATTATAGATCTAAGAATTCTTCCTTTCGAGGGCAAGACAGATACCAGAACAGACAGACAGAATCCAAAAGACAGTTTAACCAAAGCACAAGAGGTGCCTTTAGAAGAGAATTCCCTAGGAAGTCTTCAATTAAAAAAGAATTATGAAGATCAGCGTGTCCTGTCTCAGGAGCAGGTAGGGGTTGCCTGCAGAAGTTTATAGATCGCTGGGGAACCCAGGACAAATGGGTTCTATCTATACTGTAGACAGGATATATGCTGGAATTCAGAAAGACTCCCTTCAGACAGGAATTCAAGGCCTCAAGAATTCCAAGGGAATCGATGATGGCAGAAAGAATGTTGTGAGAAGAGTCCCAGAAGATCAGAAATATACTGGGATTTATTCCATACTGTTTGCTGTACCAAAGACATCGGGGACATGCAGGATCATTCTAGATTTGAAATCCCTCAACAAGTACTTCATACAGAAACGATTCAAGATGGAATCAGTAAGCTCACTTATAAGATCGATTTACCCGAACAACTTCTTGACAAAGATAGATCTATACCATGCGTACCACCATATTCCAGTAAGAAAGGAAGACCAAAAGTACCTAAGGTTTCCCATAGAAGGGAAGCACTTTCAATTTAAATGTCTTCCATTCGGGCTATCGACAGCTCCAAGAATATTTACAAAGGTGTTGGCGGCATCTTTGGAGTCCATAAGGAAAGAAGGGATTCAGATTATCCCATATCTGGACGATCTCCTTATTGTAGCAGAATCCGAAGAAATGGCAGCACATCACACAGAAAGAGTAGTAACACACATTTCAGACCTAGGATGGTTAGTAAACAGTGAAAAGAGCCAAATGACTCCAACTCAAGACCTAATATTCCTGGGATTAAGACTGAATACAAAGAACTCGATAGTAACCTTATCGGAAGACAGAGTGAAGAATGTCATCAAGAGAATCCAGGAATTCAAAAGGAAGGGAACCCAGACAGCCCAAGAGATTATGGAAATCCTGGGAGTAATGACTTCTGTGATCCAGGTAGTCCCATGGGCAAGATATCACTCAAGGGCCTTGCAAGTATACTTCCTGAAGCACTGGAAGGGTCACAGAGATCCTTCCCAGAGGTTCTAAATTCCTCCAAGGATCAGAACTTCCCTTGTTTGGTGGATAAAAATAAATAATTTGACAAAGGGAACACCTTTGAGAGACCCTCAGTGGGAAATCGTTTACACACACGCAAGTCTATCAGGATGGGGAGGAACTTGGAACTCCAAGATAGAACATGGAAAAAGGAAGAAAGAGATTTTCACATAAATGTTTTAGAAATGAGAGCAGTAAGATATGTTTTGCTTCATCTTCAAGATCAGCAAAGAAATACTGCAGTCCATGTCAGGTCAGACAACATGCCCATGGTCCAGTACATAAGAAACCAGGGAGGAACAAGGAGTCTGTCCTTGAACAAAGAAATGCTTCCTTTATTCCAGTGGGCAGAGTTCAATCTAAAAACATTATCAGCCTCACACATTGCAGGAGCCCAGAATTTAAAAGCAGACTTTTTAAGCAGAATGGAGATGCATCCAGGGGAATGGTCCCTAAATCAGGAAATATATCTTCAAATAATCCACAGGTAGGGGAATCCGAATATAAATCTGATGTCATCAAGTTAGAATTCAAAATGCAAGAAGTATTTCTCAAGATGGAAGGACAGCCAGGCATTAGCGCAAGATGCCCTGAAACAACCCTGGAAGCACTCATTGGGGTATGTGTTTCCTCCAATACCTTTAATGAGAGAAGTGATCAGAAAGATCAAAATGGACAAAGCAGAGGGAATACTGATAGCCCCAAGTTGGCCCAGGAGATCTTGGTACTCAGAGATGGTGAGACTATCATACCAGGAACCCTGGATACTTCCAGACAGGAAGGATCTTCTACATCAGGGGCCAACATATCATCACAATCTACAGATTTTCCATCTAACAGCCTGGAGGCTGAGCGGGAATTCCTAAAGGGGAAAGGTTGCTCAGATAAATTGATAAGTTCTATTATTTCAGGAAGGAAAGCCTCTACTAATAGAATTTACGATAGAATTTGGAAGACCTTTAGGGCCTGGTGCATCAAAAATAAGATTTCAAAACACAAGGTATCTACAGCTACAGTCCTTGAGTTCCTGCAGAACGGATTTGATTTGGGTCTTAGTCCTTCATCATTAAAAGTCAAAATTTCAGCCCTATCTACAGTGTTTGTTAAACACTGGGCAGAAAAAGACCTTATTAAGAGAAAGCTCGCCCTAGGATTAGGGAAATCGTACCATCATGGGACTTAAATGTTGTACTGAATCAATTCATAGATTCACATATCTTTGAACCTATTCAGCAGATATCCATCAAACACTTGACATGGAAAACGGTGTACCTTACAGCTATCACCTCAGCCAAAAGGGTGAATGAACTACAGGTGTTATCTTGTCAGAGCCCATACCTAACATTCCACCAGGATAAAGTTGTTCTTAAAATGAAACCTTCACTGATAGGTAAAGTGATATCAGATTTTCATTTAGATCAGGAAGTGGTCCTTCCCTCCTTTTGTAGTAATCCAGTAGGAGACAAGGAGAAGAGGTTACACTCTCTTGATTTAGTGAGATGTATCTCTGTGTACTTAGAAAAAAACAGAGACCTTAGATCTTCAGACGCTTTATTTGCTCACTTACAAGGGAAAAGAAAAGGGACAGCTTCCTCAAAACCATCTATATCTAGATGGATCAGGCAGTGTATCATGGCTGCATATAAGGAGGCTAACCTAGTTCCACCTTTGAAGGTAAAAGCTCATTCCACCAGAGCAGTTTCCACTTCATGGGCAAAGGAGCGAGTGCATCCCCAGCTGAAATTTGTAAAGCAGCCACCTGGACTTCTGTGTCTACCTTTATTAGACACTATAGGTTGGATGCGACAGCCTCAGCGGAAGCCAAAGTTGGGCTGCAAGTGCTACAGGCAGTAATTCCGTCATGAATCATGGTAAGAAATAGAGTATGTTTTATGATATGATAAGAATATGTTCAAATACTTCCCTACCCACTATAAGCTTTGGTATTTACCCTTGTTATCAGTTCTGGGGAGTACACAGAAGAATGACCCGGACCATCTAGACCCTGCCTCTCCCTGCTCCAGTGTTACCTGCCTTCCTGTGTATGACCCGGACTGTCTTAGACCTTGCCTTTGTCTGTTGCTGTGTTACCTGCCTGCCTGTGTATAACCCGGACCACCACTGACCTTGACCCTGTCTGCTCCAGTGATTGACCCTTTGTTCCTGCCGCAGGAGACCCACCTTCTACGGAATCCTGAGTGAGTACCTCTGTTCCTGTTTGGAGTGTGTGTCTATTCTCCCTGGGGATTGCTTATTATAGCTTGTCTCGGTTGGGGTTATCCGGGGTCATCCTGCAGCTTCTCTGCTGGGGACCACAACATCTGGCTTCACGGACAGCACCTATAGGCAGCTCAGCTGCAGCAAAGCTCCAGCCTTGGCAACCCACACTCCCCAGCACCGTTCCCAAGCCTCGCACCCCAGCTTCTTGCTCAGTAATCCCCTGTTCCACCACCTAGGTACTCCTCATTCTCTTGGCCTTCCTATCCAGGAGTCTGACATTATAATAACGCCACCTCTTCCGGTCATGGACCCCAAGGATCTGTCTTCGGCTTTGTTGCAACAGGATGATGCTTTGGAACAACAAGCCTGACAGATCGTCCATTACCAGCCTGCTGCAACAACTGCAGCAGAGACTGGATGTCCCCAGTGCCGCTTCTGCCTTTCCGGCCCGGCCCGCTGATAATGATCAAATCGGTCGTTAAGGGAACTTCCCACGGACCACTGGTCATTAAAGGTTTAAAACGGAAGAGAACGTTTTTGGCAGGCAGCGGAAATGTGAAGTCTTTTTACAGAAAAGATAAGGATAATTAAAGGACATACACTAAGCTCCGGTACATACTGTACTTACTTTAAGTCTCAAGGGATTTTATTGTGTATATAAGTGTATAACATTGATTTACAGCAAAAAACACATTGATGGTAGTATAAACTTCAGTATATGTGATCTTTTATCCTATCGTATCTTACTTAAAAAAAATTAAAAACAGCTTTCTTTGTTGCATAATATAAAGTAATTGAAATATTAATACAGCTGTCATTTATTTTGTATCTACTAACAATGTTATTACCTTAAAGCAAGTAGTTTTAGAAGTATCAGTATGCCCTACACAATGGCGTTTAGCACTGTTGGCCTTGCACAGTGTGTCTGGCAATGTGAGTGGAAGTAAGCAGATTCTCTGGTACATACTGTACTTACTTTGTCATAGACAATTTTGCTGTGTATATTAATGTATCACATTGCTCCAGAGCAATAAATCTCACATTAACCCTTTGAGTGCCAGAGGGGTACACAATGCATTGATTTGCAATGTGTTGTGTACTCCTCTGGCACTCAAAGGGTTAAGGTTTGTATCAGCTTCAGTATATATGTTTATAACTTAAAGGGATTGTAATGTTTCATTTTTACAATAAGTTCAGGTCTTCAATATACAGTAGATTTCTATACCGATCTGTAGCTTTATAAGAATGCATACGTTTTTCAGTTTACTTTTATTGTATAATAAAGTTTTCCCCTCCAGTCCCTTTTACTTATTGTCAGATCTGTCACATCTGGAATCCTGTCGCTTGACCGGACAGATCGCAGCGAGGGACAATCTTCTTTGCTTCAGTATAAGGAAAACCCTGTCCCATTGACAAAGCATGGCAGGTTTTTCCTTATGCTGAAAGAGGATTATCACTCATCATGATATGTCCGGACCGGCTTTCTGAGACTGTTGGATTAAGTAAAAGGGGCGGGAGGGAGAAACTTTATTATACAAAACAAGTAAAATGACAAACTTATGCATTCTTGTAAAGCTACAGATCATTATAGAAATATATTTGGAAGACTCAACCGTACTGTCAAAATGTAACATTACAATCCCTTTAATCTGTGTAAACAAAACACTTTGCTCTAGTTATACATGGGCCAAGGTCCGGGTGATGTTAACACTTTGCTTGTCAGAGGGGCGTTGCATGCCCCTCTGGCACTCAAAAGGTTAAGAGGCCAGTCCTACTCTGCATCCTGCTGCCATCCATGCACTGGAGAGACTGCCTGAAAGAACAGAATGCTCCTGTGCTCCCAGCATTCTGTGAATTTGGGCAGTCTCCACTGCGCATGACATCTTCTGAAGAACATCCTTAGCGAATTATTATATAGGATAGCGCTTTCAATAGTTCCTTATTTTTTTTCCATCACTTTATTAATCCTTTGAGTGCATTGTTCTGAAGTGTGTTGCTTACCGCACTTAAGAGGGGTGTGACCATAGCTGTAGCTGTATGGAAAGTTACAGGGAGTGCTCACGTTCTCCAGCCTTAGGATGGCAATGCTGGAACAGTGAACTCCAACATCACAGCCAGCTATCAGAGCTTAGTGCTTATGGAGATGTGCCACATTAACATATAAAGACACCCACACGAATATAACATGTGGTGTATGTATGACATATTCACAGGGATATGATGGCGAAGATATCTTAGCTCATATGACACAAATACAACACAAGATTGCCAAGATGGTCCCTTATTGAACTTATGTGCCTAATTCATCTTATTCTTGATGTACCAAGTGCCAAAAAATCAGTCACTGAAAAGGGGTAAAAGGTTACAGACAAAAGGTACAGTGTTAATGACCTGGCTGAGAATCCGCTCTGCCCTCCCCATAAATAATAGCCCCTTCTATGACCCCCTCCATTTCTGGATTGGCTTGTATTAGCTGTGCCAGCAATCGAAGGGTTAAGCATTACAAAAATTAAAACATTCAAATTAATTTAAGGCAAAAATGGCATTAAATAAAATGTGGAGGAATTACAGAATCCCCCATCTGTCCAACATAAGCAGATCAGGATGGAAAGTATTCTAAAAATCATATAGTTAAATGAGCCATTTTGGTATTCCTGGGAATGTTTTCTTTATGTTAATGTGGCTTTTTGCCACATGCACTAAGCTCCAATATCTGTCATCAACTTCCCCAACTTCACCACCCTGAGGATGCTGAATTTGTGTTCTTTCTATACAGCTACTGAGGACAGTTGGTAGAGCAGGGGCAGCAGCCCTTACTTAACCCTCTGAGTGCTATATGGAGGTGCAAAGCACTGCAATGTGTTTAACACCTCTGTGGCACTCAAAGAATTAACAAAGGACTGACAGTTGATCAACTGATTCATGTAAACATGCCTTGCAACATGTGTCTGAGTTTTGTTTTGACATGAATCAGCTGATCAGCAGCCAGTCTGCTGTTTACATGTAACACTGATCTGCCAGAGGGGACTGTGTATGATAAAATCCTTTGAGTGTCACAGGGATGTACACTAAATTGCAGACCCATGCACTGCACATCCCTATGGCATTCAAAAGGCTGAGAGAGTTTCTGCTTTTCTCGGTACTCAAATCTGAAGCTGAGTGCGTGCTCTATGCTGCCACACTTTACAACTCCAACACCTGCCAACTTTATGCTAACATCATTAATGATCAAACTCTCTCTCCTTCCCCTTGTGTGCACTAATTCTTAGTGCATGGAACTTTAGTGCATCACCCCCTGGGGTTTAAGCATGAGATTTGGAACTTAAGCCTATAAAACCAATGCCTCCTATGCAATTTTGAGCTAGTGTGGAGTCTGCATTGCATTGCTTTGCATATTAACTCAGATAATAAGTACATTAGCCAGTTTCAAAACCTTGACAATGCATTTGCACTGATTATTGTCCTTTAAAGGGATAGTAATGTTTCAATATAAAATCAGCTCCAATTAATCTTCATAGTATTTGGGCCATGGAGAGTGTTATTTCAATACTATCAGAGTTGTAGTTCAAGAGTAATTAAATGATAAAGTATCCCCCACCTGCCCCATTTACTGATGTAACACTGCTCACCTCAGAGCAGCAAGACTGTCCAGATGGATTGCAGAGAGGGACATTCTTCTATTAGCATAAGGGAAAAACCTGTCAAGAGGGCAGGCTTTTCCTTATGCTCACAGTAAGAAGATTGTCCCTTGCTGTGAGCTGTCTGGTCCCAAGACCAGATTATACATCTGAGGGGAGGTGGCTTACACTAGGTAAAAGGGACGGGAGGGGGTAATTTAACATTCAATTACTCTTGAGCTACAACTCTGACAGCACTGAAATAACACTCTACATGGCCCAAATACTATGAATATTAATTGTAGCTGCTTTTATTTTGAAACATTACTATCCCTTTAAAGAAGTCCTAAGAGTGCTGTATTCTCAAAAGTTTGTTGTATGCATTTAGTGAACATCTGAACCCAGGGACCAGTTCCATGTAATGTTGCCACCACAAAGAAAAACACAATGGAAATTCCTTAGCCCTGCCTGGACTGTTGACCATGGCACTGTAAAAAATGAATACAAATATAAACAGGGATTCTCTCTGTCTCTGTGTCTCTCTCTCTCTCTCTCTGTCTCTCTCTCTGTCTGTCTCTGTCTCTCTCTCTCTCAGTCTCTGTCTCTGTCCCTCTCTCTGTGTTGCTCTGTCTCTCTCTCTGTGTCGCTCTGTCTCTCTCTCTTTGTCTCTCTCTGTCTGTATCTCTCTGTCTGTCTGTCTCTCTCTCTCTGTCTCTCTCTCTCTGTCTCTCTCTCTGTCTATCTCTGTCTCTGTCTGTCTGTCTCTCTCTGTCTGTGTGTCTGTCTCTGTCTGTCTCTCTCTCTGTCTCTCTCTCTCTCTGTCTGTCTCTGTCTCTCTCTCTCTCTGTCACTCTCTGTGTGTGTGTCTCTCGCTGTCTCTATGTCTCTCTTTATATCTATATATATAAAAGAATAAGCCTCATTGCATAATTTATGGTACCCCACACACAGAACATAATTTATGTCTCCTCAGAAAAGAAACTCTCATTGAACAGAATGTCTTATTACATAATTTATGTCTCATTAGGAGACACAACTCCTATTGGGTGATTGAATGGGGACTTTACTGCTCTCATTGGGTGATTCAATGGGGGCGTGTTTATCATACAGGGAATTGGCCCGCCCCCTCCAGCCCACCCACCAGTATCCAACTGACAAAAAAAATATATATATAACTGCCACTCGCTCCTGAGGTAGGGATATCAGTAACTTCTCCCGGTCCACTCACACTCTCACTCAGGATCATGACCCCACAAACACACTGTTTCACCTCCCACAGATAACTGTAACCCTCCATACACTCTGTTTCAGTATGAGGGTGTAATGTTCCCATAAAATACAAACTTAAGAGCAACTCTTATTTAACTCATCATCTCTTCAGTCACCTCACTGTCTCAACTGTCACTCCTCCACTTCCTGCTTCCTGATTCCCACCCTTTCTCCACCCTTTCTATTTGATCCCTCAGCATATTGCTACATTGCCTCAACTGAAGAGCCACCGTGTGTTATATTGCTATGTTAGCTCAACTTAACCCTTTGAGTGCCAGAGGGGTAAGCAACGCATTGCAAAGCACACATTCTGTCTCACACTCTCTCAGTCTCTCTCACACTGTCTCTCTCAGTCTCTCTCACACTGTCTCTCTCACACTGTCTCTCAGTCTCACACACTGTCTCTCAGTCTCACAGTCTCACTGTCTCGCAGTCTCACTGTCTCGCAGTCTCACAGTCGCAGTCTCACAGTCTCACTGTCGCACGCAGTCTCAGTCTCACACAGTCTGTCTCACACAGTCTCAGTCTCACACAGTCTGTCTCACACAGTCTCACACTCTCACAGTCTCACACTTTCTCTGTCTCACACTTTCTCTCAGTCTCACACTCTCAGTCTCACACACTCTCTCTCGCAGTCTCACACAGTCTCTCTCGCAGTCTCACAGAGTCCCTCACAGTCTCACACAGTCTCTCACAGTCTCACACTCTCAGTCTCACACTCTCACAGTCTCTCTCGCAGTCTCTCTCGCAGTCTCTCTCGCAGTCTCACACAGTCTCTCACAGTCCCTCACACTCTCACAGTCCCTCACACTCTCAGTCTCACACTCTCAGTCTCACACTCTCACAGTCTCTCTCACAGTCTCACACAGTCTCTCTCGCAGTCTCACACAGTCCCTCACACTCTCACAGTCCCTCACACTCTCAGTCCCACACACTCTCAGTACCACACACTCTCAGTCTCACACTCTCACAGTCTCTCTCGCAGTTTCACACAGTCTCTCTCGCAGTCTCTCACGCTCTCACAGTCTCACACTTTCACACAGTCTCACACTCTCAGTCTCACACTCAGTCTCTCGCAGTCTCACACAGTCTCTCTCGCAGTCTCACACAGTCTCTCTCACAGTCTCACACTCTCAGTCTCACACTCTCAGTCTCACACTCTCAGTCTCACACTCTCACAGTCTCACACAGTCTCACACTTTCACACAGTCTCACACTCTCACACAGTCTCTCACTTTCACAGTCTCACACTCTCACAGTCCTCACACAGTCTCTCTCGCAGTCTCACACAGTCCCTCACACTCTCAGTCCCTCACACTCTCAGTCCCTCACACTCTCAGTCTCACACTCTCAGTCTCACACTCTCACAGTCTCTCTCGCAGTCTCACACAGTCCCTCACACTCTCACAGTCCCTCACACTCAGTCCCTCACACTCTCAGTCCCTCACACTCTCAGTCCCTCACACTGTCCCTCACACTCTCAGTCCCACACACTCTCAGTCCCACACACTCTCAGTCCCACACTCTCAGTCTCACACTCTCACAGTCTCTCTCGCAGTTTCACACAGTCTCTCTCGCAGTCTCTCACAGTCTATTACACTCTCACAGTCTCACACTTTCACACAGTCTCACACTTTCACACAGTCTCACACTCTCAGTCTCACAGTCTCACACAGTCTCTCTCGCAGTCTCACACAGTCTCTCTCGCAGTCTCACACAGTCTCTCTCACAGTCTCTCTCACAGTCTTACACTCTCACAGTCTCTTACACTCTCACAGTCTCTCACACAGTCTCTCACACAGTCTCAGTCTCACACTCTCACAGTCTCTTACACTCTCACAGTCTCTCACACAGTCTCTCACACAGTCTCTCACACAGTCTCAGTCTCACACTCTCACAGTCTCTCTCAGTCTCAGACAGTCCCTCACACTGACACAGTCTCTCACAGTCTCACAGTCTCTCACACTGACACAGTCTCACACACACAGTCTCTCACACTCTCACAGTCTCTTACACTCTCACACTCTCTCACACACCGTCTCACAGTCTCTCACACAGTCTCTCACACAGTCTCTCACACAGTCACAGTCTCAGTCTCACACTCTCTCACACAGTCTCTGTCTCACACTCTCACAGTCTGTCAGTCTCACACTCTCACAGTCTCTCTCAGTCTCACACTCTCACAGTTTCTGTCAGTCTCTCAGTCTCACACTCTCACAGTCTCTCTCAGTCTCACACTCTCACAGTCTCGCTCAGTCTCACACTCTCACAGTCTCTCTCAGTCTCACACAGTCCCTCACACTGACAGTCTCTCACAGTCTCAGTCTCTCACACTCACACTCTCTCACACACACACTCTCACACACACACACACTCTCACACACACACTCTCTCACACACTCACAGTCTCACACAGTCTCACACAGTCTCACACACTGTCAGTCTCACACACTGTCAGTCTCTCACACTGTCAGTCTCTCACACACTCAGTGTCTCACACACTCTCGCACTCTCAGTCTCACACAGTCTCTCTCACAGTCTCACACAGTCCCTCACACTCACAGTCTCTCACAGTCACACAGTCTCTCACACTCACACAGTCTCTCACACTCACACAGTCTCTCACAGTCTCTCACACACAGTCTCTCACACTCAGTCTCTCACACTCACAGTCTCTCACACTCACACAGTCTCTCACAGTCTCTCACACACACAGTCTCTCACACACACAGTCTCTCACACACAGTCTCACACACTCACATACTCTGTCTCGCACTCTCTGTCTCGCACTCTCTGTCTCTCGCACTCAGTCTCTCGCACTCAGTCTCACACACTCGCACTCTCGCACTCTCTCAGTCTCGCACTCTCTAAGTCTCGCACTCTCGCACTCTCTCAGTCTCGCACTCTCACACTCTCTCACACTCACACTGTCTCTCACACTCACACAGTCTCTCACAGTCTCTCACACACACAGTCTCTCACACACACAGTCTCTCACACACAGTCTCACACACTCACATACTCTGTCTCGCACTCTCTGTCTCGCACTCTCTGTCTCTCGCACTCAGTCTCTCGCACTCAGTCTCTCGCACTCAGTCTCAGTCTCACACACTCGCACTCTCGCACTCTCTCAGTCTCGCACTCTCTAAGTCTCGCACTCTTGCACTCTCTCAGTCTCGCACTCTCACACTCTCTCACACTCACACTGTCTCTCACACTCACACAGTCTCTCACTCTCACACAGTCTCTCGCACACACAGTCTCGCACACACAGTCTCGCACACACAGTCTCGCACACTCTCAAAAACTCTCAGTCTCACACACTCACACAGTCTCTCACACACACAGTCTCTCACACACACAGTCTCTCACACACACAGTCTCACTCACACTCTCTCTCATTCTCTCAATCTCACACTCTCTCAGTCTCACACAGTCTCTCTCACTCTCTCAGTCTCACACCCAATCACTCACACACTCAATCACACTCACACAGTCTCACCCAATCACACTCAGTCTCACTCAATCACACTCACAGTCTCACTCAATCACACTCGCACTCAATCACACTCACACTCTCACACAGTCTCACTCTCACACTCACTCAATCACACTCTCACAGTCTCATGCTCTCAGTCTCACACTCACACTCTCACACTTACAGTCTCGCAGTCACAATCACACTCTCACACTCAATCACACTCACACCCTCAATCACACTCACACCCTCTCACTATCATACACACTCACTAACACACTCACTCAATCACTCAATCTCGCACTCAAACGCAATCACTCACATGTAATGACACCCCGGGAGCCAGCACGATCCACCTTCCACCATAGTATGTGCAATTACCACACACATTTCAATTACATGAATGAATGCCAGTCACTCACATCCCGGGAGCCAGCACGATCCACCTTCCACCATAGTATGTGCAATTACCACACACATTTCAATTACATGAATGAATGCCAGTCACTCACATCCTGGGAGCCAGCACGATCCACCTTCCATCATAGTATGTGCAATTACCGCATGCATTTAAACTATATGAATGAATGCCACAGTGGAGGCATAAGTACAAACACAAACTCATTACAATGACACATAAGTCACCCCCTTATGACTCACTTGTGTGTGTGTGTGTGTGTGTGTGTGTGTGTGTGTCTCTGTGTGTGACTGTGTGTTTCTCACTGTGTGTGTTGCATGTCTGTATCACACTCTATGTGTCTGCATGTATGTGTGTATGACTGTCGCTCTTTAAGCATCTCAGTGCATGCATGTGCATTTGCGTGTGTGTCTCTGTGTTTGTCTCGCATCTGTGTGTGTGCATTAATTCCCTATATATCCTGACGGGCAACGCCGTCCCACATTGCTAGTCTATATATATAAAAGAAAGCCTCATAGCATAATTTATGGTACCTCACACACAGAACATAATTTATGTCTCCTCAGAAACAAACACACATTGAACAGAATGTCTCATGACATAATTTATGTCTCATTAGGAGACACAACTCCTATTGGGTGATTGAATGGGGACTTTACTGCTCCCATTGGGTGATTGAATGGGGGCATGTTTATCATACAGGGAGTTGGCCCGCCCCCTCCAGCCCGCCCACCATTATCCAACTGACAAAAAAAAATATAGCTGCCACTCGCTCCTGAAGTAGGGGAAATCAATAACTTCTCCTGGTCCACTCACACTCTCACTCAGGATCATGACCCCACAAACACACTGTTTCACCTCCCACAGATAATTGTAACCCTCCATACACTCTGTTTCAGTACAAGGGTGTAATGTTTATATAAAATACAAACACTCAGGGATAAACTTAATAACAACTCTTTTATTCAACTCTTCATCTCTTCAGTCACCTCACTAACTGTCTCAACTGTCACTCCTCCACTTCCTGCTTCCTGATTCCCACCCTTTCTCCTTAAAGGGAGAGAGATGCTTTGCTGTATGTTACAGACAGCAAGCCTCAAACACCACTTTCTATTTGTTCCCTCAGCATATTGCTATGCTGCCTCAACTGTAGAGCCACCGTGTGTTATATTACTATGTTACCTCAACTTAACCCTTTGAGTGCCAGAGGGGTACACCAGGGGCGTTTATAGGTTCCAAAACTATCTGTGGCTAGAGCCCACAGCAAAATTCAACAGAGTGCCTGCCACCAGTGGTAGTGATGATAACGCTATAGTGTGGAGTGAGTTATCCTTACACAACATATATGTTTATTTTACTAATCTATATATAATGCAATGCAAAGAGTTAAGAAGTAAGCCATTTTATGTTCAACTCTTGCCATTGTTTTTTGTTCTAACTAACTGAAGTTATTGTGGTGTAAACCACCTGTACCACAGGGAACAAATCAAAATTCCTGTCACATTAAATAGGGGGTTTAACTCCTTGAATGCTAGAGCGGTCTTCAATACATTGCAAAGCAATGCACTGGAGACCTCTCTAGCATTCAAGAGGTTAAAAACTCTATTCAAGTGCAGTGGATTTTAAGAACTTTTATTTGTCCCCTATTGTGCAGTTGGTTTACTCCAGAATAAAACCACGTTGCTTTAATACATATGAGCCATTGATGTAACTGAATAAATTATCAAGAGCAACACCAAAGTATTTTATTTACACAGATGTTTAAACAAACATTATGTGAGTTTTATTGCTGTGGAGCAATGTGATATACTTATATACCCACCACACAGTCTGATGTCCTAAAAAGAAGGACACCAGGATGTGAAAGAGGGACAGAGGGATTTGGGGCTCGAAGAGGGACACTTGGGAGGTATGCTTATACCCAGCATTGTTCCATTGCCCACTGGTAGCCATAGAACCCCTCATACATTGCCTGATAACCTTGTGCTTCTAGCCCCTATTAGCCACACATCCACTGTCTGATACTCCAGTGGTTTGCCACCGGTAGCATCAGGCCCACACATGAACTGATATCTCAGTCTTCTTCTACTGTTCTCCTGCCCACTGGAAGCCACAGATTCCCCACATACACTGCATGTGTCCCCCTTGCCCAATGGTATCCACAGATTCCTCACATACACTATGTGATTCCCAACTGCATTTTACCCCTGCCCACTGATAGCCACAGATTCCATACATACATTATGTGACACCCCCCCCCCAACAACTTTATTCCCCTAACCACTGGTAGCCACAGATTCTCTACATACACTATATAACCCCCCTAGCCTTGCTCCCCTGCCCACTGGTAGCCACAGATTCCTTACATACACTATGTGACCTCCCACAGCCTTATTACCCTGTCCACTGGTAGCCACTGATTCCCCGCATACACTGTGGACCCCACCAGCCTTATTATCCTGCCCACTGAAAGCCACAGATTCTACACATACACTATATGACCACCACCATCCTTATTCCAATACCCACTGGTAGCCACTGATTCCCTACATAAACTGCGTGACCCCACCAGCCTTTTTCCCCTGCCCTATGGTAGCCAGCCCACAAATTCTCCACATATACAATGTGACACCCACCAGCCTTGTTTACCTGCCACTGGTAGCCATATATTTCCCCAATCTATACTGTCCCTCATAACCTTCTCTTCTGCTCTGCCCCATTCTGCTTTCTCTTTCAATGTAGAGCCATGGGCTCCACACTGCCTCCTCTGGTACTTCAGGTGCATGTTGATGACCTCATTGCAAAGCACCAGGAAGTGCTAGAAGAGCCAGTGTGGAGCGGATGGCTGTGGGCTGAAGCTGAGAACAGAGTAAGGCAGCAGCCTTCTGTTCCAAGCTATATATGCCCACAAGTTGCTGGGCAGCAGCCAGCCAGCCAGCCAGCCTCAGGATAAACAGCAGGAGGAGTGAGTCTGCTGATTGTCTGACATTCGGGCTTCAGCCCCCTTAGCCCACCCCTAGCGACGCCCCTGGGGTACACAACACATTGCAAAGTAATGCATTGCGTACCCCTCTGGCACTCAAAGGGTTAAGTAAGGAGGAGTTACTGCTCCCATTGGGTGATTCAATGGGGGGGGGGTGATTTAAATCATGCAGGGAGTTGGCCTGCCCCCATTATCCAGCCCGCCCACCACTATCTAAGTAACTGAAAAAACAAAATGGCTGCCACTCACTCTTACACCACAGACACAAACACATCAGACAAAAAACACACACTCACACACACTCAATCACACACTCACACTCTCACACACACTCTCACACACACTCAGTCATACACACTCAATCACACAATCAATCATACACACAATAATTCACACACTCACATTCTCTCACTCACACACTCACACTCAATCACACACTCAATCCCACACACTCAATCCCACACACTCACACTCTCTCACTCGCACTCAATCACACACTCGCACTCAATCACACACTCGCACTCAATCACACACACTCTCACTCAATCACTCTCACTTACACCATTCTCACTCACACTCTCACACTCATACACCCTCACACTCACACACTCTCACTCAATCACACACACTCACGCAATCACTCACTCTTGTACTCACACCCCGGGAGCCAGCACAATCCACCTTTTCACCATAGTCTCACTCACACCCCGGGAGCCAGCACGATCCACCTTCTACCATAGTATTTGCAATTCCCACATGCATTTCAACTATATGAATGAATGCCACTCACTCACACACACTCACTCACACCCCAGGAGCCAGCACAATCCACCTTCCACCATAGTATGTGCAATTACCACCTGCATTACAACTATATGAATGAATGCCACAGTGGAGGCATAGGTACAAACACAAACTCATAACAATGACACATAGGTCACCCCCTTATGACTCACTTCTGTGTGTGCATGTGTGTCTCTGTGTGTGCCTGTGTGTTCCTCATTGTGTGTGTTGCATGTCTGTACCACACTCTATGTGTCTGCATGTTGTGCATTGCATGTATGTACGTATGACTGTGTCGATCTTTATGCATCTCAGTGAATGCGTGTGCATTTGCATGTGTCTCTGTGTGTGTTTGTCTTGCATCCGTGTGTGTGCGAATTAATTCCTTATATATCCTGACGGGCAACGCCATCCCACATTGCTAATATATATATATATATCTATATATATATATTTATATATATATATATATATATATATATATATATATATATATATATATATATATATATATCCTGATTAAATATTTTTCCATGTTCCCATCGGCTGGGAGGTTGGATTACCCTGACCATTCCCCTCACAGCCAATTATAGACTGGAAGAAGGAGCTCTGCATCACATGACCCCTTCCTCTAGCCAATTGGTAAATAGAAGAAGGGGTTAAGGCTTGTGCATTAATGAACCCTTCTTTTCGCCTGTGATTGGTGGGAGGGGAGGTTACTCAAGGGCACGTTCAGTATTCTGAGTAACCCTGCCTCCCAGCAAATGGGAGTATAGAAATATGTATTGTATTTATATATTGTATATTTGTTACAATAGCCCAGGCAGGACTAATGGGAGTTTTCTGTTTTCTTTTTTTTTTCTTAATATCGGTAACAGTGGCAGCAGGATTTTAGAATTTTTCTTTTATTTATTTCTGTAAGGACCAGTGAGTCATGGACACCACTGGACCCTG
The DNA here is from genome assembly GCA_037306005.1 of Rhinophrynus dorsalis. Taxonomy (NCBI): domain Eukaryota; kingdom Metazoa; phylum Chordata; class Amphibia; order Anura; family Rhinophrynidae; genus Rhinophrynus; species Rhinophrynus dorsalis. Next base: position 347,844,409 of record CM074724.1, on the reverse strand, counting down.
ACAGCTAAATATGCTTTTTGTTTTTTAAACACCCACGAGCACACACATTAGGTGGAAGGGGTTCTAGGTAACTCTTCCATTTTAAAATGAATATGAGTGCTCCAGACCCCATATTCCTTTTTAATTTATTTGATTTTAAAAATAATATAGGATAACTGATTTGTTTATTCATTTGATTATTTTAGCAATACATACAACACAGCAATGGGTGGCAGGGATGGTACTTGGGAACATAGGCTATAATGCAGGGGACTGGGCAGGCTATGGGTCACCAACAGTTGTCCCTGCCTGGTCCAGCCCAAGGGAAGAATCCAATGTCCGACCACTTTTTTGTGAGCCTCAGTTGGAAATTAATTTGCAGTGTTATTTTAGTAAATCAAAAATATACCAAATGGGCATTAAAAATGAAATTCAGCTGAGTATGACCCGTGATCAGAATGTGATTGTAGAATTGTTCATTATAAAATATCTACATAAGTTCAAAATAGCCATGCAGCAGTTTTTTTTCTGATGGAATTAAGTATGGGCCAAACTGCAATGGAATCCAGGACTTAAAGGTATAGTCATGAATCAGAAAAAACATAGCTCAGATTAATCTTCATATTATTTGGGCCACGTAGAGTGTTATTTCAATACTGTCAAAATTGTACTTCCAGAGTAATTGAATTATAAAGTATCCCCTTCATACCTCTTTTTACCTGGTGTAACACTGCTCACCTCAGATGTGGAATCTGGTCTCTTGACAAGGCAGGTCGCAGCAAGGGACAATCTTCTTACTGTGAGCAAAAAGAAAACCCTGCCCTCCTTGACAGGTTATTCCTTATGCTCACTGAAGATTGTCCCTCGCTTCGATCCATCCGGACAGTCTTGCTGCTCTGAGGTGAACAGTAAAAGGGGCGGGAGGGGGATATTTCATCATTCAATTACTCTTGAAATACAACTCTGACAGTACTGAAACAACGCTGTCCATGGCCCAAATACTATGGAGATTAATTGGAGCTACTTTTTTGTGAAACATTTCTATCCCTTTAATAAGAACTTGCGTAAACCCAGATTTCTCATTGATTTAAATGGGAAATTGAACCCCTTGAATGCTACAGGTCGCCATAATATTGCTTCCCAATTAATTGGCGACCTTCCCAACATTCTACAGGTTAAAAGAACCATATAACCCAAACAAATTTTTATTTGTCCACTATGGTGCAGTTGGTTTTCCCCTGGAATAGCTCTACTTTGACATTGTTCATTTGGCCCATTGTGTTAACAAGGAGCAAAAATAGTCAGGTTCCTAAATGAGAAAAAGTAAAAGCCCATTACATGTTATCATTCTGTAACCCTGTGGGTACTACAGGCATCTCCAAAGCAATGAGAAGCAATGTGATGGAGACATCTCCGATCCAAAGGGTGAATTAATTATCTGTATTAATATTATTGTTCTTCTGTTTCCAGATGTTATCCCTCGAAACGGTGAAACTTGAAAATAAGACAGCAGTGAAGAATTTCATATTTCTCGATTTCTCAAAGGGGTGGTTTTATACTGCAATTTTGTTTTTAGGTATTTACGTCACAATTATCATCGGTAATGTCTGCATATTTATCATCATCCGACTGAATTCAAATCTGCACACCCCAATGTATTTCTTTCTCAGTAACCTCTCACTTCTGGACATTTGTTACTCTTCCGTCACGCTCCCTGTTATGATATTTAATTGCATTTCAGGGAACCGAAAAATTTCTTTCAACAAATGTATAGTGCAGTTGTATTTATTTGTCTCCTTAGGAGGAGCTGAGTGTATTCTGTTGGCCGTTATGGCCTATGATCGCTTTGTAGCCATATGCAACCCTCTACGATACCCTATCATTATGAACAGTAGGCTTTGTGCAAGCTTGGCTGCCGCATCCTGGTTGAGTGGCTTCCTAAACTCCATCCTTCATTCAGTCACGACTTCTAGCCTGTCATTCTGCAAACAGGAGCAAAGCATCAATCATTTCTACTGTGATGTTCCTCCACTCATACAAGTAGCCTGTAATTCTACTCACACCAGTAAAAATTTGTTGTATGTAGTTAGCATCTTCCTGGGGGTAATCCCTTTTCTCTTTATTGTAATTTCATATGTCAACATAATTTCTACCATATTGAAAATGAACACTTCTGATGGGAGAAGGAAGTCTTTTTCCACATGCTCTTCCCACCTCGTTGTTGTGACCGTGTTCTATAACACTGCAAACTTTAACTACATAGGACCTACCTCTGGTTATCCCATTGAATTGGAAATAGTATCTTCTCTATTATATAGCATTCTGACTCCTCTTGTAAACCCAGTCACCTAAGAAATAAAGATGTGAAATGGGCTTTGAAGAAATCATTTAGGAGGATATATTTCAGGACTTATAAGAAGTAAAACACACCGAATGCTACATATGTCCTGGATAGAAGCAAGTAGACATTAGTTGGAGATACCCTTTAGTGGACCAACTTAATAGTTCTTCATAAAGTACAGAGCTGTTAAAACTAGGGACAAGCCATGAGAAGGTTTCTAGTTGGTCTTTACACTTTTTTGCCATTTTTATTCAGAAAGAGAGACAAAGGGCCAGATATTCAAAATAAAAATGGTGTTAAATTGTTGTTATTAGCACCAAACTATTTTTCAGTAAAATTGTAGGAAAGATCACGCAACATTTCAGCTAATTAAATAATTCTAAAGAGATAGTCTTAAAAGTGTACGTGGATAAACTTAACATCATATGTTCAAAAAAGTGATTATAATAACGACAGTTTTAACTTCACATATCTTTGTTAATATGTCTTTATAATACCATAATAACATGTATGTGTCCTCCATATTTTCAAACAATGTCTATTTCTGCCACATTTTAATACAATGGTGCTAATGCCATCAAATTTTCTTCTGAAAACCCCAGAGGTTGAGGATGACAGGAGTGCAGAAGGTTGCCTAACCGTGCCCCAGTGATTTCTTCCACAACTGCACACAAAACAATGGAGGGTCAAGAGAATTGATGTAATTTAACAATACCACAAAGAGCAAAGAATTACGCTGAATATCAGGCATTAATAAACTATCTGCATTATACAAATAGTGTTCCACTGCTTCTCACATCTACACATTGCTTCTGTTGCACTGTAGGGACATTTGCTACCAAATGAAATGGGTGTGAAATGCTTTGCTGTGTTTTCTCCATCTCTTTGCCATGTGTGTTATCTAATTGTGCAGTGTACATTGTCATAGAACTGCTAATTATCCATAGTGGTAATGGCTGAATATTTGTGATGTTAATCAGAGTTTAGCTAGAAAGGCTCTTATGCAGATGTTAAAAGATGAGTAATACAAATGTCAAAAAATGATGCACCCCTGTCAACCGAGTAAGGAAGGTACTGAAGTAGTGAGGAATGTGCTAGGATTCAAATAGATATAAATGTGAAGAGATAGAAAAATCCCTATTCAGCACTATTCCACCTTTCTACCTTCCTCCCTTCTACTATTCCACGAGATAGTCAATCTTTGATCTCTTGCCTGTTACTGTCTCAAAGTATCAAACAGATAGGATCTGTCCTAAACACCTGAGGGATACGATGTACTAACATCTACTGTATCTCAGATGCTTATAAGTACAGTTTGAGACAGATACAGCACACTCTTTAATTAGTAGAACACTGAGATCAATTGAGGAATATTTTCAATGACAGTGAGACGCCATTCATCTACCCCCTGTTGATCTGCACAATTTGTGCTTTGATTAAGCTCTGAACATCAGGGGATGTGTACTTATGATATGATTTTTAATACAAAAGAGTTTTTAATGTGTTTAATAGACACTTATTTTTAATACATCATGTTTATTTTAACCCTTTTCTTTGTCAATTGACTATCTCCATACCTATTTGTGTACACCATCACGGGAATACTGCTGAATAGGGATTTTTCTCTATCTCATCACATTTATAAAAGATTAGTGCCAAAGTGTGAGCAGTCTCTACTGCGCATGACTGCATCTGCTTGCATTCGGACAGAGACAAACTTTAAACTTATCCTGCTCTAGAGTGAGTTTGTGGTCTGTTGGCGTTCAGGCAGTCTCTACTGTGCAAGACTGCATCGGCCTGTGTTCAGGCTGTCTCAATCGCGCATGACTGCATCGGCCTGTGTTTGGGCAGTCTCTGCTTCGCAAGATGGCATCGGACAACCATACATCTGGCCTTTTATATTATAGGATGAGCAATCATGGAGAAAAACCAACTGCACTGTAGGGACAAAATAGAAATTACCTAACTTCCTACTGATGTAAATGGAACGTTTTACTCGTTGAATGCTAGAGATGGAGACCTCACTAGCATTCAAGTGCTTTCAAAATCATATGTGCTTATGTTGGCTTTTTTAATTTAAACAATGTTTTTCAGTATACTTAACTTTATTTGTCAGTTTATGCAGATGAACTAGAATTGGTAAGCAGGCAATGGCAGTTGGAAGGGAGAGCAGTGTGGAATGGTAGTATAGGGCAGGCATGCCATCCCAGTACTGGCCAATATGCATAAACCGACAAATAATACGGCTAAATATCTCATACACATTTCTTTAAAGGGATAGTAATACTTAAAATGTAAAAAAAATATGTTGTAGGGTTTATCCCCCTGAGTAAAACAAGAGTACTCCCACTGCTGAAATGTGTTTCATTCAAAAGTTATTAATTTTCAAAGTTGAATTTTTTAGGTGCAATATCACAGTGGCCTGAAATTGTACAGTGGCGCTGTTGCTACACCATCCTATGGAGATTTATGGTCAATTGACCAGAGCTGTCCATAGGATGGTGTAGCAACAGTGCCGCTGTACAATTTCAGGCCACTGTGATATTGCACCTAAAAAATTCAACTTTGAAAATTAATAACTTTTGAATGAAACACCTTTCAGCAGTGGGAGTACTCTTGTTTTACTCAGGGGGATAAACCCTACAATATATATTTTTTTACATTTTAAGTATTACTATCCCTTTAAATAAAAAATGAATAACAGTTCCACTTTAAAAGCCTCATTTAAATTGATGGCGGTTTTCATTTGTCTCCTATGGTGCTGTGAGTTTGCTGCAAAATTGTTCATTTTTTGCTTCCCGCATAAGACCATGAGTTTCATGAGAAGCTGGTCTGACAGAGCCCATCTGTGAGTAAGAAAAGGCAGGAGAACACTATTTGGTGGGTCTAGGAACGTCACAGATGCAGGAGAACATACATATAAAGTAAAGTGGAGCAATTCTTGGGAAAACCAACTGTATCGTAAGGAGCAAACAAAATGCCCATTCCTGTAAATAGGGCTTTTAATGGAAATTGAAGGAGGTAAAGACATATTTATATCAATAGGAAATTTGGATCTTTGTTCTCTATGGTACAGGTTATTAACCCCATCCCGACAATGGACGTACATGTACGTCCCGCAGAAACTGTCACTTAGTACAGAGGACGTACATGTACATCCAGGAAGTCATTGAAGGTAATGGGGGAAAAAAGTTTGGCAGGGGTTAAGTGCCAGTCGCGTGCTTGTGCACCCGGTCACTAAGGGGTTAAATACAGACAACTACATGCAATGCAGATAGATAATCCTTCGATTCCCAAGAATAATTGCCTTCCCATGAAGAAATATCTGTATTTTGAAAGTACTTTATTGATATGGTCCACTAAAATGTATCAACAATTCCAGTCAAAAATTTTTGATATATGACTCCAGCCTTCTTTTGTTTTTATACCTCAATTTCAACTCCTATCTCAGGACTTTATTCAGGCCTTTTGTCATCCTGACATATTGTGAATATCAGTTCAGGTGTTTGAACAAGTCTGGGAACTCATCCTCCCATGGTGTGTGAATGTTGTAGGTGAAAGTGCTCCTATACTTTGTTATTGTGTGCTGGTCCAGTCCCTCTAAAATACCTCATTCCATTCCTTTACCCAGACTCTGGTACCTAACGTCACCCTGCACTTGACTTTCATGACACTTAGGGCTCGATTTAAAGGCAGCCGTTAAACCAGCCGCTAAGTGAAAAAGGCACATCGCTCGCAAATAATACAGGAGTTACGGCAGATTCAATAGCTACTCTACAAGAATAGCTATCGAGCGTAGGCACACAAAAAACACGTAACACAAAAGCCGTTGTCGCTCATGTTAATGCACAACGGGCGGCCAAATCACACGATAACTGAGCTCAAAACAACATCTAACATAACGGCTGCCGTTGTCAAGCAACCATGATTGATGCCAAAACAAATTCAAACACACAGCCAATCACAAAGCCCCAATGTATCAAATAACTTCAAATACACCTATATATACCCAAAAATAACCGGCACACACTGTCTGATATCGAGTTCTTCAGAGCTAGATATCAGGACCCAGGAGCGGAGGATAGCGATCAGAGAGAGGGAGAAAGGAGCATTCATTGGAGGTAGAAGGAGATTTTTGAGTTTGGAGTTTGGAGAGAGGTGCACTTACTAGACACATATTACACCTTTGCACATATTACATACACACATACAAACACAAACACATGCACATACATACATACACATAGTCCTTTTTTTTTCATAATACCTTACACATTTTACTTTTTATTTTGACAGTGTGAATCTGGGAGTGAAAGTGTGTGACAGAGAGTGACTGGATCGAGTGTGTCTGTGAGGGCCTGTGGGAGTGCCTGGGTGTGACTGGGTGAATGATGGCAAGGAGAGGAGGACAGGAGAGAGGGATGGGGAGAGTAGTGGAGGAGGAGGAAGGTCAGGAGGGGATCCCTCAGCAGAGCAGGGGTGGGAGAGGGAGATCCGCAGGGCGGAGGGGGACCCGGCCCACAAGAGCAGGAACACGCAGGACAGGGACAGAACCTGCAGTGGGATGAGGGGTAGTTGCTGGGGAGCACCCCACACAGTCAGGGTCAGACCAGGCAGGGCACTCCGGCTCAGAATCCTCCCATGCCGGAGCTGACGATGGCAGGATCAGGGACCCCAAATACACAGACGAGGAGAACACGGCTCTCGTGGAAGCTGTCCTGGAGAGGCAGAGTGTTCTCCACCCAACAGCGAAGGTCCCTGGCCTGTCAGCGAGGAGGAAGGCAGCCTGGAACCAAATATGCAGCCGGGTCAACGCGGTGGCTCCATGCAGGCGGGACGTGGAGTCCATCAAAAAGAGATGGGGCGACTGCCGGAGGGTCGTCAAGAATAAGATGACAGAGCTCGCCAAGCACGCCCGAGGCACTGGAGGTGGACCAGCAGTCCCTATCACCTTCTGCGGCTGGGAGGAGATGGTGCGGCAGACCATGTCCCCGACCCTGATCGAGGGGGTCATTGGAGGAACTGACACTGGGGATGAGAGGAGCCTCCACACTACCGGTAAGTGCAACACTACAGAACAACACACTACAGCAACCAACACCAGCTGCACACACAGTCACACCTCAACACATGTCCATCACTCAGCTATACAACTGCACCAACACAGCACCATGAGGGTTAAAAAAAGGACACAACACCTGGACAAATGACAACGTCCAACTTGGCACAAACCTGTCAAAGTCCTACTTCAACCCTCCTGTCGCTGTGCTCATCACACACAATACACAAACCGTTATGTTCAAAATGTCGTCTGTTAAATATCATCACTGTTCACACACAATGTCACCCATGTCTCCACCCCCACCCTAACCCCTTGAGTGCTAGAGGGATCATCAATGCATCAATCAACAATGCATTGGCAACCCCTCTGGTACTCAAGGGGTTAACCAGACAACAAGTCAATAGGCCAACGATCACATGCTACACAGGGGACATTCACTAAGCGGTGACAAACAGATGGTGGACACAAAGTAACCCTCACACACCCTCACTTCACCAATACCAGTGTTAGTTCATGGAGAATATGCAAAAACAAGAATCAAGTTTATAAGGTTCCATTGTACACACTCCATGGAAAACACTGGCAATGGGGAAAGGAGATCACTGGAGAAGTCACCATCATGTTCACTTCATCAGTTCTACATCACCGCTTACTGAATCACAAAAAGGGGGCATCAGGTCATACATCACAGTGTCACACAGAATAAATGCTTGTAGGTGCAACACACAGGCCGAAAACTATTACACAGAATTCAAGCTGGAAAATGTAGGCATTGGTGTTGTGGCTGCAATCATTTACTCGGACTTGAAATTACATATCCCGTATCTGATTCCCACATGGATCCACAGGGGTGCTGATGCCATGGATGGATGGTACACCAGCCGCTCTTTGCAGGATACACATGGGAAACAAGTAGCAAACATCATTGTACCTTGGTCACCAACAGGCCATGACTGATGGATATCTAGGATTGAGTACGGTTGCCTCACACAGAAGGATGGATGGGCTCATACACAGAAAAAAACAGGCCTCAATCAAACATATCCCTCACTACTGGCTGGATTGTTGCCCTTAGGATTCAAATGTTTGTTACTAAATATGTTCCAACACGATGTGAACACAGATCACTTCACTGGGTGTGATTGCCTTACTGGACAGATATGTGCACCCATCACAAATCAACCTACATTGCAAACATCCAAATACACATACATAGTATATCACACTCTATGTAGATGGGATATACGAGGTATGTTCATATCTATCATATCAATACAATTTCTTGTTGGATGGGTGCACATGTATAGCCAGTAAGACAATCACACCTACTGAACTGCTCTCTGGCTTCACATCTTGGAAGGATATTACTCTATCCATATGAAGGGTACATATCCACATACATATATGACCATTTATACTTGTGTGTCACTGTAATGGGATAGCAATGGGTAATGTCATCATGATGTCATATCATTGCCATCGTTAACAAATGTGTCTTGATCTAAGTCCCATCCCTCCAACACTCATGGTTATACAGATATTGTGACAGGTGGAGATATCTATCATGTGATCACACGGAGGCTCTTCAGCAGAGCCAAAGTCGCAACATGTCGAGATAAATACCTCTTTGGAATGGTCCACAGAATGTGCTTGCAAAACATGCACACTCTGTACACCATTCCAATTAAGTATTGTCCTCCAAATGGGGTGATTTGGGCTCTGCTGAAGAGCCCTCGTGTGGACAAATGACTGAAATCTACATCTGGCACATAGAGCAATATCTGAACAACCATGAGGGTAGGAGGGATAGGACTAACAGAGAACAACATCTGTTTTCACAATCTCTACAATCTGACATCAAGGTGGACTTAACCTTTGCCATCTCTACAAGTTGTGAAGACAAATATATGTTGTCGGATTTCCCCCCTCCCCCGAGTTAAACAATGGTATTCCTACTGCTGAAAGGTGTGTTGATACAAAAGGTATCACAGCTCAGACGTGGATATGTCAGGGGCAATATCCCAGTGGCCTGATATTGTACTGTGGTGCTGTTACTACACAATCATATGGACAGCTCTGGAACAGGGACCAGATATCTACATGGGAGGGTGTTGCAACAGCCCCACTGTACTATTTCGGCCCACTGTGATATTGCACCTCAAAATTAAACCTTCACCCATAATAACTCAAACAACACCTTTCAGCAGTGGGAGTACCCTTGTTTACCCAGGGGGATTAACCCAAACACATGTATTTGTCTTCAACACATATCAAAGTATAACTGTCTCCACAAACATATGGCTAAGGTCACTAATCACAACATCTTATTTCTCCACACAGCTCATGGCCCTCAAGCCCAGCGGGAGACAGTGGAGGAGGCTATGTCACCCCCCAGTGAGGAGTACACAGAGGAGGGGACCAGCCGGTGGTCACCTTACCCACCATCACCATCCCCTCCACCACAGGCTGCACCACCACAGGCTGGACCACCACAGGCTGCACCACCACAGGCTGGACCACCACAGGCTGCACCACCACAGGCTGCACCACCACAGGCTGGACCACCACAGGCTGCACCACCCCAGTACAGTGGCTGGATGCCACAGGAGGAGAGGTGGACATATCCATCCACCTCCACCAGCTACTACCCTCCTTCAGCAGCACCACCACCGCCAGGGAGGCAATGGCTGCCAGGGACAGTGGCCAACACCCAATATGGGCCATATGCCTCCCAGATCAACCCACCCTCCTGGATGGCTCCACAGCATGCCCCAAGGTATGATCCGAGGTGGGGTCCCACCACCTATCAGTGGCCACCATATGACCCTTGGCCACTGGACTACACACACCTGGGCCTGATTGGTGAGCCCCAGCGCCCCCTACCCAGGGACATATTCACACCTCCACCAGCACACACATCTTTGGGCAGCTCGGGATCACTTGATGTGGTGGGCATATGCCCATCATCTGCACCAGCCACTCCAACAGCAGCCACAGCACCCTCAGCAGCAGCAGAGGAAACAGCACCTCCAGCAGCAGAGGAAACAGCACCTCCAGCAGAGGAGGAAACAGCACCTCCAGCAGAGGAGGAAACAGCACCTCCAGCAGAGGAGGAAACAGCACCCTCAGCAGCAGAGGAAGAAACAGCACCCTCAGCAGCAGAGGAAGAAACAGCACCCTCAGCAGCAGAGGAAGAAACAGCACCCTCAGCAGCAGAGGAAGAAACAGCAGCACCAGGGACACCGGGCACATCCACCTCCAGCACCGCACGCCTCACAGGGATGGAGGCGGAGTGTATGGCCCTTCAGAGGAGACTACTCCGGTCGAGCAGGAGTACTGACAGCAATATCACCAGGAGCAGGAGGCAATCCAGGAGGAACATTGGCCAATTGGAGAGCAGGATCCAAGGTTTGGAGTCGGAGGTGTCCAGGGGGAATACACTACTCCAGCAGCTCAGGACTGGTGTGATGGACATGTTAACACAGGTCCTTGTGGAGCTGAGGGAGATAAACCGCAGGGAGAACCTGAGGATGGAGAGGGAGAACTTGCGTTCCACTGAGGGGTCTACTGCAACCACCACCCCCTCTAGTGTTACCCCTGAAGCCACACCTAGGGGGCAGAGGATTACCAGGAGTTCAACAAGGGCATCCACCTCTGACACCCAGGCTAATGCCCCCCACCCAAAAAGGAAAAAATGAAAGGCCCAACCTGTCAACTTTCCCCTCAATAAAAAAACCTTTTTTTTGTATTCCTGTCTGATCTGTTGTGTCTTCAGTTATGGATTGGGTGGCAGGGTTGTCTCCAACGCATTGCCATACAATGCAGTGAACACAACCTCTGCCTGGGTGAAATGTTAGTGGGATTCTACAACATGGGTTCACACACACACACACCGTTGTACAAATTCAACTTGTAATACATCCCTGGAGCCATATTACACCACTGTGTTATATGGCGGTGTTGTGTGTTGAATTTGAACAACAAAACATACCCCTTAGCACAACAAATTGTACAACACTGAACATTTGTCTACATTATATGTTGTGTTTAACCCTTTGAGTGCCAGAGTGGTAGACAACGCATTGTAAAGAAATGCGTTGGGGACCACTCTTGCACTCAGTGGGTTAATGGGATAACCAGACAAACAGCTCTGTGACTTAGCAGGGACATTATAAGCAGGAAAGATAAATGGGACATGTATCCATGTTGTCTTGGATTCACACACTCATTGTGCAACTGACTTACTGGGTAAGCCAATGTTTGTAACCTAGGATTTCAATGTGTAGCACACACATTGATATCCTGGGCTGAGCATTGGGGTCTCCTGTAAGTTGAGTTGCTGTTTCCCTAAGGGTGTAACAGACTTCACCAGTGATAACACATGTCCACTTAGTCTGGTTGTTCGTTAGCCCATGTACTGAGATATGTCACAGTGGAGCAAAATCTCAGAACATGGATTATACTGAGCAATACAGATACTGTGGACAGGTATTCACTGTGGAAGTATGTCCTCTGTATCACCTCTTCATCACTCCCACAACACATTGGTGCATCACTGCCACCATCATCTGTTTGCATGGATACATCACAGAGTCCAGTCACTGGCAAACAAGTGGTGGACTCCTGTGATGTGGGTGATGCCTTTCCATGTATGGGGCATACTCTACCCTGGGTGTGGTAACACATTGACATATGTGTTCTCAAATATATCCTCCTACAGACACAGATAGAATGGTGATGGCTCATCTTTATTGTGTCTCAAAGTACATTAGAATGTACATGTGTTTTGTGTGTGTATTGCCTATATGCATTGAACACCTGTATGAGAACACTAAATGTACTTTGAGACTAAATCTTAATACTTCTGTAACACTGCTGCCCTGCTCATGTGTTGTCCATGAGGTTTGACAACTCTGTAGCTGAGCATCCTAACTGTACAGGTTATAACACTCAAGAATTAGTGATTTCTGTGTCTATATGAGAATGTTCCAGTGGAGGTTTGTGTGAACCTCAGGTCAAACTTTGCATCACCAACAATATCACCATAAACAGCAAGGGGTGATCTTCATGAAGGTGTTGTCAAGACATCAATCCAGTCACATGGAAGATCTTCAGTTCAAGGATGGATCATGTTACGGATGCCTGCGGGACAAGAGGACAGGATTTGGAGCAGTAGACCTGAACTGATCATCAAGCAACAACAATTTAGTCTTTTTCATCCCCTCAGTTTTCACAGTTACAGGTGAGTGCACAAACCATTGCTTGACAATGTGTTGTGTACTCATCTGTAACCAATTCTGTGGGTAACTAAGGACATGTGCATCAGTCCTAGGGATATGTGCCCCTGACATGTATACACACATTAACAAGTGTTCTGAGAGCTCCATGGAAGTAATGACATTGTGCTGCCACTGTGAAAGTGACAGTGGCAGCCCAATGTCATTTGTTCCATGGAACTGTTAGGACACATTTGTTGATGTGTGTATTCATGTCAGGGGCACATATGTCTGCACACTCACAGGTCTGCATGGAGTCCGTGGTAATCTGATCTACGTCTCATGACCTCTACATTGTGTGCCCATACCACTGTACATCCACCCCTGTGCTGCTCTTCTCAGCTGTAGCACAGTACAGGTCCCATATTGAGTCTGATGTCCCTTCTAATGCATATCATTAGATAATACTCTTTCGCTACTGGGCTAGCATGGTTGTTCAGGCTATAATCATGGCATAGCCAGTTAGTTGCTGTCAATCAAGCCGTGTAAGGTGATGAACATGGGTAATATGTTGTACCTTGTTTCTCCTGGGGGTGTGCGTGATATCCTTGGGGTCTGTATGTCAACGTGGAGAGTGGAATGGAGGATGGTTGTTGAGTCCACACACACAATTTTCCACGTCCACTGCCAGTGCAGTGCTGTGTCACTGTTCCTGTGGGGTGAGACAGAACAAAATGTGCAGTGTGGTTAGTGTCACAGGACTGATGGGGGACTTGCATGGATTGTTTGCATGCATGTGTTATACTCACAGGTGAAGTATTCCGTGATGAGCCTGTCTCTGATCTGTGCCCCTCTCATGGTCTCCTCCACATGCCCGATGTCCATGGGCACTTCCTGTATGGGGGGGTCCGGGATGTGCTCCAGCAGCCTGGTGTCCACTGCGATGTTGTGCAGTATTGCGCACGCCACAATGATGTCACACACCTTAGCCGGTGCATACTGCAGTGCTCCCCCAGAGTGGTCCAGACATCGGAATCTTGACTTGAGGAGTCCAAATGTCCGCTCAATAGCATTCCTCGTTCTGGCATGAGCCTGGTTGTAGCTTTCCTGGGCATGTGTTTGGGGATTGGCCAGAGGGGTCAGTAGCCAGGACTTGCATCCATAGCCAGCATCACCTGTGTAATGTGAGTGACATGGTGAAACAGGGAGCACATGTTGTGTGAATGATGTTTTGTGTGGTGGACGTAGTAGCTGTGGGTCAAGTGCATGCTGAGCTGAGTGGTGTGTACGCCTGTGTATGTGGTGTGATTTTGTTTTGTGAACTCACCCACTAGCCATCCCCCTGTAAAGGTTCCATTCTCAAAATCTCTGTGGACTGAGGAGTTTTGTAGAATGTATGCATCATGTGTGCTGCCAGGATATTTTGCACAGACATTCATGATCCTCATGTTGCTGTCACACACCATCTGCACGTTGATGGAGTGGAAGTTCTTCCTGTTGATGAATATCTGTGCGTCACGTGCTGGGGCCTTAATCCGGACATGGGTGCAATCTATAGCACCAATGACCCTGGGCATGCCTCCCTTTGCGTAAAAGGCCTGCTTGACGTGTATCCAGTCCATGTCAGTGGTGGGAAAATGTATATAGGTACTGGCCTTGCTTTTGAGGGCTGGCAGGACCTGGGCCAGCACTCTGGAGAATGTGGCCTGTGACATGCCAGATGCGTAACCCTCAGTGGACTGGAAGGCCCCGCTTGCCATGAAGTGTATGGCACAGAGTAGTTTCTGCAGGCCAGTTAGGGCATGGTTGTGGATGTAGATGGGATCCACCTGCTCCTTGATGACCTCATACAAGGCAATGATGCTGTCAGGCCTCAACCTGTAGCGATCAATGACCTCGTCATCAGCCATTCCAAAGAGTGTGACCCTTGGGCGGTATACCCTGGGCCTTGGTGGTCGTCTATACATCCTGTGCCCTCCAGGTGGGGATGGACTCCTGTGTGGCTGCTGAGCCAGAGCCTCCTCACTTGCAACAGGTGAAGGCTGTTGATGAGGCGTGCTTGGAGTTTGCTGATGTTCCCTAGCTCTCTCCCTTGCACGCCTTCTCCGCAGTCTTCGCAACAATATGTAACCCAACATACTGTTTGCTCTCTCTATCTGTCTCTATCTGTCTCTCTCTCTCTCTACCTCTCTCTCTCTCTAGCTCTAGCTCTCTCTCTCTATCTCTCTCTCTCTCCCTCCCTGAGTGGAAAACAAGCCACAAGTGAGTGTGTTGAGTTGTCCCTTTAAGTACTTGCTAGGGCGTTGTGTAGGTGTGGTGATGAGGTGAGTGCTGACCAATGGTGAGTTGTTTGTGTCCAGGTAAGTGTTAGCAGGTGTGTGTGTGTTATAAGATGTGGTGTGTTGTGCTTGTTCTGTGTGTGCCATTTGCGGGCGTGCAGTTGTGGGATGCAGGTCGCGTGTTGATGTTGCCCAGGTGAGCTTGTATTTGCAGGGTCCGCTTTGTGTGATGACCCCCATTGTTCCGTGCCATGTTGTGTTGTTGTTTTTTTGTGTGTCATTGTTCCTGTGGTGTTGGTTGTTGTTGTGTGTGTAGTGATTTGTGTTGTGTGTGCATGTTTTTGTGTTGTTTTGGCATTGCACGGGTTAATTTTCCCATTTACATGGTTGTGCGGTAAGCCTTTTGTGTCTTTTCCTCTGTAACGGGTGTTTAGTTTTGGCCGTTAAGTGTCTAACGTGTGTGAAAAGTGGGTCTTAACTTTTAGCCGTTAGGTGTGTCTTTTTTTCAGCCGTTATCAGTACCGCAAGCCTTTGAATAGCTCTGGGGTATGTTGTTCCATGCGTCTGAATGCACGCAAATGTATCGGCCGTAAGGATTCTGCAACTGCCGTTAGCTGTTGTTTAGACGGGTCTTTGAATTGCAACATGACACTTAACGCACCCGTTAGTGATTTTTTTTGCTAACGGCTGCCTTTAA
Organism: Rhinophrynus dorsalis; assembly: GCA_037306005.1. Lineage (NCBI taxonomy): Eukaryota > Metazoa > Chordata > Amphibia > Anura > Rhinophrynidae > Rhinophrynus > Rhinophrynus dorsalis. The sequence goes on along the minus strand of CM074724.1, from coordinate 347,828,835 downwards.
ATCTAGCCCTTAATCACTCCATCTTACCTTGTGGAAAGATTTATTAGAAAGTAAATCAGAGCTAACAACAGCAATTGGCTCCAGACTTGTCAACTTTGAAGACAATGAGGAACACTCCACTCATCTACACTATCAGACCACATGTACATTAATGATCAAAGGAAATAAATCTATGAATTCTAGAGACAAATAGAGGACTTTGAAACTGGGCATATAATATGTTAGGAAGATCCCTGAAAAAATCCAAAAAAGATCTAAAGTCTGACCTCCAGGAAATATTTAATAACATAAGAGATTCCTTGCAGACTTATACAATTTCCTTGATTATCTTGAAATCAAAGATTTTACAGTGATACTTTAGAAGGCTCTAAATATTTAGACATAACCAAAGACAACAAACAACAGATATGCCAAATTAATCACAGTATATGAGTGGTTTCTTTGTTTTCTGAACTTAAAGGTGAGTATAAGTCTTATGGGTGCTACCTTAGAGTATTACCTCACACAAAACTTAATCCAAATATTTAAAGACAGCAGGTCAACTGTAAATCCAAATCCTATGTATTGGTATACACACATTACTTCAACAGTGGTGCCGGTACAATGTTTCAGATGACATCACCATTTTCAAACAAAGTTGGCAGGATTACATATCATTGTTTCTTCATGTATCTTATATACAATTCAAACATGATGCTTAACTGGCATCATATCTCACATGTGTTAGGATGACCACTCCACATTTCACTTAAAACTAAGGCTTGGTTTGCCTCCATAGTAACTAAATAGTGTACATGAATATAAGTAACCAGTACCTGAACAAATATAAAAACTAGGGAAGGTACACAATATAAACTTAATAAAAAGTGCTTATATTTCACACAAAAAACATCCTAGGTCAATATTACATGACTATACAGAATCTAACCACATAGTTAAAGTTCATCCCAGCACTAGCTATCAAGCCACTTGATCCATGAGGACTCAAGCATCTTAAATAACTTGGTGCAATCACCTCCACTTTTCACATGCAAGTGAATGTGATACTCCTTTTATCCATATATGCTATTTAGTTACTATGGAAGCAAATTGTTTACTATTAAAACAAATTAATTGCAGATTTAATTAATTGAGATACTTGGCTTCCGATGATTATTATTATTCCTTATTTATATAGCGCCAACTAATTCCGCAGAGCTTTACATTTAGAAATAGGAATACAGATGTATTAAATAGTGCAATCAACTGTGGAGAACATAAGGATCAGAGGGCCCTGCTCCTGAGAGCTTACATTCTAGAGGAAGGTAGGTTTGACACAGAAGGAGTAAGTGCTATTGGGTGTAAGTGCCTCCTGCCACATGAACTGCCAGTCAGTGGGTGGGAGTGAGAAGTGCTGTTGATCTCAGTGTGTATGGGACAGCCACTAATAGATCTGACCACCGCCCATACAATTCCCATGGGAGTGCACATACACAGCTGGACACACAGCGTTCCAGATGAGACTCTAAAAAAAAAAAAAAAAAAAAAAAAACCTACAGCACCTAGAAATTTATACCCTCTATCACAGCCTAATCACATCCTGACCAGGATGCTTTAACCTATCAGGTTTCACAGTTAGTGTCAACCACCTATGTCACAATTACATACCTAGCTCATGCTCTGTGGCTGAGAGGGTTAATGTAAACACCTATGTCACAACCTCATGTTCTGCAGTCTGCAAAATCAGCACTTCTTGTTATAACTACATGGCTTTGAAGCTGTTACAGTATGTAACACAATGAAGGCAGAAGCTTATAATAAACATATTATCCACAGAAGACTTGTAAGAAACACATTAACCCCTTATTAAGAAACACAAGAACCCCTTATCCCCTGATTAACCCTTTCTTACTTGGGATGGGACCATATTTTATACAACCCCATACAGAAAACTGAAGAAAGAAGATGACCGCGACCCAGCTGGACATCAGGATTACTGGTAAGTTTTTATTTGTCAGAACATGTGTTAACTGTTTGTAGATTAACCCTATGAGTTAAAGTGGGGTAAGTAACGCGTTGCATACCCCACTGGCACTCATAGGGTTAATCTTATTTTATTTTTCAACCACAAGTATGTTTTGGAAAACAGTTTTCCAGCACATACCGGTGGTTTTCACCGAGTGTTAGGGACTCTGTGCCTGCCTTTTCATGGAGCAGGTTTTTTCCCATGAAAAGTGCTTTCCTTAACATACGATGAAACTACAGCATGGAATAGGATAGCAAAGTCTCCTTTCTTATGTAATGTCCAATGGGTGTACATTTTGCACCCATTGGACATTTTTGCTCAGCGGTGGTTGTTGACAGCACAGCTAATAGACCTGAAAACTGAGACTCTCCTGTGCGTATTGTGTAGAGTTTGACGCTGTCTACCACCTAGCTGAGTTTGACTCTTTTGTCCCTCTAGTCATGTTTGACACGCTTAACCACTTAATAGAGTTCGACGCTGTCGACCACTTCTGTTGAGTACCTCCTCTTCCACTTCCCTTCGGGTTCGACCCTTGTGTCCCCTCAAGTTTATGACTGCTTTTCCCTTTTATACTGTACGACAGGGACAACTATACTGCCAGTAGGTTACATTTACTGATTCCAGACTCAGTGAGTAGCTGTCTGTCTCTGGGGTTGTCATCCTGTCATCTGGCTTTGCTCCTGTAACACAGCCTAGGCTGCAGCAAGGCTTCCTTAGAACAGGCCCCACCAGCTAGCCATGTTCCACCACCAGCGCACCTTAGCATCTGGCTCACGGAGGCCAACTGGCAAGTACCTCTGTTTTGTTATCTGTTGTGTTTGTAATAGCAGTCTGCACTCTCTTTGTGGGGATCCCACTGTGCAAAGCTTTACCCAGGCAGGTTACATTGGGTGCCCCTAGTGCGATCAAACAAGAGCCTACATTCCTCCTCTGTCACTCAAACCAAAAATCCCCCCCAAAGCTAACACTATCCTTTGGCCCATTCTCCACAGCATTAACAATAAACACTTACCTTGAAGTCAGAGGTCCATCGGGGCCTTCTTCACAATGGACTTTCTTTGTCTTCCTCTTTAATTCTTCTTTAAGTCTTCTTTCTTCTTCTTCTATAAGTCTTCTTTCTTCTATATATTTCTTTGAAGTCTATAAAAAATAAAGAAAATGTAATCACATCGTTAACTCTTTCCATCACTGCCTCCTCAAGAGAAAGAAAAAAAACTACCCCATTGCAGTATCTTCTAGGGCCATTGCCCCAGCAAACTAAGGGAAATCTGAACAGAGACTGGCATTGATATGGTCAGTCTCTGTTCAGAGTCCCATTGGCTGGGATGTGGGGTTACACAGGACACTGAATGTGCCCTGAGGTAACCATAACTCCCAGCCAATCAGCTTCTAGCTGAACGGGTCATGAATGCATGTTTTGTCATCCCTTCCACTAGCCAATCATTGAATAGCTAGAGGGATAACAAAAGGTGCATTTGTGACCCCTCCAGCTAGCAGCTGATTGTCTGGAAGGTGTGGTTACAGCAGGGCACATTCCATGCCCTGCGTAACCCCACATCCCAGCCAGTGGAGCCATGGGAACAAATCTGAACTGCATATAAAAGCCAGTCACTGTTTAGATTTCCCTAACTTTGGCTCGGGCAATGGCCCGAGAAGGTACTGCAACAGGGGTGAGTTTTTTTTTTTATTTCTGGCGGAGGTGATGGCAAGAGTTAATAAGGGGGATTAAATTGTATTTATTTATTTTTATAGACTTCAAAGAAATATACAGAAGAAGAAAGAAGACTTACAGAAGAACTAAGGAGGAAGACCAGGGTGTAGAAGAGCTGAGCCTCTAACCTCAAGGTAAGTGTTACTGCTGAGGGGAATGGGTCATGAAACTGTGTTAGGGCAAGTATTTTTTTAACTTTATTGTTAATGTTAGGTATAGTACAAGGCCAGGGGGGTACTTTTAGGGTTAGTGTTTATGAGGGCGGGCAGAAGGTAACTGTGTTATTAGCTCACGCTTGATGCTTGACACTATGTCCAACATCGAGTGTTAGTTTCCTTTGATGTTCCCATTATTCAAGCTATTTCGCTTGCGTTATAGGAACAAAAAGCTTCAACAAACATTGGGCTGCAAGTCAAGTTTTACTTGTGGATGATGTTGGTCAGCAATTGAATTCCAAAGGTAAAAGTATGTGTGTGCCAGCCGTAACTCATTTTGGCCCTAAAGAATGTTTAACCGGCTCTAATTGAATCGAACCCCCAATATGTGCTGTTACATTAGAAAAGCAGGTTAGTTTATATTAGTTGGTTGTTGCCTTTATATAGGGGGTGAGAAAGAACTGAGTTATGTAATTGTGAATTGGTGAGATTTGCTTTGGAATAAATATTCGTTAATTGATTGTGTGTTTATACTCATAACTGACAGTGATACTATATAAATCTGGTGAAATACCGCAGCAGGTGGAAGGGAAGCAGAGTGGAAAGCTATTGGCTGGCATGCCAGCCAGGACTGGATCATTTGCATACAAATAAATAAAGTAAATGTCTCATAAACCGTTGCTTTAACCCCTTAAGGACCAAGGACGTACATATAAGTCATGGGGAAAACATGCCTTAATAACCCATGATGTATATGTACGCCCTGGAATTCAGGGGTCCCGGTGCAGCTGCACATTATTCGGGGTCCTCTGATTCCACTAATGAAAAAACAAAAATTAATGCTCTGTGGTCCTTAAGTGCTGGCTGAGCAATTGGTCCTTAAGGGGACAAATAAAAAAATGTCTATCATAAAGATAAGTAATGTGGACTGTTATGCACAAGTCACAAGTCATCTAAGATGTTATAAATTGTTAGAACAGACCCATTTAAACTAAGGGAAGGTTTTACTGGTGAGGTTGGTTTTATCAAGAATTAGTCGAGTTCTTCCATCAATGTCAAGGAGAGGTCGCCTCATTCAGTTAACAATTTAATTTATAGATTTAGTATTTTTGCCTATGTCACTGTTTCATATACACCAAATGCATAGCTCTGCAAATTGTTATTTGTGTATTAATTAAAAGTCTTAAGGAATGATGTATTCTTTATTTGTGTCATCATGGTTTAATTATGTGCCATGGTAATAGGAACAGAATTTCCCAGTGGCTTCTTCTTCCACTTTAAATATTTCAGCAGTGCACCAGCAATCCTCCATTAGATAGTAGGGGCAGGATGTGCTCATTATTGTATTACCATTTTAGACTTAGAATGTCACATTGATTGGATTTAACAGTTAGAGAAAGGTAACTAGCTAGTTTGATTTTACTATAGGTCTTCTCTTCAATCCAAACCATCATATAATATAGCAATGCAAAATATCTATTTTTCCCAAAGCAAGAAACAACGATTATTAAGCAGTTCGTAAGTCATTTTCAGGTAAGTATACTTTTTTTCTTCCAGAAAAAAGAAAGTGAATGAAAATACTTCTCTTACCTTTGTGTGCCAGAAATGTATGCAATGCATTGCTGAGCAATGCACTGCATATCTCTCTGGCTCACAAGGGTTAATATTATATTGGATTTCATGAATAAGAGGTGCACTGATTTAAAATAGAGAATATAATAAAGTGGCTAGGTATCTCTTTTAACCCTTTGAGTGTTAAAGAGATATCCAGTGTATTATGCCGCAATGTTGAGTATTTGTCTGGTACTTAACCCTATGAGTGCCAGAGGCGTACAGAACGCATTGCTTTGCAATGCATTCTGTACCCCTCTGGCACTCAGAGGGTTAAATGGGTTATTGCAGGAGGCTACCCTGCAGTGTGCATTTTTCTTAGGAGTCCTACATTAAAGGGGAGGCCTGATGATACAAAAACAAAACAATTCAGTGAGGCTGATGAAAGCACCCCAGGAGGGGATGTCAAATCAAAAATCCCATCTGGGGTATTAACAGTATGAGTGCTAGAGAGATCTCCAAAGCATTGTGTAGCGGACCTCTCTGGCAATCAAAGGGTTAAGGGATTTAAAACAAGGGGTATGTAGGGTGGCCACATATCCCTTTAAATCAGGGATGCTTATAAAAACATACACTGCAGGCTTCCACTGATCCCTGTGCAGTCCTGAGGAATGAAATGTTTATAAGATTCCCAGATTTAAAGGGATAGCTGGTCACCTTAGGGGTATTATTTGTCCCTAATGGTGCAGATGATTTGTTCCAGAACTGCTCAGTGTTATGTCAGGAAATGGGCATCCAATGGACTGTCCCTGATTTATTATGGGATTTTGAAACTGAAATCTTTAGAATTGTCAGACTTTCACCGAGGCTGGTGTACTCAGAAGAAATGTCATTCTGGAACAAACCAACTTCACAAAACAAAATTTGAATTGATTTCAATGGGATTATCAGCCCCTTGAATGTTGGAGAGGTCTCAGTCTCTTGCAAAAATGGGTTACGTGCCTCAATTAGTGCAATTAAAATTTTGGAAATTTATTTTTTTCCCCCATGGTACAGTTTAGGATTGCTAGATCGTCCCTTTAAAGGGATAGTAATGTTTCACAAAAACAGCAGCTCCAATTAATAGTATTTAGGCCATGGAGAATGTTATTTCAATACTGTCAGAGTTGCAGTTCAAGAGTAATTGAATGATAAAGTATCCCCCTTCCGCCCCTTTTACCTAGTGTAAACCATCTCTCCTTAGATGTGGGGGTCCATAGACCAGACAGCTCACAGCAGGGGACAATCTTCTTACTGTAAGAACAATTAAAGCCCTGTCCCCTTGACTGGTTTTTCAGGTTTTTCCCTTATCTTAATTGAAGATTTTCCTTCTCTGCAATCCGCTTGGACACACCCTGCTGCTCTGAGCTGACCAGTGTTACATCAGTAAAAGGGGCGGGAGGGGGATACTTTATCATTCAATTACTCTTGAACTACAACTCTGACTGTATTGAAATAACACTCTCCATGGTCCAAATACTATGAACATTCATTGGAGCTGCTTTTATTATGAAACATTACTATCACTTTAAAACAGGTCACAAATGAAAAATGCCTGCTGCAGGGTTCCAGTGGTTTAATTATTAGAGTTCAATGGTTTCCATATATAAAAACAGCAGTAATTTTCATATGACTCCTTTTTTAACCCTTTGAGTGCCAGAGGGGTATGCAGCGCATTGCTTTGCAATGCGCTGTGTACCCGTCTGGCACTCAAAGGGTTAAAATGATGACCTGGCAAAGCTAGTTTGTTTCCTCCAGTACATCAACCTCTCTGGGTTTTGGGCCTTGATTGGGCTATTCTCTTTATGTCTTTCTTCTTAATGCTTTTTGTTATTTATATATAATGAATTGAAGAGCCCGTGTACACGGGCCACAGTGCCGGCCGGTTGCTGTGCAGTCATGCGCAGTAGAGACTGCCCACGCTGCGGCTGATATGGAGCTGGCTGCTCCGAATTCAGACCATGGTCACTCTCTGCGCAGAGAGTGACCACAGTCTGAATTCAGAGCTCACTTCTCCGTATAGGCCACGCCGCTGGCAGTCTCTACTGCGCATGACTGTGACAATACAAACTTTTAGCGTAGGCTGACCAGACCTCACCTTTAACCAAGGACGCATAGGACAAATACATACTGCAGGACTGCAGTGATTTCAGTGAAGTACTGCAAAATGACTATTTCCTATGTGTCCCCGGTTAAAGGTGAGAACTGCTCAGCCTATTTTAGCAAATTATTATATTTTATTATTTATTAATATATATTTATTATTTTATTATGGATTTCCTTATCAATATCTTTTTTAAACGTTTTTAGATGCATTTTTAATGTGACCAGATGACAAGGATGCTTGTGGAAAACGTGCTGCAGGGTTGTACTGATTCTTATGCAGACCTGTAGAATGATCATTTTATGTGTTCTGCATTCAAGGGAAGGCCTTATAGTAAAGGGGCAGTACATGGTGAATACAAGACTCATTTAACTCCCTGCCAGTGCCCTCAAAGAGTAGCAAACAAAGTCCCCATTTAACTGAGGACAAATATGGAAAATGTGTGCTTTAGGGCAGCTTTGATCTCAGGGCAGCCCTGCAAACTGCATATGTCATGTGAGTCCCATTTAAGAGTTTGGGTCTAGTCAGCTTATTTAATGTATACATGGCTGTGAATATATAAAGAAGGAGGTATGTTGTTATAGTTTAACCTTTTGAGTGCCAGAGGGGTGTCCAAGCATGGTAAATCAATCCATAGCACAAGAAAATACTGTGCACACCCAAGTACAATAGGACTACCTCCAGACCATACCTGTTCTTTAACAAACGCAAGCAGAAAGAGGACAACAGATCAGATTTGTCTCCACTTACAGCTGCCAGTGGGATAGCTTGGTCACCATCATTAATAAACATTGGCACGTACTGCTTTGTGGTGATGATGATCTGAAAGAAGTCCTAAGCAACAGAGCTAACGTGTTGCAGGACAGCACCTAACCTGAGAGACAAGCTAGTACACAGTCATCTACAGACACAGTCCAAATCTACCACCACAGGACCTCATGCCTGTGTACACTGTGTCTCTTGCCCTAATATGACCACCAAGAAAACCATTGTGGAAAGGTTGAGTAAGACTCATAAGATCAATGACTTTATCACTTGCCAAAGCACTTCAGTCATATATTGCCCTTGCAAGCTATTGAACGTGGGCAAGAAAGCTCAAAGTGTGAGTACGTGAACATGTTAACGGCATTACAAATGCTCTCCATGATTGTCTGATGCCTAAGAAAAAATGAACATCTGTGGCAAGACACTTTAAGGACAAACATGAATCCAGTCCTAAAGCCTTAACTGCATGGGGCATACTGAGGATACGTCTGGGTATAAGAGGTGGTGATCAGGACGCCAGTCTGTTACGCTGTGCAAACAAATGGATCTTCCTAGTAAATACCCCCTCACCATTGGAATTAAATGAAGAGTAGAATTTGGGGGTTAACTTAAGATGAACCCTCTGTTCCTTTCCTTTATCTATGGAGAAATTATTTGGGGTTTATGTATTAAAGCGTGATAAAGAGGTGATAACATGGAGATAACTTCTCAAGTGATATCACTTCTCCAGTTCCTGTGTTATTCTATGGAGCCTATGCACTAAGATCTCCAAAGTTGGTGAAGTCTTACAGCATAGGCTCCATAGAATAACACAGGAACTGGAGAAGTGATATCACTGGAGAAGTCATCTCCACTTTATCACCTCCTTATCACAGCTTATTGCATACCCCCCTTCTTCTTTTTTTCTTGAAAGGATTCCCATTTTTTGCTTTTTAGCAAATTACTACTGACGTTTGTATAGTCTACTTAAATAACATAATGTATATACCTGGTTATAAGATATGTGGCTAGCCAGCAAAACATATATTTGTAGTGGGTCTTTTGCCTTTTGTTTGTCCTAATAGGACTTACAGTGTTACCCAACTTTGCTTTTGACAGCTTTTATGGATATAAGTCCACTGTCCCTAATGTCAGAATATTTAATGCAATTTCTTACATCTAATGTTATAACCTCTGTTGTAGTTTTCTTGATCATTTAAGACATTGTGTTCATGCTGTGCAATGCGATTAAGACCATCATTTTTGAAAATTGAGTTTTATCAGAATATTAACTCTTCACTTACTTTTTATTATTATATTAATGATTCAAGACTATCTAGCCTTTCCCTTTTGTTTTTTTGAACAATAATTAACTTGATGTCTTGAATATAACACAAAAATAATGAACCACATTCTTGATTGGATGAATGAGACAGCGCCTTTGTTTCTAGACCGGAACCCTACCGGTATATGAAGGTACTGCCCCTAGCAATGGCGTTCTAAATGCTGCTTTTGAAGAAGGCTTTCTAAACGTGTGTCAGGTGTACAACTTGCTCTGATTTATTAACTCTGGCAAGCCGGTATATGGCCAGGCATTATTAGGGAAATCATTACATCAGTCAGTTTTAGGACCTTACTTAGTGCATACTCTGTGCATATTAGTTTTTTTAGCTCCTTTCCAATAACTGCGCTATACAGTGATCAATAGAACCAATTCTCAGTAACCGCAGTATCAGAAATAATTTTGAGCTATCCTTCCGACTTTATTTGCTCCCAGTAATAGCCGTGAGATGTTACATGTATTACTTTGGCAAGCAGGAACGTGCCCTGGCATTCTAGGGAAATGTAAGTATTAGTGTATGACATAACTCTGTGTATACTTTTTGTATACCTGGTTTTCAGCTCCTTTTCCATAGCTGTGATTTGCAGTTAGAGATCCCATTGATGTTTAATCAACCGCAGTAGTAGTATTAGTAAGAAAGTTGAGCCTCTTCTCTAATTTTATTTTTGTCCCAGAATGAGCTGTGAGATGCTACTTCATGAGAGTTAATTAATCATTCTTTTGGGAAGCCGGTTTATGCCCCAGTATCTGTTGGGATTTTATGCGTCTGTCAGCTCACTAGTTTGTTATGCATTTACTAGCTATATTACCTTAATAGACAATAATTGTATTATCCTTCAATACTGTGAGTCTCTCTGACTTAGTTCATTGATCCTCGGATTGTAGTTACAGTGTGAAACTTTGTTAATTGCAAGTGTTGAGTGCATAGTCAAAGAGTGATCTTCTATCTTTAGATATGACCATAGGCTACATTTGTCATCTATTTTCTTTAAGGCAAACCACTTTATGCCCCGCCACTACTAGTGATTCAATATTGTCATAGTTTTTAATTTTACAGATCGAGTTAGTTGCACCCTTTCCCGCACTTAGTGCTATTGATGATTCATTTTGCAACATGATTGATCTAATTGGATCAGGGTCAGTGCCCCAACTTAGCCTATGAATCCCAACGTGTAGTAACTATACTAATCAGCTTGCAATGTGTTGAGTCTTTTGAGTTATCCATGTTGGGATAGGTAACAGTTTATCTCAGTGATATTATATGGCAAGTTGGTTTTAGCTCCAGTATGTGTTTTTATCATTCACAATAAAAGTTATGAAACTTTGTTAATTGCAAGTGTTGAGTGCATAATCAAAGAGTGATCTTCTATCTTTAGATATGACCATAGGCTACATTTGTCATCTATTTTCTTTAAGACAAACCACTTTATTCCCCGCCACTACTAGTGATTCAATATTATCATATTTTTTAGTTTTACAGATCGAGTTAGTTGCACCCTTTCCCGCATTTAGTGCTACTGATGATTCGTTTTGCAACATGATTGATCTAATTGGATCAGGGTCAGTGCCCCAACTTAGCCTATGAATCCCAAAGTGTAGTAACTATACTAATCAGCTTGAAATGTGCTGAGTCTTTTGAGTTATCCATGTTGGGACAGGTAACAGTTTATCTCAGTGATATTATATGGCAAGTTGGTTTTAGCTTCAGTATGTGTTTTTATCATTCACAATAAAAGTTATGTTTTAAATTCACTTTGTACAAATACATGTCCTGTTTTCCTATTCCTCCATTTGGGTTTGGGGATAGTTAGGTGTGCTAGGACTGCAGGGTTTACTTATTTTCTTCCTTTGATATAACTCAATCCATAAAATACATAGATATCAAGCAGAGAATAGCACTATACAGTATAGCCAGGCAGAAAAGTTGTTCTTGACACCTTACTGAGTGGTATTCAATTGTTGGACCTCCAGCTGTTGTGTGCCACAACGCCCATCATCCTCTTCCATTCATCAGCTGTTTTGTGATATTAACATGTGGTCCAGCAATTGACTTTCCCTGACTTCCCCTCCTGGATGCTAGACTTTAGTGCGTTGCTTTGTGAGAGCACATGGATACATAATGGCATCATTCAAATATTACACAGTAAGTCATTACACGTAACAAGCAATGGTGCTGATGAATAAGAAAAAGCGTAATTCCCTGGCAAACCAACATCACCACAAGGAAATCTTCAAATTCCCATTAATTTTAACCCATTAAGGACCCTTGATGTGCCAGGACTGTCATGCCGGTCCCAGCACTTTAGGACCAGTGCACTCCACTCTACAGTCACAGAAGTCAAATCATGAAAAAAAAAAAAAAATAAGCTCTGTGGCCCTTAACAGCTACCTGCATGCCTGATTGGGCAGTTGTTAAGGGGTTAACCCCTTGAATGTGAGATAGGTCTCTGTCACATTGCTATAAAAGTCACCTAAGTGAACTACCCCATAGAAAACAATGATATCCATCTGTGAAAATTGTTGCAACCAAGTCCCTGAATGAAACTCACACATGTGAACTGAGACTAAAGAGGAGCTCTGGTCACGTGTGTAGTTTTGACCAGATATCCATATAAATTTACAGGAAGCAGTGCAACCCTTCAGTGAGTGTTTTTCATAAGCATTGTGCATTTAAAGGAATATCTAATGACAACTTCAGTAATCTTACTATGGGTAGAAAATCCTAATGGCCTTCGTGAATTTAGCCCATGTGCCTTTTTTCAAGGAGCACACACTTAATGAGTCCTATTGGGAAAAAAAGAAAGCTGATGGCAGGTTTTTCAAAGTGCATGAGCCTACTTAACCCTAATCAAAGCAATGTATTGCATCCCCCCAGTCCTTAAAGGGTTAAGGCTACCATTTGCCTCGGACACAGTTTGAGGTACTGTGGTCCTGCTAGCAACTGTCATGTCAGCCTCCATATACTTGACATTCAGTACTCATTGACAATGTTATCTAAGGGCTGAATGATCATAAGCAAAATGGAGGAGTTCTGGGGCAAACTTTGTACTGTATAGGGAAGAAATAAAAATTCCCTTTGATTTAAATGGGGATTTTAACCAATTGAATACTAGCGAGGTCTCCAACGCATTGCTCTGCGATGCATCAGAGACCTCTCTAGCATTGAATGGATTAAAATCTCCATTTAAGTCAATGGGAATTTTTACTTCTCCCCATATGTATGTATGTACCTTTATTTATATAGCTCCATACATGTACACAGTGCTTTACAGAAGTTGTAATAGTATGACATAAAAATATAGAACAGGGATAAGCGCATCAGGCTAAAGTGTGATCATTCCAGAATTAGCAAGGAAAAAATGCAGCAAAGGGAATCCTACATTGGGAAAGGTAACCCTGCCTCAAGGATCCTAGAATCTAATTAGAACGCATGACAACATACAGATATAGTAGGAGGAGGATCATAAGTGCAAGTATAAGGCTTAGTGAAGGATGAGCAGAATGATTCTGATGTGACTGTCAGTGTGCACAAGAAGAATATTGTTACTGAGATGCCTCCTTGAGCAGGTGGGCTTTCAGGAGATGCTTGAAAGTGATGAGCATGGATGATTGGGGAATAGTGATAGGGAGAGCATTCCAAAAGTGAGGAGCATCCAGTGAAAAAGACTGCAGACAAAGGATAGCTCAAGTTGTGTAGGTGGAGGACAGAAAGAACCCTTGAGAAGAACGTAGGTGATGGGAAGGGGTGTAGCGGGAGATATGCGCAGAAATGTAAGAGGGTGCTGAAGAATAAGAGACCTTAAAGGTGAGGACAAGATTCTTCTAAGAAATACAATACTTTATAGGTAGCCAATGGAGGGATTTCAGGACTATGTGAGAGGGAAGGTATCTAGGAGCAAAGTAAGTTATTCTTGCTGCTGAATTCAGAACAGACTGAAGTGGTGAAAGATGAGAGGCAGGAAGACCAGAGAATGTTACAATAGAAGAGTCTAGAGAGAATGAGGGCCTGAGTAAGTGTTTTTGAGGTTGATATCCTGAGGAAGGAATGTGTATTGGCAATATTTTTAAAGAAGATGTGGCATGTTCTGGTTCTTAGCTATGGGAAGAGAAAGTCAAGGTAGAATCGAGCATGACCCCAAGACAGCATGCTTTGGTTATTGAGTGGATGTCAGAATTGTTAACTGTGATGTAGAAAGGGGTTGGTGGGTTGGTTTTAAGAGGGAATACAACTATAGTGCAAATGGTTTGCCCCAGAACTCCTCCCCTTTTGTTTTAAACATGCGGCCCTAAGGAAAGAAAGTAATGTAAATGGGGGTTATATTTACGAGGTATTAAGTCTAGGGTTGCCAGATTATCCTTTTAACCCTTTGAGTGTTGCAATGCATTATGTTAAACCTTTGTGTTGCAATGCATTGGATATGTTTCTGGTTTCTGGAACTCAAAGGTTTAAAACTGGAGACATTAAAAATGTCAGCTGTAGTGGTTATTACTAATCTGCAATGGTTCCCATGTATCCATGTTGCAGGCTTTTGTCATAAACCTGTCTGTTCTTTTAGAACATAACAAACATACTTTGCATTTTTCAGGTGTTTGTCTAAATTGAAGAATTCAGGTTTTATACCCTACAAATTATAACAAATTAAAGGTAAAACATAGTCATAGTTAAATGCAAGCTTAATGTCCTCAATTAACCCTAACATAAGGTTACCAGATGGTCCCTTAAAACAAGAATGATTACGATAAATGCATCCTGCAGATCTGCCTGATTTCTCATAGAATTAATATATCGGACATATGGCAGGTACTTTGCTTTGAGCTCTCCAGTTAGCATTTCTGAGGTTCATTTACTTTGATTTCACGGATTTATAATGTAATCCAGCAGTTTATTTGTTTTTGTTCCATTCCTGTTCAATAAGACTGTCTGGTAACTTTGCCCAATTCCTGAAAGCAATGGGTTAAACAAATAGTGATGCTTTACTTTTACTATATGATGATGACGATGATGATACTTATTATTATTTTAGTAGTATATATTTATGTATGTTAAAAGCTGGATCTTTTTCTTTAAATGAATAGTAATGTTTCTAATAAACACTATATTTCTTTACTTAAATATTTGTAGTTTAAACGATATTCAAGCCCAAAAGGATCCCCCTCCCACCCATACCTGGGCACCTCCCTTCTGTTGTGGCTGAGCAGTGTTACATCAGTAAAAGGGGTGGGAGTGGATACTTTGTCATTGAATTACTCTTGAACTACAACTCTGACAGAATTGAAATAACACTCTCCAAAGTCCAAATACTATGATGATTAATTAGAGCTGATTTTATTGTGAAACATTACTATCCCTTTAATCCTGTATTATATTTAACATGAATAAACTGAAAAAGTGTTTTCTTTTTTTCTGTGCTGTGAACACCATCTACCTGTCATCTATAAGAAGAGATGGTGATTCAACTGTATGTGCATGGAGTCACAAGACAGCTGCCAGTGAGGCCGATGCCTTAAGAACTGGTGCAATTCTAAAGCAAGCTAACTGTATCGTAGAGGACAAATAGAAATTCTCAAAAGCAATACATTGGTAACCTCTCTAATATTCAAGCGATTAAATACATAGAATGTGTTATTTGCTATATGTGGTGCAGTTGGCAACCTCTATAACTACACCAATATTTCTTGGCACATTAGGTCTTACTCTCCTCAGAAGCTGTTCTCTATTCAGTGGGTGCATGTAAACAGGCCCACACAGAGTTCTTATCAGCCTTAGCAGATACAATCACAGAGGGACATGTACTAAGAAGAGGAGGATCAAGTCTGGATGCATCATAGGTGCATAAAGCCACCTGTTCTTTGCACCTTACCCAGTTCACTCCATTGTACTAAATACTTCATACATAGGCAAATTTCTGGGTCAAGGCTGGATGTGCTCTATGTTGTGGCACAGCCAGCCCTGCATTAGTGAATCAGGTGCATGGGAAGAAGGGAGACCATAAACCTGTTCCATTGCCCATGGAACAAGGAGGGCAAGAGCCCCGTTGACCCCCTCTCTGATCATAGTGACCCCCTTCCCTGAGCACCCTCCCACAGGGACAATTTTCTAAAAAGGTACTGGGGGGAGGCACTACGGGTTGATGATATGGCGATATGTTTGATGTGTGGCGACACATCACCTTGGACATAGAGACACACATCACCATATACACTAAGAGTACAATGTTCAAAAAGTCATCATAATAAAAAACTGTTGGATTGTGAGTTGGTGGTAAAAGAAGGACAATAATTTCAGAAGTAAATCCGCCACCTCTGAAAATGTGTCATAAAGAATTAAAAATGACTGTAAGAATGTCACGGATAGGAATGTCATGGATAGGAATATCACGGATAAGAGGCTCCTCCAACAAGGGTTGGTGGAGTGAAGGCTAGAGTGCGTCGCTGGAGTGCGTGGCTGGTGTACGCGGGCCCCCTGTAGTGCGCTGTGCTGCGGCCAAGGCCGTGTAAAGGTGCTGGCCGCGAAGCCAGATGACCCCCTCCGGTTGAGCCGAAGAAGGCCCAGGATAACGCACTACAGTGAGGACACCCACCACCAACCCCAGGGAAGGACTATTTCCAGAGAGTAGAAGGCCTACTGAAGGTAAGCCCCAGAGGCTAGAGACAATAAGGAGGGAGTGTAATAAGAGCTAACAGGACTGCACAAGGAAGGACTAGAAAAGCACCGTATATATAATTATATGGGGCAGGCAAGGAGGAGCTGAACTCCACAGAGAAAGGAGACTGAAATGGGAGCTGACTGGGGCAGAGACGGAAGCTAGGCAGCTCAGGACTGGAGAAGCTCCAGGAGAACCACTGGAGGAAGAGTGGAGGGTGCAGACTGGAGCAGACAGGAAGAAGTCTGCAAGACTGGAGGGCCAGGACAACACTGGAACGAGACCGGCAGGAGAAAATAGCAGCAGGTGAGGCTGCAGACAAACGCTATAATCGCGCGCCGCACGAAGGCGGCGCGCGGTTAAAAATACCCAAACCCGGAAGTGCGGGTAAGGGTGACGTCACCACGCTACGTGGTGACGAGCTGGCGAACCCGGAAGTCGGCAACCCGTCGGAACGGCGAGGGACTGTGACACTCCCCCCCTCCTAAGGCAGACCCCGGATGCCAGGACGGGGCTTATGCGGAAAATGCGTATGGAAACGCCGTAGAAGGGTAGGGCGTGAACATCCGAAGAAGGAACCCAGGAGCGCTCCTCGGGACCGTAACCACGCCAGTTGACAAGATACTGGACCTGGCGACGAACCCGGCGGGAATCAAGAATGGCATCAATGACAAACTCCTCCTGATCACCACGAACCACAGGTCTAGGAATCGGGGTCCGAGGATGTGAAGGGTGCGACGGAAACCATGGTTTCAAAAGGGAGACGTGGAACACAGGATGCATACGTAAAGAAGAAGGAAGAGCCAAGCGGTAAACTACCGGAGAGAGACGCCGCATCACCCGAAAGGGCCCCAGGAAACGGGGACCGAGTTTGGTAGAAGACTGGCGTAGGCGAACGTTCTTGGCAGAAAGCCAAACCCTGTCACCGACAGCGAATCTGGGGGCCAAAGAGCGACGACGATCTGCCTGCACTTTGTAACGTACTTGAGACTCCATCAAAGAGGAACTAATGCGCCGCCAATGGTCCACCAAGGACCGGACACGACCCTCGGCAGCAGGTGCAAGAGCAGTACCAGGAGAAACAAGCAAGACCCTGGGGTTATAACCCAGAGCAGCAAAAAAGGGTGAACAACCCAAAGAAGAGTGGAAATGGGAGTTCAAGGAGAACTCTGCCAGGGGAAGGAGGCGACACCAATCGTCCTGACGGTGGTTGCAATAACTGCGCAGAAAATGCTCCAAGGACTGGTTCACTCTCTCCGTCTGACCGTTAGTCTGGGGGTGGTAGCCAGAAGGCTGAGATAAATTGAGGGCCCCGGTCAGATGTTATGTGAAGGGGTATGCCATGAATACGGACTATCTCAGATATGAACAGGTCAGCAAGATCCGAGGCTGAAGGCAATCTGGGCAACGGAACCAAATGGCACTGCTTGGAAAAACGGTCCACTACCACCCAAATGACCGTCATGCCGGAAGAGACTGGGAGGTCAACTATGAAGTCCATAGCGAGTTGGGACCAAGGAAGAGCAGGAACAGGCAAGGGATACAGCAAAACTGGAAAACACAAAGACAAACGGCGCAGAAGATAACCTCTAAGTGCAGTATTATAAATGTTCAGTCCATTAAAAATATCACTTAATCTTTTGGAAATGTACTCACATTCTTCTGAGGCTCCAACCAGCCTCCAGGATGAATCGCTTGTACTGGCTCACACCCCAGTATGGTGTCTTACGTCAAAGCTCCAATTGCTCTTGGTATTCAATCAAATGTGGAAGCGTCAGCAAGTACTGTGTATCACAAACCCAGCACTTCCTGCCGACACAACCTAATTGATATAAATGTGCACCATTCTTGACCATAGGTCAGAATAGGGGAGATAAAAAGTGACGCCAGTAATGTCAACAGGTCGATAGATATGAATGGATATCGAATTTATTTGTATATATAAAAAAAATTATTTTGTGTAATATAAAAAATATTGAATAAAAACACCAACAACAACTAAAAAATAAATCTACACTCCAATATTGTGGGTTTCTAGCTGATGCATTTCGTGGTTAAATACCACTTCTTCACAAGCCCCAAAACAATATATAGTGAAATCTCTTTCAATAGAATTTTCTGCCGAAAATTCTATTGAAAGAGATTTCACTATATATTGTTTTGGGGCTTGTGAAGAAGTGGTATTTAACCACGAAATGCATCAGCTAGAAACCCACAATATTGGAGTGTAGATTTATTTTTTAGTTGTTGTTGGTGTTTTTATTCAATATTTTTTATATTACACAAAATAATTTTTTTTATATATACAAATAAATTCGATATCCATTCATATCTATCGACCTGTTGACATTACTGGCGTCACTTTTTATCTCCCCTATTCTGACCTATGGTCAAGAATGGTGCACATTTATATCAATTAGGTTGTGTCGGCAGGAAGTGCTGGGTTTGTGATACACAGTACTTGCTGACGCTTCCACATTTGATTGAATACCAAGAGCAATTGGAGCTTTGACGTAAGACACCATACTGGGGTGTGAGCCAGTACAAGCGATTCATCCTGGAGGCTGGTTGGAGCCTCAGAAGAATGTGAGTACATTTCCAAAAGATTAAGTGATATTTTTAATGGACTGAACATTTATAATACTGCACTTAGAGGTTATCTTCTGCGCCGTTTGTCTTTGTGTTTTCCAGTTTTTCTACGTTGTGGGAGCCCTACCCAGTCGGAGCGAGCTGCAAGGATTTCTCATTTGTGGACTATTTGGTTAATAATTTTTTAATGTATTGTCTGTATTCTTTATTTTTATTTTTTTAATTTTATTTTGTGGTCGATTTATTTGGGTACCATTTTATTGTAGTAGTATAATTGCTCTATTTGTGTGATTATTTTTGCTGCTCTGTTTGGTGGGCCGACTTCTTGACTACAAAGATATTGTAATATACCTTTATTTCTTTTAAAATTGTTATTCTTTAGAGTGAAGCGCAGCAGAATTTTATATATAAAAAACTATTTTTTTGTTTTTCTATTTTAAGGGATACAGCAAGCCCGCTGGTCTACAACGGGGAGTCTTCATACGAGCACAGATGGTGCAAGAGGAAACAAAAGAAGCCACCTCAGCTCGAAGAGAGGGCCACCAGAAATGCCGAGATAACAGCTCAAAAGTCCTAGATATGCCAGCATGACCCCCAACAGAAGAATAATGGGCCCAACGAAGTACCTCTGGCCGGTACCGTATGGGAACAAATAGTATCCCAGCGGCCAGAGGAGTGCCGGCTGGGGCTGAGGGCTGAGCATCCCGGATATGTTGCAGGGTCCTGGTGGCCAAGAAGGCCAAGAAGAGGGCAGTATAGTGTCTGGAACAGCAGGGACAACTGCTGGCTCCTGAAGACGCGACAGGGCGTCAGCCTTGGTGTTCTTAGCACCCGGCACATAGGAGATAACAAAATTAAAACGTGAAAAGAACAACGACCACCGAGCCTGTCGAGCATTCAAGCGCTTGGCCGTAGCCAGATAGGCCAGGTTCTGGTGGTCAGTATATATGGTTATCCGATGGGGTGAACCCTCAAGCAAGTAGCGCCATTCGGCTAAAGCCAACTTGATAGCCAGAAGCTCGCGGTTTCCAGCATCGTAATTCCTTTTGGGTGCTGAAAAGCTCCGTGAAAAGAAGGAGCACGGGTGGAGATCTCCGGTAGAGGAGGATCGCTGCGAAAGAACTGCTCCTGCAGCCGACTCGGATGCATCCACTTCAAGAATGAAAGGCTGAAAGGGGTCCGGATAGGACAAGATGGGAGCAGCACAGAAAGCCTGTTTCAAGGCGGAGAAGGCCGACACAGCCTGTGGGGGCCAGCAGGAAGGGTTACCACCCTTGCGCGTCAGGGCTATGATGGGCTGAATGACTGCGGAGAAGCCACCGATGAAACGCCGGTAATAATTGGCGAATCCGATAAAACGCTGGACTGCCTTCAGATTACGGGGAAGAGGCCAGTTCAAAACTGCAGAGACTTTCTCGGGGTCCATGGAGAGACCCATGGGGGACACAACATAACCCAAGAAAGAAAGGCTGGTCTGGTCGAAGAGGCACTTCTCTAATTTGGCGTATAAATGGTTGGCCCGTAAACGCTCAAGGACCTGTCGTACATGAAGTCGGTGCTCGGAAAGGGAGGCGGAGTATACTAAAATATCGTCCAGATACACGACAACAAAGGAGGACAAGAGATCCCGGAAGACGTCATTGATGAAGGCTTGGAAGACCGCAGGAGCATTGCGCAAGCCAAAAGGCATGACAAGGTATTCGTAGTGCCCCGAACGGGTGTTGAATGCGGTCTTCCATTCATCCCCTTCACGCATCCGGACCAGGTTGTAAGCCCCCCGAAGGTCCAGCTTAGTGAAGATGTTGGCTCCACGAAGGCGGTCAAGGAGCTCTGAAATAAGCGGAAGAGGGTAACAGTTACGGCGGGTGATAAGATTCAGACCTCTGTAGTCTATACAGGGACGAAGAGTACCATCCTTCTTAGCCACAAAAAAGAAACCCGCTCCAGCGGGAGAAGAGGACGGGCGTATAAAACCCCGAGCCAAATTGTCCTTGACATAGGCCTCCATGGCAGCGGTTTCAGGGATGGACAGCGGATACGTTTTACCCCGAGGGGGCGTGGTGCCGGGAAGAAGATCCACAGGGCAGTCATAAGGGCGATGGGGCGGAAGGGTCTCAGCCCGTTGTTTGCAGAAGGCCTCAGCAAGATCCTGATAAGGCTCAGGAACCGTAACGGCAGGACCAGAGATATGAGTAGGAAGCGACGTGGCAGAAGCAGCCACGTTCAAGGAAGGAGAGCTAGGAAACTGAAGGGACCCAGTAGCCCAGTCGATAATGGGGTTGGTGGAGCACAACCAAGGATACCCCAGGATGACTGGTGTCTTGGGTGAGGTGATAACATCTAACACAGAGCGATCAGAGAGGTGGTTACTCACACACAGAGCTAGTGGCTTAGTAGAATGGGTAATCAACCCTTTCCCCACCGGAGTATCATCAATAGCCAACACGCGTAGTGGTGGTTCCTTGGGTTGAAGAGGAATCTTGTGTTGTGTGGCGAAAGTCGCATCAACGAACAGACCAGAAGCACCGGAGTCAATGAAGGCCTGAGTTTTCAGGGTGTGGCCATTCCAGGACAAGCTAACGGGAACGCGAAGGCATCGGTTCCGGTTGTTGGGGATGGTAACCGGACTTAGGGAGGTTCCCCCGCCACCTAAGTCCTGGCGTTTCCCTGCTTGTTGGGGCATTCTCGGGCTAAATGGCCAGGAGCCCCACAGTAGAGGCATAAACCGGCAGCGCGACGTCTGGCCTTTTCTTCCTCGGACAGACGGTAGACTCGGCCAATCTCCATAGTTTCCGGATCGGTGTCGGCGGTGGTGGGTGGCGGTTGAAACCGGGCGGCCAGGCGGATAGGAGGACGAGGAAGTGGACGACGGTTACGGTCCCGATCTCTCTCATTTCGTCTCTCAGACAACCGGTGCTCCAAGGATGAACAAAGCGCCACCAAACCCTCCAACGAGTCAGGAATCAGGCGGGTAGTTAGTTCGTCCTTCAGGCGGTCATGAAGGCCCTTACGAAACGCTGCCTTAAGAGCGCTGGGACCCCAATTGGTATCATAGGCCAGCGTGCGGAATTCAACTGCATACTGAGACAAGGAGCGTTGGCCCTGTGATATCTCCAATAAAGCCGCCTCGGCCCTGGACTGGCGGCCTGGTGTATCAAATACTGCCTTGAAGGCAGACAAAAAGGCATCGAAATCATCCAAGATAGGAGATTGGTGATCCAGTAAGGGGGTAACCCATGCCAAGGCCTGACCCTTAAGGAGGGACACTATAAAGGCAATCTTAGCCTGGGACGACGAGTAGGGCCCTGGCTGACAGCGGAAGTGTAACTGACATTGGTTCACGAAGCCCCGCACATCGGCAGAAGAACCGTCAAAACGCTCAGGCAGAGGAAGACGAGGAAGAGGGGGTGGCAAGGCAGGACCAGGGAGCGGTACGGCGTGCAGCATAGCGGGTTCTGCAGCTCTCGAGGCTCCCATTTCATGTTGCATCTGCTGCAACAACTGCGTGATGGTATCGAGCTTCTGGTCCAGCTGTACTATCTGTGTCGCATGACGGCTCAGCATGGCGCCCTGCTGGAGAAGGGCCTCAGAAAACTCAGCCGGGTCTGTAGCCATAACCGGAGGGTGGCGCGATTATAATGTCACGGATAGGAATGTCATGGATAGGAATATCACGGATAAGAGGCTCCTCCAACAAGGGTTGGTGGAGTGAAGGCTAGAGTGCGTCGCTGGAGTGCGTGGCTGGTGTACGCGGGCCCCCTGTAGTGCGCTGTGCTGCGGCCAAGGCCGTGTAAAGGTGCTGGCCGCGAAGCCAGATGACCCCCTCCGGTTGAGCCGAAGAAGGCCCAGGATAACGCACTACAGTGAGGACACCCACCACCAACCCCAGGGAAGGACTATTTCCAGAGAGTAGAAGGCCTACTGAAGGTAAGCCCCAGAGGCTAGAGACAATAAGGAGGGAGTGTAATAAGAGCTAACAGGACTGCACAAGGAAGGACTAGAAAAGCACCGTATATATAATTATATGGGGCAGGCAAGGAGGAGCTGAACTCCACAGAGAAAGGAGACTGAAATGGGAGCTGACTGGGGCAGAGACGGAAGCTAGGCAGCTCAGGACTGGAGAAGCTCCAGGAGAACCACTGGAGGAAGAGTGGAGGGTGCAGACTGGAGCAGACAGGAAGAAGTCTGCAAGACTGGAGGGCCAGGACAACACTGGAACGAGACCGGCAGGAGAGAATAGCAGCAGGTGAGGCTGCACACAAACGCTATAATCGCGCGCCGCACGAAGGCAGCGCGCGGTTAAAAATACCCAAACCCGGAAGTGCGGGTAAGGGTGACGTCACCACGTAGCGTGGTGACGAGCTGGCGAACCCGGAAGTCGGCAACCCGTCGGAACGGCGAGGGACCGTGACAAAGAAGATATCAATGAATATTGCCCGTAATAATTATGATGTTAAAAATGTCTTTCATTTTGTCTTTGAAATGAAAATTTTCGAAGAAACAAATACCTTTTTTTCATTAAGTGGAAAATTTTCATACAAACTGATTTTTTTCCCAGTTAACTCCATACTACTGCTTATCACGCCTGCTGAGAGTACTTTAATTTGTCTTCTCCAAGTTTAGAACATTATGTTTTATAGGGCAAAATTTACATTAATTAGACAAAAAAATGACAGCTAAAAGAATATTTTTCTCAGAAAATGACAGCTGTCATGCCTTGCTTACCCCTTCACCTCTTTGCCTGCCTCTTCATTCAGCTTTTGCTGTGTCTCCTGGTCCTTTACCGGCTTCCTCCGCTCATGCGCCCTCTTCCGGTTACTGTGCTCATGTGCACTGCCGGTGGACCGCTCTGCACTTCTCCTCTCTATGGTCCGGCTGGCATCCACGCCTCACTCTTATCTTCCCTTCTGGTTTGGGGCCTTCTTAAACTGCTGCCTTGCTCTATTAGACGCATTATTATAGCGTCTGTTCTGCACTTTAGTTGCGGTTCCTGCATCCAGTTTCCTGCTTGCCTGTGTATAATCCGGTCCTCCTTGACTTAGCCTGTGCCTGTTCCTGTGATATCTACCTGTGTATGACCCGGACTGCCTAGATCTTGCCTCTGCCTGCTCCAGTGTTACCAGTCTGCCTGTGTATGACCCAGACCGTTTAGACCTTGCCTCTGCCTGCTCCTGTGTTTCCGGCCTGCCTGTGTATGACCCGGACCATCTAGACCCTTCCTCTGCCTGCTCCAGTGTTATCTGCCTTCCTGTGTATGACCCAGACCATCTTAGACCTTGCCTCTGCCTGTTCCTGTGTTACCTACCTGCCTGTGTATGACCCGGACCACCACTGACCTTGCCCCTGTCTGCTCCAGCGATTGACCCATTGTTCCAGCCGCGGGAGACCCACCTTCTCCGGAATCCTGAGTGAGTACCTCTGTTCCTGTTTGGAGTGTTTGTCTATTCTCCCCGAGGATTGCTTAGTGTAGCTTGTCTCGGTTGGGGTTATCCGGGGTCACCCTACAGCTTCTCTCCTGGGGACCACAACATCTGGCTTCGCGGCCAGCACCTATAGGCTAGCACAGCTCCGGCCTTGGCAACCCACACTCCCCAGCACCGTTGTCAAGCCTCGCACCTCAGCCTCTTGCTCAGTAATCCCTTGTTGGAGGAGCCCCCTGTTCCACCACCTAGGTACACCTCATTCTCTTGGCCTTCCTATCCACGGGAGTCTGACATTATAATAATGCCACCTCTTCCGGTCATGGACCCCAAGGATTGGCTTTGTTGCAACAGGGTGATGCCTTGGAACAACACGCCGGACAGATCGTCCATTTGGACCAAAAACTGGATTCTATTACCAGCTTGCTGCAACAACTGCAGCAGAGACTGGATGTCCCCAGTGCCACGTCTGCATCTCCTTCGCTGGTTGTCCTGCCACCTGTTGTTGCGGCACAATTGCTCTTTTCGCCACACTATGATGGTAATCCTAAGGAACTGCGGGGGTTCCTCAATCAGTGCCTTCTCCATTTTCCTTGTCTGCCAGAGACCTATGCTTCCCATCAGGTGAGGACTGCCTTCGTCGTATCTCTCCTTCAGGGCCAGGCCTTGGCTTGGGTCTTCCCCATGTTGGATCGCCAATTTGTGGTTTTAGACCGCCTTCTCACAGCATTTCGTTCAGCATTTAACACACCGGGGAGGTGAAAACAAGCTGAAGCCACCCTGTTGGAGCTCCAACAGAGCCAATGTCCCCTTAGCCAGTACATGGTAGAATTCCGCACCCTGGCTTACGATACGGACTGGCCTGACAGTGCTCTTAAAGCCAGCTTCCGTAAAGGGCTTTGCGAAAGGTTGAAGGATAAGCTTACCACAAGCCTCATACCTCGTTTTATTGCTCTTTGTTCCACTTTGGAACACAGTGTCCTGGAATGACGGCTGGAAAAGGACCGGGACTGGAGTCACCATCCACCTCCTCACCCATCGGTCCGTCTGGCTCATAAATTCCAAACACCAGTTTCCACTGAACCTGCTTCCGAGCCCATGGAGATCGGGAGAGTGTTCCGTCTCTATGAGGCTGAGAGGTCCAGAATGCGTTGTCAGGGCTTGTGCCTTTATTGCGGTGCTTCTGGGCACCAAGCACGGTTTTTCCCCAATAAATCGGGAAACAGCAGGACTTAGAGGGTAGGGTATCCTCTCTAAGTCATCCTTTTGTCCCCTTGTCCTCTGCTCAACACCTGTCCATTCCAGTCACCCTTTCCTGGTCTCCTCTTTCCTCTGTCTCCCTCCTTGCCTTCATTGACTCTGGGGCTGCGGGCCTCTTTCTTGACACTGATTTTGCTCTCAGAATGGCATACCTTTTAGTGCCTCGTAGCTGTCCTATTCGAGTGGTGGCCATCGATGGCACACCACTTAGGTCAGGGAATATCACTAAGTCCACCACTCCCCTAACTCCATGGACCTCTTCTGGTCACTTCAGTCTTGTGGTTTGTGACCTCATCACTGCACCACATACTTCCCTTATATTAGGGTATCCCTGGCTGTGTGAGGTCAATCCTACCATCAATTGGCTAGTGAGTACGCTTTCCTTTTCCACTACTTGTGCCATCTCCATGGTTACAGAAGAAGTAAAGTCTGCTTCCTATCTCCTACCATTCGCAGTACCCGAACCCTACTGGGCCTATACCGATGTGTTTTGCAAGCAAAGGGATGAAGTCTTACCTCCTCACCGGCCCTTTGACTGAGTCATTGACTTGCTTCCTGGATCCGTACCTCCTCGGCCGGACCTACCCCCTTTCTATTCCCGAAAACAGGAGTATAGAGGACTATATCAGAGAGAATCTGGCTCGTGGCTTTATCCTTCCCTCCACTTCTCCGGCCAGGGCAGGCTACTGTTTTTGTATCCAAAAAGGACGGATCTCTCAGGCCCTGTATTGATTACAGGGGACTGAATGCTATAACACGCCGTAACTGCTACCCGCTGCCCCTCATCTCTGAACTCCTAGACTGCCTTAGGGGTTCTGCTGTTTTCACCAGACTTGACCTCTGGGGTGTGTACAACCTGGTCCGTATGCGCGAAGGAGAAGAATTGAAGATGGCCTTTAATACCCGGTTTGGGCATTACGAGCATCCTCTGTTCCTGTTGGAGTGTTTGTCTAGTCTCCCTGGGGATTGCTTAGTATTGCTTGCCTCGGTTAGGGTTATCCGGGGTCATCCTGCAGCTTCTCTGCTGGGGACCACAACATCTGGCTTTGCAGCCAGCACCTATAGGTGACTCAGCCGCAGCACAGCTCCAGCCTTGGCAACTCACGCTCCCCAGCACCGTTCCCAAACCACGCACCCCAGCTTCTTGCTCAGTAATCCCTTGTTGGATGAGTCCCCTGTTCCACCACCAAGGTACTCCTCATTCTCTTGGCCTTCCTATCTGCAGGAGTCTGACAACAGCATATTAGAAGTAAAAAATTATGGTAGTATATCTGAGAATTGAAGGACCATGGCGCAAGAACCTTTTCATTCTGATAACAGACAGTTTCAGTTACAACAACTTTTTGAGTATCTTGTCCTAACAATCAGGGATGCCATGGGAGGGGAAGAGACTGTGATCATTAGCATTATGATTATGGCATAAGGACGTCAGTGTGTTGGGGGAGGAAGCAGAGATGATGCAGAGAAACTTCAGCACCAAGATCAGCAGCCCACAGTCAACTGTTTGAGTGCAAGTGAGGTAAGAAACACATTGCAGAGCAATGCAATGGCTACGTCCCTGGGACTCAAAGGGTTAATAAAGTGATGGCAAAGTTAAAGCTCTTTGTGTAATGAAAGAAAGTATTTAGAACAAGACCAAAGTGTGTTATTAGCACAGACAAATTTCAAAACACAAATACTGAAAGTTATGAAAACTCTAATGTGAGTTTTAATGCTGTGGAGCAATGTGATACACTCGTGTACAAACTAAAATCCCCTATGATACTTAAAGTAAGTAATGTATGCAAGAGCTTAGAGTATGTGCAAGGCCAGAGGTGCTAAGTACTCTTGTTTTAGGGCACAGTGGTAATTCTAAGACTATTTGTTTCAAGGTAATTCATTGCTAACAGATATAAAATAAAGGTACTGCACAACACAGTTTTCTGAAATGATAGCTTTATTAACCCCCTAACTACTGGTGATGTGACAAGAATGTCAACCTTTTTTTCCCTGAAGGACTGGTGACGGTCCTGGCACGTCACATATTTTGGGCTTGCAGCCCTCCTGCTTGAGTTCTGTAAGCAATAATGGGGTCTGAAACTGAGGCTCCAAAATCGAAGTGGACGCTCTCAGACCCCAGTTCGTCACACCAGTACACATAATCAGTCACCTGTGCCGGCCCGCCGATAACGATCAAAGTGGTCATTAAGGGAACTTCCCACGGACCACTGGTCGTTAAAAAAGCGGAAGAGAACGTTTTTGGCAGGGAACAGCGCAGACATCTTGCAGAGAAGACATCTCTTGTGTCTATGCTGTCCGTCCCCTTCAACTCCACGATTGGCGAGTTGGAAGCCTTGTGCCTCCTGCAAGATCCCAGCCATGCCTGCCTGCCGAAAACATTCTCTCTCTCTTACTTATGCCACACTTATCCTGCAAATGGAAAGTATTTCAATGTATACAATTTATTATTATTATTATTATTATTATTATTATTATTAATCTTTATTTATATAGCGCCAACAAATTCCGCAGCACTTTACAGTAGGGAGTAGACATACAGAGGTATTAAATAGTACAATCAAGTGTGGAGAACAGAAGGATCAGAGGGCCCTGCTCATGAGAGCTTACAGTCTAGAGGAAGGTAGGTCTGACGCAGGAGGAGTAAGTGCTATTGGGTGTAAGCGCCTCCTGCCACCTGACCTGCCAGTCAGTGGGTGGGAGTGAGAAGTGCTGTTGAGTGCAGTGGTCCAGGCAAGGGATAGTTCTTAGTGATATTGTTTATGGAGGCAGGTGATAGGCTTCCCTGAAGAGGTGAGTTTTCAGGGAGTGTCTGAAGATCTGAAGGCTGGGAGAGAGTCTGATTCTGCGGGGGAGGGAATTCCAGAGCTGAGGTGTGGCATGGGAGAAATCCTGTAGGCGGGAGTGGGAGGATGTGATAAGAGCAGTGGAGAGGAGAAGGTCGTGTGCAGAGCGAAGATGGCGAGATGGAGTGTATTTGTAGATGAGAGATGAAATGTAATGTGGTGCGGTGTTAGTTAGGGCTCTATAATTAACCACCAGAATTTTGAATTTAATTCTGTATGCTAATGGGAGTCAGTGTAGGGATTGACAGAGGGGTTTGGTGTCAGAGAAGCGATGAGTGAGGTAGATTAGTATAACATTGATTTACAGCAAAAAACACATTGATGGTAGTATCAACTTCAGTTTATGTGATCTTTTATCCTATTGTATCTTACCTAAAAAAAATTAAAAGCATTCTTTGTTGCATAATATAAAGTAATTGAAATATTAATACAGCTGACATTTTAGATTTAGACTAAACTTGTTGTGCCTTTATTTTGTATCTACTAACAATGATATTACCTTGAAGCAAGTAGTTTTAGAAATATCAGTATGCCCTACACAATGGTGTTTAGCATTGTTGGCCTTGCACAGTGTGTCTGGCAATGTGAGTGGAAGTAAGCAGATTCTCTGGTACATACTGTACTTACTTTGTCATAGGCAATTTTACTGTGTATATAAATGTATCACATTGCTCCAGAGCAATAAATCTCACATTAACGTTTGTATAAGCTTCAGTATATATGTTTATAACGTAAAGGGATAGTAATGTTTCATTTTTACAATAAATTCAAGTCTTCAGTATACAGTAGATTTCTATACCGATCTGTAGCTTTATAAGAATGCATAAATTTGCCAGTTTACTTTTATTGTATAATAAAGTTTTCCTCTCCAGCCCCTTTTACTTATTGTCAGATCTGTCACATCTGGAATCCTGTCAATTGACCGGACAGATCGCAGCGAGGGACAATCTTCTTTGCTTCAGTATAAGGAAAACCCTGTCCCATTGACAAAGCATGTCAGGCTTTTCCTTATGCTGAAAGAGGATTATCACTCATCATGATATGTCCGGACCGGCTTTCTGAGACTGTTGGATTAAGTAAAAGGGGCGGGAGGGAGAAACTTTATTATACAAAAACAAGTAAAATGACAAACGTATGCATTCTTTCTTATAAAGCTACAGATCGTTATAGAAATATATTTGGAAGACTCAACCATACTGTCAAAATGTAACATCACTATCCCTTTAATCTGTGTAAATAAAACACTTTGTTCTAGTTCAAAATCATTTCTTTAATTATATACTAGTGTAAAAGCCCGTATACACGGGCCAGGGTCTGGGTGATGTTAACCCTTCGAGTGTCATAGGGTTACACAACACATTACTTTGCAATGCTTTGAATGCCCCTCTGGCACTCAAAGGGTTAAGAAGCCGGTCCTGCTCTGCATCCTGCCGCAGTCCCTGCACTGTAGAGACTGCCCAAAAGCACAGAGTGCTCCCAGCACAGAACTCCCAGCATTCTGTGCTCCCAACATTCTATGCATTTGGGCAGTCTCCACTGCTCGTGACAGCTTCTGAAAAATATCCTTAGCGAATTATTATATATGATAGCGCTTTCAATAGTTCCTTATTTTTTTTCCATCACTTTATTAACCCTTTGAGTGCATTGTTCTGAAGTGTGTTGCTTAC
This sequence comes from Rhinophrynus dorsalis, assembly GCA_037306005.1. Lineage (NCBI taxonomy): Eukaryota > Metazoa > Chordata > Amphibia > Anura > Rhinophrynidae > Rhinophrynus > Rhinophrynus dorsalis. The sequence continues at coordinate 347,798,761 of CM074724.1, read as the reverse complement.
CGCACTTAAGAGGGGTGTGACCATAGCTGTAGCTGTATGGAAAGTTACAGGGAGTGCTCACGTTCTCCAGCCTTAGGATGGCAATGCTGGAACAGTGATCTCCAACAGCACAGCCAGCTATCAGAGCTTAGTGCTTATGGAGATGTGCCACATTAACATATAAAGACACCCACACGAATATAACATTATGCTGCATTTCAAATGTGCCATAGTTGAAGTAGTCACTGCAAAATAGTACATCTGGCAAAACCATGGCAGATTCATGGTGATGTTATCGTATGTATGACATATTCACAGGGATATGATGGCTCATATGACACAAATACAACACAAGATTGCCAAGATGGCCCCTTATTGAACTTATGTTCCTAAGTCATCTTATATACCAAGTGCCAAAAAATCAGTCACTGAAAAAGGGTAAAAGGTTACAGACAAAAGGTACAGGGTTGCTGACCTGGCTGAGAATCCGCTCTGCCCTCCCCATAAATAATAGCCCCATCTATGACCCCCTCCATTTCTGGATTGGCTTGCATTAGCTTGGCCAGCAATGTAGGGGTTAATGATTACAAAAATAAAACATTCAATTTAATTTAAGGCCAAAATGGCATTAAATAAAATGTGGAGGAATTACAGAATCCCCCATCTGTCCAACATAAGCAGGTCAGGATGGAAAACATTTTAAAAATCATATAGTTAAATGAGCAATTTTGGTATTCCTGGGAATGTTTTTTATGTTATGTGGCTTTTTGCCACATGCACTAAGCTCCAATATCTGTCAACAACTTCCCCAACCTCACCACCCTGAGGATGCTGAATTTGTGATCTTTCTATAGCTTTCTATACAGCTACTGAGGACAGCTGGGAGAGCAGGGGCAGCATCCCTCACTTAACCCTCTGAGTGCTATATGGAGGTGCAAAGCACTGCAATGTGTTTAACACCTCTGTGTCACTCAAACAATTAACAAAGGACTGACAGTTGATCAGCTGATTCGTGTAAACATGCCTTGCAACATGTGTCTGAGTTTTGTTTTGACATGAATCAGCTGATCAACAGCCAGTCTGCTGTTTACATGTAACACTGATCTGCCAGTTCTGTGTTTACCAAAATCAGCTGTTAGGCAGCCAGGAAGGGGACTGTGTATGATAAAATCCTTTGAGTGTCACAGGGATATACACCAAATTGCAGACCCATACACTGCACATCCTTATGGCATTCAAAAGGTTGAGAGAGAGTTTCTGCTTTTCTTGGTGCTCAAATCTGAAGCTGAGTGCGTGCTCTATGCTCCCACACTTCACAACTCCAACACCTGCCACCTTTATGCTAACATCATTAATGATCAAACTCTCTCTCCTTCCCCTTGTGCGCACTAATTCTTAGTGCATGGAACTTTAGTGCATCACCCCCCGGGGGTTTAAGCATGAGATTTGGGACTTAAGCTTATAAAACCAATACCTCCTATGTTATTTTGAGCTAGTGTGGAGTCTGCTTTGCATTGCTTTGCATATTAACTTAGATAATAAATACATTAGCCAGTTTCAAAACCTTGACAATGCATTTGCACTGATTATTGCCGTTAAAGGGATAGTAATGTTTCAATATAAAAGCAGCTCCAATTAATCTTCATAGTATTTGAGCCATAGAGAGTGTTATTTCAATACTGTCAGAGTTGTAGTATGAGTAATTAAATGAATCAGTATCCCCTCCCGCCCCCTTTTACTGATGTAACACTGCTCATCTCAGAGCAGCAAGACTGCCCGATAGATTGCAGAGAGGGACAATCTTCTATTAGCATAAGGGGAAAAACCTGAAAAACCTGTCAGATGGGGCAGGGTTTTCCTTATGCTCACAGTAAGAAGATTGTCTCTTGCTGTGAACTGTCTGGTCCCAAGACCAGATTCCACATCTGAGGGGAGGTGGCTTACACTAGGTAAAAGGGGTGGGAGGGGGATAATTTACCATTCAATTACTCTTGAACTACAACTCTGACGGTACTGATACCGTCTCCATGGCCCAAATACTATGAAGATTAATTGGAGCTGCTTTTATTTTGAAACATTACTATCCGTTTAAAGAAGTCCTAAGAGTGCTATATTCTCGGAAGTTTGTTGTATGCATTTGGTGAACATCTGAACCCAGGGACCAGTTCCATTTAATGTTGCCACCACAAAGAAAAACACAAAAGAAATTCCTTAACCCTGCCTGGACTGTTGACCATGGCACTGTAAAAAAATGAATACAAATATAAACAGGGATTCTATCTATCTATCTATCTATCTATCTATCTATCTATCTATCTATCTATCATCCTGTTTAAATGTTTTTTCCCTGTTCCCATCGGCTGGGAGGTGGGATTACCATGATCATTCCCCTCCCAGCCAATTACAGACTGGAAGAAGGAGCTCTGCATCACAATGAGCCAATTGGTAAATAGAAGAAGGGGTTAAGGCTTGTGCATTAATGACCCTTTCTTTTCACCTGTGATTGGCTGGGAGGGGAGGTTACTGAAGGGCATGTTCAGTATCCTGAGTAACCCTACCTCCCAGCAAATGGGAGTAAAGAAATATGTATAAAAAAAAGGATTGGTTGTACATTATTGTGTATTTGTTACAATAGCCCAGGCAGGACTAATGGGAGTTTTCTTTTTTTTTTTTTTTTTTTTTTTTTCTTAGTATCGGTAACAGTGGCAGTAGGATTTTAGAATTTTTCTTTTATTTATTTCTGTAAGGACCAGTGAGTCACGGACACCACTGGACCCTGACAGCTAAATATGTTTTTTGTTTTTTAAACACCCACGAGCACACACATTAGGTGGAAGGGGTTCTAGGTAACTCTTCCATGGAGTTTTTAAAATGAATATGAGTGCTCCAGACCCCATATTCCTTTTTAATTTATTTGATTTTAAAAATAATATAGGATAACAACTGATTTGTTTATTAATTTGTTTATTTTAGCAATACATACAACACAGCAATGGGTGGCAGGGATGGTACTTGGGAACATAGGGTATAATGCAGGGGACTGGGCAGGCTATGGGTCACCAACAGTTGTCCCTGCCTGGTCCAGCCCAAGGGAAGAATCCAATGTCCGACCACTTTTTCGTGAGCCTCAGTTTGAAATCAATTTTTTAGTACATCAAAAATATACCAAATGGGCATTAAAAATGAAATTCAGCTGAGTATGACCCTTGGTCAGAATGTGATTGTAGAATGGATCATCATAAAATATCTACATAAGCTCAAAATAGCCATGCAGCAGTTTTTTTCTGATGGAATCAAGTATGGACCAAACTTTTCAACTGCAATGGAATCCAGGACTTAAAGGTATAGTCATGTATCACAAAAAACACAGCTCAGATTAATCTTCATATTACTTGGGCCATGTAGAGTGTTATTTCAATACTGTCAGAATTGTACTTCAAGAGTAATTTAATGATAAAGTATCCCCTTCCCACCTCTTTTTACCTGGTGTAAGCCACCTCCCCTCAGATGTGGAATCTGGTCTCTTGACCAGGCAGGTCGCAGCAAGGGACAATCTTCTTACTGTGAGCATAACAAAAACCCTGCCCTCCTTGACAGGTTTTCAGGTTTTCCCTTTATGCTCACTGAAGATTGTCCCTCTCTTTGATCCATCTGGACAGTCTTACTGCTCTGAGGTGAGCAGTATTTCAATTACTCTTGAAATACAACTGACAGTATTGAAACAACGCTGTCCATGGCCCAAATACTATGAAGATTAATTGGAGCTACTTTTGTGAAACACTATTATCCCTTTAATAAGAACTTGAGTAAACCCAGATTTCTCATTGATTTAAATGGGAAATGTAACCCCTTAAATGCTACAGGTCTCCATCATATTGCTTCCCAATTAATTGGAGACCTTCCTAACATTCTAGAGGTTAAAAGAACCATATAACCCAAACAAATTGTTATGTGTCCACTATGGTGCAGCTGGTTTTCCCCTGGAATAGCTCTACTTCGACATTGTTCATATGGCCCATTGTGTTAACAAGGAGCAAAAATAATCAGGTTCCTAAATGAGAACAAGTAAAAACCAATTGAAATTTATCATTCTGTAACCCTGTGGGTACTACAGGCATCTCCAAAACATTGAGAAGCAATGTGATGAAGACATCTCGGATCCAAAGGGTGAATTAATTATCTGTATTAATATTATTGTTCTTCTGTTTCCAGATGTCATCCCTCGAATCGGTGAAACCTGAAAATAAGACAGCAGTGAAGAATTTCATATTTCTAGATTTCTCAAAGGGGTGGTTTTATATTGCAATTTTGTTTTTAGGTATTTACTCCATAATTATCATTGGTAATGTCTGCATATTTATCATCATCCGACTGAATTCAAATCTGCACACCCCAATGTATTTCTTTCTCAGTAACCTCTCACTTCTGGATATTTGTTACTCTTCCGTCACGCTCCCTGTTATGATATTTAATTGCATTTCAGGGAACCGAAAAATTTCTTTCAACAAATGTATAGTGCAGTTGTATTTATTTGTCTCCTTAGGAGGAGCTGAGTGTATTCTGTTGGCCGTTATGGCCTATGATCGCTTTGTAGCCATATGCAACCCACTAAGATACCCTATCATTATGAACAGTAGTCTTTGTGCAAGCTTGGCTGCCGCATGCTGGTTGAGTGGCTTCCTAAACTCCATCCTTCATACAGTCATGACTTCTAGCCTGTCATTCTGCAAACAGGAGCAAAGCATCAATCATTTCTCTTGTGATGTTCCTCCACTCATACAAGTAGCCTGTAATTCTACTAACACCAGTAAAAATTTGATGTATGTAGTCAGCATCTTCCTGGGGGTAACCCCTTTTCTCTTTATTGTAATTTCATGTGTCAAAATAATTTCTACCATATTGAAAATGAACACTTCTGATGGGAGAAGGAAGTCTTTTTCCACATGCTCTTCCCGCCTCGTTGTTGTGACCGTGTTCTATAACACTGCAAACTTTAACTACATAGGACCTACCTCTGGTTATCCCATTGAATTGGAAATAGTATCTTCTCTATTATATAGCATTCTGACTCCTCTTGTAAACCCAGTCATCTACTGCCTAAGAAATAAAGATGTGAAATGGGCTCTGAAGAAATCATTTAGGAGGATATATTTCAGGACTTATAAGAAGTAAAACACACTGAATGCTACATATGTCTTGGAGAGAAGCAAGTAGACATTAGTTGGAGATACCCTTTAGTGGACCAACTTAATAGTTCTTCATAAAGTACAGAGCTGTTAAAACTAGGGACAAGCCATGAGAGGGTTTCTAGTTGGTCTTTACACTTTTTTGCCATTTTTATTCAGAAAGAGAGAGACAAAGGCCCAGATATTCAAAATAAAAATGGTGTTAAATTGTCGTTATTAGCACCGAACTATTTTTCAGTAAAATTTTCAGAAAGGTCATGCCACATTTCAGCTAATTAAATAGTTCTAAAGAGATAGTCTTATAAGTGTACATGGATAAACTTAACATCATATGTTCAAAAAAGTGATTATAATAACGACAGTTTTAACTTCAAATATATTAGTTAATATGTCTTTATAATACCATAAAAACATGTATGTATCCTCCATATTTTCAAACAATGTATTTCTGCCACAATTAACAAAATGGTGCTAATGCCATCAAATTTTCCTCTGAAAACCCCAGAGCAGGGATAGGCTGAGGATGACAGGAGTGCAGAAGGTTGCCTAACCGTGCCCCAGAGATTTCTTCCACAACTGCACACAAAACAATGGAGGGACAAGAGAATTGATGTAATTTAACAATACCACAAAGAGCAAAGAATTACGCTGAATATCAAGCATTAATTAATTAAATCTGCATCATCCAAATAGTGTTCCACAGCTTCTCACATCTACACATTGCTTCTGGTGCACTGTAGGGACTTTTTCTACCAAATGAAATGGGTGTGAAATGCTTTGCTGTGTTTTCTCCATCTCTTTGCCATGTGTATTATCTAATTGTGCAGTGTACATTGTCATAGAACTGCTAATTATCCATAGTGGTAATGGCTGAATATTTGTGATGTTAATCAGAGGTTAGCTAGAAAGGATCTTATGCAGATGTTAAAAGATAAGTAATACAAACGTCAAAAAATGATGCACCCCTGTCAACCGAGTAAGGAAGGTACTGAAGTAGTGAGGAATATGCTTGGATTCAAATAGTCAGATAGAAATGTGAAGAGATAGAAAAATCCCTATTCAGCACTATACCACCCTTCTACCTTCCTCCCTTCTACTATTCCACGAGATAGTCAATCTTTGATCTCTTGCCTGTTACTGTCTCAAAGTATCAAACAGATAGGATCTGTACTAAACACCTGAGGGATACGATGTACTAACATCTACTGTATCTCAGATGCTTATAAGTACAGTTTAAGACAGATACAGCACACTCTTTAATTAGTAGAACACTGAGATCAATTGAGGAATATTTTCATTGACTGTGAGACGTCATTCATCTACCCCCTGTTGATCTGCACAATTTGTGCTTTGAGGATGTGTACTTATGATATGATTTTAATACAACAGAGTCTTTAATGGGTTTAATAGACACTTAGTTTTAATACATCATGTTTATTTTAACCCTTTTCTTTGTCAATTGATTATCTCCTTACCTATTTGTGTACACCATCACCTAAAAGGTGGAATACTGCTGAATAGGGATTTTTTTCTATCTCTTCACATTTATAAAAGAGTAGTGCCAAAGTGCGGGCAGTCTCTACTGCGCATGACTGCATTGGCCTGTGTTCGGACAGTTTCTACCGCACATGACTACATCGGCCTGCGGTTGGGCAGGCTCTACTTCGCACGACGGCATACGTCAAACATACATCTGGCCTTTTATATTATAGGATGAGCAATCATGGAGCTAACCAACTGCACTGTAGGGACGAAATAAAAATTCTCTAACTTCCTACTGATGTAAATGGAGCATTTTACTCGTTGAATGCTAGAAATGAAGACCTCAGTAGCATTCAAGTGCTTTCAAAATCATATGTGCTTTTGTTGGCTTTTTTAATTTAAACAATGTCTTTCAGTATACTTAACTTTATTTGTCAGTTTATGCAGATGAACTAGAATTGGTAAGCAGGCAATGGCAGTTGGAAGGGAGAGCAGTGTGGAATGGTAGTATAGGGCAGGCATGCCATCCCAGTACTGGCCAATATGCATAAACCGACAAATAATATGGCTAAATATCTCATATATATTTCTTTAAATAAAAAATGAATAACAATTCCACTTTAAAAGCCTCATTTAAATTGATGGCGGTTTTCATTTGTCTCCTATGGTGCTGTGAGTTTGCTGCAAAATTGTTCATTTTTTGCTTCCCGCATAAGACCACGAGTTTCATAAGAAGCTGGTCTGACAGAGCCCATCTGTGAGTAAGAAAAGGCAGGAGAACACTATTTGGTGGGTCTAGGAACGTCACAGATGCAGGAGAACATACATATAAAGTAAAGTGGAGCAATTCTTGGGAAAACCAACTGTACTGTAAGGAGCAAACAAAATGCCCATTCATGTAAATAGGGCTTTTAATGGAAATTGAAGGCGGTAAAGACATATTTATATCAATAGGAAATTTGGATCTTTGTTCTCTATGGTACAGGTTATTAACCCCATCCCGACAATGGACGTACATGTACGTCCCGCAGAAACTGTCACTTAGTACAGAGGACGTACATGTACGTCCAGGAAGTCATTGAAGGTAATGGGGGAAAAAGTTTGGCAGGGGTTAAGTGCCAGTCGCGTGCTTGTGCGCCCGGTCACTAAGGGGTTAAATACAGACAACTACATGCAATGCAGATAGATAATCCTTCAATTCCCAAGAATAATTTCCTTCCCATGAAGAAATATCTGGATTTTGAAAGTACTTTATTGATATGGTCCACTAAAATGTATCAACAATTCCATTCAAACAATTTTTGATATATGACTTCTTTTGTTTTTATACCTCAATTTCTACTCCCATCTAAGGACTTTATTCAGGCCTTTTGTCATCCTGACATATTGTGAATATCAGTTCAGGTGTTTGAACAAGTCTGGGAACTCATCCTCCCATGGTGTGTGAATGTTATAGGTGAAAGTGCTCCTATACTTTGTTATTGTGTGCTGGTCCAGTCCCTCTAAAATACCTCATTCCATTCCTTTACCCAGACTCTGGTACCTAACGTCACCCTGCACTTGACTTTCATGACACTTAATCACTCCATCTTACCTTGTGGAAAGATTTATTAGAAAGTAAATCAGAGCTAACAACAGCAATTGGCTCCAGACTTGTCAACTTTGAAGACAATGAGGAACAATCCACTCATCTACACTATCAGACCACATGTACATTAATGATCAAAGGAAATAAATCTATGAATTCTAGAGACAAATAGAGGACCTTGAAACTGGGCACATAATATGTTAGGAGGATCCCTGAAAAAATCCACTTGAAAGATCTAAAGTCTGACCTCCAGGAAATATTTAATAACAGAAGAGATTCCTTGCAGACTTATACAATTTCCTCAATTGTCTTGAAATCAAAGATTTTACAGTGATACTTTAGAAGGCTCTAAATATTTAGACATAACCAAAGACAACAAACAACAGATATACCAAATTAATCACAGTATATAATGAGGGGTTTCTTTGTTTTCTGGACTTAAAGGGATAGTAATACTTAAAATGTAAAAAACTATATGTTGTAGGGTTTATCCCCCTGAGTAAAACAAGGGTACTCCCACTGCTGAAAGGTGTTTCATTCAAAAGTTATTAATTTTCAAAGTTGAATTTTTTTGGTGCAATATCACAGTGGCCTGAAATTGTACAGTGGCACTGTTGCTACACGATCCTATGGACAGCTCTGGTCCCGGGACCATAAATCTCCACAGTATGGTGTAGCAACAGCGCCACTGTACAATTTCAGGCCACTGTGATATTGCACCTAAAAAATTCAACTTTGAAAATTAATAACTTTTGAATGAAACACCTTTCAGCAGTGGGAGTACTCTTGTTTTACTCAGGGGGATAAACCCTACAACATATTTTTTTTTTACATTTTAAGTATTATTATCCCTTTAAAAGTGAGTATAAGTCTTATGGGTGCTACCTTAGAGTATTACCTCACACAAAACTTAATCCAAATATTTAAAGACAGCAGGTCAACTGTAAATCCAAATCCTATATATTGGTATACACACAATACTTCAACAGAAGCATAATATAAATAAGGTGGTACCGGTATAATGTTTCAGATGACATCACCATTTACAAACAAAGTTGGCAGGATTACATATCATTGTTTCTTCATGTATCTTATATACAATTCAAACATGATGCTTAACTGGCATCATATCTCACATGTATTCGGATGACCACTCCACATTTCACTTAAAACTGAGGCTTGGTTTGCCTCTATAGTAACTAAATAGTGTACATGAATAAGAGTAACCAGCACCTGATCAAATTATAAACTTAATAAAAAGTGCTTATATTTCACACAAAAAACATCCTAGGTCAATATTACATGACTATACAGAATCTAACCACATAGTTAAAGTTCATCCCAGCACTAGCTATCAAGCCACTTGATCCATGATGACTCAAGCATCTTAAATAACTTGGTGCAATCACCTCCACTTTTCACATGCAGGTGAATGTGATACTTCTTTTATCCATATATGCTATTTGTTACTATGGAGGCAAATGGTTTACTATTGAAATATCGTTGCCTACATGGCGACCCTCAAAAGGGTGACATCAGAATGTGGGAACTCTGTCAACAGAGAGATGGCTCTCTGTGTGGTGTTTGATATAATTCTTTGGCCTCTCTGAGTCCTACTTCCTGACTCACACTTAAGCTGCAGTGAATTCCATCTAGCACCGATCCAAAAAAGTCGTCATGTAGGTGCTCAATGCTGCAGTGTTGTTTTCTTCCAGTGTAAGGCTGCCGTATGGTTTTCAAGGGGCATCAAGTCCTGATCACAGAAGCCTTTTGCTCCACAGATCAGTACTCACCCAATCTGGTGCAGATACAGGGAGGAATATTGTCCCTTTCGGCAAAGAGAGCAGAAACTGAGTTACTTTTGTTTTTAGGGGAGAGGGATTCTTCTCCTCTTCAGTTTTCTGCCATTTGAATGATTACATGAATTTTAATTTTTAATGTGCCTTAAAAATAAAAATAACTGTTCTTCAGATGAAGGAGATGAAGCATGTGTACCGGACCATACATCAGCCTTACAGTGGAAGAAACCAACACTGAGAGGCACCAACACTGAGAGGCTAAAGAACTACTTCAAATGCTGCACAGAGAGGCATCTCTCTGTTGACAGAGCACCTACATGGTGACCTTTAAGCGGGCTACATTCTGATGTTGCCCTTTTGAGGATCACCAAGTAGGTGAAGACATCTCAGTAGGATACAGAAGCAAACCAAGCCTCCATTTCAAGTTAAATGGCACCAAGGTTTTTAGTGATTGCTTGAAAAAAGATGATGTAACCAGAAACATTGCAGTTAAACTTACTATCTTATATCTTCTATTGGAGTACTTATCACTAGTGTTGAGCGAGCATGCTCGGCCGATGCTCGGATCGGCTCGAGCATCGCTCTGCTCGGCACATGGCGGTACTCGTACGAGTACCGCATGTGCTCGCCCGCCATGTTCGGGTCTCCTCCCCGCACGTTTTGCGGCTGCTGCGCAGCCAATAAACGTGCAGGGAGGCTCTGACATCGGTGTAATGCCAGCAGCCATGTTGGCTGCTGGCATTACACTGATTGGCTGGCCAGAACCCGTGGTCAGGTGCTGTATAGCACCTGACCAGCGAGTTCGGCTCAGTCTGAGCCAGGGAGAGCTGAGGATAGGAAGGGAAAGGCAGTGTAGGGAGGAAAAAAACAAAAATTGTGAAAAAAAAAGAACCAAAAGTCCTTTTTAGGACTACTGTGTGTGGGGGCAGCAGGTTATTTGGTGTGGGGGGAAAAAAACAAAAAAAAAAAAAAAAAAATATATATATTCTGTTTAGTGTGCAAAGTTGCAGATTAGAGCACATTCTGTTTAGTGTGCACAGTTGCAGATTAGAGCACATTCTGTTTAGTGTGCAAAGTTGCAGATTAGAGCACATTCTGTTTAGTGTGCAAAGTTGCAGATTAGAGCACATTCTGTTTAGTGTGCAAAGTTGCAGATTAGAGCACATTCTGTTAAGTCTTCAAACTAAAATATCAAAGTCACGTATTCCATTCAGTGTGCGTCGCCGCAGTTTAGCAGCACATTCTGAGTACTGTGCAGAGTTGCAGAATAGGAAGAAATACTGTTAAGTCTTCAAACTAAAATATCAAAGTCACATATTCCATTCAGTGTGCTTCGCCGCAGTTTAGCAGCACATTCTGTGTACTGTGCAGAGTTGCAGAATAGGAAGAAATACTGTTAAGTCTTCAAACTCAAATATCAAAGTCACATATTCCATTCAGTGTGCTTCGCCGCAGTTTAGCAGCACATTCTGTGTACTGTGCAGAGTTGCAGAATAGGAAGAAATACTGTTAAGTCTTCAAACTAAAATATCAAAGTCACATATTCCATTCAGTGTGCTTCGCCGCAGTGTAGCAGCACATTCTGTGTACTGTGCAGAGTTGCAGAATAGGAAGAAATACTGTTAAGTCTTCAAACTCAAATATCAAAGTCACATATTCCATTCAGTGTGCTTCGCCGCAGTTTAGCAGCACATTCTGTGTACTGTGCAGAGTTGCAGAATAGGAAGAAATACTGTTAAGTCTTCAAACTAAAATATCAAAGTCACATATTCCATTCAGTGTGCTTCGCCGCAGTGTAGCAGCACATTCTGTGTACTGTGCAGAGTTGCAGAATAGGAAGAAATACTGTTAAGTCTTCAAACTCAAATATCAAAGTCACATATTCCATTCAGTGTGCTTCGCCGCAGTTTAGCAGCACATTCTGTGTACTGTGCAGAGTTGCAGAATAGGAAGAAATACTGTTAAGTTTTCAAACTCAAATATTAAAGTCACATATTCCATTCAGTGTGTTTCAACGCCGTTTAACAGCCTATTCTGTGTACTCTACAGAGTTGCAGAATAGTAAGAAATACTGTTAATTTTTCAAACTCAAATATCAAAGTCACATATTCCATTCAGTGTCTTTCACCGCCGTTTAACAGCCTATTCTGTGTACTCTGTACAGTTGCAGAATTATAAGAAATACTGTTAAGTTTTCAAACTCAAATATTAAAGTCACATATTCCATTCAGTGTCTTTCACCGCCGTTTAACAGCCTATTCTGTGTACTCTGTACAGTTCCAGAATTATAAGAAATACTGTTAAGTTTTCAAACTCAAATATTAAAGTCACATATTCCATTCAGTGTGTTTCAACGCCGTTTAACAGCCTATTCTGTGTACTCTGCAGAGTTGCAGAATAGTAAGAAATACTGTTAATTTTTCAAACTCAAATATTAAAGTCACATATTCCATTCAGTGTCTTTCACCGCCGTTTAACAGCCTATTCTGTGTACTCTGTACAGTTCCAGAATTATAAGAAATACTGTTAAGTTTTCAAACTCAAATATTAAAGTCACATATTCCATTCAGTGTCTTTCACCGCCGTTTAACAGCCTATTCTGTGTACTCTGTACAGTTCCAGAATTATAAGAAATACTGTTAAGTTTTCAAACTCAAATATTAAAGTCACATATTCCATTCAGTGTCTTTCACCGCCGTTTAACAGCCTATTCTGTGTACTCTGTACAGTTCCAGAATTATAAGAAATACTGTTAAGTTTTCAAACTCAAATATTAAAGTCACATATTCCATTCAGTGTGTTTCAACGCCGTTTAACAGCCTATTCTGTGTACTCTGCAGAGTTGCAGAATAGTAAGAAATACTGTTAAGTTTTCAAACTCAAATATTAAAGTCACATATTCCATTCAGTGTCTTTCACCGCCGTTTAACAGCCTATTCTGTGTACTCTGTACAGTTCCAGAATTATAAGAAATACTGTTAAGTTTTCAAACTCAAATATTAAAGTCACATATTCCATTCAGTGTGTTTCAACGCCGTTTAACAGCCTATTCTGTGTACTCTGCAGAGTTGCAGAATAGTAAGAAATACTGTTAAGTTTTCAAACTCAAATATTAAAGTCACATATTCCATTCAGTGTGTTTCACCGCAGTTTAGCAGCCTATTCTGTGTACTCTGAACAGTTGCAGAATAGTAAGAAATACTGTTAAGTTTTCAAACTCAAATATTAAAGTCACATATTCCATTCAGTGTGTTTCACCGCCGTTTAACAGCCTATTCTGTGTACTCTGTACAGTTCCAGAATTATAAGAAATACTGTTAAGTTTTCAAACTCAAATATTAAAGTCACATATTCCATTCAGTGTGTTTCAACGCCGTTTAACAGCCTATTCTGTGTACTCTGCAGAGTTGCAGAATAGTAAGAAATACTGTTAATTTTTCAAACTCAAATATTAAAGTCACATATTCCATTCAGTGTGTTTCAACGCCGTTTAACAGCCTATTCTGTGTACTCTGCAGAGTTGCAGAATAGTAAGAAATACTGTTAAGTTTTCAAACTCAAATATTAAAGTCACATATTCCATTCAGTGTGTTTCACCGCAGTTTAGCAGCCTATTCTGTGTACTCTGAACAGTTGCAGAATAGTAAGAAATACTGTTAATTTTTCAAACTCAAATATTAAAGTCACATATTCCATTCAGTGTGTTTCAACGCCGTTTAACAGCCTATTCTGTGTACTCTGCAGAGTTGCAGAATAGTAAGAAATACTGTTAAGTTTTCAAACTCAAATATTAAAGTCACATATTCCATTCAGTGTGTTTCACCGCAGTTTAGCAGCCTATTCTGTGTACTCTGAACAGTTGCAGAATAGTAAGAAATACTGTTAAGTTTTCAAACTCAAATATTAAAGTCACATATTCCATTCAGTGTGTTTCACCGCCGTTTAGCAGCCTATTCTGTGTACTCTGCAGAGTTGCAGAATAGTAAGAAATACTGTTAATTTTTCAAACTCAAATATTAAAGTCACTTATTCCATTCAGTGTGTGTCACCGCAGTTTAGCAGCCTATTCTGTGTACTCTGCAGAGTTGCAGAATAGTAAGAAATACTGTTAATTTTTCAAACTCAAATATTAAAGTCACTTATTCCATTCAGTGTGTGTCACCGCAGTTTAGCAGCCTATTCTGTGTACTCTGCAGAGTTGCAGAATAGTAAGAAATACTGTTAAGTTTTCAAACTCATATATATTAAAGTCATATATATCGTGTAAGATGAAGAAGGCGGGTAAAAAGGGACGGGGAAGTGGACGTGATCCTGAAAGTTCAGGGCGCGGGTCAGGACGCGGAGAAACTGTGCCTGGTGCCAGAGCACAAGAAAGAAAGACATCCACCATACCTAGCTTCATGTCTGATTTCACAGGGCGTCGCAGGACATCACTCTCGAGGTCCGACCAGTGCGAACAGGTGGTCGGTTGGATGACAGCTGATACTGCTTCCAGTCGGTTAAGCACCACCCTGTCTTCCACCAAGTCCACTCTCAGTAGCCAAGAGTCTGGTCAACATAATCCTCACTCTGATCATCCTTCCTCCCACCATACACGGTCTGGTCAAAGAAGTGATCCCACACTGGGATATAGTGATGAGCTCGTCTCATCACCAATCCTTCATTTGACCCTCTCTCCAAGCACGCTTGCAGAGGAACATGACATCTTGTGCCCTGATTCACAACCTCTAGAGGCTACCCAATCACAAGAAGATGACAGATGTGAACGGCATTTAAGGTCAAAGGAAGTAGTGGATGATGATGATGATGATGAGACACAGTTGCCATTAAATCAACCACTATTTCCTTCTCAAGACCTTGTTGAGGAGAATGTTATACAGTTGTCAATGACCGAGTATGTGGTGGGATCAAGACTTGAGGAGGATGATCAGAGTGAGGAAGTGGAGGAGGACTTGGTGGACGATGAGGTGACTGACCCCACCTGGGAAGGTGTAGAGCCGAGCGATGACAGCAGTCCTGAGGGTGAGCCATCTGCAGCACCGCAACAGGCTGGAAGAGGCAGTGGTGTGGCTACAGAAAGAAGGCGGACCGCACCAAACCGGCCCGCAAATGTTCCACGGAGCACCCCCTTGCGTAAATCTACCTTGCCAAGGGGTAGGTGTTCCGCGGTATGGCGTTTTTTTAAGGAAAGTGCGGACGACAAAAGATTTGTAGTTTGCAACCTGTGCCACACCAGAATGAGCCGAGGCATGAACACTAGAAACCTCACCACCACCAGCATGATCCGACACATGGCATCCAAGCACCGTAGTAAGTGGGAGGAACGCCTGGATCGCCCATCTGTGTCTGCAGGCCACACCACTGCCTCCTCTTCCCCTGTTTTCGGTGCCGGCCAATCGCCTGTCGAAGGCGCAGGCCCGCATACCTCCCGCCCTGCACCTGTAGCATCTGAAGCACCATCAGCGACCACATCCACTTCCCTGTCCCAGCACAGCGTCCAAATGTCGTTACCCCAGGCATTTGAGCGCAAGAGAAAATACCCAGCCACCCACCCACAGGCCATAGCACTAACCTCACACCTTTCAAAATTACTGGCCATCGAAATGCTGCCATTTAGGCTTGTGGACACTGAGTCCTTCCGCAGCCTGATGGCAGCAGCTGTCCCTCGGTACGCGGTCCCCAGCCGCCACTACTTTTCCCGGTGTGCCATCCCCGCATTACACCACCATGTGTCCCGTAACATCACCCGTGCCCTGACCAACGCAGTTACTGGGAAGGTCCACTTAACGACTGACACATGGACAAGTGCTTGTGGCCAGGGACGCTACATTTCCCTGACGGCACACTGGGTGAATGTCGTGGAGGCTGGGAGCGACTCGGACCCTGGGATGGCACGGGTGCTACCCACGCCGAGGATTGCGGGCCCTACCTCCATCAGGGTTTCCACCAGCACCTACGTTATTGGCTCCTCCTCCTCCGTTTCCACCTCCGAATTCTCTACACACACCGCCACTCCCCCATCAGCCAGTAGCTGGAAGCAGTGTAGCACTGCAGTGGGGAAGCGTCAACAGGCCGTGCTGAAGCTGATCTGCCTTGGGGACAAACAGCACACGGCCTCAGAGCTGTTGCAGGGGATTAGTCACCAGACCGAGCAGTGGCTCTCGCCACTCAACCTGCAAGCAGGCATGGTTGTGTGTGATAATGGGCGTAACTTGGTGGCGGCTTTGGAGCTCGGCAAGCTCACACACGTACCATGCCTAGCGCATGTATTTAATTTAGTGGTGCAGCGATTTCTAAAAACCTACCCCAATGTGCATGATCTCTTGACCAAGGTGCGCCGCGTGTGTGCACATTTCCGTAAGTCATCTACAGCTTCGGCCGGCCTGTTGAAGCTGCAGCAGCGCTTACAATTGCCAGCTCACCGGCTGCTGTGTGACGTGAGCACGCGCTGGAACTCCACCTTCCACATGTTGGCCCGGCTTTGTGAGCAGCAGAGGGCAGTAGTGGAGTACCAGCTGTTACACGGTCGTCGCCTCTCCGTTCAACTTCCTGTAATCAGAAGTGAGGAGTGGGAATGGATGTCAGACCTCTGCGAGGTTTTACGCAATTTTGAGGAATCGACACAGATGGTGAGCGGCGATAACGCTATTATCAGTGTAACCATCCCACTTCTGTGTCTACTGAAACGCTCGCTGCTCACAATTAAAACCGACGCTTTGCATGTGGAAGAGGTGGAAATGGGGGAGGAAGAGCTTACACAAGGTGATAGCCA
The DNA here is from genome assembly GCA_037306005.1 of Rhinophrynus dorsalis. Taxonomy (NCBI): domain Eukaryota; kingdom Metazoa; phylum Chordata; class Amphibia; order Anura; family Rhinophrynidae; genus Rhinophrynus; species Rhinophrynus dorsalis. Next base: position 347,781,955 of record CM074724.1, on the reverse strand, counting down.
GAGCACCCTCACTTCGTCTTCTCAGCGACAATTGGAGGAGGCGGAGGAGGAGGAGGAGGAGGAGGAGGAGGAGGAGGAAGACACGGTTGCCTCCGCTACAGAGGGTAGCCATGGAACTTTAGTTCCATCTCTTCAGCGTGGGTGGGCAGAAGAGGAGGAAGAGGATGAGGATATTGAGAGTCAGCCTCCTGGTGAGGACAGCGAAATCTTGACTGTTGGTACTCTGGCACACATGGCTGACTTTATGTTAGGCTGCCTTTCCCGTGACCCACGCGTTGTACGCATTTTAGACAACACGGATTACTGGGTGTTCACCCTTCTGGACCCCCGCTACAAAGAGAATTTCTCATCTCTCATTCCTCCGGTGGAGAGGACAAGCAAAATGGTGCAATACCAGAAGGTTCTTGTTGAAAAATTGCTCCAAAATTTTCCATCTGACAACGCTGGCGGCAGAGTACGTGCTACCTTGGCCAACAGAGAAGGGGAGAAAAGGGGAGCACACAGCAGTTCCGAGAAAGGCAGGGCAACACTCTCCAAGGCGTGGGACACCTTCATGACACCCCGCCAGCACCCTCACCCTGATGCGCAGCCTAGTGTCACAAGGAGGGAAAAGTTTTGGAAGATGGTGAAGGAGTACGTAGCAGACCGTGTCAGCGTCCTCAATGATCCCTCTGTGCCTTACAACTACTGGGTGTCCAAGCTGGACACGTGGTATGAACTGGCACTCTACGCCTTGGAGGTGCTGGCCTGCCCTGCCGCCAGCGTTCTGTCTGAGCGGGTATTTAGTGCTGCTGGTGGCATCATAACAGATAAGCGTATCCGCCTTTCCACCGACAATGCTGATAGGTTGACACTTATAAAAATGAACAAGGCCTGGATTTCCCCTGACTTCTCCACTCCACTGGAGGAAAGCCCCGGGGGAACATAAACTCACTTTATATATGTTATTTACAATGATGGGAATACTCTGTATTCCCATTCACCCCTTCCACCCAAAAAACGGGTATATGGTTGACTCTTAATCTTCTCATCCTCCTCCTCCTCTTCCATATGCCCTGTGCTATAATTTTTATATAGGGCCAGCTCACCAGCGTGCCCTGGGATATAATTTTTATATAGGGCCAGCTCACCAGCGGGCCCTGTGATATAATTTTTATATAGGGCCAGCTCACCAGCGGGCCCTGTTTGCCAATTTTTATATAGGTCAGCTCACCAGCGGGCCTTCTCATATAATGTTTTATTGGGTCAGCTCTCTAGCGGGCCCTCTCATATAATGTTTTATAGCGTCAGCTCACTAGCGGGCCTTCGCATATAATGTTTAGGATGGTCAGCTCTGCAGCAGACCCTCACCCATAATGTTTTAGATGGTCAGCTCAGCGCACGTTTCCATCTTAATCATGGCCTCAGTTCTGAAAATCAAGGAAATTTTTGGGAGAATTTGCCTCTGCGCACGTTTCCCTCTTAATCATGGCCTCAGTTCTGAAAATCAAGGAAATTTTTGGGAGAATTTGCCTCTGCGCACGTTTCCCTCTTAATCATGGCCTCAGTTCTGAAAATCAAGGAAATTTTTGGGATAATTTGCCTCTGCGCACGTTTCCCTCTTAATCATGGCCTCAGTTCTGAAAATCAAGGAAATTTTTGGGATAATTTGCAGATGATATACAAGTAAATATACAGCAAATATTGTTTGGTAACAATTTTTCGCCTAAAGTCGTTTTTATTTTCCTTTTTGTGTGTTTTATGGTCAGTCTGTAAAAATGGCGTACTACGGGCGAAAGATCGTTCCCAGCAGCGATGTTGGAGTCCAAGGTGCATCCAGACATCCTCCCTATGCTGTCCCTGAACCATTTCTGTAGTGTTTCCATCTTTTTCTGCCCTTTTCCTATGGACCAGGCACCCTCCCCTCATCAGAGCAGGGGGTGCCTGGTGTAATGCTCGAGTCCTCCCATTGACTTCAATGGGGCTCGGGTGCTCGGCCGAGCACTCGAGCCTCAGGGGGTGCTCGGTCAGAGCACCCGAACATCCGAGCATTGGGGTGCTCGCTCATCACTACTTATCACAGTGCCTGTGCTTTCTCTGGCGACATTGTTATGTCCGGGTTACTTCCTGCTTGTCTTTTATTGGCTACTGGGTGTTATCTATGCCCAGTTATAGCCCTTAAATAATGAGCCCTGTCACTTCAGCGGCGCCCTTTAGTGGTGTTCCAGTTGCCAGCGCTTGTTCCTGTTATTCGTGTGAATCCTGTGTATGACCCGGACTGCCTGACTACTCTGCCTGATCTGTTCCTGCTCTGAGTACCAACTCAGATTGGCTGATGTTCCTGATCTGTGTACCGACTCGGATTGGCTGACATTCCTGCTCTGTGTACCGACCCGGCCTGGCTGATGTTCCTGCTCTGTGTACCGACTCGGATTGGCTGACATTCCTTCTCTGTGTACCGACCCAGCCTGACTGATATTCCTGCTCTGTGTACTGACCTGGATTGGCTGAAGTTCCTACCCTGTGTATCTACCCTGCCTGGTGGGTGTTCCTGCTCTGTGTACCTCCCAGTACTGCTGTCCACCCATCCTGGGTTCCATTTGGCGGTCTTTCCTCCATTGTTGACTACTGTATCTGACAGTCACTGGTTGCCTCCATCTAGCACTGCACTTGCAGCGCTGTTCTTTGACCCTGTCTCATTACCTTGCTCTATTATCCTTTCACTTCAGTTTCAGGATCTGTTGGTTGCATCCGGTACGCTTGACCTGTCCAGTCTTACCTCCGAGGTTGGGTTTGTCTCTGGGCACCTCTGTCAGTCTCCACTGCTTGGCAGTTCTGTCCAGGTCTGAGCGTTCGCTCACCCATCGCGGGTTGGTGCTATAGCACTTTAGGGTCACAGCCTTCCCTGTCAGTCTGGGATTTTCCCTGAGTACTCCGTCTGGCAGTATCGTGTGTCCTCACTACTCGGGCATTCCAGTCATTGTTGCCAACAGAACCCTACAGCCTGTGGCCTCCGATAGGGCTGATAGGGCATTTGTCCGCTGGTCTCCTATCCTGAGCCTTCATTGGGCTCCACTTGCCTAGTCTCTCTCTTACTATCCTGTGGGATAGTAGTGGCCTCCTCTCAGTTAACCATACTGTGGCTTATCGTTTGGGCTCACTCCCTGCGTAGGGAGTCTCCGTTGACCTCTGCACTACTAGAGCCTGCAGGCACCTCGTGGCCTAGTAGTGTCTCTGCTTGTCTGCTCTTCCAGATTCACACTAACTGTGACCTGACCTGTGTCAGTATTGTACCTTTGGTGCCTACTGGGCCTGAGTGGGTTACTGTTATCATTGTGACCTGACCTGTGTCAGTATTGTAACATCTGTACCTACTGGACCTGTGTGGGTTACTATACGTCATTGTAGCCTGACCTGTGGCAGTATTGTGTCATTTGTATGTACTGGACCCGCGTGGGTCACATTATCTTTGTTCTATTAATAAAACAGTGTTTTACCATAACCTTCCGTGTCTGAGTGTCCTTAAAAACCATTACAGTACGAAAGGGCCATGACCTTAGACGGTACAGGTGAGGGTAATGCACAAAATATCCATTGGACGATGGATTTACATGAGCAACGTATGGATCAGTTGGCACTGGCAGTACAAATGATACTGGAGCATACCGCTCATCTTGATAAACCAGTACAAGCCTCGGTGGTCCCCCCTGCTATGGCACCGGGAGCTCAGTCCCTGACTCTGGGAATCTCGAATAGAGGGTTGACTGCTACCGCTCCACTACCATTAAGATATGATGGCGAACCCACTCTGTGTAGAGGGTTTATTAACCAGCTGGAGATTTTCTTGGAATTAACCCCTCAAGCCTTTCCTAGTGACCGAAGCAAGGTGGGCTTTATGATATCATTGTTGACAGGCAGAGCATTGGCATTCAACGAGTTCTTGTGTGCTTTTCATAGAGTGTTCGAGGTCCCAGGAAGAGCCGCCTCTGCTGCAAAAAAATTGATGGAGATTCAAAAAGGGTCTCGTACGGTTGCGGGTTATGCTATTGAATTTCGTACATTGGCAGTGGAGGTAGGCTGGAACAATGAAGCGCTGGTGGCAGCCTTCTCACAGGGACTCAATGACTGCATTAAAGATGAAACGACAGCTTGGGACTTGCCTAACGACTTGGACGAGTTCATTGAGTTTTCTGTATTTATTGATTCCCACATCAGGGAACGGATCGCAGTGAAAGACAGCAGGAAGAGGAACAGAAATTATGGACAGCTAAGCCTAAGTTTCCCACCCATGCCTCCCTCACCTCCCATGCCTCCTGAGCGTAAGCAGGAGAGTTGTGAACCAATGCAAGTAGGGTTCACTAAATTGACCAAGGAGGAACGGGCTCATCGCTGCAGACAGGGCCTCTGCTTATTTTGTGGGCAAGCTGGGCATTTTCTGTGAACCTGTCCCATATATCTGGGAAACGGACGCACCTAGGTTAGCTTAGGGTACAGGTCCTAGGTGGCGTCCATCGGTCCCCAGACCCGGGTAGTCAAAAACCCACTGTACGTGCTGTGATTTCTTGGGCAGAACTCTTGGTGGAAGTTCTGGCCCTGATAGATTCAGACGCAGCCGGATTTTTCATGGATAATTCATTTGCCTTATTGCACAAGATTCCAATGGTTGAAAAGGAATCCCCACTGGCTATCGAACCCATTGACAATAGGCCTCTGGTACCGGCACAGATTACTATGGAAACAGTACCGTTATCTATACACATTGGGGCCCTCCACACGGAAAAGCAATGTTTCCAGATTATTCAGTCTCCTCACCATGCAGTCATCCTGGGGTTCCCTTGGTTACATCATCACAACCCTAGGTTCGACTGGCAGACATGTGAGATCACAGCCTGGTCTGACTTTTGTATTAAGCACTGTATTTCGCAACCCACTAAGATCATGTGTACCTCTCCCTCCTTGCCCGCTGAATAGCGACAATTTAGCTTTGCCGCAGCATCGGGCTTAAGACTGCGCTATCAATCTGCACCCTGGTGCCGTTCCTCCTCAGGGTTGTACTTACCCATTGTCTTGCAAGGAGAATCGGGCCATGGAGGAGTATATCTCGCATGCCCTGGAGAGGGGCATCATCAGGAAGTCATCCTCGCCCGCAGGGGCTGGTTTCTTCTTTGTTAAAAAGAAGAGTGGCGAGTTACGACCATGCATCGATTACCGAGGTCTGAATAAACTAATGTCCAAAAATGCCTACCCTATTCCACTCATCACGGAGCTTTTCGACCGGTTGAAAGGCTCCTTCATCTTCATCAAGTTAGATTTACGAGCTGCTTATAACTTGATCAGAATTAAAGCCGGTGATGACTGGAAAACAGCGTTCAATACCTGCTCTGGACACTATGAGTATCTTGTGATGCCTTTTGGGCTATGTATCGCCCCCGCAGTGTTCCAAGAATTTATTAATGACATTCTCCGTGACATGCTACAGTCTTGCGTAGTAGTGTATCTACACAACATACTCATAAATTTGTCCAACTTGTCGCAACACATCAAGGATTTGTCCGCAGTATTGCTCACATTACGTGAGAACAAAATATATTGCAGGATCGAGAAGTGCGAGTCTATGGTTCCGTTTTTGGGCTTTGTGATTTCTAAGGACGGCATTGCTATGGATAAGGATAAGCTCGCAGCAGTTCTGCAATGGCCACGTTGCACGGGGCTCAAGGCTATTCAACGTTTTATAGGCTTTGCCAATTACTATAGAAAATGTATTTGAGACTTTTCCATGATCGTAAAGCCACTGTCTGATCTTAAGCACAAGGTTGCTAATCCCTCCCAATGGTCTGAGGAAGCTGAACAGGCATTTGTGGCATTGAAATCCGCCTTTGCGACTGCTCCAGTATTGTCCCACCCTATCCCTTCTCTTCCTTTCACCTTAGAGGTAGACGCCTCAGAGACTGGGGTAGGGGCAGTACTGTCCCAGCGCCTGGACCCAGGGAGCGCCCTAAGACCATGTGTTTTTTTTCTCTAAGAAACTGACTACTGCTCAGAGTCACTATGAAATCGGGGAAAGAGAACTCCTGGCAATTATTCTAGACCTCAAAGAATGGCGACACCTGCTGGAAGGTACAAGGGCTCCGGTGTTAATCATGACTGACCATAAGAATTTGACGTACCTTTCAGAGGCCAAAAGATTGTCATCTCGACAGGCCAGATGGGCTTTGTTCCTGTCCCTCTTTAATTTTATTGTGTCTTACCTACCTGGTTCTAAGAATGCTAGGGCTGATGCCCTATCCAGGCAATTTGGTCCTAAGATTGAGAAGGATGAGGCACCTGCGCCCATTATTCAGCCTGGTTGCATTTTGGCTACCCTACGGACCAGCATTACATCACCACTGGGGGAGCAAATTCTGGCTACCCAAGCTACCGCACCTTCTGACACCCCAGTGGGCAAGTGTTTTGTGGCGGAACCGTATCGTACCCGCCTACTTGAAACTTATCACGCCTCTCGGGCGGCTGGGCATGTAGGTCGGGACCAATTGATTTGGTCTCTCTCACAGTTGTTCTGGTGGCCTTCCTTACGTGCTGATTGTACCGCCTTCACGGCAGCCTGCACTACATGTGCCCATGCCAAATCCACAAGACACCTCCCAGTTGGCTTTCTTCAACCGGTACCTGTCATTCCCATCATTGTTGCCAACAGAACTCTACAGCCTGTGGCCTCTGATAGGGCTGATAGGGCATCTGTCTGCTGGTCTCCTATCTTGAGCCTTCATTGGGCTCCGCTTGCCTAGTCTCTCTCTCTTACTATCCTGTGGCATAGTAGTGGCCTCCTCTCAGTTACCCATATTGTGGCTTATCATTTGGGCTCACTCCCTGCGTAGGGAGTCTCCGTTGACCTCTGCACTACTAGGGCCTGCCGGCACCCCGTGGCCTAGCAGTGTCTCTGCTTGTCTGCTCTTCCAGATTCACACGAACAGTGACCTGACCTGTGTCAGTATTTTACCTTTGGTGCCTACTGGGCCTGAGTGGGTTACTGTTATCAATGTGACCTGATCTGTGTCAGTATTGTAGCATCTGTACCTACTGGACCTGTGTGTGTTACTATACGTCATTGTAGCCTGACCTGTGTCATTTGTATGTACTGGACCCGCGTGGGTCACATTATCCTTGTTCTATTAATAAAACTGTGTTTTACCATAACCTTCCGTGTCTGAGTGTCCTTAAAAATCATTACAGTACTGTATGAATACCTATAAACTGGACTTTGGAGTTATAATTGGAGTAATGTCTTAAAATCATTTAATTGTATGACATTGAACAGTTCCCCTTAATTCTTACAAACTTTCATTTTAAGTGCAAAGCAAATACGGGATGAAAGGGTGGGGCAAATGGGATGATGAAGAAATAGAATTTGTTAGAGCTATTGAAAGGATTATATAGAGGGCTGCATAATTTTGAAACAAAAAGGGAAAGAGAAACCCCTCCAAAAAAAGGAGCAGTTATTTGCCCAGTACATCAGTACCTCACATCTGCAGTCAGTGCTCTTTAAAATGTTCTACTAGTGTTAGTTTTATTTTATAGTGATGTGCATAGTGCATGGTTACATATTTGATGAGGTTGACAAAGAAGAAAAGTCCATCATGTTCAGGTTTTGCCAGATGTACTTTGTTGATCCAAATAGCCTAGCTGCATTTGATTTTCAAAGTTGCCATTCTGCACACACAAACATGTACTGTTACTGAGGCAGGGTATTTCATCTTTGTCTGTCTGCTTTTCCTGTTATTGGCTGTCAAGTAGCCATTCGCAGCAATGAGTGATTGCAAGGGAAAACAATTCAGGACATTTAATAGTTCAGGTCATCTCTAGTTGGGACACTGGGATAGGCTCCAAGGCTGCCCTGGAAAAGCTTTAACATACAGGAGTCCTAAATAGAAAGGAAGATAGATAGCCCAGATATTATTACAGTGAGAGTTTTTCAAGTCCAGGTGCATGGGACATTCTTTTTTACCAAAGAGCTATATAAGATGGATCAGGGGATTTCCAAAATTTAGACATCAAATATTTAGTTATATTAAACCAGTGCTTGTGTAGGCTGGAGTGATGTGAATCCAGAAGGGTGATTAATATTGAACAGAATAAACCAAGGGTCTAGCACAGGGATGGGCAACCTGAACCCACGCAGCTGTTATTCTATTACAGTTCTCATCAACCCCAGCCAGCAACTGGCAGGATAGATATGATGGGAATTATAGGAAAAAAGTGGTAACTGTAGAAAAAGCAGGAGATGGGATGCAAACTTTCAAGACTCTTTAGATGTCTTCTTCAGACCTATTTAGACTGAATATTCATTCTAAATATACCTAAATAGGAGACCTAAAGAATCTTGAAAGCTTGCATTCTAGAACCTCTTAGTTAGCCAATAAAGATATAGCTTTTATTCTACCAGTCTTTTGATGGGAATTGTAATCCATCAATAGCAGATGGGCCTCAAAGAGTCCATCCCTGGTACAGCATAAGGTATAATTTGAGGAAAGATGTTTAGTCTTGGCAAAGTCTGGTATAAATATTAGGAAGGTACAATAGAAGAGACATAGGATAGACTAAAATAGAATAATGGATTCCTAAGTTCAGTGGTATGTATAAGACATATCCTTTGATGCTTATGGGTGAATGTTATGCCAGAAAATGACTCTTTAACTAGTAGGAAAAGCTCGGTCTCATCCTTATGTTCTCTTCCTAATACCCTGCTCTACCCTTAATGGAAGAGCTTGTCTGCTGCCCACAAGCATCAACAGCATTATTTATCTCTTTGGAAGGGGTCTCCTCCATTTATTGTTATCAATTACATCTGGTAGTATACTATGCAACTGAGATTGAACACAACCGGTCAATCTTCTGACCAATAGCAAATGGGTTTATAATGCACCACTTGGTGTCTCACATTGTGGCTCTCACTCTCCAGATCACCATCAACACACGGCACTCTCAGCAAACTGCACACAGTGGAACTTCCTTAAAATTGTGGGACAAAACTTCTGGCCTGAACGTATGGTCACCTACAAGAGTTTGATAGGCAACCAGAACTGATAATCCCCATCACTGTCAACCATACATCACAAAAGGATATAGGATGTATTACAATAGTATTGGTACAGATATAATCATAGTTGTCCCAGTTGGTTATGTTATAGGCATTATTCATATATTAATGCAAGATGTGTTATTTCATAAAGAAAGCCACAAAGAATTATACAAACCAAACACTTGAAAAATATAAAACATTGGATTATGAAATGTTTTGATTTTTGCAATGATAATTTAAATGTATTACAACTTGTTTGTGTATTGATAACTGGCCTTAATTTACCCCAAAATGTTTTATAAAGCCTAAATAATAAGAAGACTTATTTGTATTAAGACTATGTACAGAATGAGACCCTTCAACAGCTGTAATACACTGAAGACAAAGGGCAGGAAAGATGATCTCTTTTATTAGTATCTACTCTAGATTTTGGTGGATCAGAGGTTTCCAGGTTCTGCTTTTTGTTCACAACTAAAATAAAAATAAAACTTTGATAAACCACATTACCAACATATTCCTTTGCTTTCTTTCTCCAGCAGATAGCTACCTATTTCCATCAGCTATTTATCTTTCTGTCCTTACAGATAGCTCTCCCCTCTGAAGCTAGCTGTAGCTTTACTACTGCAGGAGTTTGTGAGCCATATGAAAGGGTTCTGTAATGTGTTACTTGTGATCCACAGGTTGGGGATGACTGTCCTATAGATATGAGAAGGTAGGAGCTTATTGCCTTTTCTCAAGAGTGTAGGGGAAAGCAACTGTTCTTGAATAAATATACTTGTCAATATATGCCACTGGGGAATAAATACAAGAGAAAAAAATTAAGTCCAATGCGTGAGATTCCATCCAGGAGTTTAGCTTTTACTTCCCTGCTGTGAGATTCAGTTTCAGAGTTTAGTTTTCACTTCCCTGCTTAGTTCTTGTCCTGCCTTCCTCTCCTTCTTACACTTCGTCCCTGCACTCTTCTATGTGAGTACAAAGAGTTTGTCTGTCCGGATCTGACTGGCTGTAGTACTAGGATTAGCAGTTGCGCTACTACTGATGCTGAAGTGCGTAGACTAGGCGGCGAGTTGAGGGATCATAGACAAACTCAGTTGTGTTCTTGCTGCAACTAACACAGAGTGTAGAGAAGCTTGCAACACATGCAATATCTGAATCCAGGTGAGCTGGCGCCAGATTCAGATTAACACACCAGAAGTCTGTAAGAAGTAGCTTGGAACTCCCTGAGGGATTCTAAGGCACATCCAAAAAGAGGTCAGAAGACAATAATACTGAATAGAATGTCTTAGTAAATACGGTGATTTTCCCTTTAGGGGAATAATGAATGGGTTCTTTAAGGTCTAAGCAGAATCTGGGCTGCACTTCCAGATCCAGATATAGAGGGTGCCTGGAGCCACAAAGATCCAAATAAATTGGGATTTACTCACAGAAAAGGACTGGAGGGTGGAAGTCAGGAACATAGAAGGGTCAGGAAACCAGGAAGACAAGGCAGGTAGTTGTGCCATAGAATTAAACAATTGCAGAATTCAAGGAACAAGCTGGAGTCAGTATCAGAGAAGGGAGTCAGCGAGGTACCAAGGGATGAGATGAAATGGTAGGTAAAGCTGGTAGTACACTGGAAACAATTCAAGACAAGACCATTCTGGATAGCACTAAAAATGGGTGCACACCTGATGAGAGCATAAAAGCAGTTGCCCAACCAATAGGATCCAGGCATGCACAGGTGACACTTTCCTTTCAGGATGGCCAGGTTTCCTGGAATAGGCACGGTGGAAGGCGCTGACCAAGGCCAGGGCATTGACATCAACTTCTGAGAGTCAGGAACATTCTTCAGGGCCATAACCCTTCCGGCCAATCAAATACTACATGCTCATCATGAGTCCATAATTTTACAGACCTCGTCCCCTTGCTGACCACTAGGAGTGGAGCAGGAGGATGCCGAACTTGGTATAATCAGTTCCTCACCACTAGTTTCAGTAATGAGATTTGGAAAGAGTTGTGAATTTTCAGTGTTGAGGTAGCTCCAAAGAAAATATGACTGGTGCAGTTCTGGCAGATACCACAAATGGTCCTATGTACATAGGATCTATATAGGTTGTTAGTAGAAATCCATACTTCATCCCCATGCTTGTAATTAGGTACAGGACATTGTTTAGAATTATCTGCAGCCTTAGGTTGAGAAACGGCTTTGAGAATCCAACATCGTATAGTAGACTAATGTCTCTGTAGGTTATCTGTTTTAGAGTCAGAAAGTGGAACACCTGTTTCATTTGAGACTGGAAGAGCTTGAGGATAATATCTTAGAACAGTGTAGAAGGAAGAGCATTTGAGGGAACTGTGGTACAAGTTGTTGCATGTGAACTCCACTATTGGCAATAAATCCACCCAATTAGTGGGTCAAGAATTGTTATAATGGTGTAAAATCATATCCCAGGACTGATTAGTCCTCTCCATTTGCCCATTGGATTGAGGATGATACAAAGAAGAGAAATGTAGGTCTATACTCAGACTTTTACAAAAAGTCTTTAAAAAATGGGGCACAAATTGTGTCTGATACTATCTTTCAGTAATGCCATGTATCAAAACAAATATCTTTAAAAAAAGATATCTGGCATCACCTGAGTGGTGGAGTACTTAGGGGAACAAAATTACACTGTCGAGAAAATTTGTCTACAACAACCATGATAACCTTGCAGTAATTAGACGCAGGAAGATTTATAATAAAGTCCATGGCCACATGTGTCCTTGGAGATGTCGGGACCAGTAAATCAGGAGGTTTCTCATGAGAATATTTATTCTTAGCACAGAAGACTTGGACATATCCTGAGACATCATGCTTAATAGAGGGCAACCAAAATCATAGCTGCAACAACTACGAGGTTCTTTGGATCCCCGGTGTCCTGCTAGGGTGGAATAATGAGCCCAGTATAGAAATTCCAAACAGAATAGAGGAGGAACAAAATGCAGGTTCTTTGGTTTATTGCTATACCTGTTGTATCTCCCTTGCAGCAACATTATCCTATTTAAGGTTGTGGATGAGAACACAGCTCCTATGCTCCCCATATCGATGATTGGCTCAGGAGGAGGACAGGGTGTAGAAAAATATGATAAGGCATCCTCCTTGACTTTCTTTGATAGATCACACTTAGTGTGTTGGGAGTTTAAATGTTGTGTCTTTTCCAGGAACTGAAGATTTTTGTGATCAGTTAGAACAGTGACTGGTAAGGAAATGTATTCTAACAGATGTCTCCAATCCTCTAAAGTCAGTTTGATAGATAGAAGTAGGAAGGGGCAAAGTTTTGTTTTAACCTATGAACACCTTTTCAGTGCCTCTGGTTTCCAAACAGTTCACTCAGTCTGAAAGAAATTATGAAGCAGGAAACCAGGAAGGGTTCTGGAATCATACTCTTGAGAGAAGAGACAGTTAGGTTAGCTATGGATGGGAGGGCTTTAGAGAGTTACTTAGAGTGACAGGAGCAACTCCACACTGAAATTCTCCCCGGCCTCCAGTTAAGGGTGGTGTTTTGTAAACAAAGCCAAGGCAACTCCAAAATTACTGAGTGCAGTATATCAGCAGGGTAATGAATCTGCTGTGACTCATAGGAAACTATGCCTTCACCCAATAGACTGCTGTCCATGGTAGACACTAAAAGAACAATAAACTTACTTCTCGAAGGGAATACCATGTGTGTTGGCAAAGGCTGAATCCAAGAAGAGGCCAGCAGCACCAGAATCAATGAATGCCAGAGTGGAGAATGACCCTACCTTTCATGATAACTGGACTGGACCTTGAACGTGGCTAGGATAAGTTGGAAGGATCTCATTTTTGTCTAAGGGGATGTCTGTGTAACAGGAGTTGTGGAAGATAGAGAGCTCAGAGAAGCTAATATCAGTCCCTCTCTAACTTGAGATTGCTGCATAAGTCAGTTCAGGTCAATACAAACTGCAGTAAAGGCTTCTAAGTCATCCAGTATCTCTTGGAATGTTACAGCATCCTTGAGATTTTCATTTAGACCTCTGCAGGAAGCTGCCTTGGGGGCTCCAACTTTTCAGCCCATCTTTTAATACAAAGAACAGAATTTCCCCACATACTGAGCTACACTCTGATTTCCCTGTTGGATCTCAAGCAAGGAGGCTTCTGCTGCCGTTCCTCATCCTGAAACGTCAAAAACATAGTGAAATGCAGAAATAAAGGAGGCATCTGTGTCCTCTAAAAGACAAAACCCCTTCTTCAGCAGGGATGATGCACATTCAAGTGCTTCCTTCTTTAAGATGATAAATGCTACTCTAGAGGCATTTGTGCAGAACAACTGAGGAAGTGTTCATAAGTGAAGTAGACTTGATTGAAGAATCCCATACAGTGTGATGATTGATTGACCAGAAAAGTACTCTGGAGTGGTATCTTAGGGGGTTTGTATCCCTCAAGAACCCCTGTAGCAGCTGCCCCTAAAGTAGAAACAGTATGAATTGGTTGTGGAGGTGCCGAAGTAATGGGAGTGGCTCTTAAAATCACCAAAACTCTGTATAATTTTTGATTAAGATTCTGAAGAATTGAGGCATGTGAGGTTAGAACCTGTTCTTGTTGTTCTTACTGAGACAGTTCTTACTGTGAGGGTCTGGCTGGCTGTAGTACTAGGATTGGGAGTCCGGTTACTACTGATGCTAGAATGTGTAGAATAGGGTGTGAGGCTTGGAATCATAGACAGACTCAGTTGTGTTCTTGCTGTGACTAAAGCTGAGAATAGAGGTGTAAACCCCATAGAATAGGATGTGAGGCTTGGAATCATAGACAGACTCAGTTGTGTTCTTGCTGTGACTAAAGCTGAGAATAGAGGTGCAAACCCCAAGGTCAGATATCTGACTCCAGTTGAGCCAGAGCCAGATCTGGATGAACTCAACTGAAGACTGCAAGAAGTATCTTGGAACTCACCGAAGTACCCTAAGGAAGATCTGACATACATTCTGAGGTCAAGAAACAATAATACTGAAGAGAACTTCTTAGTAAAAAGGGTGATTGTCCCATTAAGCTGCTCTTGCTCTTTAAAGGGTTAGTAATATCTTAAAAGAATAAGAAGTAATATTCTAGATAATGCAAAAACAAATAGATCAGTGCAAGTCCTCTCTCTCAAACCTTTATGGTTTCAGAGATAGAAAGTTTTAAAGTTTTCCTCTCCCTCTCTTTTCCCTGATGTCAGTGTCTAGCTGACAGCAGGAGATCCTGGTCCAGGGACCGTCTGGCGGCTCTTCAGCAGAGCCATGATACCGAAATCTAAAAAGAACTAGTTCATTGAAACAGTCTACAAAGTGTGTCTGGTTTGCAAGTACACTTTGCAGACAGTTCCAATGAAGTAGTTCTTTTTAGATTTCTGTATCATGGCTCTGCTGAAGAGCCGCTTTGAGTCAAGGTTTGAGAGATAGGACTTGCACCGATCTATTTCTTTTTGCATTATCTACAATATTACTTCTTATTCTTTTAAGACATTACTATCCCTTTAAGCAAAGAAAATAGTGAATAGCTAAGCAGAATCTAGGTTACACTTCCAGATCTGGTATCTAGAGCCACAAATATCCAACTGAATAGGGATTTATTCACAAAAGAGGACTGGGGGGGATCAAACCACAGAATGACTGCAGGAAGCACAATGGATGATATAGAAGGAGATTCTGGAACTTCACAGGAAAACAGATCAAAGTTGAGGTCAGTACCAGATTACTGGAGACCAGAGCAGTACCTTAGGGTGAGATGGATAATGGAGGTCAGGATCATAGCCCGGGAAACAAATAAAGATGAAACAACTCTGGGAGCACAAAGAATGGCAGGCATAAAAGCAGATGCCTGACCAATAGGAAGGAAGAGAGGGTGGAGAGGCTGGATCCAGGTAAGCACAGTTGATCTTGTCTCTGCTAGTATTCCTGTTGCATCTTGTTTATCCTGATAGCCTGTTAGTAGCCTCCCAACTAAGGTATTCCATTTGGGAAACATCATGCACAACACTCTCTCTGGGGATCTTGCCTTCCTATCTTAAAACTGCAGGTTCCTCCTACCCTGAACAACTTATCACAGTTTTTGATGTGTCATGGCATAGGACCCTGCAGAGGTATTCACAGAACAACATTCTTCCCATACCCAGACACTGGACCAATTTCATTTCTGGTCAATCCACCACTGCTGATGCTGTTGCTGCTGTTGCTGCCACTGCTTCTATCCCCTCTGTCTTGGCACCAAAGTTACCTCTTCCTGGATATTTTTACAGGAATTCCAGAGAATTGTGTTGCTTTCTTAACCAATGTGTCTTCCATTTTGGGGATTTGCCTGAGATCTTTGCAACAAATCATTTGCAAGTTACCTTCATTGCTTTACTTCCCATGGGACAGGAGGTTGCCTGGATATCACCACTCTTGAATAGGCAATTTTCCCTTTTGTCCCTTTTATTTCTTCCTTGAACTCTGTATTCAATGTCCCAGGTCAGCAAGCCACAGCTGAGGCAGCTCTCTTAGAAGTACAAGAAGGCCAGAAGTCTCTTGCCCAGTATGCAGTGCAATTCTGCAGTTCTGAACTTTTCCTTAGGACCGGGATTGAGGTAAGAGAGCCATAAAACTGACCTCCTGTAAAGGCCTTTCTAATCATCTGAAGGACGAGTTTTGAGTAGATCCCTGGTTCTTTGGAGGAATAAATCTCTCTGTGCTCTCTGTTGGAGCACTGCTTTTCTGAGAGGTGCATGGAAAGGAAGGGAGATTGATCCAGAAGGTTTACTATTGAAATGTGCCCTCCGTTTGGTGACCAACAAAACACTACATTAAAAATGTAGCCTGAATGAAAAGCGCAACATCAGAATGTCACCTGCATCAAAAGGGCGACATTCTGATGTTGCAGGCTTAAGTGTTGCCCAGCTGAGTAGCTTCCATCTGTGCCTTAACCCTTTGAGTGCCAGAGGGGACTGCATCACATTGCAAAGCAATGCATTGAGGAGCCCTCTGGCACTCAAAAGTTTAAGATGCCCTCTTCCTTTCACAAGTCCCCATCAGAATGTTGCCCACATAACAGTCATGCCTAAGTTTCACATATCTGCTTCATCTGTGCCTTAGCAGATTTGAGACACTTTAGTGTGACTGATGCGGGCAACATTCTGATGCCAGCTTGTGAGAGGAAGAGGGCATCTTAACCCTTTGAGTGCCAAAGGGGTTTGCATGCATTACTGTGCAATGTGTTGGGGATCCCTTTGGCACTAGATGGGTTAAGGCAAAGATGGAAGCTACTCAGCTTTGCGACACTTAAGCCTGAAACATCAGAATGTTGCCCTTTTGATGCGGGCAACATTCTCATGCTAGCCTTTTTATGCAAGCAACATTTGTAATGCAGAATTTTGTTGGTCGCCAAATAGAGGGTGACATTTCAATAGGATACAGATCCAGAAGGACTTCTCCTCGTCCTCAAGTCCATCTAGCACCTCATTTCCAACTTCCTGCCTTCTCTTCCTCAGAGGTATATCCCAAATCCATACTTCTCATATATATATTGTGGTGCTCCTGTTCACCTGGCTAGCAATTGACCCAACAAGTTGAGATATACCAGGATTTAGGATTGTCTAAGGGAGTAACTATGTTTCTTTTACGCCTGTATTTTTTATAAAGTAGCACTGAGCAGTGAAACATGTTAGAGCAGATTTTACATTACATTGCATTGCATTGCATTACATTACATTACAGTGGGCAAGGGGCTCGATTCTATTACCCACGCTAAAACCGGCGTAACAAGAAAAATTAGTAGCGCGAATTTTGCAAACATGTGTTACGTCGGTATTCTATTATTGAACCACGGTAAAACAAAACTGGCGTAGACAGCACTTTTCAGAGTAGTAACAAAACTGGCGCTGTCTGCTTTTTTCCAACTCCCGCCTACAAAAAACACGCAGAGTGTCAAAGTCCAAGGAAATAGGCGTACATTTGACAACAATTGTCACGTTCGGTGTTAGATGTGTTCTCCACATAACAAAATCTGACAGAGTGCCCCCCCTCAACATATTAACCCCCCTTCTAAAAGTCGACTTACAGTGCTTTTTTCCACCACATTAATCCGACAAATATTGTTCATAGTCGACAATTAACCCTTCCCCTTACAAAATCGACTTACAGTGCTTTCTTTCACCATATTAATTCGATGAATGTTGTACATTCGACATTTTAACCCCCCCCTTGAAAAGTTGACTACGGTGCTCCCATGATTTTCTTTCATCATTTTCATCTGACATTTTTCTTCTCCTATTATACTCGACATGCCCTCGTATTTTGTATTGCAAGATTAACCCTATGAGTACCAGAGAAGTATTGTAATGTGTTTGCCACCCCTCTGGTACTCATAGGGTTAATAGGTAACCTGTATAAGTATCATAAAATGGTGTTTGTTTTTATTATCGATGTAATTTGTGTGTAAATGTAATTAAACATTTTATTTATGTGTAACAATTATTTTTTTTACTAAATTATATATGTAATTTTTATTACAAAAGTACTTCAGACCTCAAGAAGGGTATCATGACCCCTCATGACACCCTCCTAGTATGGGGGCGACAATTGTCCCCTTTATTAACCCTCTGAGTGCCAGAGGGAGTACTGTAGTCAACTTTTCAATGGGGAGGGGGGGTTAAAATGTTGGATGTACAATATTCATCAAATTAATATGATGAAAGAAAGCACTGTAAGTCGACTTTGGAAGGGGAAGGGTTAATTGTCGACTATGAACAATATTTGTCAGATTAATGTGGTGGAAGAAAGCACTGTAAGTCGACTTTTAAAAGAGGGGGCACTTTATGTCGGAATTCTATGCTGTATACTGTATTATACACTGCTTTTGTTTGAACAACGATGGTTTTGAAACTGTCGTTATGGCTTCTACGCCTCAACCTCTCAGGCGCAAAATTTCTGACTTAAATGTAACCACAAAACAGGCGGTAATACTGAGCGTGGGTAATATGATACCAATTGCACGTTGTTTTTAGTTGTTTCCTATGGACTTTTTTCAGACTGGCGGTAAGTATAATTACTGTTGATTTTGCTTTCACAAGTTGGGTAATAGGATAGCAAAAACTGACAAAAAAAAAATCACCTGTTTTATTTTTAGCGCTGGAAATAGAATCGAGTCCAAGATCTCCACATGTGTTATGTCAGAGCATTCTGATCAATGATAAATGTGAGTGTATTTTCATATTTTTCTTCTCATTCTATTGGGTGCCCTCTTCTTGTTTCTTTTCTTCTCAAATTTAAGTGTGTCCTCCATCTCCATGAATTGTGAAAATCAGCTTATTCTTCCAGTCATTATTTCCTGGACCTGTAGGAGACATTCTGTCCGTGCTTTCATGGATTCCAGGGCCGCAGGGATCTTTATGAATTCCACCTTTGCCTCTCAAATTAGGATTCCTCTGATAGCTAAGGAAGTTCAAGTCCATATCACCTCTGTGGATGGTTTTCCATCAAGAAGTCAACACCCATTCCACCATTCCTCTTGAGCTTTTTTGCTGCTAATTCTCACTCTGAAGAGGTATCTTATAAGCTCATCTCTTCACCACATGACCCTTTTATTTTGGATTTCCATGGCTCCATAATCTCCATAATCTCATGATTGATTGGCCTTCTGGTTGAATCTCTTGTACAATTTTTTGCATTACTTTTTGTATTCTGCGCACTGTTTTGTTGGCTTTCATTTCATCTGAAGGGTCTTGTTCCATGCCAGAGGCCTAAAAGAGTTTTTCCGATGTCTTTTGTAAAAAGATGGATGAGACTTCCTCTCCACAGAGACTGGGACAGTCCCATAGACCTCCTTCCTGGAACTCTTCCTCCAAAGAGATGTACATATCACTTATGCATTCCTGAAACCACGGATATGGAGTAATGCATTCAGGGCAACTTTTTCAGGAAAAGACAGCTCACTAAGACCATACATTGATAATCAGAGTCTCAACAAGTTAACAAAACCTAACACTATCATGGTGCCCGTGATTCCTGTACTGGCAACATTACTACTTCCTGCTTCTTCCCTGCTAGATTCTTATTGGCCACTGGGTTCTGCTCTGCCCAGCGTGAACCTTCTTAAACTCAGTCCTGTCATCCTTTTGGAGCCCTTTCGTGGTGTTCCTGTGCCTGGAGTTTGTTCTACTGTTGGATCCTGATCCGTGTATGACCCGGTTTCACCTGACCTTGCTCCTGTCTCTTGCTCCGTGTTCCATTGCTGATTAGGACTGGCTGACTACCCGCTCCATTGCTGACTAGGACTGGCTGACTACCACTCGGTGTACCGATTCTGGCTGTGGCTGACTACCTGCTCCGTTGCTGACTAGGACTGGCTGACTACCGATCTGTGTACCAATTCTGGCTGTGGCTGACTACCCGCTCCGTTGCTGACTAGGACTGGCTGACTACCGCTCTGTGTACCAATTCCGGCTGTGGCTGACTACCCGCTCCACTGCTTACTAAGGACTGGCTGCCTTCCCACTCCATTGCTGACTAGGTCTGGCTGACTTCGGCTCCGAGTACTGACCCTGGCTGTGGCTGACTCCCTTTCTATTGTGGCCAAGTGCCCTGCTGTATTCCCTCCAGGGCCTGTCATTGTTGCTGCACCAGTGCCTGCCTGAGTTGCCCTACGAGGGCCTGTCTGTGTTGCCTTACCGGGGCCTGTCAGTACTGCAGTGCCAGTGCCTGCCCGAGTTGCCTACGAGGGCCTGTCAGTGTTGTCTTACCAGGGCCTGTCAGTGTTGCCACACCAGTTCCTGCCGTGTTGCCCTACAAGGGTCTGTTGGTGTTGTCTTACCAGGGCCTGTCTGTGTTGCCGCGCCAGTACCTGCCCGAGTTGCCTTACAAGGGCCTGTCAGTGTTGTCTTATCAGGGCCTGTCAGTGTTGCTGCACCATTTCCTGCCGAGTTGCCCTACGAAGGTCTGTCAGTGTTGTCTTACCAGGGCATGTCTGTGTTGCCGCGCCAGTACCTGCCCGAGTTGCCTTACAAGGACCTGTCAGTATTGCCTTATCAGGGCCTGTCAGTGTTGCCATGCCAGTACCAACCCAGTTGCCCTACCCAGCCCTGTCAGGGTTGCTACGACAGTGCCTGGCCGAGTTGCCCTACAAGGGTCTGTCTGTGTTGCCTCTGGTTACTCCTATCCTGAGGCGGGTGCCTTGTGCATTCTTGCCTGCGTACCTCCGGTTGCCCTAGAGTGCTAGGGGGTCTGCCCTGCAGTCACCTACAGCCTGTGCTGGTTGAGTTACATCTTAGGATTGGTACTACTGAGGTTCTGTTCCTGGTTCCTGATGCCTGTTCCTGGCTGCAGTATTATTGTTTTGCTTGTCTCATTTCACCCTGACCTGTGTCAGATTTGAAAGTGCCACGGTACTGTCTGGATCTGGACCTGTGAGGGGTGACCTTGTACTTTGCTATCTTTAATAAAGCTGATTTTACCTTACCAAATTGTCTGAGAGTTCTTACAAACTGTGACAGTATGAAACGGCCATGACCTCAGACAAAGCTGGTAAAGGTAGCTTCCAGAATCTCCTTTAGAGAATGGACACACAAGAGCAATGGTTAGACCAGTTGTCCATGGCTATTCAGACTATTTTGGAGCATACCGCATACCTTGAAAGACCTGTACTGCCTTCGGTGGCCACTCCAGTCCAGGCACCGTTGGCACAGGGTCCGACTCTGAGCCTACCTAGTAGAGGGCTGTCCGCTACCGCTCCTCTCCCACTGAGATATAATGGGGAGCCTACTCTTTGCCGTGGGTTCCTGAATCAACTAGAAATCTTTCTGGAACTTGTACCAGGCATGTCCGAGCAAAAAAAGTAAGGTGGATTTCATGATCTCCTTGCTAACAGGTAGAGCTTTAGCCTGGGCAAATCCGATATGGGAGACGGCTAAACCTATCACCACAACCTTTGCCGAGTTTGTAAGGGCCTTCTGCAGTGTATTCGAGGTTCCTGGGCGTGCCATCTCTGCTGCTAAATGTCTCATGAGAATCCAGCAGGGTGCACGTATGGTTGCTGACTATGCCATTGAATTTTGTACACTCGCTGCAGAGGTAGACTGGAATGATGAGGCACTTGTGGCAGCTTTTGTGCAAGGTCTCGAGGATAAAATAAAAGACAAAACTGCAGCTCGAGACTTGCCAGTGGAGCTGGATAAATTTATCGCTTGTATGACCCCGATTGACTCTCGGATAAGGGAGAGGAACATTTACAAGGATCGTAGGCAGAGATCAATGACTGGGCAATCTACCAGTGCTGGTTTCCCACTCTTGCCTCCCTCTCCTCCCATACCTCCTGGCTTCACAAGCGGGAGTGATGAACCGATGCAACTGGGCTTTACACGTCTGTCTAAGGAGGAACGCTCCTTTCGCCGCAGACAGGGCCTGTGTCTCTACTGTGGAAAAGCAGGTCACCTGATAAAGACTTGTCCCGTGCAGCCGGGAAACGAAACGCACCTAGGTTCCAATGGGGGACAGATCCTAGGTGGCGTATACCAGTCCCCAGGGGGCACGCTACTCAAACCCGTTATCAATATAGCAGTGTCATCGGCTGCCTCATCCTTTACTACCCATGCTCTGATTGATTCCGGCGTGGCTGGCTATTTCATGGGCAGGGACTTCGCAATCCGGCATAATATTCCTTTGGTCGATAGAGAGTCCCTGCTGGACATTGAGGCCATTGATGGACAACCATTGGTACCTCCCGAGGTTACTCAGGAGATTGTCGATTTGTATCAGAGCTCTCCACAGGGAGACTCTGCAGTTTCAGATAATTCAGTCTCCTCATTTTGCGGTTATACTAGGTTTCCCATGGCTACATATGCACAATCCTAGAATGGACTGGAGGTCCTGTGAGATTTTGGCTTGGTCTGACTCCTGTATGGCTCATTGCTTAAAGGGATAGTAATACTTCATTTTATTTTTATTTTATTTTGTAGGCATTAAAAAAACATGAAGAACGATATAAGTCTTATCTCTCAAACCTTTAAGGTTTGAGAGATATTCACAAGCAACGTTTCCCCCTCTCGCCCCTTTTACCTAGTGTAATCAATTTCTTCTCAGATGTGGAATGCAGTCCATAGACCAGACAGATAACAGCAAGGGACAATATTCTTCCTATCAGAACAATGAAAGCCCTGCCCCCCTTGACAAGCTTTTCAGCCTTTTCCCTTATCTTAACTGAAGATTGTCCCTCTCTGCAGTCTACCTGGGCACCTCCCTTCTGCTCTGGCGGAGCAGTGTTATATCAGTGAAAGGGACGGGAGGGGGACACTTTGACATTGAATTACTCTTGAACTATAACTCTGACAGTATTGAAATAACACTCTCCAAAGTCCAAATACTATGATGATTAATTAGAGATGCTTTTATTATGAAACATTACTATCCCTTTAAGGCAGACTACTAAGATTTTGTGTACCTCTCCCTCCTTACCGCATGAATACCAGTCTTTCAGTGATGTGTTCAGTAAGGGAGAGGCTAGCACTTTGCCGTTGCATCACCCCTATGATTGTGCTATTGATCTTGTGCTGGGCGCCATGCCTCCTAGGTGCAGAACGTATCCGTTGTCATGTGATGACAATCGGGCCATGGAGGAGTATATTGCTGACGCCTTGGCTCGTGGCATAATCCACAAGTCTTCCTTACCCGCTGGGGCTGGATTCTTTTTTGTCAAAAAGAAAGATGGGGAACTCCAACCCTGTATTTGATTATAGAGGTCTCAACAAGATAATGGTGAAGAACGCATATCCTATTCCACTCATCACCGAGTTGTTCGATCGGTTAAAAGGACATCCATTCTCATGAAACTAGACCTAAGGGCAGCATATAACCTGCTACAGATCAAGGAAGGTGATGAGTGGAAATCTGCTTTCAATACTCGAACAGGGCATTACGAGTATTTGGTAATGCCATTCAGGCTATGCAATGTCCCGGCAGTATTCCAGGAACGTATAAAGGATGTCCTCAGGGACTTGTTACAGTCTTGCGTAGTAGTATACCTGGACAATATTTTGATTTATTCTCCTGACTTGGAGACACACCGCACACATGTCACAGCAGTTTTGCAGAAGCTAAGGGAGAACAAGTTATACTGCAAACTCAAGAAGTGTGACTTTCACAAGTCCAGTGTGTCATTTCTCGGATATGTCATTTCGAAGGAGGGCTTTGCCATGGACAAGGAAAAACTCGCAGCAGTATTACAGTGGCCACACCCCACGGGCCGCAAACCCTTACAGCGGTTCTTAGGGTTTGCTAAATACTTTAGGAAATTTATTCGTGATTATTCCAGGATTGTGAAACCACTCACTGATATGACCCATATGGGTGCTAACGCTTCTGTGTGGTCTCCAGAGGCTGAGAGGGCGTTCAAAACTCTGAAATCAGCATTCTCCACTGCCCCAGTCCTGTCTCATCCTATTCCTGGTTTGCCATTTACATTGGAGGTTGACACTTCTGAGACAGGGGTAGGGGCAGTGTTGGGCCAAAGACCGGGCCCCAACAAAAAGTTAAGACCATGCAGATTTTTCTCAAGAAAAATGACCAAGGCCCAAAGTCTGTATGACACTGGTGATCGGGAACTCTTGGCTATCATTCTGGCTTTGCGTGAGAGGCGCCATCTGCTAGAGGGTACCAGGGCGCCAATTTTAATTCTGATGGATCATAAGAATTTAATGTACCTCTCAGAAGCTAAGAGGTTGTCCCCGAGACAGGCTAGATGGGCGTTATTCTTGTCACACTTTAACTTCATTGTCTCATACCTACCCGGTATCAAGAATGGTAGGGCCGACGCATTATCCAGACAATTTGGTTCTGATCCAGAATCCAACAGTGTACCAGTTCCTATCATACCCCCGGATCGTATACTTGCCACTTTGCGGAAAGTATCACATCCCCTTTGGGTGAGGAGATCCTGGAATCTCAGGCCAATGCACCTCCAGAGAAACCCATGGGCAAGTGTTTTGTGGCTGAACCTTTCCAGTCAAGGCTAATGGAGATGTATCATTCTTCCCGGGCGGCTGGTCATGGGGGCAAGAATCAATTAATCTGGTCTCTGTCTCTGATGTTTTGGTGGCCCATCCTGAGAGATGACTGTGTGGCATTCACTGCTGCCTGTGCCACGTGCACTCGTTCTAAGTCCCCAAGACACCTTCCGATGGGGCTATTGCAAGCGGTTCCCAATGGCAATAGTCCTTGGTCACACGTTTCCATTGACTTCCTGTGAGAGCTGCCGGTTTCCAGTGGCTACACTGTAATACTCATGGTGGTTGACATATTCTCGAAAATGGCCCACTTTCTGCCACTCCCTGGCTTGCCATCTGCTAAGGTATTGGCCACGGTATTTGCCAGGGAGGTATTCCGAATCCACCGGGTCCCCAAGGTTCTGGTCTCTGATCATGGGAGTCAATTCGTGTCCAGGTTCTGGAGGGCATTCTGTGACCAGATGGGTATCCAGTTGTCCTTTTCCTCCGCTTACAATCCCCAGACTAATGGGGCCGCTGAGCATTCCAATCAGGGATTGGAACAGTTTCTACGTTGTTTCATCTCCAGCCATCATGATAATTGAGCTGACTTGTTGCCGTGGGCGGAGTTTGCCAGGAACTGTGCAGTGTGCCCCTCCTCCGGGAGCTCACCCTTCTGTAACCGTTTGTTTGACACACAGACACATTAGGTTTGGATAAAACACAGTTTTATTAAGCAATCAGCAATACAATAACCCTCACAGGTCCTGTAGTATATTCTCAGTATAATACAGACACAAGACAGGTTACATTTACATATGCCTACACAGGTCCAGTATAAAAATAGAGTCCATAACACGATAAACTGACACAGGTCAGGCAGAATTTGAAGGAATCTCAGTGTATCGGTACTGCATGGGTTAATGGCATTCAGCAAGTGTAAACAGTCCCATGTGAGGTAAGGTCTGTTAAGAAGCTCACCTAGGATAGAGAGCTTAAATACGAGTAACGCCCAGTAATAGGTTAGCAGACAATGGTAAACTGCCTGAGCAGTAACGGAGGCTGAGCAACATAGAGCACTGCTGGAGCAGTAAAGGAGACAAGACCACGTGATCACTGCCATAGCAGTAACGGAGACTGAGAGACGTGGGCATTGCTGTAGCAGTAACAGAGACTAGGCCACTTGTACTCTGCCATAGCAGTAAACGAAGGCTAGGCCACTTGCACTCTGCCATAGCAGTAACGGACACTAGGCTACTTGTATTCTGCCGTAGCAGTAAATGGAGACTAGGCCATTTGCCCTCTGCCGTAGCAATAACAGAGGCTACGCGACTGGAGACTGCCGTGGCAGTAATGAAGACTGCGCAACTGAGCACTGCCGTGACAGTAACGGAATGAGCAACTGAGCAACTCACCCTGAGGTGGCAACCAACCGGGAGCGTCTTGAATGACAAGCAAATAGGAATGTCACCGAGGCGACACAGAGGGAACTGGAGCAGGAACGTCAGCCAAGCTGGGTCGGTACACGGAGCAGGAACGTCAGCCAAGCTGGGTTGGTACACGGAGCAGGAACGTCAGCCAAGCTGGGTTGGTACACGGAGCAGGAACGTCAGCCAAGCCAGGTCGGTACACGGAGCAGGAACGTCAGCCAAGCCGGGTCGATACACGGAGCAGGAACGTCAGCCAAGCCGGCTCGGTGCACAAGAGCAGGAGAAGCAGAATGGTCAGGCAGTCCGGGTCGGTTCACAGGCAGGAGATGAAATGCAGAGTAGTCAGGCAGGCCGGGTCGATACACTGAGAACAACTGAGATCAGGAACAAGCGCTGGTACTGGAACACCACAAAAGGGCACCGGAGAGGTGCCAGAACCCAGTATATAAAGGCCATACTGGGCGGGACAAGCACAGTATAGCCAATAGAAGTAGAGCAGGAGTGTAGACTGACAGAATGTCGCAAAAAGAACACGGGCACCGTGATACCTTCCTTATCAACTATTGGTTCCAACCATGCTTGCTCCCAGACACCTTCCAAGCACAGCAGATTCTGGCTCTGGACGAGCATATTAGGCTCCGCTCCACTTGGGCACAGGTCCAGAATTCCCTACATGACTCCTTTCAACGAGTTCAGTGGCATGCTAATAACAGAAGGTTGCCGGCTCCTGTATTCCAAGTGGGGGACCGGGTCTGCTGCAAGTTCCATGCAATAAATTTGCATTCCGGGTACTCCGTAGAGTCAACCCTGTTTCCTATGCCTTGGAGTTACCGGCATCTATGAAGATACATAACGTGTTCCATGTATCCCTTCTTAAACCTTTGGTGTGTAACCACTATACCACCACCCCTGCAGTCCCAGGTCCGGTGCGCATACAAGATCATGACTAGTATGAAGTGCAGAGTATTTTGGATTCACGTAGATACCGTGGGCAAATTCAGTACTTGGTGCACTGGAAGGGATATGGTCCAGAGGAACATTTATGGGTTAACCATGCTGACATCCATGCTCCACTCCTGTTGCTCAGGTTCCACGCCAAGTTTCCGCTGAAGTCTGGACCTCCTCCGCGGGGAGGGGGTATTTGAGAGGGGGGTACTATCAAGGTTCCTGTTCTGCGACATTACTACTTCCTGCTTCTTCCCTGCTAGACTTTTATTGGCCACTGGGTCCTACTCCGCCCAGCGTGTGCCTTCTTAAACTCAGTCCTGTCATCCTTTTGGCTCCCTTTCATGATGTTCCTGTGCCTGGAGTTTGTTCTGCTGTTGGTTCCTGATCCATGTATGACCTGGTTTCGCCTGACCTTGCTCCTGTCTCTTGCTCTGTGTTCCGTTGCTGATTAGGACTGGCTGACTACCCGCTCCATTGCTGACTAGGACTGGCTGACTACCGCTCTGTGTACCGATTCTGGCTGTGGCTGACTACCCGCTCGTTGCTGACTAGGACTGGCTGCCTTCCTGCTCCGTTGCTGACTAGGTCTGGCTGACTTCTGCTTCAAGTACTGACCCTGGCTGTGGCTGACTCCCTTTCTATTGTGGCCTAGTGCCCTGCCGTATTCCCTCCAGGGCCTGTCATTGTTGCCGCACCAGTGCCTGCCCGAGTTGCCCTACGAGGGCCTGTCTGTGTTGCCTTACCGGGGCCTGTCAGTACTGCAGTGCCAGTGCCTGCCCGAGTTGCCTACGAGGGCCTGTCTGTGTTGCCGCACCAGTTCCTGCTAAGTTGCCTTACGAGGGTCTGTCGGTGTTGTCTTACCAGGGTCTGTCTGTGTTGCCGCGCCAGTACCTGCCCGAGTTGCCTTACGAGAGCCTGTCAGTGTTGCCTTACCAGGGCCTGTGAGTGTTGCCGCACCAGTTCCTGCCAAGTTGCCCTACGAGGGTCTGTTGGTGTTGTCTTACCAGGGCCTCTCTGTGTTGCTGCACCAGTTCCTGCTGAGTTGCCCTACGAGGGTCTGTCTGTGTTGTCTTACCACGGCCTGTCTGTGTTGCCACACAAATACCTGCCCGAGTTGTCTTACGAGGGCCTGTCAGTATTGCCTTATCAAGACCTGTCAGAGTTGCCACGCCAGTACCTACCCAGTTGCCCTACCCGGGCCTGTCAGGGTTGCTACTACAGTGCCTGGCCAAGTTGCCCTACAAGGGTCTGTCTGTGTTGCCTCCGGTTACTCCTATCCTTAGGTGGGTGCCTTGTGCATTCTTGCCTGCGTACCTCCGGTTACCCTGGCGTGCTAGGGGATCTGCCCTGCAGTCGCCTACAGCCTGTGCCGGTTCAGTTACATCTTAGGCTTGGTACTGCTGAGGTTCTGTTCCTGGTTCCTGATGCCTGTTCCTGACTGTAGTATTATTGTTTTGTTTTGCTTGTCTCATTGCACCCTGACCTGTGTCAGATATGGAAGTGCCACGGTACTGTCCGGATCTGGACCTGTGAGGGGTGACCTTGTACTTTATTATCTTTAATAAAGCTGATTTTATCTTACCAAATTGTCTGAGAGTTCTTACAAACCGTGACAAACTCTTATCATTTACCCCTTATCATCAAGCATTTTGAAAACCTGCATGGAGCTCCTATATTCTCCAGATTTGACCTTCGTGGGGTCTATTACTTCATATGCATTCATGAAGGAGGCAAATGAAAGACTGCCTTTAAAATTTATATTGCACATTATGAGTATTTGGTCATGCCTTTCAGCCTCTGTAATGTTGTGGCAGCCTTCCCGGCCATTGTCAATGATGTTTTCAGGGATCTCTTGCTTACCCATGTTGCCATGTACATTGAGGATATCCTGATTTTTGTCTAAATTCCTCAGGAGCGCCTTTGTCTCATAGCCTATGTTCTTGAATGTCTCAGCTCCCATGTGTTGTATGCAAAATTGGAGATGTGTGAATTTGGAAAAATCAGTCTCTTTTCTGGGGCACATTGTCTCTTCTCATGGCTTCCTAATGGATCTGACTAAAGTTGACACAGTCAGAAAGTAGCCTCGTCCTTTAGGTCTCAAGCCCTCTTTCTGTAAAAATCTATCCTTATTTTCTCAAGGATTTATTTCCAGCGGAGAGAAACTATGACATAGGAAACCAGGAATTACTGGCAATAAAAATAGCACATCGCACCACTTCTCAATGCCAGAGGGAGCTAATGCTCCTAAAACTACCCTTACAGATCACAAGAGCCTAGAGTATTTGAGTAAGGCTAGATGTCTTAATTCTCATCAAGCCCTTTTTGCTTTTCGAATTTATAATTTCCTGTTCCCCAAAAATTTAAGGTGGATGGTCTTCCCATGTTCACATGGCTACTCCTCCTTACAGTTATGATGAACTGATTATTCCTTCTTCCAAAATTGTTACTGAGTTGTCATCTTCTTTTCCATAGAGATTTTCTTCTGTTCAGTTAAACATTCCTCCCTGGTTCCACTCTTATTGGGGGGTATCAGTTGCACTATGCATCTGATTTCTCGAGACTTTTGGAGGCCAGAATTCTCAGAATTTGTTTCTTCCTGTCAGGGCTGGTGCAAGGATTTTTGCCACCCTAGGCAAAACCTAATTTTGCCACCCCTTGGCTCCACCCCTTGTGTCCTACCCCTTTATGCCCCGCCCTGTATGTGTTTAAGTGTCAATATGTTTGTGTGTGTTCCCTATATGTGTATAAGTGTCAGTTTGTGTGTGTGTTCTCTATATGTGTCCCCTGTATGTATATGTGTCAGTGTGTGTTTGTTATGGTTTTCTGACACTCAGACTAGGTTTAAGTAAAAACACAGTTTTATTAAAATGAAACCAGGTATAGCGCCCCTGGGGGCCAGGAATGGCAACAGCAGAGAAGATAATAGACAGGAATGAGTACAATAATAGACTGAAATATACTGATAACTGGATGAATAAGGGTTAAAGATCAAACCACTGATCAGCCACAATGATGGTAATCAGCCAACGCCCAGCTGAACCTATAAGTCTCTGAGGGTGCTATCGGCCATATAGTAGGCTTGTACAAATCACTCTCATATAGCTGTATAGTAGGACGCCCAGGGAGACTGCACAGATATAACCAGAGCTGAGAGATTCCTCCTAGAGGAGAATGATGGAGTACGGCCACTGCTGAGCAAGAGAATGGAACCTGAAATGCCCTGAGCACTTGCAAATAGAAATAACACTGTGTGCCAATGGAGGAGAGAGCCAGGCCACCCTCGGGGTGCCAATCGGAGTCGACACTGCACAAGCAATAACGAGCCATGCACAGATAGTGCGGTTGATAGCAAAACACACTGAGGAAAGACCAGAGCCAAGACACCCTTCCGGTGCCGTACGGAACAATACACTGCGAGAGCACACGGGAGGCCACTAGCACCGGGAGGTGCAACCACGGTACCAGCACGTACCGGAATGGATACTGCTCTGCTTGTGTAAACGGATAGGCTAGGTCACAAAGGCACGGCTCAGTAAGTGTTAATAGGCTCAGATGGATCAAGTCGGCTTGGCAAGTGTACTGAGGCTCAGCAACAGAGGCAACACACACACAGTAAGGTATCAGGCAGGTTCAGTCATGGAGACAGCAGCTCAGCAAGGCTACAACAGCTCGGTTAACGGAGGCCACAGCAAGCACAGCTGAGAGGTGAATGAACAGAGCACTACTAAGCACAGTTCAGAATGTCGCCGGCAGGCGATCAGGATACACAGGAACACAGGAAACCGATGAAGAGCAGGAAGCCACAGCCGGAACCGGGACAATCACAGATCAGGAACGTCAGGCAAGCCGGGTCTAATCACAGAGCAGGAACGTCAGCCAAAGCCGGGTCAATCACGGATCAGGAACGTCAGCCAAAGCCAGGTCAATCACGGAGCAGGAACGTCAGCCAGAACAGGGTCGACTCACAGAGTAGGAACGTCAGGCAAGCCGGGTCGATTCACGGAGCTGGAACATCAGCCAAAGCCGGGTCAATCACGGAGCAGGAACGGAGACTGGTCAGACGAGCCGAGTCGGTACACAGGAACGAGTAACACAGCAAGAAGGCTCAAACTCAGGAACACCACCAAAGGGCATCAGGCAGATGTCATAGGCCCAGTATATAAAAGAACATCCTGGGCGGGCCAATCAGCCTGCTCCAATGCACAGGTACCATCAGTGTGACTGACAGGGGATCACGGGTACCGTGATAGTGTTCCCTATATGTATATAAGTGTGTGAGTGTGTGTGTGAGTCTCTGTAAGGATATCAGTGTGTAAGTATGTGTGTGTGCTTCTCTATATGGGTATCAGTGTGACAGAGTGTATGTTCTCTATATGTGACTCTCCCCCTCTTGACTGTTGATCCCCCCTTTGACTCTCTCTCTCCCCCATCTGACTCTTGATCCCCCTTTTGACTGTTGATCCCCCCTTGTCTCTCTCCCCCATCTGACTCTTGATCCCCTTTTGACTGTTACTCCCCCCGTTGGCACTTTCTTCCCCCGTCTGACTCTTTATCCCCTCTTGACCCCCTCTTCCCGGTGCACATCTCTCTCTCCCATTGAGTACGTTTCGGTGCTCTCCCTTGGCTCGCTATTTTTTTAAATGTAGCACTGCGATGCCCGTTTCTCTCTCCCCCTCCGCTCCTTCAATCCTGGTCCAAGTGGTGAGCAGGGGGAGCGGGCCCCAATGCACCCCCAGAGAATGTGCGCCCTAGGTTGGCGCCTACCTCGCCTATAGGTGGTGCCGGCCCTGCTTCCTGTCCAACTTGTGCCCACACTAAGATACCCAGGAATAAACCAGTTCGCTTCTTTTTGCCTCTTCCGGTTATAACAATGTCATGGACCAATTTGGCCATGGATTTTATAGTGGCTCTACCTCCTTCCCTTGTATGACTGTAGTCTGGGTAACGGCATACCACTTTTCTAAGCAAGGCCATTTTGTGAATTTGTCCAATTTCAGAAAAAATTGTCTCTGATCGTGGATCTCAATTTGTCTCTCGCGTCTAGAAACTGCTCTCAGGTGGATGGGGCAGGCAGTCGAGTAACCAGATTGAAAGTCTTAACCAAAATCATGCTCAGTTCTACGTTGCTTCTGCAATCAACATCAAGATAACTGGAAGAGCTTGTTGCCTCCTTCAGTTTGCTTCTCCATATCTCACTTAGATTTTCGTCCTTCTTTTCTGCCTAGGATACAATTGCTGAACCTTTCTTCACCAGTCCTCCAGGGTTCCAGCTATGGACTGGGCAAAGAAGAGGGGGATACTGAAGGAGAGGCATATATTTCAGTGATTACTGATGTGCAATGGAACAAGGCTTGGTTTTCAGTGTATATGTGGCTCTGTGACTAGTATTGGACAGTGGGTCATCAGGGGAAATAATTGCTTTTATGACTACCAGTGGAACAAGGCTGGGATGTCAGAGAGTGTAGGTGGGACACTGTGACTACCAGTGCACAATAGAACAAGGCTGGGATGTCATTGTATGTGTTGGTCTGTGATGACCAGTGGACGGTGGAAAAATGCTGGAGTGGCAGTTAGTTTTCACAAGGGAGGATGCTGATGGAAGATGAAAGAGAGGAACTACAGAAGAGAAATGGGATCAAAAGTACTAGAGAGTAGACGGGGGGAGAAAGACTTCTCACTCCTACTATTTGATGGCAAAACCCATTTGATATGTTAATGCTACAGTAAGAAGTGATACTAACCCCTCCTTTACTTTTGTAAGGAAGGTTACAGAATAAGTGTGACCCAATTTACATAACAATGAGTGAAACTATTCTAAAAAGGAGTATTCAAAGTATTCAGTCAGTGTGCTCAAGAATACTTTGTTGCAAGGGTAGATTGGAACTTATTGTCGGCTTTTGACAACAAGCCATACATACACACGCTGGCTGTGAGAACTTTGAGGTTTCTACAGCCCAGGGCTCACAAGCATCCAGCAGTGTAAGGGTGGCTCATAAAGATAATGGAAGTTAGATCCATATTATATACTAAGAGCTGATCTCATAAAATAGAGTTTAGGCTACTCACTAGAATCAAGATATAGGTTTATGTAATAATGAGGAGCACTGTTTCCACTAATTCTTTTAACCCTTTGAGTGCCAGATGGGTAGTATACACACTGCAATGTGTTGCTACCTCTCTGGTACTCATAGGGTTAATCTTGCAATACAAAATAGTAGGGCATATCGAAAAAAAAAAAAGGAGAAGAAAAAACGTCAGATAAAAATGGTGAAAGAAAGTCATGGGAGCACTGTAGTCGAAGTTTCAAGGAGGGGGGTTAAAATGTTTAATGTGAACAATATTAGTCAAATTAAAGTGGTAAAGGAAAGCAGCACAAGTCGACTTTTAAAAGGGGGGGTTAATATGTCAAAAGGGGGCACTCTGTTGGATTTTGTTATGTGGAGAACACATCTAACACTGAACTTGATCTTTCCGCCATCAAATGTACGCCTATTTCCTTGGACTTTGACATTTTGCACGTTTTTTTGTAAGCGGCAGTCGAAAAAAAGCAGAGCACCAGTTTTGTTAGTACTCTGAAAAGTGCTGTCTACGCCAGTTTTGTTTTACTGTGGTTCTGCAATAGAATACCGACGTAACACATGTTTGCAAAATTCACGCTACTTGTTTTTCTTGTAACGCCGGTCTTAGTGCTGGTAATAGAATCGAGCCCTAGATCAGGACACATATTCACCACACCTTTTGGGAGTGTTCCACTTTGCATGTGGAAAAACTCAATAAAAGATGGGAGCCAGGGGTCAGTAGGAGACTGACTGATGGACTGGTGGATGACAGAGGAGTAACCGAGGGAGACCCAAGGAGATCCAGGGATACCCAAGAAAGAGCAGGTGGTGGTCAGAAATCCAGAAGTCCAGAGTTCTACAGGAGAGACCAGATCCCCAGATATTCCCAGGAGATACCACATCAAAGATAGTGAGAGCTCAGGAAAAGTGGCTCTACCAGATTTCAGGATCTTAAACTTTATCTATTTTATTTTAGTTTCTCTGCATGTGTATGACCAATCAAATAATTGCATTTCCTTAACCCCTTAACGACCCTTGACAGTCATAGTACGTCAAGGGTCAATTTGACTTAACAACCGATGACGTACTATGACCGTCATCGATTTCCGGGCTCCCCCCGCAGCTGCACGCTGTTCGGGGAGTCCGGAACCCAACGGAGCAATAAAAAAAATTGCTCCGTGGTCGTTCAGTCGCGTCGGCGTCCGGATTCCCCGGTCACTATGGGGTTAAAGTTTAAGGATAGAAGTAGATATTAGCTGTATCAGATTTTCTAACTGCAGACAGGAAATATTGATTCAGCTATCACTGGAAATTATATTCTTTCCTCTAATGTAGAATATTTGATTTAGTCATATATCATCCTACATATATTATGCAGAGAAACTAAGTAAACCTGTTAAGTTAGGACACTATTTTATATCTATGCTTATTGGTTTTAAGTAAAGTAGATAGATCCTGAAGTACGTGGTTAAGGTAATATCTAGTGTTGTAAAAGAGTTGGTTACTCTGTTTCATTAGATAAAATACCCATGTCCCTGTAGGTCCAAGGCAACTGTAACTGAAGGT
The DNA here is from genome assembly GCA_037306005.1 of Rhinophrynus dorsalis. NCBI lineage: Eukaryota > Metazoa > Chordata > Amphibia > Anura > Rhinophrynidae > Rhinophrynus > Rhinophrynus dorsalis. The sequence goes on along the minus strand of CM074724.1, from coordinate 347,747,937 downwards.
GTCTTTATTATTATTACCGCCTTGTACAAACTACTTAGGAGGGACTGTTTTTATGAATGGTTATTGGTCATCTTTAGTGGCATCTACTCATTCATAACTCAGAAACCCTGACATATTTATCACCCTTTTCACAAGTTTAATATCCATGTTTTCGACACTCAAGATGATCAAATCCCTTTATATTTGATTTTTAATCATATTACCCTCATCCTGATAACTTGCAAGCTATACATATTAACAATGTGTTCCATACCTGTCTGTCCTTAAAGGGATAATGTCCTGAGGTCTTTCCTGCTGCTAAGGCCATTCTCCTATACAAACTAGTATCCTGCTGTTTTTTTGGTATGGTTTGTTACATCCTCAAATGTAACTACTTTGAAGTCCATTTCCTCTGCTGCTGGCATTTTTTGAAATGCACCAATATTTCCACATTAGCTTTTATATTTCTATTTGGAATGGAAACATTTCTTTAGCAAAATGGATTGGGACACTGATTTTTCAAGTGGGGAATATTGTGTTGCAACTTGGAATGTATGCATTACTTTAAGCCTTTACTTTAAGCCTTTGGGGTACACAACACATTGCTCTGCAATGCATTGCGTACACCGCTGGCACTCAAAAGGTTGAACAATGGACATATTTCCAAGTTACGTTTTTGGACCATATTTAATGTCTATTGTTTTTTCTTTTCAGGCAACTATTTGATACAAAGAAGAAGATAAGAAGACGGAAGAAGAGACGACAGAAAAGAAGATGACAGAAGATGGAGAGAAAGAAGACGGAAGAGAGAAGAATGAAGAAGATGGACAGTAGCTGACCATGGTGCTGAGGACTCACTGGACATCAGGATTATAGGTAAGTGTTTCTTTTCAGGGGATTTTTTTTAATTTAATTGGATTAACCATATGAGTGTCAGTGGGGTATGCATACCCCACTGGCACTCATAGTGTTAATCCTACTAACATTTGACACATTTTGCTCATACTTTGGATGTATTGCTATGTGGGATATCATATCAAAACATCCAGTGGTCACTTAGGGTTTTATTGGCTTTTATTCCTCCTACAATTCCAGCATCGGCAGGTTAAAACAAGTGTTAGGAAACTCTGCTCCAAAAAAAAGTGGGTCTACATTTCTGGCGATAAACTGGGGTCCCTTAACGCATGTTTCTGCTTAATACATGGATTTGAATGGTAAAATGGCCGTTGTTTAAATGTTTTTTAAAGAGTTTTTTTTTCTGCTGGTATTTCTTCATAGCACTGGTAATTGCATTGCTTACCATGCTTGAAAAAATGCCACTGGGTGTTTTTTTTTACTCAACAGGAGGAATTGAATCAAGGCCAAAGTGTTCAGAGAGGGTGTATGTTTTCTTTCTCCTTAGACTATTACAGGAAAATGAAAACTGTTAAACTGTCACAATCAGTTCTGTTAATTAGTGCATGTAAATTGCAAATGATTTATTTATAAGAACATTTTTATTTTTTTATTTAAAGGACCATCATATTTCTCAGTACTATACAGTAGTGGACTGATAATTTAAAATGAAATAACTTGCAGACAAGACTGGATTTATAAGTCTGGTGTCCCTACGCCCCTTCTACTTACTGCATGACAAGTAGGCCCTACTTCAATATAAATATGAAATGGAATTGAATTGAATAAAACATGGTGCTACATTATTTCAGCTGTCATAATGCATGAGTGTACAATATGTGATGTGTCAATCTGAATTATTTAAACTTCACCTATTTTCCACTATGTTGTCCAAGTAGAATATTGAAATATACGAAGTTTAACAAATATTTTAAATAACAATATATGATTATAATAATAGGGATGGTGCCAGTTTGTTTTCAATTTTATATAACCTAATCGAGAACTGTGAAACAAAACACATTTTTGAAAGTTAAAACAGGTAAGTGGACATGAGACAAGCACTCATCTCATGTTGAATGTTGAAATTCTATGAATTTTGAAATTCGTTGCATGTTGAAATTCTAAATATAGATATAGTATACGTAACTCATTTTGTATCAACAACAAGAAACTGGACTAATGAGATGTTTACTCTGTATTGCACAAGGGATTCATTACTGTGAAACAATAAAGTAATTTTTGTTGCTGTTAATACAGGCATACATCTTAATCCTCCCTGACTTCTGGTCCCTTGTTAGCAGAGACTGGCGGGACTTATTAAGCATTAAAAAGTAAACATTGCATTTAATGAAGGATAATTACATACAATAATGTAGCTTAAGTTAATTGAAAGCAAACCATGAACAAGACTTAACTGTTCGAGCACTTGATTGCCTAAATAAACTATAATAAGAAATACAATTTTATCAGTCGTTGTCCATATAGACACATGCCAATTTCAAAGCACATTTGTTAAATATTTACTTCACCTTCAATTAAACATGAATTATGAAAAAATAATTACATGAATTAACATATATATATATATATATAAATATATATGCATATGCATATATATATATCATCATCATCATCATCATCTGTCATGATCTTCCCTTTTCCATTGCTTTTTGTATTACTTGTCTGGTTTTAATTCTGGTTTGAGTCTTTATAGAATGTCAGTGATTTTGGACAGATGCTCGATCAAAGCATTCAAGTTCAGGACCCATAGTTCCAGTATAGTTCCTGTGTGATATCCTTGTGTATTGACCCAGTTTCCCCTTTGACTTTCCTCCTGCTCTATGACTTGGCACCATTTTCTTAGATTTCCACTTACCAACTTTGGCTCCATTATCTTGGATTTGCTTCCGTCTGCCCCCTGTGTACTTATTTGTCCGCTACTTGGTAATGCTTCGCCTGCCCATTCCTGACTTGGCTTGTCCAACTTTCCGTCTGTCTTGACCCTGGTGGGTTTCTATCCCTTGCACCCTCAGTTTAACATCAACACTTTGACTACCTGTTGAACGTTGACCATTTCAACCACCGGTCAAACATTGACCACCTCAACCTCCAGTCGAGCATCGACCAACTCGAACGCTAGTTGAACATTGACCACCTCGACCACTAGTCGGACTACAACTATCCTGTTCTCTGTCTTTTCAGTGTTCCTATACAACAACTACAACTAATACTTCAAGTGGGTTACTTGCTCTGTTATCCTCCTCGATCTCAGTGGGTAGCTGCTGTTCTCTGGGTTGTCACCGGAGGTGTGAGCCAGCTCCTCTGGTCGGCACTAATCTGGCCTTGCGGCCAGCATCTCTCACTCGGCCTAGGCCACAGCAAGGCATCCCAGAGAGTAGCCACACCAGCCTGCCTCGAACTCTAGTCATCACTCTCAAGCATCTGTCCCACTGAGGCCTACCTTGCAGTATATTCTGTATTGTTGTTGTTGTGTTCTAGTCATATTATTATTATACCAAATAGCAGTCTGTCACCTCTTTGTGGGGACTCTACTTCACAGAGTCTAACTAGGCAGCTTAGATTAGGCAGTTAGTCTGTCAGATCATCATATTTTGATCACGCCATGACAACTGATCGGAGGAGGTCTCTTCAGTCATAGTTCAGCAAGGGGCTAGACTTGAACAGCACTCTGTCTACATCAAGCAACTGGATTCCAAGCTGGATTTCATTGCCTCTAAGTAACAACATATCCAGCAATGTTTTGAGGGAACCATGCTTTCTTTAGCTGCTCCTACTGGGGTGTCAGCTGCCATGCCTCCTGCTGCTTCTATATTGCCATACAGACTGCCATGACCAGCTCGCTCTGATGCTCGCCTGCAGAGATATGTGTTTTCCTCAATCAGTGTTTTTTGCACTTTCTGAGTCAAACAGAGGCCTATTCAGCTCACAGGGTTCGTTTCACGTTTGTAATATCCCTGTTGCAGGATTCTGTCTTAGATTGGGTCTCACCAATCCTGTACAGTCAGTCACCGATTTTGGACTCTGGCACCTTTATTTTGGCCTTTCGTTCAGTTTTTGAAATGCCCAGGCCGAATCCTCTATCTTGCACTGTCACCGGGGTTCCAGGACGATTCTTCAGTATGCTACTGAGTTTCAGACTTGGGTGTACGATACAGAGTGGGGAGACAATGCCTTGAAATTGGGTTTTGGGGGGGTTTATCTGAGTGACTGAATGACAAGCTGACTACTTGACCCATTCCAGAAACCTGGGAAGATCTCATCACCCTCTGTGCTTCTTTGAAAACCACATCCAAGAGTGACTGGCTGAATGTGACAGGGACAGTAATCGCCTGTCAGCAACTAGAACTTCTGTGTGTCTTGCTCACAAATTCCAGACTCCGGTTTCCACTCCTGATACAGTTGGGGAACATATGGAGGTTGGACGGGTTCTCTTTTTATCCAAAGAAGAGAAGGCCAGGAGACGGTCCAACGGCTTGTATTTATACAGTGTCCAAGAAGGACACTTTGCTTCTGTGTGCCCAATCTAGCCTGAAAACACCCAGACTTAGAGTCTAAAGAGGGACCCACCCGAAGTCTGCCTTTCATTCCCTATACAGAAGTTGTTTCTTCCACCTAGTTGGCCTGTGGTCGGAGGGTCATTCTAATTTCTGCTTTCATTGACTCTAGGGCTTCAGGCCTCTTCATGGGTACAGTCCTCTTGGTGCAGCTGCCCAGCACAGGATTCTAAGAAAAGAGAGATACTGATCCACATCATCGTTATTGACAGTTCTCCCTTAGGTGCTGGTCCCATTACCCACTCTACCTTTCCTCTTATTCTGCTTGTTGGATTTTATTCTTTGATCTCAATTTTTCCCTGCTAATCCAGTGATCTTGGGCTATCCGTGGCACCAGAAGAAAAACCCTGCTATTGATTGGTCCACAGATATTCTTGTATTTCCTCCCTCCTCCATATATTCTCCAAAGAGATCTTTATCCGCAATGGATGTTCTGGGATCTGACTCCCCTTCGGTTCCTGAATCCTATCTGTCCTACATTGATGTTTTCAGTAAGATCAAGGCCGAGACTCTACAACCTCATCGGCCATACGATTGTCCCATAGGTCTTCTGTCAGGGACAACACCTCCTCAGTGTAGAGTTTACCCTTTATCTGTCCCTGAGAATGAGGCCTTGGAGGAATACATTCAGGACAACCTAGCTAAGTGAATTAAATGACCATCCACTTCTCCTGCTGGTGTTGGCATATTTTTTGTAAAGAGGTCTTCGTCCTTGTTTGGACTACAGAGGTTTAAACAATATCACCTGCAGGAATTGCTGCCCATTACCCCTTATTACGGAGTTGTTGGAGAGACTCAGGAGAGCTTGCTTCTTCACTAAATCTGACCTGTGAGGTGTTTATAACCTGGTTAGGATCAGAGAAGAAGACGAGTGGAAGACTGATTTTAATTCCAGGTTCGGGCATTAAGAATACCTTCTCATGCCATCTACAAACGAAAAGAAAAAAAAAGGAGAAAAAAGCGCCAATAGTGCGTTATCCCAATATACTGATTTTAAATAATACACAAAAATTCACTCACATTAACAATAAGTTGACCTAAAGACATATGTCAGTGATCAACATTCACACTTGCAGGGTACTTTACCCATCCCTGCTTGGGTATCCACACTCCGATTGAGTAATCCAAATGAGAGACGAACGTATCTTCAAAACAGTCTTGTTTAAAACAATAAAATAGTATAGTAGCCGGATCCTTCATAAAACACTTTATTAAAAGATGAATTAAATGCCCAATTAGGCAAAAAAGAAAAACAAGGCTCTACGGAACGCGTTTCACAGCACCCACGGCTGCTTTATCAACCAAACAAGCCTTACAAGAAGAAAACGGCTACAAAGTGACAAGATTTAAAAACTAATTAACTGAATCCAATTGGATACTTTCTAACAAATAGAAACATTGTTAGATAATACAGAATTACTTAAATATTACTGTGAAAAATTCAAAATAAACATTAATAACATAGTTCATATAAATTAAAATTAAACTAAAGCTAAAACAATCAAAAATAAAACTATTCTTAACCCTTCCAATACCGGAGAGACACGCTATGATCCGAAAACCGGATCCAACGCGTATCTTCGGGATCAGGATTCTACACTCCCTGTCAGGACACAGGAAAATACAAGAGCCCACTAACGGCTACCCCAATAACCTGATGTCCCCCCAGGAGCGCAGGGCAAAGGCATATAAATATAAATATAAATAAAGATACATCCAAACAATTACATAAATATAGAGAGTCCCAATTGGCTACATGAAACACACTCATAAAAGTAAAAATAAATATAAAACAACCTCGTTATACCATACCCCTAATATAACGGGGAAACCCACATAAACCCCTTAAATAAATGTGAAAAACCCATAATCTAAACTGACCTGAAACCCTTCTAGAAATAAATGAACGATCCATGTAGATGAACCGCACACATATTCCCCTACCCCCTAATACATACAAGTAACAAGTGTGCACCCACAATGCCAATCAAGACCTAACATAAAAAATAGAAATGAACTAAACTGCTATTAATACCGGAGAGGCACGCAATAATCCGAACAACCAGATCCAACGCGCATCTCCGGAATCAAAAATCTCCCTCCCAGCCAGGACATAGGAAAGCACAAGGACCCACTGACGGTTCCCACAAAACCCCCATGTCCCCCTAGGAGCACAAAAAACAAATATCCAAACATAGTAAAAAAAAATATATATATAAAGATATAAAAAGTCCCAATCGGCATTATGAAGCACACCTATAAAAGTGTATAATATATACCTAACGTAACGAAAAAACCGCTACATCCCCCTAAATAAATCTAACTCATAAAAAATACCCAATAATCCAAATTAGCCATAAATAACTAATCTACATCCCTCCTAAGCTGAGGAACAAAAGAACGATCCATCAATGAACCACCCACTTGCTCACCAGCCTACCAAATAAATATAAATAAATAACAAGTGTGCATTCACGCTACCAACCAAGACCTTACATACAAAAAATAAAAATCATAAACTCCACATATATCATCAATCTAACAAAAAAAAAATATATATACATAATTACACACAAAATATTCCTGTGAGTACACAGATGGCACACAGCATGACCAACACACCGAGGCGCCTATCTGACCCACAGGAAATCAAATCCACTTAAATAAAAATACAAATACATATACAATTCACAAGTAATAATCTATATATAAGACTTCATCCTCAATGCTTGATAACATCCATATAAATGCTACCAAAAAGTCTCCACAGTCTCATTGAGACCATTGGGACTCATAGTGTTCAACATAAAAATCCAAAAAGACTCCCTCATATTGAGTCGTCTTTGTCTATCTGCAACACCTGATGTAATAATCTGTTCAATGGGTACAGCTGATAATCCATCCGGTACCCCATCATGTTTGTCAGAAAAATGTCTAGAAACACTATGAAAAGGAAATCTATTGATAATATTACGTCTATGTTGACCTATACGTGTCCTCAAGCATTGAGTAGTCCGCCCTACATATTGCAAACCACAACTACATGAAAGAAGATATATAACATATTTAGTGGCACAATTCATTATCGATTTTATTTCAAAAGTCTTGGATGTTTTAAAAGAAGTGAAGTCCTTAGTTCCATTTTTAATATATTGACATGTAAGGCAGTTCCTACTATTACATTTGAAACTGCCCCTTAATTCAGTATTCCCAAATAAATGTTTTGAACTACTACCTTTCCTAACATTTTTATTTTTATTTATATTTCTAATTTTAGACGGGGCAACTAAATTCTTAATAGTTGAAGCCCTCCTATACAATACCGGAGGATTCTTGGGAATAATATCCGCTAATAGCGGATCTCTTTCAAGTATCCCCCAATGTTTTTTCAAAATATTAAACATTCCTTGAGTTTTATTATGATATTTAGTAATAAAAGCTGGGAACTTATTATATTTCCTATTACACTTCTTTTTAATATTATTATTACTATATATCGATTCTATAACCTTATCTTTCATTATTTTATCCTTATGAAATATTGTATTTCTTGCTCTCTCTTTTGAATCCAAGATTAATCTCTTTGGATATTGTTTTTCAACAAACCGATCATATAAAATCTCAGATTATTACATCAGGTGTTGCAGATAGACAAAGACTACTCAATATGAGGGAGTCTTTTTGGATTTTTATGTTGAACACTATGAGTCCCAATGGTCTCAATGAGACTGTGGAGACTTTTTGGTAGCATTTATATGGATGTTATCAAGCATTGAGGATGAAGTCTTATATATAGATTATTACTTGTGAATTGTATATGTATTTGTATTTTTATTTAAGTGGATTTGATTTCCTGTGGGTCAGATAGGCGCCTCGGTGTGTTGGTCATGCTGTGTGCCATCTGTGTACTCACAGGAATATTTTGTGTGTAATTATGTATATATTTTTTTTTTTTGTTAGATTGATGATATATGTGGAGTTTATGATTTTTATTTTTTGTATGTAAGGTCTTGGTTGGTAGCGTGAATGCACACTTGTTATTTATTTATATTTATTTGGTAGGCTGGTGAGCAAGTGGGTGGTTCATTGATGGATCGTTCTTTTGTTCCTCAGCTTAGGAGGGATGTAGATTAGTTATTTATGGCTAATTTGGATTATTGGGTATTTTTTATGAGTTAGATTTATTTAGGGGGATGTAGCGGTTTTTTCGTTACGTTAGGTATATATTATACACTTTTATAGGTGTGCTTCATAATGCCGATTGGGACTTTTTATATCTTTATATATATATTTTTTTTTACTATGTTTGGATATTTGTTTTTTGTGCTCCTAGGGGGACATGGGGGTTTTGTGGGAACCGTCAGTGGGTCCTTGTGCTTTCCTATGTCCTGGCTGGGAGGGAGATTTTTGATTCCGGAGATGCGCGTTGGATCTGGTTGTTCGGATTATTGCGTGCCTCTCCGGTATTAATAGCAGTTTAGTTCATTTCTATTTTTTATGTTAGGTCTTGATTGGCATTGTGGGTGCACACTTGTTACTTGTATGTATTAGGGGGTAGGGGAATATGTGTGCGGTTCATCTACATGGATCGTTCATTTATTTCTAGAAGGGTTTCAGGTCAGTTTAGATTATGGGTTTTTCACATTTATTTAAGGGGTTTATGTGGGTTTCCCCGTTATATTAGGGGTATGGTATAACGAGGTTGTTTTATATTTATTTTTACTTTTATGAGTGTGTTTCATGTAGCCAATTGGGACTCTCTATATTTATGTAATTGTTTGGATGTATCTTTATTTATATTTATATTTATATGCCTTTGCCCTGCGCTCCTGGGGGGACATCAGGTTATTGGGGTAGCCGTTAGTGGGCTCTTGTATTTTCCTGTGTCCTGACAGGGAGTGTAGAATCCTGATCCCGAAGATACGCGTTGGATCCGGTTTTCGGATCATAGCGTGTCTCTCCGGTATTGGAAGGGTTAAGAATAGTTTTATTTTTGATTGTTTTAGCTTTAGTTTAATTTTAATTTATATGAACTATGTTATTAATGTTTATTTTGAATTTTTCACAGTAATATTTAAGTAATTCTGTATTATCTAACAATGTTTCTATTTGTTAGAAAGTATCCAATTGGATTCAGTTAATTAGTTTTTAAATCTTGTCACTTTGTAGCCGTTTTCTTCTTGTAAGGCTTGTTTGGTTGATAAAGCAGCCGTGGGTGCTGTGAAACGCGTTCCGTAGAGCCTTGTTTTTCTTTTTTGCCTAATTGGGCATTTAATTCATCTTTTAATAAAGTGTTTTATGAAGGATCCGGCTACTATACTATTTTATTGTTTTAAACAAGACTGTTTTGAAGATACGTTCGTCTCTCATTTGGATTACTCAATCGGAGTGTGGATACCCAAGCAGGGACGGGTAAAGTACCCTGCAAGTGTGAATGTTGATCACTGACATATGTCTTTAGGTCAACTTATTGTTAATGTGAGTGAATTTTTGTGTATTATTTAAAATCAGTATATTGGGATAACGCACTATTGGCGCTTTTTTCTCCTTTTTTTTTCTTTTCGTTTGTATATGATATTACTCTGGATCGTGAGTTGTTTGGAGTGGAGCTGCCATTATCCTGTCTAAAGGGAGCAGGTTATTAATCCCTGAAGCATTATTGCTGAATTACACATAAGTGTTTTATTCAGCCACTGCTCGTGTGAGTAGATTTCTTATGGTGGTGGTTGGTGATATTGTTTCCTAGAAGATCTTACACTAGGAGCGCCTCCTGTTTTTTCTTCTCTTTTCTACTTCTCATGCCATCTGGCCTTCATAATGCCCTTGCAGTCTTCTAATGTCTCATCAACTACGTCTTCAGGGGTCTCTTGTTATCATTTGTCATTGTGGACGGCATATTGGTATTCTCTCCAATCCTTGAGGAACATCGTCTTAATGTAAATCATGTCAGAGAGAACCATCTGTTCTGAAAGATCGAAAAATGCGAGTTTGAAAAGACCTCTCTGTCTTTTCTGGGCTACATTATATCTGCTTAAAGGGGAATTTTCACCCCTTAATAACTAAATCTCCCTTTACTGCTGACCTGGCGACTAGCTGCTTAGTAGCGCTAGTCGCCAGAAAACTTACCCCGTTCTCAAGATTTCGCCGTTTGAAAGGATCAGGAAGCACGGACGTCTCTTCACAGTGACGTCCGTGCGCCTGCGCTGTCAGTCCCTTGTCAGTCCCTTGTGCACCGTACGGTGCATACGGTGCACAAGGGACTGACAAGGGACTGACAGCGCAGGCGCACGGACGTCACTGTGAAGAGACGTCCGTGCTTCCTGATCCTTTCAAACGGCGAAATCTTGAGAACGGGGTAAGTTTTCTGGCGACTAGCGCTACTAAGCAGCTAGTCGCCAGGTCAGCAGTAAAGGGAGATTTAGTTATTAAGGGGTGAAAGTTCCCCTTTAAAGGGATAGTAATACTTCATTTTAACTTTATTTTATTTTGTAGGCATTAAAAAAAACATGAAGAATGATATAAGTCTTATCTCTGAAACCTTTATGGTTTAAGAGATATTCACAAACAAAGTATCCCCCCCCTGTTCAACCATATCAGAAGGGAGATGCCCAGGTAGACTGCAGAGAGGGACAATCTTCAATTAAGATAATGGAAAAAGCTGATAAACTTGTCAAGGGGGGAAGGGCTTTCATTGTTTTAATACAAAGAAAATTGTCCCCTTCTGTTATCTGTACTGTCATACAACCAGACTCACATCTGAGAAGAGATGGCTTACACTAGGTAAAAGGGGCGGGGAGGGGAACTTTGCTTGTGAATATCTCATAAACCATAAAGGTTTGAGAGATAAGACTTATATCATTCTTCATGTTTTTTTAATGCCTACAAAATAAAATAAAGTTAAAACGAAGTGTTACTATCCCTTTAAGGACTCACTATGGATTTGGGGAAGCTGTCTGCTGTTACTGAGTTGCCTCTACCACTTGGCTTGAAAACTCTCCAGCGGTTTATTGGCTTTGCCAATTATTACTGCAAATTCATTAGAGGTTTCTCTGCTTTGGTATCTCACATCACTGCCATGACACATGAGGGGGCTGATACACCATAGATATTCTGAGGCCTTGCAAGCTTTTGAGTCCTTGCCACTATTCTCAGGTATCCGGATCTGCATGCTCAGTTTGTTTTAGAGGTGAATGCATCCAAGATTAGGTTCGTAGCTGTTCTCTCCCAACGATCCACTGCTTCTGTGGTGCTTCATCCCTGTTCATTTTTCTCTCTATGTTTCTCATCTGTGGAGAGATATTATGATACTGGGGATAGGGAACTCTTAGTGATAAACCTAGCTTTGAATAAGTAGAGATACTTGCTGGAGGGATCACCTCATATGTTCACAATTTTTACCGACCACATAAACCTAGCCGCTGCTAAGACTCTGAATGCCACCAGGCTTTTTGGGCTTTATTTTTCTCCTGGTTTCATTTCTTTATTTCATATATCCTTGGGCTGATGCCTTATCTCGCCAGCATGAGTCTTCTGGTGCCTCTCAGTCCACTCCTGAGTGTATAGTTCCTCCTGTCCAATTAATTTTTTCCTTGTCCATGGCCTTTCTTACTTGTCTCAGGAAATGCCAGTCTGCCTATCCATCCAGAATGTCTTTGCCTTCCAATGTGTACTATGTAACAGAGAACTTTTGTTTGGACATACTCTGTTGGGGTCACAGTTCCGTGATGACCGGACTATCTCACTCTCCCTTGGGCTATCCTGTGCTTCCTTACCTCTGTATGGCCGTCGGCCGGCATAGCCTCCGGCCACTTCCTCATTGCTACATCAGGTAACAGGCACTAACATGGACGCCTGTTTATGGGCCTATTCTAGGTGGCCTAATTGGGTCCCGCCTCCTTCTACTCCTTTATAAACCTCCCTGGGCCTGGGAGTCATTGCCCTTACGTGGTGTTCCTGTTAATTACTCTTGTGCTCCGTTGTGACCTGTGCTTATCTGAGAATCTGCTCTGTGTATGACCCCGGCTTGTCTGACTACCCACACTGTTTCTGACCGGTGGCTCTGGCTGACTAACTCGCTCCTTGTTAACCCTGGCTTGCCTGATTACCCACATCTGTTCTGACCTGTGGCTCTAGCTGACTTACTGTCTCCATGTATGACCCCGGCTTGTCTGACTACCCACATCGGTTCTGACCTGTGGCTCTGGCTGACTTACTCTCTCCGTGTATGACCCTGGCTTCTCTGACTATCCACATCGGTTCTGACCTGTAGCTTTGGCTGACTCACTCGCTCCGTGTAGTCCCCAGGTTGTCTGTCCTCCGGCTCCTATCTCGCCCAGTGTATCCCCGGCTTGTCTGACCTGTGGTTCTGGCTGACTACTCGCTCCGTACGCTCCTAGCCTGCCTGACCATTAGCCTCTGTGTCCTGCAGCTCTGTCCGACTCTCGCTCCCTGTTGCGTTTGGTCTCCGGTACCTCGCAGTAGTGCAATGCGTAGCACAGTGTTCAGCTCTGGGTAGGAGCTTGGGCCCAATCATCCGGTGATCTGGGGTTGTGTGGGATATTATCATCGCTATATCTCATATATTATTATCACTGTATATTCCAATAAAAGGTGGTTATATTTTATTACTGTGTCTGTCCTTCTTTGCCTGATTATCGTGACACGGACATCCTAGACTCCTCCATACATTGGATCTTATCTCCAGTTACTTTTGGTGGCCAGAGCTGAAGTCTGATGTATCTTCTTACATCTCTTCTTGTCCAGTTTGTGCCCGCATGAAGATACCCAGATCTCGGCCTGTGGGCCTCTTACATCCTCTGCCAGTCCCGCTCTTCCCTGGACCCAGATCTCCATGGACTTTGTAGTAGACCTGCCTCCATCCAAGGAAAATAGGTCACCTGGGTTGTCATAGACAGATATTCCAAACAGTTGCATTTTGGGCCGTTACCTAAACTTTGCACCTCCGTAGAGTTGGCTGATCACTTTATCCAGATGATCTACCATCTTCATGGCATACCATGACATATCACATCCGATCGAGCATCACAATTTGTGGTGCTTTCTGCCCTAAGCTTCAACATTCATTTATCACCCACAGACGAGTGGGCAGACCAAGAGGTTGAATCAGAACCTAGAGCACTTCCTCCAGAGTTATTGCTCTCAACAGCAAGATGACTGGACCCGGCTGTTTCCCCTGGCAGAGTTCTCATACAATGTTCTACTTCATTCCTCAAGTGCTCTTCAATCTTTGCAGCTCTCGGTTACAACCCTCCCACTCTGACACCCTGCCCCTCTGTATCTGAGGTTCCTGCTGCAGAGGCTCACACGTGTAACCTGGCGGCCCATTGGCAAGTTATCTGCCACACTCTTTTGTCATCGCAAATGCAGAAGAAGGTGACGGCCGATCGCCATCGCTCTTTGGCTCCTAAATTTGCACCCAGAGATCTGGTATGGCTTTCTGCCAAGAATATTAAGTTCCGCCATCCATCTTATTAATTGGATCCTTATTATCTAGGAACATTCAAGGTCCAGGTTCATCTCTACCCAGTCTTATACCGACTGGTTTTACCCTGGACTTTGAAGGTACATGTGGTTGTCCATGCATCCTTGATCAAGCCTTAACTGCAAGCTCATGCCTCTCACCTCTCACCATCTCCTCCTCTACCATTCTCAGTGGATAAATCGGAGGAGTATGCCAACGATGCCATCCTGGACTCAGATCTCTTGTATGGTACCTTGCAGTACCTTGTTAATTGGAAGGGCTACGGCCCAGAACGGTCTTGGGTGGTTGCCTCTGATGTCCATAATTCCTCTCTTTGTTGGAGACCTCTCTACCATTCAAGGGATTAAAAGTGCCATTAAAAGCAGTGATTTATCCAAATTGTATTTATTCCCTATAATATATATATATATATACAGTGTTTGTTGGTGGCAGTTACATATTTGTGAATGCAAATTTTAACCCTTTGTGTGCCAGATTTGCTCTGGAGATCCCTCTGGCACTCAAAGAATTGACATTTGTGTTCTGAAAGAGCTATCAGGTTTACTTTCTGTTCCCTTCTTCAATGGCAATATATCCTAAATATTTATGTGGTAAGTGTCTTCTCTGATAAACCCCAGGGAATGGAAAGTATGAATACCCTGTTATTCCCCTCTACTGCCCTTCAGCTCTATACTTTGTACATATCCGATATCAGTTTTCATATTCAAATGCCTCCCTCTAGTTGTCGACCCTTAAGCATGCAACATCAAAATGTCACCCTTTTCACGTGCGGGCAACATTATGATGTTGCCCTTTTCAACCAGAAGACATTTTTCATGTGACATTTTGTTGGTCGATAAATAGAGGGCGACATTTCAATAGGATATTGTACAGCATCACCAGGGAAGATACCCACCCATTTAGTGATGTCTATGGATTGCAGACTTCAAGCAGTCATTGAATGCAAAGGATTTGAAACAAAGTACTAAATATGGGAACTTTGTGTATGATTATATTTATTGTTCAATTACATTTGGTCCCCCAGATCAGAAGGACTAGGTATATAAAGGGTGGGTGTTCATAAATAATTTAAGCATAATAAAATGATATGTCTGGAAATTCCTTTCAATTAATATGTATCATATACAGTACTTTTTAGAATGTCTCAAAAAGACACTTTAAAAAACAAAAGTACTCACATAACTTTTCACAGCTTAATGAATTTACAATCATAACATGTTTTATTCATGGAGAATTTTAACTAAAATAGAGAGAAAGAAAAGGCAAGACATGAATTAGAAGGGATTCAAATTAAAATAAATATTCAGACTCTGCCTGGTGTTAACATGCTATGATAATACGTTCAAAATACTTCTGTTTGGGCTAACTTAATCATATCTCCTCTTTGTCAATCCAGCTTATCCTGTTGTATCCCTTAATATCGCATACCTCTTGGTTGTGAGGTGTTTTTTTTAATAATTTGATCTTAAAAAAGCATTTCTATAATTTTTCAAATGTTCTGCTAAACTAGTTCTTGATTACATTGCAGCCAGAGAGGTTGCACTTTTGGCCATTTTTGTGATTCGGGAGGTGTTTCTGATTACATTTTGCATATTGCATAGCTGCTGAGTTCAAAAGTTGCACTTCCAAAAATGGTTCATTTTCTCTATAAAGCTTTCTCTTTTGAACATCTGACCTGTGCATTCCGACAGCTTAAAATCCCTGAATGGAGGAGAAGTGTTCCATTTTGAAAGTTGCTATGGAAACCTTAACAGCACTATCAAAGACCAAAGCGGGATATTTTAATCAAAACATGCATAAAAATAAGTGTTGCCCAAATGCTGGCAATTATTACAAATTAAAATAGCTTTAAATGGAACTTTTAACTTTTGAATACTAGAAGAGTCTAAAATGCATTGTGAAACAATCAGAACCCCCTCAATGGGTTAAAATCCAAATTTAAATCTATTATTATTCTGGGGATTATTATTTGTTTCCAACGTGAACTTGGTTTGGCAAAAACTTGCTCCAGTTTTTAATAGATGTGCAAAATAGGTGTCTGTAATGAACTTATAAAGCTTACTTTATATTAATTTGCATATTACTTTCAGCTCCCAGTAGGTTACAAAAAGTGGCTTTACAGCCTACAATTATTGAAGTAAAGCTGATAGATCAGAAAGTGACATCATGGGGAGATGCACTAAGGCATGATAGAGAGGTGATAAAGTAGAGATGACTTTTCCAATGATATCACTTCTCCAAGTCCTATATTATTCTATGGAGCCAATGCACTAACATTTCTCCAACTTCGGAGATACAGTGCATGGGCTCTAGAATAACATAACATAACTGGAGAAGTGATATCGCTGGAGAAGTCATCTCCACTTTATCACCTCTCTATCACATCTTAGGGCCGTATGTTCAAAGGGATAATGACAAAAAATTGTCGTATGAAAGACAAAAATAAGTCATTGAATGCAAAACCATATTTTCTATAGAGTATACAACAAAAAACTAGTAATGTCAGTTGTGTACGATACAACTCCAGAATTGACAGATAAAGGGGCGTGGCTAAACTATTCTCCAGTGTCGTATAGAGGAAAAGAAAATTTGTTGTAACTAACGACAAAAAAATGTCTTTCAAAAGACAAAATTTGTACGTTAAGAAAAAAGTGGAGGGAATGTGTTCTGAATGTGAGAATTTTTGTTTTTAGTTAACACATTTTTGTTGTTAGTTAAGACATTTTTAAAGACATTTTTGTTGTTAAGACAATTTTTAAGACATTTTTGTCTTTAGTTAAGACATTTTTTTGTCGTTCCATACAACAATTTCAGTCAGAACAAACAACATATTTTCAATCACAACCGACACACTCTGAAAATATTAATGATCCCAATGACACTGTACTTTGAAAATTTGTTACAAACGACAAAAGCTATTTCGCTACTTCTTTGAACATATGGCCCTTAGTGTATAACCCCCCTGAATTCCAAACAGCTACAATATAATCTCTAAACTTTGCTGTTTCCATGGATGTTTTATGGTGGATTTATTGGATCTCGATAAGCCATGAAGTGAGCTCCTGAAGACATTAAACAGCCACAACATGCTAGCTTGAATTAAAAAAAATTCTGAAGAGGATATTTTCTGGGAATTTTGCTCCAAATGTTTGAAATGGCAAGAACAATATCAAGACCTAATATTTCATTTTCTAGGAATCCTCCAAATCTAATTAAAAGTCCATTTACAGGAAACTAAATAAATCACAAATTTGGTGTTACAATTAATAAAGTTTTTAATTTGAATTATCATGTTATTAACATTATTCTAAAATAATCCTGTAATCTGTTAGGTATGTTACAGCTCCTTCTTAATTCTATCAGATAAGATGTTATAACTTATTTTATGATAATTTTGTACAAAAAAAATTTATTTTTGTTTGCTTTTTATTGATTTAATATAATTACCAGGTATTACATTTAATTATAGCATTATAATTAAATCAGTGATTCTCAATCTTTTTTTCTTTCAAGATACACCCTAACACACAATATGTTATTTTGAAGGCACATCTAATATTTTATATGTAATTATCTTGGGCATAAATATATACTTGTTCTTAGGTCTCACAATCAGAAGGTTTAAAAACTACATATTGTGCAATTTCAAAAAAAACTCCAAATTAATTTTTTTGTCAGTCTTTATAGAAAAGAAGAGGTACTCCAAGTAAGTGTCAAGGATTTCTGTGGCTCACCAAAGTGCTATGGTATCCTGGTTGAGAACCACAGAATTAAATTATAATCTTTCAGTTTTTTACCTCTGCATTTTAATTAAAATTTCAGAACATTTAATATTATTGTTATTTATAATGACTTAATATCTTTCTTGTATTACAGTTTTCTTAAATATTTCAGCAATATTTATAATTGCAAATTTAATTGACAGATTCATTTTAATTTTCCTTAACTGGTCATACAGTATATTTGTCATCCAAGGCTGGTAGTATAAATTATTGATATTATGTAATTAGTCCTATCTATAGGTTAAAATTCATTTTTATATGTAACTGACTCCCTAAAATAAAAAATCCCAAATGTAAAACTCAACATCTTTACTAAATTATATACTAAAAGTTAGATTTTATGTATTTGTATCAAGAAATATATAAAAAAAAAAACCTCAACTTCTGCACTATACCATTCTAAATAACACAATTATCTATGTGTCAGCTTGATATAGAAATCTTACCATTGACCTAAAAAAATATTTGCAAAATAAGGTGCAAATGTAGTTACCATGGTGATATCTTTATATATCTTTAGATAGTAAATGCCCTGGAAATAGAGATAATTGGAATTCAAGGTGAAAGTGATATGACATAAAAGAAAATGTCTATGATCCATCATTATCTTTATCCATAAAAAAACATAATTGTTATATTGTTTAACTAGTTTTAAAACCTGTGTACACAATCCAACACTTTATCAAAAAGAAATTGGAATGGCACTCGTATTCGGACTTGTAGTAAATAATAAAAGCAATTTTATTGTAACTACTATTGGCAAACAGACACGTTATATACACCTATAGCTCACATCTAACGCGTTTCGCACTACATGGTGCTTACTGATAGATCAACAATCCAACACTGGCAGCGCTGCAGTCATGCTCAGTACTGACTGCCCATGCCGCGGCTGATACAGAGTGAAGCGCTCCGAATTTAGACCTTAGTCGTCTCTGCACACCTGAAGGTGCGCAGAAAGGACTGCAGTCTGAATTCGGAGTGCCCCGCTCCGTATCAGCCGCGGAGCAGGTAGTCTGTACTGCGCATGACTGCAGTGCGTGCAGCCGCCTTTACTGTGCATGACGGCTTCTGATAAACATCCTTAGCAAATTATAATATAGGATTAGGGGATAGAAGAAATATATATCAACTATTGCAAATATATAAATGACTCTTGCCATTTTATATTTTTACAATCATATCAGTAATATCCTTCAAATAGTATTTGATATTGGGTAACACTGCTTGTACATAAATGATTCAAACAACACAACAGGACCCTATGCCCAAAATTATAGACATCAACGGTGAGTGGAAAATCCCACAATAGTATTATCTGTTCACATAAATGAAATTCCTTTGTCTATTATACTTGTTTTTCTTTCTATGATTATAAAACAGCACTTAGACTTAATTACTAGTGTCCCACTCCTGAGTTCCTTCTTGGAACCATTTATCATATGTTCACCCTCCCGTTGATGAATTAGGCAGGTATTGTTCTAATCCCTAAAAAAGGCAAAACTCTGTTCCTATGAGGTTCACATAGGCCAATCTCCCTTCTTAATTCTTAATGTTAAAATTCTGGCTAATGTTCTATCTGCCAGAATCAATAAAGGCATTATTACGGCTGGCAAGCAAAACCAGGAGTCAGACGGTATAGTTAGTAGAATCTTTATTATGAGAATAATGATAGTAATGCAATATATAAATAAACACACAGTGGTTGATTGAAACGGCAAGCACTGTATCAGGAATAGCAGTCTCCCAATCTCTGCACCACACTGTCCAAGACTACGCCTCAGCCTTGTGGTAAGGTAACGCCCAAGAGATACGACTCAGCCTGCAGTCAGTAGCTAGGAGCCTGCTAGAGCCCCAGATCAGTACTAGGAAGGATGTCTGAATAATGAAACCAACAAACTGAGTGAACAGACAGAGCCTTCTAGTAAGCAACAGATAGGATAGTCAGGGGAGCCAAAGTCATACACGGAATGGGTAGTCAGCCAGAGCTACAGGTTTGCACCAGATAGGATATCCACTGAAGCGATGGAATGCTGGAATCGCAGTGGATAGAGCCCCAGGTCAACACCAGAGTGGGTAGTCAGACAAGCTTAGGTCATACACGGAGCGGGTAGTCAGCCAGAGCCACAGGTTTGCTCCAGAAAGGATATCTGGACCAAATCGGAATGCCAAGGAGAAAAGTCAGACAGAGCCACAGGTCAACCCCAGAATGGATGGACAGACAAGCTGGATCATACACAGGAATCAGGAATACTAGAAAATGAACTGCTCAGAACAACAACGTAAGGGTGTCTGAGTCAGGACTCAGTCTGCCCTTTAAACCCCTCCACAGGAAGTAGGTAAGAGGAGCAGCTACAGGGAGGAAGTAGGTAGGAGGAGACTACAGGAAATAAACACACATAAAACAGAGGCCTGCAGCATGCTTGAAGCCTCTTGCCTGCAGATGACACGTGGAAAGACGCCGAGCATCGCTGAAGTGGCTGCGCTGGAAACAAGGTACTGTGACAGTACTCTCCCTTCAAAGACCCCTCCTCCCAGGAACCGGACCAGGTTTGTCAGGGAAACGTGCATGGAATCTGCGCACCAGGAAAGGAGCGTAAACATCAGCAGCAGGGATCCAGGACCTCTCCTCTGGACCATATCCCTTCCAATGGATAAAATAATGTAAGCATCCTCTAACCATGCGGGAGTCCAGAATACTTTGACCCTCATATTCCTTGTGATCTGCAACTATCACGGGAACAGGACGGACAAAAGTGGAGATATACCGGTTGCAGACCAAGGGCTTTAACAGGGAGACGTGAAAGACATTATGTATCTGCATATTGGCAGGCAGTTCCAGTGCGTAAGCCACCGGGTTGATGTTGTGCAACACCTTGAAGGGACCAACAAATTGAGGAGCCATTTTATTGCATGGGACCTGGAGGTGTAAATTACGGGATGACAACCACACCCTATCTCCAACCTGGAAGGTCGGTGCCGGCAAAAGTCTGTGGTCATCCTGTCTTTTTTGTCGCTGCACTGAATCATGTAGGGTATGCTGTAGCCGAACCCACGAGGAACAGATTGCCTGCAAATGCTCATCAAGAGCTGGAATATCTTGTGCTCAGAAGGTTTCCGGAAGAAATGAGGGTTGGAACCCATAGTTGATCAATAACGGGGAACTCTGAGTGGAAGAATTCACAGTACAATTTCTGGCAAACTCCGCCCAGGGCAACAGGGTAGCCCAATTGTCGTTGTGGTCAGAGACTTAGCAGCAGAGAAATTGTTCCAAGGCTTGGTTCAACTTTTCTGCCGCACCATTGGATTGTGGGTGGTATGCGGAGGAGAATGCCAACTGAATTCCCATTTGCCCACAGAAACACCTCCAGAAGCGGGACACAAACTGGCTTCCTCCATCAGACACGATCACCTTCGGGATACCATGGAGTCGGAACACCTCCCTTGCGAATACCACCGCCAATTCCTGCGCAGATGGTAAGCCCTTAAGTGGCATAAAGTGAGCCACTTTTGAGAATTTGTCCACAATCATTAGCATTGCAGTAAAGCTGTCACGGTTTATTATGACTCTCAGACACAAGTTTTAGGTAAAAATCAATTTTATTGAAATAATAAATTGATAACGTAGGATGGCAATCACATACATACAGATATATTCAGAATATAACAAGGACAGAAGGCAGACTCTACCGGTCCTGTCAATATACTGGACAGGACAGTCTGAAGTAATAGAATGTTAGGCTCTAACGGCCTTGCCAATACCGGGTAAGGCAACCTGCAGATGGAATCGCATAACGGTTCTACCGGCCTTACCGAATTACCGGGCAAGGCAGCCTCAATAGATTCATAATGTAGGCTCTACCGGCCCTGCCAGTACCGGGTAAGGCAACCTCAGATGGAATGTGGCAAAAGGTTCTACCGGCCTTACCAATACCGGGCAGAGCAGCCCAGAGATAGTAGCAGCAGTCAGATGGTAATGGCAAATTGACAGGATCGTAAGCAACCCAGTGTACACACACTGAGACCAACAGGGGAATCGTAAAGCCACAAGGCTTTGGAGCAAACCAGCGTCCGCACGCTGGGACCAACACTGAATAGTATAGCCGATAGGCTTAGGAGCAAACCAGTGACCGCACACTGGTGTAACAAGCGAGTTAGTATAGCCGTAAGGCTTAGGAGCAAACCAGTGACCGCACACTGGTGTAACAAGCGAGTTTGTATAGCCGCAAGGCTTTGGAGCAAACCAGCGCCCCACGCTGGGACTAACACAGGATTGTATAGCCGATAGGCTTTGGAGCAAACCAGTGACCGCACACTGGTGTAACAAGCGAGTTTGTATAGCCGCAAGGCTTTGGAGCAAACCAGCGTCCGCACGCTGGGACCAACACAGGATGGTACAGCCGATAGGCTGTGGAGCAAACCAGTGACCGCACACTGGACTAACAAGCGAGTTTGTATAGCCGCAAGGCTTTGGAGCAAACCAGCGTCCGCACGCTGGGACTAACACAGAATTGTACAGCTGATAGGCTTTGGAGCAAACCAGTGACCGCACACTGGTGTAACAAGCGAGTTTGTATACCCGCAAGGCTTAGGAGCAAACCAGCGTCCGCATACTGGTGTAACAAGCGAGTCGCCGACGCGACCAGGCAGGAGGTCGCCAGGATACAGGAGACAGGCGATGCGATGACAGGAACCAACAACGATCAGTCAGGTCAGGAAACAGCAGAGAAGAAGTTCAGCAGGAACTGCAACACCAGAGACTAGGCCGGAACCAGGACTGGAAGTACTTCAGCATGCAGGAAACACTGGAACAGTAGAGATCAGGAACTCAGGAACACATGAGATCAGGAACTCAGGAACACTGGAACAGAGGCCCAGCTATCACTAGCATAGTGATAGCAAGAAGGTCAGAAACAACACGAAAGGGCACTCAAAGGGTGCCCAATCCAGGTTTAAATAGGCAATAAGAGGCGGGCTATCTGCAGACAGCCAATAGAAGCCCCCTACTGGTGACAGACAAGGAACTGCAGCAATCACGGGCACCGTGATAGTACCCCCCCTTCAAAGACCCCCTCTCCTAGAATAGGGTCTAGGTTTCTGTGGGTAATTGGCATGAAAGGCCCTAGTTAGCCTAGGTGCATGAAGGTCCGTACTATCCACCCATGATCGATCCTCAGGACCATACCCTTTCCAATGTACCAGGTACTGTACCCTTCCTCTAAGCCTACGGGAATCAATAATGCTCTGAACCTCGTACTCCTCCTGGCCCTCGACCTCAACAGGTCCTGGCACCACAGGTGTGGTAGTATAGCGATTGCAAACCAGAGGCTTAAGAAGGGACACATGGAACACATTATGGATACGCATGGATGCAGGTAGGTCTACTGCATAGGAGACAGGGTTAATTTTGCGAATAACTCTGTATGGACCAATAAACCGAGGAGCCAACTTATTAGACGGAACCTGCAGCTTGAGATTTCTGGAGGAAAGCCATACTCTATCCCCAACCTGAAAGGAAACCGCTGGAAGCCTTCTGCGATTAGCATGGCGCTGATGACGCTGAAATGACTGACCAAGTGCCCTCTGAACTTGTGCCCATGTGGAACGGAGTTGCTCGATATGCTCATCCAGAGCTGGAATCTGTTGCGTCTGAAATGAGTCTGGAAGCAAACAGGGCTGGAACCCATAATTAATCAGAAATGGAGAGCTCCCAGATGAAGAATTGACTGCACAGTTCCTGGCGAACTCTGCCCAAGGCAACAAGTCGGACCAATTATCATGATGGTCAGTAACGAAACAACGGAGAAATTGTTCCAAGCCCTGATTAGCTCGTTCAGCGGCTCCATTGGTCTGGGGATGGTAGGCAGAGGAGAAGGACAGCTGTATGCCCATCTGTTGGCAAAATGCCCTCCAAAATCTAGACACAAACTGGCTCCCCCTGTCAGACACCAGTACCCTAGGCACTCCATGCAACCGGAATACTTCTCTGGCGAACACCATTGCCAATTCCTTCGCTGAAGGAAGACCACGGAGGGGCACGAAATGAGCCATTTTAGAAAATCTGTCCACCACCATGAATATAAAGGAGTACCCCTTGGACACAGGCAACTCTCCCATAAAATCAATGGAAACATGAGACCAGGGGCGTTCGCCATTAGGCACCGGTTGAAGCAAGCCCACAGGGAGATGTCTTGGGGTCTTAGCGCGGGCACAGGTGGCACAGGCATTCGTAAATTCGGCACAATCGTTTCTCATGGAGGGCCACCAAAATAACTGAGAAAGGGACCATAACAATTGGTCTCTACCAATATGTCCCGCAGCCTTAGAGGAATGGTAGGTTTCAAGCAGCCTAGTACGAAATGGTTCATCGACAAAACATTTGCCCACTGGAGTTTCATGGGGAGCGGACCCCTGAGAGGCCAGGATCTCCTCCCCTAAAGGAGAAGTGATACTCGTGCATATAGTAGCCAGTATTCTATCAGGTTGGATGATGGGTGCTGGTGCTTCCACTCTGTCACTGTCGGCCTCAAATTGTCTTGACAGTGCATCAGCCCTGATATTCTTTGACCCCGGTAAGTATGATACAATGAAATTAAATCGAGACAGGAACAGTGCCCACCTGGCCTGACGGGAGGACAATCTCTTGGCCTCCGAGAGATAAGTCAGATTTTTATGATCTGTTAGGATTAATACGGGAGTCTTGGTACCTTCAAGCAAATGACGCCACTCCTTAAGAGCGAGGATAATGGCCAATAATTCTTTGTCACCTATCTCATAGTGGCCTTGAGTGACAGTCAACTTCTTAGAGAAAAACCCACAAGGTCTGAGAGTACCACCTTTCTCGTGTCGTTGCGAAAGTACTGCCCCAACCCCAATATCTGAGGCATCCACCTCTAACGTAAATGGAAGTAGAGGATTGGGGTGGGATAACACAGGAGCCGCAGCAAATGCCAGCTTCAAATTCTCAAAGGCATTCTCAGCAGATACCGGCCAACAAGAAGGATTAGCGCCCTTGTGCTTAAGATCGGACAAAGGTTTAACAATGGAAGAAAAGTTCTTAATAAACCGCCTATAATAATTAGCGAAACCCAGGAAACGCTGTATGGCTTTAAGCCCCTTGGGTTTTGGCCATTGTAAGACAGCTGACAACTTATCCTTGTCCATGGCAATGCCATCATTGCCAATTATGAACCCCAAGAATGGCACACTGGTTCTATGAAAGTCACATTTTTCCAGTTTACAAAATAATTTGTTCTCACGGAGTCATAGCAATACTGCGGATACATCTTTGATGTGCTGTGCCATGTCTTGAGAGTAAATCAATATATCGTCCAGATAAACCACAACACATGTCTGTAACATATCTCTCAGCACATCGTTTATCAGTTCCTGGAAAACTGCGGGGGTATTACATAGCCCAAATGGCATTACAAGATACCCAGCTCGAGTATTAAAGGCAGTTTTCCACTCATCACCTGCTCGAATGCGCACCAGATTGTAAGCGGCCCGTAGGTCCAATTTGGTAAAAATCGAAGCGCCCTTAAGCCTGTCAAAAAGCTCGGTGATGAGTGGTATTGGGTATGCGTTTTTTGCCATTAGTTTATTCAAGCCCTGGTAGTCAATGCATGGTCTTAATTCGCCAATTTTCTTTTTTACAAAAAAGAACCCAGCCCCAGCTGGAGAGGTAGATTTTCGTATGATCCCTCTAGCAAGGGCATCAGAAATGTAATCCTCCATAGCCTTATTTTCCTCACAAGATAATGGATAAGTGCGTCCTTTCGGAGGTACTGACCCAGGCTGCAATTCGATGCAACAATCATAAGGTCTATGCTGAGGTAGCAAACTGGCCTCTCCTTTGCTAAAAACATCGCCAAACTGTTGGTACACATCCGGTATAGCCGAGGAGGTGCACAGGACCTTAACAGGCTGGATGACGCACTTGTCCATACAAAACTGGGACCAAGCAGCAATTTCACACTTTTTCCAATCAAATTGTGGGTTATGTAACTGTAACCACGGAAAGCCCAATATTACAGCATGTGAGGAGAATTAATAAGTTGGAACTGCTGCTCTTCTCTGTGAAGTGCCCCAATAGTCATAGACAGTGGCATAGTTTCAAACATAACCTGAGGCGGTTCTAAGGGTCTGCCATCAATCGCTTCAATAGTCAAGGGATTTTCTCTTTCAATGCGTGGAACTCCGTGCAATTCAGCAAAGGTATTATCCATAAAATACCCTGCTGCACCAGAGTCAACCAAGGCCAAAACCTCCACAGAGCGTTGTGCTCAAGATAATACCACCTGTATGGTGGGTTTCATTGTGCCCGACACTGGGGACGATTGTACACCACCTTAGGGCCTGTCCCCCAAGGTACCCTAGGTGTGTGCGTTTCCCGGACGTACCGGACAGGAATTTAGCAAATGCCCTTTTTTACCGCAGTATAAACACAACCCTTGTCTTCTGCGATAAAGTCTCTCAGCCTTGGTTAGTCTAGTGAAGCCTATTTGCATAGGTTCACTTGTCTCCCGTACAGGTTCACTAGACTTCAATGCCAGGGGAGGGATGGGTGGGCAAAACATGCCACTAGGCTCATTATTCTTTGACCGTAACTTACGATATCTGGCAATTGATCTCTCACGTATTCTGGAGTCAATTATCATAACATATTCAATGTAGTCATCTAGATCAATAGGTAGATCTTTAGCAGCGATTTCGTCCTTAATGTGGTCATTCAGGCCTTGAGAAAAAGCTGCCAATAATGCCTCGTCATTCCAACCTACCTCTGCTGCCAATGTGCGGAATTCGATGGCGTAGTCGCCTACTGTACGCCTGCCCTGATGTATCTCCATAAGTCGTTTGGCAGCAGAGGTGGTTCTACCAGGAGGCTCAAACACTCTTCGAAAGGTTTGCACAAATTCTCTAAAGTTTTTAGTTCAAGGTTTAGCATTCTCCCACAAGGGGTTAGCCCAGGCCAAAGCTCTGCCAGTGAGCAAAGATATTGTAAACCCCACCTTACTACGATCATTGGGAAATGCGTGTGCCGTCAATTCCATAAAAATCTCGAGTTGGTTGATGAACCCTCTGCAGAGACTAGGGTCACCATTGTATCTTAGCGGCAAGGGTGCAGAAGCCGTTAACCCTTTAACAGTGCCCCCTAGGGGTCTGGTATCACTCTCCGGTGTCTGACTTGGCGAGACCACCGGGCTAGAGCTAGATTTGTCAGCAAGTACCGTGCATTCAAGGATCGTTTGAATTGCAACTGCCAACTGATCCAAACGTTGCTCGTGCACATCCATCCTCCAATGGATATTCTGTGCATTACCTTCACCTTTGCTGTCTGAGGTCATGGCCCTTTCGTACTGTCACGATTTATTATGACTCTCAGACACAAGTTTTAGGTAAAAATCAATTTTATTGAAATAATAAATTGATAACGTAGGATGGCAATCACATACATACAGATATATTCAGAATATAACAAGGACAGAAGGCAGACTCTACCGGTCCTGTCAATATACCGGACAGGACAGTCTGAAGTAATAGAATGTTAGGCTCTAACGGCCTTGCCAATACCGGGTAAGGCAACCTGCAGATGGAATCGCATAACGGTTCTACCGGCCTTACCGAATTACCGGGCAAGGCAGCCTCAATAGATTCATAATGTAGGCTCTACCGGCCCTGCCAATACCGGGTAAGGCAACCTCAGATGGAATGTGGCAAAAGGTTCTACCGGCCTTACCAATACCGGGCAGGGCAGCCCAGAGATAGTAGCAGCAGTCAGATGGTAATGGCAAATTGACAGGATCGTAAGCAACCCAGTGTACACACACTGAGACCAACAGGGGAATCGTAAAGCCGCAAGGCTTTGGAGCAAACCAGTGACCGCACACTGGTGTAACAAGCGAGTTAGTATAGCCGTAAGGCTTAGGAGCAAACCAGCATCCGCATACTGGTGTAATAAGTGAGTTTGTATAGCCGCAAGGCTTTGGAGCAAACCAGCGTCCGCACGCTGGGACAAACACAGAATTGTATAGCTGATAGGCTTAGGAGCAAACCAGTGACCGCACACTGGTGTAAAAAGCGAGTTTGTATAGCCGCAAGGCTTTGGAGCAAACCAGCATCCGCACGCTGGGACCAACACTGAATAGTACAGCCGATAGGCTTTGGAGCAAACCAGTGACCGCACACTGGTGTAACAAGCGAGTTTGTATAGCCGCAAGGCTTTGGAGCAAACCAGCGCCCGCACGCTGGGACTAACACAGGATTGTATAGACGATAGGCTTTGGAGCAAACCAGTGACCGCACACTGGACTAACAAGCGAGTTTGTATAGCCGCAAGGCTTTGGAGCAAACCAGCGTCCGCACGCTGGGACTAACACAGAATTATATAGCTAATAGGCTTTGGAGCAAACCAGTGACCGCACACTGGTGTAACAAGCGAGTTTGTATAGCCGCAAGGCTTAGGAGCAAACCAGCGTCCGCATACTGGTGTAAGAAGCGAGTCGCCGACGCGACCAGGCAGGAGGTCGCCAGGATACAGGAGACAGGCGATGCGATGACAGGAACCAACAACGATCAGTCAGGTCAGGAAACAGCAGAGAAGTAGTTCAGCAGGAACTGTAACACCAGAGACTAGGCCGGAACCAGGACTGGAAGTACTTCAGCATGCAGGAAACACTGGAACAGTAGAGATCAGGAACTCAGGAACACATGAGATCAGGAACTCAGGAACACTGGAACAGAGGCCCAGCTATCACTAGCATAGTGATAGCAAGAAGGTCAGAAACAACACGAAAGGGAACTCAAAGGGTGCCCAATCCAGGTTTAAATAGGCAATAAGAGGCGGGCTATCTGCAGACAGCCAATAGAAGCCCCCTACTGGTGACAGACAAGGAACTGCAGCAATCACGGGCACCGTGATAAAAGCCCATGGACCTAGGAAGGTCGACCATAAAACCAATGGACAAGTGTGACCAGGGGCGTTCCCCATTGGCCACAGGCTAGAGCAAGCCTACTGGCGGATGTCGAGGAAACATATTTTGAGCATACTTGGTGCAGACTGCGGTAAAGGCAGCACAATCAGAGCGGAGGCTCGGCCACCAAAACAGTCTAGACAAAGACCAGATTAACTGGTCGTGCCCAATATGGCCAGTGATTTTGGAATCATGATATGTCTCCAGAATTTTAATACAGAACTGAGCTGGTACAAAACATCTCCCACTATGAGTCTCAGCAGGGGCAGATGCCTGAGCAGCCAGTATCTCCTCTCCCAGGGGAGAAGTAATGCAGGTACGTATCATAGCAAGAATGCAATCAGCAGGATTCATCGGGGTGGGAGGAACCTCCTCCTTTGACCTGCTACAAAATTGGCATAACAGGGCGTCAGCCTTCACATTTTTCGAGCCCGGAAGGTAGGAAACCACAAAATTAAACTTGGATAGGAATAGTGCCCATCTGGCCTGACAGGAGGACAACCACTTGGCCTCAGACAAGTACGTCAGATTCTTGTGGTCTGTAAGAATCAAAATGGGGGAATTGGTACCCTCCAACAGATGACACCACTCCTTTAATGCCAAGATTATGGCCAGCAACTCCCTATCACCAATCTGATAAACCGTCTCCGCTTAGATAGTTTTTTCGAGAATTAGCCACAAGGGCATAAAGCCTCTCCAGGAGCTGACCATTGAGAAAAGAGGGTGCCTACTCCAATCTCTGACTCATCAACCTCCAGGGTAAAGGGCAGGGCTGGATTGGGATGTACCAGAATTGGAGTCGCAGTAAATGCTGCCTTGAGGTTGTCGAAGGCAGATAGTGCATCAGAAGACCATTCTAACACTTTGGCTCCTTTCCACGTCATGTCAGTGATAGGTTTTACAACGGTCGAGAAATTTCTTATAAATTTACGGTAATAGTTCACAAAGTCAAAAAATCTTTGAATCGCCTTCAGTCCCTCCGGGCGAGGCCACTGGACCACAGCAGAAAGTTTTTTGGGGTCCATCGCGAACCCAGATGCAGATATAACATACCCAAGAAAGGTAACTTGGGTCTTGTGAAATTCACACTTTTCCAACTAGGAAGGAGCTTGAAATACAAATTTGCAGACCCTACAGGAATGGTATCCTACCCAGGGTGCAATCTCTTTTAGCCCACTAGTGCCTTTCACAGAGAGGAAATATCCTAAAGCATATCATACTGGTCCTGCCATTACAGCAGTCCAAACACAAAATGCCAGGCAATTCCTCTGAACAAGAGAAGCAGCCAACCCCAGACATACATTTCGGCCTTGTTGGGCCTCATCAGTGAGGTGAAGCTGATCTCTCTAAGCACTGTGAGCAAGGAGTCCAATGCTGGATTCCCCTATTACCCTTGGGATGACTAATCTCAAGGATAATTTGCATATGTAGATTGGGAGTTATAGATGCTCAACTAGGAACGAGCCTGCAATGCAAATTTGCAGAACCTATAGGAATGGTATCCTACCCAGGGTGCAGTTTCTTTTAGCCCACTAGTGCCTTTCACAGAGAGGAAATATCCTAAAGCATATCATATTGGTCCTGCCATTACATCAGTCCAACCAGGAAATGCCAGACAATTCCTCTCTGAACAAGAGAAGCAACCAACCCCAGACGTACCTTTCGGCCTTGTTGGGCCTCGTCGGTGAGGTGAAGCTGATCGTTCTGATCTTTTGATATACATAAGTACAGTTCAAACAGTACTTACTTATGTTAAAGGGATAGTAATACTTAAAATGTAAAAAAATATATGTTGTAGGGTTGATCCCCCTGAGTAAAACAATGGTACTCCCACTGCTGAGAGATATATTATTAAAAAATTATAACGGCTCAAACATTAATTTTTTAGGTGTACTATCACAGTGGCCTGAAAATTTACAGTGGCGCTGTTGCTACACCATCCTATGGACTGCTCTGGCCCATAGACCATAAATCTCCATAGGATGGTGTAGCAAAAGCGCCACTGTAAATTTTCAGGCCACTGTGATACTGCACCTAAAAAATTCAAGTTTGATCTGTTATAATTTTTTTAATAAAATATCTCTCAGCAGTGGGAGTACCCTTGTTTTACTCAGGGGGATAAACCCTACAACATTTATTTTTCTACATTTTAAGTATTACTATCCCTTTAAAATCCAGTAATTAAATGTTTATAGGTATTGAAAGGATAAAGTAAGTTATCTTGAATTTGAAAATCTAGGCGTTACTTCCAGTCCCCATAAATCATACACTTGGTATAAATCTGTCCAGTATTTAAAAAAGACTAAAGGTTTGCACAAAGACTTGTAGTTTCCTTTATAAATGAGGATGCCATCAATGGAATTTCTTCAGGGCTACAGCAAAACAAAACACCAAATGTCATACCTAGATATTATGGGCTACTAATCACTTTTTTTACAGAGTAAAAAGGTTCCTTCTTTTCCAAAATATTTGATAAAGCCACAGTTTTGCACATACACAGTATATTTTTACAAAGAAAGTCATAATTCATGATGATGCTGGCTGTGGACAAAAAGTGTAATCTTTACCGATAAATCAAATGTTAATCGATCAAAACAATATAGACCAAAAAAAGGAAAACAATAAATAATGATCAATCAAAAACATCAATAAAACATGGAAAGCATCCTTTATCAAAAAATAGATCAAGTGTACAAATCACATTTGATTGATTAAAAGAAAACACAACTTGAAAAAATGATCACACACACGAAGTGAACTTGATCTATGAAAAGATATTAATTTTTGATTAATAAAAAAACAACTAACACATACGAATTAACCACCATCTAACTTAAAAGAAAACCAGTGGAAATTAAAAGGAAAAAAACATAATTTAAACTAATATTACAGCTGTTACTTCTAAACAAAAGCATAAAATCTCTTCAGCCCCTCATGTGCTTTGCTTTCATTATATTCTTATATTACATACCAGCGTAAAAGCCCGTGTACATGGGCCAAGGTCCCAAACCCTTTGAGTGCCAGAGGGGTACGCAACGCATTGTTTTGCAATGTGTTGCGTACCCCTCTGGCACTCAAAGGGGGTTAAGTGGCCGCTACCTCACTGCTCCATGTGATGCAGTCTTGTGTCGCCTCACTCGCACAATGCAATCATGCACAGAAGAAACTTCCCAAACACGCACAGTCTCTACTGAGCATGACGGCTTCTGACAAACATCCTTAGCAAATTATTATATTGGATGTCATAAACAAAAAATGGGGGGAAGTTAATGTTTTCAGAAAATTAACTGTGAATTCCCATGCTTTTATTTGCATGAGAAACTTGATATTTGATTAAACAAATGATTCCTTGCCTTTTAATACAATTACCAGATACAAGAAACAAAAACTAAAAATGTTGTAATGATCAAAGGATTTTGCTGGACCAACCTGGGAGAAAAACAGTTTACAAATCCAAAAATATCAACCAATGAAAATTGTTGTAGATTGCAAATACCTTTGCTGTTATGTCCCTGTTGTCACAGAATCATCCTTAAATACATCTACATTTGAAATGTAGACCTTTGCTGACTGTTCAGCCAAATGCCAACCACATTATACCATTTTAGAAAATAACCCCTTTCTGTTATATTTGGTGAGATAAAGGAAGGTAAGTTGGACATGTAATGGTTGGTTCTATACGACACAAATTAAGCTCTTTAAAAGTGCTTAAAAATGTATTGTAACAGTATATTACTTCTCACTAAACTCACCATTGCTTTCAAAGGCATTTAATTCCTGGATTAATTTATGTCTTTATTATATTAAAGAGAAGGGAAGGTAAATCACCTAACATCATTTGATGATTAATGTAGAGTTTTCCATAGATCTATAAAATTTTTCCATAAATAACTGAAGCAATTATGTAGAATAATTTCTGTAGCTAATCTGGCTTGTTTAATATTCATCTCAATACAATTATTTTAGGCCAAATGGTATATGTAGAACAGTATTCAGTTTATCACACAAAATATGCTGTATAAAGGTGATGTCTTTATTTGCTAAGTAAATACAGACTTTTACTTGAGTCTCATTTTCAGGCACGTAAATGTGGAGATTTTATTCACGGTTAAAAATTAGAAGAGAACATTTTGTTTTTGTTTTTTTGAGGTGCAATTATTTTTCCAAGTATGAGTTCATATGAAAGGACATACTATAATTATTTAATACTCCTTCAAAAACCCATACTAAATCTTAAATTAAAAATAATGATTTAACTGTTTCAATACATTTCACAGAAGCAACCTACATCATCTTGAAAGCTTGAGTTTCTCAAACAGTGGTCCAAGTATCCTTAACAGTGCTGATTTTAAAGGGGAACCATAACATTAGAAATAAGTGATTGTTACTATAACATAAAGTGCAAGATGTTCATAAAGTGGTGGTAACTGAAATTGCCTGTAATCAGAATAAAAAAGTTCTTACGCCATGGTTCGTCAGTTCTCAGACATGTTACCGTCTTTTTTTGCATTTCTACCATCTCCATCAAAGGGAAAAAACAATGTTAAAAGTGGACGTGGTTTAATCTGCCATCATATTGTAAGGTATTTTCAGAAAAAATATTCTTTTAACTGACACTTTTTTCTCTGATTAATGTAATTTTATCACAACAAAATAAAAATGGTCTAAACCTGGAAAAGACAAATTAAAGTACTTTTAGCAGGAGTGAGAAGCAGTACAACAGAGTTAACCGGTAAAAAAAAGTATTTGTTTCTTGAAAATGTTCCGTTGCAAGACAAAATCAAAGACTTTTTTTTTAATTAGAACTTTATTGGGTCAGCCACCTTTTTCACTCTATGTATTCCACAACGCCATAGTATGTAAAGAAAAATTGCATGTACTTTTAAATATTTTTTTTTCCATCTTCACCTACTTTTTTACAGTTTGATGCACCTGATAGAGAGTTCTCTTAGTCTGTTTCCAAAGATCTTTATCTCATTGGCTGTGAAAGCAGAGAAGTGATACAAGGTGATATATACATAATGTAAAAAAAGACTGATAAAATGTAGAAAAGCCTATCTCTATATCAGTGTAAAGTTCCATGGACATCCACTTAGGGTGCCCCATTTTAGCTATAAAGTTTTGACACAAATAGAAAAGTAGGCTTCCAACTGTATATTTAAGGATATTACTATACACAATATATTTATTTTAATTGTGAGGTCTAACAATAACTCAATAGTTATGTATTTGTAACCTTCCTTACAGCCTTGACAAATGACATGTGATGCAAGGATAATATCACATTGTATAACTATGCTTTCACAGACCCCCAGATATGGCTTCCTGGAAACAAAAATTAAGAGAGTACAATGTTGGGGGTATAAAAGTTAAGGAAAAAAAAAGGATGAAAAATAATTAAAAGAATAGGCAAACTGAATTTATATATTCTGCACTTATGTAATATGAAAATATATGTAATATGTAAAAGTCAAAAAGGAAGTTTACTCTCTCTTTTTAAATGTTATTTTTATGGCACTATGTGGCATTTTATTGTAATTAGTTTATGCGCCAATACCATACACACTGTGCCATGAATGAATGAGGATAGATGAAAACGAATGAATGGTACCTGGATCTAATTAGTATACTGTGCCATCAAACTATAAAGGTTAATTTCTCAGAAGCTATTAATTTTACAGAACAGAGCTAGTACAGCATATAGGTAGATTTTAATTTTCTATAAAACACATTAAACTTGTCTCAACAGTAAAGAAAGGGCTCAGAGCTCTGTGTACTGTATATTTATACTACTGGCGCTTTAGAGGGACTAACAATATAAACATGTCTGCCTGCTGTCTCCATTTCTGTACTCCCTACTTTATTTCAATGTATTTGTGTCCAACACTATGCTTTGCAATGCATAGCATCTATTCGGCTAGACAGATTAAGAGCCACTTATACCTACAGGTATAGATACATGTTGAAGGGATAGTAATGCTTTATTTTTCATGGGACAGGGACCTCCTATCCCAATGTATGCTGAGATAGATCCCTTATGATTCTGTCTATATAACTAATTAACTTATTGTATCCCCCTATACTAAACGTAAACCGTAAAGTGCTAAGTACACCTGTTGGTGCTAAATAAATAAAATAATTGTATATGCATACACCGTCAAAATAACAAAGCTTCTGGGGATTTTTTTTTTACAATTTTTAACCCCTTTTTTCATGATTTGTTTTTTTTTTCTTTCTTTCAGGACTTTTCTCTTTAGAGGTCTATAAAGGGAAGAGCCCTGCTCTAAATTTATCTGACCAGAAAAGAAGGTATAGTAGTACCATGTACCACTATTCCTGACAAATGATAGATTGGAAGGATGGAGGCGTAGGGATCGCCCACCAATCATATGGCACTTATAGTCTTAATGTCTGTTAAACAATATAGAGAGATCTAAGAGCTCTTTATATTTATACTATTGGAGTTCAGAGGCATTACCTTACTATGCAAACATTTCTGCCTGATGTCTTTATTTCTGTGCTCCCTATTTAATTTGTATTTATTTTTCATTATTTTCAATCTTCAGTTCCCTTCTTTGCCAGTGCGTGAATGAACAAAGTTCAGGTGATCTCTAGTTGAATAGAGACTTAAGAAAGAGGAGAAATGTTGAATGGGTGCACTCTAAACCTTACAAAAATAATAATAAAAAATAACTTTATTAAAGAAAATAAATTAAAATCCAATACAATAGAGTAAAATTAAAATAGCTTAGATCTTGAGTTGCTGAATAACTTGCTGATAACCAAGCTACTATGTTCAATCAGGGATTTCTTAATGACAGCCAATAAATCTAAACTCTGATGGTATTAAACTCTGCATATAAAGACTTCCCTCATATTTGATGTGGGAATGAATGTTCTTGGCAAGTTATATCTGTACCTATACTGTGTTCATTCAGGCTCACAAATTAATTCCCAGTCCAATATGGAGTGAATGAAACTCCTATGTGGTTGGCTGCCTCTGAGTACCATGTCAACTATAGGACATGGAGGGGAAAACTTTTGGACACATCAATAACATAACTACTTCTCTTATCTGTCCCAGAGCCCTGTGAACTTTTTGGAGTTCTTCTGCTGCCACTAGTTGTAGCACCTGTGACATGTCCATGCTGTGACTCATTCAGACCTGTGGTTGTGCTTCAGGTGGGATCTCATTGAGGAGGTACCTAGGAGTGAGCCTGCTTTCCCCCTGCTAACATGCTTTTTGCACATCATCATCAACCATAATTAGGACATCCTCAGCATTGCCTGCCATTTCTTGCCCAATACCCTTATTTTCCTTTAAACTTTTAGATCCGTCAATTTCTTTTTACTTTTATGTTCACAAAATTCACTACTACTTCTAGAGCAGGTATTTTGGTGCATGTTTTTCTCACTGTCAAATGCAGCAGTTCGTTCAGCTGCTACAGCTTCCTCCATTATGCCTTTGCCATCATCAGTACTAGAATGTGACTCGTTTTCTTTAGAGTTCTTCTTATAAGTTTTTCAATAGTACTGGCGCTGGTGGTAGAAATTTAGTGGAACCTTGAAAAAATGCATCCTCCCTGGAAGGTGAGGGATCATCAACATTTATTGTACAATGCAGCAATCATGGCTGCAGTCAATTTTCAAACTATTACTTTACTCCTACGTCTTTGCACTGCTCCTCCTTTCGCCATCCCCCGCCTCTTGTGCATGTGCATTACTCAACTATTGTTTGTGTGTGTGTTTTTAAAGTTCACAACACAACTGATACAGTGTAATGTCTTGCCTTGGCCCTCAACAAAGTACTCAATCTCGTCTGCTATCTATCAAGTCTGCCTCAGTCACTCAGCTCACATCAAGGTCCCAGTCAGCTGTCTATCACCTATTTTTTTTTATATATATATTTTTTTGTTTTTACAGTTGTCCACCCTATCTTATCACTGTCCAAAAACAAAATTATAACTAAAAAAATCAACAACTTCTTTCCCCAGACTTCACCAGCACAGAGACAATAACAGCAAGACCATCAAGGAAATTGGACTGCAGCTGCCTGTGACTTTCAGATCATATCAGTCAGACTGAATGTTGGGGTATTTGGGGTCAACCTCATTTGCTCTCTTCGCACACCCCAGACTCCCCCATCACAGAGATAATAACAGCCAAATCGGGAAGGAGTTTGGATCACAGCTGCTTGTCTCTTGCCACTCAGTCAAACTGAATTCTGGGGATCAACCACCTTTCTCTCTTCTTCTCCCCCAGAGTGCCCCAAGACAGAGAACAAATGTTCTACCGAAAACTAAGCTTCAGTTCCCCTTTATTTGCCTACCTCCTCTAGCTCAAAAACATGCTGCTCTCTCCTCTCACAAACACAGAAGGGATGCTGTGACACCCCTTTATATGCCTGCAGGAGATATAGAAAATTGCTATGTGGTGAGGTTAGGCAAAAAAAAGGAAAACTGCACTTTTTACAGGAAGTTTCCCACTAGGTGGGAAGTGCCATTTTCACCTATTTTGGTTTGAGGTGAATTTTGACCCAACCCTATTCATTATCTACAATACTAGGCAAAAATGTGCAGAGGATATGACTCTCCTTGGGGCATCTGACATCTCCAGTGACAGATCAGAAAGTGTCTCCAAGATCTAAGCTTAACCCTGTAACTGCCAGAGAAGTGTGCCGTGCATTGCTGAGCAATGCATTGGATAAGCTCTCTCACTCATAGGGTTATGCTTCAAACATTACGACAAGACATGTGGTTCAACTTGAGATCATCTAACGTTTGTGCCTTCAGTCAGTGGCAAAGAAGGGAAATGAAGATTGAAAATGAGGCACAAATAAAATGAGTACAGAAATAGAGGCAGCATGCAGAAATGTTTGCATAGTCAGGTAGTCCTCTGAACCCCAGTAATGTAAATATACAGTATACAGAGCTCTGAGCTCTCTGTGTACTGCTTAACACGCATTAACCAGATGAGTGTCATAGGACTGGAGGGAGGGAGCTCCCTAAACCTCCTTCCTACCAGTCTTTTCTTTAGACTGGTGCACACTTTGTAGACTGTTCCAATGAACTATTTCTTTTTAAATATCGATATTTCGGCTCTGCTGAAGAGCCTCCAGCCGGTCCTTGGACCAGAATCTCCTGCTGTCAACTAGAGCGCTGACATCAGTGCAAGGGGAGGGAGGGGGAACTTTAGCTGTGAATATCTCTCAAACCATAAAGGTTTAAGAGATCGGACTGCCATCATTTGATTTATTTTTTTAATATCTATAAGATTACATTTTGTTAAAATGATCCAACACTATCCCTTTAAATTCCCATGGTGCATTTGGTTTACCCCAGAATTTCTCCATGTCCTTTCTTTGTGCACATAACCAACTATTATTATTATTATTATTCTTTATTTATATAGCGCCAACTTAATCCGCAGCGCTGTACAATAGGGAACAGACATACAGGGATATTAAGTAGTAAATCATATGTGAAGAACAGAAGGATCAGAGGGCCCAGCTTCTGAGAGCTTACACTCTAGAGGAAGGTAGGTTGGACACAGAAGGTGTAAGTGCAATTGGGTGTAACTGTTTCCTGCCACATAAGCTGCCTCTCAGTGGGTGGGAGAGAGAAGTGCTGTTGAGTGCAGTGGTCCAGGCAAGGGGTGGTTCTTGGTGATAATGTTTATGGAGGTAGTTGATATGCTTCCCTGAAGAGGTGAGTTTTCAGGGAGCATCTGAAGATCTGAAGACTAGGGGAGAGTCTGATGGGGTGGGGGAGGGAATTCCAGAGCTCGGGTGCAGCACGGGAGACGTCCTGTAGGCGGGAGTGGGAAGATGTAATAAGAGCTGTGGAGAGGAGAAGGTCTTGTGCAGAATGAAGATGGCGAGTGGGAGTGTATTTGGAAATGAGATATAGGGCGTGAGGTGTTAGTAAGGACTCTATAAGTTAGCACCAGAATTTTGAATTTAATTATATGTGCTAGTTGGAGCCAGTGTAGGGATTAACAGAGGGGGCTGGTATTAGAGAAGCTGTGGGTGTGGTAGATTAGTCGTGCAGCGGAGTTCATTATGGACTGTAGTGGGGTTAGTCGGGTGAGAGGAAGGTCAGTTAGTAGTAAGTTACAGTAGTCAAGACAGGACATGATGAGTGTTTGGATTAGTAGTTTAGTAGTGTCTTGGGTGAGGAAGGGTCGGATTCTAGAGATGTTGCGGAGGTGGAGGCAGCATGATTTGGAGTTTGAGTGGATGTGAGGGATAAAGGATAGGGCGGAGTCAAATGTGACCCAGAGGCAGCGTGCTGTAGGGGTTGGTGGTGTTGTTGTTGACAGTAAGGGTAATGTCTGGGGTAGGGCTGGTAGGAGAGGGAGGGAAGATAATTAGTTTGGTTTTGCCAAGGTTAAGTTTGAGTTGACGGGAGGACATCCAGGAAGACACAGCAGACAGACAGTCAGATACCTGGGATAGGAGGGAAGGGGAGAGGTCTGGGGAGGAAAGATAGATTTGAGTGTCATCAGCATAGAGATGATGGTGAAACCCTAAGGAAGTTTATTAGTTTGCCAAGGGATGCAGTGTAAATTGAGAAGAGCAAGGGGCCCAGGACTGAACCCTGAGGCACTCCAACAGACAGTGGGAGGGGTGGGGAAGTGGAGCCGGAGTTGACACACTGAAGGAGCGGCTGCAGAGGTAGGATGAAAACGAAGAGAGGGCAGTGTCACAGAGACCTAGAGAGTGGAGGGCTTGGAGGAGGAGTGGGTGATCTACTGTGTCAAAGGCAGCTGACAGGTCCAGGAGTATGAGTAGGGAGTAGTGGCCTTTTGACTTTGCGGAGAGCAAGTAGTTGGCCACTTTAATGAGGGCAGTCTCAGTGGAGAGATGAGGACGGAATCCAGATTGCAAGGGATCTAGAAGGGAATTTAGTGAGCTGGTTGTATGCAAGATGTTCAAGGAGCTTGGAGGTGAACAGGAGTAGAGAAATGGTCCGGTAGTTTGACAGTGAGTTTGGGTCCAGGAAGGGTTTCTTTAGAATGGGTGTGATTAGTGCATGTTTAAAAGAGGATGGGAAGGTGACGGTTAACAGAGAGAGGTTGAATAAGTGAGTAAGGGGAGGTGTTAGTATAGGTGAAAGTTCTTGAGTGAACTGAGATGGAACTGGGTCAAGAGGGCATGTGGTTAGGTTTGAGCAAGTGAGGAGAAGGGAAACTTCGTCCTCTGTGATGGGTGAGAAGGAGCTTAGTGTGTACGTAGGGGAGATAATAGGGCTATGCTGGATAGGTGGGAATGAAAGTGATGAGATTTCATGTCTGATGGAGTCGATCTTGTCCTTGAAGTGGGTGGCGAGGTCTTGGGCTGAGAAGTTAGTGGAAGGGGTTTGCATTGGTGGGCGTAGAAGTGACTTGAAACTTGAGAAAAGGCATTTTGGGTTGGAGGAAAGATTAGAAATTAGAGAGAAGTATGACTGTTTGGCCAGGTAGAGGGCAGAGCTAAAGGAGCGGAGAATGAATTTGTAGTGTATGAAGTCAGCTGTGGAGCGAGATTTCCTCCAGTGCCTTTCGGCAGTGTGTGGGCACCTTTGGAGGTTTCACGTTTGTCTTGTGTGCCAGGGTTGTAATAGGGTTGACCGGGGGGTGACCTGGAGTTGCAGGTGCAGCTGTGTCAAGGGCTGTTGTGAGAGTGCTGTTGTAGAGAGCATTAGCTTGTCCTGGACAAGCAAGTGTGAGGATGAGGTTGAGAATGGGTTGCAGGGAAGTGAAAAATTGCTGCAAGTCAAGAGAATGCAGATTTCTACGCATGCTCTTGGTCATGGTGGGGGGGATCCATTTGCATTGTATGCTGAGATTTCCGGAGAGGAGGTGGTGATCAGAGAGGGAATATGGAGTATTAGAAAAATTAGAGACTGAGCAGAGGTTCGTGAAGACCAGGTCAAGGGAGTGACCGTCACTGTGTGTGGGAGAGCAGGTCTATTGTGACAGGCCAAAGGAGGTTGTTAATGAGAGGAGTTTGATGGCAGGGGGGGTGTTATGGTTGTCAACAGGGATGTTGAAGTCTCCCAGGATGAGAGTAGTGATATCAGAGGACATGAAATGAGGGAGCCATGAAGTAAAGTGATCAAGGAATTGTGCAGTAGGACCAGGTGGTCTGTATATGACAGCGACACGCAGGGGAAAGGGAGAAAAGAAGCGAAGTATGTGTGTGTGTGTGTGTGTGAAGGAGAGAGAGGGAACAGTGGGGATTACCTGAAACGTATGGTTAGGGGACAACAGGATGCCTACTTCACCCCCTTGTCTGTTGCCAGGCCAAGGTGTGTGGGTGAAGTGAAGGCCGCCATATGAGAGTGCGACAGTGGAGGTAGTGTCTGAGGATGTGATCCAGGTTTCAGTGATGGCAAGGAGGTTTAGGGACTGCAAAATAAACAGGTCATGAACAGCTGTTAGTTTGTTACACACAGAGTGGGAGTTCCAGAGGCCAAAACAAAAGGGGGGCAGAAGGTTAGATGACGTGGTACAGTTATTAGATTGTGGGTGTTGCATGTGTGAGTGGGTGTTGCGTTACAGGAGAGAATGGAAGAGGGACCTGGGTTAGGTGACATGTCACCTGCAGGGAGCAGGAGGAGAAAAGACATATTCTAATTCTCGCTTCTCATTTTTGTGTATATATTCTAGAACCTTGTAACAAGATGACAAAATACAACCAGACATCAGACACAGACTTTATACTTAAAGGTTTTTCCTATCTTCAGAGCTTACGGATCCTTATATTCTTAGCTTTCTTATTGTTGTATATTATCACTTTACTGGGTAACTTCATTACCCTCCTGATTATCTGTCTGAATCTGCACTTGCACACCCCCATGTATTTTTTTCTCTGTCATCTCTCATTCTTAGACATGTTCAATACTTCAGTCACCATCCCAAAGATGCTAATTAATGTGATAACCAAAAAAAGAAGCATCTCCTATTCAGGATGTGTCACTCAGTTTTTCATCTTCACCTCCTTAGCAAGTGCCGAGTGTATCCTTCTGGCAGTTATGGCCTATGATCGGTACTTGGCCATCTGTAAACCTCTTCATTACATGGAATTGATGAACAACCAGTTATGTATTCTATTAACAACTGTGGCCTGGCTTAGTGGTTTCATTCAATCAGCTGTCCACACTGGATTTACTTTCCAGTTGACCTTCTGCCAACCTAGAGAACTCGATGGCTTCTTTTGTGAAATTCCATCCTTATTAAAAATATCTTGCTCCAAAACTTACCTTAATGAGATTGTTCTCTTTTCTTTTGGAGGAATAGTAAGTCTCAGTCCTTTTCTTTTGACTTTTATATCATACACTTTGATCCTCCTAGCCATTTTACAGATTCCATCATCTGAAGGCAGAAGCAAGGCTTTTTCTACCTGTGGTTCTCATTTAGCTGTGGTCGCAATGTTTTATGGAGCTGCCATGTTTGTTTATTTCCGTCCCAATTCTAGCTACTCTGTAGACAGACTTTTATCTGTTTTTTACACTCTTTTGACCCCCTTGTTGAATCCTATTATTTACAGTTTGAAGAATAATGAAGTAAAAGAGGCGCTGAAGAAAACATTATGGAAAAAAGGAATATATTTGAATATGAAAAGATTTTCCATTGTTTCCTAATATTTGTCTACCTGAATTGCCCATGTCAATTTTTTTTTATTAAATAGCAGATATTTGTTGAAAATACTGGGGAGACCAAACTTACCTCTAGCTGTTTTCGGACTAAGGGTCGTATATTCATAAGAGACGTGGAGGGGTTCTGGGGCAAACCATTTGCACTATAGGTGAAAACTAAAAATTACCATTTATTTTAATGGGTATTTGAACCCCTTGAATGCTAGAGAGGTCTTCAACAC
Organism: Rhinophrynus dorsalis; assembly: GCA_037306005.1. Classification (NCBI taxonomy): domain Eukaryota; kingdom Metazoa; phylum Chordata; class Amphibia; order Anura; family Rhinophrynidae; genus Rhinophrynus; species Rhinophrynus dorsalis. The sequence goes on along the minus strand of CM074724.1, from coordinate 347,705,368 downwards.
ATTGCACAGCTAGTATTCCAGAGGGTTAAAATCCCCATTTAAATAATTTGGGACTTTTTAAAATTTTCGTTCTCACCTATGGATACCATTATTTCCAACCTGTAATTTTTCAACAAATGGCATGTGAGCATCATAGCTTAGTTGACGGTGCCAGAACCAAAAATGTCCCACAAAGGTATATGTTTCTGAAAAATAGACAACATAAGGTAAATAATCAAGAGAATTTTGGAGTTTTTTATGCAGCTATTTTTCCAGAAATATTTCTCAAAATTGTGGTAATATTTTGTTTTTTTGCAGGTTTCACACTTACATTTCAATATTACTGTTCATATTAAGCAAGGGATAGCTGAAAATCTTAAAAAAAATGCATTGATTAGTGTTTAGCTCTTTCTTCTGAGTACAGCAAACCCCCATATACATAGGTTTCTAAAGGTTTGGGGGAGCTACGGGACCCAAATTGGAACATGCGCGTTTCCAGTTTCACATTTTGAATTTTCACAGCTTGCGTCATTGGTGCCATGTCTCATTTGGGGCTGTGTACCAGCACTCCACTTTAAAATTCCCCCCCAAAAGTGTATATTTTTGGAAAGTAGACACCCCAGGCTTTCATTTTATGTATGTTTTCACATTTTTTACGCAGCCATTTTACCACGAATCCTTCGTAAAACTTGATGTAAGTAAAAAAATCTGCTTTTTTCACACTTCAATTTCAATGTTGATGTGAATTTCAAGCACAGGATAGGTGAAGATTTTTAAAAATGCATTGTTTAGTGTTCAGCTCCTTCTTCTGAGTACAGCAATACCCAATATACATAGGTTTCTCAAGGTTTGGGGGAGCTACGGGGGCCCAAATTGGAACATGCGCGTTTCCAGTTTCACACTTTGAATTTTCACAGCTTGCATCACTGGTGCCATGTCTCATTTGGGGCTGTGTACCAGTGCTCCACTTTAAAATTTCCCCCCAAAAGTGTATATTTTTGGAAAGTAGACACCCCCGGCTTTCATTTTAGGTGTGTTTTCAAATTTTTTACACAGCTATTTTACCACCAATCCCTTGTAAATCTTGACGTAAGTAAAGAATTCAGCGTTTTTCACACTTGGATTTCAATGTTGATGTGAATTTCGAGCACAGGATAGGTGAAGATTCTATAACCTGCATTTATTAGCGTTCAGCTCCTTCTTCTGAGTACGGCAATACCTCATATGCATAGGTTTCTCATGGTTTGTGGGAGCCACGGGGCCCAAATTGGAACATGCGCGTTTCCAGTTTCACATTTCAATTTTCACCTCTTGCATCACTGGTGCCATTTCTCATTTGGGGCTGTGTAAGTGCTCTACTTTAAAATTTCCACCCAAAAGTGTATATTTTTGGAAAGTAGACACCCCCAGCTTTCATTTTAGGTGTGTTTTCAATTTTTTTACACAGCCATTTTACCACCAATGCCTTATAAATCTTGATATAAGTAAAGAATTCAGCGTTTTTCACACTTGGATTTCAGTGTTGATATGAATTTCAAGCACAGAATAGGTGAAGATTTTATAAACTGCATTGTTTAGCGTTCGGCTCCTTCTTCTGAGTATAACAATGCCCCATGTGCATAGGTTTGTCCGGGTTTGGTGGAGCTACTGGGCCCAGTTGGAACATGTGCATTTCCTTTTACAGACATTACATTTTTACAGCTGGTTCCTTGTCTCATTTCGGGCTGTTTGGCAATGCTGAAATGAATGTTACCCCCAAAAGTATATGTAGTAGAAGAGTAGACAAGCCTGGCTTTCATTCTATTTGCATCTTATCAATTTTTTCACTGTCACTTTATCACCAATCCCTCCCAAAATCTGCAGTAAGGCAGAGAAATACCATTTTTTCACACATATTTTAGTGTTGCACTGGATTTCAATCAGATGATATTTGCAGATTTTTTAAGTGCTTTACATTAGTGGTGAGTTACATCGTCTGAATACGGCAATGCCCCATATGCATAGGTTTGTCATGGTTTAGGGGAGCTACTGGGCCCAGTAGAGAACATGTGTATTTCCATTATCAGATATGGAAAAAACTTAGGGTTCTTTTCTTCCCATTATATTTTGATAATGTTAGATCTAAGGAGGGATGTGTTTTGAAAAATAAAAAAAACAGGATATATCAGGGGGAAAAAGTGGCCAAATAATAAAATAAACTTTACAGCACTATTGCATTGTTCCTGAATGGTATTGCTTGAAGCAGTCACCAATGCAGAGGCCAGGTTTGGAAGGGCAATCAGGACAATAAGTGGTGGTGCCTGTCCGTATTCCCTTGCTGTAGTAAACCCTGCAGCGCTTCTGTGGTTTGTTCTTTTGGGGAATTGGGGGGATTTTATAAATAAAGTGTGCTACCCTGGGTCTTGATGGAATGATTTCTGGCGCACAGTGAAACAAAAATAGTAAATGAGTTGTAGCTGATACTGTAAAAAAAACTACATTTTGGATTGGGGTTTGCCAGTTTGAAAAGTAAAAATGAATTGTGTATTGCATTCTGCATCGTATAGATGGCAACTTTTTGTACCATGCCTTACACTTTCTCATTGCGAGGTATGGCTGCATTAGTTGATCACACAGATCAACTCCCCCCATGTTCTTCTTGTAGTCCTTGATGCAGACTATCTTTCTCAGTACCCCTCTCCTACCACGAACAGTGACTGCCATAGTTCTGTCCTCATGCATGGTTCAGCATGTAGACATCTTTTTTGTCCTTAAACTTAACTGCCAGCAGCTCCTGTTGGCACAAAGATAAAGACGTCCGAGTGTTTAGTTTGGTGTCTATGAGTTTTTTGGGCAACTCCCTGCAATTGCGCCTAACAGTGCCACAGGCCACGGCGTCAAAACAAAAAAAGAGACTTAAAGCGGAACTAACACCGCTAACAAACGTCATCTGTAATAATTCCCTATCTGGCGACTAGCTGCTTAGTAGCGCTAGTCACCAGAATTATTACCTCTTCATGGAGAAATTTGAAGTGATTCTCGGCTGACAGGCAGGACGGAGCGCGGACATCTTGCCCTAGTGACGTCCGCACGCCTTTGCTGTCAGTCCCTTCTGGAGCCGAATGGCTCCTAGCAACGCCTCCTACAGCTGTCTGGGACTGACAACGCAGGCGCGCAGACGTCACTAGGGCAAGATGTCCGCGCTCTATCCTGCCTGTCAGCCGAGGATCACTTCAAATTTCTCCATGAAGAGGTAATTATTCTGGCGACTAGCACTACTAAGCAGCTAGTCGCCAGATAGGGAATTATTACAGACAACGTTTGTTAGCGGTGTTAGTTCCGCTTTAAATAAAGGCTATAACTGATAGCCTTTATTTAATAAGGGATAAATTAGATCCCAAACAATTTTCCCATTTGTTCCCATAAATTCAGGGCAACCAGGAGGATCAAGTTGGCTGTCCTTGCCCTCGTAAATTCTAAAAGCCTGGGTGTAGCCTGTGGCACTTTCACACAATTTATAAAATTTAACACCAAACTTGGATCGCTTGGAGGGGATGTATTGCTTGAACCCTAACCTGCCTTTATATTTCATTAGGGGTTCATCTATACTAATTTCTTTGTGGGGCGTATATACTTGGGCAAACTTTTACAGTAAATGATTTATTAGGTGGCGAATTTTGTACAGTCTGTCATACTGGGGGTGTTCTTTTGGGAGGCACAGGGTATTATCATTAAAATGCATAAAGTACAAAATTACTTCAAATCTAGACCTGTTCATTGTCTTGGAGAATATAGGGGTATCACATATGCGGTTTTTGCTCCAGTAGGATCTGATACTTGGCTTTTTTATTATCCCAATTGCCATTATTAGGGCCCAAAATTGCTTTCTGCGATGTCTGTGGGTTTCCATGCTTCTTGCTTAACAATGAAAGCTGAAGGGCTTGCGGCAATATACTGGGCTGCATACAATTTGGTTTGGGACACAATTTGTCCCAAAATGTCTTCCCCCAAAAACAAATAAAAAAACTTATCAATGGTAAATCCTTCCCCATCAATTTGAATTCTCAGGTTGCCTGTGAATTTTGGGATTTGTGGACATAAACTGGTTGGTGATACCCATTCATTAGGAGTGGCAGGTGTTGGGGCATTTCTTTTGGCAGGTGCTGGGGCAGTTCTTGGGGTAGTTGATGGGGTAGTGCGTCTTTTTTCACAGAAGGCACAGCGTCATCAGTAGAGTTGCTCTTATTCTCTGAAAAATGCATTATGTCAAAGTCTGATCAGTGTGGCTTCTGAGTCAGACGCCAAAAAGGCATATGCCTCTTCTACACTGTACCTCCGCTTCATTATGTACACTTACCCTAAAGAACGTTTTTTTTCCCTTAGGCTACTTTTTTTTTTTTTTTTTTTTTTTTTTTTGGGGGGGGGTTCCCTACGCTACTCCTAAACCTAAATCTAACCCTAAATCTTACCCTAACCCACTAATACTCTGAACCCACCTAACCCAAGTCAACTACCTATCTAAACTATAATTATTTATTCTAAAAATCATTTTTTTAATCAAATAATCTTTTTTTTGTTGGGGGGGTGTTCCCTACACTACTCCTAAACCTAAATCTAACCCTAAACCTTACCCTAACCCACGTATACCCTGAACCTACCTAACCCAAGTCAACTACCTATTTAAACTATGAATATTATTTTTTTGGTGTTTTTTTTTCCCTCCTACTCCTAAATCTAAATCTAACCCTAAACCTTTCCCTAACACATGTGGACTAAACCTACCCTACTACCTACCTAAACTACACTAAATAATCATATTTTATTAAAAAAATAAAAAAAAATACAAGGGGGATGGGGGAAGTACCACAGATTAGCAAAAACCTGATCTGCAGCAATTGATCACTATTAAAGTGATCAGAGGGGGGGAATTTATTGATCACTGCAACACCAGTGATCAAGGGGTTAATTTTGATTTTGGAACACAGGACAACGATCTCTCTCTTTCTCTCTTCACTTCAGAAGTGTGTAAGATGGAGGGAGGCAGAGAGATATGATAGGGACAGTATTTGTAAATGTCAGATTTAATTACAGATTATTGTAATCTTATCTTGTAGAAATACTGAAACTATATTATATGTCCATGTTTTCATTCTGTAATATCCAGGGGCACAAGTTTGATTGATATGTTTAATTTAATGTATAGGCCTACATGAGATGCTTAACCCTTTGAGTGCCAGAGGGGTACACAATGCATTGCAGATACTGTGCGTTATTTTTCATTTATATATTTCAGGGCCGGGTGGAAGGTTCTAGCACCAAGTTTGCTGTTTAAAGTGATAAATATAGATGTAAACATATCCCACACTGGCCCTTATAACAATATAAAATTAAACAACAAAATACAAATACAAATATAATGATGCAACAATCGCATTCCTCCAACCAAACAAGGCAACCGGGTACATGTATACACAGTCAACACTAAACCCATGTTCAAAAAAAGATATTATTAAAGGCACACCAATACCCAGTCTATAGATAGTGGAAACCATGCCAGAACATGGTTATATACGTACATCATTGAAGCTGTGCATGCATATACCTAACGTGCCCAGTCCAGGGACAATGGAAAACAATACATCCTAATCAATGGTGCAATAATATTCACCAAAGGGAATACTTATATCTAAAAAGAGGAGGTGGCTTACATAAACTAAGCACATTAGTGGACGGATGGTTTCAGAATGGAAACAGTTTTTTACAGAGAGGATATCAACCTTGGATGCTGGACAAAGCATTGGAGAGAGCAAGGGGTGAAAATAGGGAGGATCTCCTGAGTTATAACAAGAACAAACTACATTTTAAAGATGAGGGAGACAAGGTCATCTTTTGTACAGCTTATACCGTGGAGTATAATGCCATAGTTGGCATTCTGAAAAAACATTTGCCAGTTCTCAGTGTGGATGTGGGTTTGCAGAAGGTCATCTCAGGTGTGTCCAGAAAAGCCCCAACACTGTCAACGACTCTGTATGTTTCCAATAGAACTCCGGTTGGGGGTTAACAACTGAGTGAACATTCAGATGTGCTAGTACAAGTTGTCGATGGTGTGGACACCTAAGGGTATCCAAATAGCTTGTCGCCACTACCACTGGGAAACAATATGAAGTGAGGGGCTATATAAACTGGGCAACTAAGGGTGTAGTTTACCTACTCTTGTGCACCAAATGCAACATTCAGTATGTGGGAAAAATCATTAGGAGCCTTAGGGAGACGATTAATGAGCACCTGAGTAATATCCGTAATGCAGATTTTCATTCTAATGTAGCCTCTAATAGTTGTGGGATAGACCACTTTAGTGTACAGAGTTTGGAGAGGGTCTCTTTGGGTGCTCAAGGGGGCAACTTAGATTATAAATTGCTGAAAAGATGTATACTGGATATTTAAACTTGAGACTAGACATCCACATGGATTAAATAAAGAATATGATGTCACTTGTTAAGTCTTTAACCAGTGTACCTCACTCGATTGTCCTCTCCAAAGGGATTCTTCTCTCCTTTTGTGTCCTGTCATCTATAGGATGTTACATAATATCTAGATATATGGTAGGGTTTCTGGTATTGTCTTCTAGCGGTTCTGTTTTCTGTGACATCTTCATATTTATTGTAGGTAAACTTTAAATTTTGGCATTCTCTCTACATGCAAAACAATGTGGTTATTTACCAATAACATTGTTTGTCAACGTCATTTTTCACTTTAATTCTTTTACACATTTTATTTTTTAATTTAACTTTATCTGGTCATGATACTGTACCACTCTTTCCTTCTTGAAACCATCCTTCCACTAATGTGCTTAGTTTATGCAAGATACTGCCTCTTTTTTTATATATAAGTATTCCCTTTGGTGATTATTACTGCACCATTGATTATGATGCATTGTTTTCCATTTTCCCTGAACCGGACACTATCTATAGACTGGGTATTGGTGTGCCTTTAATAATATGTTTTGGGGTTTTTTAACATGGGTCTAGTGTTGACTGTGTATACTTGTACCCAGGTGCCTTGTTTGGTTGGAGGAATGCAATACTTGCATCATTATATTTGTGCCTGTATTTTGATGTTTATTTATTTTGGTACTAGTTGAAGAGCCCGTGTACACGGGCAACAGTGCCGGCCGGTCACTGTGCAGTTGTGCGCAGTAGAGACTGCCTGTGACGTGGCTGATACGGAGTGGGGCAATCCGAATTCTGACCGTGGTCCTCTCTGTGCACCCTTCGGTGCGCAGAGAAGACCGCAGTCTGAATTTGGAGTGCCCTGCTCCGTATCAGTCGCGTCACGGGCACTCTCTACTGTGCATGACTGCGTTGTTACAAACTTTTAGCGAATTATTATATAGGATTGCTATAATGGCCAATGTGGGATATGTTTACATCTATATTTATGTTTATATTTGCCTCTGGGCTAGAGGAGGAGTTTAGTGATGGTCCTTCTGACCTCTTGTTTCTGGTTGGACAGAGCTTGTCATGTGATATATGGACATGGTTTTCTACCAGGTCGATCTGAGTATGACGTCAGTTGGGATTGCTGATTGGATAGTTGGGATTTAAAAGGCAGAGTGGTTACCTTTGTCTTTATCCAGAGATCATGAGTAAACGTCTTGTACACAAAATGCGTGGATCTATTTAATGATGTTGTTCCTGATTTAAATGTGTGCTTTGTGTACCATACAGTCTCTCCCTGCTTTTTTAACTGATATGAATACAGTTTTGTTGATTTTATGAACTGCTTCTACTGGATTTATTTGGTGGAAGAGCATGAGTCTACATGTTTTCCACTTTCCTTGGAGCTAGCAGTATTAAGGAAAGAATCGTCAGTAAAAGTGGCTTAATAAACTGGTGTTATGCAGACATAGGAGTAGAACATTTATTCCAGCACCTGTTTTAGTACATACCACCCCACACCCAGTGAGGCTGACTTACTAAGAATTGAACAATATGGGGACAAACCAACTGTTCAATGAAAAGACTCAACAATATGAGAGAGAAGTGAGTGGTAGAAAAAGAGAAATGAAACAGAATGAAATTGAACCAGACCTTGCTTAGCAATGTGTTGTGTACTCCTGTGGCATTCAAAGGGTTAAGTACACTTTAGCAGAAAGAGGAACACAAAAGTGTTTCAAATAAACTTTGTTGCTAGAGCCACTAAGAGAAAACCACCATCCATGGACTTTAACCCCTTAGCGACCCATGATGTGCCAGGACCTTCATGGGTAGATTTGCTCAAAGTATCCTTGACGGTCTTGGTACATCAAGGGTTAAACTCTCCCATCGTGGCCGAGTGATGGGAGAGAGCGGACTGGTTGTTACTAAGTGCCCCGGTACAGGAACACTTAGTAACAGCCAGTAGAAACTTTGTTACAACATGCGATTCGCTTGATGATCTGTGATACATCCCCCATCCCCCTTGTATTTTTTTTTTTTTATATAAAATGTGATTATTTTCTATAGTTTAGGTAGGTAGTTGGGTAGGTTTAGTGTAGATGTGTGTTAGGGGAAGGTTTAGGGTTAGATTTAGGTTTAGGGAAAAAAAAAATGTATATAATAATTATAGTTTAGATAGGTAGTTCACTTGGGTTAGGTAGGTTCAGGATATAAGTAGGTTAGGGTAAGTTTTAGAGTTAGGTTTAGGGGTAGCGTAAGAAAAAAAACAACAGCAACAAAAAGACTAAGTGTGACAAAATGCAGCGGAGGTACAGTTAGAAGAGGCGTATTCCTTTTTGGCGCCTGACTCAGAAGCCACAGACACTGTGGCAGACTTTGAAATAACGCAGTTTTCAATGAGTGAGAGCAGCTCTAGTGATGACGCTGCCCCAGCACCTGCCAAAAGATCTGCCCAAAGACCTACCAAAAGACCTGCCCAAAGAAATGCCCCAAGTGCTGCCCAAAGAAATGCCCCATCACCTGCAACTCCTAATCCTAATGAAGGGTATCACCAATCAATTTATGCCCACAAATCCCAGAATTCACAGGCAACCCAGGGATTCAAATTGATGTGGAAGGATTTACCCATGATAAATTTTTTATTTGTTTTTGGGGGAAGACATTTTGGGTGAAACTGTGTCCCAAATCAATTTGTATGCAGCCCAGTATATTGCCGCCAACCCTACAGCTTTCATTGTTAAGCAAGACGTATGGAAACCCACAGACATCACAGAATTTAAACAGTTCTGGGCCTTAATAATGGCAATGGGGATAATAAAAAAAAAGCCAAGTATCCGATCCTACTGGAGCAAAAACCGCATATGCGATACCCCTATATTCCCCAAGACAATGAACAGGTCCAGATTTGAAATAGTTTTGCACTTTATGCATTTTAATGATAATACCTTGTGTCTCCCAAAAGAACACCCCCAGTATGATAGACTGTACAAAATTCGTCCCCTATTAAACCATTTACAGAAAAAGTTTGCCCTAGTATATATGCCCCAAAAAGAAATTAGTGTAGATGAATCCCTAATGAAATATAAAGGCAGGTTAGGGTTCAAGCAATACATCCCCTCCAAGCGTTCCAAGTTTGGTGTTAAATTTTATAAATTGTGCAAAAGTGCCACAGGCTACACCCAGTATTTTAGAATTTATGAGGGCAAGGACAGCCAACTTGATCCTCCTGTTTGCCCCGAATTTATGGGAACAAATGGGAAAATTGTTTGGGATCTAATTTCTCTCTTATTAAATAAAGGCTATCAGTTATTTGTTGATAATTAACACACCAGCCTCCTTTTATTTAAATCTCTTTTTTTGTTTTGACACCGTGGCCTGTGGCACTGTTAGGCGCAATTGCAGGGAGTTGCCCAAAATACTCATAGATACCAAACTAAAAACTGGGAAGTCCTTATCTCTGTGCCAACAGTAGCTGCTGGCAGTTAAGTTTAAGGACAAAAAAGATGTCTACATGCTGACCACCATGCATGAGGACAGATCTGTGGCAGTCACTGTTCATGGCAGGACAGGGGTACTGAGAAAGCCAGTCTGCATCAGGGACTACAACAAGAACATGGGGGGTGTTGATCTGTGTGATCAACTAATGCAGCCATACCTCGCAATGAGAAAGTGTAAGGCATGGTACAAAAAGATGCCATCTATATGATGCAGACTGCAGTACACAATTCATTTTTACTTTTCAAACTGGCAAACCCCAATCAAAAATGTAGCTTTTTACAATATCAGCTACTCATTTCCCTATTTTTGTTTCACGGTGTGCCAGAAATCATTCCATCAAGACCAGGGAAGCAAACTTTATTTAAAAATTCCTCCCAACTCCCCAAAAGAACAAACCACAGAAGAGCTGCAAGGTTTGCTACAGAAAGGGAATAAGGACAAACACCACCACTTACTTTCCTGATTGCCCTTCCAAACCTGGCCTCTGCGTTGGTGACTGCTTCTAGGAATACCATTCAGGCACAATGCAGTAGTGCTGTAAAGCTTCTTTATTATTTGGCCACTTTTTCCCCCTGAAATATCCTGTTTTTTTATTTTTCAAAACACATCTCTCCTTAGATCTAACACTATCAAAATATAATAGGAAGCAAAGCAACCTAAGTTTTTTCCATCTCTGTTAATGGAAACATACATGTTCCCTACTGGGCCCAGTAGCTCCACTAAACCATGAAAAACCTATGCATATGGGGCATTGCCGTACTCAGACAATGTAACTCACCACTAATGTAAAGCACTTAAAAAATCTGCAAATATCATCTGATTGAAATCCAGAGCAACACTAAAATATGTGTGAAAAAATTGTGTTTCTCTGCCTTACTGCAGATTTTGGGTGGGATTGATGATAGAGTGGCAGCCAAAAAATTGATAAAATGCAAACAGAATGAAAGCCAGGGTTGTCTACTCTTCTACAACATATACTTTTGGCAGCATTGCCAAACAGTGCAAAATGAGACAAGGCACTAGCTGTAAAAATGGCATGTCTGTAAAAGGAAACTAACATGTTCCAACTGGGCCCAGTAGCTCCCCCAAACCCTGACAAACCTATGCATATGGGGCATTGCCATACTCAGAAGTAGTCGAACACTAATCAATGCAGTTTATAAAATCTTCACCTATTCTGTGCTTGAAATTCACATCAACATTGAAGACAAAGTGTGAAAAATGCTGAATTTTTTTTTTTTACTTACGTCAGGTTCTCACAGGATTGGTGGTAAAATGGCTGTGTATAACATTTGAAAACACACCTAAAATGAAAGCTGGGGGTGTCTACTTTCCAATAATATACACTTTGGGGGGGGAGATCTTAAAGTGGAGCACTGTTACACATGTCAAATGAGAAATGGCACCAGTGACGCAAGATGTGAAAATTCAAAGTATGAACCTGGAAACGTGCAAAAAAAAATGTGGGCCCTGTATCTCCCACAAACCATGAGAAACCCATGTATATGGGGTATTGCCTTACTCAGAAGAAGGAGATAAACATTAATCAATGCAGTTTTTAAAATCTACACCTATCCTGGCTTGAAACTCACATCAACATTGAAGTCAAAGTGTGAAAAAACGCTGTTTTTTTAACTTACGTCAAGATTTACGAGGGATTGGTGGTAAAAAAAGGCTGCTTAAAAAATTTGAAAACATACATAAAATGAAAGCCTGGGGTGTCTACTTTCCAAAAAATATACACTTTTGGGGGTAAATTTTAAAGTGGAGCACTGGTACACAGCCCCAAATGAGACATGGCACCAGTGATGCAAGCTGTGAAAATTCAAAGTGTGAACCTGGAAACATGAATGTTCCAATTTGTGCCCCGTAGCTCCCCCAAACGATGAGAAACCTATGCATATGGGGGTATTGCCGTACTCAGAAGAAGGAGCTGAAAACTAATCAATGCATTTTTAAAATGTTCAACTATCCTGTGCTTGATATCAACAGTAATATTGAAATGTAAGTGTGAAACCTGCAAAAAAACAAAATATTACCACAATTCTGAAAATTATTTCTGGAAAAATAGCTGCAAAAAAAACTCCAAAATTCTCCTGATTATGTACCTTATGTTGTCTAGTTTTCAGAAACATATACCTTTGTGGATCATTTTTGGTTCTGGCACCGTCAACTAAGCTATGATGCTCACATGCCAATTGTTGAAAAATTACAGGTTGGAAATAATGGCATCCATCTTGTAATATTTACCTTGTAAATGTGTGAAAGGGATTGAAATACTAAGCAAATGAATATATTTAGGGGTATTTTTTTGTAATGAACTAATGGTATGCAAATCCTAACAGGAAAATGTACGCAACTTTATTGATCTTTTTTCCTATTTTAATCAAATTAAACGATGAGCTATTCATATAATTGTGATATTAAAATAAAGCCCTACTTGTGCTTAAAAACAGTATATAATTTGTGTGGTTGTAGAATAGGAATTAAAGAGAAAATATGTTTGAACAATGACATAGTCAAAAAAGTCAAAATTGCTCCGGTCCTTAAGTGAAATCCACCTCAGATTTTCCCGGTCCTTAAGGGGCTAAAGGACTATGTAAACATTCTCAAAATAGCAAAATGTCTTTGTTCAGTTATAGACTACAGAAGAGATAAAAACAATTAGACTGATGCACCAAGAAATCTGCCACTGGAGAAAATTAACTGAGTGATAGGGGACAAAACAAACTCCTATTCATTTAAATGTTGCTTTTAACCCATAGACTGCTAAAAAGATCTCCAAAGCATTACGTTGTTTTTTTTTTTAGAGTTCGCCTATAAGTCAGACAGATATTCTATTGTATCAGAGCGGTGAACCACTGGCTATAGTGTTGCATTCATGTCATAATAATAGCTTCACCACTTTGTTACAGTTTGACATAACATTTGAGTAAATCATCTCTCAGCAGTGGGAGTACCCTTGTTTTACACAGCAGAAAAACACCCTTCACTGGGGGGGCTTTTTTTTTTTTTAACCCTTTGAGTGCCAGAGGGGTAAGCAACACATTGCAAAGCAATGCGTTGCGTACCCCTCTGGCACTCAAAGGGTTAAAAAGGCTTACTACTCATTTATGTCCATCAGCATTTTTGTTTCCTGTGGTAGAGCTCACGGATAAGCACCCAAAGGCCCTCCAGTTGCTCAGTGCAACAATTCCCAACATTCCTAGCCAGCCATTGGGTAACTGGGGATAATTGGAAGGTTAGTCCTGAACAACTTGGGTGAGGGAGGCTTCAAGGTTACCAACCACTGATGTAGTTTACATGAGGGGAAAAAAAAAAATGCTCCAAGCCGAGTCGCAGATCACCCGGTCATTAAGGGGTTAAGTGATTTTTACAGCTTTGGCATGCCAGGACGGTTTTTATTTTATTTATTTACACATCTATTCATTTTTTTTGGTTTTATATCACTGGTCATCGTATGTGGTCTGTCTGGCTTTGTGCACGCTTTTCTTTTTATTGCATAGAATCTGACGGAAGATTAGAACCATTTGACCCATCTAGTCTGCCCATTTGCAGACTTTAAAAACATGCAACCTTATTTGGTCCTTGGTCTTGACTTATGTTCAGGACAGCCTTATACCTATCCCATACATGCTTAAATTCTGTCACTGTATTAACTTCTACCACTTCTGCTGGTTGGCTATTCCACTTACCTACTACCCTTTCAGTGAAGTAAAACTTTCTTACATAACTCATTTGTTCATAGTAGTATATCAAAGGCTCCTTCAGAGCTGCACATCAGAAGCAGTACAGGTGGGGACTGAAGCTACCAGGAGTGTAACAAGACCGGTTTATTTTTTCTAAATGTACAATGCCATATACAATATGTATAAGAATTTTTTTTTTTTTTTTTTTTCTTAATCAGTGATCTTGGGGATGACTTCTACAGCTAGAGGTGTGGTTCACTACAGATCTATCTGCAGACAGCGCAGTGATAGAATACATTTCCTCTGGCATTACTTGATTCCCTCGTTTTGTTACCCAACAAAAATGCTTTTATTGAATTCATTTACAAATCATTTACCTTTACAACAAAAGGACACATGGAATGCTGCATTGACACTGTCCATAAACAGGGCTGAAAGCCAGCTGTACACCTTGTCTACTACATGCTTTGTTGTATGATCACTCCACTATTAACTTTATTTATCAAATGACAGGTGGACAATGAGCAGATGTATAGAGGTGAAATGTGTGTTCTTTATTACCAAAGCAGTTGTCCTGTGTTTACATAACAAGCACCAGATTTACTAAACAGTGCTATGCCAAGGGACCCATAGCAGCCTCTTTAAATAAATAGTCTGAAAGATATAATCAGTAAACGGAGTTTATTTTGTTTTGCTTTCTTTACCAAGAAAAAAAAATAGTCCGGATATGCAAAATGTCATATGGCTGCATTTTGATAACATTGTTGATATGTTAACCCATTGGATGTTAGAGATATCACTAGCAACTAATACAGTAATTCTCAACCAGGGTGCCATGGCACTTCGATGTGCCTCGAACATCCACTTAATGTGCCCCTAAGACTTTGACAAAATCTGACTGTTTAGTTTTAAAAGTATGTTTATGGAAATGCTGATGCATAATATGTTTTCTCTGTAATTCTGATTATGAGTCACAAGTATCCTATATTATAATTCGCTAGGATGTTTGTCAGAAGCCATAATGTGCAGTAGAGATGGCTGCGTGCGCTGCAGTTATGTGCAGTTGAGACTGCCCATGCCGCGGCGGACGGTGCGCAGAGAGGACCACGGTCTGAACTCAGAGCTCCCCGCTTCGTATCAGCCATGGTGCGTTCGGGCAGTCAGTACTGCGCATGACTGCAGCACCGCCAGTGTTGGCCTGTGTACATGGGCTTTAAAACTAGTAACTATAGAATTACTTAATTGTACTCTGCATAACACCCTTATCAAATTGGCACATAAAATGTCAAGGGTGCCATGAAGAAGCTAAATTACATATTAACCCTTTGAGTGCCAGAGGGGTACGCAGCGCATTGTAAAGCAATGCGTTGAGTACCCCTCTGGCACTCAAAGGGTTAAGGCTGCCCTGAACAGAAAAGCGTTGAGAACCACGAATCTAAAGGCTTGAAAAAAAAGGGGGGGGGGGAAGCCATGCTAGCTGGGTTTTTCATGATTTAACCCTTTAAGTGCCATCAGTGAGCAATGCATTGTGTACCCCTCTGGCATTCAAAAGGTTAAATTACTTTTGTTGATGCACCTAGGGAGCCATAGTTAACATATCTTAAAAGAGCAGCAATGGCGCATTACAAAAATTATACCTATTGTCATGTGAGTAAAACCCACTGCTGGAAGATGAGTGTCAAAAGTTATTAAAGCTCCATTTTTGCAGCAGTACCAACTGGTGAGTGGCTAGCAAAATTCCACTGTTCTATTGCAGTCTATGGAAAGCTTTGACTACGGTTTTCCACAAAGAATAGAGGTGACTAAACAAACAAGCAATGCGTTGTATACCCCTATAGCACTAAAAGGTTAAATGAATCCTCATACTTATTTGTCATCACATCTACAAAGTGCACACATGCGCTTATGTGGTTCACCAACTCAAACGTTGTGCCCTCCCCACCCTGTTTTATTAGGTTCTACAATCCTGATGAAGCTTACCCTATGATTTATTTGGTTCTGTAACAAATGAAGGGTGTGCAGAGAGGACCGTGTGCGTCACGGGCACTCTACTGCGCATGACTGCACCGCAACTGGCCGGCACTGCTGCTTGCTCTTCAACTAGTTACTAATAAAGGGTTTGAGCTGAGTGGTCGTTTATTCCTGCTCAGACACTTGTTCACTAGTCTGAGCTCAATAATAAGGAGACCTGCCCTCACTGGACACTGCAGAAGGATCTGGGAAGCAGCTAAGCATTTTGTCTTATAATGTTAAATTAGCATTGCTATATAAAAAGGACAGGAAACATTTTAGGAAGGAGAGTTTGTTTTTTGTTATAGAGGTTTCCTTAACCCTTTGAGCGCCAGCAGGTTAGCTAATGCATTGGTCTGTAATGCACTGGCTATTCCTCTGGCCCTCAAAGGGTTAATCCTGGCAATGAACCCAAATGGTGCATTTGGGACTCAATGTGCCCTAGGATTTATTAACTGTTTCAGTGCCAGAGGGGTACACAACACACTGCAAAGCAACTCTGGCAATGAAAGGGTTAACCTTTTTTTTTCCTGTGCCCCAAAAAATTTTATTGGCTCTTTGCTTAAAAGAACAAAAACTAGGACAGATGCCCCATGAGAATACCATGTATGCACCCATATTAAAATTGCCCTGCCAACAGCATACGGCTTTACACAATCCGGGCATCATGTTTAATACATAAGAGTTAAAAGTGGATTTTAGTCTTACCTGTTAAATACTTTTCTCTTAGTCCATACAGGTTACTGGTAACTCTAGGTAGGCGATCTGCCCCTTTAATTGTAGGCAGGAACAATTGTAAAATTGTATGCAGGGGGTGGAGCCTACCTTCCCTCCTTGGCTGCAACTAGCCAACCACCTCCAGAAAGATTTGAGACACTAAGATGACTAGATAGTAGAAGGGAAGAAGACTCCTGTGAACATGACCCCGAAGGACCCCCACGGTCTGCCACAGGAGAGCCAAGCATGGTCCCTTTACAGGGTGGGAGACCAGTAACCTGTATGGACTAAGAGAAAAGGATTTAACAGGTAAGACTAAAATCCTCTTTTCTCTGTCCTCCAATACAGGTTACTGGTAACTCTGGGATGTCCAACCATTGAGTTTCCCAGAGGCGGGAAGTAAGGCAAAGACCAGGCGCAAGGCCCCCAAAGTCACCAGCAGATATGAACCCTCAGATCAGAGCAAGCCCAGCAAACAATGAAGTGTCAACGGACACTGAACAGGGGTAACAACACCCCAACTGTTATACAGAACACTGAACTAGAGCCAACAGGGCTCAAAAGTGAAGGAAGCACCAAGAACCGAAGAAGACTGCCTCCAGGATTTTCCTCCCAAAGCTGGTGTAATGCTTCAAAAAGGTGTGCACAGATGACCAGGTAGAAACAGACTGTTTGGTGCTTCAAGGACAATTTGCAGGCATCTATATTGAAGCTTGCCGGCTTAACACTTGTTCCACTTGTAAAACGTGGTAGCCTGGGTTCTCTTCTGACACCCACAAAATAGACAATGAAGGAAGAATGGCTGCACTGTTTCAACCGAGAGATCCAACAGCAGAAAAAGTAAAACAATATACTTTATTGAAAAAATCAAAAATATAAAACAAATAGTAGAGCTCAAGTCTCATGTCATGTGCAGTGCAAGAAATACATAGTCAACGCATTTCTCGCTATAGGCGCTTAATCATGACCTCAGTCATGATTAAGCGCCTATAGCGCGAAATGCGTTGACTATATTTCTTGCACTGCACATGACATGAGACTTGACCTCTACTGTCCGAAGAATTTGTTTTATATTTTTGATTTTTTCAATAAAGTATATTGTTTGACTTTTTCTGCTGTTGGATCTCTCGGTTGAAACAGTGCAACCATTCTTCCTTCACAGACGACCAGGTGGCAGCCTTGCACAACTGATCAGCAGACGCCCGATTCTTGTAAGCCCAAGAGACCCCAATAGATTGCGTAGAATGAGTCGTGACCCTGAAAGGGACAGGCTTCTTCCTCAACTCATAAGCCTTACGAATAGTGGACTTGATCCATGAAGCAAGCCACCTTGGATGCAGGTCTTCCTGCCCCAGGACCCTCAGGAATGACGAACGCATCTGATTGCCCGACAGACTCAGTGTGATGTACATAAAACTTGAGACAACGCACCACGTCTAACAAGTAGAGATCCCTCTACTTGTCAGAGGTGGGGTCAGGGTAGAAATAGGGCACCGCAATCTCCTGATTGATGTGCAACTCCAAAACCACCTTTGGAAGAAACTCCTGAGACGTGTGAAGAACCGCCTTGTCCTTGTGAAACACCAAATAGGGTGGTTTACAGGACAGAGCATATAACTCCGCCACACGGCGGACAGACAGAATCGCCAGGAGAAAGGCTATTTTCCATGTCAACAGGTGTAGAGGAATAGTAGCCAAAGACTCAAATGGAGGGTGCTGAAAAACGCCCAAAACCAAGTTAAGATCCCAAGGAGGAGCAGGAATCTTGAAGGCAGGACGAGTATGAGCAACACCCTGGAAGAAAACCTTGACATCAAGAAGGATGGCAATGCGCCTCTGAAAGAAAACAGAGAGAGCAGATGTCTGAACTTTAAGGGAACTCAAACTGAGGTCCTTATCTATACCGTCCTCCAAAAAAGCCAGGACCATAGGCAGATCAAATTCTTGAGACAGGTCCTTGTCAGCACACCAAAATAGGAAGGTCAACCAGACACGATGGTAGATCTTGGAAGAAACAGGTTTGCGGGCACTGAGCAAAGTAGCCACCACACCAGAAGAAAACACTTTCTTCCTCAATATTGAGGATTCAATTTCCAAGCCGTCAAGGGTAGACGATGAACATCCTCCTTCCACAGGTAACCCTGTAGAAGAAGATCCGGATGGCAAGGGAGCCGGAATGGCTCCGCCACTGACAGATCCAGAAGCTCCAGAAACCAAGCTTGGCGAGGCCAGTACGGAGCAATCAGAATGACTGGACAACGCTCCAGTCGTAATTTCCATAACAGCCTGTGCAACATTGGGAAGGGAGGAAAGATGTAGGCCAGAGGGTATAACCAAGAAATGGTCTTTGCATCCACCGCCAGAGCTAGAGGGTCCCTCCATTGAGAGCAGAACCTCGGAACCTTCCTGTTGTGTCTTGTCACCATCAGGTCGATGTAAGGAAGACCCCATTTCTAAACAAGGAGGGTGAACACCTCTGGGTGTGCCTCCCACTCTCCGCTGTCCACTGTGTGTCGACTGAGGAAGTCCGCCATGACGTTGTCTACGCCAGGAATGCGCACTGTGGATATAGCAGGAACTTCTTGTTCCTCCCTGCTTGTTGATGCAAGCCACGGCTGTGGCGTTGTCTCTGATGCCATCTCTGTGGAGGATGGACACTAAGGCTCCCAGGACACGTTTGAAGACCTGAGGAGCTGTCGTCAGACCAAAGGGAAGAGCTGAAAACTGAAAATGTCCTCAGTTGCAGGCAAATCGGAGGTACTGTCAGCTCTCTGGATGAATCGCAATATGAAGGTATGCGTCTTGAAGATACAGAGAGGCAAGGAATTCCCCTGGGGACATAGCAGCAATCACCGTCCTTAGAGACTCCTGGTGATAATGAGTCCGGATCACAAAGGAATTGAGATCCTTCAAGTCCAAAATGGGACGACAACCACCGTCCTTCTTGGAGATCAAAAAGAGGTTTGAGTAAAAACCACATAAACCTGCTCCAAACACCCAACAGACATACAGATAGACCCAGAGTGCAGGAGTGTGCCCCTATGCGGAGGGGCACTGTGAGACATGTGGATCTGCAGCACTCAAAGGGTTGCTCACCTTTCCTGCAGATCTTCTTCTGTCTTCAGATTACCATGTTTAAAGAAGCAGCCTCGGTGGGCGACTCCTGAGGAAAGAACTTGTAGCCAAGATTTTCGCCCCAGGGCTTAAGGTCCACAAAAAGCACCTGGTCACTGAGCTAGCCACATCTAAGGGCATTGTCAGCTATGGTAATCTGCTTAATGGTGGTATTCCATTTCTAACAGAAAAATAAACTTCTAAAGCTATAGCAGAACTGTTCTCTTGCCTGTGTTATCTTCACTAAGGAACAAATCTTTCTGGAGCTGGTTGGCTAGTTGCAGCCAAGGAGGGAAGGTAGGCTCCACCCCCTGCATACAATTCTAGAATTGTTTCTGCCTACAATTAAAGGGGCGGATCACCTACCCAAAGTTACCAGTAACCTGTATTGAAAGAAAGAGAAATATAGGTCTCATCTCTCAGATGCCAGACATCAGCAAACCAAAATGTTTAAAAATTAAAAAAGTAAAACATTTTACACACGTGCACTGTCCTTTGGAAAACAATTTTATTTCACAACAGATTATACTCTTCTACTTTGTGAACATTAAATAATTAGACACACAAATTGACAACGTGGGGATAACCAAGACCACCAAACCCTCCCACTTCCTTTCTGCCATCTTTCGGATGTTGAAGAGTTTGGGGAAATACCATTAATTCCACTGGATGCTAGAGGCATCTCCAGCGCATTGTGGAGCAATGTGCTGGAGAGGTCTGTAGCCGCCAATGGGGATTAACCCTGTGATCGCCAGAGGGGTATCCAACTCTTTGCAATATGTTGGATACCCCTCTAGCAATCAAAGGGTTAACAATTATGGATTCAAACAGTGTTTTCTTATGCCTGCTAAATGCAACCAGTGATTAACCCTTTGAGGGCCAGAGGGCTCTGGCCCTCAAAGGGTTAAAAAGTGTTTCATTAATTTTCTGCCAGTGAAGACAGACTTGCAGTACCTGCCCCACTAGTAGTGAAGGGGTAGACACACTGCGTCCAATGCCTCGGTTTACATAATAAACAAATTAAACACATGAAAAAACTCTTCCATTTGTTTCTCTCCAAACTTCTTAAATATCTATTTTACATGCAGACACACAAATATAATTTGGTTAAATTGCTACATTATTTTAGGAGTAACTATGTATGTAAAAACAATGAAATGTTACAGGGCCTTAAGGCCTCTCCATAAATACAACCCTTTGAGTGAAAGAGGGGTACACAGCGCATTGCCTTGCAAAGCGCTGTGTATCCCCGGCACTGAAAGGGTTAAATAGATAAATTATATGGAGAGCAAATATTGTAGTTTTTTTTCAGTCTACAGTAGGGAAAAAAAAAAAAAAAACACATTAGTAATTTATCATATAAAATATATTCAATAGGCTAAAAGGGGAAGCACCATCTCCTATTAATAACACCCAACCTATCTTGCTATGGCCAGAAAAGTTCAATAGCCCATATGAATTTTGCCATTGTGTGTTTAAGAGAAAACATCAGCGAACAGTCCTGGGTATCCTATCCTTGGAGTCAGCCATGACACTTCTATGATTCCTATGTTATTCTACGGACTCAATGAACTACAATTTCTTCAACATTGGAGATCTTAATGTATACGCTCTGTAGAATGACATAGGAACTGGAGAAGTGATATCACTCCTCAATGCATAACTCCCATTGTGAATCCATGCTTTGTACACCCTTCTGGTCCTAAAAGAGTTAAGACTGCCATGTGTAGAGGGCAGAGTTCCTGTCCTGTGATTATGCTAGCTACTGTCATGTGTACCTTCGTGGATAACACATCCAGGAATGGCTATGTTGCCCCCTTGATTGAAGAGATATGAGAGAGAGAGAGAGAGAGAGAGAGAGAGAGAGAGAGAGAGAGAGAGAGAGAGAGAGAGAGAGAGAGAGAGAGAGAGAGAGAGAGAGAGAGAGAGAGAGAGAGAGAGAGAGAGAGAGAGAGAGAGAGAGAGAGAGAGAGAGAGAGAGAGAGAATTATTAGAAGGTGTTGCTTCCTCTTTAAAATGGGTGCCAAGTCCCTAACACTGTTGCCACTAATACACAAAGTGTATGAAAAACAATAAGAAAAAGTAAACTTAAAAGTAGAATTGCACATGTGCTGTTTAACTCTGAGTACCAGATGAGTAAGAAAGAAAATGCACTGCACACTCCTAGCATTCAAAGGGTTAATGTGAAGCAGTCACAACATTTCAAACTTAATGTGACCTTTCTTCAGTTGATGGGGAAATGTTAGGCCTCAAATATAGCACTCTTTGATCTGCTACACATCAAACTCCGTTGATCAGTGATACCAACATTTGGGTGGGGATGACTACCTTTGTCTAAAAAGAGGAGAATCCCAGATGCCTGGGAGCCAGGGTTCCTAAAATGTCAATGTGGTCTCCTACATTTTTTCCTTTACATATACATATGTACCTTCTTCCCCTCACTGGTTCCTAAAACTTTGAAATGTGTATTTATATGCACAATTTGTTTGTTTTTATTATAATGATAGTGAGAGCTTAGAATAACTATATTTATATACTTGCACCCTTCATTAAACCCTTGATAAAAAAAAGTTACTTTAGGGGTGTCCTAAACACTCCAGATTATGTGTTATGGGTGCCTAAGCAAAAAACGGCTTAAGAACCACTGTCTTAAACATTCCCAGAGAACACTGGCTGTTTAGTGCCATGGTGTTGTTCATACGCCTTTGTGTGGCTGGGACTAAAAGATATTATCTGTGTCACATAAAGGGCAGGGCTGCTTATATGGGTGAGAAGGATAAGGCAGTGCAGAGAGAAGAGTTGGAAACGAGGAAGAGTGGGTCAAAACTGCCATTGGCTTAAATAGGGATTTTAACTCTTTGAATGCTAAAAATATTCAATGTATTGCTAAGCAAGTGCTGGAGAGATACCCCTCCATTCAAGGGTTTAAAGCCCCATGTAATCCCTTAAGGACCAGAGGGGTGTACAATGCTTTACGCTGCACACCAGTCTGGTCCTTAAAGGGATAGTAATGTTTCAAAATAAAAGCAGATCCCACCCCTTTTACCTAGTGTAAGCCACCTCTGATGCAGAATCTGGTCCTGGGACCAGACAGCTCACAGCAAGGGAAATCTTCTTACTGTGAGAACAATGAAAACCCTGCCCCCTTGACAGGTTTTCCCTTATGGTAATTGAAAATTGTTCCTCTCTGTGATCCATCCTGACAGTCTTGCTGCTCTGAGGTGAGCAGTGTTACATCAGTAAAAGGGGTGGGAGGGGGATACTTTAACATTCAATTACTCATGAACTACAACTCTGTCAGTATTGAAATAACACTCTCCATGGCCCAAATACTATGAAGATTCATTGGAGCTGCTTTTATTTTGAAACATTACTATCCCTTTAAGGGGTTAAACCATTGGGACTTTTTTTTTTTTTTACACTTCGTTGAGCATGTGTAATAGTACTGCTGTGCTATGTTCATAGGCTTCCAAACTTGCTAGCTACAGTGTAATAATATGTTCAAGATGATCCATCCCACCTTTTCCCGTTCAGAAGCCGCCTCCCCTCAGACCTGAAGTCCGGTTGCTTGACTGGACAGACCATAACAAGGGACAATCTTCCCTCATTCAGTATAAGGAAAATCCTTCCCTCCTTGTGTCACTCGTTGTGATCCACTGTCAGATCTGGGACAAATATGCTTACGTTGGGGAAAGAGGCGGGAGGGATCAACTTCAATATATTATTACACTATAACTAGCAAGTTCTGAAGCCTATGAACATCACACAGCAGTATTATTACACATGCTCAAACTCAAAGTTCTGAGCTATGTGTAATATGAAACATTACAATCCCTTTAAATGGGCAAATTTTCAAGAGGTAAAGCCAAATTTTTCACTTGTCATGAAAGACAATTTTAAGAAAAATAAATAAATAAATAAACTTTAGTTTTACTAATGGTCAATGCATTTCGTACCCCTCTGGTACTCAAAGGGTTAAAAGTAACAGTATGCCACATGTGCACTCTTGTATATTTATGTATTTAACATAAAAAAATATTTAACATTTACACTAACTTTAGATCAAAGTCTACATATATAAATGTATTATTTTATTTATTTTTTTTGGAACATATAACCTTAACCCTTTTGCGTTCCAGAGGGGTACACAACGCATTGCGGAACAATGTGTTATGTACCTCACTGGCACTCAAAGGGTTAAGAGGCAAAAGAGAAAGGCTTAATCCCTTCAAGAAACTGAAGATGAACAATTCTGAAGCAAACTACCTTCACTATAGGGGACAACTAAACATTACAATTCATTTAAATAGTGGAATTTTTATTTGTCCCCTACTGGCGCAGGTCTGTTTGCTCTAGAACTGCATGTCTTTGTCTTCTGGAATACAGCCCATGGTACTGAACTGTAAATACCGTGGCAAATCAAGACGATTCTCCGGTATGCCTAGGAGTACAATCATGGTATCCTACCTATGCCTGTCTCGTCAGTGTAGCAACAGTGTCAGGGAATATACAAGTGCTTAATATATCATTGCATTCCACTCTGTTAGTGCTCAATGTGATCTGTTTACACTTACAAAAAACACATACAACTAACATTTTTTTTTTTCTTCTAAAAACAAGTGACGCTGTTAACCCCTTGGATTGCAGAGATGCCTCCAAAGGTTTACACTTAAAAGGTCACACGCCAACACAGTTAAGCATGTCGCCATAATAAAAATGGCGACGTGAGAATCTCACACTGTATGTCAGGTTATGAAAGGTCACATCAAGTACCACAGTGTTACAGGAGAACGAACTCCCCAGCAGTAACGTTTTAGCCCTTAACCCTTTGAGTGCCAGAGGGGTACAGAATGCATTGCTCTGCAGTGCATTCCATACCTGTCTGGCACTCAAAGGGTTAAGCTGTCATCCATTCGATCTGCACATAATACCTGGCTTGCCAATGGAAAAGTGCCCATTCTCCTACCCTTAGCACAGACTCTTCCACTGCTTTATTCATCAGCTCCGAGGCACTGGTTTGCATAGGCTGTCAAGGCTCTATACCATTGTGCTGCACCGGTGCTTCGGAGCTGAATAAAACAGTTGCCACTTTTCCATTGGCAAGTCAGGTATTATGTGCAGTGATCAAATGTAAGACACAAGGCAAGTTAAGGGTTAAAACAGCAAGGCAGGCATTGTGTGCAGTGATCGAATGCAAGACAGCTTAAGGGTTAAAACATTACTGCTGGAGAGTTCGCTCTCCTGTAACACTGTAGTACTTTATGTGACCTTTCATAACCAAACATGAGAATCTCTCGCTGTCATGCAGTGCAAGATTCTCATGTCGCCATTTTTATTATGGCGACATGCTGTGTCCATTGGTCACACGCTCTTACGCATGCGACCTTTTAAAAGGATACCTCTTCAAAGCACTACGAAGGTGACTACAGCATCCAAGTGGTTAAATGTAATCTGACTGCTATAGTTTCAAGGACAATTTAAGACGTTAAAAAGGTGCAAATCTGGACAAAAACATTCTCAAGTGTAAATGGGGAATTTATCCCTCTTGAATACTAAAGAAGCAATGCAGTGGAGCCCTCAATAGCATTTATTAGGGTTAAAAAGCCCCATTTTAGTCAACAGGAAATGGGAGTTTTGAAAATGTTTGTCTGCTATGGTACATTTAGCATGACCCAGAATTGCACTTCTTTATAGAAGTAAAACCTTATAATAATGAGTGCCCACTGCATCATTATGGCCAGAATATCATAACCCTTTGAGTGCCAGAGGGGTACGCAACGCATTGCAAAGCAATGCTTTGCGTACCCCTCTGGCACTTAAAGGGGTAATTAGCTCCTGAGAATTTTGCCCTTGTTTCTTTGTTCAATCAGCCCTGGATGTCATGTCCACGGAGGTAGAAATGACAGTTCTAGCAGGACCACAGGACAAACTCCATCCACTGCATATTGAAATCTTAAAACTATCATGACCAGAGGGGTATGTAACTCATTGCTCATCAATGCGTTGAAAGCATTTCTGGTTCTTAATAGGTTAAAGGAGCAATAAACTTTTTTTATGAAAACATATATATTGTAGACATATATATTGTAGGATGTTTCCTGATGAGTAAAATAAGGGTACTCCCACTGCTGATAGATGCATATTTCCAGAGTTATTACTGTTTAAACATGTGTTTTTTTACATTAGTAGTGCCTTCTAGTGGTCAAATTCCAAATAGTTATTCGGTTACATTCTAATGGAGAAGAATGTCAGTGACTTACAGTTCTCCATAGAATGTGACAGAAACTGCCTGTCACTTCCTGTCAGAACAATCAGGAAGTAAACACAGTAAATTCACTTCCTGGTTATTTGAACTGCTATAAAGTTTGAATAAAAACAACTGACAGCGGTGGGACTGACCTTGTTTTACTCAGCAGGAAAAGCTCTATAACATATAGATTTTCATAAAAATAAAAAAGTTTACTAATCCTTTAAGTACACTAATACACTCTGCCCGCTTCAGTTTGAAAAACACTTCCGGCAACTGTCATGTCGCCCTCCATGGACACGATATCCAGGAATGACTGAAGTTAGACTATTCATAGGGGCTATTAGGATTTTATGGCCAAAGTATAGCAAGAGGGGGGAGGTTATTACTCAGACCTGTTACGTCTACAGCTTCGTGAATACTGTCCTCAGTCTTTATGGACATACTGCTGACAACAAACAACACTCACATTCAGAAATACAAATAGTAAATTCAGACAAAATATTTTAAAATGTGATTAAATACACTATTTACACAGGCCAATAATTAAATTGAAATATTAATTATACACAGTTTGTGACAAGATTATAAAATTTAACCAGAAAGCCTCCAGAGGGGTGTGCAACATACTCCTTTGCAGTTCAGTGCACAACTCTTTGGTACTCTGTCAGTAAAAGAATTGCTAGTTTAATTTTATAATAGAATCTTCCACAACATGAAATATTGTACCAGTTAGACAATACTACAAGGTTTAAAAAGTGACATAATGCTTCCTTAACACTAGTTAACAATTAAGAGTGCCAGTGACCTCAATCATATTTTTAAAAATGCTGTATTTAACTTTTTATCATCTATAATGACTTCAGCTTCTTCTCAGAAGGAGCTGATCTGTTGCCCGACCAATACAGATGTGGTTGCCAATAATGATCTGCCTAAATTAAACACTTAGTCCTTTCTAAGTATCACAAACCATTCCTGAGAACGAAGCTACAATAAAGCCAGTGCTCTGACTCGTTTACAATACAGGGAAGTGCCTCATTTGGCAGATTATCAGGTAGTGTTGCTATTGGCAACCCCAGACCAGAACTTTCAGATCAGCCACTTCCAAGAAGAACCTTTACTGGCCAACTAAGTGGCTCCAGGATGCAAGCTTTCAAAAAAAGATTAGGTCTCTTGTTCAGGCACATTTAGAATGAAGAGTGAATACAAAATACATGACAAGATATACACTCACACAAATTGGTTTGTGTGTGCCAGAAGGGTATGTAACAGATTCCAAAGCAGTGTGTTAGATACCCCTCTACCACTCAAAGTGTTAAGCATACAACGGAGATCAGTCACATTCTTTAACTGCTAACTACTGAATTAACTAGAGTGTTAAGGAAGCCTCTCTTTTTAACCATTTAAAGATCAGAGGTGTGCAAAACCTTGCATTGCAATGTGTTACACACTAATGTGATCTTTAAAGAGTTAAGATATGGATGGGGTAAAGTCTTCACGTTTATTACTATGAAGCAGTGATTTCATTAATAATTATATTCTCCGCTGAACAACAGTGAACATACTTTTTATATATTAGAACAGACAAGATAAGTGGATGGTAATAAAATGGTCCCTTGCTGAAGGGTCCTGCATTAAATTGCCAATGCCTAGATAATTAGCAGTCTTTAAAAAGCGCAGTAAACTTTTATCAATTAAAAACATTTTACCATTGTAATTTTTTTTTTCTGTGTAGTAAAACAAGGGCACTCCCGCTGCTGAATTTTATTTCAACTGTTATTACAAACCAAATTTTAATAAAAAGGAACCCTTCAGCTACCAGAGAGTTATACAACTCACTGAATTACTACTATTTTTTTTTTTTTTTTTTTGCAAACTGTAGTTATCAAGGTGCTGCTCCTATCAATTACTATGGAGATCTGTAGTCAGTGACTAAGAGGACCGGTCACCTTTCCATATCCACCCCTCAGTGGGATCCTCAGTCTTGGGAGGATCTGCATTATTATTATTCCATCCCATTAATTTATTCCACCCCTTTGAATAGATACATCTAATGAGAATAAAAGCTGTGTATGTCATAGGTCCACTTTAACCCTTTGCGAGCCACAGGAGTGTTCAAAGTATTGCTTCACAATGTGTTGCAGTCCTATCTGTCGTGCAAAGGGCTAAGCTCAACTAAATAGTGCAATATGAAAGGGGGGGGAATGTAATCACATTTGAATGAAAAAAAGCTTCCTGCTATGGAATTGCCCTTGTTTTAATCAGCAGACAAAACACTAAAATATATGTCTTCATTAAGAATGTTTACAGCTCCTTTAACCACCTTGAGTGATTGAGAGGTCTTCAACACATTGCTTCACATTTTTTTTTTATCTAAATGAAGCTCCAAATTTCACAATACTTGTTTAAAAACCATGTGTGGGTCCCCAATTTATCTTCACTTCTCACCAGTGATAAATGTATTTTCTTTAGCTTACAGCATATATCTCTGGGTCTTCATGCCAAGGCTGCTAAAATGCCAAATTGAAAACATAACTGCTATGTTGTAGGTTAGATGATCGAGAGGAATGCAGTCCCACCAGCCAGTCCTGATGTTAGGCATCGATAGTCTTTTTGGTTCAGCATACAGTGAGCAAGTCTCTGTATAAGCAAGGCTTACACATTTAAGAAACTCTTATCCTGTATGAATTTCACCATATAAAAGAAGAAGGACACCTATAACATTTTACAGATTACATAAAGTATTGCTTTGTAGCTGAAGCAACACTGGATCAAGCACGGTGAACAATAAATATCTGACAGATGGTGCAAATCATGTATTTCTTGTAACCATGATTTGTTAGAATAAGCATTGAGAGACTTGCCATGCAATCCAAGTACACTGTACAGTAACAAAAAGACAAACTTCACTTAGTAACTGGAGGCCTCTTAATAAAATATGTCAGTAAGGAGATTCCAGTCCTCATCCCCATTTGCACCAGAACATGTTGGGGTGTCAGCAGTTCCCATTTGATAGTGTAACCACCGAAACCTAAGCAGCAGAACGAAAAATGCAGCTCATGCCGTATGTGTTGCAATATGTCTCTCTAGAAGAGTGCGGTGAGAGAAGTATTTGTTGCAAAAGCAGCACTGGAATCTTTCAGGTCGATGTGTGCGCATGTGTACATTCAGAGAGCTCTTCTGGGTGAAGCGCTTGCAGCAGATCGAACACTGGAAAGCTCGCACCCCTGTATGAGTTACCATATGCTTGAGCAGGTAATCTCTTAAGGAAAACGACCTCCAACAGATGCTGCACTGATGGGGCTTCTCACCTAAAAAAAATAATAAAAGGCACAACAAGTCAGACATTTACTATGTGCTCTACAACATACTCCATTTGGTAATTATCCTTTGAGTACCAGAAAGGTATCCAATGCATTTGGAAACACTTTCAAAATCATTAAAATTGGTTTTAGGATATACTGTCCCTTTAATTAATGACGTTCAAATATGCAAGCGTGAATTCAATGGTGACATGCCCACTTTCAGGAAAAAGCCATAGTTTTAGTCTAACCCTTTTACTATTTCACAGGACAAAAATAACACAGTACAACCCTGCACAATGCTGCTCTTGATAAAAGCCAAAGATAATAACAATGACATCTCCATATAACTATATAAAGTTATATATAATTTTTTAAGAATACATTCAGTTTATTCATAGCACCTCATGAAATCTAAATTTTTCCTCCTCTGACAGGCTATGATGTCATAAATAAAGTTAAATAAATGTTTTCCCAATATCATAAACTATTTAAATATATAAATATAAAACATATTCATGTTAGTGAAAATTTCATCAGTTTTCAAAAGCCTTGAACTCCTGAGCACAAACCACCAAATATGTATCATTTTACTTACATGCATAGCCTGCATGTAATGGTGCACATTCCATTGGATACATGGTAAAACCACTCTAAACAGCTCTATCACCATTTAAAAGCATGTATTTCCTGAAAGTAGATCTCCAACTGCATTAAATGAGGGGGTCAGTTGCCTTTCTACCCCTAACCAGGTGTGCACAAATGTTTCTAGAATGTGGCACTAAAGGGAAAAAACTTGGCATTTAACCTTTCCACTACTTCAAATAGATTGATGTAAAATGACAAACAAAATTAATATCTTGTAATACCTTTTTTATTGGACTAACAGAATTATGGATTGTCAAGCTTTCGGGATCAACTCCCTTTCTCAATTCTAAAGCATTTCTGAGCACAAGGATACAGAATTCACAGTTAATACATTGAATTCAAAGCTGTGTTGTTTGCTAGGGTTAACACAGTGGGACTGCTGATAAGACAGGGACCAAGAGAAAATCCACACTCTTCTTGCAGAGGATCATAAATACCCTGTGCAAGGTAGAGTGTTGGGGGGAGAGAAGAAAAATACAGGAGATGGTATGGGAGGGGAGAGAGTTAAAAAAGATTGCACATATTAAGAATGCTACAATGCCAACCAACCAGTATGGGCATGCAGGCCTATATACAACTTGTTCCAATATAGGTAGATATATATATACACACACACACACACACACACACACACACACACACACGTGTACATATATATATATATATATATACACACATACATAACACACACACACACACACACACACACACACACACACATCTACATATACACATACACATATCTACATATACATATACACATACACATATCTACATATACATATACACATACACATATCTACATATACACATACACACACACATATCTACATATACACACACACACACACACACACACACACACACACACACATATCTACACACACATACATACATACATACACATATCTACATGCATACATACATACACACACACATATCTACATATACACATACACACACATATCTACATATACACATACACACACATATCTACATATACACATACACACACACACACATCTAAACATCCACATACATACACATATCTAAACATCCACATACATCTACATATCTAAACATCCACATACATCTACATATCTAAACATCTACATATACATACATATATCTAAACATCTACATATACACACATATATCTACATATCTACATATACACATATCTACATACATACATCTACATATACACATATCTACATACATACATCTACATATACACATACGTACATATATCTACATATACACATACATACATATATCTACATATACACATACATACATATATCTACATATACACATACATACATATATCTACATATACACATACATACATATATCTACATATACACATACATACATACATCTACATATACACATACATACATACATCTACATATACACATACATACATACATCTACATATACACATACATACATCTACATATACACATACATACATATATCTACATATACACATACATACATATATCTACATATACACATACATACATATATCTACATATACACATACATACATATATCTACATATACACATACATACATACATATACCTACATATACACATACATACATACATATACACACACGCATATACACATATACACACATAACCATACAATATATCTATATACACATACACAAATATACATGTATATAGCATATACACATACATATACATAAATGCACCTAAATACGTACACACAATATGTAGGAATGCACACTAAAACATATCTATACACAAGTACAATAAATATAAATATATATATATACATTATATATATACCAGTACATATACGTATATATACATAAACATATACATACATGCATGCATGCATACCCACATGTACATATATGCACATAAACCCATATATACATATAGAACAGTCCACCCATACATATATACGCCTGCATGTATAAGAGTATGGGAAGGCATGTCAGTACGTATACTTAATATGTTAATAATAATATGAAACCTGTCATTAGAATGTATGTTAACATGTGGATATATATATATGAAGAGTAAGATAATGATAGAGGGGTCATGTGAAACTTTGATAGTGGGATAGGAAACCCAAATCAACATTTAGTCCTCTATTCTTGCTGTTAAAAAATATAATCATTCTGGCTTCAAAAGTTTTTCTTTCTTGGTTATTTCTAAAGTTCCCTTTGAGCACTTTGATTTTTAGGTCCTTAATTGAGTGTTCAGGTCACTTTTCTTTTGTGAAATGGGCTGTCTGCACTAAAGTGTTCCTAATCATTAGAGATATGAAGGAAAGGTCAGTAAAGCATGCAATTTTGGAAAGTAGATATTCACTATTATAAAATGAGGAGCCACTTGCCTTTGTAATCCTAGGCTAATAGGCACAACTCTTTTCAGAATGTGGTGATATAGGAAAGATAGCACATACCTTTTTACTCTTCAGTCATTTCAACAATACTAAAATATTTCAACTCCATGGAATTTCCGAAAGTATTCAGTACCTGTTGCCAGCCTGATTAAAATGGCACCCCATTGGTGTGGACTGACATACTGTAGTGGAGGCCAGAAGCATGGCTACTGGGGAAGCATGTGCAAATCTGACACTCAAAGAGTTAACTCCAAATGGGATGGTGAATTCTGGCAGTCATGGGGTTAACCCCGCATTTAAAAATCAATTTCAGTTGGTTTCCTCCAGAATTGCACCTCTTAAACTTTGTGAGTAAGGTCCAAAAATGATGACAGTTGGTACCGTGCAAGCCGTACAAATACAGGAAGCACGTTTTCAAGACCTCTTAGGTCTCTTCCTCAGGCATGCTATGTGAGGCAGAGGTCTTGAAAGCTTGCATCCTAACTTTGCTTAGTTAGACAATAAAGGTATCAACTTGACTATACTTGCCTCCTCTAATGTTTCAAAGGTATTATGTGCAAAAGAAAGATGTAATAATTCTAGAGTAAATCAACCGCGGCATAAGGTTGATACAGACATTTCCACAATTTCCATTGATTTAAATGGGGCTTTTGACCCCTAGAATTCTTAAGATGTCTCCAATGCATTTGTCCTCTGTGTTGCAGTTGACTTGTTCCACAACTGCCTTAACCCTTTGAATGCCAGAAGAATATGCAATGCATTGCTCTGCAAAGCGCTGCGTACCACTCTGGCAGTCAAAGGGTTAAGGCACCCAAACACATTGTGACTTTGTCAGAAAACATTTTGAAATTTGGTTGAAACTGACCAGACTGAACTCATAACTGTGTGCATTTGACCATAACTAATGTCGCCCAAATAGCCTAATTTGCATTTCTGATCAGTTGGTTTGGCATAAAAATTTGGGTCACCTGGAGATGAGATCACGATGAGTGGCCTCAACACACCACACCAATCTTGAATGGGGCTGTTACGTCTGGTCGTTTACATAAGGATTAAATAAGCTCCCTCAGACAAACAGGAAATTAGACTGCAGATTACCAGGATTTTGTGTGTGTGTGTGTGTGTGCGTGCGTGCGTGCGTGCGTGCGTGCGTGCGTGCGTGCGTGTGTGTGTGTGTGTGTGTGTGTGTGTGTGTGCAGTAACAACCAGCAATCAGATAGCTGTTCAGCTCTTTTGAACATTACTGGGGCAAGGATCATTCATTATCATTGCATACATCTATACTATAAAAGAGAACATAGTCATGAGACCACAAATTCTACGGCAGTGCCGGATAAACCCCGGGGCTGCAGATAGTATGAGATATGCATGTCTTCTCCACACTGCCTCAGTCTGACATGCACAGGGATGGGATCTTTGACAGGAGCAGCCAGGGGGCCAATTGGCCCTGCCTAACTGTTTAAGAAAGAAAGAAACATGGATGAGAGTCGCTGCGTTCACTTGTATATCACTGAATTATGCACCGCTCCTCTCCCTTACAAAATCCTCAGCCCATTAACTTCTCGCACGTTGGTAACAAAAAAACACCATTTAATGTCCCAGTGCTGGTGTCAGGCTATACATTTGACACCCCTCTACCCACCTCCATGATGACGAGCCATTTACACCCCGAGGATGCAGCCTAGGGATCGGTTCAGCAGGCGGCATGCTTGCTTTTGCCTTCCGCCACTGCTGCTTTCCCTTCCAAAATCCTCGCCCCATTACACATTTCAAAACTGCCCTTTCAGGACCTTTATGTTTTAATACACAGTCTGCACACTGAAAATACTGAGTATTGGCATGTGAAGTTCCTGACAGGCCACTCAGCCAATTTGCAATGGTCCCAAAATCTAAGGCACGAGACCAGCACTGGAGAAAGCCACCGCCAAAGCCAAGCATTCCGCCTGTTCAACAGATCCCCACACTGCCTCCTCAGGGGCTCAATGGGTCTGCAACATGGACTTTGGTACAGTGAGCATATCTATAAATTTTTATTTTCTACCACATTACAATTTATTTTCTTACACCTTTATTTACCCTTTGAGTGCCAGAATGAGCCTACCCCTCCGGCACTCAAAGGGTTAAAAAGTATTTCATTTATTTTCTGTCACAGGAGACAGACTTGCAGTACCTGCCCCACTAGAAGTGAAGGGGTAGACACACTGAGTCCAATGCCTCGATTTTACATATTAAAAGAATTAGACACATGAAAAACTCTTCCGCGGCTTGTATCTTGACATTGGGATGGTGGGATTTTTTTTACTGTTAAAGGGATAGTAATGTTTCATAATAAAAGCACCTCTAATTAATTTTCATAGTATTTGGACTTTGGAGAGTGTTATTTCAATTCTGTCAGAGTTGTAGTTCAAGAGAAATTCAATGACAAAGTATCCCCCTCCTGCCCCTTTTACTGATGTAACACTGTTCAGGCAGATCAGAAGGGAGGTGCCCAGGTAGACTGTAGAGAGGGACAATCTTCAATTAAGATAAGGGAAAAACCTGAAAAACTTGTCAAGGGGGGCAGGGCTTTCATTGTTCTCATAAGAAGAAGATTGTCCCCTTCTGTTATCTGTCTGGTCTATGGACTGGATTTCACATCTGAGATGGCTTACACTAGGTAAAAGGGGTGGGAGGGAAAACTTTGCTTGTGAATATCTCTCAAACTATAAAGGTTTGAAAGATAAGACTTATATCGTTCTTCATGTTTTTTTAATGCCTACAAAATAAAATAAAGATAAAACGAAGCATTACTATCCCTTTAACTGGAGAGGCCAACTCCAGAGAACTCACCAAGAACTATACACAGAGTACATCAACGGAGACTATTACGGCCTCACCACCAAGTAAACATCAAGTAAGCGTACATAGGTGGGGGAATTAGAACTTACTCCTTTTATTTGGCAGGTTGTCTTATCACTATACTATTTTTGGAGGAGACTCTCTGGTGTAGCTGTCGGCCACGATTTGGTGAACGCCCCACTATTTTGTTCACTCTTCATCTCTTATAGCCCCGACAGCCAGCTTACCATCTGTATAGCCCTATGGCGCTCCGCAATATATATCCCACCGGTCTGGGGCATTGCTTTTATTTCTCCTCAAGTATTTGTGCTATTCCTTCTTGCATATTTTTAATATCTATATTTTATTAAAAATACCATTACACTTAGGTGCACTGCCTTTTCTGTTTTTTCATTCATAATCCCTGAGGATTCCGGGTATATAGACAGCAGTAGGGAGGTGGATAATGCACAGATGAAATGATATGTGAAATTAATTCATGAACATTATTTTGGAACACTGGACTCATTCTATTAATTTGATCATTTCATCCCATCCATTGTGTCATCTGGGGTATCAGGACTGAGAAGATTACATCGTGACTTTCATCCTTCATTCACTGACATTTCATTTCATCACATCCAGATAAGAATTTAATTTCATTCATCATTCTTATTTATATTAGTCATACATAAGCTCTTTTCCTTCACATCATCATTTGATTGTACGTTTTTATTTATTTATTTTCATTTACGTTTATCGCATTCCATTACTTTTACATTTATATCCCATTTAATTTATTATTCATTGGTCGTCTATACAATTATTAGTTTCACAAAAGTGCTTTGTTTATTTTCACAACAATAATGGACTGTATACATTTGCATTATTTTTTAATTTTTGCTTTAGTTATTTTTTACTGCAGCAATTCTCCCACCTTTTACAATGTATGTGTACAAATGTATGTGCTGTGTAAGCATGTGTGTATCTATGTATGTTTATGCATGTGTGTGTATCTATGTATGTTTATGCTTGTTTGTATCTATGTATGTTTATGCTTGTTTGTATCTATGTATGTTTATGCTTGTTTGTATGTATGAATGTGTGTGTGTATGTGTCTGAGAATGTATGCGTGTGTGTGTCTGTCTGTGAGACAGAGAGTGTGTGTGTGTCTGTCTGTGAGAGAGAGAGAGTGTGTGTGTGTGTGTGTGTGTGTGTGTCTGTCTGTCTGTGAGAGAGAGAGTGTGTGTGTGTCTGTGAGAGAGAGAGAGTGTGTGTGTGTTTGTCTGTGAGAGAGAGAGAGTGTGTGTGTCTGTGAGAGAGAGTGTGTGTGTGTGTGTGTGTGTGTCTGTGAGAGAGAGAGAGTGTGTGTGTGTGTGTGTGTGTCTGTGAGAGAGAGAGAGAGAGAGAGAGAGAGAGAGAGAGAGAGAGAGAGAGAGAGAGAGAGTGTGTGTGTGTGTGTGTGTGTGTGTGTGTGTGAGTCTGTGTGAGAGAGAGTGTGTGTGAATCTGTGAGAGAGAGTGTGTGTGTGAGTCTGTGAGAGAGAGAGTGTGTGTGAGTCTGTAAGAATGTATGAGTGTGTGTATGAGTGAGTGTGTGTGTGTGTGTGTGTGTGTGTGTGTGTGTGTGTGTGGGTGTGTGTGTGTACTCTGTAGTACAAGTAAAACACCTTTCACAACAACTAAAAAACACACAACACCGGGCATCACTCACTGCTAGTTTCAAATAATAAAAAAATTATGTTTACCTAAGGCTCTTTTAACCCCTTAATGACCAGCCGCACACTGAGCATTTTTTTTTTCTTTCTTACTAGAATCAGAGGTCCCAGAACCGAATACAGACGTGTGATGACCCCTGAATTCCAGGACGTACATGTACATCATGGGTCCTTTACGCAGGTTCTCCCCATGACGTACATGTATGTCCTTGGTCAATAAGGGGTTAAGAACAGTTGTAGATAAGTTTACAATTTTTTCACTGTCACGTTTGCAAAGTATCACTACTAGAACATTTTGTGGAAATATTTATGGCAACTAAGACTAGAAACATAAATTCCACGAAAACCGTTGATGTCTCACACAATTAATGGGAGGAATTCACTGCAAATGTTTAACTTTTACGCACTTTATATTTTTGTTAGGGAGTTCTTCCGTAGTACAAACTATATTTAGCAAAGTACAATGTTTATTTCAGGATACAGAAAGCACTGCCAACAATGAACCAAAATGTTCCTTGGTTAATAAGCCATTACAGACCTTGTTTAGAAGTGTCCACAGCATAAGTTAATGTAGGGTTTGTTTAACCCTTTGAGTGCCAGAGAGGTAGCTAGTGCATTGCAGCGCAATGCATTGGATGACTTTCAGGCACTCAAAGGGTTAATGAAGATTTTAAAGGCAAAGTAACACCTCTTAATTATCACCCCACTTGCCTTCACAAGGTTAGAAAATATTAATGGCTCCTCTGAGGTTTTTCCCTCCCTTTCTCCTTGATTCAAAGAAGAACATTTGACAATCAGTCCTGGATGTCATGTCCAGGACACAAACATGCCAGTTCTAGTTGGGCCGGGACATAAACTTTGCCCACTGTAAATGGTAATAGTAACCTATTAGGACAGTGGTTCTCAACCTGCGGGTCGGGACTCCTTAGGGGGTCGAATGACAATTTGCCAGGGGTCACCTAAAACCATTAGATATTTATATATCAATTCATAACAGTAGCAAAATTACAGCGATGAAGGAGCAACAAAAATAATTTTAATGTTAGTGGCCGCCACAACTTCGGATATTTTATCAAAGGGTCGCGGCACTAGAAACTGCTGTATTAGGACCAGAGGGGGTGTACAACACATTGCTTTGCAAAGAGTTGACACCCCTTTTGTACTTAATATGTATTCAGGGGTGTGGAAATTAAAAAACACTTGTCCAAGGGAGTCCAATCTACTTCACCTCAGGTCACTGAAGTGCTCCCGCCGGCCTCCCTCTCAGCGGCTGAGCCAAGAAGACCTTAATGATGTTGGTGCCAGAAAACTGCTGGAGAACTGGCTTGGCGCGCTCTGTTCAACTGCGCGCCAAGCATTTTTGTTGGTCCAACAGACTCAATGAAGGGAGCTGTAGGCACTGGAATTCAGAGCGGACTGCAGGGCATTTAGGGCAGCAGCACAGGGGGGCCCTGGTGACGCGATTTATTTAAAAAAAAATAAATTAAAAAAAAATGGGGAAAAAAACCCCCAAAGTTTACAGCTTCACCTTTGGCCCAGCTCTGCTTGCCCTTGCTCTGCTTGCTCCCAGAACTACATGTCCCTGGCACTGGGGGATATAAATTCCACAATCTTGTGAATTGTAGGCTCACACACACTTCATTGGAACGGTCTACAAAATGTGCTTGCAAACCAGGCCCACGTTGTAGACCTTTCTAATGAAGTAATTATTTTCCAGTAACTCGGTTTCTGCTCTGTTGCAGAGCTGCTGGCTGGTCCCAGGACCAGGATCTCCTGCTGTCAGCAGAGCGCCAACATCAGGGGAAGGGAAAGGGAGCGGTCAGTAGGAAACAGCAAACTTTAAATGCCCGTATCTCTTAAACCATAGTGGTTTGAGAGATAAATTTTTTGCATTTAGATCAGCTTTTTAAGCTCTTCTAAATGCAAAAAACTTTTTTTTTTTTTAGACATTACTAACACTTTAAGGACCGGTTTGATCCTTGCCGACGTGCCAGTACACGTGACCTTTTGCATGTACCGGCACGCTGAGCAGGGGTCTGAGAAAGGACGCTCCGGTCTTGGAGCGGTCAATTTCAGACTCCGTTTTAACTTACAGCTCTCCTGGAGAAACGCTGTAAATAAAACATATGTGACGTGCCAGGATATCACCAGTCCTTAAAGTGGATCTCTCACCACTTTAAGGTTATGTTTATTATGTAATAATAATTACATAACGTTACTATTTAAAAAAAAAAAAAAAAAAAAAAAAAAAAAAAAACACGTTATTTGAGAGAAAATTACAGTTTGAACTGTGCCCAGCAGCCTATTTCCAGGTAAGCTGCTCTTGCCGAAGTTTGCCGCTCTGCCTCTGCTCCCGTCACTCTAGCCAGCATCTTCCGATGACGGAGGCGTTCTGTTAGTAAGCTGGAACGATCTCATTGGGAGAGATCGAGCTTAGGCTGCTGGGCACAGTTCAAACTTTAATTTTCTCTCAAATAACATGTTTTTTTTTTTTTTTTTTTTTTTTTTTTTTTTTAATAGTAACGTTATGTAATTATTCACTAAGTATTCTACATAATAACCATAACTTGTAAAGTGGTGAGAGATCTACTTTAAAGTGGAACTACCACCTGAACACAACTTTAGCTTAAATAACGCCCTATCTGGCGACTAGCTGCCAGAATCATTACCTTGTAAAGGAGAAATAGCCATTCTTCCCCGGCTGACAGCATCACGGAATACGGACATCTTGCCATAATGACGTCCAACCCTGCGCTGTAAGTCCCTTTTGGAGCCGGACAGCTCCTAAAAACGCCTCTTAGACCCGGCTGGGACTGACAGCACAGGCGCACGGCCATCATTATGGCAAGATGTCTGCATTCCATGATGCGGTCAGCCCGGGATGAAAGGCTAAATCTGTTTGTCAAGGTAATAATTCTGGGGAGTTATTTAAGCTAAACTTGTGTTCAAGTGGTGGTTCCGCTTTAAGGGAAAAAACAGTGGCAGTCCTGGCATATCACACGGTCCTTAAGGGATTAAATACAATAAGAACCAAAATGTAATTTGCTGCTAACATATTACATTAGATCAGGCTTTAACCCATTCATGTTCGGAGTGGTGTACAACACATAACAACATGCATAATGACCCAAATATTTACTAAAAACAGGGTCACTGCATCGTAGATCTCTCTAGCTTCAAAAGGGTTTAATTTAAATTTAAATCAAAGAGGTTGTATTTGTCCTCCATGATGCAGTTGTTTGCCCCTGAATTGTTCCATGTTTCTTTGCACATAAAGCACAAACAGCAGACTCTGGCATTCACAGTGAAATGAAATATAGTAGTCTACAGTCTTGCTGCCATATTTTTCCCCCTTTCAACAAACAAAAAATCATTAACTATTTAATTGTATATTTTTTTTGAGTTGATATACAAAGAATGAACTTGATAATCAGTAAGAGTTTACAAACCATAAATGTTAGTGATGCAGTATAGTAAAGAATCACAAGACGGTACTCTTTGAACAAGTTACAAGAAGAAACATTTTAGAAAGGTTTCATTGTAGAGATTTTTTGTTCTCTCAGATGACATGTTGATTAAACAGCACATCTATCATTCCCTTTCCTTGGTGAAGTGTGTCTTACTCATTGGAACCACTTATTAGTCTTTCACAGTCAAATCAATTTCTTACAAGGAAATATATATTTAAAGCAGGGCTCAAAATTTCCACTCGCCACTAGCCAATGGCGAGTGAAAATTTAGCCCTGGCGAGTAGAAATTCAGCCCTGGTGGGTATACTATGGCTTGCAGTGACGAGTAACTTTTAGGTCTGGCTAGTAGCAAAGGACTTAAACTGTTAAGCCCTGTTTAAAGGGTTAGTAATGTTTCAGATCAAAGGAAGCTATGGTCCCTCCTTATACTGCGTACTAATGCTCTGTTACCTTCCTAATGCTGACATTGTAATATTTTCTTAGAAATTATATTATTAATTGTCCAACTCATGCTCCTTTTCATGTGGGCAAGCCACGTGCCCTCAGATCTGAAGTCTGTTTGTTTGACCGGACAGATCGAAGTGCAGGCCAATCTACCTTCATCCAGTGTAAGGAAAATCCTGCCTTCCTATATGTGCTAGGGCTTTTGTGGGGGTTCTCATTGGTGTATAGTAGACAGAAGTAGAATCATTCTGATTCAAATCAACAAGATATTTATTAACTTCTTGGATGCTAGAACTTTATAATGCATTGAAGACCAGACTAGCACCCACAGAGGTTAAACATGCCATCTAAATATCAATGGACATCTGATTAGTTACAAAACAGTGCCGAAATCTAGCCCAGAACTAATCCACATTTGGCATTAAACATCTATCCCAATGTGGAGAGAAAACCAGCGTATTATAATTGTTTAACTTTACAAAAAGACTGATACTAAGGCTCCTATGGTTAAAGAAAAATGGAGTTATTCTGGGGCAAGCCAACTGCACCATGTCTGGAGGGAAAATAAAAATAAAAAAAAAAAAGTTGTGTTTGTTAACCCCTTAATGACCTGGGAATCCGGACGCGGACGCGACTTAACGACCACGGAGCAATTTTTTTTTATTGCTCCGTTGCGTTCCGGACTCCCCAAACGGCGCGCAGCCGCGGGGGGTGCCCGGAACTCGATGACTGTCATAGTACGTCATCGGTCGTTAAGTCAAATAGACCCTTGACGTACTATGACCGTCAAGGGTCGTTAAGGGCAGAGCCTTAATGCAAAACCCATAAACATTTGGGCCTGACTGTTTAAATTAAAAGGGAGATTGGGTCAATAATGACAGTGCTCTCTATCAGCCATCAGGAAAGTTAAAGGGATAGTAATGTTTCATAATAAAAGCAGCTCTAATTAATCATCATAGTATTTGGACTTTGGAGAGTGTTATTTCAATTCTGTCAGAGTTGTAGTTCTAGAGTAATTCAATGATAAAGTATCCCCCTCCCGCCCCTTTTACTGATGTAACACTGCTCAGCCACAGCAGAAGGGAGGTGCCCAGATAGACTGCAGAGAGGGACAATCTTCAATTAAGATAAGGGAAAACCCTGAAAAACTTGTCAAGAGGGGCAGGGATTTCATTGTTCTGACTATAAGAATATTGTCCCCTTCTGTAATCTGTCTGGTCTATGGACTGCATTCAACATCTGAGAAGAGATGGCTTACACTAGGTAAAAGGGGCGGGAGGGGGAAAATTTGCTTGTGAATATCTCTTAAATCATAAAGGTTTCAGAAATAAGATAAAGAAAGATAAGAAATAATATCGTTCTTCATGTTTTTTTTTAATGCCTACAAAATAAGACAAAGATAAAACGAAGTATTACTATCCCTTTAATGAAGCTATTAGTAAAAGCCCGGGTTCTCTTAACTTTGCACACTGTAAAGTAAATCCACTGGCATCTGCAAAATGCTCCAGTATAGACAATTCTTTACCGTACATGCTCACTCCTCCAGGAAAGCCTCTTCTTACAGCTGTATGTGACCTTAGGTGAACCCAGTGAACCTATCACTGGGTTTACCAATTAGAAGGGAGAGAGGCATGTCCCACATTGAGGAGACAGGCAGTACCTGACAACTTCTAACACTCAGAAAAACCAGAATAAAATAAAACCAGTTATTTTTATATTTTTAAAATATAATGTGCACTTTACAATTTAACCCCTTAATTCCCAACCTACACGCAGATCCACTGACATTTATTTGTGCATATTTACAACAATGTTCCTAACAGGGTGCCAATATCTGACTGTGCATTTATTATCTACAAAAAGTATCAACTAAAAGATCATTCTATGGGGACATGGGTGCACTATAACAGTGATTGTTACACCTGTACTCAGGGAGCATTAACCCTTTGAGTGCCGGAGTGGTACGCAACACACCGAGTTGCTTACCCCTCTGGCACTCAAAAGGTTAACAAGCCATTACCTTTAGGATATCCCTGCTTAAGCACAGGTGAGTTAATAAGAGGCTCGGTCAACTTACCTGTATTTAAAGGGATAGTAATGTTTCATAATAAAAGCAGCTCTAATTAATCATCATAGTATTTGGACTTTGGAGAGTGTTATTTCAATTCTATCAGAGTTGTAGTTCCAGAGTAATTCAAGGACAAAGTTTCCCCCTCCCACCCCTTTTACTGATGTCACACTGTTCAGCTAGATCAGAAGGGAGGTGCCCAGGTAGACTGCAGAGAGGGACAATCTTCAATTAAGATAAGGGAAAAATCCTGAAAAGCTTGTCAAGGGGGGCAGGGCTTTCATTGTTCTGATAGAAAGAAGATTGTCTCCTTCTGTTATCTGTCTGGTCTATGGACTGCATTCCACATCTGAGAAGAGATTGCTTACACTAGGTAAAAGGGGAAGGAGGGGAAACTTTGCTTGTGAATATCTAATAGACCATAAAGGTTTGAGAGATAAGACTTATATCATTCATCATGTTTTTTTTAATGCGTACAAAATAAAATAAAGTTAAAACGAAGTATTACTGTCCCTTTAAAGCAGAATTACCACCTGAAATACACTTTAGTTTAAATAACTCCTCATCTGGCGATTAGTAGCGCTAGTCTCCAGAAATATTACATTATTAAATAGTTTTCTCCTTTCTTCCCTGGCTGCAGGCAGGACGGATAACATATCTTACCATAGTGACGTCCGCGAGCCTGCACTGTTGGTCCCTTCCGGCTGGGACTGACAGCGCAGGCGTGCAGACGTCACTATGGAAAGATGTCTGCTCTCTGTCCTGCCTGTCAGCCGGGGAAGAAAGGGTAAATGTATTTAACAATGTAATAATTTTGATGAGGAGTTATTTAAGCTAAAGTGTATGTCAGGTGGTAGTTCCACTCTAAATGCCAAAATCTAATAGCCACCAACCTCTTACCTTACTACTGACAGAAAACCCCAATGTTTCCACTGTGCCTTTGTTCAAGAGATAAGATCTTCAATCAGTCCTGGATGTCATGCCCACAGAAGAAGACATGACAGTTGCTGGCACCTTATTTTTAAAAGTGAAGCATGTCCACCATCATGGACGTGACATCCAAAACGGACTGAAAAGGTTACAGGTACTTCTTGAAACAAGAAACGAGGGGGGGAGGGATCATAGGGGCCATTAGGATTTTTTAGCCATATTGAGGTAAAGTAGGGGGTTATTATGAGGAATTACTTCCATATTAAGAAGGGAAATAAAGTCCAGGCATGTTAACCCTTTCAATGCCAGAGAGGTACGCAGAGCATTGCAAAGCATAACCATCTGGCACTGAACGGGTTAATGGTCCCTGAAGACAAGTTTGAAAGCCACTGCACTAAACAAACCTAACTGAAACCTTATTTAACCCTTTGAGTGCCAGAGAGGTAACACACACACACACACACACACAGACAGACAAAAGGGAAATTTGATTGC
The DNA here is from genome assembly GCA_037306005.1 of Rhinophrynus dorsalis. Lineage (NCBI taxonomy): Eukaryota > Metazoa > Chordata > Amphibia > Anura > Rhinophrynidae > Rhinophrynus > Rhinophrynus dorsalis. Next base: position 347,661,420 of record CM074724.1, on the reverse strand, counting down.
GTCAATAAGAAGTAAAATCGTCTTAACCCTTAAGGATCCACAACATACCAGGACCTTCATGGAATTTAGGGCTTCCTGTGTGGCTGCACACCATTCGGGGAGCCCTGAATCGGATCAAAAAAAAAAAAAAAAAAAAAAATGCTCTGTGGTCCTTAAGGGGTTAAAGAGTAAAATGTACACTTTTTACAAACCGTTTTCAAAATACACACATAACAAATATCATAGTTATCTAAAGTGTGCATTCTAATTTACGTTTATTTCCACAATAGATCATTTTCAGAGAAATAATTACAAAATTTCCACCCAAGTAAAGTTTGATGGTAAGGCTCCAAATATGTTACTGAACAGCAGCCTGTGGCCCTGAAATAAACCTGACAGAAACAAATTTGAGCACAGTAATAATAACTCACACAAACATGCTATATATGGAAGTCCTGCTCTTCTCACTATTTCGGAGTTCTAAATGGGAATCTTGACTATCTTCTAAATAAGAAGATCTAAATGTAACTGAAAACTGATACCGCACTTGCTCCATACCAACATCTCCATATACTTATAGCAGTGAGGCATTATATTATATATATATATATATATACACATACATACACACATATATATATATATATATATATATTCCTCAAAGTGTTGTTGGGGACTTCAAATGGACATTAGATAGCACTGCTGACAACATCTAGAGAATCAGTAGTTTATTTATTTAAAAACACGTTGCAATTCCTTTTCCTCCCAAGTAAAATAAGAGTTCTCCTATGGGTGGTACATTTTTTATTCAAAAGCTTATTACAGCTTAAACTGTATTTTGTGTAGTTAAAAGAATAGTTATGTTTCACATAAACAGCAGTTCCAATCAAAGTTCATAGTATTTCGGCCATGGAGAGTGTTATTTCAATACTGTGAGAGTTATAGTACAAGAGTAATTGAATGATAAAGTTTCCCCCTACCACCCCTTTTACCTAGTGTAAGCCACCTCCCCTCAGATGTGGAATCTGGCCCCAGGACCAGACACACAACAGCAAGGGACAATCTTCTTACTGTGAACATAAGGAAAGCCCTGCCCCTCTTGACAGGTTTTTCCTTATGCTCACTGCAGATTGTCCCTCTCTGTGATCCATCCAGACAGTCTTGCTGCTCTGAGGTGAGCAGTGTTACATCAGTAAAAGGGGCAGGAGGGCAATACTTTTTCATTCAGTTACTCTTGAACTACAACTCTGACAGTATTGAAATAACATTTCCCATGGCCCAAATACTAAGATGATTAATTGGAGCTTCTTTTATTGTAAAACATTACTATCCCTTTAAACTGCAATTTTCTGTTGTGGACACCAGGTAATGCTGTTCCTATCTATTCCTGTGGAGATCAGTAGTCATGCGCTGCCTTTGAGTGCCAGAGGGTTACCAAATGCTGTGTTTGATACCTTTCTGGCACTCAAAGGGTTAAAGAATGCTTTTAGACACCAATAATGAGTACCACTCCTTTAAGTAATAAAAATATTTAAAAAATGACAATGGTTCTTGAATATGATTTCTATATTTCAAGAACCAGGGAGAACAAACTGTTGTAATTACCACAAGTTAAATAAAAGGAACATTTTATAAACCGAGGGAAAGGACGATTTAGGAAGGAATGGTCATATTCAGGAATCTAAAGAGAAACAACTCTACAGCAAACCAGCTGCGTTATGGGGAACAAATTAAAATTCTCCCAAAATGTCCATTGATTTTAAAGGAACTTTTAACCACCTCAGTGCTAGAGTGTCTCCAATGCATTGCAAAGAAACATTTTTGAGAGTTCCCTAGCATTCAAGGTGTTATGAGGCCCATTAATATCAACGGGAATTTTGGAGGAACTTTCATTTGTCCCCTACTACGCAGTTGGTTTCCTCCAGAATTGCACATCTTTCCTGAATTTCCTGAATATGATCCCTGGTTGCCAGAACAAGTTGTAAATCAGTGGTTCTCAATCCATGCCATCACAGCTCAATAACAGGCAAGGATTTGAAAATGTCCTTGTTATAGAGCAGGTAAGTTAATTCAATTGACTGAACATCTGATCAACACGTGATGTAGCAGGGAAATTCACAGGTCCTAGCCTGTTAGAAAGCCCTGAGGGCAAGAAATGAAAACAGGGGTTTTAGATAATCTAACACATACCTGAATGGATAAACATATGTTTGGTGTAGTTCTTCCGGGAGCTGAATGTTTTCTGACAATGGCTGCACACGTAGGAGGGCTCTGGATTACGTGAAGGCCCAGGGCGCTGGGATGGGTCATTTTGTAAGGATCCAGGAACCATATTAGAGTTCATTTGTAAGACATTGGCAGAACCTTCTTGTTGGACACTGAAAAAACCCTGTGTGACACTAGACTGGGCCTGATTAGGATGTGTCAGGTGAAACTGGAAGATGCTTGAAGTACTTGTAGCAACAGCGGCCGATACGGAATTCTTAATGTCTCTAGGAATTACTGACCCCACAAAAGGAAGTACTCTGGATTCAGCAACTCGAGCATTAAAAGGAGGGCTTGATTTGAAGTCACTGCTAGCGACTACTGCCAGATTTCTCAGACTTGAACCATCTAAACTACAGTCTGAGCGAAACTTCTCAGAATTGTCCATTGAAGTCTCCCTAGTTCCCTCAGACAGATTTTCTTCATTCTGCCAAGGAGGTATAAATGTTTCAGAGAACACATCCTGATTGGTAAAGAAATCTTGCCCTTCTGATGAGAATTCTAACTGTCCAGAAGAGTCTTTTCTGACATTTCCTGCATTACGAACCTTGTCTTCTGGGCTTCTGACTTTTTCATTTTCACTGCAACTTGGAAAACCTCCAGTGCACTCACTGAATACAACTTTCTCATCTTCATCATCTCCTCCTTCTCTCCCATTGCCCTCTTCATCATCATCTTCTTCGTCTTCATCTTTGATTATCACAGGTACAGAGTCAGAAAGCTGGAGGCGAACTGGCTGACGCTGTTTACGGCTATGGCAGCTTTGTGGAGCCTCTGTCTGTGCCATGTAAGCAGTTGTTAGTCCTTCACCTTCTGATGCCTGCTCCCCCTCTGACACAGTTATCTCCCGCACCTCAGATAGCTGTCTCTGTTGTGCTGAAAGCATATCTCTTAATTTGTACCGCACTTCTGAAGCGCATAATATCTTAGGCGGTTCATTCACTGTTGCCATCTGAGAGATTATCTCAATTTCATTGTTTCTCAAAGCAGAAGAAATAGAACAACCAGAGTCTCTAAGACCTATTGACGATGGACCTTCTGTATCCTTAGAAGACTGTTCTTGTATTTTATTAATAGACGATCTCCCTTGTGGTCCACATGATGACATAGCACTGGCAATAGACACTGGCTTGTTGGACCTGCTCTGAGATATGATTTGTGTGCACTCATCAATGACTGTTTTAATTTGCAGAATACTTGCCGCTGTCAAAATCTGAAGGGCTTCAGACTGGGCAACAACTAATGAACCACTGTACATAAACTCCACCAGCTGCTGTACAACCTGTGTGGGTACCACTGGTGGAACCTCAATCTCAGAGTAGCCCAGGAGCAGCTTGTCGTGGAAGAAGGGACTTCCAGCTGCCAGCACACAGCGGTGAGCTCGGAGAGTTGCATCATGGATGTGCACAGTAACATCACAGAAATGTCCACCTAATCGTTGAGCATTGAGAGTCTCTAGCAGGGACTTGCTGAAGTTCTGCAAGTGAATGTAATGCACTGCGTCAACCATTGTCCCAGGTCTGTAGTTTCCTATAAAGAAAACAAAATGTGACTTACTTCGATAATCAGGGGCGATTCAAATAAAATGCATAAACACACACAAATAATATAATATATATCGCAGAAGATCCATTTTCTTTATAATAGCATTACTGCTAGGGGTCTAGCCAAACGTTTTCGGTCCGATAGGAGACCTTCATCAGGACGCACCAATGAAGGTCTGCTATCGGACAGAAAACCTTTGGCTAGACCACTAGCAGTGGTGCTGTAATAAAGAAATTGGATCTTCTGCGATGTGTGCCGGCAGGGAAACTGCAGGCCGAATTTTATGTTTAGTATTAATATCTGACAAAAGATTTTTGTAGTGTGCTCCAATATCATATGAATGAATATTAAGTATTTTAGAATAATAGAGGTTTTTTTTATGGTTTTCCTTTATATTTATTAATTAATAAGAGGGCTGACAGCTGATACTGTCAGAAGCAGAAAAGTGAGTTACAACATTATAGCAACAGTGGTTTCTGCCATGTCATTTGATTTTACCAGTAAACTGCGTCAGGGGTGGGCAATCAGCAACCTCCTATCTGCTTTTGAACTAGAGGCTAAAGGGCCAAATCTTGTCCACCCATGGATTATATTAAGAACAGAAATTATGTTTTCAAGGTTTTTTTTTTTTTACATAAGGGGGAATTATACATATCAGAGTGTCTCAATTTGTTTAACAGAAGGACATAACTAAGGTAAGCTCTAAACAAACAAAAAAAAAAAAAAACTCTTAAGTTATATGTTATCATAGGATGGGCTTTCTTTCTATGGTTGATCTAATTCATAATTATTTATTGTAAGAAGGTGAGAACTAATACAGAATAGAAATAGTGATCAATACAGATACTATACAAAAATGTTCACACAGATCTGTCCTCTATATAATGGAGTCCTAATTAAGTTACTCTGTTAAACACATTATGAGGAATATATAGAGGTACAGTTTCCCTTACATACAATAAAGAAGTGTTAAACGAAGCCTAGGCAAAAAGGGGCAAATAGACAATAAAAAGGGCACAATGTAGAGTTCATACAGAGTTTAACCCTTTGAGTCCCAGAGGGATATCCACTCATTGCTTTGCAATACATTGGATACTCCTCTGGCACTCAAAGGGTTAAAGGTTTTCTGCACTTCCTCTTTGCTGTCCAAGGGATCTACAAATACATCATACTGTTAAAAGAACATATAACATAATATGCAATGCAAAGATTGTAAAGAGTATCATGCTGAAAATGTGATGCACTATTACTTATCACATAACCTTATAAACAGACAAGAGCTTAAAGAGGCTGTAAACTTCTCTGCAACTTAACTCCTGGGGGGGATGCTCTTCGGTGAGAGAAATCACTCCATCCACAGAGACCTATACTTTACAAGTTGAAGACATTATAGTGCAGAGGTTCCAAAAAACAACACAGGCACTGAGGAAATTTCTCTCACTTCATTGACTCCTCTAATGTCTCAACTTCATGCATATACCCATTGGTAAAACATGGCTTATGGGGATATATTGATAAGCTATAAAAGGTAAGACTCAGGCGCAAACCAACTTCACTGCGATTTCAAAGGTCTTTTATCCAGTTGCTTCACAGAGCAGTCACAGGTTAAAAGTGCCATTTAGATTTGCTATGGTGTAGTTGGTTTGTTACATAATTTTACCTCTTTAGGCCTAATTGTCAAACAGTGGACAATGTAAAAAAAAACATCCAGATGTTAGAAGAAACCCTGTTCATATAAATGATAAATATCATGATATAAAGTTAGTATGTATCTACTGCAAAACATCAAAAGATTCAAACTCTTCCAACAACCATAATGCATAGTAAAACCACTCTCTCAACACCATACCAGTGCAGGTGTTTGTATGAACTCTGTGGGTGCTATCCGAGAAGGCAACCCTTTGGCTAGCAGTTGGCGGAAGGAGGGGGGTTAACCTCTGCGTGCTGGGGGTTAACCCTTTGGCTATCAGTGGTGATGGTGGCAGGGCATTCAACCCTGCGGGTTCCAGCTCTGGCAGGGCATTCAACCCTGCGGGTTCCAGCTCTGGTGGGGACGGTTAACCCTGCGGGTTCCAGCTCTGGTGGGGACGGTTAACCCTGCGGGTTCCAGCTGTGGTGGGGACGGTTAACCCTGCGGGTACCAGGAGAAATAACCATTTAGGTGGCATTGTGGTGGTAAACGCTGAATACAAATGATGGGAAACAAACTGCCTGTCTTCAGCACCTTCGCCGATCCAAAGGTTACAGTAGACTTGATCTTATCACTAATTTGTACACGCTACACAAGCATTGCTATAACCTACCACATAACATTGATATACACACCTGGCGATTGCATACTCTGTTTCCTCATCTCTCACAACTCAACTTCACACTCACCGACTTCGCGGGAGCGCGCGGAGGCGCGTTCTCAAACCGCGCTCCCTCCCGTACGGCACGCGTCTCCGCAGCCTGATACCACCTACACAGTGGGCAGAGATGTCCGATCCCACAGTCTCCAGACAGGTTCGGAGCTGCTCTGTCTCCGATGCTTCACTTCCGGTCGATTAGTCTGGCTAGTGTAGACAGTCTCCGGAAAGGAAAGACAGCAGCCCTGAAAGTGCATCTGCGCATGCGTGTCTAGTTCTTTTGTTGCTTTTTTTCTTCTTCAAAAGATACAACTTTATTGTTATTTTGACATATCACATACCACCCAATATTTCAAATAACCAAAGAGGGACAGCTTTCGTGGTGTTGCTGGGTTCATAAGTCAAGGACAATGCGTGGCTTATAATTTTTGGTTCATTGCATGACCTACCCACACCTCTTTGTGCAACTGAATAAATGATTTAAAACAAAACCAATGCATTTTATTTATACAGACTAATTTATAAACGCATATACTGAAGTTTATATAAATAATGTGAGTTGTATTGCTGTGGAGCACAGTGTGATCTCTAAAAAGAGGGACACCAGGGTGGGAAGGAGGGACAGAGGGATTTGGGTCTCAAAGAAGGCCACTTGCGAGGTATGATATCCGTTCTGAGGGTGGAAATCTGTAACTCATCAGCATACCCGGGAACTTTTCATGCAGGGCTACCCGGAGGGTAACCCTGCCAGTGCCGAAAATGACTTGATTCACGTCATAAAAGGGGCGGGGCTTAGTCACGGGGGGGGGGCGACAAAACTCCCCCCTGCAAAATGAAGGTAAGAGGGCGGGGAGTGGGAGGAACCGGGCAGGATGGAGCACAAGTGGGTAGAGTTTAAGTAGAAACAAGCCTTTAGCTCACTAGGGCCTGGATTCAAATGTAGGAGATAAATATGAATGTGAGTTTTATTGCTGTGAAGCAGCGTGATACACTTATATACACACACCACACTTTCTGATCTCCTAAAAAGAGGGACAGCAAAGTGGGAAAGCGGGACAGAGGGATTTAGGTCTCAAATGGGGACATTTGGGAGGTATGCAATTAGTTTATTTACATGGCATGGTATTTTTTTGTCCTATAAATTAATTTCTTACGCTGTACATCTGTGATCACTCCTGTACCGCAGTATCTGTCTGATACTTACAGAATTAACACACTAGTGCCTACTTTTCCTTCTGTCAATAAAAAGGTATACAACTGTTTTATAACATGCAAGAGTACAAAAGTGTTCCTTGAGAGCTAAGACAGTAGAGTTGAAATGTACGCACAGTAAACAAAAAAGAAAACAGACAACCACCTTATCGGCACTCAAAATAACCCCATATAAATTTTAGTTCGACCTTCGTTGAGGGTAACTAACATGAACTTATAAAATCAAATTTATAGTATTAGTGACATTTGTTTAAAAACAGTAAAGAAAAGAAGAGAGGAAAATTAAAAACAGATCAATAGGTATTTTGATGTTTCTTTTGATACTATTACTGTTATGCAGTAAGTAATTGCTGTGGAGATATTTCATGCTGTATGGATGCGTAAGATTAACTCAGTGAGATTCCTCACAATTGGAATTGCAAAAAAAGAAAAGAAACGAAAAGATGATGAATAACACATTTCGTCTAATACTAGTATATCCCCATACAGCTTCATTTATGCTTCTCTTTTCCGCCTAGAAAACGAAATGTGGATTCTATTAACAGATAACCTTTCCTCCAATTTACATCCAAAGCTCAAAGTAGCCTAAGCTAATAATAAGAGAGTACTACAGTAGGATAAAGTCTATAAGACTGGAAAAATAAACCCACATTTAATTTTAAGAATAAAGAAGTGAGTAAAATAGCGAAAAAGGCATTCTATAATACCATTATTGTTAAATTCACCTTTCTATTTACACGGGCCACAGTGCCACCGCTGCAGTCATGCGCAGTAGACCAGTGTCCTCTCTGCGGACCTTCCTGGGACTGCTTAGTCCCAGGAAGGTGCGTAGAGAGGACTCCAGTCTAAATTCAGAGTCCTATCAGCCGCGGAGCGGGCAGTCTCTACTGTGCATGTCTGTAGCGCCTGCAGCCGTCTCTACTGCGCATGACGGCTTCTGACAAACATCCTTAGCAAATTATATAGGGTACCACACTATACTTCCCATGTACAAGTGAAAATTTTGCAATCGCTATAATAATATTTAATAAAAATCATGATCTAAAACACATTTTTTAATGCTCTCAAAATAATTTAGTTATGGATCAAGAGATTATTTGTATAGACTCATAAAACAAGAAAACTATATAATCACTCGTTATGTATTTACCATATATTAAATTTTAAAGATAGTCAAACAGTTGATCTTGGTATGATCTCACATAACTTAAATAATACCTTAGATCAGATTAGGAAAAGAAAAAGACACACACCAGATCAACGCAGATCTCAGTAAAGAAATATCCCATAATTTTGAGATTCATTGTGTATTTAAAGGGACAGTAATGTCCCAGGAAAAAAATCTTTATAGTTTTGTAGTGCTTAAAAAAGTAAACTATATGCAACAAATCCTATCTCTCAAACATCTATGGTTTAAGAGATATTCGGCACTAACGTTCCCCCCTCTCTCCCCTTCCTCTGACGTCAACACTCTGCTGACTGCAGGGGAATCCTGTCAAGGAGCAACTAGCAGCTCTGCATCAGAACTGAAATTGCGTTATTGGAAAATAATTACTTAATTGGAAAGGTATGCAAAGTGTGCTTGCTTTGCAAGCACACTTTGTACACCATTCCAATGAAGTAATTTGTTTTAAATAACACAATTTCGGCTCTGCTGAAGAGACTCCTCGTATCGGCCCACACGGCTCTCCTGCTGTCAGCTTTACAGCTGACATCAAAAGAAGGGGAAGGAGGGGGGAACTTTGAATGTATCTCTCAAACCATAGCGGTTTGAGAGATAGGATTTGTTGCATATAGTTTCATTTTTTAAGCACTACAAAACTATAAAGATTTTTTCTGGGACATTACTGTCCCTTTAAATTAAAGATCCCTTGGCACGCTCTACATAGTGGTTGGACACCAACTGCCATAATCTTCATACAGCCATTACTGCAGATGATGGACATTGTAGTGCAACATCTGATGAGTTATGGATTTCCACCCACAGAACGGATATCATCAGGGCTGGTGCAAGGATTTTTGCCACCCTAGGCAAAATCTAATTTTGCCGCCCCATGGCTCCACCCCTTGTGCCCTACCCATTTATGCCCCGCCTCTGTATGTGTTTAAGTGTCAGTGTGTTCCCTATATGTGTCAGTTTGTATGTGTGTTCTCTATATGTGTATGTGTTCCCTGTATGGATATAAGTGTGTCAGTGTGTGTTCCCTATATGTATATAAGTGTGTCAGTGTGCGTGAGTCTCTGTAAGGATATCAGTGTGTAAGTATGTGTGTGTGCTTCTCTATATGTGTATCAGTGTGACAGAGTGTATGTTCTCTATATGTGACTCTAGTCTCCCCCCCTTTGACTCTCTCCTCCTCTTGACCCTCCTTTGACTCTCTCTCTCCATCTGACTCTTGATCCCCCTCTTGACTGCTGATCCCCCCTTTGACTCTCTCTCTCCCCATCTGACTCTTGCTCCCCCTTTTGACTGTTGATCCCCCCTTTGACTCTCTCCCTGTCTGACTCTTGATCCCCCTCTTGACTGCTGATCCCCCTTTGACTCTCTCTCTCCCCGTCTGACTGTTTATCCCCTCTTGACCCCTGTTCCACTTACTCTTTCCGGTGCATGTCTCTCTCTCTCTCCCCCAGTGAGTATGTTACAGTGCTCTCCCTTGGCTATTTTTTTAACCTTTTCAGTGCCATAGGGGTGTACAACCCATTGAAAAGCTATCATACCTCATAAGTGTCCTTCTTTGAGACCCAAATCTCTCTGTCCCTACTTCCTACCCTGGTGTTCCTCTTTGTAAGAGATCAGACTGTGTAGCGTGCATATAAGTGTATCACATTACTCCACAGCCGCACAACTCACATTGTTTGTATAAACTTCAGTATATGAGTTTATAAATTAGTCTGTATAAGTAAATACATTTGTCTTATTCTAAATCATTTATTCAGTTACACAAGGAGGTGTCAGTAGAGCATGCAATAACCTAAAAATGATCAGTAACGCGTTGCCCATGAGTTACCCACCCAGCAACACCACCAAAACAGTCCCTCTTTTGCTATTTGAAATATTGGGTGGTATGTGATCTGTGGAAATAACAATAAAGTTCTATCTTTTGAAGAAGAAAAAAACAACAAAAGAACCAGACACGCATGCGTAGATGCACATTCTGAGCTGTCCTCTTTCCTTTCCGGAGACTGTCTGCACTAGCCAGACTAATCGACCGGAAGTGAAGTATCGGAGACATAGCGGCTCTAAACTAGTCTGGAGACTGTGGGATCGGACACCTCTGTCTGTGTAGGTGGCATCAGGCTGCGGAGACACGTGCCATACGGGAGGGAGCGCGGTCTGAGAACGCTTCTTCGCGCGCTCCCGCGAAGTCGGTGAGTGTGAAGTTGAGTTGTGAGAGATGAGGAAACAGTGTGCAGTTGTCAGGTGTGTATATCAATGTAATGTAGGTTATAGCAATGCTTGTGTAGCGTGTACAAATTAGTGACAAGATAAAGTCTGCTGTAGGTTTTGGATTGGTGAGGGTGTTGACAACAGGCAGTTTGTTTCCCATCATTTGTATTCAGCTTTTACCACCCCAGTGCCACCTAAAGAGTTCGCCTCCCCACAACTGATACCCGCAGGGTAAACCTGCCACACCACCCCTGACACCCAAAGCGTTAACTTTCCCCACCACAGCTGGAACCCCCAGGGTTAACTTTCCCCACCACAGCTGGAACCCCCAGGGTTAACCTTCCCACCACAGCTGGAACCCCCAGGGTTAACCTTCCCCATCACAGCTGGAACCCCCAGGGTTAACCTTCCCCATCACAGCTGGAACCCCCAAGGTTAACCTTCCCCACCACAGCTGCAACCCGAAGGGTTGAATACACTGCCATCATCACCAATGGCAGCGAGAGGGTTAACATCCATCATCCAGAGGTTGACCTCTCTCTCCCAATCGCTAGCTCTCGGATGGCACTCAAGGAATTGAAACAAACACCTGCACTGGTAAAGTGCTGAGAGAGTGGTTTTACTATGTATTATTGTTGTTGGAAGGGTTTGAATACTTTTCTGTTTTGCAGTAGATGCATACTAACTTTATACCATGAGATGTATATGAACAGGGTTTCTTATAACTTCTGGATATTTTACATTGTCCACTGCATGTCAAATATGGCTAAAGATGTACAATTCTGTAACAAACCATCTGCACTTTTAAATGACACTTTTAACATGTGACTTCTCTGTGAATCAACTGGATGAAGGTCCTTTGAAATCACAGTGAAGTTGGTTTGCACTAGAGTCGAACCTTTTATAGCTTATCAATATATCCCCCATAAGCCATGTTTTACCAGTGGGGATGTGCATGAAGTTGAGGCAATAGAGGAGTCAGTGAAGTGAGAAAAAATTCTTCAATTAATGTGTTGTTTTTTGGAACCTCGGCACTATAATCTCTTCAACTTGTAAAGTATAGGTCTCTGTGGATGGAGTGACTTCTCTCATCAAAAAGCATCTCCCCCAGGAGTTAAGTTGCAAAGAAGTTTACAACCTCTTTAAGCTCTTGTCTGTTTACAAGATTGTGTGTTACATAATTGCGCATCACATGTTAGCATTATATCTCTTCGCAGTCTTTGCATTGCATATTATAACATAGAGGCCAAAAAATATTTTAACCGCTTGAGAGCTCAAAGCTCTAGCAATCTCTCAAGCATTTAAGGGATTAAAAGTTATGTTTAAGATCATGGAAATTTTTATCTGTCGTAGCATCCGCAACTTGTTCAGTGGCTCCAAATCGGCATGAAAAAGGAGTTATAGGAAAAATGGTCCCAATAGCATGTGTGGTACAAGGTAGCTAAAACTCCCAAATGATCTGTGATCAAACTCGGGTGCTGTGTGAGAGATTCGGAGCCTCCCTATTCATTCTGCAATTCATGAAGATAGTACCCCAAAGCTCATATCCTCAGTAAACACCAGACAAGATCCAGACTTCAGTAAAAACATTTTTTATTATAATGCAAATATAAAAGATGACCTTGACATTTACATATACTGAAACTCATGTAGGACCAAAAGAGAGACTTAGCAAGTGGGTACAACCTGGTAGGAGTTGCTAATTGCCATCAGCCAAGCTCAGTGTGGAATACTTACTGGTGACCAAAGGAAATTGTCCTTGGTAACAGCTGTACTTTTTAAAACATTTTCAAAAAAAATTTCTGCCTTATAGTGATGTTAAAATGAAGATTGCCATGCCTCTGAAATCAAAATCAGCCTCTCAGTGAATACTTAACCTCTCCGGTATTGGAGGAGAAACACAACTCAGAAAACTCAGAGTACAGGAATTCCCTTCAGCAACCAGACAGTCATGAAAGAAGCCAATAACAAAGCATTTGATCCATGCAAATAATATCAATAAGTACATGATTAAATAAACCATGCCTAAATAGGAAACCGTAAAAGACCCCAACAAGGAACCCAATACGGAAACATACTAGCACCAATCCATACATAATTAAATGAGAAAATAAATCTGACTGAATAGGGAACCATAAAAGACCCTAATTGGGAGCTCAGTGCCGTAACATACTGGCATCAAACCATATAATGGATTGATACGAGGTGTGTGCAATCTCCATACATAAAATCACTGTCAGAATGGAGATATTTATAAAGAAAGAAGCTGTATGACCCAATTTGTTAAAAAAAAAATATATATATATAATATATATATATTTACATGTGGGAATCTATATATCTCGGTCAAAAGTTATCAAATTAGAAGAAATTGGAACAATCAAAAAGATTAGATCAGACAAAGGTTGTAACATTATAATCCTTGTTTAAACCCATAGGGTTTCTAGTTTTCAACATAAAAATCTAGAAAATTTCTTGTGTAGACTATTTTCTATCAAGGTTGCCTCCTCTCACTCCAAGTGTTGCACTTTCTAAGCCTTGCAGTCTTAGAAAGTGAACATTATAATGATTTGCCTTGAAGTGAGAAGCTACATCAGATCTCACTTCAAGACTGTATTATCACAAAGTTCATTGAACCGCACTCTTACATTTCTTACAGTTTTACCAACGTATTGTATATTACATGTAGTACAGGTAAATGACACCTCTAGTTGTACAGTTAACATACATGTTTAATCCTGTAATGTTCAGCTGTCACACTGGAGTTATTCAAAACCTTGATCAATCTGCAGCATCCACAATGTGTACTTCTACACTTAAAAGTTTCAACAGTAGACAACAAAGTGTTAGATTGTTTATTTCTTTTGTGTACTTCACGTCACCTTCAAAGTATGGGATTTATCTCCTTCCTCCAGGTGGTAGGACCGCTCAGTTTAAGTTAAATAGTGAACACCCCCAACCTTCCTCAGTTATTTTTGTTTCTAGCCAGCTGGAGGACAGGAGGCAGGAGCCTCTGTCTTGCTTTATATTCAAGAAAAGCACAGCGCACCAAAATTACTTTGCTATCCAGGAATCCAGCTGTATTAGGCAGCGGTACTCTCATATCAGTCTGGCACAGCAGAAAGAAGGCCTGGGCTCCTCACATGGCAGCAGATTGGCGTACGTCTCAGGGATGGAACATACTCGTTCATTGAGCCCTCTTCCTGCTACCGAGAGGTCCAGGAGTGGCTTTTTCCTTCACCTCTGTCGGCAAAGAGCAAAGAAGGGGAAGTTAACGCAGAAGCAAGAGAAGATTTCGGCCTGCGTTCCACACACATCAAGGCAAGCATCAATGCTGGGGCCGTAGCGACAGCAAGAGGAAGGGGAAGGAGAACAGCAGGAATATTTGAAAATGTTCAACTTTCGGTGGATGCAGGTGGGCGTTCCATCTGTGGAACACACGCCGAATAAAAGAACAGACAGCACATGGAGAAGGTCAGATTCATGTTAGAGTTTTAATGTTATAGGATTAAAGTGTTGGTTTTTAGTAAACATGTCTTCAGCAAAAGCCTCAGCTAGTAAAGACAATGGAGATCCTACACCCCTTAAAGGGATAGTAATACTTCATTTTAACTTTATTTTATTTTGTAGGCATTAAAAAAACACGAAGAATGATATAAGTCTTATCTCTGAAACCTTTATGGTTTAAGAGATATTCACAAACAAAGTATCCCCCCCCCTGTTCAACCAGATCAGGAGGGAGATGCCCAGGTAGACTGCAGAGAGGGACAATCTTCAATTAAGATAATGGAAAAAGCTGAAAAACTTGTCAAGGGGGAAGGGCTTTCATTGTTTTCATACAAAGAAAATTGTCCCCTTCTGTTATCTGTACTGTCATACAACCTGATCCACATCTGAGAAGAGATGGCTTACACTAGGTAAAAGGGGCGGGGAGGGGAACTTTGCTTGTGAATATCTCATAAACCATAAAGGTTTGAGAGATAAGACTTATATCATTCTTCATGTTTTTTTAATGCCTACAAAATAAAATAAAGTTAAAACGAAGTGTTACTATCCCTTTAAGGAAGATAAACCTCAGAAACAAAAATCATGCAGTAATTGTGATAAGAAGCTTCCAGCGTCAGATAATGCCAAGTTTGTCTTAACCCTTTGAGTTCCAGAGGGATACGGAATGCATTGCAAAGCAATGCATTCTGTACCCCTCTGGCACTCAAAGGGTTAAAAAAGCAGCTTTACAAGAAATACCTAGTCAGTTTCAGGATTTCCTATACTGGATGAAGATTTCTATGCAAGAAACCTTCACATGTATGCAGGAAGTAGTAGTACCCAACAAAAAGCAAAGGGTAGAAGACCCTGGAGAGGGTGCATCTTCCCCTAAGGCTGACAATGAGGAAAGAAATAGCCAAGATTTTCTGACTATTCATCTGAAGAAGGAGAAATAGTAGAAGATTAAGGAGCTTTTACCCTAGACAAAATAGATGGATTTGTAAGATCCATTAGAAAATCTTTGGGGTTAATTGATGAGCAGAATGACGTGGGTACTGTGGATGCAGCATTTGTAGGTAATAAAAAACTGAGGCCTAGTTTTCCTGTTCATCATTCATTTTGGATATGATAGCTTTGAAGTAGCAGAAAGCTGATAAAAGGTCTTCTGTTATAAAAAGGTTTTCTAAAATGTACCCCTTTGAGGTGGATAAAATCAAGGATTGGGTATCTCCGCCCCCCCCCCCCCCCCAAGGTAGATGCAGCTGTGTTCAGATTAGCTAAGCACACTACCATACCTCTAGAGGATGGATCATCCTTGAAAGATCCTATGGAAAAAAGGCTAGAATTGTCCCTTAAAAGACAGTATTCCCTCATTGGCAGTAATATTCAGATTGCCACATTTCTGGCCTATGTGTCCAGATCTATTAAAATTTGGCTCACTAATCTGAAAGAGAATATAGAATCGGGCACCTCCAGATCCAAACTCGTTAGAGAAGTAGCAACTATTAAGGAAGCTAACAACCTCATTTGCAACGCCTCCATTGATTCTGTCAATTTAGGTGCAAAGTCATCAGCATTATCCGTAACTTCAAGGAGAGCACTCTGGCTTAGATCTTGGGGAGCAGATGGTTCATCCAAAAACAAGTTGGTCAATCTTCCTCTCAAGGGAGAAGTGCTTTTTGGGAACAACTGGAAGAGATTATAAAGAAACTTTCTGGTGGAAAAAGTGCATCACCACCCAGGTCATCATCCTACAGGAATAGACCATATTCCTTTCATGACTCCAGAAGATATTAGGGAAAGGCATTTGATCAGAAGAGGCAAACATCCAATCAGTTGGCTAGTGGGGGATACCGGAAGGATTACCCTAAGAAACAATTGTAAAAGAATACTGAAGGGCAGAGGAATCCATTTCCAGAGCAGGTGGGGGGTCGCCTGCAACCTTTTTGGGAACACTGGAGGACATCGGATGTTTGGGTCCAGAAAATTCTGGCAATGGAATATCCACTTCCTTTCAAAAATTACCCCAAAATCTCAGATTTTCAGAAAACCAAACATTCCGAAGAATTCAGTGAAGGAAAAATTGAGACAGGAAGTACAGCTCCTACTAGAAAAAGGGAGTGATGCAATCAGTACCAGCGATTTTAAAGATGTGCATGAATTTATTCAGTTTTATTTACAGTTCCAAAGCAATCAGATTCTTTCAGGATCATCCTACACCTCAAGAAGCTCAATACCATTCTTGTACAGAAGACATTCAAGATGGAATCTGTAAATTCAGTGATAAGGTCAGTGTTTCCGGGCAGCTTCCTCACAAAGGTGGACTTGCAGGATGCCTATTATCACATCCCAGTAAGAGAAAAGGATCATACATTTCTAAGATTTGCACTAGGAAGCCAGCATTTTCAGTTCAAAGCCCTTCCTTTTGGCCTGTCCACAGCACCAAGAGTGCTTACCAATCAGGGAAAAAGGAGTCTCCATCATCCCTTATCTAGACAATCTTCTAATGATGGCACAGACCAGGAAACAATCCAACGTAAATACGGAGATAATAGTCAACCATCTTCAGAATTTAGGATGGCTGATTAATGCACACAAGAAAAACCACCAAAGAGGGTGCAAAACCACAATGCACTACTTATAAAATAATAGATGCAGGAATACTCACAACTTCCAATGATCACCGGTTTGTAACATAAAACCAGTTTAGAGAATATGGGGATTTTTAGAATCCGCCCCGAATCACCCTGCACTCCAAGGAATCAAATCCGATTGCTGTTTATATTCAATAGAGGTGATTTTAATAAAATGTATTAACAAAAGAAATCTAATGGGCTACGATAATTCAATATAAATTCAGGGTTACATGTTTTGAACCACAGAGCTGCTTCTTCAGACCCCCAAAATAATAATAAATACAGAATTATGAACAATGCCCCATTCAATATAAAAACGTATAATAAAAAAATCACTCGGTAGACACTGTCAGAAAGCACAGAATGCTGGGAGGTGTAGTTCTGCAGTTTTACTCACTTTGGCCTGTGTACACAGGCTTTTACACTAGTCAAAAATAAAATGGCTTGATTCTCATTTACATATTATGTGACATAGACCGTTGTTGTTTTTTTTTTTTTTTTTTTCCTGTGAAATTTCTAAAAATGCGTCAAATGAATTTGGCTACATTTATTTCAGGCCTAGTAAAAACCTGTTATAACCTTAAACAGGTTCTACTATCAAAGCAATTTTCAGTTAACAATCTTTTATCTTCTGTTTGTTTTGTGTATCACAATCATTGCATATGTTGTACTCAACACGTTTTAGGATCTTTTATAAACAAATAGGTTAGATAGTAACGTAGGTGTGGATTCCACTGCAATTGATAACTATCTACAAATGTAATGTAATTGGCAATCTGTTGAATAAAACAAGTTGATAACAATTAGGGAAAAACATGTCATGATCCATCATGTCTTTTGTTGATTCAGAGGAATTTAAATTAATTGAAGTCATTTCCAATTGTGCCTCTAGCAGGTAGAAAAAAAAAATCACTGTCCAAAACTAGTGCTATGGCGCTACAAATGGTCACAAATTGCTTTCACAAACACATATTTAAGATCATAAACAATTTGGTTTACTCTTAGAAGGTGAAAAGAGTACAGTCTTCTAAACACCCCTTCACTGGAATATTACCCTCTTTCTAGGGGATCTTGGTTATAGAGCTTATATGGGAACTTTTATTCAGTCCTATTCTTCAAAGAGGGCACTGCCCTTCTAAACCACCGGTGGGAGGTGTGATAAAACTGCAACAACAAGGAAAAGAGAGAGGACGCAAATCCCTCTAAAAGCAAATCTGTATGAGTGCAAGTAAATATGCCCTCCTACATATGCATGCTCACCAAAACCAAGATAAGTAATTGCATGTCTGGAGTTAAATGATCGTCTCTCAGGTATCTCCTCCACAAACTGTCAACATTCCAAAACTTCCAAGGGTATGCAAGACACTATATTTATTGATTGCAAAAGTTCCAAATCCTATATAATAATTTGCTAAGGATGTTTGTCAGAAGCCGTTATGCTCAGTAGAGACGGCTGCGCGCTCTGCACTCACGTGCACTACAGACTGCCCGCGATGCGGCTGATAATGGAGCAGGGCTTGGAATTCAGACCGGTGTGCAGAGAGGACTACGGTCTGAATTTGGAGCGCCCTGCTCTGTATCATCCATGGCGCGGGCAATCTGTACTGTGCATGACTGCACCGTGGCCGTTGCTGGGTGGCACTGTGGCCCGTGTACACGAGCTTTTCAACTATAAATATAATCATTTACTTTCTCAAGGGCACTCATAAAATATCCATGCAGGTTAGGGTCAAAACGTTGATTTAATAAATCGGCACCTTATTGAATCTACAAGAAGTCCTGCAAGTGCGTTTCTTTTCTACGTCTATTGTATCCTACCACCCTTGAAGTGTGGCATCTAGGCAAGTTTTCTAATCCTATAAGATAGTGCTCCATGCCCTTGAGAGAGTGTTATACATAACACTAAATGTGTTGGTTTTAGTTGTGTAAATTATTATATTATTTGGAAATTTTATAATCAATAAATATTGTCTCCTAAATACTATTGGAAGCTTTGGAACGTTGATTGTTTGTGGAGGAGATCCCCTTGTTGTTGCAGGAAGAAAAAAATCTCTCTCTCATCATTCACCAAAATTTTAAGCTTCCTTCTCAGCTGATAGGATATAAAAAAACGTTTAAAATTATAAAGCATCCCCCCCCCCCAAAAAAAAACAAAAAAACCTTACTGTCTTTTTGTTTCATTATCACAGGAACTTGATCCTTTGGGAATTATATTTTTTCTTTTGTGGCTTACCAGGATTTTTCTAACCGTCTGAAGTGCTATATCTCTCACATCTCTGGTGGACTGAATCTCCCCTTTTACACCTCTCCAGTGGGATGACCAACATAGTCCCCCTTAGCAGCAAGGGCATAGGTTGTGGTGTCTGACAGTCATCCCACATCTCTTATTCCCAGAGCAATGATGCAAGTTAAAAAGTTATTTTCTGCATGGATGCCCTTGGACAAAGCAGAAGCAGTAAGCTCTGTATGTACGTAAGAGCTCTGAATTTGTATAAGAGCTCTGTGTAGCTATAGAAAGCTTGCATGGCTATGGAGGCAGGACTGTGCGATCGGATGTGTGCTTATCTTTCTGGACCTCTAGGCATAAACTACCAGTCCCTTCCTGTTGGAGTTCCTGTGCTGACCAGGTCCTGCTTCACCTGACAGGGACACCATGTAAGAGAAAAATGTCTCTAAGTACTAGTTGACTTGAGTTGATCAGCTAGACCCATCCACATCGTCAGACGTGTAACAACTCGTCTGTCAAACTGTGGAGCAAGGTCTACCAGAATTAGCTCTTTGTCATCCTAAGGCAAGACCCATAGTGCATGTATCAGAAGAAATGCTTTGAGGATTCAGAGCCAAAATCCAGGCTAAACAGAGACTCCCTGGGATAATTGGGGAAATTTGAAGATTCAAATGACCTGGCTGGATTTCATGTGTCCCTAGTTAAGCCATTGATTTTTTTTTTTTTTTTTTTTTGATTTTTTTTTTAGGAATCTCCCTCTGAGAGAGAGAGGAGAGTGGTGCCGTTCAGGATATCCGCTGGGGATCATTTGTTTGCCGGATGTGCAAGGTGGAGTGAGGTGATAACTAGGTGATTGTAAAAATTTCTTATATATTGAGGAGAGTTTGGCTCGATCACTATACCTTCTCTGCTCAGCCCAATATTGAGTCCTTTTTTGGACTATATTATAATTAGTCATCTATTTCTCCGTTATTGGTGATTGATTTGTGACTGTGCAGGATTGAAGGTTTGTGTATGAGGAGACTCACTGTGATTTGGAGGTGCACGTATCTGTTTTATTCATTTTTTCCGTTTTTTGGGACTCACTCAAATTCATCTGTGTCTCTAAGGGGTTAATTTATTTAATTTGTTTATAGTTATTTATATATTCAGGGAGCAGAAATATTTTTTGGTATATTATAATTGATTTAAAGCTGTTGGCCAGACACTGAATCTACAAGTCATAGAAACTGAGTAGATCAGACAAAATTGTTCACCTTGCGAGGAAGACGATTAGTCCAATGGACGATGCAACGTCCTTCAGTAAGTTTCTGGGTAAGAGGCTGAGATCGATCTGAAATTACTAGTCTCCAAGTGCAAGCCTGCTGTGGCAGTGTCCAGAGCAATGACTATATGGATGGAAAATGTTGAGCAAGCTCTTATCCAAGGAGTGAGCTGTTTAGTGAGTGTAGGCTCACTTACAAAGCTCAATATTGAGTTTGTGTCTCCTCCACTGATATTGTCTGCACTCAGGAAAATCTGTTCTTTTAGTGGTGGCTGAGAGGAGAATTACCTGTCTAAGGCCTGTGAACACTGTTAAAGTGTTAGTAATGTCCTAGTACATAAACGTTCCATCTGAATCGCCAAATTCAATAAAGTATATCAGTAGCTTTAATTTTGAAAAGCGTTAGGTCATTCTTTAGTTTTTAACCTTCAAAGTTTAGTGTTAATGGAAGCACGTCCGCCATATTTAAAAATCCTCAGATCGAGCGTGTACTCGTGAAGTCTGTGTCTTCTATGCTCGCTCCACTGAATTAGCTGATGGGAGGGGGTGCAGAGGAGGCAACGCTCACTGCTGAGGGGGCAGGATTACATACCGGCTGCATACAAGTTTGTGCTTCTGAAGGATCCGTTCTGTCGGCCGACACCAAGTCGGCTCTAACCAACTTACAGGGAGTGTGAAGAAAAGGGGCGGGAACAGAAGAATTCAACAAGGAATTTTGGCGAAACGATACAGGTACAGATATTACAAACATGACTACTGAAAAACTTTAATGAATCAAAATAGGGCATGTTATTGTTGGACATTACTATCCCTTTAATATTTACAAGTATATCTCTGAGTTTACCCTATTTGAGTAGCGTGTTTCAAGACTGATTAGACATCATGAAATGGAAACCTTTCTTTCAGTTCTGCTCTCTGCATAGGTACCTTTCTGTGGTATCCGAGAATATGGCTCAGAGGGAACCTCCCACCACCACTTGAACAGTCGGAGCCTGCAAGGGCAAGTATTCTAGGTTTTTCTCTGCTGAGTGTCCAGGATTTGGCCAGTTTATTCTCTTCCCTGGTGTGAATTCTATACAGAATGAATCAGGGGCTCCCTGTCTCCTTCAGAAAGAAGGCTCAATCTTCTGAGTAGATCAAATCATCTTTTAAAGATTGAGAGGTGGAATGAGGAATATTTAACCCTGGGGACTCCCTGGAGCAAGATTCCAGGGGCTCTGCTCTGTGAGGATCACATGTAGGGCTGCTCCAGACATTTTTAAGTAAAGGAAGAAGGCTTGATCAGACTGTCTTGGAGGAACTGAAATTTCCTGATTGACAGGTCTACTTATCTAAGTTGACATCCTTTATCCATTTTTTGCCAAAGTTTTCGGTTTGTGGGTCATGCACCCAGCTGTTGACCCTGCAATCTCTTGCATGGCCTTGCCAGTACAAAGTGCACCAGCTTTTAAGGACCTGATAGATGAGCATCTAGATTCTGTCTTCAAGATGCGCTTTATGGCCTTGGGAGCCATGCTGCATCCCAACTTGGCTATAGCCTGGGTAGGTAAAGTTATGGACATTTTGTCCAAAAGCTTACTTTAGGTTGTCGGGGATGGTATCTCTAGGGAAGACATTATACATATGATCATTAGGATTCACATAGCTAATGTGTATCTCTGTAAAGCAGCCTTTTATGCAAATAAGCTTGTCGCTAAGACTTCTGTGCTTTCGGTGGCAGAAGATTTGGTTGACTGCTGTCTTGTGCTTAGGGAAATGGCTTCTTTAGATATGAAGGAACGCTTATCTTGGCATCCCCTACAGGAGCAGCATCAGAGGTTCCTCCATTCTGCTTTTTAAGATTGCTGCTTCCAGTTTATAGCTGTGCCGTTAAAGGGTTATCTTCCCTTCAACTGTTTAAAAAAAAAAAAAAATATATATATATATATATATATATATATATATATATATATATATATATATATATATATATAAAATATTATTTGATACTGTCTTTTGTAATACATTCCGATGCATTGTCCCCTTTGAGTGCACAATGTATGGCAAAGCAATGCATTGGGCACCTGGCACTCAAACCGTTAAGATGCAAAAAACTGTTTGTTTTGCTAATCCCACTCTTATTGGCTTATCAGTAAAATACAGGTCTTTTGCTTTGTCACGCTACTAGTGACAAGATTGTTACATAAACATTGAGGAAAAACCTGGCAATGATACACTTGGATCTGCATTTCATACAAACAGATCAGCTGATATACTGAGGATCACTGGATAAAGCCTGGGGAAAACCATTTGCAAATGGGGAACAGATACAAATTCTCAGTAATTTAAATGGGGTTTTAGCAATGTCAATGGCAGAGAGATCTCCTAATGCATTCTTGGAGACCTCTCTAGCATTCAAAGGGTTAAAAGTCCCATTTAAATCAGTAGAAGTTTATATTTGTTCCCTCTGGGTGCAGATGGTTCACTTTAGAATTGCTCAAGCTCATAATCTATCATCCTCATTAATCCCGGATTTTATTTCGTACTCAGAATAGCCTTCTTCCTCTATAAGGTTGTCTTGAATTCCCCACCTGTATCGGCCCCTAATATCTGAAGGGAAGTTATCCCATTCTTTGACTCCTATAGAAACATAGGATCTGATGGTATATAAGAAGCATTCGGACCATTATTTCTACTGTAAAAAATCTCAAACCTTATTTGGTCCTTGGTCTTATCTTATGTTCAAGACACATACATACACGCTCTCTCTCTCTCTCTCTCTCACTCACTCTCTCTCTTACTCTCTCTCTTTCTCACTCACTCTCTCTCTTTCTCACTCACTCTCTCTCTTTCTCACTCTCTCTCTTTCTCACTCTCTCTCTTTCTCACTCTCTCTCTTTCTCACTCTCTCTCTTTCTCACTCTCTCTTTCTCACTCTCTCTCTCACACTCTCTCTCTCACTCTCTCTCTCACTCTCTCTCACACTCTCTCTCACACTCTCTCTCACACTCTCTCTCACACTCTCTCTCACACTCTCTCTCACACTCTCTCTCACACTCTCTCTCACACTCTCTCTCACACTCTCTCTCACACTCTCTCTCACTCTCTCTCTCACACTCTCTCTCTCTTTCACACTTGCTCCATTTTAAAATTCATCTTAAAGGAGGTGCACCAAGCAAAGATTCTTGGCCTTTCCATTTTTCCTGTAGTATGAGGCTTTGTAATCCCCCAATAGGTTGTCTCCTATCTCTGGCCTCCATTGTTAGTTTGAATCAGACTGTATAGAACCTGGGCCTGCAAGATAATGGCTTGCATTATTAGCCTTTCTTCTCTCAATTCTGCTGGTCTTGTCTGAGCAGGACTTGCTTTGGTACATAGGAACCTGAAAAGGAGAAGATCTCCAGTCTTCTGAGGGCTGTGGGTATGTCTCTTTGGCAGCTACATTCACGTGGTCTGTGGGGATTAGCACTCTGCTTCTCGTTTCTGTCTGTCCTTCCCTCTACTATCTCTTTCCAGTCTGGTGGGGACTTCATTTATTTTAATTTTCACTTGGTCTGTACACTTTAGACCTTTAAGGTCTGCAGTGTCTTTCAGACCAGGCATGTTCAGTGGCCCTATTGGATTGGGGCGCAGATGGCATTTCGGGACTCTGCTTCACCAGTTGGATACAGGTGGGAGAAATTGGGCCCATTCTTTCCTTTATACTTGCTTTACACAGTGGCTCCCTTGGTGACACCCACTGCTCTCTGATATCAGGGTGGTGTTATTGCACTGTGACTGGAGAGCAACCTTATAACTTATTTGGAAGGTGACTGGAGATGTTACTTTCACCATAAAGCCTGGTGACCTGGACATAAAGGAATAGGAAGGAGGTCCTTAACTTGGCCTCTGCCTCTTTGCCTCCAATGTGTGATATACAAGGCTGTTTCTCACTACTTGCTTCCTGCTGTAACCTTTTCAAACAGATATGCACTTTTATCCTATTTTTCTGCCCAGTATTCTTTAAGCAGTCCCCTGGTTATGCCTGAGCACAAGGGAGACATAAGAAAGTCCAAGACCTCCAGGGGCGAACCTTTGATCCTTTTGCTCCCTTGTACGTTTTTTATCTTGCTCTGTGGCCCTCTTCTTCTGAGCAGAACCCTCATTTTGTCTATGCATTCTATCCCTTACTCTATATAGGGGATATTTGAGAGTGTCTCTGAACCCTCCTGTTCCCCCCAAGAGGTATCCTAGCCATTTTGTAGAGGGGAATTTGCCAAAGTATATTCTGCACCTTAAGATTCAGACATACAAGTCTGTCCTTGAACAACACTGTAGAGTTCTCAATTTTAAGAAATTTCTCTGGTTCCATCCCAGGTCCTTCACTTTTTCTGTAAGAGATTCAACAGTTTCAAGATTCTGTCATCGTTTCTTCAGGTGTCTCAGGCTGTGATTCACCTGGCCCCCAACAGTGCAGAAGGTGCTGGGTTATCCGGTCTCTGCCCTGAAATGAGTCCCCTTTTTGGCCAATTCCATACACAGGAACCACTGCTGGAGAGTCTCTGGAATTGCTCCTGGTGTCTGTCCTCTCTCCTGTGTCATGTCTGTGTGACCGGACAAAGTTATACCTTTGGGGGTGGGTTCATAGGTTCCATCTGTAGGACTGCTGCTGATCATTCCAAATTGGGCGATAGTCACCATGGTGACCATTGGGCCATAAAACAGCTCGGGTTCTTGGACAGGGAGTCTTCTATCCATTAATGTGCTAGAGCTCTAGACAATTTAGTTAGTTCTCAGGCATTGCTTCAAGGATCACCTGTCCTGATCCAGTCTGAAAATGCTACGGTGGACTACATCAACCACCAGGAATTGACCAGGAGTGTGGCCGCATGGTGCAAGGTTCAGCTGATCCTCGTGTGGAAAGAATCTTACGTGCCGGCTCTTTTTCCTCCACATTTCAGGGCTAAATAGCATTGTGGCAGGCTTTCTCAGTCACCGATGTCTGGATCCCTGGTATTTGGCGCTCAACCAGGCAGTATTCAACTCCATAGTTCGTCTATGGGTTCTTCCAGTGATGGGCCTAATGGCCTCTGAACTGAAAGTACCTCAGTTCTTTGGCACTTTCACCTGGCATCTTTTTCCTCCATTCCCTCTTATTCCCAGGGTGTTGAGGAAAGTCCGGATGGAGCCGGCTTATGTCATTCTTATTGCTTTTTCTTGGCCCCGCCTGGGAGTGGTTTTCAGATTTTTTTCAGTTTAAAAGTGTCAGAGCTCTTTTGGCTGACTTTACTTCCAGATTTCTTGATTTGGCCCTCTGGGTCATCCAAGGGGGTGGAGATGTTGCTCTTGAAGCCAACATCCTGAGAAAATGGGATTTTTGTGTACATACAGGACTTGCCTCCTTGAGAAAAAACAGCTGTTTGAGTTCCGGGCAGGGGTTTCTTTGGGTTTCTCTGATTTAGGTGCCTCACTTCTGTGTGCTTTGATCTTTGCTATATAGCCCTCCTATAATCCAAATTGGGTTTATTATGTATCTTATCTAGATGCAGGCACACTTTGTAGACCGTTCCAGTGAAGTATTAATATTTAGATCACGCGATTTTTGGCTTTGCTGAAGAGCTTCCATCCGGTCAAATGATCAGATTCTGCAGCTGTCAGCTACAGTGCTGACTCCTCTCACGAGGCAACTTTAGGAAGGTATATCTCTCAAACAACAAAGGTTTGAGAGATCAGCCTTTCATCGGTGTTCATTTTTTTTATGCTTACCATATTAAACTTAAAAGTAAGTATTACCATCTCTTTAAATAAAGTCTGTTATGGAAAAAGTGAAAACAAAAAAGACCTTTATAGTCCCAAGGTGGTAATATAGATGAAATGATTGTCAAATGTCAAAATGTTAACATGAGTACCAGGTCAGGATACTTTCTCATCAAACACATTCACACTTGTTAGTAACAACAATGAAATATTGCACTAAAAGTCACCTTTTTATCCAAAAATATCCAAGGTGAATTAAATGAGAAGTGAATAAAACATATTCCCCAGTAACATAGTAGCAAATCGGTGCTTACGCAGTTGGAACTGTTGTACCATCTTTCAGTGAATATAAGGCTGTGTGGGTTATTCAAAAAGGGGCCACCCTAATCGGTAAAATGGTCACTCGTTCCCTCTAAAATCCCTGATGAGATGACCAGTGGTAAGCAGTACTCTCAAGATGTTATGCCTGCACCAGTTGTGGTCAGGCTGTTGGTGAAGGTATTTATAAAGCATCCTGCACCACAGTAACATTATACTGCAAAGGATAAGTCACCCCAGTGCATAAAAAAACATGGGGAAGTTACATGCATACAGTAGCCCATGTGTTGTGATCTGCAACGGCTGATGGAACAGTGGAAAAATAAGTCCTCCGCCTCCACTTGGAGATCACAGGTCTCATCTCACTGTCATTGCAAACATTCCAGACTGCATCCTAGGAACAAAGGAACTCTAATGTGAAACATCGAGTAATGGAAAGGTGGGTGAGAGAAATGTGGAGAGTTTGTTGCATGTCAGCAAATTTGAGGATTTTAAGGGGATCTTTCACCCCTTTACAACTTTGCCTAAATAGTTTTGTCATCTATCGCAGATAATGAAAAGTGTATACATTGAAAAAAAAACAAAAAAAAAAAAAAGCACACTTTTTTGGTGATATTAAAAGAATAAATACAGCTCTTTACCTACTTCCAGGCAGACTGCGGTTACCTGATCTGTACCGCAGTCTGCAGCTCTGCCTCTCTCTTTCCAGCCTTCTCCAATTACAGAGGCTTTCTCTCTGTAAGCTGGAGCTCTCCCATTGGCCAGAAATCGATCTCTGCCGATGAGAGAGCTCCAGCTTACAGACAGACAGCCTCTGTCATTGGAGGAGGCTGGATAGAGAGAGGCAGAGCGGCAGACTGCGGTACAGATCAGGTAACAGCAGTCGGCCTGGAAGTGGGTATAGAGCTGTATTCTTTTAATTTAACCAAACAAGTGTTTTTGTTTTAGTTTCTAACGTATACCCTTTTCATTACTATATATGACAAGACTCTTTAGGCAAAGTTGTAAAGGGGTGAAAGGTCCCCTTTAACTGAAATCTCAGAGATAAAAGAAGCCAATAAAACATAATCCTGTAATGACTGGTATAAACAATCAGATATTAAAGGTCTCAGAAGGAGAGAGCAATGCTAGTGAACTAGGCTGGCAGACATAGATACCCAACTAAGAAATATGCAGCAGATAACCCAATCAAAGGCAGAATAATGACAGGATACCCACTGGATAACTAAGAAGACCACCAGTAGGCTAGAAGCTAGGGAGCGCAATATAGAGAGAATAGCTGGCTGGCATGGACTACCACTACAACAGTGGTGAAGACGCTAATCGCAAGTTTAGCGCTGACTGGAGGAGCCCGCCCGCACCCAGGATAACCGTGTAGGAATCTGTTCTACCTACTTTCCTTGATTTATTATTCAAGATTGATGATAGAGGCCAAGGTAGAAACCAAGATAGATGGATTCTCAGATTATAGGAACAGTTGGTAGTGAAAAACCTGATTCTGAAAAACTGGACACAAAAGTCTGGCATGTAAAAGTTTAAAAACTTTGGTTTATTTTTTTTAATTATTTTATAAAATGTTTGAGTACCTCTGTACCTACCTAATGGGGTGTCCCATTTGTTTGTTGGCCCTATAATTGGAAAACCCATCCATCTTGAATCCTACCACATGCACACTCCTCTCTCTGGAACACCCACATAGTTATCTATAAATGTCATATGATGGAAATCCAAAAGGGCTCCAGTCCACAGATCTGACCCATGAGATGATACCTAGTAGATGGAAATGTGATTGAAGTGTGGTGAACACCTATGATTTTTATGTTTCTGGGGCTACATTCACACACACAATAGTAACAGCATACAAAGTAATGCACTTGTAATACATAAAACTGATTCTTGACCAGTGATCTCCAGTATGTTACACTGTTCATATAATTGAAGAAGTAGCTCTGCTGCAATATCAGTTCAGACTGAGTTCATTATGCCATTGATATGCCATGCTGGTTGAGTCCTGTCAACCTTCAGATGGTTCTTTCCTTCTCATCGCCCACACAGAACCCTGTTGAATCCTCCATCCTTATAAGCTGCATGGCACAATCAAATATTGTTTAATTTCACTATCTTTGTGAGTACTTCATGCTAATTGAACTGAATGTAGTATGCATGCATATAGTAACATGATATTGCATGTCTGTGGACCAGAAAGAAGCTGGATGTTTGTATTGTTGGAGGACACAAGGGGCACTGTGGGGTTTACGTGAAGGACCAGTTGGCAGAGAAGGAACACCTGGACTTGCTTTTCTAATGCATGTGTACAAGGCAGTAACTATACAGACCAGGAACACTTTTTTTGTTTA
The DNA here is from genome assembly GCA_037306005.1 of Rhinophrynus dorsalis. Taxonomy (NCBI): domain Eukaryota; kingdom Metazoa; phylum Chordata; class Amphibia; order Anura; family Rhinophrynidae; genus Rhinophrynus; species Rhinophrynus dorsalis. The sequence goes on along the minus strand of CM074724.1, from coordinate 347,632,680 downwards.
CATTTGTTCACCTTGTAACATCTAAGACATAAATTATTGCTGCTTGTGCCCACTGTTATTCTAGAAAGCATTTTCTCTTTTCAAGGGGCCTTATACACAAAAGAAAAGAAGAGCAATTCTGGAGAAAACAAAAGGAGAGAAGTCAACTTTCTGAAAACGAATTGATTGGGGGGGGGTAACCCTGGATTGTTGAAGCAATATATTGGGAACCCCTCTAGCATTTAAGTGGTTAAAAGCACAATTTAAATCAAATGGGAAAAGCTAATTTGTCCATCATGATGCTTTTGGTATGCTTCAGAATTGCTCAGCTTTTCTTTTGTACATAAGACCCTAAGAGTTTTTACATTTTTCTGCCCTACAGAATTGCTGATATACTGTCTTGTTGGTACGTGCTAGAGCTCTTTCTGCTAATTGTTGCTTTTGTTGCAGAACAAGAATGTTTGCTTTTGCTAGATATTGCCAATCAGATCTGCACAGGATTCTGTCTAGTTTATTTGTTTTTGTTATCTCTTGTGTCAGGCAGGTTTTGCATCTGAGAAGAACGAAATGGTGCGATCATGTTCTGCTGCTAATTGTGTCAACCGTCAGACAGCTCTGAGCAAACGCAAGGGCATAACTTTCCATAGGTATGTACATGTAATGTGAGGCCTGTTTTTATAATGCATTGTGGAGCAAAACAGCTGCACCACAGGTGACATTTAAAAATTTCCATTTTTTTTTTTTTTTAAGTGGGGTGTTAACCCCATGAATGGTTTTCAGTGTATTGGAGACTGCTCTACTATTCATTGGGTTAAAATCCCCATTTAAATTAAAGGGATAGTAATGTTTCATAATAAAATCAGCTCTACTTAATCATCATAGTATTTGGACTTTGGAGAGTGTTATTTCAATTCTGTCTGAGTTGTAGTTCAAGAGTAATTCAATGGCAAAATATCCCCCTCCCGCCCCTTTTACTGATGTAGCACTGCTCAGCCAGATCAGAAGGGAGGTGTCCAGGTAGACTGCAGAGAGGGACAATCTTCAATTAAGATAAGGGAAAAACCTGAAAAGCTTGTCAAGGGGGGCAGGGCTTTCATTGTTTTCATAGGAAGAAGATTGTCCCCTGCTGTTATCTGTCTGGTCTGTGGACTGCATTCCACATCTGAGAAGAGATGGCTTATACTAGGTAAAAGGGGCGGGAGGGGAAACTTTGCTTGTGAATATCTCTTAAACCATAAAGGTTTGAGAGATAAGACTTATATCGTTGTTCATGTTTTTTAATGCCTACAAAATAAAATAGTTAAAACAAAGTCTTACTATCCCTTTAAGGAGTATTTGAGGTTTTTTTTTTTTTTTTTTTTTTCTATGCTGCTGTTGGTTTTCCTCGTTATTGCTCCAACTTTATATAATGGATATGGGGGACACAGGGATCATGGGGTAAAGGTCTTTCCACAAGGAGGCAGGGCATATCAACAATTAAAGAACTACACAGAGTAACTTCTCCCTCTCTCCTGCCCTACTCTACTCTTTCTAGTGGTCCGCTTTTGTTTAAAGGTACATTACATAAAAACTATCTAGGACAGATATGTGAAGCGTGCACCCTGCTGGCCACACTGCCCCTTCACCAACAAACAGTAAAGATTAGGCTAAAGAAATGTGGAAAAGCAGTTGGTCTGGGATGGATCAGTGAAGAGAAGCCATGGCTCCCAAATGAGAGAGAACCGAGACGGAGTATTCGAAAGAAGGGAGGTCAACCTCTCCATGGAATATATCCTACAGATGTCCTGGACCAGTGCCTGGCAGTTCAGAAGATAAAGCCGCTTCCAGTAAGATGCCAGAGCATTCCTAGGGGCCAACAGTATGCGAGATATCAATTTCAAATTGGAGCATCCAAGGGACCCAAACCCAAAAGAAACCACCACAGGCCTGGGGTGGAAGGAAGCTTAGTGATAGAGTTAATAAGAAAACTTACCATGGACCAAAACTCCCGCACACCCCGGAAGCAGAGAGGCGACTGGGCCAAGAATATTTTGCGCAAACATACTGTGGTGAGATACCACCAAAAGAGAGGTTTATAAAATTTTTCTGTATGGAGAATACACATAGAATTGCTAGCAGCGATGGACCAGATCTAATGTCAGGACTTTAATGGGAACTCTGAACCAATATCCTCCTCCCATGCAAGCATATATTTTGTTTTAGAGTCTTCAGAACCTGAGCAAAGCCCCAGATAAATGCAGGATAAAAGACCCCCTTTGAGCACTCATTCCATTTGATGCATAAAGGGATAGTAATGTTTCACAATTATTCTTCATAGTATTTGAGCCATAGCGAGTCAGCTTTGTAGTTCAAGAGTAATTGACTGAAAAAGTTTCTCTGTCGTCCAGTACAGGTTACTGGTAACTCTGGGAGGCGATCTGCCCTTTAGTAGGCAGGAACAAATTCTGCAGGGGGTGGAGCATCCCTTCCCTCCTTGGCTGCAGCTAGCCAATCAGCTCCTGAAAGATTTGTTTCTCTGTGAAGACAACACCAGGCTGAGAACAGTTCTGCTATAGTTTTAGAATCTTTTCTTAATTTTCTGTTAGATATGGAATACCACTATTAGGCAGATTACCATGACTGACAAATGCCCTTAGATGTGGCTAGCTCAGTAACCAGGTGCTTCTTGTGGACCTTAAGCCCTGAGGGGGAAAATCTAGATTTCAATTGCTTCCCCAGGAGTTAACCACTGAGGTACTTCTTGCCCCATGCTAATCTGAAGACAGAAGATCTGCAGGAAAGGTGAGCTACCCTTTTAGTGCTGCAGGTCCACTTGTCCCACAGTGCCCCTCCGCACAGTGGTGTATTTATTGAGTTCTTATTGTACACTCCTGCACTCATTGGGTATATCTGTATGTCTGTTTGGGTGTTTGGAGCAGGTTTATGTGGTAACTTAACCCTTTCACTGCTGGTTTGGCACTTTATTGGGAGGTTTTATGGCACTTTTCCTATTGGATTAGTATTTTCTGGGTATCCTCATGTTCTGTTGATGATTTACACATTTTTATGTTTTACTTTGATATTTGTGAAAATTGAGTACTGCGCCTTTAAGCTGCGCTTTGCCGGATAGACGCCATTGCGCCATTCACTTCTATGGAACTAGACTTTTTGGCTCGTATCTCTACAACTGTTTAACCTAGCGACTTCAGAGATGGCTCATTTTACTTGTCTACCCTTGCTCTATCATCTGGTTGATGTTTCTAGTGTGTTGGGGGACTCGGGGCTTCTGGCACTGTTTTAAGGTACTTTTTGAGAAAACTACATTTCCCATGAGCACTTGATTCACGCTCTTGTTTCTGATTGGCTCCCGTCATGGCAGTCATTTTGTGAGCGTTTCTGGGCAAGTATCCTACACAGGGCTTGGACTCTCCTTCTCTCCTCTGCAGATTAACCCTTCACCTGCCTGATAAGTTTATTTTAGCAATTTCTGGGGTGAAACTTTAATCCTACACACTGTAATTGGGTGACTTATTGTACAGTTGGGTATTTTGACACTGTGAGAATGTCTATACCGCTTGATCTTGGGGCTAGACATAAGACTAAGGAGGCTGGGGTCTATGTGTCCCCCATTGCACATTGCTGTTCCTGTCACTCAGGGCTGCCTAGAGAATATTCAGGTCACTTATGCCCAGCATGTTCTGATGTCCCAGGGACCTCCAGCCATGCTATAGAGCAAGCTTGGGTGCAAAAGTTTAAGGCTGCGACTAGGGACCTTAGGTCCACATTACAACTCTTTCCATCCCAAATACAGGGGGCCTTTCAGGCTTGGCAGGCCCCCTCTTCTGTCAGGTCTTCCCTGCCCATACCTCAGGGAGAACCTGACGTGTCATCTCAGTTTCTTGTGTACCCCTTTGAAGCTGATCCTGAACCCTCCGTCGAGGGCCTAATCAGGGCTGTCTTAACTACTCTTAACATTCCTCTTGTTCAAGAGGTTCCTTCTGATCCCTCTGACGTATTCCAGGAGCCTGCTAAGCCCCTTACATACTTTCCATCTAACCCCACTCTTGACCGCCTTGTGTCTGAGGAGTGGAAATCTCCTGACAAGAAAGCTTCTGTATCCAGAAAATTTGCTAAGCTTTATCCCTTTTCTGAGGCCGCACTTGCTCAGTGGGTTCATCCTCCTAAAGAGGATGCCCCTATTTCCAGGCTATCCAAATCTACTGCATTACCAGTCTCTGATGCCTCTGCTCTGAAGGACTGGACTGATAAGAAGCTTGAGGTTTCTCTCAAGTCTATTTTTGCCGCTGCTGGTTCTGGTATGCGTCCAACAATTGCTGCTGAGTGGGTGAACCGGGCCATTGCGGTCTGGACTGAGCAGCTCACCAAGGCTGTCCATCAGGATGCCCCAGTTTCGGATAACTTGCGTCTCCTCGCCAACATATCTGAGGCACAACACTACGTTTCTGCTGCCTTGGTTGATGCCATCCGCATGATGGCTAGGGTTTCCTCCGTCTGTAAGGCTTCTAAGAAGTCTTACTTTCCCTGCCTTTTCAGGGTACCTTTTTGTTTGGGCCAGATCTTAAGGATCTGATCAGTGAAGCCACTGGGGGTAAGATTACACTTCTACCCTTGCTTCCTAAGAAGAAGTTGCCTCTTAAGTGTAAACGGCTTTTTCATTCCTTCCAGAACGAGACACATCCAGCGAACCAAATGGTTCCCTCAGCTCCGCGTACCTCCTCCAAGCCCAAATGGCAGTGGAAGCCCAAGGTCTCCTCCAAGCCCAAGGCTTAAAAGACTTCTACGGCATGACTCGCCGAACCCAGGTCCGCACTCCGCTGTGGGTGGTCGTCTGCGACACTATCACAACATTCGGGAGAATTCTGTGACGGACCCATGGGTTTTAAAGGTGGTAAAGGAAGGATACAAGATACCTTTCATTTCTCTTCCTCCTTTTCACTTTCGTCCTTCTCATACTCCTCAGGGTACAGAGAAATGCTGTCTATTCAACAGCGCTGTTCAGGCTCTTCTGGACAAGGATGTTCTAGAGCCAGTGCCTTTCCAGGACAGGGGTTCGCGGTTCTACTCAAACCTCTTTGTAGTCGCCAAAAAGGACAGCGGCTGTCACCCTATTTTAGACTTGAAGGACCTCAATTCCTTTGTGACCCGAACTCACTATCGCCAGGAGTCTGTGCACACAGTGATTGCTGCCATGTCCCTGGGGGAATTCCTCACTTCCCTGGATCTGCAGGACGCGTATTTGCACATTGCCATTCATCCAGAGAGCCGGCAGTACCTCCGGATTGCCTGCAACAGGGGACATTTTCAGTTCTCAGCCCTTCCTTTTGGGCTGACGAATGCTCCTCAGGTTTTCAACCGTGTCCTGGGCGCCTTGATATCTGTCCTCCACCGGAACGGCATCCATACATGGACGACTTGCTTCTGAAAGCCCCCTCTGCGGACCTCCTTCATCAGCAAGTTCAGAACTACATTCAGGCTCTCACCCGTCACGGGTGGATTATCAACCTGGACAAGTCGGATCTTGTCCCATCCCAGAGTCTGGTCTTCCTGGGCCTTCTCTTCGACACTCAGAAGAACATGGTGTTCCTCACGGAAGAGGTGGCTCACCAGATCACCCACAGGGTTTCAGCGATTCTGTCTCAGGATCCAGTTCCAATCCAGAAGCTGTCATCTCTGGTGGGGAACTTCATTTCCACTATAGAAGCGGTACTGTTTGCTATGGCACACACCAGGGAACTCCAGAGGTTCGTGATCCAGGTGTCCAAGGGTCAACAGGATCTTCGGTAGTCATTTGTTCCCCTTTCTCTTCATGTGGAGCTGAGCTTGTCATGGTGGTTCAACCTTTCCAACCTGCTGGAAGGGCTTTTCTGGTGACCTTTTGGACCAAGGTGACAACAGATGCCAGCCTCTCCGGCTGGGGTGCGGTCCTGGGCCGCTTGAGCACTCAGGGTCAGTGGTCTCCGGAGGAGTCTCTCCTTCCGATCAACATTCTGGAGCTTCAGGGCGATATTTCATGCCCTGAGTCATTGGACTTCTCAGCTAGAAGACTGTCCGGTCAGAGTGGAGTCCGACAACTCCACGGCCGTGGCTTACATCAACAAGCAGGGCGGAACAAGAAGTCTCACTGCTTGGTTAAAGGTCATGGCTGTTTTGTCCTGGGCAGAAGATCACGTGCCAGATATATCCGCAGTGCACACTCCAGGTGTAGACAACGTCTTGGCGGACTTCCTCAGTCGACACACAGTGGAGAGTGGGAGTTGCATCCGCAGGTGTTTCAACTCATTGTTCAGTGATGGTGTCCCCCTTACATCGACCTGATGGTAACGAGACACAATAGGAAGGTTCCAGTGTTTTGCTCTCGGTGGCGAGACCCTCTGGCTCTAGCTGTGGATGCAATGTCCATTCCTTGGACCTTTCCTCTGGCTTACATCTTTTCTCCCCTTCCCATGTTGCACAGGGTGTTACAGAAATTACGTCTGGAGCATTGCCCAGTCATTCTAATTGCTCCATACTAGCCTCGCCAGTCTTGGTTTCCGGAGCTTGTGGACCTGTCAGTGGCAGAGCCCTTTCGGCTACCTGACCGTCCGGGCCTTCTTCTACAGGGTTACCTGTGGAAGGAGGATGTACATCGGCTAGCTTTGACGGCTTGGAAATTTAATCCTCAATATTGAAGAAGAAGGGTTTCTCTTCTGGTGTGGTGGCTACTATGCTCAGTGCCTGCAAGCCTGTTTCTTCCAAGATCTACCATCGTGTCTGGTCAACATTTCTGTCCTGGTGTGCTGACAGGGACCTGACTCAGGACTTTGATCTACCTATGGTCCTGGCCTTTTTGCAGGACGGTGTTGATAAGGGCCTCGGTTTGAGTTCCCTTAAGGTTCAGACTTCTGTTCTCTGTTTTCTTTCAGAAGCGCATTGCCATCCTTCCTGATGTCAAGGTATTTTTCCAGGGTGTTGCTCATACTCATCCTGTTTTCAAGTCTCCCACTCCTTAGTGGGATCTTAACTTGGTTTTGGGCGCTCCCTTTGAGTCTTTGGCTACTATTCCTCTGCCACTGTTGATGTGGAAAATGTTTTTTCTCCTGGCGATTGTGTCTGTTTGCCATGTCGCGGAGTTACATGCTCTGTCTTGTAGACCACCTTATTTTGTGTTTCACAAGGACAAGGCGGTGCTTTGCACTTCTAAGGAGTTTCTACCAAAGGTGGTCTCTGAGTTCCACATCAATCAGGAGATTGTGGTGCCCTGTTTCTGCCCTGACCCCACCTCTGACAAGGAGAGGGATCTCCACTTGTTAGATGTGGTGCATGGTCTCAAGTTTTATGTGCATCGCACTGAATCTATCAGGAAATCTGACATTCTGTTTATCATTCCTGAGGGTCCTAGGGCAGGAAGACCTGCATCCAAGGTGACTATCGCCTCTTGGATCAAGTCCACTATGTGCAAGGCTTATGAGTTGAGGAAGAAACCTGTCCCTTTCAGGGTCACTGCTCCATCTACTTGATCTATTGGGGCCACTTGGGCTTGCAAGAATTAGGCCTCTGCTGATCAGTTGTGCAAGGCGGCCACCTGGTCGCCTGTACATACCTTTTCAAAGCACTAACATCTGGATGTGTTGACATCGGCTGATGCCAGCTTTGGGAGGAAAATCCTGGAGGCAGTATTGCCTATCTAGGATTTTCCTTGGTTCTTAGTGCTTTCTTCTCTGTTGAACCCTGTTGGTTCTAGTTCAGTGTGCTGTGTAACGTTCCTGGGGTGCCGTTACCCCTGTTTTGTGTCTGTTGACACTTCAGTTCTTGTTGGGCTATCTCTGATCTGATGGTTCATATATGTTCTGGTGACTTTGAGGGCCTTGAGCCTGGTCCTTGCCTTCTTCCAACCTTAAAGGGATAGTAATACTTTAATATAGGGATTAGTAATACTTAAGTACTACTAAAAAAAAAATGTATTGCCCCCAGTGTCATCTCTCAAACCTTTATGGTTTGAGAGATGATCGCTTCTAAAGTTGCCCTCTCTCTCCCCCTTCCCCGTAGTCGGCATTCTAGCTGACTGCAGGGAAATCGGGTCATAGATCATCAGGCGGCTGTGCAGCAGAGCCACGATCGCGTTAATTAAAAAAAAAAAAAAAAAAAAACTTTCACTAAAACGGTCTTCTACATGTGCTTGCAAACCAAGCACACGTAGAAGACCATTTCAGTGAAAGTTTTCTTTTTTAGTAAAGCGATCAGGCTGTACTGGAGAGCCGCATGAAAGTTGTACGACTCTCTTCCCTGCAGTCGGCTAGAATGCTGACTACGGGGAGGGAGAGGGCAACTTTAGAAGCGTTCAGCTCTCAAACCATAAAGGTTTGAGAGATGACACTGGGGGCAATACGTTTTTTTTTTAGTAGTACTTTGCTATAGGGATTAGTAATACTTAATACTTTAATGGTTGGACATCCCAGAGTTACCAGTAACCTGTATTGGGCAACAGAGAAAAGGATTTAATTCTTACCTGTTAAATCCTTTTCTCTTAGTCCATACAGGTTACTGGTCTCCCACCCTGTCAAGGGACCATGCTTGGCTGTCCTGTGGCAGACCGTGGGGGTCCTTCGGGGTCATGCTCACAGGAGTCTTCCCTTCTACTATCTAGTTATCTTAGTGTCTCAAATCTTTCTGGAGCTGATTGGCTAGCTGCAGCCAAGGAGGGAAGGGAGGCTCCACCCCCTGCATACACTTTGAGAGTTTGTTCCTGCCTACTAAGGGGCGGATCGCCTCCCAGAGTTACCAGTAATCTGTATGGAATAGAGAAAAGGATTTAACAGGCAAGACTAAAATCCTCTCTTTTCCCCTTCCCTCCCCTTTTACCTAGTGTAAGCCACCAACCCTCGGAGGTGGATTCTGGTCCACAGACCAGACAGATCACAGCAAGGGACAATCTTCTTACTGTAAGAACAATGAAAGCCCTTCCCCCATTGACAGGTTTTTCCCTTATGTTAATTGAAGATTGTCCCTCTCTGCAATCCACTTGGACACCACCCTGCTGCTCTGAGCTGACCAGTGTTACATCAGTAAAAGGGGCGGGAGAGGGACACTTCATCATTCAATTACTCTTGAACTACAACTCTGATAGGATTGAAAGAACAGTCTCCATGGTCCAAATATTATGAAGATTAATTGGAGATGCTTTTATTATGAAACATTACTATTCCTTTATCCTTTGCATCACTGTCTAATATATTGACACATGGGATTTGTTCCCATAGATGTGAATACTTTATTTTTCCTTTTTTTAAATATAGGTGGTATATTTATTTTTTTCTGCACAGGTGCTTAGGATGTTTTAATATAGGTATGTCTGCTATTCATTACTACTCATATGTGATTAGAAAGAGAGAAATAATTGATTTTTATCTAATAGTTGGTATTTTCTAAGTTGTTTTAGAGCTGATAATTTTTTTTTCTATTAGTATATTTATCCTTTAGAGTGGAGGATTTTTTTTTTTTTTTTTTTTTTTTTTTTTTTGTCTTAGCTTCTGAACATCTTCATTTACTACATATCTACATTTGTTGGTTTTGGTTCTGTAAAGCACCAACTATTTCTTTTTATAGTTTGTTTTATGATGCAAAATTGAGCTTTTGAGGTGTCATGAAAAAAAATTATTTTTTCCAGGAAAAAAAAATATAGTTTTTCCATATATAACAGTTACCAAAGGAAATAACACTTAAACAGATTGATAGCAGAAATGCTGAAAAATGTCTGTCCAGCAGTGTACAGAATATTCCCCATGTCTCTGGCACAGAAAGGATTAAGATTATATAACCCAATTTTTTAGAAGGCTTTTTTTTTTTTTTTTAATTTATTCTGTCACAGAACCAAAGAGTACTTGGGATCACTCTCAGGGTTGTATACATACATCATCAGGTTACTCCACATACCCATATTTTCCACATTATATTAAATGGAGGAGAGAGGGGTGAGGGGGTCCATGGATTGAAGAAGTTCACACCCTCACAGAGTAGAAAGGCATTTGGAGTACCAAATATTTCTGTTGACTATTTCTGCAGAATGAGACTGATTATTAATACATCTCCTCTATGAGCACAGGATCAGGTTGGAGTAACATAGTAAGCTATAAAGGGCTATCGCTGCTCAGATTTATCTTATAATGGGATGGAGTTCTTGCCTTCCAATAATTTGGGCCATACAGTAACAATGTCACACAACAGAGAAAAATTGATCCATATGTCATCCTAATTCTAAAATAAGAATGTCTACTTGTGCAATACACACCATGTTCAGTTGACAAAACCTGTATCATCTAAGAGCCATCACACAGTTTGAAGAATCTGTCTGTTCTGTTACAAAGTTTTTTTACTACAGAGTTTGAGCTTCAAATGTTCCAGAAAGGTGAGGCACATGTTTCCTTCCTTCTAGGGATTCATCATCTTATTGTTTTGCTTCCTCACTTGTTACAAATTGTATGTATGAAAACATTGTTGTGACACCTTGTTAGACTATTTCTTGTCACTGCAGTATCTTATGCTCAATAACACAAAATTGGTCCCTCGAGCATCAGGCCCAGGGGATCATATATGCAAATCAGACACCTGTTTTTCTGTGCCTACTTTTCAGAAATCCTACAGAGTTAATGTGCTTGCTTCTGTAAATCCTCACTTTTTTCAATGCAAGGTTCCACAAATCACTTGTGATATTTTTTTTTTTTTTTTAAAGATGCGGTGGTGTCTGTTTTCTTGTGTTCTCCATCTTGATGATTTTACTTTTGCTATCCATAAAATGACCACTAGGTGGCACATGGGAAGTAAAACCAGGCAAGTAAGAGATAGACGTTACTGTTTGTAGTTGGAGGGAACTTTTCCTCATAGTCCCTGTGTCGAAACCCCCCCCCCCCCCCAGTGGCCTAAACGAAAGGGTTTTATTGGGAAGTAAAAAAATACTCTTTATGTACAAAACATATTCGTAACAAACCTTTATACATCAGGGTAGTTAATTGTTACATCCTCAGCTGTTGGGAACCGTAACTCCCAATCAGCCAACTGATGCATGGGGATGATGGGAAATGTAGTCCCCAGCAGCTTGGAGCTCCAACAGTTCGCTAAACTTGTCTTACATCTTTATTAGCCGTTTTGTGCACCACCCATGTTTATTAATAGTTTGAGTGCCAAAGAACAAATTTCAGTGCTCTATATTGCACATCTTTTTTGTGTCTCAAAGTGTTATAATGTTACATCTCTCTTGTATTTTTCAAAATGTTCTAATATATACTTCCTAGATTTCCAAAAGAAGAAGCTCGTAGGAAGCTTTGGGTTTTGGCCGTCTCATGCTCTCATGCAGCTGTGGGCAGTGACTGGACTCCATCCATTCACAGCTCTCTCTGTTCCCAACATTTTCAAGATAAACAGTTTGACCGAACCGGACAGACAGTTCGTCTGAGAGACACTGCTGTGCCTACAATATTCTCTTCGGTTAACGGCTCAAAGGTAATAATGTTTTGAGAATTATTTTACAGTATGTATACATTTATTTTATCTCCTGGCTTTCTTCTGCTTGATCAGCTATTTTTTATTAAATTATTTTGAAGTAAATACCATCTCTCAAACCACTATGTTTTGAGAGATATTCACATTAAACGTTCCCCCCTCCCTCCCCTTTTCCTGACGTCAGCGATGTGCTGTCAGTAGGGGATCCCGGTCCAATGACCAGCCGGTGGCTCTGCAGCAAAGCCGAAATCGCATTATTTAAAAATAATTACTTAATTGGAAAGGTCTACAAAGTGTGCTTGGTTTGCAAGCACACTTTGTAGACTGTTCCAACAAAGTAATTCTTTTTGAAATAACGCAATTTCTGCTAAGCTGAAGAGCCTCCTCGAGTCGGCCGACTCAAATCTCCTGCTGTAAGCTTTACAGCTGACATCAGGAAAAGGGGAGGGGAGGGGGGAAGATTTCAATGCCTATATCTCTCAAAACATAATGGTTTGAGAGATAGAAGTTGCTTCAAATAATTTATTTTTTTGAACTACAAAATGAGAATACTTTTTTACTGTCCCTTTAAACAGCCCAAATGTGTTTGACATTTTTTAAGAACATTTTGAATTTATAAATGTATAAACTCTGGTGCCCTTTCATTTTTCCCTATGGAGATTTTTGTTGATGGACTGTAAAGCTCTCAAAACCGGGAAATCTTGAGGTGTAATACATTTTGAATGAATCGGCTATAAGCTGTGGGGAATGTATTTGGTGTTCTTGGAAGAAAATGCCCTAAAGTAGATATGTTTACAAAAATGATCTGTGCGACACCATTCTAGCATTCATATAATTAAAACCCCCTTTATCCAGTGGATGCTAGAAGCACTTTGTCAGTGTGCTAGAGCTGTCTCTGGCATCCAAGGAGTTAGACCAATTGGAACGTCCCCCCCCCTCCCCCGATCCGTTTTTTTTATAGGAAAAAAAAAAAAAACGCTTAGGTGGTGCTTCAAATGCCTTAAAGGGATAGTAATACTTGAAAATAAGTTTATTTTATGTTGTAGCCCTTAAAAAACATGACAAATGATATAAGTCTTATCTCCCAAACCTTTATGGTTTGGGAGATATTCAGAAGTAAAGTTTCCCCTGGAGTGACGTCATTGCTCCACCCGTTAGATTTGGAATCTGGTCCCCGGACCGGCCGTGCCTCTCCAGAAGTGCTTGAATCACGATCTTTAAAAAGAATTTCTTAATTGGAATGGTCTACAAAGTGTGCTTTCAAGCCAGGCACACTTTGTACACAGTTCCAATTAAGTAGTTCTTTTCAAAGATCGTGATCTCGGCACTGCTAAAGAGCTGCCGCTTGCTCTGTGGACTGAATTCCAAATCTGTCCACTAGATGGCAGACTTGGCTGAAACAGCCAGGAAAAGAGAACTTTACTATATTTTACATGTGAATATCTCCCAAACCATAAAGGTTTGGGAGATAAGACTTTTATCATTTTTCATGTTTTTTTAAGGGCTACAATATAAAATAAAATTATTTTCAAGTATTACTGTCCCTTTAAGAACAAATACATTTGACTTTTAAATCGGGAGCAGGGCAACCTGTAGCCCACCTTCTGTTGGACTAAATTTCATCATCCTCAACCAGCCATAGACTGGCCAAAGATGATTAAAGTTATAAATAGGTAGTTGGAGAGCTGCAAGATACATGTCACTTCAGTATTTTCCTTCTTGCTTTCCACTGAAGATGCCTCGACATTGCTCAGCCCTGGGTTGTACCACTCGAGACTCCAGACAGACAAGAGGCAACAACATTTCCTTCCACAGGTTTGTTTATTAGCTTTATTTATATGCACGTATAACTTTAGTGACCATACCAGCATTCTAGGGCTTGTATGAATATTACATGGAGACCGACATAGGTAGATCATACTGCTGTTTGTTTAACAGAATTCACTGGGAAACTATATCTGGCTAAAAATGTGAACACCGCATTTCCTGACCCTCCTGTACAGATTTCCTGATATACAGTGTCACATTTATAAACAAAAATCAATTTTATGGCATTAAGGGGCAATTTTAGAAGGACAAAAGTGGGCAATTCTGTGACAAAACAGCTGCACCCTAGTGAACTTATAAAAATTACCATTTATATGGGGCTTTTAACCCCTTAGAGTGGCCTGCACTTAAGGACCACCGACCATTTTCTTCTGTGTCCCTTGTCCACGGCATTAACATGTGGGTATTGTCTCCGCCTCTCAGCTGTGTAGGACCAACCGCTTAAGTTTAAAAGGAAGTCTTGTGCTAGGTTAGGTTGGTATTTTGGTCCTACATAGCTGTGAGAACAGAGGGGTGAGATGCAGGCCGCTCACCTGAATGATGAAATGAATGACTCCTCAATAAACATCTCGGCCGCAGCAATGCCGCCTGACCGGGTTGTTCCCTGGAGCCCTTGATCCTCACGCTATGCGCCGGCAAGGGACCAGTTATTTATGCATTTTTTTTCCCTTCCTCTTCGCCTCGTGTCAGCAGAGGGCCTAAGGGAGGCGGGTCAAGCTCTTCCAGGAAGAGCGTGCGTTTCTCTGTGGAAGGTACTCAGAAGAACTGAGGCCTGTATGTCGTCCAGGGAAGAAGCGGTCCATTAAAATACTGAGTAAGTGATTCCTTTTTACTACTTTTTTTTTTTTTTTTTCCCCCGTCGTGGATGAGTATTTACCCCAATGTAAAGAAATGAGCGCCTTAGCCTCATTTAGCAAATGTCAAACAACAGAGTTCTTGTACCGAGATATGGGTAGTGGGGTATGATGTAGAAGTAGAGGAGCAGGGAGAAAAGGGGGGGGGGGGGAGTATCCGTAAACTTCACCAAGATGGAATAGACTGACTTCCAAAAGGGTTAAATAAGGGGGAAGTCCCACCAGATGTGAAGCAGAGTATCAGAAGATCCTCCACATCTCCAGCCAACATCAGGCTTCCCTGGGTAAAAGCGTGTAAGAGGGACGGTGTGCGATACCAGTGCGAAAGCAATTTGTATGACATTTCCTGTATCCTATAATCTAAAGAGCATTTATGGGTCAATGTGAAAATCTTCTCCCATTGCCCGCTGCTCAACGAAGTTAGAGAGCAGCTTCTCATCTCCCAATGAAAGATGGGAGGGAAGAGGCTGTAGAGTCCAGTAACAGAGGGATATAGAAGGGAGATGCCATGGGAAGGGAGAGAATCTCCAGTGCATATCACCTCAAAGGGCATAGCAGAACGAAGAAGGGCTCTAGGGCGAGGGAAAGAGCAGATGAAGTATCCAAGCTGGGTATAGTGAAATTGATCGAGCACCAACGGGAGACAAGGCAGAATTTCTGCCAGAGGTGGAAGCTTGCTAGCAGAAGTCAAGAAAGAAGCAATCCTTGATGGACCGTCGAAGATGGTATCCAGAAAGAGTCCCACGGACTGACCAGGAACAATAGCTTTATTCCGGTGCAATGGTGTTAAGGGGATTCCTTCTTACTTCTATTGCAATACATTGTGTTTTGTAAGCTGGATAGGCAATTGTTACGTATTTACTGAATATTTCCTGAATGCTGTAGCCATGCCATGCGTTCCATTGGTGAAACCCATGGATACTATATAAGCAGAGAGCAGGCCTAGCCCTAGTTGATAGAGCTAGGAAGGCTAGGATATTATTATTTTAATTTTATAGATTATAATAAAGTGTGTGTTTTAATCATTATGTTTGCTCCAACCAAGCAGACTCCTATCAAGGATAAGCCTGTTTCCGATGTGGAGGATAAGAGCCAGAAACTTAAACCATGTTCAGGTTGTGAGGCAAACATTTCTGATTCTGCTAAACTGTGCCCTGATTGCCTAAAAAAAGATTGCCAGTCGAGAAATGCCTATGCAATTCCAGGATTTTTTAACCTGGATGAAATCCTCCATGCATGACATCTTTGTAGCCGTGGAAGAAGGAGCAAGCTCTAGAAAAAAGCAAAGAATAGATGATCCAGATGAAGGAACTTCACACAGGTATAATGATCCAGAAGGCACAGCAAGTTTTCAAGATCTCATATCCAAATATTCATCAAAAGAAGACTGAGAGATAACAGAAGAAGAGGGAGCATTTAATATAGATAATCTGTTTAAGGCAATGCATAAATCCTTGGGTTTAACAGATACCCCAAAGCAGTTGGATGTCTTAGACGCGGCATTCCTTGGAAATAAAAAAAGACGTTCCAGTGTTCCCTATTCACCACTCAGTATCAGATATCATTAAGTCAGAATGGAAGAAAGGAGATTAGAAGAATTACTATGTCAAGAAAATTTTTGAAAATGTATCCTTTTAAAGAATACTTTTTAATTATTTATTTTGCCATGAAGTGCCATTGATAAAATTGGGGTTACTGAAGTGTGCAGCAAGGAATGAGAGGGTTCTCCAGTCCCCGAAACATCAGGCCAGAGCCCAAAGTGCAAACAAAGAACAGGCAGAAAAAGCTGCTTCTGTCACTATTATTACACATGACTGTTCCATTGCACCAATTCTTTTCTTTACATTCTAGGCCTTTAAGAGGTTATCTATGGCTTTTGCATTCTAGGTTTGTTTCCAACTGATTTTTCACTGTCGTCCAATACAGGTCACTGGTACCATGGGATGTATAGTCCCCTTTAATAGGCAGGAACAATTATGCAAATAATTTGCAAGGGGCGGAGCCTCCCCTCTTACTTAAGCCACCTTCTGGCCAGAGCCACCCATATTGATTTGTTCCTGGTGTGCTTGCACACCAGGCAGAGAACAGCTATGCTTCTTAGAGTTTTATTATTTTTTATTCAAATATGGAATACCACCATTAGGAGGGTGACCATGGCTGTGAATTGCCCTCTTCAAAGTGGCTGGTGCAGCTTCCAGGGATTTCTGTGGACCTATACCTGAAGAGGGGACAGCTTGTGTTAAGCAGCTCCCCTGTTGGGGAAATTACCTCTGGTTCTTTCCCTCCCTATCATGGTCACCTGAAGACAGAAGTCTGCGAGAAAGGTGAGTCACCCATTGAGTGCTGAAGGTCCACCTGTCCCCACAGTGTCCCTTTGATGGGCTTGTATTTGGGAGTTTTAATACACTCCAGCACTCATAGGGTGTTTTTATTGCATTATCACTATTTATGCAATTTCTGTGTTATTCTCTGAGTTTTGGAACATTGGGTATTCATTTATTTATGTTTCTCATGTATTTCATGCTTGTTTGGGCACTTTTTAATGTTTTACTAAACTTTATTAAAAATGGTGTTCCGCGCCTTTAAGCGCGGCTTTTTCCCGCTCAGCAGCAGAGCTCCTTTACTCTCTATGGGAATTCACAGTTTGGGACATATCTCTGAAACCGCTTGTCACAGCAACTTCAGAGTAGGCTCATTTTAATGCTAGGCTCCTGCTCTATCATCCGGTTGGTGTTTTATTACTGTAGGGGGCTCAGGGGGGCTTCGGGCACTGTTTGGGGTACTTGCATAGGGAAAACTACATTTCCCATGAGCGCTTAGCTCGCGCTTGTTTCTGATTGGCTGTCATGACGGCCGCCATTTTGTGGTACTTTTCCAAGGCGAGTACACTACGCAGGGACCGAGCCTTCTCTCTCCTCACCAGATTAACCCTTCGCTGGCCAGATAAGTCCGTTTTTAGACCTTTTCTGGGGTGAAACTTTAATCTTTAACACTTTTCTGGGTGATAGTGTTTTTTGTGGGGTATATTGACGCTGTGAGCATGTCTACTTCACTGGAGCTAGGGGCTAGACCCAAGACTAAGGAGGCTGGGGGGTCTTCTACCCCCATGGCGTTTTGCTCCTCTTGCCACATTGGGCTGGATTGCGATAATGTGGGGGATCTATGCCCTAATTGTACTGATAAAGATAGCAACCCTGGGCTTCCCAGCCACGCTATTGAGCCATCTTGGGTGAGGGAGTTTAAAGCTGCCACTAGGGATCTCAGATCCACGCTTCAACTCTTTCCCTCTCAGGTACAGGGGGCTCTCCAGGTCTGGCAGACCCCCTCTACTATCAGGACCTCCCTGCCTAAGCCACAGGGAGCTCCTGATATCACTGATTCTTCTGAAGAAGAACTTTTACAGGATTCTGATGCTGAGGAACGTACTGTTATTGAATCTAACAGGTCCATTGGGGACCCCTATGAGTGTGACCCTGAAGTTTCGGCTGAGGGTCTGATCAGAGCGGTTCTGAATACGCTCAACCTTCCTCTGACTCAGGAATCCACTTATGATCCTACTGATGTTTTTCAGAAAAAGCCATCTAAACCTGTTGTTTGTTTTCCAACTAACCCTACTCTTGCCCGTCTGGTTTCTGAGGCATGGAAGTATCCTGATAGATCTTCCTCTGTCTCCAAAAAGTTTGCCAAACTTTACCCTTTTCCCGACGCGGAGCTGGCAAAATGGGTTCATCCTCCCAAGGTGGATGCTCCTGTGTCTAGACTATCCAAATCTACTGCTTTGGCTGTCTCAGATGCCTCTGCCTTGCAGGACTGGACGGATAAGAAATTAGAGCTCTCTCTTAAATCTATTTTTGCCTCTATTGGCACTGCCATGCGCCCCACCTTTGCTGTGGCATGGGTTAATAGGGCTATTGCAGCCTGGACTGAACGACTGACTGAAGCGGTTCGCCAGGATGCGCCTGTATCTGAACAGTTGCAGCTTCTTGCTAATATCACTGAAGCTCAGAACTATATTGCTGATGCTGCTTTTGATGCTGTGCGCATGATGGCGAGGGCCTCCACTTCTTCTGTGGTGGCTAGACGCGCTCTTTGGCTGAAAATTTGGTCTGCTGATACAGCCTCTAAGAAAGCCTTGCTTTCCTTGCCCTTTCAGGGGAATTTGCTCTTTGGCTCTGAGCTCAAAGAAATGATCAGTGAGGCTACTGGCGGTAAAAGTACTCTTCTACCCTCAGTCTTTAAGAAAAAGTTTCCAGCCAAACGCAATCGGTCCTTTCGTTCCTTTCAGACTGAGACACGCTCCTCGGCCCAAACGGGTCCTCCCACTACGCGCTCCTCCTCCAAGCCCAAACAGTCCTGGAGGCCCAAAGTTGCCTCCAAGGCCAAGACCTCCAAGACTGCTTCGGCATGACTCGCCGAACCCGGGTCCGCATCCGGCTGTAGGCGGTCGTCTCCGCATCTTTCGCCGGACTTGGGAGGAGTCAGTGGCGGACCCATGGGTTCTTCAGGTGGTGTCAGAGGGATACAGGATCCCTTTCTCTTCCCTTCCTCCTTTTCGGTTCCATTTTACTCGTCCTTCTCAGGAACCCTCAAAAAGGCGTCTGTTCGACGACGCTATTCAGGATCTCTTGGACAAAGAGGTCCTGGAGGCGGTTCCGCAGGGGGACACAGGTTCAGGATTTTATTCCAACCTGTTTGTGGTAGCCAAAAAGGACGGAGGAGCCCGTCCCATCTTGGATCTCAAAGATCTCAATGCCTATGTGGTGACTTCCCACTTCCGCCAGGAGTCCCTGCGCTCTGTGATTGCAGCAATGTCTCCAGGGGAGTTTCTTGCCTCCCTGGACCTTCAGGATGCTTATCTTCACATCCCTATTCATCCAGAGAGCAGGAAGTATCTCAGGATTGCCTGCCACAGGGGACACTTTCAATTTACAGCGCTCCCCTTTGGACTGACTACAGCTCCTCAAGTCTTCCAGCGGGTGCTGGGCTCCTTGATAGCGGTGCTCCATCAGGATGGGATCAGAGTGACACCCTACATGGACGATCTCCTACTGAAGGCCTCCTCAGCGGAGCTTCTCCACCAGCAGTTGCAGAGGTGCATGCACACCCTGAACCGTCACGGATGGATCCTGAATCTGGACAAGTCGGACTTGATTCCTTCTCAGAGGCTTCTGTTCCTGGGTCTCCTGTTCGACACTCGCCAATGCATGGTGTTTCTTCCAGAGGACGTGGCTCACCAGATAGCCGTCAGAGTGGCTGGGATTCTGGACATGGACGAAATTCCAGTTCCGAAGTTGTCGTCCTTAGTGGGGAAGTTCATTTCCACGATCGAAGCAGTACCATTTGCCATGGCCCACTCCAGGGATCTTCAGAGATTTGTGATCCAGACGTGCAGGAATCATCCAGATCATCAACATCTGTCTGTTTCTCTTCCTCCTCATGTCGAGTCGAGTCTGCACTGGTGGTTAGATCTCTCTCATCTCTTGAAAGGGAAATCCTTTCTAGTTCCTCATTGGACCACAGTCACAACGGATGCCAGCCTTCGGGGCTGGGGTGCAGTCTGGGGTCGCTTCAGTGCTCAGGGGAAATGGGGTCTGGAGGAATCCATGCTCTCCATCAATGTTCTGGAACTTCGAGCTGTCCGGCTGGCCCTGAGGCACTGGGAGTCTCAATTGACCGGTCTTCCAGTCAGAGTAGAGTCCGACAACGCCACGGCGGTGGCTTACATCAACAGACTAGGCGGCACAAGAAGCGGTTCCGCCTGGTGGGAAGTCAAGGATATTTTGTCTTGGGCAGAAGATCACGTGCCTGTCATCTCTGCAGTTCACATTCCAGGCGTGGACAACGTCATGGCAGACTTCCTCAGTCGTCACACCGTCGACAGCGGAGAATGGGCTCTTCACCCAGAGGTGTTTCACATGCTCACTCAACGGTGGGGGATGCCAGTGGTGGATCTGATGGCTACCAGACACAACAGGAAGGTTCCGGTGTTTTGCTCCCGTCTGAGGGACTCCCTTGCTCTAGCGGTGGATGCCTTGTCGATCCCTTGGGACTTCTCCCTGGCTTACATCTTCCCCCCTCTTCCTCTATTGATCAGAGTTATTCAGAAGTTGAAGAGAGAACGTTGTCCTGTAATCCTGATTGCTCCGAACTGGCCTCGCCAGTCCTGGTTTCCGGAATTGATGGCCATGTCAGTGAAGGATCCAATCCCACTTCCAGCCCGTCCGGACCTGCTTCTTCAGGGGTATCTGTGGAAAGAGGATGTTCACTCTCTCCGTTTGATGGCATGGCGGTTGAATCCTCGATTCTAGCTCAGAAAGGCTTTTCTCCTTCTGTGGTGTCGACGATGCTCAGTGCTCGTAAGCCTGTGTCTTCCAAGATCTATCATCGCATTTGGTCAACTTTCGTGACATGGTGCTCTGTCAAGCAGTTGTCTCTTGACTTCCATCTTCCCACTGTCCTGGCCTTCTTGCAGGACGGTGTGGACAAGGGGCTCAGTCTGAGTTCCCTCAAAGTTCAGACCTCTGCCTTGTCTGTGTTTTTCCAGGAACGGATTGCCATCCTTCCTGATGTGAAAGTCTTCTTCCAAGGTGTGACTCATGTTCGACCTGCCTTCAAGAGTCCTGCTCCCCAGTGGGATCTCAATTTGGTGCTGGGTGTTCTTCAGCGACCACCGTTTGAATCCTTGGCTTCCATTCCATTACGTCTTGTGACTTGGAAGATGGCCTTCCTTTTGGCTATTGTGTCAGTACGCCGGGTGGCAGAGTTACAGGCATTGTCTTGTAAACCTCCTTACCTGGTGTTCCACAAGGATAAGGCTGTGCTTCGCACTACCAAGGAATTCTTACCCAAGGTTGTGTCTGAGTTTCACATCAATCAGGAGATTGTGGTTCCCTCTTTCTGCCCTAATCCTTCATCTGACAAGGAAAGAGATCTCCATTTGTTGGATGTGGTGCGTTGCCTCAAGTTTTATGTTCACCGCACCGAATCTATCAGGAAGTCTGACGCTCTATTCGTCATTCCTGAGGGGCCTAGGGCAGGAAGACCGGCTTCCAAAGTTACCATTGCCTCTTGGATTAAGGCTACCATCCGTGAAGCCTATAAGTTGAGGAATAAGCATGTTCCCTTCAGGGTGACTGCCCATTCCACCAGATCTATTGGGGCCTCCTGGGCCTACAAGAATCAAGCTTCTGCTGATCAACTGTGCAGAGCGGCCACTTGGTCCTCTGTGCACACTTTTTCTAAGCACTACCGAGTTGATGTACTGGCATCGGCTGATGCCAGCTTTGGAAGGAAGGTCCTGGAGGCAGTCTTGCCTGTGTAGGTCTTCCGCTCTGTGATCCTTAGTGCTTCCTTACTGTTGAGCCTGGTTGGCTCGTGTTCCGTGTGCTGTGTTAAGTTCAGGGATTGTTCCCTTGGTTGGTGTCCGTTGACACTTACAGTTTGGGCTATGTTATCAACTGGTTAACAGTTCTAGTGACTTGGGCCTTGCGCCTGGTCCTTGCCTTACTTCCCGCCTCTGGATCAGCTCAATGTTTGTACATCCCATGGTACCAGTGACCTGTATTGGACGACAGTGAAAATAGGATTTTAGTCTTACCTGTTAAATCCTTTTCACTTAGTCCATACAGGTCACTGGTCTCCCACCCTGTCAAGGGACCAGTCTTGGCTCTCCTGTGGCATTCAGTGGGAGACCGTTCGGGCATGCTCACAGGAGTCTTTCTTTTTGCTTACCTGGGGTCAGTTTAGGGTCTCAAATCAATATGGGTGGCTCTGGCCAGAAGGTGGCTTAAGTAAGAGGGGAGGCTCCGCCCCTTGCAAATTATTTGCATAATTGTTCCTGCCTATTAAAGGGGACTACACATCCCATGGTACCAGTGACCTGTATGGACTAAGTGAAAAGGATTTAACAGGTAAGACTAAAATCCTATTTTCCTCATGTGGCCTGTGGTCACAAGCTGCTATTGGGACTGAAAGAAGATCTCCAAAGATTTTATTACAGATTATGCTATACATATATACAAGTCAATTTTGATCTATTGGTGTAATAGCGCTGAGAATTGTTGGTTGGTATTTTTAGCTGTATATAAGGGCTGATAGAGTTCCAGTTCCTTTTGGGTGTCCACTCTATGCAGGCATACAGAGAGTCTTCTTTTACACTTTTTTAAATATTGTTTGTCATTTGTTTTTAATTACATACGTGGGGACCTTCATACATACAAAAAGAAAGTAAAAAGGGTCCCCCTGCTCTGCACGTTGTTGCCAATTTTAATTTTTATTTAATTTTAGATAGGGACTTCAAGTGTTTAGCGTAGGACTTGCCACACTTGAGGATCCTTGGCGCGGTTGGTAAGCTTAAATCTAGTTTTTGGGCCAAAAATGTAGGCACTAATGCCTCAAATTTATTCACAGTATTATAATATATGCCTAACACAGGGCACACTGTTCACATTTAGACTGGAGGAGCGCAGGTTTTCTGTCTGTCCTTTTAAAGAAGAAGAAGTTCAGGATTGGGTTTACCCACCCAAAATAGATGCAGCTGTAGCACAAATGGCCAAACGTACCACCGTTCCCATGGAGAACGGATCCTCCTTGAGAGGTGGTATGGAAAGGAAGATTGAAGAGGCTCTGAAGAAACAATTTGCTATTTTGGGTCAAAATCTCAAAGCAGCCACGGTTATGGCTTGCATATCCAGGACCATCAGGATATGGCTAACTGAGATGCAGAAGAAGGTAGAATCAGCTGTTTCTAGACGTAACCTTCTAAAGAAGATTTCAGTTATTAAAGAAGCAGTAAGCTTCACCTGTGAAGCATCACTAGATTTTATCAAGTTGACATCTCGCTTTTCTGCCCTTTCCATCACTTCCAGGAGAGCCTTATGGATGATGTCTTGGGGAGCGGACCCTTCCTCAAAAAATAAATTGGGCACTTTGCCCTTTGAGGGGTCTATTTTATTTAGCCATCATCTGGAAGAACTAATACGGAATATGACAGGAGAAAAGAGTACATTTTTACCTCAGGAAAGAAGAAACCCTACCAACAGTTCAGGAAGAACACCAGCATATAAGGCAAGAAGACAAAATTACAGGGAAGTGAAAAAATATCAGCCTAATGGGCATTTTGAACAAAGGAAGTCATCCTTTATACCTACACAGAGAGGATCCTTCAAAAGAGAATACTCAGGAAGAGGTCACTACAAGAAGGAGTATCTTTGAAGGTCAGCGGGCCCTGCCTTTGGTACCTGTCGGGGGTCGTCTGCGGGAGTTCCTACCAGTATGGCGAGATTCAGTAGTGGACCACTGGATGTTAAAGGAATTCGAGTCAGGGTACCCACTGACATTCAACAAGATCCCTCACAAGAATCTTTTCAGAACATCGGGAATACCAAAGGACCAGAGGTCAGAAGGACTAATTAACATAATGCAGATATTAAGGCAAAAGCAAGTAAAAGAAGTAGTTCCGGTTCACCAAAGAAGAACAGGTATATATTCACTTCTGTTCATAGTCTCGAAGTTGTCCAAGGGCTACAGACCCATTCTGAACCTAAATAACCTAAATGTTTCTCTGCAATACAGAGCATTCAAGATGGAAACAGTATCGTCTCTGATAAAGGCAATTCCTTTGAAGCCCTATCTAACAACGGTGGATTTGATGGACTCATATCATCACATTCCGATAAAGGCTCTCAATCACAAATTTCTGAGATTTGCAGTAAAGGAGAATCCTTTTCAATTCACCGCACTACCATTCGGCCTGTCAGTTGCATCGCATGATTTGCAAAGATTCTGGCAGCCGCCTTAGAACACCATAATCCCTTATCTGAACGATCTGCTAATCATATCGGCATCAAAACAGCAGGTGGAAAGTCGCAGGTCATACACCATAAGTCATCTCCAAATACTAGGCTTGCTTATAAATTTTCAGTAAAGTCAGATAACCCATCGCAAAACTTAGTGTTTTTAGGGATCAACATAGACACTACCAAAGGGAAGGCATCTCTGTCGAGCGACAGACAGAGAAGAATTCTCCAAAACATTGCCAGGCTCAGTTCTCAGAGGAAACATACAGCTCAGGATTTCAAGCAGCTCGTGGGAGCTTTAACATCTACTGACCAAGTGTTGCCTTGGGCAAGGTTCCATATGATTATCCAGATCCATTTTCTAGAACATTGGAACAAGAATTACAAGTATTCATTACAGAGGATTATGCTTCCAACCAAGATAAGAAAAGAATTACTGTGGTGGAAAAAAAGAGGTCGAACCTGTCGGAGTGTCACTAAAACCAATCCTATGGTAAGACCTGACAATGGATGCCAGCCAGCAGGGCTGGGGAGGAGTGTGGAATAAACAGCATGGGCAGATGGTCAGCACAAGAGAACATTTTGGAGCTTAGAGCAGTGAGGAAAAGCTTGACCACATACAGGAAAAAATGACTGGGGAAACCAGTCAGGATCCATTCAGACATGACGACTGTACTATATATAAAGAACCACAGCGGTACCAGAAACAGGATTTTAAATTGTGCGGAAAAGAATCTGAAGGCTATTACAGTGGTACAGGTACCAGGGGCCCAGAACATCCAGTCAGACTTTCTGAGCCAAAACAGCCTAAACCAGGGAGAATGGGCCCTCAATCCAGAAGTCTTCCATCAGATAACACAGATATGGGGAACGCCAGAGATAGACCTCATGGCATCAAGGTACAACACCCAGTGCAAAAAGTTTTTGTTTTGTTTTTTTTCCCGATGGAAGGAGCAGAAAGTAGTGGGTCAGGATTCCCTGAGCTTCCTATGGGATCATCAGTTAGCATACATATTCCCTCCAATTCCTCTGATGGCAGAGGTACTGAGAAAAATAAAGAGACAACTCAAACCTCATATGGATAGCTCAAGCATAGACAAGAAGAGTGTGGTATTCGGACCTGATAAACATGTCAATCGACAACCCAATGACATTACCAGATCGTCAGGATCTGTTAATTCAGAGGCCCATAGTTTATCAAAACCCAAATTTCTTCAGATTGAAGGCCTGGCAGCTGAAAGGGAATCACTGTCACTCAGGGGACTTTCAAGGCCAGTAACAGATATGATCATGGCAGGAAGAAAAGATCCACCACTAAGATTTTATTACAAGATTTGGAGAACTTTCAGTATTTGGTGCAGAGACAATAAAATTTACAGATCGTAAGACCTCAGATCAGAGACATCATCCCTCCGTGGGACCTTAACATTGTCCTAAATCAGTTGGCC
Organism: Rhinophrynus dorsalis; assembly: GCA_037306005.1. Taxonomy (NCBI): domain Eukaryota; kingdom Metazoa; phylum Chordata; class Amphibia; order Anura; family Rhinophrynidae; genus Rhinophrynus; species Rhinophrynus dorsalis. The sequence continues at coordinate 347,607,303 of CM074724.1, read as the reverse complement.
ATTTCCGCCAAGTTTGAGCTTAACTCTGAGAACAGTTTTTCTGACGGCTATCACCTCAGCCAGAATGTTAAATGAAATTCAGGCCTTATCATTTACATCTCCATATATGGTGATACATCAGGATAAGATTGTCCTGAGAACTAAACCATCCTTCAGACCCAAGGTAGTATCCTCCTTTCATATCAACCAGGAAATTGTGTTACCATCTTTTTGTTCTAATCCTAGTAATAACAAGGAAAGAACCTTGCATAGTCTACATGTAGTAAGATGCATCTCCTGCTACTTATCCAGAACCAGGGAGTTGAGAGATTCTGAACATCTTTGTGCATTTTTTTGGAAAGTTCACAGGAAAGACTGCATCTAAAGCATCCATTTCTAGATGGATTTCAGAGTATATCAAAATAGCCTATGCAGAATCAGGAGCAGTACCTCCTAAAATTGTTAAAACTCACTCCAATAGATCTATTGCAACCTCTTGGGCGGCCAAAACTGAGGCCTCTATAGCGGATATATGTAAACAGCAACCTGGTCGTCTATTTCTACTATCAGGCATTATCAGTTAGATGTTCAAGCATCAGCTCAAGCAAAATTCAGAAGTCCTGGCGGCAGTTATCCCTACCTGATTGGTATGATGTTATGCTTCCTTAATAATGTTAAGTTATGTATTTGATGACTCTCCCAGAGGGACACTACTTTGGTACTTCCCATATGTTAATGCCGTGGACAGGGCACACAGAAGAAACGGTAAAATTTACTTACCAATATTTTCTTATCTTCTGTGTCCCTTTCAAAGCATACCCTACCCTATAAACAAATCATTGTGGTTATATTTTTCAGCTTGGACAAAAGTTGACTAAACTAACCAAGCGCAAGACTTCCTTTTAAACTTAAGCAATTGGTCCAACACAGCTGAGAGGCGGAGATAATACCCATATGTTAATGTCGTGCAAGGGACACAGAAGAAAAGAAAATATCTAAGTAAATTTTACCATTTTTTTATTATGCGTTCTGATTCTGGGCTACAGAACGGCTTGCAGCCGCACAGGGAGCCCTGAATTCCATGACGCACGTGTACGTCCTTGGTCCTTTCGGGACTGACAGCCCGTGATGTACATGTGTGTCATGGGTTGTTAAGGGGTTAACCTCTTGAGTAATGGGTCTCCAATGTATTGCTTCGAAGTGCTTGGGATAAAAACTCCATTAAAATATGTATACATACATACGTGCATGCATACATACATAATATTTTGTATTTTAGAATGTAGTGGCCATCTTATTCCATATTTTAACTATTTTAAGGACCAATAGACAGTGCAACACATTGAGGCAATGCATTGTACACCCTTCTGGTCCCTTAAGTGTTAATTTGATATAGATGTATACTGTGTAATTTTTTTTTTATTATTCATTTCTTGTAAGACTTCCTAGAAAAGATGACCCTCGGAGAAGTCTTTGGATAGCAAACTGCCAGCGCACAGACCCCAGCGGGAAAGGGCTCTGGGATCCTTCTTCTGACTATGTGTACTTCTGCTCTAAACACTTTGAGAAGAGTTGTTTTGAAGTGGTAGGAATCAGGTAGGTGGCTCTCAATCTCATGGAACCAACTGCCTAATTTTTATTTGTAACTGTGGATGATTGAGACTACTCCAGTGCATTGGGGAACAACACACTGGAGACATCTCAAGCATCCATTCTCTAGTGGTTTAATTTTATGCAGTTAAGCACATCCACAGATGCAAGAATGACAAATTGGTCTTGTCTGGGGGTTGGCATCCTTTGACTTTCCACCTGTTGAGGACTATAATTTCAATCATCTGCAAGCAGTCAGTGGTTGGATAAGAATGACTGGAGTTAAATTCCACAACAGCTGGAAAGAGAGGATGTTTACTCCTGGTTTTGTCTGTGTGCTTGTGTGACGGCTTCCTCTTCTTTCACTTTCTGGTGATATAGGGCCAGAGAAGGAAGAAACTTCCTACCTGATTAACCCCAATGTTACTGTTGCGCATAGCTGAAATCCCTGCTCTGCACAATCACATAAGTAACTTGGGAACTGAGCAAGAAGAGGAAGCTTGTCTTCCTCCAGACCCCGTATTAACAGTAGAATATCAAGCAGAAAGAAGAGGAAGCCTTCATACAGTCTTTCAGGATTGTATGTGATTATGGATTAATATATATATATGTATCCCTAGAGGAAAGTACTACTACAAGTACCAACCCTAGGACACTAAGGGAAGAGCCACAAAGAAAAGAAAATCATTTAAGTGCTAATCAAATTAAGAAAAATTATTAAAAAGAAGAAAAAAAAAACAACCATAGGATGATATATACTTTCAACCTAAAAGCTTACGGTCCTATTATAGGGAGCAGACGAAAATTCCAAGAAGTCCTTTCGAATCCTATGCAGCTGTTATATGGGTAGGGATTCCCATCAATATACTACAAAAAAACACAAGAAAAAAACAATTAGAAGAATTCTTTGCGCTGTTTGTCTTGTGTTTTTTTGAGGAGGAGGAGACCGGGACGGACAGCGCAGATGCACAGATGTCTCTTTGGCAAAATGTCAGCACTGATGCCTGCTTGTTCGTCTCGGAACGAGTTGGATTTATCAATAACGCCAGAATTATTCAGGATAATACTAGTATAGATATGCTTACCCTTGTGTGCATAATGATTTGGGGGTAGCTTTAATTTGTGGTAGTTCCGCTTTAATGCTATGTCTAAATAGCAGTGTTTAAATGTACTTTTAAGAGTTATTGATCTCAAAAATGCATCTCTTCCCACTCCCTAGTCCTAGTTTTCCCCTGGGCATTGTCCATTAGTCAATTTTTCATTAAATGTTCTCAGTGGAGGCAGGAGGCTGGTTTCCTCCCTGGAAATATTTTCATTTGAGTTCTTTTGGTTTATTATTTTCTTATGGTTTTGTTTTTTGCTAGATGAGTGCATCATACCCTATATGCTTAAGACCCTATAGGGTTAATTATGTCTTCCTTCTTCACACCATCTTAATTGCTGCGCACAGGAAGATTAACTTCATGTCACATTCCACAGGGAAAAGACACTGATGTGAAACAGACACTCTACATGCTGGTGTTCTTGTCCCAAAGATGATTATGGCAAATGGTTTCAGATGACATGAATTCAAAAGGTGCCACTTTCAATTATATTAATACTGAATTCAGGGCCCAAGGAGGTGTTGGTTCTCTGAGATGTTCTTTCAAGGACTTTTGTCTGAATTAGAAAGGGGGGTCTAGCTGGAGACTAAAGTACTGTCCATGATTGGTCCCCTGGGTTCCCATAGACTGGTCAGTGGCGATAAGCGTCTCCAGCCCTAATTTGATTATGGATACCAGCCGGGGGAGTGTATTAAAGCTCCTGGGCACTGCTAATAGTAAAATGACTGGAGCAACAGTGCAGCCTGTACAAAAAAATGTAAAAGAAACATATAAGAATTGAGACTAATGCTCCACAGCTTACAAGAACTAAATATCTTCACAGGGAGCTGGGAGTTGAGATGCTGGCAGAACATCTTTAAAAAAAAAAAAAAATAAATAATTCAACTAGATCTGAAAACAATCCTCTAATACAATTCCTGTAAACCCATTTGACCATGGCCTTTCACAGTACTAACTCTGTGAAACAAACTAAATTGTAGCAAAGCAACAGATGTCAAGAATCACACATAATTGCAACTACAAATCCAACCAGAGATCCAAGAGTAAGGAGGATTAAGCCTTGATTTCCAAAGATACCCTGACCAGATTAAATCTGTCAGCCAAAAATACACCTCGGTAATAAAGGCAGTTATATTCTACCCTCCTTAGTACAAGTCTTAGTTGTATATCTGGAGGGGAGTTGGCTAGAGAATCTTACCCTAGTCACTGCAAGAGCTAAATCTCTTTCTTCACCAGTCAGCTGACTAGAGTCACCAGGCGATCTCACGCTGGGTTGTGCAGCTGAATCATTTCTGCTGGTGTACAGTCAAGCAGTGTCTTCTGTCCCTGACTTCATCCTGACCCTGAGCATCTTTGGGAAGAAGGACAAGAACCCATGGTGTAGCCCTATTTAGGCAAGGGGTTTTCAATACAGCACCAATTTGAACTTTTTGAATCATGGTTCTTCCACAGAATCCTGCCACTCATTTGGAAACCATAATAGTCTTCCCTCCCACCCCACCAGTCTGCCTCTCCAGAATAACAAGTGAATCATGTTGAATTAGATTTATCCCCCATTTGCTGAAGTGCACACCTTCCAGCTTCCCATGCCAACTTTGGTTTGCTTTGAAAATGGGGGTTGTTGGATGATTAGGAAGATAATTTGTGATGGACAATGTAGTTATGGGAAGATCAAAAAACTAAGACCTAAGCATGAAAATTGGTTTTTCTGAATGACTGGAGACATAACATGCATTTACTTCCCAATTCCTGGCTAATATTTATATTCAATTCTGGTCTGAAAAGAGTCTTCTATAAAAATGCAATGTTTTCACAGACCATTTTGATGAAATGTCTGCTGACCAAATTTTGAGCCATAAGGTACGACGTGCCGTAAACTTTGCCATATTTATTACTGTAGCACATATATGCGGGTTAGCCTTCTGAATTTGTGAAGCCAACTGGAGTAACTCCTCTATGGGAGTATTATCTCTAATGGGCATAATAAACTGATCACCTCAATCTCATTTGCTCCTCCTACCCAAGCAAATGTGAAAGCTGGGAAAAGCACTGCACCTGTGGCCAAAAAATATCTTTAATACAGTATCAAGTGTTTTTTTTACTGTTGTGTCTCTGAATGCTTCAGAGTCTGAGATTGACAATGCTGTCCTCTTAGAAGAGACACTGATGGGTATGCAACAGGTGTAGTCCCCCCATAAGTCCGTACACTCTTGACTGAAAGGGTATAAGCTTTTGATTCTCTTAGACCACATCACTTTCCGATCTGTGTGTTTCCATTTATCTACCAAAATTTGTTTAAAGGGCTAGTGTTGGATCATTTTAAAAATATGTGAATCTTGTAGCTGTTAAAAAAGGAAAAAAAAAACAAAAAAAACAATGCCAGTCCCATCTCAAACCTTTATGGTTTGAGAGATATTTGCAGCTAAACTTCCCCCCCCCCCTTGGTTTGCAAGCACACTTTGTAGACCATTCCAGTGAAGTATTTCTTATCAAATATTGCTATTTCGGCTCTGCTGAAGAGCCTCCGCTGGTCCCGGAATCAGATTCTCCTGCAGTTAGCTAAAGCACTGACGTCCGTACACTGGGAAGGAGGGGGAAAGTTTAGCTGCAAATATCTCGCAAACCATAAAAGTTTGAGAGATGGTACTGATTGACTGATTTATTTTTTAATAGCTACAAGATTCAATTTTTTTTTTTTTTTAAATGATCCAGTACTATCCCTTTAAGTTGGTAATAAGCCAGAACACAGCCACCAACTCCTTCCTACATTTAAATATGTCCTTTGAGAGTTCCTCTGAAGCACCCTCGTCAAAAAGTTAAAATAATATCACCTTATTTTACCAACAAGGATACATTGAGATTGTTTCTCATGTTCAAACATGTCCAGGGGGGTATAGAAGTTATTACCCAATTTAATGGTACTCCTTTTTATCTAACTCCGAAGGTTGAAAGGCTGAGTTGGCCAGGGCTAGAATCTGTGACCCTGAGGTTTGGACAGATTATACAGATAACGCAGTAACCAATTGAGCTAACTCATCGGTATGAGCTAGCCCATGCTTTAGGTACGTCAGAAGGACTTTTTGTTTAGAAAATCCAAAACAAATTCTCACCTTTGCTGTTGTCTCACTCCATAGAGGAATCTTATCCCTGGGACAGTAGATGACTTCACTTCTCTCTTGGAAAATATTTCTTTCCTTTTTTGTAGGAAGAGTAGTGATATGAGGTTTTCTGAATGTTTTCAATGTACTCTGAGAGAACAGACGATACATAATCTTTAACGGACTTTGTCCACAAATTATTAAACACAGTAAAATACCTTGTATGGACAAAAAATATCCAGATATGTTTTGTGTATTGTACTTCTGTGCATACACGATCAACAGGTAGGACCCGAATTCGCATTGGGCCGCTTCTTACAAATCTGGTCAGTGGTGCTACCATAATCATTGACTCCCCACTACCTTTCTTGTTCTTTGTGCTCAGATATGGTGACCCACTAGAAAAATGGTCAAGACCAGTAACAAGTATGAGAAAAGACATAAATAAATCCAGTAACATGACACCTACTGTTGTAACTGTGGAGCTGAGAGAGATCCCCTCTGGTCATTACTCCTTTCTGGGTGCCTGCTAATGATATCTCGCAGTCCAGCTTGACAAGTATATTGGGTAGTTCAAACTAATAATCTGCAGGCTTAATGGATTCTGCTTTATAATTGCTGTAGACTTTGCCCAGTTTGCTAACATGCAGTCTGAGGCTTCCCCTTCCAGTCTGCACAGCAGTGGCACAGTGGGGAAAAAAAAAAAAAAGATTACCGAGAGGACACTGCATAACATAATTTTGTCAGCTGCTGTACTCGCATCCTAGTTTTGACCTCCAGTCATGTGTATGTATATAAATTAGTAAAGGAATAGACAGAAAAGTCTGGTAAACTGCTAATTTCTTCTAAAATAGCACCATCTATTGGTCTTACCAGGAAACATCAGTGGTGCTGTAAAATAGTGAGATGTAAAGTTAGAGATAGCTTAGTTTGTTAATACACCAGCTGTAGAATCTGTTTAAACGTCAGGGTCGCAGGTTCTAGTCCCGGCACGGTCAACTATCTGTTAACCCATCCTGGACTTATGTGGCAGAATACGGTCCACACCCTGAGCTTGGCTTGCCCTGAGCTTGGTTTGCTGTGGAAGCCTTCATCCTGCAAGTGGATTGATAGTGGCTGTAGCTTTATCTTTGAGTATGTATATGTGTATAATTACTAATTAATTTTTTTTAATTTTACTCACAAAACCACAACATGTCTTCTTAGTCCACACCACCATATTTTTTTTTTTTAAACTGGTGCCTACTCGAACAGGCTGTGATGCAGTTTTATCCTTACGAAGGGCAGAGCCAACGGTAGTTCTCAGATGTTGACATTGTTATGGTCTGGATGAATAATGGGACAGAGCTTATACCTCTTGACTCTTAAAGGGGAATTATCGCCCCAAATAAAGTCCACCTCCCCTAATTAGCGTACCAATGAAACGGTTATGCAGAATAAAGACCACGTTCGTCAAAAATCCTACCTCAGCTGACACTGACGACCAGGTAACAGAGCTCTAGAGGCAGCTGCGTGCCAACGCCGTCAGTCCTTTCTGGTACCTAAAGGTGCCGTGCAACGCCTCCTAGAGTTGACCATTACTGACGGTGCAGTCACGAAAATGTCTGTGAGCTAAGATGTCTACGCTGTTGCTTGGCCGTCAGTGTCAAAGGAGGTAGGATTTTTGACTAACGCGTAACAGTTTCATTGGTAAGCGAGGGACAATCTTTATGCACTGAGCATAAGGAAAACCCTGCCCCCCCTTAACGAAGGTGCGCTCGATCCAGACAGTCCTGGAGAGCATGTTACATACGTAAAAAGGGGCGGGAGGGGGATTCTTTATAATTGAATTACCGTTGAACTACACGTTGGAGGATATTGAAATACATTGGTACATGGCCAAAAAACATATGAGGAGTAATCGTAGCTGCGTTTATTTTCATCCATTACTATCCCTTTAACCCAGTGAATGCTAGAAAGGTTTCCAGCCTATTGCTTTCCAATATGATTGATTTCTCTAGCATTTCAAAGTTCTAATATCCCCATAGAAAGGAAAACTAACTTTCTAATAATGAACCCCCATTTACCTTAATTAACCTCCCTCCCCACTGACCTGTTGTTCATTTGGTTGGTATCTATGATGAACTTTGTTGGAATTTTTTATCATACCTGAACAGTAATAATCTTGGTTTGATGTTTATTTTCAGACACACCATTTCATGTTTGGATATATCCCTTACTTTTAAGGCACATAACATTGTTAACTAGTATTTATTATAAGCCATGGTTAGGAAACATCCTTCTTCAGGCAGAAGTCCTGCCATCCCCGATGTTTAATCAGAGGTGTCTCTGTGGGGCAGTTTTACATATATGCAGAAATTGCTCCACTTAGGAATATTTAGTACAGTTTTTGATTCTTAGTAAAATGTAGTGTGTTGGAGACCTCCGTAACTTTCAGGAGGGGGCAGTAATTTAAATCAAAGGATAACCTGTATTTCTCCACTGTGACGCAGTAGGCTTGCCCCAGAATTACTACACTTTCTATTGTGCATAAGGTCCCACAAGTAATTAGTACTGTAGTATATTGGTTGTGCAGTTTAAAGTCCTGCTGTAATGGACATATAGCCGCTATTACCCACCTTCTTGTAGTAAATAGAGAGTGATGCTACTTTACGTATGTCCTTGGAAGACTGATACAAAGATGGGGGGGGCAGTGTCAAGATCTACCATGTAAATGAACGTGTGAGTGCTTTAGAAATTCAATTTGGATCCAAATAGACTTATAGGGCCGTATCCGTGAAGCTAAAGCGGTACAGTTCTGGAGAAAAGCAACCGTAAATAACAATAGATATGAAGATTCTGCAGCCCCCTTCCCCCCCCCACCCCTCATTTCATTTGGGGGCTTTTAACTCCTTGAATGCCACATGTCTCCAGTGCATTGCTGCCTCCATACAATGCAATTGGAAATTGATTTTATACGTGTGTGTGTGTGTGTGTGTATATATATGTATATGTGTGTGTGTATAATATATATATATAATATTGTGATACCGTTTTTTTTTATTATTGTTATTATTATTATTATTATTATTGGACTAGCGTTTATCAGAATGAGCTTTTGAGTAACAACCTCCCTTTATCAAGTCAAATGAAAGGCTAATTGTCAAAACGAAACATCCAAGTCAGATGAGAGAGGTAATACATGGGTCCAGACAGGCCGACAGGCTGCAGATCATACCAGTTTAGTAAAATCAGTTGGTCAGTGTGGAAGGAATGTGGATAAGGGGATGGTTGACAGATAAAAAGAGGGGGAGAGAGAGAAATCCGTTATAAGTAAACATGTTGATAAAACAAAGAAAAACACACGAGGAAGACGTCAACATGACTTATAAAGCAAATATTATATAAAGTTTTCTTAATGTGTGAGGGATCGCAAGTCCTTAATTATCCCAGTGTCTTTGATGTTGAAAAATCTGATAGTTTTTGTTTCAGATCTTAGGAATGGCAAAAATTATATAATGTATGCATGTAAATGCTCGCAGTCTGGCTGTTAAGATGGGGGAACTAGAAATGATTGCAACACATGAGCAGTATGATCTAATTGGAGTGTCTGAAACCTGGTTAGATGATACATATGAGTTAGCAGTCAGTCTAGAGGGTTATTCACTGGTATGATACTCTGGTATCATAGGGGACCGGCGCTTGATCCTTGCCTTCTCCCCCCCCCCCCCCCCCCCCCCCGGGAACTCAATGTTGGTACATCCCATGGCACCTGTAAGCTATATTGGACAACAGAGAAGAGAGGACTTTAGTCTTACATGTTAAATGCTTATCTCTTAGTCCATATAGCTTACAGGTCTCCCACCCTGTCAAGGGACCATGCTTGGATTCCTGTGGCTGGACATGGGAGTCCTATTGGGTCCATGTCCACAGGAGTTTTCCTCTCCTTTCTTGCTATCTAGCTAGGTAGGTTTTTGTCACAAATCTGCCTAGAGGGGAGTGGCTTGTAGCTTGCTATAGAGGGGAGAGGGAGGCTTCCCCTGCACTTCTTTGAAGAATTGTTCCAGCCTACTGCAAGGGGCTGTTGCCTTCCCATGGTACATGTAAGGTATATGGACCAAGAGAAAAGGCTTTAACAGGTAAGACTAAAATCCTCTTATATAGTGTAAAAACTGTCAGGCCAAACCTCTGATCCTCCCAACTTTGGTATCTATTTAATATGGGTCTTGGATAAAAAAAAAAAAAGGGTGCATTTCTTTTTAACAACTGGAAGGAGAACCTTGCCACCTGAAGTTCCCACAAGCACTCTTGTATATTGGTAATTGTATGTAGGGATTTTTTGTGCTTCTCTCATTTTATTTTTTGGACTGTTTGCCGATTTGTGATCTTTAGTTCTGTATTTTTGTACACTGCACTGTGAACCCTTTTTTTTTTTTTTTTTTTTTTTTTTTTTTTTTTTTTCAGATTAAGTGTTAAATTAATTAGCTCTGGTCTCTGTTCTCTAATATGAACTCACTACTCTGAAGAAAGCTCAGTTAGAACACATTACTAAAGAGTTAATTCTATTTGCCTTATTATTAAAGGGATAGTAATACTTTATAATTACTATCCCCCATATTGTAGATATTTGTAAGATAATTTAATAGCCCCCAGGTTCATCTCTTAAACCTTTATGGTTTGAGAGATAACCGAACACAAAGTTCCCCCCTTCCCCTTCCCTGAAGTCAGCGTTGTACTGACTGCAGGGGAAGTCTGTCGTACAACAGGCTTGCGGCTCTGCAGCTGAGCCAAGATCCCGCTAGTGAAGAAGAATTATTTCGCTGAAACAGTCTTCTACGAGTGCTTGGTTTGCAAGCACATGTAGAAGACCGTTTCAGTGAAATCATTCTTTTTCACTAACACAGTAGTGGCTCTGCTGCAGAGCCGCATGATGAAAGACAGACTAGATATCCCTGCAGTCAGCAAAATGCTGACTTAGGGGGAGGGAGGGGGGGAACTTTGCCTTCGGTTATCTCTCAAACCACAAAGGTTTGAGAGATGAACCTGGGGCCTATTAAATTATTTTGCAAATATGTACAATATGGGGGCTAGTAATAATAAAGTATTACTATGCCTTTATGCCTTCATACTGTAATTCTTTTGTGTTTGGGGTAACCTAAGACACCCAGATATAAATTCTTGGTGGTGGCAGCAAATTATAGTACTGGGGTGATAGTGCAGGAGGGATTTCAGGGGTTAATTTGGTGGTTGCTAGGGATAGTAACAGGTAACCAGGGATCTTGTGGTGTTAACACCTTCACTCCCACACTCTCCCCACTGTCTCAGCTGGGCCGATAGCCCTCACCTGTGACACTTTGTTTGGTGTGTAGATGTCTGACACCTGAAGTTTGTGTTTTAAGGGGTTTTTCTCTCCCTCCCGGGAATCCTGGTTGGGTTATCTTTATTTATATCCCTGTGGGTCCTGTGTTCCTCATTGGACAAAAGAGAAAAGGAGATTTTTGTGTATTTACAGAATAATTTACAGATAATCCAGCATTGTGTAGCACACCTCTTTGGTCCTTAAGGAGTTAAAGCGATAGTGAGGTTTCATTTTGACTTTACATTTTGTGCTAGTGGAGCATTAGTACAGTCAAAATCTTATACATTATTTGTTTTAACCTCTGTTTTATTTTATTGAAAGGAGGAATTCTTTGGATGCTTTCTCCTTCAATCCTATTGCCCTCAAAGGTGCTAATACATATTACAAAGCTTGCAAATCCTATGTAATATTTCGGTAAGGTTTGTCAGAAGCCGTCATGCTCATTACAGACTGTCCGAGCCGTGGCTGCTACTGAGTGCAGCTCTCTGAATTCAGACCGGAGTCGCGCAGAGAGGACTCCGGTCTGAATTCGGAGCGCTTCGCTCCATATCAGCCACGGAGCGGCCACTCTCTACTGCTCATGCCTACAGAGGTGGAACTGTGGCCCGTGTAAACGGGCCTTTCAACTTGTACTGGATATTTCTACTATTAGTGTTCTTGGGCAACTTGCTAATTATTTAAACATGCCCTACTGCCTTACTGGTTTATTGTCCTCTCTGGCTCTTCTTGCCTACATGCTGCTTAACTGTCATTGCATAGACAATTTTCTCTCTTACAGCAGGGAAAGTTGTTCTCCAGTGCAACACAAAAGTGAGAGCTGATCCTCAAATCTTTATTTGATCAGGGAGAAGATCTTTGATACAAGCTACTGTTTATGTGATGACTGGTTGACCCACTTGGGTATCAGCCAATAATATTTGGCTGATTTTCATGTGCACCAGCCATTCCCCCCTGCTAATGGCTAGCCAGGGGAACTCAGTAGAAGGTGACTTTTGAACGCTAATTATGGAAATGTAGCAGAGGGCTGCTAAATGTTGTTTTTAGGGGTGCACCGAAATGAAAATTTTGAACCGAAACGTCAGGATGCACTTGGCCGAAAACCGAAACCGAAAATGACTTTAATGCATATTTTAAAACCGTAACCCTGACAAACTGTAGAATAAAAAACTTTACACAGTTAACATGCATCATTGTTATTATTTTACTATGGGGTCTATGCACCTCTCTTTCTCCCCCATGTACTTCTTTGTCCCCCCATGTACTTCTTTCTCCTCCCTTGTGCCTCTCTTTCTCCCCCCTTGTACTTCTTTCTACCCCTTGTGCCTCTCTTTCTCCCCCCTTGTACTTCTTTCTACCCCTTGTGCCTCTCTTTCTCCCCCCTTGTACTTCTTTCTACCCCTTGTGCCTCTTTCTCCCCCTTGTACTTCTTTCTCCCCCTTGTGCCTCTCTTTCTCCCCCATGTACTTCTTTCTCCCCCCATGTACTTCTTTCTCCTCCCTTGTGCCTCTCTTTCTCCCCCCTTGTACTTCTTTCTACCCCTTGTGCCTCTCTTTCTCCCCCCTTGTACTTCTTTCTACCCCTTGTGCCTCTCTTTCTCCCCCCTTGTACTTCTTTCTACCCCTTGTGCCTCTTTCTCCCCCTTGTACTTCTTTCTCTCCCTTGTGCCTCTCTTTCTCCCCCTTGTGCCTCACTTTCTCCCCATGTACTTCTTTATGCCTCTCTTTCTCCTCCTTGTGCCTCTCTTTCTCCCCCTTGTGCCTCTTTCTCCCCCATGTACTTTTCTCTCCCTTGTGCCTCACTTTCTCCCCCTTGTGCCTCTTTCTCCCCCATGTACTTTTACCTCTTTCTCCCCCATGTACTTCTTTCTCCGCCATGTGCCTCTTTCTCCCCCATGTGCCTCTTTCTCCCCCATGTGCCTCTTTCTCCCCCATGTACTTCTTTCTACCCCTTGTGCCTCTCTTTCTCCCCCATGTACTTCTTTCTCCCACTTGTGCATCTCTTTCTCCCCTATGTACTTTCTCCCCCTTTGTACCTCTCTTTCTCCCGGTCCCCTGCGGCTGGCTGGCTCTGAGCTCCCTCCTGCCCGCCCGCATCATCACTCGCCCCTGCGGGCCGTGATGACATACTGACAGAGAAGAGGGCAGAGGCACCGGAAGAGAAGCGCTTGCTGCCAGACAGTAACGATCAGTCTGCTGGCAGCAAGCGCTTCTCTTCCGGTGCCTCTGCCCTCTTCTCTGTCTGTATGTCATCACGGCCCGCAGGGGCGCGTGATGATGCGGGCTGACAAGGATTTTCGGCCATTTTTTTCATTTCGGCTTTTTGCAGAAAAGGCCATTTTCGGCCGAAACATTTCGGCCACCGAAATTTCGGTGCACCCCTAGTTGTTTTCCTTAACAGTTGAGAAATTCTGGCCTATACCAATCAAGAAACCGCAAAGCAAGTTACTTTATCTAAGCAATACATTGTTATTCTCTTCTGGAGCAAAGAGAATGTATGCAATGTTAGGAATACCTTCTGTTTTGATCTCTAATTACCATTCTTTTATTTTTCTTCATAGTGGCTACCATCGTCTGAAAGAAGATGCTGTTCCAACATTATTTATGCCATCAGCGAAGCTTCGAAAAGCAGCAAAGCTGAAAGCCCAAAAGAGAAAAAATGCTAAGAACACAAAAACAAAAGTGAAACGGAGAAGGTAATTGAATCAATAAAAAAATGATTCCTAACAATTAACTTGTGAATTTAATTGATGTTTAATAATTAATTTGAAAAACAGTCTGGCAATTGCTGTTAAACATTTGATTGGTTGTAGTATTTTTTTCTCAGACTATTATAATTATCCATTTGTTAATTCTAGATCTCCCAACTATGGTTTTGCCTTGATGTTTAAAAACTTCTGTACAGCATGATTTTGGTCTGAAGAATATTGCTAATCACTTAGTTTCAAAGTAGTTTATTATGTAGTCACAGTACAGCAGTATCAAACACGTGAAACTTGTACTTATTGATCAAGCACAGGTGATCCTTGTCCTTATATATTTGTCCATTTTACTGCTGTTATTTTGAGCAAAATTAATCTCCCAGCGTAGAACTCTATTGCGCATGTTCATGAATAAGGAACTTTTCTACATGGAACGAACTGTATGTGCACAAAATTATGCGTAAAGCTGCAAATATATTCGGACATTGGTTAGAACACTACAAAAAGAAGAGATTAGAACTCCATACGTTCTGTGGAAAATGTGTAGTCCATTCATTAGAGTTTGTTGGTCTGAAGAGGGGGGAAAAAAGTGACCACAAAATCTTTGGTATGGCATTAGTATTTTTGTTCACCTCCTTCACTCTTGAAAACTACTATACAAATATGTATGAAATGTACAGAGTTTGTATTAACTGACAAAACTATTTGCATTGTAAAATGTGTGAGCGTTCAATCACTACATTCAAGTTATAAGCGACTAGGAAATATAATAGCACTAAACACCTTGCTAGGCATATAGGTGGGATGCATGGAAAAGGAGCAATGACTTTAGTTTACACGCAAGTGATGAAAAGTATGGAAATGATTTGTTATACTTTGGAGAACACCCTGTGGTTTTAGTTATTTGATATGTATCAGTGAGAGCAAATCGGTGTGGTGTTGTGCCGATAAGAATTCTGCCTTGTAATTTAATGTATGTTTGATCTAAAGAGCACTGACGTCTTAAAATTTATCAGGGATTATACACTAAAATACCCTAGCATCTGTAAAAATGCTCCGTATTCTGAGGCTTAAAGTCTAGTCTTAAATATGCTCTGTGGGAGCTGCCATTTCTGCCTTTTTCCAGGGCCTCCTTACTCCCATAACCATAGCAATATTGAAAGGGTGTCTTAGAAGTTATATTGCTGTATTGTCTTTAAATGGGTTGAGATAAGGCAAGAGCATTTCTGAATACATGAACACTGGATATTATTATGTTAACTGCATTGGCCATAGTCTCACTACAAACTGTGCAAAGAAAAAAAGATGTTTAGGACTGTGTACACATGAATATAAAAAATAAAAAAAAAAAAAAAAAAAGATTTTAGTATTGCTTTTTAGAGATCTGTTCTAAATAACTAATTTTTACAGAAGCTAACGAAGTATGTGATATTTTAGTATTTATTGTTATTTTAACTATGGTAGGGCTGCCATTACATTTCAGTACTATACAACTATAAAATGCAAGAGGGCTCCGTCCAGGGAGAGCTCACATTCTCACTAGATAGTGAAGATGATTCAGTACATTCATTGCTTGTGAAGCTTTTCTGTTGACATTTAGACTAGGATTAGAGTACAGGACCTTAGTAGCAATTTATTTCTGAAGGGAAATTAGAACCGAGGAGCTTGTTGCCCTGCTGATAGTGCAAATGTGACCAGAATAGTTCCCCCCTGGTAGCTCTGTTCCCTGGGGAGCAAACTTGGTGATGAATACAGGGCTTCATTGTGAGCCAGAGCAGGCCAACAGTAGAGCAGAATGGGAGTCTCCATTAAGACCACTGATGCACACTCCTGGATTCTTCAGGAAGACAGTGAACTATGAGAATGAAGTCTTGCAAACCAGTCTCTGTCTTACGCAATGCAAGTGTCCATAGATCCTCTATATTGGACTTAAAAGCCTGACACAGGTAGTCTATTGGGACTGCACACAAAACCTGTGACATTTGTGGCAATGGGCCACATACTTCTGGGTTGTGTACCAGCCATGTGGGTTGGAATATTTCTGAGCCCCCAAGTTGCTGTTACAAGCCATTTAGTGGCTGCACAGCTCCCATATGAGCCTTAGTGCACATCTCTTTATAAAATGTGTTATTATAGCTCCACCACATCGTGTTACTTTGAACTGTAAAGTCTCCCAGCAGAGGAAGTAGCCTTGTTTTACTCAGAAGTAAAACATGGATTTTGTATTTTTTTTTCCATAATAAAAGGGCCCCGTTTACCAAAAAGTATGGACTGTTTCTTGGATACACACAGCAACATTTATCATAGAAGAAAAACACTTAAGGAAGTGCATATTTTTTCTGTGTGTTGCCATTCATATTTTTGTCTGCAGGTTTGCACAATAGTCTTAAACAGTGAGCGGGTGTAAGCATGACATCAAGACAAAATGCCATTGTCATGTGCCAGGCCACTTCACCTTCTTCCATCCTTCTGCACCTGTGTGGGATCTGCTCCACTAATTTAGTCCCTCTTGTTTTACGGGGAGTTGCTGTAGGGGACTCAGGAGACCAGCACCAGCCTGATGGCCAGAACCTATAGGGACTTTTCTACTTACTGCATTTTTGTGGGACACAGTCCCTTTACGTTTTGAGTTCTCGTGGCACTTTTAATTTCACAGCAGATGCCACAGGGTTCAAGTTGTCAGCTTCACCTGCTGTTTGACATGCTTCTACACTGTGCATTTCGAGTCAGGCTACCATGGGGGTGCTCTTTTTATCAGGACTTTGGAATAATGAAAGGGATGAATGAACACCTGTTTTAGAGTGGTTTTACCATGCTGGAACGGGAATGTTGTATACTGTGAAACTCTGGTATAATAAGTACCTGTGTACAATACGGTGATGTAAAATATACCCAATGAAAAATGAAAGTACATGTAAATAATACCCCCCTCATTTCTGTCCCCCTCTACCCATAAAAACTAAATGTTGGTCTCCCCTCTATCCCACTCACACCTCGCCCTCCCACCTCAATGTATCTTTAGCCCCCCACTTTCCCTCCCTTTACGCATCTCCATACTCCTGAGCCCCTGAGGTGGTAGACGTGGTCACCTGTTTCATATGCAGCTGCTCTCTCCTTCAAGACCCTCTGCCTATTTGAAAATGCCTGCGTGCCCTGTGGGGACCTTCAGATCCTCAAAGTGCGCTACAATAGTTTCAGTGCTCAGAACTACTATAGCACCCGGTCTAGACCTGAAGGTCTTAACAGGGCGCTAAGGCATTTTCCAGTGGGCAGAGATGTTGAATGGGAGAGCAGCAGCAAAGGCAAGTGTGCCACCAACTGGATGGAGCCCCTGGCTTCCTCCTCAGGGGCTCATGGGCATGGAGGTGGGTAGAAGAAGGTAAAGTGGGGGCTTAAGAAGGAGGGGGACTGGGATTGAGGTGACACCAGCATTTTAAATTACATTTTTGTGTGTGTAATTTAAATTGTGTATAATACGCAACCCCCATTTTGCTTAAGGTGGAATGAGGAAAAAAGTATTATACCTGAGATCTTGCTGTATTCCTTGCAATGGAGCCTGACAGCAGGGAAATCGCCTTGGAAGGGGGGATCCCTGATGTGGGAGACTGACATATAGTGGTTGAATAGCATCTACTGGGTGGTGTCCTTTTGCAGTCTCTTACTGTCACTGAGGGGAAGTCGCGCAGCCTATTGGCTAGATTTTCCCAGCAGATGATTCCAGTTTCTTTTGTGTTCTTTTCCTGCTTCTTTGCCACATGGCAGCAGGCTCTTAGCTTCTAACTCAGCCAGCTTGCAGATAAGATTTTACAGTTTCCCAGAGGCTTTCAAGTTCATGGTATTTGTACCCTACTCTGTTCATGGTTCCTGAGAAGGGTGGTGGCAGTCACCCAGTCTTGAACATGAGGAAACTCAACAAGTTTGTTAGCACAACACGGTTCAAGATGGAATCTCTTCACTCTCATTGCCACCATATCTCCCTACAAATTCCTGGTATCCCTGAGCATGAAGGACACCTACTTTCATGTTGTCATATGGGAACCGTTTTAAAAGTTGATCATATTAATGTTTCAGTAGAGGATTACCTGAACATTCTAGTCAAGATTATTGCCACCATAGAGGCTGTTCCCTTTGTTCAATTCCATACTAAGGTTCTCCAGTTGGACATCCTGAAGAAATGGTCCAAGTGTACAAATCCTCTTTCTCTTGTGATCTCCCTATTACCACTGACTAGTTTAGACACCACAGCAATGCTGTATGTAAATGGTTAAAGTGATGATAATGTTTCACAAAAACAGCAGCCCCAATTAATCTTCATAGTATCTGAGCCATAGAAAGTGTTATTTCATTACTGTGAGCGTTGTAGTTCAAGAGTAATTGAATGATAAAGTTTCCCCCTCCCGCCCCTTTTACCTAGTGTAAGCCCCCACTCCTCAGATGTGAAATCTGGTCCATAGACCAGACAGCTCACATGAAGGGTCAGAATTCCTACTGTGAGAACAATGAAAACCCTGCCACCCTTGACAGGTTGTTCAGGTTTTTCCCTTATCTTAACTGAAGACTGTCCCTCTCTGCAATCTACCTGGACACTCCCTGCTGCTATAAGCTGAGCAGTGTTACATCAGTAGAAGGGGCAGGAGGGGGATACATTATCATTCAATTACTCTTGAACTACAACTCTGACAGAATTGATATAACACTTTCCAAGCCCCAAATACTATAAAGATTTATTAGAGCTGCGTTTATTATGAAACATTACTATCCCTTTAAGGGACATGAGTGGTGTGGAGCCTGGGAGGAAGTGAGAACAATTGTTCATCCCAGCAATTTCTGTGATTTATGTCCTGGGGCAGTCAATGTGAAATCAGAATTTCTCAGTAGTCAGTAACTAGGTCTGGGGGAGTGGGAGCTCAAACAGTCAGTCTTTGAATCAATCACAGCCATGTGTGGAATACTGATTATTACTCACAAGGATCTGTGCAAGGTAAAAAGATCCTCTGGAGTGTATGGAAGGAACAATGATGGTTCCTTGGCAATTCCATCTTTGGTAGGTGTTTCTTCTTCTTCCACTGATTCCTACAAAAGGTCGAGATGGACATGTTCCACATCCTTTTCATCATTCCACAATGGAAAAGGAGGTCTTGGTACACAGATCTGCTCACCCTAGCAGTATGTGAGCCGTGGCAACTGCCACTCGTAACAGACCTACTATCCCAGTTCAGCACTTGAAGCTGACACCTGAGGAGGAAAGTTTTTTTCTGAGACTGTGGTTTGACCATGCTGAAGGCCTAAACATTGGTGTTATCCAATATTTATCTGATAATGTGGCCTCCTTTTTTCCCTGCTGTAAGGATCATGGGTTGTCTCCTTAACCTTTTCATTTACCCAAAACACTGGTGGTTTTCAGCATGTTCACACCTTTGTTCAGGGGTGGTTTGTATCACTTCTAATTTTAGGGAGCCTACCCCTCCTGGGGATCTCAAGTTTGCTCTGGGACTACCCCTCAAAGATGCTCTTAAACTGCTTGCGTCCATAGATCCCTCTGTTGATCAATCACCCCCTAAGGTCTTGAGTACTGTTTGTGAAAGTTAAAAATTGCTCAAATCTTACTTTATATGTTATCTTCCTTGCCTTAGAAGAGCGGTGTCATGTTGATTACATTTGTCCCAAGATGCTTTGCTGTCTTCTGTGCTTGCTGTGACGTTGCGTATTTGGCACGTCCCATTCCACTGACGGCATGCTGGCAAAATAAATAGTGTGTGCACACTACTTGCTACTGCTCTATTTTTAGCAAAGCATGCGGCCACACTAATATATAAGCTATGATACCATTCAATGCACGAGCAGAACTACTTCTCAAATGACCAACATGCGCATCGCACTAAGAGCGCACCTGGTCTAAAGGGAAAGTGGGAGGGAGATTGGGGATGGATTCAGTTTCAGTTCAGTACATATTGTACTGTACCCAGACCGCAGTTACGTCACCAGGTAAAATTTTGAAAAGCGCTTTTACTAAACAACAACTTGTTTTTTTAAAAAATAAACACACACATGGATACAGTATTTGTTACACTACTTATTAACCCCTTAAGGACCGGGAAAATCTGATGTCGTTTTCACTTAAGTACCGGAGCAATTTTGACTTTTTTGACTGTCTTTGTTCAACCATATTTTCTCTTTAATTCCTTTTGTACACACACAAATTATATACTGTTTTTAAGCACATGTAGGGCTTTCTTTTGATACCACAATTTATATGAATACCTCATCGTTTAATTTGATTAAAATAGAAAAAAAGCAAAAAAAATGTAAAAAAGAAAAAAAAAAAACATTTTGCTTACATTTTCCTGTCAGGATTTGCATACAATTAGTTCATGACAAAAAAATACCCCTAAATATATTCATTTGCTTCTCCTGAATATAAGAGTACCCCATATGCCTAGTATTTCAATCCCTTCCTCACATTTACAAGGTAAAAATTACAAGATGGATGCCATTATTTCCAACTTGAAATTTTTCAACAATTGGCATGTGAGCATCATAGCTTAGTTGAAGGTGCCAGAACCAAAAATGTACCACAAAGGTATATGTTTCTGAAAACTAGACAACATAAGGTAAATAATCAGGAGAATTTTGGAGTTTTTTATTCAGCTATTTTTCCAGAAATATTTTTCAAAATTGTGGTAATATTTTTTTTTTTTTTTTTTTTTTCACACATTTCAATATTACTGTTGATATCAAGCACAGGATAGTTGAAAATGTAAAAATATCCATTGTTTAGTGTTCAGCTCCTTCTGAGTACGGCAATACCCCATATGCATAGGTTTCTCAAGGTTTGGTGGAGCTGCTGGGCCCAAATTGGAACATGCACGTTTCCAGTTTCACACTTTGAATTTTCACAGCTTGCATCACTGGTGCCATGTGTCATTTGGGGCTGTGTAACAGTGCTCCACTCTAAGATTTCCCCCCAAAAGTGTATATTTTTTGGAAAGTAGACACCCCAGGCTTTCATTTTATGTATGTTTTCAAATTTTTTACGCAGCCATTTTACCACCAATCCCTCGTAAATCTTGATATAAATTTAAAAAAAAACAAACAAACAAACAAAAAAAAAAAAAACAGCGTTTTTCACACTCACTTCAATGTCGATGTGTATTTCTAGAGATGCACCGATACCAATTTTTGAAGACCGAGTACGAGTACCGATACTTTTTTCAAGTACTCACCGATACCAATTACCGATACTTTTTTGCGGTCATTTGCCAGTTTTCCAAGTACCTATATGCTTTAGGTACTTGGAAAACTGGCAAATGACCGCAAAAAAAAGTATAGGTAATTGGTATCTGTGAGTACTTGAAAAATATATATATATATATATATATATATATATATATATATATATATATATATATAATTATATATATAATTATATATATATATATATATATATAATTATATATATATAATTATATATACACACCACCTATTGATTCTCCCCTTTTGACTCTTTCTCCCCTACTTGATTCCCACCTTTTTGCTTAATTCTCCCCCTCTTGCGCCCCCTTCTTTTGCCTTGGCTTTCTCTCTGTTTTGATCCCCCTTTCTCCCCCTCCTTGACTCTTGATCCCACCACCCTTTTGACTCTATCTATCTGTTGATCCCCCCTCCTTTTGCCTCTTCTTGGCCCCCTCCTTTTGTCTCTTCCTCCCTCTTCACCCCACTCCTTTCTCCCCACACCCCATCCTGCCTCCTTTACTCTCCTCTGCCGGGTGCTCGCTGTTCTCTCACGAGCCCCGGCAGAGGTCAGCGTTGGAGCGTTGCCATGGTAACCCGCGGCAATGCTCCGACGCTGCAGGAGTGAGAGAGGAGACCGGGGAGCATTGTGAGCAGCTCCCCGGGCTCCCTCTCTGCAGCACCGACCCTGACACAGGGTATCGGTGCTGGCATCGGCCGCATTTGCGCGAGTACAAGTACTCGCGCAAATGCTGGTATCGGCACCGATACCGATACTAGTATCAGTATCGGTGCAACCCTATGTATTTCAAGCACATGATAGGTGAAGATTTTTAAAAATTCATTGTTTAGTGTTCAGCTTCTTCTTCTGGGTACGGCAATACCCCATATGCATAGGTTTCTCTTGGTTTGGGGGAGCTATGGGGCACAAGTTGGAACAAATATTGAATTTTCACATCTTGCCTAACTGGTGCTATTTCTTATTTGGGGCTATGTTCCAGTGCTCCACCTTAAGATTTCCCCCCAAAATTGTATAATTTTTGGAAAGTAGACACCCTAGGCTTTCATTTTATGTATGCTTTGAAATTTTTTACACAGCCATTTTACCACCACTCTCTCGTAAACTTGACGCAAGTAAAAAAAAAAAAAAAAAAAGCGTTTTTCACACTTAGATTTCAATGTTGATGTGAATTTCAAGTACAGAGTAGGTGAAGATTTTATAAACTGCATTGATTAGCATTCGGCTCCATCTTCTGAGTATGGCAGTACCCCATATGCATAGCTTTCTCATGGTTTGGGGGAGCTACGGGGCCCAAATTGAAACATGTGCATTTCCAGGTTCACACTTTGAATTTTCACAGCTTGAGTTACTGGTGCCATTTCTCATTTGGCCTGTGTAACAGTGCTCTTTTTTTAAGATTTGCCCCCAAAAGTATATATTTTTGGAAAGTAGACACCCCAGGCTTTCGTTTTAGGTGTGTTTTCAAATTTTGTACATAGCCATTTTACCACTAATCCTGTGAAAACTTGATGTAAGTAAAAAAAAAAAAAAAAAGAAAAAAAAACAGCGTTTTTCACACCTAGACTTCAATGTTGATGTGAGTTTCAAGCACAGGATAGATGAAGATTTTATAAACTGCATTGATTAGTGTTCGGCTCCTTCTTCTGAGTACGGAAATGCCCCATATGCAAAGGTTTGTCAGTGTTTGGGAGAGCTACTGGGCCCAGTAGGAACATGTTAGTTTCCTTTTACAGACAAGCCATTTTTACAGCTGGTGCCTTGTCTCATTTTGCACTGTTTGGCAATGCTGCCAAAAGTATATGTTGTAGAAGAGTAGACAACCCTGGCTTTCATTCAATTTTCACTTTTTCAATTTTTTAGCTGCCACTCTATCAGCAATCCCTCCCACAACCTGCAGTAAGGCAGAGAAACATCATTTTTTCACACTTATATTTTAGTGTTGCTCTGGATTTCAATCAGATGATATTTGCAGATTTTTTAAGTGCTTTACGTTAGTGGTGAGTTACATTGTCTGAGTATGGAAATGCCCAATATGCATAGGTTTGTCAGGGTTTAGTGGAGCTACTGGGCCCAGTAGGGAACATGTGTGTTTCCATTATCAGAGATAGAAAAAACTTAGGGTGCTTTGCTTCACATTATATTTTAATAGTGTTAGATCTAAGGAGGGATGTGTTTTGAGAAATAAAAAAAACAGGATATTTCAGGGGGGAAAAGTGGCCAAATAAAATAAACTTTACAGCACTACTGCATTGTGCCTTCATGGTATTGCTTGAAGCAGTCACCCATGCAGAGACCAGGTTTGGAAGGGCAATCAGGACAGTAAGTGGGGGTTTCTCTCCGTATTCCCTTGCTGTAGCAGACTCTGCAGCGCTTTTGTGGGTTTTTCTTTTGAGGGGATTTTATAAATAAAATGTACTACCCCGAGTTTTGGTGGAATTATTTCTGTTGCCCCTTGAAACAAAAATTGGGAAATAAGATGGAGCCGATACTGCAGAAAACTTAGTTTTAGAGTGGGGTTTGCCAATTTGGAAATAAAAAAAGAATTTTATACTGCAGTCTGCATCATGTAAATGGTAACCTTTTTGTACCATGCCCTACACTTTCTCATGGTGAGATACGGCTGCATGAGCTGATCACACAGATCAGCTTCCCCCCATGTGCTTATTGTAGTTTTTGATGCAGACTGGCTTTCTTAGTACCCCCCCTTCTGCCACGTACAGAGACTTCCACAGTTTTGTCCTCATGCATGGTGGAAAGCATGTAGACATCTTTTCTGTCCTTGAACTTAACTGCCAGCTGCTCTTGTTGGCATAAAGCTGAAATCAGATCCCAAACTATCTTCCCATTTGTCCCCAGAGATTCGGAGCAACCAGGAGGGTCAAGTTGGCTGATGGGTTGGCGGCAATATATTGGGCTGCATATAAATTTGTTTGAGACGCGATTTCCCCCAAAATTTGTTCCATCAAAAAACTCAACATGAGTAAATCTTGCTATGTACACTTGAATTCCTGTGTTGCCTGTGAATTCAGCAATTTGTGGGCATAAATTGGCTGGTGATACCCATTCATCAGCAGGAGTGGCAGGTCTTGGGGCAGTACTTGTGGCAGCTTTTGGGGCAGTGCGTCTTTTTTATTTCTCACACACACACACACACACACACACACACACACACACACACACACACACACACACACACACACACACACACACACACACACACACACACACACACACCAGCATAATCACTACTAGAGCTGCTCTCACTCTCAGAAAACTGAGTGAAATCTGACGCAGTGTCTGTGGCTTCTAAGTCAGACAACAAAAAGGAATACTCCTCTTCTAAACTATAACGCCGATGCATTGTACACACCTACTCTAAACCAAATAAATTACTAACTTCTATACCTAACTATAAACTCTCACCCCAAAAGGTCACTATTCCTATGATCATTTTTTTATATTTTTTTTCCCCTATTCTACTCCTAAACCTAAATCTATCACCAAGCCTTACCCTAACACACATATTCCCTGAACCTACCCAACCCAACTAACTATCTAAACTAGCTTATAATATAGAATGCATTTTTTAATAAGTGTTTTTTGTTTTGTTTTGTTTGGTTTTTTTCCCTACGGTACCCCTAAACCTAAACCTTGCCCTAGTCCACGTATACCCTGAACCTACCCAACCCAACTACCTAGCTAAACTAGCTTGTAATATAGAATGCATTTTTTAATAAAATAAACTTTTTTTTTTTTTTTTTTTTAGGGGGGGGGGTTGATATTTTTTTTTCTCCCTACGCTACCCCTAAACCTTACCCTAACCCAGGTATACCCTGAACCTGCCTAACCCCAGTGAACTACCTATCTAAACTATAATTTTTGTTTTTTTCTTCTCTAAATCTAACCCTAAACCTTTCCCTAACAGACATCTACACTAAACCTACCCAACTACCTACCTAAACTATATTAAATATTCAATTTTTATTTTAAAAAATAAATAAATAAATAAATAAAAATGTAAAAACATTTTTAAAAAATACAAGGGGAATGAGGGATGTACCACAGATCAGCAAACACTGATCTGCAGCAAAATGATCACTTCTAGAGTGATCAGATGGGGGGAACTTATTGATCACTGCAAAACAGTGAACAAAAGGTTCATTTTAGCTTTTTGGGTTTTTTTAAATATGTTTTTTTCACAGGAACATACTGCAACGCTGGAACAGGATCTGACACAATGTCTCTCTGTCTGTCTGCACCTCAGCAGTGTGCAAGATGGAGGGAGGCAGAAAGATATGACAGGGACAGTATTTACAAATACTGTCCCTATCATTCTGCTTTTGCAACATGTGATTCGCTCATCAAGCGAATCGCATGTTGCAACAAAGTTTCTACTGGCTGTTAGTAATTGCCCCTGGTAACAACCAGCCCGTGATCTCCTATCGCTCCGTGCAGCCGCAATGGGAGAGTTTAACCCATGACGGTCCAGGACCGTCATGGGTCCTTAAGGGTATAACAAACCATGACGGTCCAGGACCGTCATGGGTCCTTAAGGGGTTAAAGGGATAGTAATACTTAAAATATAAAAAAAAATATGCTGTAGGGTTTATCCCCCTGAGTAAAACAAGAGTACTCCCACTGCTGAAAGGTGTTTCATTCAAAAGTTATTAATTTTCAAAGTTGAATTTTTTAGGTGCAATATCACAGTGGCCTGAAATTGTACAGTGGCGCTGTTGCTACACCATCCTATGGAGATTTATGGTCAACTGACCAGAGTTGTCCATAGGATCGTGTAGCAACAGCGCCACTGTACAATTTCAGGCCACTTTGATATTGCACCTAAAAAATTCAAATTAGAAAATTAATAACTTTTGAATGAAACACCTCTCAGCAGTGGGAGTACTCTTGTTTTACTCAGGGGGATAAACCCTACAACATATATTTTTTTACATTGTAAGTATTACTATCCCTTTAAGCATAAATCATATTTTGATGAAACATCCTCTTTAACCAGGAGGATCCATTTTGAGGATAAGCTTCAGCCCTTTGAATGGTAGAATTGCATGCATTTTCATGCAAATCACTATTCTTAATTTCCCATTCTGATAAGGTGGTTTTTTTGGACTCCCTTGGGGATGCTCCCAAAAGTGGTGCCAGAATTCGAATTGAATCTGCAAATGTTCTTCCTCTGTTTGAAGTAGTATGTTCAGCAGAAGCATTCTCACTGTCAGATAAACATGTTTTCACTGTCGTCCAATACAGGTCACTGGTACTCTCGGAGGCGTAAGTCCCCTTTAATAGGCAGGAACAACTATGCAAATGATTTGCAAGGGGCGGAGCCTCCCCTCTTACTTAAGCCACCTTCTGGCCAGAGCCACTTTAGATTGATTTGTTCCTGGTGTGCTTGCACACCAGGTAGAGAACATCTATGCATCTTAGTATTTTATTATTTTTTATTCAAATATGGAATACCACCATTAGGAGGGTGACCATGGCTGTGAATTGCCCTCTTTAAAGTGGCTGGTGCAGCTTCCAGGGATTTTCTGTGGACCTTATGCCCTGAAGAGGGGACAGCTTGTGTTAAGCAGCTCCCCTACTGGGGAATTTACCTCTGGTTCTTTCCCTCCTTATCATGGTCACCTGAAGACAGAAGTCCTGCAAGGAAGGTGAGTCACCCATTGAGTGCTGAAGGTCCACTTGTCCCCACAGTGTCCCTTTGATGGGCTTGTATTTGGGAGTTTTAATACACTCCAGCACTCATAGGGTGTTTCTATTGCATTATTACTGTTTTATGCAATTTATGTGGTATTCTCTGGGTTTTGGAGCTTTGGGTATTCATTTATTTATGTTTCTCATGTGTTTCATGCTTGTTTGGGCACTTTTTAATGTTTTACTAAACTTTATTAAAAATGGTGTTCCGCGCCTTTAAGCGCGGCTTTTTCCCGCTCAGACGCAAGGGCTCCTTTACTCTCTATGAGAATTCACAGTGTGGGACATATCTCTGGAACCGCTTGTCACAGCAACTTCAGAGAGGGCTCATTTTAATGCTAGGCTCCTGCTCTATCATCCGGAATGTGTTTTATTTATGTGGGGTGTTCAGGGGGGCTTCGGGCACTGTTTGGGGTACTTGTAAGGGAAAACTACATTTCCCATGAGCGCTTGGTTCGCGCTCGTTTCTGATTGGCTGTCATGACGGCCGCCATTTTGTGGTACTTTTCCTAGGCGAGTACACTACGCAGGGACCGAGCCTTCTCTCTCCTCAACAGATTAACCCTTCGCTGGCCAGATAAGTCCGTTTTTAGAACATTTCTGGGGTGAAACTTTAATCTTTTACACTTTTTCTGGGTGATAGTGTTATTAGTGGGGTATATTGACGCTGTGAGCATGTCTACTTCACTGGAGCTAGGGGCTAGACCCAAGTCTAAGGAGGATGGGGGGTCTGCTACCCCCATGGCGTTTTGCTCCTCTTGCCACATTGGGCTGGCTAGCGATAATGTGGGGGATCTATGCCCTAATTGTACTGGTCAAGATAGCAACCCTGGGCTTCCCAGCCACGCTATTGAGCCATCTTGGGTGAGGGAGTTTAAAGCTGCCACTAGGGATCTCAGATCCACGCTTAAACTCTTTCCCTCTCAGATACAGGGGGCTCTCCAGGTCTGGCAGACCCCCTCTACTATCAGGACCTCCCTGCCTAAGCCACAGGGAGCTCCTGATATCACTGATTCTTCTGAAGAAGAACTCTTACAGGATTCTGATGCTGAGGAACGTACTGTTATTGAATCTAACAGGTCCATTGGGGACCCCTATGAGTGTGACCCTGAAGTTTCGGCTGAGGGTCTGATCAGAGCGGTTCTGAATACGCTCAACCTTCCTCTGACTCAGGAATCCACTTATGATCCTACTGATGTTTTTCAGAAAAAGCCATCTAAACCAGTTGTTTGTTTTCCAACTAACCCTACTCTTGCCCGTCTGGTCTCTGAGGCATGGAAGAATCCTGATAGATCTTCCTCTGTCTCCAAAAAGTTTGCTAAACTTTACCCTTTTCCTGAGGCGGAGCTGGCAAAATGGGTTCATCCTCCCAAAGTGGATGCTCCTGTGTCTAGACTATCCAAATCTACCGCTTTGGCTGTCTCAGATGCCTCTGCCTTGCAGGACTGGACGGATAAGAAACTAGAGCTCTCTCTTAAATCTATTTTTGCCTCCATTGGCACGGCCATGCGCCCCACCTTTCCTGTGGCATGGGTTAATAGAGCTATTGCGGCCTGGACTGAACGACTGACTGAAGCAGTTCGCCAGGATGCGCCGGTATCTGAACAGTTGCAGCTACTTGCTAATATCACTGAAGCTCAGAACTATGTTGCTGACGCTGCTTTTGATGCTGTGCGCATGATGGCGAGGGCCTCCACTTCTTCTGTGGTGGCTAGACGCGCTCTTTGGCTGAAAATTTGGTCTGCTGATACAGCCTCTAAGAAAGCCTTGCTTTCCTTGCCCTTTCAGGGGAATTTGCTTTTTGGGTCTGAACTCAAAGAAATGATCAGTGAGGCTACTGGCGGTAAAAGTACTCTTCTACCCTCAGTCTTTAAGAAAAAGTTTCCAGCCAAACGCAATCGTTCCTTTCAGACTGAGACACGCTCCTCGGCCCAAACGGGTCCTCCCACTACGCGCTCCTCCTCCAAGCCCAAACAGTCCTGGAAGCCCAAAGTTGCCTCCAAGGCCAAGACCTCCAAGACTGCTTCGGCATGACTCGCCGAACCCGGGTCCGCATCCGGCTGTAGGCGGTCGTCTCCGCATCTTTCGCCGGACTTGGGAGGAGTCAGTGGCGGACCCATGGGTTCTTCAGGTGGTGTCAGAGGGATACAGGATCCCTTTCTCTTCCCTTCCTCCTTTTCGGTTCCATTTTACTCGTCCTTCTCAGGAACCCACAAAAAGGCGTCTGTTCGACGACGCTATTCAGGATCTCTTGGACAAAGAGGTCCTGGAGGCGGTTCCTCAAGGGGACACAGGTTCAGGATTTTATTCCAACCTGTTTGTGGTAGCCAAAAAGGACGGAGGAGCTCGTCCCATTTTGGATCTCAAAGATCTCAATGCCTATGTGGTGACTTCCCACTTCCGCCAGGAGTCCCTGCGCTCTGTGATTGCAGCAATGTCTCCAGGGGAGTTTCTTGCCTCCCTGGACCTTCAGGATGCTTATCTTCACATCCCTATTCATCCAGAGAGCAGGCGGTATCTCAGGATTGCCTGCCACAGGGGACACTTTCAGTTTGCAGCGCTCCCCTTTGGGCTGACTTCAGCCCCTCAGGTCTTCCAGAGGGTGTTGGGCTCCTTGATAGCGGTGCTCCATCAGGATGGGATCAGAGGGACCCCCTACATGGACGATCTCCTACTGAAGGCCTCCTCAGCGGAGCTTCTCCATCAGCAATTACAGATGTGCATGCACACCCTGAACCGTCATGGCTGGATCCTGAATCTGGACAAGTCGGACTTGATTCCATCTCAGAGACTTCTGTTCCTGGGTCTCCTGTTCGACACTCGCCAATGCATGGTGTTTCTTCCAGAGGACGTGGCTCACCAGATAGCCGTCAGAGTGGCTGGGATTCTGGACATGGACGAAATTCCAGTACCGAAGTTGTCGTCCTTAGTGGGGAAGTTCATTTCCACAATCGAAGCAGTACCATTTGCCATGGCCCACTCCAGGGATCTTCAGAGATTTGTGATCCAGACGTGCAAGAATCATCCAGATCATCAACATCTGTCTGTTTCTCTTCCTCCTCATGTCGAGTCGAGTCTGCACTGGTGGTTAGATCTCTCTCATCTCCTGAAAGGGAGATCCTTTCTAGTTCCTCATTGGACCACAGTCACTACGGATGCCAGCCTTCGGGGCTGTGGTGCAGTCTGGGGTCGCTTCAGTGCTCAGGGGAAATGGGGTCTGGAGGAATCCATGCTCTCCATCAATGTTCTGGAACTTCGAGCTGTCCGGCTGGCCCTGAGGCACTGGGAGTCTCAATTGACCGGTCTTCCGATCAGAGTGGAGTCCGACAACGCCACGGCGGTGGCTTACATCAACAGGCAAGGCGGCACAAGAAGCGGTTCCGCCTGGTGGGAGGTCAAGGATATTTTGTCTTGGGCAGAAGATCACGTGCCTGTCATCTCTGCAGTTCATATTCCAGGCGTGGACAACGTCATGGCAGACTTCCTCAGTCGTCACACCGTCGACAGCGGAGAATGGGCTCTTCACCCAGAGGTGTTTCACATGCTCACTCAACGGTGGGGGATGCCTGTGGTGGATCTGATGGCTACCAGACACAACAGGAAGGTTCCGGTGTTTTGCTCCCGGTTGAGGGACTCCCTTGCTCTAGCAGTGGATGCCTTGTCGATCCCTTGGGACTTCCCCCTGGCTTACATCTTCCCTCCTCTTCCTCTATTGGTCAGAGTTATCCAGAAGTTGAAGAGAGAACGTTGTCCTGTCATCCTGATTGCTCCAAACTGGCCTCGCCAGTCCTGGTTTCCGGAGTTGATGGCCCTGTCAGTGAAGGATCCGATCCCACTTCCCGCCCGTCCGGACCTACTTCTTCAGGGGTATCTGTGGAAGGAGGATGTTCACTCTCTCCATTTGATGGCATGGCGGTTGAATCCTGGATTCTAGCAAAGAAAGGATTTTCTCCTTCTGTGGTATCGACTATGCTCAGTGCTCGTAAGCCTGTGTCTTCCAAGATCTATCATCGCATATGGTCAACTTTCGTGACATGGTGTTCTGACAAGAAGTTATCCCTTGACTTCCATCTTCCCACTGTCCTGGCCTTCTTGCAGGACGGTGTGGATAAGGGGCTCAGTCTGAGTTCCCTCAAAGTTCAGACTTCTGCCTTGTCTGTGTTTTTCCAGGAAAGGATTGCTATCCTTCCTGATGTGAAAGTCTTCTTCCAAGGTGTGACTCATGTTCGACCTGCCTTCAAGAGTCCTGCTCCCCAGTGGGATCTCAATTTGGTGCTGGGAGTTCTACAGCGACCACCGTTTGAATCCTTGGCTTCCATTCCATTACGTCTTGTGACTTGGAAGATGGCCTTCCTTTTGGCTATTGTGTCAGTGCGCCGGGTGGCAGAGTTACAGGCCTTGTCTTGTAAACCTCCTTACCTGGTGTTCCACAAGGATAAGGCTGTGCTTCGCACTACCAAGGAATTCTTACCTAAGGTTGTGTCCGAGTTTCACATCAATCAGGAGATTGTGGTTCCCTCTTTCTGCCCTAATCCTTCATCTGACAAGGAAAGAGATCTCCATCTGTTGGATGTGGTGCGTTGCCTCAAGTTTTATGTTCATCGCACCGAGTCTATCAGGAAGTCTGACGCTCTATTCGTCATTCCTGAGGGGCCTAGGGCAGGGAGACCGGCTTCCAAAGTT
This sequence comes from Rhinophrynus dorsalis, assembly GCA_037306005.1. Lineage (NCBI taxonomy): Eukaryota > Metazoa > Chordata > Amphibia > Anura > Rhinophrynidae > Rhinophrynus > Rhinophrynus dorsalis. Next base: position 347,575,853 of record CM074724.1, on the reverse strand, counting down.
ACCATTGCCTCTTGGATTAAGGCTACCATCCGTGAAGCCTATAAGTTGAGGAATAAGCATGTTCCCTTCCGGGTGACTGCCCATTCCACCAGATCTATTGGGGCCTCTTGGGCCTACAAGAATCAAGCTTCTGCTGATCAACTGTGCAGAGCGGCCACTTGGTCCTCTGTGCACACTTTTTCAAAGCACTACCGAGTTGATGTACTGGCGTCGGCTGATGCCAGTTTTGGAAGGAAGGTCCTGGAGGCAGTCTTGCCTGTGTAGGTCTTCCGCTCTGTGATCCTTAGTGCTTCCTTACTGTTGAGCCCGGTTGGCTCTAGTTCCGTGTGCTGTGTTAGTTCAGGGATTGTTCCCTTGGTTGGTGTCCGTTGACACTTACAGTTGGGCTATGTTATTAACTGGTCATAGCAGTTCTAGTGACTTGGGCCTTGCGCCTGGTCCTTGCCTTACTTCCCGCCTCTGGATCAGCTCAATGTTTGTACATCCCAGAGTACCAGTGACCTGTATTGGACGACAGTGAAAATAGGATTTTAGTCTTACCTGTTAAATCCTTTTCACTTAGTCCATACAGGTCACTGGTCTCCCACCCTGTCAAGGGACCAGTCTTGGCTCTCCTGTGGCATCCAGTGGGAGACCGTTCGGGCATGCTCACAGGAGTCTTTCTTTTTGCTTACCTGAGGTCAGTTTTAGGGTCTCAGATCAATCTAAAGTGGCTCTGGCCAGAAGGTGGCTTAAGTAAGAGGGGAGGCTCCGCCCCTTGCAAATCATTTGCATAGTTGTTCCTGCCTATTAAAGGGGACTTACGCCTCCGAGAGTACCAGTGACCTGTATGGACTAAGTGAAAAGGATTTAACAGGTAAGACTAAAATCCTATTTTTTTGTTTATGTGGAAACTGAGGTTTTTGGGTTTTTTTGTTATTTTTTTGTGGAGTCCATTGGCATCTGAGGTTCATAGTTAACAATTGTTTTTCTTTGTGTTAGGATTGTTGCAGTGGCTTTGAGAGTTTTTTCTCCATCTTTTATACTATATTGGTATGTCCCTCAAAGGATGAAAGAGAGAAGGGAGTGTTTGTTACTTACCAATACATTTTCTCTTGGTCTGTGGGGGTATCTTTCTCTGTCTTTGCTTCTCTGAAATTGTGTGCGTGTGGGGGGATGGATTTTTTTTTTTTTTTTTTTTTTTTACATTATCACAGTACTTTGGTATTTCCCAACTAAGACTATTTTATATAAACATGTAAGTGTATCTAATGTAGTGTAATATCTAGGCTTAGCTTACCTTGCTAGAATTGAAATCCTTTTAGCTTTGCAGCTGAATGCACAAAAACGTTAAGAGATTCTGGAACAAACAAATTGCAACATAGGGAACAAATAAAAATCCCCACTGATTTTAAACAGAGCTCTATCCCCTAGGAGACCCCACTTGCATTCTAAGGGGTTATAAATTGGTATTTTAGGGATTTATATTTGTTCCTTATGCTACAGTTTGCTTATCCCAGGATTGTTCCACTTTTGTTTTGTGCATATGGTCTTAAATATTTTGTGGTACTCTGAAATGTCTAATGGCGACTTTCATTTTTTTTTTATTGCAAGATTTTTGTAATTTTTTTAATTCTAATAGTTTTGTTAATTTATTTCTGTTTTTAACTTGCTTTTATAGGAATCTTCCAATAAACATGAATCCAGACCTTTTGGACAGCTCTGATCCATCAGACCTGCCATGTTTTGATGGAAGGAGGTATGATGGAGTACCCACACAAGATCTGGTTAACTTCCATGGACTCTGCCCTGAAAACATTGACCTTCCAAATGAAAGTACCCCAGCTGAAGGAGCCGTTGCCAACACAGTTGACCAAATGCACCCAGAGGCTACTCTGGAAGATATGGAGGTTACAACAGTCATTAATGAACCTCTCTCTGACTGTAGTTTGGAATTGTCTCATGTAAGAGACGAAGAGTCCTCCAGAATGTCATTGGGCCCAGAGGCATCAGATTCCAGAGAAGGGGAAAGCGAAAACACCCGCCCTATTTCTCCATCTGTGTATATGATGCGCCTTCCACAACCTCCCGGGGCATATATCCAAAATGAACACAGCTACCATGTGGGTAATGCTCTTCTTTGGAAGAGGAGGGCAGAAGCTGCCCTAGAGGCTCTAGGCAAAGTGCAAAGACAGCTGGAGGCATGTAGGCGTCGAGAACAGCGGCTTCGACTTCGTATCTCTGCTTTACAACAGGCACATATGAGGGAGAGATGTGTGCAGACTGATGTCAGGGAAAAGCTTAAAGAACATCTCCAGGTTTTTGAGCTTCAGCTCATCAATGACTTTGTATAATACTTTGGATACTTGCCAAGTGGCAGAATTGGACGGTCTGACAGATGGTTTTGTTTGTTCGAACATTAAGGGCTGTATGCACAAGAAAAGAGAGGCTCAATTGTGGAGCAAACCAACTGCACCATAGACAGGAAATAAAAATTATCATTTATTTTAAAGAAGCGGCAAACCTTTTAAGGCTTTTCCTTCTGAGTAAAACAGGGGTAAACCTCTTGCTGCATGACTCTTAATTCAAAAGTTATTAAAGCTTTTTTTTTTTTAATTAACGTTCCTATTATGGCGACTAGCATCTGTGTACAGGCGGAGGGTGGGAGGAACCAAAATCTCATGTAATACATTAAAAAAATACACACAAACCTGGTAAGTCTTCCTTACTTACCGTGTACATATGTGTATAGTTGCAGTAGACTTTTTTTTTTTTTTTTTTTTTCTCTGTACATGTAGTCAAAATACTGTATTTGCTGCTCTCTTAACTACACACATATGTAACTATTTAAACCTTACTGAAAACTAAATCGGAGCTCACTAGTATTTTGTGTATTTTTATTATTATGTCGGTTCCTATCACTCACTATGGAGAGCTGTAACCAGGGACTTGAGCCTTCCCACAGAGTGGATTATTTAAAGGGATAGTAATGTTTCACAAAAACAGCAGCTCCAATTAATCTTCATAGTATTTGGGTCATGGAAAGTGTTTTCAATACTGTCAGAGTTGTAGTTCAAGAGTAATTGAATGATAAAGTATCCCCTCCCATCCCTTTTACCTAGTGTAAGCCACCTCCCCTCAGGTGTGGAATCTGGTCACTTGACCAGACAACTCACAGCAAGGGACAATCTTCTTACTGTGAGAACAATGAAAACCATGCTCCCCTTTGCAGGTTTTTCCCTAATGCTAAGTGTAGATTGTACCTCTCTGCAAGCCATCTAGATACCACCTTTCTGTTCTGAGGTGAGCAGTGTTACATCAGTAAAAGGGGTGGGAGGGGGGAATGCTTTATCATTCAATTACTCTTGAACTACAACTCTGACAGTATTGAAATAACACTCTCCATGGCCCAAATACTATGAAGATTAGAGTTTCTTCTATTGAGAAATATTACTGTCCCTTTCTAAAAAAATAAAAAGTGCCTTTTGGACATCAGATCAACAAATTGAGGATCAAAACATTGGTCATATCTAGAATTAAAAAAGACATTTAAACCAATTTGCATTTGAGTAATTTGTATTTGTCCTTTATAGCACAGTTGGTTTGATCCAGATTTGCCACTTTTTTATTTAGTGCATATGGCTCTGAGAGATGCACAGCCTTTGTAACATATATTTTGTTGAGCTGAGAGAAGCAAATGTATAAAACTACATTCCCTTATATTTTGGATCCCCATATAATACACAAAAAAAGCAGTGCGGAGAAGACTCTTAGTTTAATATCCTTGTTTTTCCTTATTGGACCGCAACCAGACATAAGGTCTGTTAATAATCCAGCCTCTTGAGAATAACGGCAGAAATGATTCACATCCAGGATGTTCTCTCTACCCTTAACCAAGGCTTGATCCTCAGTCACTGATGTGTGTGTGCAAATCCACATATTCTCCAAACACTGAGACTTAGATGAAATGGGACTCCGCTTTACACCTCTTGCAGGACAACCCTCTAAATAACAGCCAAGGTTTTCCAGATGGGGATTTAGTATTGTGATGTTATTCTGCTTTATTAAATATAAACTTTAACAATTACAACAACAAACTAAAAATGTTTTGTGACCTTAAACCATCCCTTCCTCAGGATACTTCTGAAAAAGTTAAATATAAATTTATACACAAGTCTTGGTGCTTTAGCTGCCAATCATTATTATATATGTAAAATAATCAATACATTTCATCTGAGAGCGGCCTGTTACTACTGTTCTCTGACATTTTAATACCCAATAACATTATACAACGTCTGAAAAATTGACTGTTCTAAATTAAGCAACGAGTAGTGTTTTATTCTTGTTTATTATTTATTAACTAGTTTAAAAGCCCATATACACAGGACACAGTGCCACCCAGCAGCCTCTGCTGGTGCCCAGAGCCTCTTTGCTCACTGCCCGCGCTGCAGTCATGCGCAGTACAGAGTGGCCGAATACGCTGCGGCTGATGCGGGCCGTTCTAAATTCGGACTGTAGTTCGAGAGAGGACTGTGGTCTGAATTTGGAGCGCCCCGCTCCGTATCCGCTGCAGCGCATTCGGGCAGTCTCTACTTGCGCATGTCTGCTTCTGACAAACATCCTAGCGAATTATTATATAGGATATGGGAATTAAATCTCTTTACTGAATCCCATCTGGCAAACACTGGCTTTATTTAAAACCATGGTTCTCAACCTTTGTTCTCATTAGAAGTACATGGGTTTCCACAGAACAAGTGTAGGTAACGGCAGACAGTGTAACAACGCTGGAGAGGCTATTAGTGAGTTATGGTTCTGTGATAGCCAGTGGACTTATGAATGACTGAGGTATTTAATTTGTGTGATCTGTTGAATTGTTCTTGTAATAAGCTCTATAACCTAGTCACTTGTAGAAAATAGTTATATATATATATATATATATATATATATATATATATATATGTATGTATGTATGTATGTATGTATGTATGTATATTACCATCTGATTTTTGTTATCGCATAGATTTTAGACTTAACAAATTTGTTTAAAGTGTTAAATCCTGACCACTCTGAAGACACGTGACCCCAGAAACCACTTCTAGCATTCAAGCGGTTAGAGTTTGATGGGGTTCCCCTAGGCTTCCATTTAAAAAAGGGTTCAGTGACTGTTAAAAAGTTTGGAATCACTTAATTTAGAGTGTTGCTCTGCAGGCAAACGGTGGAATGGAGACTCATCACATTTAAAGGGATAATGTTGCTTAAAAATTTAATACTTTACCCTGCTGACTAAAACAAGGGCATGACTACTGTTGAGTGTGTATTCAGCGGTTATTGCAGCTCTGTGTATTACGTTTTTGGATGCAGTACTTTCTTGGGGCAGTAATTTCATTGCCTTAATTTTTATGGTGGTGCTGTTGCCACAACAGTATATGGACAATAGTCAATGATCTTCCATAGGCTACTATAGCAACAGCACCTCTGTAATATTTTAGTCCGTAAAGGTACTGCACCCAAAAAAAAAAAAAAAATTATATATATATCAGGGCTCAAAATTTCCACTAGCCAATGGCGAGTGAAAATTTAGCTCTGGCGAGTAGAAATTCAGTCTTGGTGGATATGTTATGGCTTGCAGTGGCGAGTAACTTTTCAGGTCTGGCTAGTAGCAAAGGACTTCACATTTTAAGCCCTGTGTGTGTATGTATGTGTGTGTGTGTGTGTGTGTGTATGTGTGTGTGTGTGTATATATATATATATATATATATATATATATATATATATATATATATATATATATATATATATATTGCACAGTCATGCGCAGTACAGTATGTTTGTCTGATGCAGTCATGGGCAGTAGAGACTGCCCGAATGCACAGAGTGCTGGGAGGTGTAGTTCTGCAGTAGCAGGTATACTACCGCAGAACTACTCCTCCCAGCATTCTGTGCATTCAGGCAGTCTCTACTGTGCATGACTGCATCGGACAAACATACATGTACACTTTGGCCCATGTACACAGGCTTTTACACTAGTGTACGTATGTATATATCTTCCAAAGACCGTAATAGTATCCCTTAAATTAGCTGACTTGTTCTTTGATTCACAGACATTGTTGACTAGAGTACAAGCGCAGACTGTGAAGTACTAACCAGAACAGAAGTCTGAAAGCTGAGCATTCGGCCTCCAGTGTGAACCAGTCCCCGCCATTGTTAACAAAAAAGCTGAATTAGCCATTGGAACATATGTTACTGACCTTGTGCACCCCAATGTCTGGCTCTGGAACAATAAGGAAAACTGATACTGACCCATACTTATAAAAGCCAGCTGGAGTTATTTTGGAGTAAACCAGCTGCACAATAGGTGACAAAATAAAAATTTCCATGCACTTCATTGGAGCTTTTTAACGCCTTGAATGCCATTGAAGTCTCCGATGCATTCTCGTGGTTGGAAGGCCAATTTAATTTTACAGAAGTGTTTATTTGTCCCCTCTGGTGCAGTTGGTTTATCACAGAATATCTCCGGTTTGCTTTTATACACATGGGCCGCTGTTCTTGGACACTATTTGTGCGCATTGTTCCTGCAGTCGGCTGGGAAGGCAGGTCAGTGGCCTATGTTTATAGAAGCAAACTGCAGATATTCAGGAGTAAGCCACCTGCACCCTAGAGGACAAATACTATTCCTATTACGTTTAAAGTGGGATTTTTAACCCCTTGAATGCTAGAGATGTCTCCAGTGCATTCAAAGCAATGCATTGGAGACCTCTCTAGCATTCAGGGGGTTAAAACACTCTATTCAAGTGCATGGGAATTTGGTAATTTTTAATCATTACCTAGGGTGCAGTTAGTTCACTCCTGAATAACTACTTTGCTTTTATACATATGGCACCAGAGTTCCTAGTGGGCAGGCTGCATTTCTCTCCTAGAGGCGTCTGTGGGGAATTGCCTTGAGTGGACCGTAACCAGGTTGTGGGTGGTATACAGTGGTGTACAGCTTCAGTTCAAGATCACTTTTTTGTTTCTGTTTGGATCCCCACATTTTTAACTTTAACTCCCATTGCTTTAACCCATTGAATGCCAGAGGGGTGCACACCCTTCTGGCACTCAAAGGGTTAAATAGGATTTTTAACACCTTGAATGCTTGCAAGATTTCCAGTGCATTGCGAAAGCCATGTATTAGAGACTTCTCTAGCATTCAGGTTGTTAAAAGCAAAGGGAATGCTTTTGTCCCATATACTGAAGTTGGTTTGTCCCAGACTTGTTCCATTCTTTGTAGTACATCAGCCTTCCTGTGTACACAGGTAATAACTGTAGCTGGGAGCTCTCTGGATTTGCCCACAGAGACCTCAGTTTTGATACTGCATTACAGAGTCTTCAGGGCAGAGGCCGTTTCTCCAGAGGTGGTGACTTCCCTCTGAAACGCTGCCCACTTTTGTTCCTTACCGGTCTGTTCCTTCCACTCCCGCTCACTTTTCCTCCTTCCCCACACTTTCTCATGCTTTTTCATGTCTGTTAAGTCCCACCCCACTCACAATTAAGCCCCACACCTTTTTTTTTGTTTTTTTTTGTTTTACACTGATCACATCATTTATCTCCCCCACCGGAACCACGTGACTCCCTGTCCACAAGATAAAGTTCCTAGGTATGGTAATAACTGAAAAATATATATATATTTATGTCATTCACCATATCATTTACCTTGTACAGCTCAAGTCAGGATGCTACAAAAATGAAACTTCCTCAATCTCATTGATTTCATTGGGCTGTGAAGCCCTTGAATGCTGTAAAGGTCTCCAGCGCATTTCTTGGCAACTCATTCCCTAACAAGGGATTCACAGCCCCATTTAAATCTATAGAGATTTTCATTTGTCCCTTTATAGTGCAGTAGATTTGCTTCAGAATTGTACTTTCAAGCGGAACTTTCATCACATTAATATTGAGCCCCATATCATAGCTACATAGAACTTTTTAGGCAGACACTCAGCGGCAGGATCTTGCAGTAGGCACTCTGCGCCTGTGTGGTCAGTCCCTTCCGGTGTCTTAAGGTAACCAGGCATTCAACTCGCCAATCATGGAGTTAAAGGGGACGGAATCACAGACTCAGTGATGCCGTCTCTGCAAGATGTCTGCGCTGTTCCCTGCTGCCTGTCTGTCTAAAAAAGTTTTTTTTTTTTTTTTTTTTTTTTTTTTTTTTTTTTTTTTTTTTGCCATTTTTTCTTTTGGTTGAAATATTTCACCTATCCCTAGTCCTAACAACCTCACCTGGATAAAGACAATGTTACATATTACTAATGCATGCATATATAAAAAAAGGCATGCGATATTGTAGGCCCTTAGACATGTGACATTCGCTGCTCTTAACTATATTTAAATTTTACATGCCTGGAATAGTTATTAGGCCTCAGATATAATAAATACCAATGTTTCCACAGAAAATAAGGTGTTTAAATGTACAAAAGGCTCTCTTATTTTGAGGTGTTCTTATTCCTTAGAGGAAATGGGGTGAGGGCTTATGGACATAAGAAACGGGGAACATTCCTGGAGCATACAAATTTTACCATAAGGGAGAAATACATAATTCCAAAATATCATTTGATTTACATGTTTTTAAACCCCTTGAATGCTAGAAAGGTCTGCAGTACAGTGTAAAGAAATGTGTTGGGGACCACTTTAGCACTCAAGATGATAAAATGCACCTGTTACCAACACACTTCTTAGTTTCATTAAATTTATCTATTTAAACAACCTATAACTCCTGCATTTTGTTACATTTTGTGATGCAGTAGTCGAGGGATCTGATCTTGGCAGAGCTTTGTTCTCCGACTTGGGCAAATAAAGCTACAGAATTAATTACTCATATCCAGAAAAGAATCTCTCTCCACTTTCTTTGGCAGCAATAGTGCGGAAATACATTGTTAAGGAGGAATAATCAAGTACATCCTTTCAAGATGGAAGCTTCCACCAAGGGAGGGCCTTAGAAAGGTGATGTGTCCTCTTTATAAAATAAAATAAAAAAATCTTAAGAACAAAAAAAAAACTAAGAATCATAATGTAAAGTAAACTTTTCGTTTTTTAATAACTAGGCAAAACAGTTTTCAAAGGGATACCTCCAGTAGATCACTGGGTGGGTTTGCCCCAGAACTGCTCTTTTGTACATATGAGTATCAAGTATGGAGCAATACTTATTTTAAGTCTGACTTATGCAGTTACTGGATATCTAAAGTATACTGAATGAAAACTTTTATTTTGTTCTCCAAGTACAACTAAATGTTTACAAGCGTACATGGAATTCACATTAGTTTAAAGGGATAGTAATACTTCAAAATTAGTATCCCTTATATTTAAGCCCTTGTAAAACTGAATTAAATGCCATCAGCGGCATCTCTCAAACCTTTGTTTGCGAGATAGCCGCTTTTAAACTTCACTCTCCCCTGCCTCTCCGCTGACGTTAGCGGTTTTGCTGCAGAAGGGAAATCATTTCTTTGAATCAAGCGGAGGCTCTTCAGCAGAGCCAGATCTCGGTATAGAAGAAACGATCCTTCACTAAAACGGTCTTCTACGTGTGCTTGGTAACCAATCTTGTCTTCCATAACAAGATCTCGGCTGTGCTAAAGAGCCTCTGCAGGTCCCAGGACCGGATTTCCCTGCTGCAGCAAAAACAATGACGTCAGCAGAGAGGCAGGGGGGATCGAAGTTTAAAAGCGGCTATCTCGCAAACCATAAAGGTTTGAAAGGTGCCATTGGTGGCATTTAATTCAGTTTTTCAATGTCTTCAATATAAGGGATAGTAATTTTGAAGTATTACAATCCCTTTAAACATCTTAGTAAAGGATATTTTATAAATGAAGCTCATTTGAGATGATTTGCAATCTCAAATACTGTGAACAATAAACCTATCTGCACTGGTACACTACAGATGCAATTAAGGAAGATGAAAGCGGAACTTTCATCACATTAAAAGGAGCCCTAAATCATAATTACAATAGCGATATGCATAGACTTACTTGGGTTTTCAAGTATAATTGTGGCAGTAGTGAAAATAAAAGTGCATTTCCCCTTTCATGGGAATTCCTGAAAAAAGTGCAGTTTTTAATGTTTTCCACCATGGCCCACATTCAAGGGAAATTGTCACCTCCAGTAAACTGCTGCTTATATAAATGTTCGATGGCAATACATTTTTAATCTGGATTTTGGTTTTTAATATTCTGTATTAACGGAGATTTTTGCTTTTTAATGGCATCGCGTGACGTCAATTCAAGACAGGCTGCGGTACAGCTCTGTAAAGCAGTCTGTCAAGATCAGCCTTTTCACCTCCCCAGATGTTCCTGTTTACCTCCTCTGACAGAGGAATCCAGCATGTGACCTGGAGCACTGTCATTGGCAAGATGAGCAGGCTACAATTCATCTAGGTGTCTGCATCTGTTTGGACCAGAGCTTGAAAGGTTATCAAATATGCCATTGGAAGTAAGAGTGTTTTATTGCCTCAGGTTACTCCTAACTGTCTCTTTTTTTCCACGGAAGATGGGTGGTTTTTGTTACCCTCGCCATTATGGGTTTGATCCCAGGGCTTGTGCCCTTACAGAGGCTCAAGCACTCCTTAGACCAAAACCCAAACAGGCCAGGACAGGCAAGAAGCATGCTGAGAAGCCCATAGTTAACAAGTCTACCTTTTACATATCTTGCAAGGGTCTGGTCTACCTCAGGCAATAGGAGGTCATTAGCTCTTTTTTACAGAGCGTGAGCTCTCTCTCTGGCAGATCAGTGGGTTTTGAGGGTAATTTTGGAAAGGTACCATATAGCCTTCAAGTTCCTTTCTCCCTTTTGTATCTTCATGTCCAGAGGTCCTCACTATCCTACGTGGAGTCTTATATTCTTAAATGCAGTATCTTCCCTGGTAGATATGCAGGTTTTGCTACCTGTTAATACTCAGGAATGGTTTATGGGATTCTATTCCAACCTTTACATAGTCCCAAAAAAAAAAAAAAAGATTGCAAATGTCTTCCAATTCTGGACTTTTCAAGACCATCATTTTCAGTTTGTCGCCCTTCCTTTTGGGCTGGCTTCCTCTCTGGGCTTCTTTACAAAGGTCCTGACTTCCTTGGTGGCTCACATGTGCTCTCTAAGGATCTCATTGACTCCCTATATAGATGAACATTTTGTTAAAGGTTCCTTCAGAGAAAACTCTGCCCCATCAGATTTAAACTTGCTTGTGTCTTCTGGAACAACATGGCTGGGTTCTCAGTTTCAAGAAATTTTCCCTGGTTCCATCCCAGAAACTTCACTGTATCAGTATGATATTCTAAACTCTTCTGGGTAGGGTCTGTCTTCCAGAAGACAAGATTTGATCTTTCTGTCTGGACCAATTCCATTCATGGGAGCTGCTGCTGGAGATTCTTCAGAAGTGCTCCATGCATCCTTGTCATCTCTTCCATGTCATATCTGTCCAGCTGAATGATGATGAACTTTCATTGGTGGCACCAGTAATCCTATCTCTCATTGGGACAGCCACTGGTTTTTCAAAATTGGGTGATAGTCATGATAGAAGCCAGCCTGAAAGTCTGGGGTGCCATCTTGGGCCTTCAGATGGCTCATGGTCTTTTAACCAGGGAGGAGATTCTTGTGTCCATAAATGGTTTTGAGCTCTATGTGATACGGCTAGCTCTGTGGTATTCATCTCCATCCCTTCAGGGATCCCCTGTTCTGATCCAGTCCAACAATGCAACAGCGACGGATTACATCAGCCATCATGAAGGGATCAGAAGTGCAGCTGATCCTCATGTGAGCGAAGGCTCACATGCCGACTTTCCCTGCCATACATAGCCAGGTTTAGACAATGCTGTGGCAGATTTTCTCAAACGTTGACTACTGGAGCACAGGAATTGGGAGTACAACTAGAAGGTATTTGATTATATAGTTCATCAATGTGGTCCTCTGGCAGTGGACCTAATGGCTTCTCAATTGAAATGCAGGGTACCTTAGTTCTGTGCCAGATTCTGGAACCCTCTAGTTCTTGCTGTGGACATGATGGTCATCACGTGGCATTTTTCCACGGCATATGTGTTTCCGCTGATTCCCAGAGTGTTAATGAAAGTCATGTTGTGGAATTTCTTTAGAGGTATATATAAAAATGTGTGAATGCCCACACTGGGTAAGGAAGGGTTGATCATTATAACAATATAATAGGCATACTGTGAACAAGTGATCAGCAATTCTAGTTCAGGTCACGGTTTTGAACTAGGCGTTGCATAGTACAATTTTATATACATAGTTGACAGTAAACAAACCTACATGAGACAAAGAAAGGTACATATAAGGTAACAGTGACCTCATGCACCGTTATATTTTATAATATGAAATTAGATGTCTCTAGGAAAAAAACAGCCCTTTCCCTTCTCTATGTTTCACATTCCTAAAGGCACTGCCCTCACATCTACATCTACCATCCATCGCTTATCAATCTCTGCCCTTTCTATAACAATAGCTCTCTGTAACCAACAGCCTTAAATTCCTTACTTCACAAGATCCTAACCCGCTGTGTACCTAAACCAATTCCCTCATCATCCCCCACCAGTCCCCTGGCATCTCATTCTGCCACAGTCCTCCATTTTACATTCAAATCAATCTTGATTGCTTTGAGAGCAATTACCCTCTTGTCTAACTGGACCATCTAGGAGTGGATGAAGGTGTACATTTCAGGATGGCGTTCATGCGGTTCATTTAACAGAGTTCATTCAGTCCATATGTGCAAGTGATCAAATATGTGAAAGTCATCGTTTTCATTCTCCAGGTGGGGCTTTTGCTCTATATCCTTAGAGAATAGTCCTTAGGTGGCATCAGGGCTTGGACATGCAGAGAAGGAAGTCCCTCAAGGATGAAACAGAAAAGGAAAGAGGGAGTGGCAACACATCTGGATATCAAAGTGTGGAGAAAGAAGAAAACAACAGAAATCAGTAACAAGAACACAACAACTATCAGTCCATAATCAACCTTACTCCAAAAACTACCAAGCCAACTTTCTAAGGACCATAACTTCCCAAACTACTTTCATCTTTCTAACATTTTCCTTCTTGTTATGAGAAGAATCCGGTATATAAGTGCAACATTCTAAACCATATTAGTTTACGGACACCTCCCTTTTTGCAAGTCTATTTTGAAGAACTATAGTACGTAAGGCCTGGATCTCAGCTGATATGGAGCTGAGTGCATCACAGTTTCTATAAGGTAATTTAGAGCATCTACTTTATCATTTAACATGTAAACCCCAAAGCTTGGGCTTATGATTTCTAGGGCATTCTCAAACCATTGGGCCTCTTCTTTACCACTTCAGTCTGGGGAACAATGTAAGTTCTTTCAATTGTCTCATGGCAGGGATTACATAAGCCATATAGCAAGTAACTCTCCATGCATCTGTGAGTCTAGGATAGGCCCCATCTCAACAAACCCAATAAACACCTGGCGCTGAAGGTTAAGTGACACTATAGAAATTATGCCAGTACCACATACCTTCCCAATGATCATCTGGGTTAGCTATAGTTAAATTTATGAGTAATTTAGAAAAAGACTGATTTAGTAGATAAATGGGCAATATTAGGTTGTTGACAGGAGATAATGGGTTGCACTTACTATCTCCCACTGAAATACAGCTAGTCAGATTGTTTTGTTTTTTTTGGCCTCCCTTTAAGGGTAGGACTCTAAGGAAAAGGGCATGCTTTCCTAAGGGAATACTATAATTATGGTTTCTATGAGCTGTGGTGACAGCATAGTAGCCCTTACTACAGGGTGGCTTGCTCTAAAGTGTTGGCCAAGTAATCCTGTAGGGGTTAACTCCAGACAAATCCAAACAATGTCTCACACACAGAGTCAGATTTCAGGGGATGGGGCGGAAAAGGAATGCCTGTCTCAGAATTAATTGGGAGATGGACTCAAACATGGCAGTCTTCCTGTAGGGTAATTTTATTGTAAGTAAGTCATCTGTATATAAGTGTTTCTATTGTAAGACAAGGGAGGGTGCCAGAAGCATAAGATAAAATACCAGGAAAAATCCACATTGTGTTTCAGAATGGTCGAACAAGAACCAACAAACAGTTATAAACTAAAGCAGTGGGAGTGTCAAGGAATTTGTCTTACAGGTTTCAGTAGAGGAAGAAACTATTAAAAAGGCATTTATACACATTATCAACACAGAATATTCCCTCCCTACAACTAACTGCACATATACACAATGGAGCAATACACACAGGCATCTCCTCTCCCACACGTATTCCTTACGTATTTCTGAGTGATCGTGCAGGGAAGTCAGAGGTTACGTCACTGTAGGTCTGTAGGTTCTAGTCCACTAGAAACACATACACACACACAGATTACACACATGTACACTATTTCTTTCACAAATATACTCAAATTATGAGTCTGTAAATTATATTTTATTCATCTTTCCTTTTCTGACCAGCTATGAAAATGTAACCTTTATCCTCAAACACATGCTCTCACTGTAAGCAGAAAGGGGGGGGGGGGCGCAAATTCTTTGGGGGAATTCCAATCTGACTGTTACGAGAAGATACAAAGTTAACCCTAGTGTCTCTCCTCTGTCAGTGACTACGCAATATCCTGACCATTGAAAGCCATCTAGATTCTGTTATAGCCTGCATTAACATCAATCAATGGCAAATATATCAAATTTGTTTGCAAACAATACATTTTTAGGAAGAGCTTCAAATTCAGATACTTGAGCTGAATGTAGCTGTGATAGAGGTACACTTTTATTTACATTATGCAGGGCAACAACAGAGTTACCAAATACAAATGACCACATTGAGCTCTCAGACATGAACCATCCTATGTAATAATTCGCTAGGATGTTTGTCAGAAGCAGTCATGCGCAGTAGAGACTGCCCGAATGCACAGAATGCTGGGAGGTCTGTGCTGGGAGCATTCTGTGCTTTCGGGCAGTCTCTACACTGCATGACTGTGCCGGTGGCAGGACACAGAGCAAGACCGGCCTCTTAACCCTTTGAGTGCCAGAGGGGTATGCAAAGCAATGCATGGCATACCTCTCTGGCACTCAAAGGATTAACATCACCCAGACCTTGACCTGTGTACACGGCCTTTTACACTAGTCAACAAATAATTCCCATTTTGCATTTGGTATTGGAGTATCTTACAAATCTGAGTAAGTCTAGTTATGCTTGATTGTGAGGAAATAATTCATATTTAATAGTACAGGAATTAAAGACTATTTATACATTTTCCCAACTTTTCAAAATTAGTGGTGAGGGCCTCATCAGTCATAACCTGGACTTTAGCATCCCACCCAGGTGTACCCTGCTTAAGGTGTTCCCACTCATCTATTCCCAATACAGCCTACAATAAAGCCATCTTTATCAAGGGCTGTGTGACATAAGCATTATTAATTACAAAAATTCTCCCATCAATTTAACTGGATCCTCCTTAATTGGGGGGATAGTTTGTAAAATTCAGTAAATTTGTGGAGAAAAAAAAAAAGAATGTATTCTAGTTTCTATTCCTGCTGATATTATCCTAAGGAAGTATTGTGAATGTATCTGATAAAATTCTCCCTTGTTTTCATATTGTCATGTTTGTGAGGCAAATGGAGAACTAAGATGGGGCAATAAGGAGGTTGTGTTTCTATTGACCTTTGTGTAAATTCCATAGAGGAGTCTGGCTTCTCTTTTCCCTGAACCAATTGTGGTGCAAGTGTTTGTGTAACTGGGGCACCATCTGCGCCTCTTGCCTCCACCAGACTTGAGGCTGACTGTGGGGATTCATGTGTTAAGAATGAATTTCCAAAAGACTTCACCTGCTAAGTATGGGAATTATAAGGATGCGTGGTCTGGGATATGGCACACAATATTCCAGAGGATCTGGCTCTGGTACAGTGATCGGGTATTGGGCTTCCATAGCTTTAAGTACTAGGGCTGTAGTTAAGGGAGGGTTACTAGGATTTGAGGGAACAGAGGCCATGGACATGGAAAGGTTATTGGAATCTGAGGGATGTGTACGTGCATGGGTAACATTTGTAACTATGTCTTGTGCTTGTGTGTCTGTGACTGTATGTGTGTTATTTTCTATGGGGGGTTTGGAGAGATGACTTTTCTCATTGTACTCTCTCAAGATCCTCACTTCTCTTTTTCTGCTGGTCCTTTCCAGCTTAGAACTAAGCTATTTCTATTACTTTTTATTACTTCTACCTCACCCAGAACGGATCATATTCTATTTTTTTCACTTTTTACTGTTACTAAGCAAAATATCTGGGACATGTCAAAATCTCCAACGTAAATGTCCCAACTTTGGGAAAACCTCTGACCACACACTTGTAAATGAAACACCTATACTGCTTGTCCATATCCAAGCATGTTTCCCCCTAGGAGGAGGGACCGAAATGTGTTTAGAGGAGATATTTCCCTTTCGAGAGTCTTGCCCCCATCAGCTATGCTCCAGATAGCCCCCTCAACTAATATCCCAGCTCAGTCAACTCTAGCAATATAAGCCACTTTTATCAATTATTAACCCCTAAGGGATCCTGTCATCCAGAATTAGCACTCATCCAAACTCACTCCACCATGGAAACTCAGATCAAATAGACATTTCAAAAGGTGTCTTACCTTTTAGATGTGGTGCCAGATCTGAGATTCCTTGGGTGGAGGGGGGGGGGGGGGTGTAAGATCAAGGTTACTGCTTTCATATTCTGAGATATTGCGATCCCATCCTCATTGACATCTGTTGTGGAATTTCTTTAGAGGTTTATATATAAAAATGTGTGAATGTCCATGCTGGGTAAGTAAGGGTTAATAATTATTAGAATTTATTAAGCACGATGTGAACAAGTGATCAAAAATTCTAGTTCAGGTCACTGTTTTGAACCAGGAGTGGCACAGTACAATTTTGTTATACATAATTAAGTGGAAACAAGCCTTCACGAGACAAATAAAGGTACATATACGGTAACCGTGAACGCATGCACAGTCATATTTTATAATATGAAATGAGATGTCTGTAGGAAAAATACAGCCTTTTCACATTCCTAAAGACCCACTGTCCTCGCATCAACATCTGCAGTCCATGTCTTATTTCAGGACATTCTCTGCCTTTTCTATAACAATAGCTCTCTGTAACCAACAGCCTTAAATTCCTTATTTCACAATATCTTAACCCTCTGTGTGTCTAAACCAATTCCCTCCTCACACCCCACCAGTCCCCTGGGATCACATTCTGCCACAGTCAGGATGGAATGGGCTCATGTCATTCAGATTGTCCCATTCTGGCCCCAACTGGCATGTTTTTAGATCTTCTCAATCTAGCCATGGCAGAGCCATTTTGGATCCCTTCGCTTACAGACCACTTGACTCAGCATTCTCGGTGTTATCCATAGATGGAGAAGCTGGCTTTGATGGCTTGGCTCATCAAGCCAGCATTACGAGGAAGAGGAGTTTTTTCGACTCATTGCCACTGTGATGAAGGCTTATAACCGGTTTGATCCAAGGCATACCATAGGATATGGTCCTTGTTTTATAAATGGTGTGAAGACCGGGTGTCGTATCCACACTCTTTACATCTTCCAGTCATTTTGGCCTTTCTTCTGGATGGTCTTCAGAAAGGCTGGGTCTTGGCTCTTTCTGTGCTTTTCCAGTGGTGTATTGTCTTATTGACAGATATACAGACCTTTGTGCAAGGGATTGCTCATGTCAATCCAGTTTGTCGGCATCCCATTCCACAGTGAGACTAAAACTTAGTTCTGAGAGTGCTTCAGAAGGCTCCCTTTAGCCTCTGCTTCCTTGCATTTGATGCTCAAAATAACCTTCCTGATGGCTATTGTCTGTTCAGGGGGTTGCTAAACTTGTCTTGTCTTGTATGCCTCCTTTTATTTTCTGTTGTGATAGGGTGGTTTTTTCACGCTCCTATAGGGTGTCTCACTAAGGTTGTCTCAGAATTTCACATAAACCAGGAGTTTTTTTATTCATTCTCTGTCCTGATCCATCTAACAGACAAGAGAAGAAGCTTCATCTTTCGGATGTGATTACATGCTTCAGGTACTATGTGCATCTCATGCAGCCTTTATGAAAGGCTTTTTGTCATTCCTGTGGGCCCTTGTGTGGTGCCAGGCTGTGTCTAAGGTAACAGTGGCTTCTTGGATTAAATCTACCATTCAACAGGCTTATGTTCTCAAAAAGAAGATGGTGTCCTTTCAGGTTATGGCTTATTCCACCTAGTCGTTGAGTGCCTCTTGGGCCTACAAAAAACAGGCCTCTTTGGACCTGTGCAAGGCGGCAATGTGGTCTCCTCTTCACACATTTGTCAAACATTACTTTGTCAATGTGTTGACTTTGACCAAAGCTGGTTTCAGTCAGAAGGTCCTTACATGCCTTTGTGTCTGTATAGATGTCTTCCTTAGTCTCTTTTTCAAGTAACCTGTTTGTTTCCTGTTCCTTATTTGCTCTATTTGTGTCCATTGACACCTGAGGTTCATGTTGTTCTAGCTTGTGTCTGCTAGAATTGTATTTTGAGGGGGTTTTCCCTCTTTCTGTAATCTTGGTGGATAGATTTGGTATATCCCCATGGTTCATGTGTTCCATATTGGACATAAGAGAAAACTGGATTTTTTTTTGTTCTTATTGATAAATATTTTTCTCTTAGACCATTTTGAACAAAGGAGTATCCTCCCAGAGAAAAACTAGCTGTTCGGGTCCTGGGCAGGGGGGATCTTTGGGTTCTCTGGTTTCAGATACCCCTTCCTTCCCTGCTTCTGTTGAACTACAACTCTGATAGTATTGAAATATGCTCTACATTGCCCAAATACTATGAAGATTAATCAGAGATGCTTTTTAGTGCAACATAATTATCCCTTTAATTACTTTTGCACATACATATCTTTGTGAATTCTCCCTTTAAGCAACATCCCCAGGTATATATAATAAGACTTTGGAAATATTGAAAGCAGGGCAGCATAAGAGAAGTATCTAAGTATATGGATCTATGTATCTTTATTTATATAGTGCCATACATGTAAACAGCTCTTTAAAGAAATAGTAATAGTATAATACAAAACTACAGGTTAAGGTTAAGAGCATCATTCTAAAGTGTGATCGTTGCATTATTAGTGGGAGAAAAAGTGCAGCAAAGAGAATCATGCTTTGGGAAGGGGACCCTGCTCCAAAGAGCTTACAATCTAATTAGTAATCATGACAACATACAGAGACAGTAGGAAGAGGATCATAAGCACATGTACAAGGCTTCAGTAAGGGAAGTACACAATGATTTTGATGTGACTATCAGTATGCATAAGGAGAATATAGTTACTGAGATGTGTCCTTGAGCAGGTGGGTTTTAGGAGATGTTTGAAAATGATGTGTGGATGAATGGTAAATGGTCATAGGGTGGGCATTCCAAAGTCAAGAGGCAGCCAGTGAAAATTATTGCAGCCAACAAATGGCTTGAATTGTGTAAGGATAGGACAGAAGGAACCCTATAGAAGAATGCAGGTGACAGGAAGGGGTGTGGTAGGAGATAAGATCAGAAATGTAAGAAGCTGCTGAAGAAGAAAGTTACTTAAAGGAGAAGGATTTTGTTAGACATATGAAACAATATGGGTAGCCAAAAGAGGGGTTTCAGGAGCAGGTGAAAGGGAAGTTATCTGGGAGCAAAAGTAATTATTCTTGCAGCTGAACTAACCCTTTGAGAGGTATGCAACGCATGAGAGGTAGGAAGACCCAAAAGTGGAATGCTGCAGTAATGTAGTCTACAGGGAATATATGTTAATGTAGTTAACATAAAGAGAAAGGGCCGTATTTTGACAATATTTGCAGGAAGAAGTGGCAGGTTTTGGTGGACAGAGTGCTCTAGTTACTGTGTGGATGATAGGATTGTCAACTGTGATGGAGAAAGGGGTTGGTGGTTGGGGTTTCGGCAAAATGCAAGAAGTACTATCTTAGCCGTATTGAGTTTATGATAGGGTGAGTTATCCATGATGACATTGCCATGAGTCACCGAGTGACTTGAGACTGTACAGCCATAATGAGATCAGTAGAAGAGAAGTAGACTTGTGTGTCTTCCAAATACAGATGGTAATTAAATCCAAGAGACGAAATAAGGTAACCAAGTGAGTGGGTATAGAGGGAAAAGAGAAGTGTTCCGAAGACTGATCTCTAGGCTACATCCACTGAGAGGTCATGGGGTGAAGATAAGGTGTTAGCAAAAGAGACACTGAAAGTATGGTTTGAGAGATAAGAGGCAATCTATTGGTGTATAGTGTGTCTAATAGGAGTGTGGAATCAACAGTGTCAAAGGCAGAAGAGAGAGGTCTAGTAGGATTAGTATACTATATTGTCCTTTGCTGGGTGTATGTCATTAGTAACTTTTTCCAGGCCTGTTTCTGTGGAATAGTTGGAACAGAAATCTGGCTGTAATGGGTAAAGAAGAGAGCTGGAATTGAGAAAAGAGATTAAACATGAGAATACAAGGCATTTCAGGATATTTGATGCAAAGGGAAGGCAGATAAACAGATAATAATTTGAAAGACAGGTGGGTGTCTTTGTGGAGGTTGAGCATAGCTTTTACTGTTGCATGTTTCAATGAGGAAGAAAGGTTCCAGAAGAAAGAAAGGAGTTAAAGAAATTAGGCTGGAAACAAGAGTAGCTGCAAGAGCCTTGATAAGAGGAGAGGGCATGGGATTCAGGGGCATGTAGTGGGAAGAGAATACAACAGTAACAGAGATATTTCCTCCTCTGTAACGGGGTAAATGAGCTGAGGGTGGTTCGAGGTGATCTAGGAATCAGGAGTGGCTGGAGGAGAGGATGCGGTGGGTATGGTTTGGTGAATGGAGTGCACTTTGTTTTTAAAAAGTCAGCATATTTGTGTGGAGCACTAGAAAAGGAGGAGCAGTTTAAGGCTGGCGGTTTGAGGAGACAATCAAAGATTTTAAAGAGGCAGTATGGGTTAGATTTGTGAGTGATGATTCGGTTACAAAAGTAGTATTGTTTAGTCTGGGTGAGAGCTGGGCCAGCAGGTCAAGGGAGGAGATGAGCATGCTGATCCAAAGAAGACCCAAAGATGTTAGTGGAGTGTATATACTTAGATAAGAGAGTGCAGGTTAGTAGTATAGTAGAGTGAGAAGAGGGAATTTTTACGGTGGATGCTAGGTCTGGTAGGTTGAGAGAATATAGGTTCCTGGTGAAGAGGTGTTTTTTTTGGGGAGGTGAGGAGTGAAAGAGTGTGAAGGAGATAAAATGGTGATCAGAGATAAGAAAGAGGGAAACTGTGACGTTTGGTGAATACTAGGTCCAGATAGTGGCCTTCTTTGTGAGTGCCCATTGCTGTCCACTGAGCAAGACCATAGGACAAGGTCAGATAAAGAAAGTGGGAAGCACTGGATGAGGAGAAATAATCATTGTGCATGATGAAGTCACCAAGGAGTAATGTAGGACAGTTTGAGGACAGAAAGACAGGTTTCAAAGTGGGAGAGCAATAGAAAGGGTTACTTGGTAGCTGGTAGATCACAGGTACCTGGAGAATAATTGGGGAGAAGAGTTGGCCTGCATGTATGTCGAAGGAGGTGAAACAAACACATGTAAAATGGACATGCCCTAGAAACAAGTCCCAGACAAATAACAAAAACCTAGCAGCCTCCCAGGGACAAGAGCTTGAGAAAGCAACACAATACAATCCCACAGACCATGCCCCAGAACAACAGGGGTTAACACACAAGAACACATATGTACACACAACACAAGATGCACACCTGCCAATCACAAAGCAACCCAAGCTCACCTGTGCAACGTCATCAGCCAATCGAGACACAACGTGCACCTGTCAATGTCACACATGCACCTGACAGGTACACAGCAAGTACAACAAATCACACAAACAGCAACAGCCACACCGAAAAACACTTACCTAGACAACACACACACTTCCCATCGATCACTCTTTACCTGATGACCGTGCCTGGACAACACCCCACCACAGTCTTAAATGGACATCTCCCCATTCTCAGACGTGGTGTGTTTACAGTCAGACCACTCAGAGACAGAGAGACAGAGAGACAGAGAGAGAGAGAGAGAGAGAGAGGTACAACCAGTATTTTTGCATATCTATTTCTACGAAGACATCAGGGATGAAGACATGCTATGGCTAGGGATCACCATCCTCCTCCAAGGACACCTGCTGAACAGCCTCTGTTTGATGCAACTGCTGAATCACCAGCTGGACAGCCAGACAGATGCCCATCTCCACATGGAGAACCACACCAGGCAGCAGCACCCCAGCTTCCGCAACTGGATCTCCCACAGCTGCCACAGGGACCTGTGGAGCAGCACAGGGACAACAGATGTCCACACAGACCAGCTCCTCGGAATGATGGATGCTGAAGTCAGAGACTGTGGAGTGGCCACTGTACTGGGCATCCAGTGTCATCTCAGCGGTAGTGATGCTGGTACCATCCAATGCTGGCCTTGGGTGGTGATAGGTATCCAAGTGCCAGGAGGCATCCACTCTGTGTCAGGGGGTGGGTGGCAGCCTATACTCTGTGGGTGGTGGTGGTGCTTGTAGTCCATACTCTGGTTGGTGGTGAAGTCATGCTTGATCCTTCTCCTGGCTCCTCAGGGGCTGTGCCACTGGGGGAGAAACCATAGGGTCCTCTTCACACTCCTACTGCTGTGCTACAGGCATGGATGCTATGTGGGGAAATGACATGGTGTGATTAGTAATCTAAGCTATGACAAGAGGGATGCAAGACAATGAAATAGACATGTGAACCCTTGAGTGTCAGGATGGTATCCAGTGCATTGCTTTGCAATGCATAGGATACCATCCTGACCTGTAGTTTGATGAGCTTGACAAGATTCTGTACATTGATGCAAGTAACCTACAGTGGTTGAGCTTTGGATATAATATGTATCCTGAGGAAAGGGGATAGCAAGGAATACCTTCTTGCCATCCCCACTCTTCAGGAAACATCTGATAACCAAAGCTCAAACATCATTTTTCAACTGAGTCAAACTGATTGCATGTACAACACATAGTCCTGGAACGCAAAAACACTAGGGCCTAAAAGCACACCAGTTTCCATTCTTGCCATCCCCATTCCTCAGGATACATATGATACCCAAGGCTCAGCCATGTCATGTTGGATGTGTGTTTGTTTTGGCTCTCCTGGTATGTGTAAGATGTGTTCTCCAGCTGCTTGTGTTGCTTTGTTTGCCTGTTTGTGTTGTCAACATTGTTTCTTCTTGTTTGTCATTGTTTTTTCAATGGTGCATTGATGTGTTTTGTGGCCCTAGTGTGTTTTCTTTTGAGGCCTATGTGTTGTTCATGCAATCTGTTTGTATTAGTTGAAGTGTGATGTGTGAGATGACCCCTGTGGACCTGTAACCCTGTTGTATTATGTTCGTCCTCTGTCCACCCTTTAAGTGCCAGAGGGGTAGGCAATGCATTGTTGATCAATGCATTGGTCATCCCTATAGCACTCAATGAGTTAGGTGCTGACCTCCCTGTTGCTCCATGTATGATATTGTAAGAAACATAATAGATATTTATATGAAAACATGATGGCGGGCATTGTTTGTGTGCAATGAGTATAGTTGAGCAACACAGCAATGACGGGGGTTAAACCTGGAGTTGGACAGGATTTGTCCTGCTTAACCCTTCCCATATGTGCTTTGTTTGTCCAGTATTCTATCTTTGTGTAGGTTCACTTTTAAAATGTAGCACAGAAAAGTGCATGCAACTAAACAACGCATTCACCATGTCTTTGTGATGAAAAGGGGGACATGAGAATCTCGCCCTGCATCAAAAGCACTAGATTCTCATGTCATGGGCTTAAACCTTGCTTCAACCCGCATCTGAAATTGTAGTGGCTGCAACATACCTTAGCAAGATCTTTGACCTGTGTGTGCTCCAATGCTCTGCCTATTTTTTTGGTGTATTCACAGGATCTGGCATTTAGTATCTTACACAGGTGCTGGAGTTCTGTATTTGGCTTTGGAACTTTAAGTACATGAAAGTGCTTAATACAGGGGAAGGCACAGCTGGGCATCTCAGTTCTGTCAACACACCTCCACAACATATAAGTTATGCCATGGTATGTAATGTCAGAAAATAGAAACCTCCTCAGTAGTGAAACTGACAACAACATCCACTTCCGTCAACATGGGGCACAATGCATGACTCCATGGGTGGCTAGGAAACTAAATAAAAACATTCCCCATACCTGGGATGCAGCTGTAGGTAGGAATATAGCAAACGTCACATGCACATGCTGAATGGGTCAAAAGAAAGGGAGGACTCTGTCTGACACTTTGATCCTTCTGAAAGTGCTGTGTTTTTGAGGTAGAAAAAAATTCCTTCCATTCAGAGGTACACCTAAGATGGCAGGAGAAGGCTCATGAACAATACAGATCGTTTTTGAAACACCCACACCTCTTACATACAGCTGTCTCAAGTGCACAGCAAGCAGGGCAGAAGAGGCTGTTCCTTCAGTGCAGGAAACTCAGAATAAAACCTGCTTCTCCCAGAGGAGTAATGCATTGTGGTAGAATGTCTGTCACCCACCAGCTCTGTGATCAGACATAGAGAAGGAGGGATGTCACATAAACTGACACTCATCTGCTAAATACCAAGTCTCCAGTGTGCGGCAACATAATAAATCCTATCTATACCTTTTCCCTATGGCCACAGACCAAACTAGTGCCATGGACAGGGGGAAGATAGACTACAGGCACAAAGACTTCTTGACTTTTTTACCTTTACTTTTTACTTGAAGTTTTTTGCGGCCATTATGATATCAGATGAGATTTGAAGCAAGGTTTAAACCTGCAACATAAGAATCTCGCACTTATGATGCAGGACGAGATTCTTATGTCGCCCTTTTCATCACAGCGACATGGTGAATGCTCCATTTAGTTGCATGCACTTTTCTGTGCAACATTTTAAAAGGATACCCTTTGTGTGATCCCTCTCAGAGCTTGTTTGGTGAACTTGTGGGAAGGAATGCTTTCCATTTCAGCTGTCACTGTGTTGGGCATACTAGATATGAAGGTTTATGTGGCGTCTAGTTATGAAATTATGCAGTCTGAAGGGTCCTCTCATTTCCAGTGTCACTTTCTCCTGGGACCCCCTCAACAGCTCATCCCAGGGGTTAAAGGTGATGTTGAGAGAGGGCCCATCTCCAATGCCTCGGTCGTGCATGGCAACTTCACCCATTTTGTTCTTAATGAACCTCTTTCAAACCTCTTGTGCCTCTCCTACGTCAGGTCCCCCTCCACCCAGCTGATCTCCCTCTATCCTTTCCTGACCATGGATATCCTCCTGACTTTCCTCCTCTCCTGCTCCTCTCCCCATCCCTCTATCCTCCTCTCCACTCCCTGTATTCTCACATCCGCTCACACTCAGGCACTCACACAGGCCCTCATAGACATATTCAATAATGCACACACTCTGTTACTCCCTTGCACTCACTGAATCACACTCTCAAAAGATAAAGTTGTGTAATGTGTTGTAAACAAAAAAGAGATGTGTGTTAGTGTTTGTATGTGTGTATGGTAAATGGGCAAAGGTGTATTATGTGTCGCTATAGGTGTGTATGGTAAATGGGCAAAGGTGTATTATGTGTCGCTATAGGTGTAACAAGTCTCTCAACTCCCAGCTCCTTCTACCTTGCTCAAATGTATGCTTCTCTCTCTAACTCTCTCTCTCCCTCTCTCTCTCTTTCTCCTCTCCCCCCCCCTTTCCTGGGTCCTGTGCTCTAGCTCACAAAAACTCGAAACACAGACAAGGTATGTCAGTTACACGATTATTTAGTGGTAGTATGAATTCTCCCCAAAGGGGAAAAATAGGTTAATTTTTTCAAAATGAATAATCATTGTAAGGTATCATATTGAGGATTTTCACTTTATTAGTTTTTATTTCTTATATTACTACACAATTTCTGGTCTCTATGAGCTGAACATGATCATAGAAACTGTACTGGTGTCTGTAAGCGATTCTTTTAGATCTGTATATCTAATCTGTAAAAAATAATCTATTTATCTATATTGTAGAATCTGTTCAAATCTCATGATCACAGATTCTATTCATGGCATGCTCAGCTGAGCCTTTCATCCTTTTGAGGTGGATAAAATGAGTAACCAGGGCAATGCATCCTTTCTAGTAAAATATACAGACCCAGGGGTGGCAGAAAGGAGGAGTTATGCAAATATCCTCCATACTGCCTGCCTCACTGCTGTAAGCATAAGGGCATGATTTTAACAGGAGTGGCTAGGGGGCGTACGAGCGCATATGCACTGTACGCACATACACACTACACGCACACACACAGTCTGCACACACACATTGTACACACAATACATGCACATACTACATACATACACACACAGTACGCGCACATACACTACATGTGTGCACACACTCTGCTTGCACACACACTACAGGAGCACACACACCACACACACAGTGAATGCACTGCCACACTACACGTGAGCACACTCTGCGCATGCTCAAAAACGCTCACACAGACTACACGCAAGCGCATATACTACACACATGCGAACACACTACACGTTCATAGGGTGCTTGTGTAATATGTGAGCGCATATAGTGTGCATGCATGCACACGCACTACACGCTCGCATACTACAAGCACACTACACATGCACGCACACTACACTCGCTCACATATTACATAAGCACACTACACACGCGCACACACTCTGTCCGTACACACTACACGCATACACACTACACATACACACTATGCTGCACAAGGACAATGTATGCAAGCACACACTACACACGCCCACACAGAGGGAACTACACAAGAGAGAAAGAAATTTGAAATTAAGATGATCAGTATTTTTAACACTAAACACACTGGACTAAAGAAGGACTTGGGATTCTTTGCACATGTTAGGGACCAGGATCCAGACAGACACAAAAATGTAAGATGCAAAACACCTTTATTAAAATAACAAAAGCAAACAAAGCAAAATCATGATCCAGAAGCGTAAACCAAAAGACAACCAAAACAGGTACTCAGCCAAGCTGGGGTCAGGAATACGGAGATCAGCAATGTCAGGAACAAGCAAAGAGACAAAAAGCGACAGCGCAATCCTTTAAGTGCGATATGTAGGAAGTTCAAATAGGAATAAAATCAAATCCCTCTCAGGGTACTCACATATAGAAGAGGCCAGACTCACCTCTAAGTGTGTTCACATTGACTGGATTAAGCCCCCCAGTCTCGGTATTCACCACTCGATCCTCCGTTCTCCTGATCTCAACAGATCTTTTGCTCCTCCAAAGAACAGCTCTCCATGGGCCAAATAGGTAAAAACTACAATAGGGTCAATGCTAAATACCATAACCCCATATAGACTGCCATTTACCGGCTTCCAACGTGTATGGAGGAACAAGGGACAGGACCATAGAGTATATACCAAAATATTACAATTTATTAAAACATATAAAACAGAATCCATTCTTCAATAAAAATATAAAACAATATACTTCTTGCCTATTCATAACAGTATAGTTACTTACTTGAGAAAGTAACTATACTGTTACGAAAGACGTATATTGTTTTATATTTTTATTGAAGAACAGATTCTGTTCTATATGTTTTAATAAATTGTAATATTTTGGTATATACTCTATGGTCCTGTCCATTGTTCCTCCATACACTTTGGAAGACAGTAAATGTATCACGGTGCCCGTGATTCATTCTATCCTGTGTCTATCACTTGCTGGAAGTTCCTCATTGGCTGTCTACTAATAGCCCACCTCACACAGCCTTTTTAAACCCAGCCTGGGCACTCCCAGGTTGCCCTTTCGTGGTGTTTCTGACATTACTTGTCTTGACCTGCTTGTCAGGCTCTTGGGCCTGAAGTACCTGTGTTCCAGTGTTCCTGTGTTCCAGCGTTCCAGTGTTCCAGTATCCGGTGTTCCAGTGATCCGGTGTTCCAGTGATCCAGTGTTCCTGTGTTCCAGTACTTCCACTGTTGATCGTTCTGGAGTTCCTGAGTCTCCTGCCTGTTTGCCTCTCCAGCCGGTTCCGGTTACTTTCCGTGGCTCCAGCAGTTCCGGTCATCTGTCAGTGCAGCTGTGCTCGCTCCCGTGGTTCCTCCGCTTCATCTGAGGGCTCTCGCTCTTTCCACTGTCGCTAGGCGACATTGTTTTTGTTTCGCTCCGGCGAACTACTACTGTTGGTCCCAGCATGCGGACGCTGGTTTACTCCATTTAACCTGGTGGCGCTTATTACTGTTGGTCCCAGCGTGCGGACGCTGGTTAGCTCCATTAACCTGGTGGCGTATATTACTGTTGGTCCCAGCCTGCAGACGCTGGTTTACTCCATTTAACCTGGTGGCGCTTATTACTGTTGGTCCCAGCGTGCGGACGCTGGTTAGCTCCATTAACCTGGTGGCGTATATTACTGTTGGTCCCAGCGTGCGGACGCTGGTTTTCTCCATTAAACCTGGTGGCGCTTATTACTGTTGGTCCCAGCGTGCGGACGCTGGTTAGCTCCATTAACCTGGTGGCGTATATTACTGTTGGTCCCAGCCTGCAGATGCTGGTTTACTCCATTTAACCTGGTGGCGCTTATTACTGTTGGTCCCAGCGTGCGGACGCTGGTTAGCTCCATTAACCTGGTGGCGTATATTACTGTTGGTCCCAGCGTGCGGACGCTGGTTTTCTCCATTAAACCTGGTGGCGCTTATTACTGTTGGTCCCAGCGTGCGGGCGCTGGTTAGCTCCATTAAACCTGGTGGCGCTTGTTACTGTTAGTCCCACCGTGCGGACGCTGGTTTACTCCATTTAACCCGGTGACTCATATTACTGTCGGTCCCAGCGTGCGGACGCTGGTTTGCTCCATTAAGCCTGGTGGCTCAAACTACTGTTGGTCCCAGCGTGCGGACGCTGGTTTGCTCCTTACCCGGTATAGGCAAGGCCGGTAGAGCCTATTGTTATTGCACCTGTCACTTGGGTTTCCTTGCCGGTATTGTTGGCAAGGCCAGTAGAAGGGGACTCCAGTTACTATATATTCAGGCCCAGTTAGGGGTGGCATTTGCCTGGGGTGGCATTTGCCAGGGGTAGCAGTTGGCACCTTTCTCAAAGTACATCTGTATCTAAGTACTGAGAGTTAGGCAAGAGAAATAATATGTTAATATCTATCCAGTATGCTGCATTGTATGCTCTATGAAGACAGTCTTCTAACAACTTTCTCATCTTCCTTACAGGTATGTGTTTCCCATCCAGTCTGCTTAAAAATCTTGTGCTGTAACCCAACTGTTTATTAATTATACAGTCTCCTGGTATGTGTTTCCCATCCAGTCTGCTTAAAAATCTTGTGCTGTAACCCAACTGTTTATTAATTATACAGTCTCCTGGTATGTGTTTCCCATCCAGTCTGCTTAAAAATCTTGTGCTGTAACCCAACTGTTTATTAATTATACAGTCTCCTGGTATGTGTTTCCCATCCAGTCTGCTTAAAAATCTTGTGCTGTAACCCAACTGTTTATTAATTATACAGTCTCCTGGTATGTGTTTCCCATCCAGTCTGCTTAAAAATCTTGTGCTGTAACCCAACTGTTTATTAATTATACAGTCTCCTGGTATGTGTTTCCCATCCAGTCTGCTTAAAAATCTTGTGCTGTAACCCAACTGTTTATTAATTATACAGTCTCCTGGTATGTGTTTCCCATCCAGTCTGCTTAAAAATCTTGTGCTGTAACCCAACTGTTTATTAATTATACAGTCTCCTGGTATGTGTTTCCCATCCAGTCTGCTTAAAAATCTTGTGCTGTAACCCAACTGTTTATTAATTATACAGTCTCCTGGTATGTGTTTCCCATCCAGTCTGCTTAAAAATCTTGTGCTGTAACCAACTGTTTATTAATTATACAGTCTCCTGGTATGTGTTTCCCATCCAGTCTGCTTAAAAATCTTGTGCTGTAACCCAACTGTTTATTAATTATACAGTCTCCTGGTATGTGTTTCCCATCCAGTCTGCTTAAAAATCTTGTGCTGTAACCCAACTGTTTATTAATTATACAGTCTCCTGGTATGTGTTTCCCATCCAGTCTGCTTAAAAATCTTGTGCTGTAACCCAACTGTTTATTAATTATACAGTCTCCTGGTATGTGTTTCCCATCCAGTCTGCTTAAAAATCTTGTGCTGTAACCCAACTGTTTATTAATTATGCAGTCTCCTGGTATGTACTAATCTACCCTTCACCTGGAACTCCAATCTCATCCAGTCTCCCTCTACCATTTAACCCCTTGTTGTATGTACTAATCTAAATTAGCCATTTTGACCCCCTGTTCCAGTCTCCATATTGCCTTCCTCCCCCATTCCTCTCCTATATCTCTCTGTGTCTGTTTCTTATCAGAGATTTAATGGTGTCACACCTGAACGCACTCAGAGCTCTTCCATCCCAAAACAATTTGTAATTTGGAAATCCCTCAGTCAGTCATTCAGTGTTCTTAGGGACTCCAGTTACTATATATTCAGGCCCAGTTAAGGGTGGCATTTGCCAGGGGTAGCAGTTGGCACCTTTACCACAGTACATCTTTATCTAAGTACTGAGAGTTAGGCAAGAGAGTTGGACAAGAGAGAGACAGCTGCTGCAGCCACCTACAGACAAGAGGCAAGTAAACAAGCTGAATTCAGAATGAAGAAACAGTCATTTTCACCAAGCACTGACATTTGCTTCCTCTACTGAAACTACTGACCACCTGATGCAAGAAACCAGGATTTCCAGTCACCATTAACCACTACAACTTCTGCCTCTCCTGATCATCATTGGACTACTTCATTTAACCCTGCACTGATTCCTACCCTCACCAAGTACTTTGCAGTTCTGCTACTGAGTCTCCTCACCATCCCTGGCACCTATACCCTCTGCTCCGTGGATTGACCCTTGACTGCCAAGTCATCTGTACTCTCCTGGATTACTGACTGTTGCACATCTCTACTGCCCCATTCATTAACCCAACTATGGGCAAATTAACTCCTTGTTTTGTCATCGCCATTCTCACATGCATAAGAGTCTCCTCCTCCTGTGTCCACATTAAGTGTCACGCCATTCACATTGCACCCTCAATTCTTCACTCACCACTTCTCTGCTCCCATGAACTTTTTTCATTCCTCCGCTCCCTATCACCACCATCTCCTTCTACCCCTGCAAAAAAGACCCATTGCTTCAAATCTCACTCTCACCTTATGTCCCTGTCCCTTCTCCTCCTACTTGCTGCAGGTGACATCTCACCTAACCCAGGCCCCCCTTCCATTCTCTCTTGGACCACAGAACCCACTCACACACGCAACACTCACAATCTAATAACCGTACCCCGTCACCTAACCTCCTCCCCCCCCTTTTGTTTTGGTCTCTGGAATGCCCGCTCTGTGTGTAACAAACTAACAGCTGTTCATGATCTGTTCATTTCTCATTCCCTAAACCTCCTTGCCATCACTGAAACTTGGCTCACATCATCAGACACTGCCTCCACTGCCGCACTCTCATATGGAGGCCTTCAATTCACACACACACCGAGGCCTGGCAACAGGCAGGGAGGGGGAGTAGGCATCCTGCTGCCCCCTAACCATATATTTCAGGTACTCCCCACTGTTCCCTCTCTTTCCTTCCCTACATTTGAAGCTCACACACTTCGCCTCTTCTCTCCCCTCCCCCTGCGTGTCGCTGTCATATACAGGCCACCTGGTCCCACTGCACAATTCCTTGATCACTTCACCTCCTGGCTCCCTCACTTCATGTCCTCTGATGTCCCTACTCTCATCATGGGTGACTTCAACATCCCTATAGATAATCACAACACCCCCCCTGCCCTCAAACTCCTCTCCTTAACAACCTCCTTAGGCTTATCGCAGTGGACCAGCTCTCCCACACACAGTGATGGTCACTCCCTCGACTTGATCTTCACTAACCTCTGCTCCGTCTCCAACTTCTCTAACGTCCCTTTTCCCCTCTCTGACCACCACCTCCTCACCGGTAACCTCATCATACCACGCAAACCCATCACCCCCGCCACAATCAAGCGCATGCGGAGAAATCTACATTCTCTTGATAAGCAACAATTTTCCACCTCCCTGCAGCCTATCCTCAACCCCATCCTCACACTTACTTGCCCAGACAAAACTACTGCTCTCTATAACAGCACTCTCACTTCAGCCCTTGACATCGCTGCACCTGCAACTCCACGCCACCCACGCACAACCCCACTACAACCCTGGCACACAAGACTAACGCGATACCTCCAAAGGTGCTCACGCACTGCTGAAAGGCACTGGAGGAAATCGCGCTCCACAGCCGACTTCACACACTACAAATTCATTCTCCGTTCGTATAGCTCTGCCCTCTCCCTGGCTAAACAGTCATTCTTCTCCTCTCTAATTTCTAATCTTTCCTCCAACCCCAAACGCCTTTTCTCAACCTTCACATCTCTTCTAAACCCACCAACACAAACACCTTCCACTAACTTCTCGGCCCAAGATCTCGCCAACCACTTCAAGAACAAGATTGAATCTATCAGACATGATATTTCATCACTACCACCCCCACCCAGCCAGCCCAGCCCTGTCGCCTCTCCCACATACACACTAAGCTCCTTCCCACCTGTCACTGAGGATGAAGTCTCCCTTCTCCTCACTCGCTCAAACCTAACCACATGCCCTCTCGACCCAATCCCATCTCAGCTCACCCAAGAACTCTCCCCTCTACTAACTCCAATCCTTACTCACTTATTCAACCTCTCTTTGTCAACCGGCACCTTCCCATCCTCTTTCAAACATGCACTAATCACTCCCATCCTAAAAAAAACCTCCCTGGACCCAAACTCATTGTCAAATTACCGGCCAATTTCCCTACTCCCGTTTGCCTCCAAGCTTCTCGAGCGCCTTGCATATAACCGGCTCACTAAATTCCTCTGCTCCCATTCCCTGCTAGATCCCTTGCAATCCGGATTCCGCCCTCATCACTCCACTGAGACTGCCCTCACTAAAGTGGCCAATGACTTGCTCTCAGCCAAGTCTAAAGGCCACTACTCCCTACTCATTCTTTTGGACCTGTCAGCCGCATTTGACACAGTCGATCACCCACTCCTCCTCCAAGCCCTCCACTCCCTAGGCCTCTGCGACACTGCACTCTCCTGGTTTTCATCTTATCTCTGCAACCGCTCCTTCAGTGTTTCATACTCCGGCTCCACTTCCCCACCCCTCCCACTGTCTGTTGGTGTGCCCCAAGGATCAGTACTGGGACCCTTGCTCTTCTCAATCTACACTGCTTCCCTTGGAAAACTAATAAACTCCTTTGGGTTTCACCATCATCTCTATGCTGATGACACCCAAATATATCTTTCCTCCCCAGACCTCTCTCCTTCCCTCCTGTCCCGAGTGTCTGACTGTCTGTCTGCTGTGTCTTCCTGGATGTCCTCCCATCAACTCAAACTTAACCTTAGCAAAACTGAACTAATTCTCTTCCCTCCATCTACAACCAGCCTTATCCCAAACATTACCCTCACCGTTAACAACACTTCCATCACACCAACCCCTACAGCACGCTGCCTGGGGGTCACATTTGACTCTGCCCTATCCTTCATTCCTCACATCCAGTCAATCTCCAACTCATGCCGCCTCCACCTCCGCAACATCTCTAGAATCCGACCCTTTCTCACAGAAGACACTACCAAAATTCTAATCCAAACACTCATCATGTCCCGTCTTGACTACTGTAACTCTTTACTAATTGGCCTGCCTCTCACCCGACTAACCCCGCTACAGTCCATAATGAACTCTGCTGCAAGACTAATCTACCTCACTCATCGCTTCTCTA
Organism: Rhinophrynus dorsalis; assembly: GCA_037306005.1. NCBI lineage: Eukaryota > Metazoa > Chordata > Amphibia > Anura > Rhinophrynidae > Rhinophrynus > Rhinophrynus dorsalis. The sequence continues at coordinate 347,542,036 of CM074724.1, read as the reverse complement.
ACACCACACCCCTCTGTCAGTCCCTACACTGGCTCCCGTTAGCATACAGAGTAAAATTCAAAACTCTGGTGCTAACTTATAGAGCCCTCACTAACACTGCACCCCCCTATATTTCATCTCTCATTTCCAAATATACTCCCGCCCGCCATCTTCGCTCTGCACATGACCTTCTGCTCTCCACAGCTCTTATCACATCCTCCCACTCCCGCCTACAGGACTTCTCCCGTGCTGCACCTGAGCTGTGGAATTCCCTCCCCCGCCCCATCAGACTCTCCCCCAGCCTTCAAATCTTCAGACGCTCCCTGAAGACTCACCTCTTCAGGGAGGCCTATCAACTGCCTCCATAAACATCATCACCAAGATTCACCCCTTGCACGGACTACTGCACTCAACAGCACTTCTCACTCCCACCCACTGACTGGCAGTTCATGTGGCAGGAGGCACTTAAACACAATAGCACTTACTCCTTCTGTATCAAACCTACCTTCCTCTAGACTGTAAGCTCTCACGAGCAGGGCCCTCTGATCCTCCTGTTCTACACATCTGATTGTACTATTTAATACCTCTGTATGTCTATTCCCCAATTGTACAGCGCTGCGGAATTAGTTGGCGCTATATAAATAAAGAATAATAATAATAATAATAGAACCTATTCTCTTTGTCATTTATTGTTGTATTGTCATATATGTGGATACCCTATGGGGATTGCCTTAACGTTTCAATAAAGTTAAGTTTTTACCAAACCTTAAGTCTGAGAGTCTTCAAATACCGTGACAGTACGAAAGGGCCATGACCTCAGACATTAAGAGTGACGGTAACACACAGAATATCCATTGGAGGATGGATATGCATGAGCAACGTTTGGATCAGCTGGCGGTTGCTATCCAAACTATTCTTGAACGCACGGTACTTGCTGATAAGTCCAGTTCTAGCCCAGTGGTCTCGCCAATTCAGACACCGGAGAATGAGTCTAGGCCCTCAGGGGCCGCAGTTAAAGGGTTAACGGCTTCTGCACCCTTGCCGCTAAGATATGACAGTGACCCTCAGCTATGCAGAGTGTTTATCAATCAACTTGAAATATTTATGGAATTGACGGCACACGCATTTCCAATGACTGCAGCAAGGTTGGGTTCATGATATCTCTGCTGACCAGTAGAGCATTGGCTTGGGCTAACCCACTTTGGGAAAACGCTAAACCTTGCACTAAAAATGTCTGTGATTTTGTACAATCCTTTCGGAGAGTATTCGAGCCTCCTGGTAGAACCACCTCTGCTGCTAAACGTCTTATGGAGATACAACAGGGCAGGCGCACGGTAGGCGATTATGCCATTGAATTCCGCACCTTGGCAGCAGAGGTAGGATGGAATAACGAGGCTCTGTTGGCAGCATTCGCCCAAGGCTTGAGTGACCAGATTAAAGACGAGATTGTTGCAAAACATTTACCTACTGACCTAGATGATTATATTGTATATGTTATTCTAATTGACTCCAGAATACATGAGAGATTAACCGCCAGAGAGCGACGAATACGGTTAAAAAATAATGGGTCCAGTAGCATATTTTGCCCACCCAACTTCCCTTGGCATCCAAACCTAGTGAACCAATACAGGAACCCGGTGAACCTATGCAGGTGGATTTCACTAGGTTAACCAAGGAGCAGAGAAGGTACCGCAAGATACAAGGATTATGTCTGTATTGCGGTAAAAATGGGCACCTGTTAAGATCTTGTCCGGTACGTCCGGTAAACTAACACACCTAGGGTACCTTGGGGGACAGGCCCTAGGTGGTGTCCAATCGTCCCCAGTGATGGGCGCACTTAAACCCATCATACAGGTGGTATTATCGTGGGCACAACGCTCAGTTGAGGTTTTGGCCCTGGTTGATTCTGGTGCAGCTGGGTATTTTATGGATATTACCTTTGCTGAATTGCATGGGGTACCACGCATTCAGAGAGAAACCCCTCTTGCTATTGAAGCGATTGATGGCAGACCGTTGGAACCCGCCCAGGTTACTTTTGAAACTATGCCATTGTCCATGACTATTGGGGCTCTCCACAAAGAAGAGCAGCAGTTTCAATTAATCAACTCTCCTCACCATGCCGTGATCTTGGGCTTTCCTTGGTTACAGTTGCATAACCCACAATTCAATTGGCAGAAATGTGAGATTTCTGTTTGGCCTCAGTTCTGTATGGATAAGTGCGTTAACCATCCTGTTAAGGTCTTGTGCACCTCCCCTTCACTACCTGATGTCTACCAGCAGTTTAGCGATGTTTTCAGTAAGGGAGAGGCTGGCGCCTTACCTCAGCATAGACCATACGATTGTCATATAGAACTGAGTCCTGGAGCAGTACCACCGAGGGGACGCACATACCCATTGTCTTGTGAGGAGAACCAAGCTATGGAGGAATACATAGCTGATGCCCTGAGTAGAGGGATCATAAGGAAATCTACTTCTCCGGCTGGGGCCGGGTTCTTTTTTGTTAAGAAAAAAAGTGGCGAGTTGCGACCATGCATAGACTACTGTGGGCTGAATAAGCTGATGGCAAAGAATGCTTACCCGATACCACTCATCACCAAGCTTTTTGATAGACTTAAGGGTTCCTCGATTTTCACCAAATTGGACCTACGAGCGGCCTACAATTTGATACGTATCAGAGCCGGTGATGAGTGGAAAACTGCCTTTAATACGAGATCTGGGCATTATGAATACCTAGTCATGCCATTTGGTCTATGTAATGCTCCTGCAGTATTTCAAGAACTGATTAATGACGTTCTTAGAGATATGTTACAATCATTCAGGATGTGTCTGAAGTATTGCGGCGCTTACACAAAAATAGATTATTCTGTAAATTGGAGAAATGCGAGTTCCACAAAACCAGTGTACCGTTCCTGGGGTTTATAATTGGCAAAGACGGCATTGCCATGGATAAAGAGAAATTGACGGCAGTCTTACAGTGGCCTAAACCTAAGAGTCTTAAAGCCATCCAACGATTTCTGGGCTTCGCCAATTATTATAGGAAGTTTATTAAGAACTTCTCTTCTATAGTGAAACCCCTGTCTGACCTCATGCATAAGGGCGCTAACCCATCTCTCTGGCCGGCGGCTGCCGAGGAGGCCTTTGAGAAATTGAAGGTAGCCTTTGCTAAAGCTCCTGTGTTATCCCACCCCAATCCACTACTTCCGTTTAAGTTAGAGGTTGATGCCTCAGATATTGGGGTTGGGGCAGTACTTTCTCAATGACAGGTCAAAGGTGGCACACTCAGACCTTGTGGGTTCTTTTCTAAGAAATTGACCGCAGCTCAAAGTCATTATGAGATTGGTGATAGAGAACTGCTGGCCATTATTCTTACTCTCAAAGAATGGCATCATTTACTTGAAGGCACAAAAAATCCCGTTTTGATTCTGACTGATCACAAGAATCTGACTTATCTCTCTGAGGCCAAGAGATTGTCCTCTCGTCAGGCCAGATGGGCATTGTTTCTATCCCGATTCAATTTCATTGTATCATATTTGCCGGGATCAAAAAATGTTAGGGCTGATGTTCTGTCTAGACAATTTGAGGCGGAGGTTGACAGAGAAGAAGCACCAGCACCTATCATCCAACCTGATCGAATATTGGCCACCATACGTACTAGTATCACTTCACCACTAGGGGAAGAGATTTTGGCTTCCCAAGCCTCTGCTCCACGTGAAACTCCAGCGGGCAAATGTTTTGTTGCTGACCCATTCCGTACTCGATTACTTGAAACCTACCACTCCTCTAAGGCTGCGGGACATATTGGTAGGGATCAATTGTTTTGGTCCCTCTCTCAGTTATTCTGGTGGCCTTCTATGAGAGCAGATTGTGCCAATTTTACGAATGCCTGTGCTACCTGCGATCGTGCCAAAACCCCTAGACATCTCCTGGTGGGCTTGTTTCAGACGGTGCCTAATGGTGAACGCCCTTGGTCTCATGTCTCTATCGATTTTATGGGAGAATTGCCCAGGTCTAGAGGGTATTCCTTCATATTGATGGTGGTAGACAGGTTTTCTAAAATGGCTCACTTCGTACCTCTCCGTGGCCTTCCTTCGGCTAAAGAACTGGCTATGGTATTTGCTCAAGAGGTGTTTCGGTTGCATGGAGTACCCAGGGTACTGGTGTCCGAAAGGGGGAGCCAGTTTGTGTCCAGATTCTGGAGGGCATTTTGCGAACAGATGGGCATACAGCTATCATTCTCCTCTGCATATCATCCCCAGACTAATGGGGCCGCTGAGCGGGCCAATCAAGGTTTGGAACATTTTCTGCGCTGTTTTGTGACTGACCATCATGATAATTGGGCCGACTTGTTGCCTTGGGCAGAGTTCGCCAGGAACTGTGCAGTTAATTCCTCTTCTGGGAGCTCTCCGTTTCTGATCAATTATGGGTTCCAACCCTGTCTGCTCCCGGATTCCTTTCAGACACAGCAGATTCCAGCTCTGGATGAGAATATCGAGCAACTCCGTTCCACATGGGCACAAGTTCAGAGGGCACTGGGCCAGTCTTTTCAGCGACATCAGCGTCATGCTAATCGCAGGAGGCTTCCAGCGGTTTCCTTCCAAGTTGGGGATAGAGTATGGCTGTCTTCTAAGAATCTGAAGCTCAAGGTCCCATCTAATAAGCTGGCACCTCGGTTTATTGGTCCTTACAGAATTATTCGCAAAATTAACCCTGTTTCTTATGCTTTGGAATTACCTGCATCCATGCGCATTCATAATGTATTCCATGTGTCTCTCCTTAAGCCTCTGGTTTGTAACCGTTACACTACTACACCTGTGATGCCAGGTCCCGTTGAAGTTGAAGGGCAGGAGGAATATGAAGTACAAAGTATTATTGATTCCCGTAGGCTTAGAGGAGGGGTACAGTGTGACAGAACTGTGGCAACTATGGGAGATATTGGTGTGTTAGTGATATGGGATCTCATGTCTTTAGACTATTTCTACCCAAAAGACTAACATCCATAGACTGAGCTTAGCCATAGTTGCTTCCAATACATTGCTAGAGTGCAGAGATAGTGGGGGTTGGGCTTTGATTCCACTACACTCCAGGTCTGTGCTAAGGAATGTTAATTGATTCCTGCTGTGCTTCCTTGACCAATCAGAGGAGGTTATTGATGAGCCAGTTAAGAATGTATGATTTCAAGTCTTAATCTGCATTCTTATCTTGATAAAGGTGCTGGTGACTGATTGGTCAAGCATAGAAACACTGTCCCAAGTATTCATTTGCATGCTGATCTTGATTAGAGTCTCTGTAGTGTATATAAGCTGTGTGTTTGAGTCAATAAAAGAGAGTTCTTCCCTTCATCAAGTCTCGGCTGATGTTTGGGAATAGGAGATTCGTTATACTATTGGAGTGTTACTCTGAGGGAGAAAGGAACTATAACGGAGGTATCCAGCTTATGATACAAGGCGTCACGTTACAACTGGTGGCAAGCGGCGGGATTCGGCTTATTCCAAGGAACTGAAACTGAGACCAGCATCCAGGGGGAGATATAGCTGCTGGCTTGACCCCGGTCTCAGTAGGGCTGCAACTAACGATTATTTTGATAATCGATTAGTTGTCCGATTATTTTTTCGATTAATCAATTAATCGGATAAAAAAACAATATGCTAATTTTTCATTATTTAAAATGATTAAATTAACAAACTGAGTGTTAAAAACAAACAGCAGAATAAAAAAACTTTACACATTTAACATACTTCATTGTTATTATTTTACTATGGGGTCTATGCACCTCTCTTTCTCCCCCTTGCACCTCTATTTCTCCCCCATGTACTTCTTTCTCCCTCCCTTGTACTTCTTTCTCCTCCTCTTGTGCCTTTCTCCCCCTTGTGCCTCTCTTTCTCCCCCATGTACTTCTTTCTCCCCCTTGTGCTTCTTTCTCTCCCTTGTATCTCACTTTCTCCCCCTTGTGCCTCACTTTCTCCCCTATGTACTTCTGTCTCTCCCTTGTGTCTCACTTTCTCCCCTTGTACTTCTTTCTCCCCCTTGTGCCTCTCTTTCTCCCCCATGTACTTCTTTCTCCCACTTGTGCCTCGCTTTCTCCCCCTTGTGCCTCTCTTTCTCCCCCATGTACTTTCTCCCCCATGTGTCTCTTTCTCCTCCCTTGTACTTCTTTCTCCCCCCTTGCACCTCTCTTTCTCCCCTTTGTACCTCTAGACTGTCACTGTCGCTCTCCATCTCACTGCTGCGTTGAGTTGGCGGGCTGGGGGGTAATCTGAGTGGCATCCGGTCCCCTGCGGCTGGCTGGCTCTGAGTTCCCTCCTGCCCGCCCGCATCCTCACGTGTCCCTGCGGGCCGTGATGACATACATACAGAGAAGGGGAGGAGGGCAGAGGCACCGGAAGAGAAGCGTTTGCTGCCAGACAGTAACGATCAGTCTGCTGGAAGCAAGCGCTTCTCTTCCGGTGCCTCTGCCCTCTTCCTCTTCTCTGTCTGTATGTCATCACGGCCCGCAGGGGTGCGTGATGATGCGGGCGGATGGATCTTGTCATATTGACACTGGCGGCGGCGGCAGTCTGGGGTTGCAACTAATCGATTATGAGAATCGTTGACAACGATTCTCATAATTGATTTTTATCGATAATATCGATTAGTTGTTGCAGCCCTAGGTCTCAGCAACGCAGAGAGCAGTGGATGGAGCAACAGCGAAACTGAGACCAGCATCCAGGGGGAGATATAGCCACTGGCTTGACCCCGGTCTCAGCAACGCAGTGAGCAGTGGGTGAAGCAACAGCGAAACTGAGACCAGAATCCAGGGGGAGATATAGCCACTTGCTTGACCCCGGTCTCAGGAACGCAGCGAGCAGTGGATAGAGCGTTGGTTCACCTGAACCAAAGGAAGCAGTATTGCGGCGGGCTTAGAGAAGCCCTGGAGGATCTGCTGGAGTCCAGAGTGCAAGTGGGCCCCAACCTGTGGATGGCTAAAGTAACTTCAATATCCTAGAACTTGGAGTACTAGTATCCAGTGCATTGGGAGGTACCTGGGATCCTGCCTGTGGAACATGGCAAATCTAGGACCAATGGGAGCTGTTAAGCCCAGCTGGAGACGAATTGAGAAACTGGTTGCATTGCGATGGCCGCTTCTGGGAGACAATCCTCTGCTGGATTGGGAGGACAGCATGGACTGCTTTGTGAAGGTGGAAAGTAAGCTACAGGATCAGTATATCGCCCTGTACCAGAAAGAGGAGCAGAAGTATTACAGCATGATTCGCCCCTGTTGTTCTGCTGCGTGCAATGGATACAATGGCCCAGGAGTAGGATGGGAGGCCATCTATGTCGACCCCAACTTTGGCAGCAAGGAGAAGAGTAGGTTTTGGGAAATTAGGGATGCCCGGGAGGAGATGATGGGCTTCCAGAATATGCCTGAGCTAGCAGAGGAGCTGGAGGACCTGGTGGAGCAAGAGTGGCATCTGGAGCGAGCTTACCAAGGCCTTATCCGGAAAGTTGTGAAGCATACGGGGGAGGGACCACGGGCGGCCCCCCCATATACTATACCACAGGAAGACGTGGCCTGGCTGACCAACCCACTCTCGGATGGAGGCTCCGACCTTGGAATAGAACAGTCCTTTGAGTCCTGCGACCCAGAGGGGTGGAGAATGAGGAATCTACTGCCCCACCTAGGACCCAATCCGTTGGAAGAGACGGTTGCCCAACTTAAACTGTCGGTCGAGCAACAGTACTTTAAAGACATCCAGAGCCCCTGGGTTGCCCCATGCTGGGGGAGTGAGACAGTGATACGCACCAGCCCCTTTGTTACCCCGGACCTGAGGAGTGGGAATTCGCTACTCCTCAGCCCCAAGAATGCCCCTGTACCAGGGGGTGGGACAACCGTCCCCGCTGGTGGACCTTTGACCCCTTCCCCTGTTTTTCCTACTGTTGTGAGTGAGAGAGAGCTCACCAGCAGCACCAAGAAGATGCTCCCTTTGTTAATGGACACTGCCCTGGAGAAGGAACGATGTGTGCTCTCCAGGGGCACGGATGATACGGCCCTGAGGACTGGGACTGCGGTCTTCCTCAAGGCAGAGAATGGCCCTGCGGTTTGTGGCCTGAAAGAAGAGGACCCCAGCAGACTGAAGGAGTACAGTGCTGCTGGCCCTCTTGTTGACCCTATGGACTGTGAACTGGTGGGTGGGAATGCGTTCCCCACCCGCCCCCCTGTGAACCCTGGCCTGGTGAGTAGGAGCGAGCTCTCCAGGGCCTGGGAAACCCCTGTTGCTGTGGATGAGAAGCAGGTCCCCACCAGCAGCCCCTGTCCTTCCCCTTTGTTATTGGATACTGCCCTGGAGAAAGAGAAATGTGTGCTCTCCGGGGGTGCGGATGTTATGGCCCTGAGGAATGGGACTGCGGTCTTCCTCAAGGCAGAGAATGGCCTTGGAGTTTGTGGCCTGAAAGAAGAGGACTCCAGCAGACTGAAGGAGAACAGTGCTGCTGACCCTCTTGTTGACCCTATGGACTGTGAACTGGTGGGTGGGAATGCGTTCCCCACCAGCCCCCCTGTGAACCCTGGCCTGGTGAGTAGGAGTGAGCTCCCCAGGGCCTGGGAAACCCCTGTTGCTGTGGATGAGACGCAGGTCCCCACCAGCAGCCCCTGTCCTTCCCCTTTGTTATTGGATACTGCCCTGGAGAAAGAGAAATGTGTGCTCTCCAGGGGTGCGGATGTTATGGCCCTGAGGAATGGAACTACGGTCTTTCTCAAGGCAGAGCATGGCCTTGGAGTTTGTGGCCTGAAAGAAGAGGACCCCAGCAGACTGAAGGAGAACAGTGCTGCTGACCCTCTTGTTGACCCCATAGACTGTGAACTGGTGGGTGGGAATGCGTTCCCCACCAGCCCCCCTGTGAACCCTGGCCTGGTGAGTAGGAGTGAGCTCCCCAGGGCCTGGGAAACCCCTGTTGCTGTGGATGAGACGCAGGTCCCCACCAGCAGCCCCTGTCCTTCCCCTTTGTTATTGGATACTGCCCTGGAGAAAGAGAAATGTGTGCTCTCCAGGGGAGCGGATTTTATGGCCCTGAGGAATGGGACTGCGGTCTTCCTCAAGGCAGAGAATGGCCTTGGAGTTTGTTGCCTGGAAGAAGAGGACCCCAGCAGACTGAAGGAGAACAGTGCTGCTGACCCTATTGCTGTACATGTGGACTGTGAACTGGTGGGTGAGAGCAAGCCCACCAGCCCCTATGTAACCCCTGCTACGGTGGATGAGACGCAGATCCCCACCAGCAGCCCTAGTCCGTCCCTTATTGCTATCGCCCTGGAGAAGGAGGAAAATGTGTTCTCCAGGTGCCGGGACAAGATCACCAGGAAGATTGGTCAGGTGTTCCCTCGCAAAAAGAAAAGAAACGAGGAAACTGATGGCCTGGAAGTAAAGGAACCCAGAAGACTGTCACAATGCAGGGCTGCTGTCCCTTGTGCTGTTCCTGTGGACTGTGAACCGGTGGGTGGGAGCGAGCCCACCAGCCTCTATGTGACCCCTGGCCTGGTGGATGGGAGCAAGCCCGCCAGGCCCTGTGAAACATTGGCTGTGATGGGTGGGACAACTGTCCTCATCAGCAGTCCAAAGCCTGTTGCCCCTTTTCCTGATACCCCAGCCTTGGTGAGTGGGACCACGGTCCTTGTTGCCCCTGGATTTTTTGACCCCAGCCTGGTGGGTGGGAAGTCATTCCCCACCAGGCCAACTGTTGATCCAGCCAGAGGGAGGGGGGCCCCCGACCTCCCTAAGGAAGTTGGGAGCTGCCCCAGTTTTGCCAGCAGCCCACAGTCTGTTTGTCCTGGATTGGTGAGTGGGAGTGCACTCCTCACCAGTCCCCTGGATACCCCTATCCTGGGCAAAAGAGTCTCCAGTGTTTCCAGTAGCCCTTTGGATGTTGCCTCAGCCCAGGAGAGTGGGAGCAGCATCCTCTCCTGTTCCTGTGGGGTACTTGCCCAACCAAAAGGGGGATGTCCCCAGCGTCCACCAAGGGGACCCCAAGCCATTGGGAACCCAGAGACACTGTTGCCACAAGGAGGTCCACCTTATAGACTGGCTATGGACCCTGAGCCACTGGACCCAGATCCAGGAGGGTCTGACCCCAGCTCTGCCTGCAGCCTGGCCCAGGAGAGGCCTCCCAACTTGGTGATAGCCAGGACCAAGAGGTATACTTTTCCCTGGCCCAGGACCAAGGACCCCAGTTTTACTCCTGGCCCCGGACAAGAGGCTCGCTTGTTCTTTCCAGACCCCAGGACTGTAGGGGCTGGCTGGGGACAAGACTTTTGGGACAAGTACTGTTGCGGACATGGCACTACCAGATTATGTGTCCACTCCGGACAGCAGCGAGCTGACCCGTGTGGATCATGCTGTGTCTGTCGGAGGTGGACAAGGGGGGGATATGTGACGGAACTGTGGCAACTATGGGAGATATTGGTGTGTTAGTGATATGGGATCTCATGTCTTCAGACTATTTCTACCCAAAAGACTAACAACCACAGACTGAGCTTAGCCATAGTTGCTTCTAATACATTGCTAGAGTGCAGAGATAGTGGGGGTTGGGCTTTGATTCCACTATACTCCAGGTCTGTGCTAAGGAATGTTAATTGATTCCTGCTGTGCTTCCTTGACCAATCAGAGGAGGTCATTGATGAGCCAGTTAAGAATGTATGATTTCAAGTCTTAACCTGCATTCTTATCTTGATAAGGGTGCTGGTGACTGATTGGTCAAGCATAGAAACACTGTCCCAAGGATTCATTTGCATGCTGATCTTGATAAGAGTCTCTGTAGTGTATATAAGCTGTGTGTTTGAGTCAATAAAAGAGAGTTCTTCCCTTCATCAAGTCTCGGCTGATGTTTGGAAATAGGAGATTCGTTATACTATTGGAGTGTTACTCTGAGGGAGAACGGAACTATAACGGAGGTATCCAGCTTATGATACAAGGCGTCACGTTACATACAGTACTTGGTGCATTGGAAAGGTTATGGTCCTGAGGATCAATCTTGGGTAGATAGTAAGGACATTCATGCACCTAAGTTACTACGAATTTTTCATACCAAGTACCCTCAGAAGCCCAGACCCTACTCTAGGAGAGGGGGTCTTTGAAAGGGGGGTACTATCACGGTGCCCGTGATTCGTGCTATCCTGTGTCTATCACTTGCTGGAAGTTCCTCATTGGCTGTCTGCTAATAGCCCACCTCACACAGCCTTTTTAAACCCAGTCTGGGCACTCCCAGGTTGCCATTTCGTGGTGTTTCTGACATTACTTGTCCTGACCTGCTTGTCAGGCTCTTGGGCCTGAAGTGCCTGTGTTCCAGCTTTCCAGCGTTCCAGTAATCCGGTGTTCCAGTGATCCGGTGTTCCAGTACTTCCACTGTTGATCGTTCCGGAGTTCCTGAGTCTCCTGCCTGTTTGCCTCTCCAGCCGGTTCAGGTTACTTTCTGTGGCTCCAGCAGTTCCGGTCATCTGTCAGTGCAGCGGTGCTCGCTCCCGTGGTTCCTCCGCTTCATCTGAGGGCTCTCGCTCTTTCCACTGTCGCTAGGCAACATTGTTCTTGTTTCGCTCCGGCGAACTACTACTGTTGGTCCCAGCATGCGGACGCTGGTTTACTCCATTTAACCTGGTGGCGTTTATTACTGTTGGTCCCAGCGTGCGGACGCTGGTTAGCTCCATTAACCTGGTGGTGTATATTACTGTTGGTCCCAGCGTGCGGACGCTGGTTAGCTCCATTAACCTGGTGGCGCTTATTACTGTTGGTCCCAGCGTGCGGACGCTGGTTAGCTCCATTAACCTGGTGGCGTATATTACTATTGGTCCCAGCGTGCGGACGCTGGTTAGCTCCATTAAACCTGGTGGCGCTTATTACTGTTGGTCCCAGCGTGCGGGCGCTGGTTAGCTCCATTAAACCTGGTGGCACTTGTTACTGTTAGTCCCAGCGTGCGGACGCTGGTTTACGCCATTAAACCTGGTGGTGCTTGTTCCTGTTGGTTCCAGTGTGCGGACGCTGGTTTACTCCATTTAACCCGGTGACTCATATTACTGTCGGTCCCAGCGTGCGGATGCTGGTTTGCTCCATTAAGCCTGGTGGCTCAAACTACTGTTGGTCCCAGCGTGCGGACACTGGTTTGCTCCTTGACTATTCAGATACTGAGGTCAGGTTGCTGTCCAATTCCTTATGTAGTTGTCTTGTATTCTTTGGCAAGAGACTTCTGCTAGCGAGACCATTGTTCCTATTCTACTCTACTTTCATAGTCATCTGACAGCCAGGTCTCCTCTCTTGGGCTGCCCTGCCCGGTACTGGTAAGGCCGGTAGAACCTATTTACGTTACCATCTTTAATGTTGCCTTACCCGGTATAGGCAGGGCCGGTAGAGCCTACTATCCGTGTTCCCTCAGGCTGTCCTGCCCGGTATTGGTAAGGCTGGTAAAACCTGTTATTGCTGCCATCCTAAGTTTGCCTTACCCGGTATTGGCAGGGTCGGTAGAGCCTACACTCAGAACTCCTTTGGGCTGCCTTGCCCGGTATTGGTAAGGCCGGTAGAACCGGTACGTTAATCTCACGGTTGCCTTACCCGGTATAGGCAAGGCCGGTAGAGCCTATTGTTATTGCACCTGTCACTTGGGTTTCCTTGCCGGTATTGTTGGCAAGGCCAGTAGAACCTATTCTCTTTGTCATTTATTGTTGTATTGTCATATATGTTGATACCCTACGGGGATTGCCTTAACTTTTCAATAAAGTTACGTTTTTACCAAACCTTAAGTCTGAGAGTCATCAAATACCGTGACAAAATGGTAGTCTATATGAGGTTATGGTATTTAGTATTGACCCTATTGTAGTTTGTACCTATTTGGCCCACGGAGAGCTGTTCTTTGGAGGAGCAAAAGATCTGTTGAGATCAGGAGAACGGAGGATCGAGTGGTGATGTAACAGTTTGTTTGACACTCAGACACAGTAGGTTTGGATAAAACACAGTTTTATTGAACAGTTGCAGTAAACAATAACCCTCACGGGTCCAGTAATATATGACACAATATAGTACCGACACAGGACAGGTTACAGCGAGATATACCCACATGGGTCCAGTATATGCAAAATACAACAACACAATATACTGACACAGGTCAGGTAACTTTCGTGTGATTCTCAAGCTAGGCAGTACTGAATGTGTTACTATTAGGCCAGGATGACTGACAGGCCCTAATAGCGCGAGGCCCTTTAAGACTCTCAGTCTGAAGAGAGTGCACAATATCGAGTAACGCCCAAATAGACAACGGAGACCACAGCAACTTGTGGAATGCCGTAGTAACGAGCCCGGAGAGGCACCCAACCGGAGACTGCACGGATAGATAACTGGTGACTGGCACCCACCCCGAAGGGTTAACAACGCTCAGACCAATGTCAACTGCACGATCAGGTGAACTGCCTGAGGCGCTCAAAGTAAACCCAACCTCAGCATGAATGGCAGGAAGAGGTCCAGAGTATCGTGGTACACGGATGGAAGGAACACACTACCAAAGTCGCCTGGGCGACACTAGGGGGGTTAATATGTCCAAGGGGGGGTACTTTATGTCAGATTTCTATGCTGTATACAGCACTGCTTTTGTTTGAACGATGGTTTGAAACTGTCTTTACGGCTTCTACGCCTCAACCTCTGAGGCGCAGAATTTCTGACTTAAATGTAACCACAAAAAGGGCGGTAATACAGAGCGTGAGTAATAGGATACTAATTGCACGTTCTTTTTAGTTGTTTCCTATGGGATTTTTTTAGACTGGTGGTAAGTATAATTACCTTTGGTTTTGTTTTCACAAGTGGGGTAGTAGGATAGCAAAAACTGACTTAAAAAAAAAACGCCTGTTTTATTTTTAGCGCTGGTAATAGAATTGCGCCCATAGACTCTGGTGCGGCTGGTTACTTTATGAATGCCGCTTTTGCTGACCGTAATGGTATCCCTTTACGAGGGCTTATAATTTTAAGTCCTTTGCTACTAACCAGACCTGAAAAGTTACTCGCCACTGCAAGCCAAAACATACCCACCAGGGCCGAATTTCTACTCGCCAGGGCTAAATTTTCACTCGCCATTGGCTAGTGGTGAGAGGAAATTTTGAGCCCTGCCTTTACAATCACGCACCTCTCCTTTGGCAGTTGAGGCCATTGATGGCAGACCCCTGCTGCCATCGCATATTACTCATGAAACGTCTCCATTAACCATGAAAGTGGGAGCCCTCCATAAAGAAACCTTGAAACTTCAGGTCATCACCTCTCCTCACTATGCCATCGTCCTAAGGTTTCCATGGTTGCAGACACATAACCCTAGGATTGATTGGAGTACTTGTGAAATTCTGTCTTGGGGTCCACATTGTGATGTGTCCTGTTTATCACTCCCCATTAGACTGGCATGTGCCGAGTTTTCTGGCTTATCGGAAGCCTATTCGCAGTTCATGGATGTATTTAATAAAGTCTAGGCTGGAGCATTACCTCCTCATAGGCCTTATGATTGTTCTATTGACTTACTGCCTGGTACTACACCTCCCAGGGGCTGTATATACCCTCTATCTGTGGAGGAAAACAAGGTTATGGAGGAATATGTTGCCGATGCCCTGCAGAGAGACATCATTCGCAAATCCACAGCCCCTGCAGGTGCTGGATTTTTTTTTTTTTGTTAAAAAGAAAGATGGAGAGTTGCGTCCATGTATTGACTTCCGTGGCTTAAATAAATTGATGGTTAAGAACACTTATCCTATACCTCTGAATACGGAACTATTTGATAGTCTCAAACGTTCCAAAATATTTACAAAACTTGATTTGAGGGTGGCTTACAATTTGGTCAGAATGAAGGAGGGCCATGAATGGAAGACAGCCTTTAACACCTGGAGCGGGCATTATGAACACCTTGTAATGCTCCTGCTGTCTTTCAGGAATTTATCAATTATGTGTGTCCAATGAATTATTTATGCAAAGAATGAGAAGTCATCAATTAAGACTAGAGGAAAAGTGTTTTCAACTAAAACAAAAGCAAGGTTTTATTTACAATAAGGGTGGTAAAGCTATGGACTTCATTGCCTCAGGATGCTGTGCTTGCAGATACTGTAACTGCTTTCAAATTTGAAATCAAGATTATCAGCTTTTCCAGCACAAATATACTTAACTAAATGAGAATTTAGGATTTTTCTCACCTTATCAAAACTTCATATGAGTATTTTAGTATTTGCTGAGACCTTTTTTATTTGCCTAAAAGTTTAGATTTTAAGTCAAGCTTGCCAGAGATTAACTCTATTTTTTCAAGTCAAGAAATAAGAAATCACATACTCTTTTCAAAACAATACAGAGTTCCCAAGTTAGATAACAATCTTGGATGCTTACAGAGAAAGCTTGGAGAGGGTAAAATGTGATGATATGGAACTAGAATGGGCAATCAGTAAATTGTGTCTGGGCAGTGGTTTGAATAAAGAGCAGAGAGGCCACGAGGGGGATGGGAAAAGTAAACAAAAAGCACTGGTTATATATAATTCTTCTACTGAGATAAGACTCCCAGATCCTTATTGAGTCCTGTTTCATGTGTTTAAAGATAACTACCACCCTTAGTCCAATTACTTTCTTTCCTGGATGCTTTTAAAATGACCTTTAAAGGGATAGTAATACTTCATTTTAACTTTATTTTATTTTGTAGGCATTAAAAAAACATGAAGAATGATGTAAGTCTTATCTCTGAAACCTTTATGGTTTAAGAGATATTCACAAACAAAGTATCCCCCCCCCTGTTCGAACAGATCAGAAGGGAGATGCCCAGGTAGACTGCAGAGAGGGACAATCTTCAATTAAGATAATGGAAAAAGCTGAAAAACTTGTCAAGGGGGGAAGGGCTTTCATTGTTTTCATACAAAGAAAATTGTCCCCTGCTGTTATCTGTCCTGTCATACAACCAGACTCACATTTGAGAAGAGATGGCTTACACTAGGTAAAAGGGGCGGGGAGGGGAACTTTGCTTGTGAATATCTCATAAACCATAAAGGTTTGAGAGATAAGACTTATATCATTCTTCATGTTTTTTTAATGCCTACAAAATAAAATAAAGTTAAAACGAAGTGTTACTATCCCTTTAAGATTTCTCTTTGAGTGATGCCACAAATCTTATCTCTCAAACCACTATGGTTTGAGAGCTATCATCCACTAAGATCAGTGTAGGCTGACACGAGGAGGCTCTTCAGAATTTAGTTTATTTTTTTAAGCTCTACAAAACGCTAAAAAAAACTGCAGTGATAAATATGTGCTGCTACAGTTCAATTTGGAAAAATACTATTTATTTAAAATTCATGTGTACATAAGGTCATAAAACTAATTTATAAACAGATACATTAAAAAAAGTATATAATGTTCATTGTTCATTTTTTTAATGTATCTGTTTATAAATTTGTTTTATGACCTTATGTACAGGTCAATTTTAAATAAATAGTATTTTTCCAAATTGAACTGTAGCAGGACATATTTATCACTTCAGTTTAGTTATCCGGATAGTTTGTTGCGAGATTAACAGAGACATATATGTTATATACAGTTGCATATTGTTTTTAGATATAAAAAAGTTATTTTTAAGGATTTTAGACTGGGAGAAGATCTGATTTTTTTCAAGTAGGTTATTCCTTCGGAGCTCTGAAGGAGAAGGCAGATCGACTGGCTTCTTTCTTGAAATGTGGTATACGTAGTGGAGCAGAGGCTATAGTTAGTATGGAGAGCTGCAGTGAGCATACTGCTTAGGTAGTCTAGGAGTTTTCTAGAGAAGTAGTTATGAACCATGCAAGAGAGGTGAAGGGCACATCTAGAATTGAGTAAGGGTTAATTAATAATACAGTTGACTGCAGCGTATATAAATACCTGCCCTCTCCCAATCCTGTTTAAAACTAATAATTTTAAGGCAAGACACGGAGGCTCCTATTATGCATTTAACTCCATTCTTTACTACTCAGCAGCAAGGGTTAACAGTTTAAATAAAAACAAAAATGAACAATGTAGCCCCACCCCTTTAACAAGTAGCCAATCATAACCATATAAGGTCTATATAAACTATAACAGGTGATTCAATTTCCGCTTTCTTTGCTGCTCAAAGTCAGATAAGTATCATTCATATTAAGTGTCTATTCCAATATTTGCTTTATGCATACCATTGGGTATTTCAGACAGTTTGTCACAGTTCCTTTATTATTTGTCTTAGCTCTTTGCTGAAGTTACTTTATTTTAACCTATTAAGTTTTATACCCCTACATAGTACTATTTTAGCCCTTTTTCAAGCTACATTTTTCTAAACCCACGATTATACGTGTTATAGCTTATCACTCCCTCACGCTCTGTGGCGTTTTTACCCTTTCACTGCTGTCTCAATGCACTCAGACTCTCCCTACAACGTCTTAATTCCCAGTATATAAACTAACGTTTGGCTTTAGTTTTATTTCTTTGTTTTTTGTGCTTATGCTTGATATTTCCTCCGTTCCGTTCTCTATTATCTTTCCTGCGTACTTTACCATCACGCTCCTTTGTGCTGTGCCTTTCCAGATTTCACTACACAAGCTACTTTCTCGTTGCGGTGGCCATCTTGGTTTTGGGCGATCCCCCTTCCTGACGCACTGGTCATGTGCGAATCACCTCAAGCGCCGGCACCAGTTACTGGTTGCCTGTAGAATCGAATAGACGCGCGCTTTAACCCTCAGCTGTTATCTGTGTGGTGAACTTCACATAATTCCATATAAATTTCACAATTCTCTGCTTACTACACTTTTTATTTATCACTACCTAGATATAAATTATCAATATTTGTCTCATTTTCAACTATATACTTTAATATTCATTTATACACATTATGTCCCACAAAAAGCTGGTGTCCCCTTGTACTCCACTTAAGACGCATAAAATTCCCCCTCATTTTATACTTGAGAATGACATGTCTCTTCATTCTGAATCTCAGGAGGCCATAGCTCTCACATCACATACCCACCTACAGAATATGGTGGACCAGTCAGTTAATAAATCAATTTCATCAGCTATGTCTGCCTGTATGACTCAAATGACAGAGACCTTAAACAAGTCCTTGGCTAATATTCTTCAAGAAAACAGACTGAAAAAATCTCATTCAAAAATTATTCCTCCAACCACACAAAACATTAACTTGTCAGACTCATCCCCTAAAAGAATTAATGTTAATACTATGGGAGGTAAACAAAAACGCAAACCTAAACATGGCTCCCCTGAAAGAGAACCTTCCAGGTCTCATCATGAGATGGTTGATAAATCAAATAATAATTCACGTGGTTCACACCCACATACAAGAACCTCTGCTCGGGAGGATGGCTTACCGAATGCGAAAAGTAAGGTCAGGTCTAAACCTGATTCCTTCAGTCTGGATTCTTCTGAATCAGATTCAGAAAGAGGGGAACAACCAGGCACATCATCTTCTGATCCTACTTTTGATCCTAGGGATTCCGATATTAATGTAGAAACTGAGGCCTCCCTAGATGATGATACTGTTCTGGACGATAAGGCCATACCCTTGTTTGATCCTAAAGCGATTAAACATCCACGTTCCTCCAAGTGGGTCCCTAAGCAACACGGTGGATAATTTTTTGAACCTATGGGTAAGAAAATCTCTGGATAATAAATACAGAAAGAAAACTTAGGTCCGAGTGCCCCAGACCCTCAATCAATAAAATCTGTGATACCCCCATCATGGTCCCGCATATGGCTCAGTTCATGTCTAAATCTGGGAGGGACCCCAGAAAAGGGGTTGAGAAGTCCCTCAAACAATGCCAGGACAAGTTGTTGGACATAGTGGGTCCACTGGCAAAACTGTTCCACTTGATAGAAGAGGCATCCTCTAATCCATCTCAACTCAATCTTGACTCCCTTCGGGGCTGGGTCCAGAGGGCTCTGTGTTTATTAGGCAATGCTAACACCGCCCTGTCTATGGAAAGGAGTAGAGAAATTTTACTTTGGATTGATCCGAAACTGTCAGAAATGGCCTCTACAGAGGTGGACCATGAGGCCAATGGCCTTTTATTTGGCGAAACATTCATTAAAAGTCTTGGCAAATATGTTAATGCATTTACAGCATTGGACAAGGCTCAGACTTCAATGAGAAAGGTGTTCAACAGTAGAGTTTTTGTCAGGGTTGGGAAAGGCAGAGGTAGCTTTCCCAGCCGACAGGTTCCTACAGAGATCAATTTAGGAACCTTCAAGACCCTTCCTTCTCTGGGAGAGGAAATTATTCCCAGGAGACCAAGCAATCTCCCCCCTTCTACCCACCTCATGGTAGAATCTGGAGATCCAGAGCTACAAAGAATCTCCCTCGATCCGGACCTTTCTCTGGTAAGTATGGTTCATCCTTTTCCCTGGACAAAAGTGGGTGGCTATCACGGTGCCCGTGATTGCTCTCTTTTCATGTCTATCACCAGTAGGGGGCTCTCCATTGGCTGGCTGCCTTCAGCCCGCCCTGTATTGCCTATTTAAACCTAGCCTGGGCACCCTTTAGTTGCCCTTTTGTGTTGTCTCTATGCTGTTGAATATGACCTTGTTCCTGAGTATCCTGGGCCTCTGCTGTGTTCCTGCGACCTGTGTTTGATCCGGTTGAGCCTTCGCTTCCTGCTTCCAGTCTCTGCCGTCGTTCCTGATTCCGGTTGACCGCCTGCCTGCTGGTTCCTGCTTCCATCTGCTGGTTCATGTCCAGTCGTCTTCAGTCATCTGACGTTCCTGAGTTGCCTTGGCGACATTACTAACTTGCCGGTTATTCAGTACGCAGGGTCTGGTTGCTTGACAGCCATCCGGCTGCCTCAGTGTTATAGCGTTCCACGTACAGGGTACTGGTTCGCTCCACAAGCCTCCCGGCTGTCTCTGTATTATCGCGTTCCATGTACAGGGTACTGGTTCGCTCCTCAAGCCACCCGGCTGTCTCAGATTGATAGCGTTCTACGTACAGGGTACTGGTTCGCTCAAGTCACCTGTCTGTCTCAGATTGATAGCGTTCCATGTACAGGGTACTGGTTCTCTCCTCAAGCCACCCAGCTGTCTCAGTGTTTTAGCGTTCCACGTACAGGGTACTGGTTCACCCTACAAGCCTCCCGGCTGTCTCTGTATTATCGCGTTCCACGTACAGGGTACTGGTTCGCTCCTCAAGCCACCCGACTGTCTCAGATTGATAGCGTTCCATGTACAGGGTACTGGTTCGCTCCTCAAGCCACCCGGCTGTCTCAGATTGATAGCGTTCCACGTACTGGGTACTGGTTCGCTCTTCAAGCCACCCGGCTGTCTCAGTGTTTTAGCGTTCCACGTACAGGGTACTGGTTTGCTCCACAAGCCTCCCGGCTGTCTCTGTATTATCGCGTTCCACGTACGGGGTACTGGTTCTCTCCTCAAGCCACCCGGCTGTCTCAGATTGATAGCGTTCTACGTGCAGTGTACTGGTTCGCTCCTTAAGCCATCCGGCCGTCTCAGTATCGTTAGCGTTCCACGTACTGGGTACTGGTTCTCTCCATGCACACCTGATTGCTACTATAGTGGTATGGCGTTCCATCTGTGAGAGCATTTGTGAGCTCCACGTCCTTCACTATGTCTGCTGCTGGCGGCCTACTTACTGATTTAGCCTCTTTACCATCATAGTGACTGTTGTTCCGCCTTTCAGTCACTTTAGCGAGTGGTTGCTATTACCTCCTGTCTACGGGCTGCCTTGCCCGGTATATGGTAAGGCCGGTAGAACCTGTCCTGTTTCCTTGGGTTGCCTTACCTGGTATTGGTAAGGCCGGTAGAGCCTGTGTTGTCTCCTGTCAATTGGCTGCCTTGCCCGGTATATGGTAAGGCCGGTAGAACCTATCCTGTTTCCTTGGGTTGCCTTACCCGGTATTGACAAGGCCGGTAGAGCCAGTCTTAACCTCCTATCCAGGGACTGCCTTGCCCGGTATCTTGGCAAGGTCGGTAGAGCCTCACCTCACGAGTTCCAATCCTTTGGCTGCCTTGCCCGGTATATTGGCAGGGCCGGTAGAGCCAATATTGCTCTTATTTGTATTGTATTCCTGTCTAATAAAGATATATGTGTGTACGTGTATATTACCCTACGGGGCTGCATTAACTTTTCAATAAAGTTGTGTTTTTACCTAACTCTGCGTCTGAGAGTCTTAACAAACCGTGACAGTGGCAGACTTACCCATTTTTTCCATGCCTGTTTTCAAATCACATCAGACCATTGGGTCCTTCAAACCATAATGGGCTACCAAATAGAGTTTTATTCCGAACCCTTCCAATCAAAACCACCCACTCTATCCAATTTTCAAACGAAGATTTCCAGCTAGTGGATTTAGAAATCTCAGAACTCCAGAAAAAAGGAGCTATTATTCAAAATCCTGATCAAATACCAGGCTTCATAAGCAATATATTTCTGGTTCACAAGAAAGATTCTGGCCTACGACCAGTCATCAGTCTGGCTTCATTCTTTACAGACACTTCAAGATGGAAGGCATCCATTGTCTCAGAGATCTCCTTATGCCATCAGATTGGATGGTAAAACTAGATCTCAAAGATGCATATCTCACGATTCCCATTACCAAACACCAACAGCACCTTCTTCAATTCATATGGAGGGACACAATATGGCAATTCACCTGTCTCCCGTTCGGCCTATCATCAGCCCCATGGTGCTTTACAAAGATCATGAAACCAGTAGTTGCTTTTTTGAGAAGCAGGGGAGTCCGCATGATCATTTATCTAGATGATATGTTGATCACGTCTCAAGATCAAGATACTCTATTAGAACATCTTCATCTTGCTACCCTTATGCTCTCAAATCTTGGATTCATCGTAAATTGGCAGAAGTTGGTGACCCATCCTACCCGTTGCATAGAATTTCTGGGATTTGTAGTAGACTCCCGAAATTCTACACTGCATCTACCTCGCAACAAATTAAAGCATATTCTCAGAGAAACCAAGTCAACTTTAAAGTGTTAGTAATGTCTAAAAAAAACTGTTTTGCATTTAGAAGAGCTTAAAAAGCTGATCTGAATGCAAAAAACGTATCTCTCAAACCGCTATGGTTTAAGAGATACGGGTGTTTAAAGTTTGATTTCTCCTACTGACAGCTGTAAAGCTGTCAGCAGGAGATCCGTGTCGGTCGACACTGTGGCGCTTGAGAAGTGCCGGGATCTCGTTACTTACACGGAATCCCTTCATTGGAATGGTCTAAAACGTGTGCCTGAACACTAGGCACACGTTTTAAACCATTCCAATGAAGGGATTCCTTGTAAGTAACGAGATCCCGGCACTTCTCAAGCGCCAGCGTGTTGACCGACATGGATCAAACTTTAAACGCCCCTATCTCTTAAACCATAGCGGTTTGAGAGATACGGTTTTTTGCATTTAGATCAGCTTTTTAAGCTCTTCTAAATGCAAAAACTTTTTTCAGACATTACTAACACTTTAAAAGCAGATCTCATTTCTCTGAGAATGATTGGGAGGATAGTAGGTCTATTATCAGCTTAATTTCAAGCTATATTCCCAGCACCTCTTTATTACCGAGCTCTCCAAAGGTTGAAAACTTCACCTGCAAACTCAGGTACTCAGATCTGATCTCCCTATCGATAGTGGCGAGGGAGGAACTTGCTTGGTGGTTACAACACATGGAAGCATGGAACAGGAGGGCAATTTTTAGGATGTCCCCAGAACTCATTATAGAATCAGACGCCAGCAATCTGGGCTGGGGAGCACGATGTGGAGACATTTCCACAGGAGGAAAATGGTCCCCCGAAGAACAGAACCTTCATATCAACTGCTTGGATTTACTCGCGGGATCTTTCGCCATCAAAAGCTTTATCAAAGACTCATCAAATTTTTGTATTCTCTTAAAGATGGACAATATATCGGCAGTCAGATATATCAACCATCTAGGAGGTACGAGATAAAAACCCTAGCAATCCTGGTGAAAGATCTCTGGCATTTCTGTCTGGACAGGAACATTTTCATACAGGAAGAGTACCTCCCAAGTCTCTCCAACTATACAGCAGATTGGAATTCCAGATATCTTACGGATGCCAGCGATTGGACACTCCACACAATGACGTTTAACAAACTCAATACAATCTGGGGTCCTTTAGATCTAGATCTCTTCGCCTCCAGACTGAGATTTTTCAGTTGGAGGCCAGACCCAGAAGCAACAGCCCTAGATGCTTTTCTCCAGACGTGGCCCACGATAGGGAGTTATGCGTTTCCCCCCTTCGCCATGTTCCCCAGAATAATCCTTCAAGTCAGGAAACAGAAAATCACTCTGGTACTAGTCACACCCTTTTGGCCAACCAAACCGTGGTTACCTCCTCTTCTCGAACTATCAATAGATTTTCCCCGTTATCTAATACCTTACCCTCATCTATTACTAGATCCAATGGGGAATTCTCACAATCTATAGCTTCAAGGTCAACTACACCTTCTAGCCTGTTGGATCTCGTGAATCAATGGTTTTGTCGATGGCCTTTCACAATCGGCTCAATTCCTCATCTCTGAATCTTGGGCCCCAGGTACACGAGCATGTTATAATTCCTGCTGGGAAATCTGGAAACGGTGCTTTGAAAGGGACTTGGATCCCTTTTCTTCCAATATAACTTTTGTTCTTAATTTTCTGGCATCTTGCTTCCAACAAGGCAAAGCCTACAGGACTATAAATTGTTATGGATCTTCCATCTCAGCATCTCATAATTATATTGAAGGTATGCCTGTGGTCCAACATCCTCTTATCTGTAAACTTATGAAGGGTATAAAATTTTCTAGACCACCTTCGGCGAGATATTCTACTCTTTGGGATGTTAATTTAGTACTAACTTTCTTGGAATCCTGGCCTTCTAATGAAAATATTTATCTTAAACAATTATATTCAAAATTTACTATGCTTTTATGTCTGATTTTGTTTTGCAGGGTGTCCGATGTCCATGCACTAGACATCTCTAACAGATCTTATGAGCCTGACGGAGTATGTTTTCTGATTTCTAGAAGAACTAAATCCCTAACTAAGGAAATCTTTTACCCAAGTTTCCCTCAGAAAATCCAGCTATGTATAGTTCTATGTCTCAAATCATATGAATCTCGTACCTCCAATATCAGACCCATTCATTCTCAACAATTCTTAATCTCATATGTCAAACTGTACTTTCCAGTATCTACTGCTACCCTAGCCAGGTGGATTTGTTGGTTTATGCAGTCGACTGAAATTGATATCAGTTGTTTCGGTGCCCATTCCTCTCGGGGAGCTATGGAGTTCAAATCCATGTTATCAGGCGGCAGAATTGAGGATATCCTCAAAGCAGCAGACTGGTCCAGGGAATCTACTTTTAAAAGTTTTTATTTCAAACGTATTGTTCATGTATCTTCTAATGTAATTAGGCAGCTTTAAACTTGCATAATAGGAGCCTCTGTGTCTTGCCTTAAAATTCTTAGATTTCTTCTGTGTCCCTCCCCGGCATAAAGAAATGGGTAATGTCTCCGCCCTCCAGCTGGGTAGGACTTCCTCTACTATTTAAAAGTGCGATTCCGGTAGAGGCTTCAGTTTCTTTTGTCCTACCCAGCTGGAAGGACATTTTACCTTGCCTTCTCATGCTCCTTCTCCTCTCCTGGGCCGCTCAGTCTGTCCGTCGGGCAAGAGGTGCGGCGGCTCTACATGACCTGCCTGACACCAATGCATCTTGCCCGGAATATATTTTCCTCCTTCCTTGCCCTCTTAGATGGCGAGCAGGACGCTCAGACAGCCATTTCGCCGTTCCTGCACTTCCCAGCGCGGCATTACAGGCGGCGGAAATAGGAACCGGAAGTTCCCTTTTAACACCTTGCGTTCCATGAATGGAACGCACGCGACCGGAAGCCATGCTAGGCTCATGGAAATGGCTGTGAAGCGCCCAGAGTCCCTTATTCCTGTCATGAAGGGTATATAAGGTAAGATCTTCTGTTGTTTTCTTGCTGGTAGTTTATTTCAAAATGTCTGCTACTAAGGTACAGAGAGAGAAGGATAAAGACAGAGAAAAAGACAAAGATAAAGATAAGGAGAAGGAGAAGGATAAAGAGAAGGATAAAGAGAAGGACAGAGAAAAAGAGAAGGAAAAATCTGAATTATCTAAAGAAGATAAGAATGTTTCCAAATCTAAGAGTTGTCTCAATTGCAATTCCAAATTAAGCTCTACTGACTCAGGAAAATTATGCCAAGAATGTATTAAGAATGCTGCTGGTTCAGATATGACGTCACAATTTACCAATTTTTTGAGCTGGATGAAGTCCTCAATGCAAGACACCTTTAGAACCATGCAAGAAGGAGAACCTGTCAGAAAACGCCAACGGATGGATCCTGGGGAAGGTACGTCCGCCATGAGAGAAGGAGAGATACGTGAATCCAGTATCTTTGATCCTGAGTCAGATTTCTCCTCTGAAGAGGAAGGTGAGGTCAGTGAGGACCAAGGTTCATTCAACATGGATAGAATTGATGGCTTGATTCGCCTTATCAGAAAATCATTGGGCCTGTCAGAGGCGCCACAAGACCTGAATGTTATGGACGCGGCTTTCCTAGGGAAGAAAAAGGATGTTCCTGTTTTTCCCTTACATCAGTCCATTACAAATTTGGTAAAGGAAGAATGGAAATTGGGGGATAGAAGATCTACTGTACCCAGAAGATTTTCAAGGTTGTATCCTTTTAAAGAAGAAGATACTAATCCTTGGATTTTACCTCCTAAGGTGGATGCTTCAATTGCACAACTGGCTAAACGCACTACACTACCTTTAGAGGACGGCACGTCTCTCAAAGATCCAATGGAAAGGAAGCTAGATGGAGTATTAAAACGTCAATTTTCGGTTTTGGGACATAACCTCAAAGCTGCTACAGCACTAGACTGCCTGACTCGTACCATGAGGATATGGCTAGCGAATCTTGAAGATAAGATTGAGTCTAATATTTCCAGATCAAAGCTCCTGAAGGAAGTCGCAGTCATGAAAGAGGCTACAAATTTCTCTTGTGATGCTTCTACAGATATCATCCGCCTTACTGCTAGATCATCTGCACTGTCGGTTGCGGCCAGAAGAGCCTTATGGCTGAGATCCTGGAATGCAGACACATCTTCAAAAAGTAAGCTGGTCTCTCTTCCTTTTTCGGGTTCCTCCTTGTTTGGTGAACACCTTGATGAGATTATCAAGAAAGCATCAGGGGGTAAGAGTTCCTTTTTACCCCAAGACAAGCGTCAAAGATTCTCCTCTCCCAAGCCTTCTGGTTCAAGAGGACGGAATTCTTCATTTCGTGACTCAACCAGGTTTCAGGGAAGAACTTACCGCAGGAAACAGGGATTTGACCAGAACTTTCGAGGAGGTTTCAGAAGAGACTTCTCCAAGAAGTCTCAATCCAAGAAAGAACCACAATGAAGAGGCGCGGGCCCCGGCCATAGACTCAGTTGGGGGCAGACTGAGTTTTTTTCTGCCAATCTAGGATCAACTAGCAACTCCAGATCGCTGGGTTCGGCAGATTTTACAGCTGGGGTACCCGCTAGAATTTGTCAAGACCCCTGTTCATCACAGATTTATTCAATCAAAACTCCCTTCCAAGCCAGACAAAGCCAGAACCTTGGTGAATTCTGTCAGAGACTTACTTCACAACAATGTGATAGAGCCAGTACCTTTGCATCAGCGGGGTTCTGGCATCTATTCAGTTCTGTTCTTGGTTCCCAAGGCTTCTGGAGGATGTCGGTCGATTCTAGACCTCAAGGAATTGAATCATTCAATCAAGGTTTCACATTTCAAAATGGAGTCAACAGCATCAATTATGAAGGCAATCTTTCCAGGAGTATTCATGTCTTCAATCGATCTCAAGGACACATACCATCATGTTCCAGTGAGATTATCACACAGGAGGTTCCTGAGGTTCGCTGTGAAGGAAAAACATTATCAGTTCACAGCCCTACCTTTTGGACTGGCTTCAGCACCCAGGGTATTCTCCAAAGTTCTGGCAGCAGCCATCCAACCTCTGAGGAAACAAGGAATCCATGTCATCTCATACTTAGACGACATTCTGATCCTGGCAGAATCCCAGTCTCAAGCAATCCAGAACACCCAAAAGTGTCTACAGCATCTTCACCAATTAGGATGGTTGATAAAAGAAGAGAAGAGCCAGCTTGTCCCTTCCAGAAAGATCACCTTCCTGGGTATGAATTTGGATTCAAAGAAAAACCTGATAACCTTAACAGAGGACAGGATATCCAGAGTACTCAAGAGGATAGCTCTCTTCAAGAAAGATCGGAGTCACACAGCTCAGGATTTCATGGAACTCCTAGGCAATCTTTCATCAACCAGTCAGGTAGTTCCATGGGCAAGATTACACATTCGCCCCATCCAGTGGAATTTCTTGAACTTCTGGGACAAAGATTCTGGGAATCCTTGCCAGAAGATACCCCTCCTTGCAGCCACAAAGAAGGAGTTGGCATGGTGGTCAAGGAGAAACCTCAGGAAAGGAGCGTCCTTGAAGGAACAGGATGTAGAAAATCTGTTCACAGACGCCAGCCTTTCAGGCTGGGGAGGAAAGTGGAGATCAACGCTTCTTCAAGGAAAATGGAAGTCTTCAGAAAAACGTCTACATATAAACATCCTAGAAATGAGGGCAGTCTGGAACTGTCTTCAGTTACTGAAATACAATCTAAGAGGAAAGAATGTCCTGGTGTATTCAGACAATCTGCCCACAGTATTTTACTTAAAAAATCAAGGAGGAACCAGAAGTCTCAGCCTTTACAAGGAAGCAAGAAGACTTCTTCTCTGGGCAGAAAAGAATCTGGAAAGCATCTCGGCATCACACGTGTCAGGAAATCGCAACCTAGTTGCAGATTACTTAAGCAGGGCAACGTTAGACCCAGGAGAGTGGTCCCTGAATCCAGCGGTTTTCAATCAAATCTGCCTCAGATGGGGTCAACCGGAGATAGTCCTTATGGCTTCCAGGAAAAATGCGAAATGCCAGAGGTATATTTCCAGGTGGAAGGAGAGGATGGCAGAAGGACAAGATGCACTGAGAATCCCATGGACTTACAATCTGGCATATGTCTTCCCTCCAGTACCAATCCTGATGGATGTGGTCAGGAAGATCAGGAGAGATCAGGCAAATGTTATTCTAATTGCACCGGACTGGGCCAGAAGACCATGGTATTCCTTCCTGGTTGCCATGTCAGTTCAACCACCTTGGCAACTTCCCTTGGTTCCCAACCTCTTAACTCAAGGTCCAATATCTCACCCACACATCAGTATGTTACGTCTGACGGCTTGGAGGCTGAGAGGCTCATGCTGAGGAGCAAGGGATTGTCAGACCCGGTTGCCAACACCATCATTGCCGGCCGGAAGAAATCCACTTCAACAGTTTACAACAGAGTCTGGTCTACCTTTTTATCCTGGTTCAAATCTCATTTTTCCCAGGATACTTGCATATCTATTCCTAAAATCTTGGATTTCCTGCAAGACGGATTTCAAGCTGGATTGCGACCAGCATCCATCAGGGTCCAAGTCTCTGCCTTATCAGCTATATTGGCTACTCAGTTAGCTGATCATGAACTCATTAAAAGATACCTGAGGGCAATATCAAAAATTAAGCCGACTATCCGGGACATTTTCCCTCCCTGGAATCTTAATCTGGTTCTGGAACAGCTATCTAAATCAAACTTATTTGAACCTTTGAATGATATTCCACTGAAATATTTGTCTTTTAAAGTCATTTTTCTTACAGCCATCACGTCTGCTCGCAGGATTAATGAATTACAGTCTCTTTCTTGCAACAGTCCTTATATGGTTTTTCATCAAGATAAGGTGGTCTTGAAACCCAAGCCATCCTTTAGAGGTAAAGTCATCTCGGATTTCCATTTAAATTGGGAGATTGTTCTACCATCTTTTTGTTCCAATCCTCAGAATCCTAAGGAGCACCAGTTTCATAATCTGGATCTGGTAAGGGCTCTTTCGGTCTATCTGAAAAGGACTCAAGAATTTAGGGATTCCGACTCTCTATTCATATACTTCCAAGGGAGACTTAAAGGCAAGTCAGTCTCCAAAGCTTCTATATCAAGATGGATCATCTCTTGCATTCAGCTGGCCTACAAAGAAGCGGGTCAACAGGCTCCTAGAGGCCTAAAAGCACACTCCACTAGAGCTCTATCCACCTCCTGGGCCAGGAAAGCAGATGCCTCTCCATCTGAGATCTGTAAAGCAGCAACCTGGTCCTCATTATCAACTTTTGCCAAACACTATCATCTGGACGTCCAATCCTCGGCAGATGCCAAGTTTGGAAGGAAGGTGTTAGAGGCAGTCATTCCTTCTTGATCGGGTAGGATCTCTTCTTGTTGTCATTATGATGCCTTGTTCCCTCCCTTGGATATGGGTACTGCTTTTTAAGACCCATTTCTTTATGCCGGGGAGGGACACAGAAGAAATGATAAATATTCGTAATACTCACTGTTATTTGTATTTCTTCTGTGTCCCTACACGGCATACCCTACCCATCTTGTTTTCACTATTTCTGTTTGTTTTATAGCTTGGTCAAAAGAGAACTGAAGCCTCTACCGGAATCGCACTTTTAAATAGTAGAGGAAGTCCTACCCAGCTGGAGGGCGGAGACATTACCCATTTCTTTATGCCGTGTAGGGACACAGAAGAAATACAAATAACAGTGAGTATTACGAATATTTATCATTTTCCTATTTAGATGATGGAAAATCAGGATTTTATTAAAGACACAGAGGCGAGTATTATCCCAGCCATGACTAACCTTTCCCTTTTATTGTTGCGTTTTTTCCTATCAGGTTAATTGATTATACAGTTGAGTATTTTCCTGATTAAAGATATTTCACCAGTTCTACGTTCGTGAAAGTTTGAATTTATCCTTATCTCGACCACATCAAAGAAAGAGGAAATGGAATCACCTGTTATAGTTTATATAGACCTTATATGGTTATGATTGGCTACCTGTTAAAAGGGTGAGGCTACATTGTTCATTTTTGTTCTTATTCAAACTGTTAACCCTTGATGCTGAGTAGTAAAGAATGGAATTAAATGCATAATACTCGCCTCAGTGTCTTTAATAAAATCCTGATTTTCTGTCATCTAAATAGGAAAATCTAAGAATTTATGTGGAAGGTAATTTTGCCATGTGGGATGAGCTCAATCTGGATGCATTTCTCATGTCAACCCTTGGAAACCATGTGCAAAATATTGCAAGAATCAGAAACTTATCTGGGAGACAAAATGTCCCAGATCAAATAAATAGAGTTTAATTACTTATCTGCTGTTTTCAATGTTCATACCTTCTGGATGACAAAAAAGCTCTGTGAATACATTTTGCAGCTAGATTACATTCCCCACATACTAATCATATGCATAGAACAATAAATGTTTATTGAAAAGCAAAGGCTATGACTTTATATCAATGCATCATATAAACTATACTGATAAAAAGGGCAGCATCATGTTTGCTACACAGTACCAGCGCTGCAATGGTTAACCAAAATGGCAAACGTCATTTTTTTTGCCAGAATCTTCACCATGTGGGGAGTTAACTATCCTGGCAGACAATTTATGGACGTCCCAACACAACTATGCATGTGATGAGATAGCACACATGAATTAGGAATCTCTTAAAGGAATCACGCACCATTTGAGAAACAAAGGCAAAGCTTCCCAAATAGCAACAACAGAAGTCTAATGATGAAATCTCAAGATCATAGGAGCAACAATTACCGATCAGACGCAAATAAATTGCATATAATCTGCATACACCTAAAACGGCATGTTATCACATGCCGTAGCATTTGCATGCGTTTTCATACACACAATAAACATGTGGCTCTGCAAGTGTCAGTAATTACAGCATAAACTTTGATTCTGTGATGGGGATAGTATTTAGTTATATCTAGCAAACCCTATATAATCTAAAATTGCTATCACTCTTATCCCCACAGTATCAATTTATATGAATTGTCAATGAGTTATTCTGTAAAGCTTCCGAATTTGGCTAAAACTAGAGCCTAAATGGCTACTAGGTGGCAGTTCCCAATAGACTGGGCAGATCTAGCAGGCAAAGTAACTTATCTATCCCAGAATAGATTGGGTGATAATAATTCTAGAAGCCTTACAGAACGTTATATAGGAAAGTATATAGTTACCAGTAGGTCCAGAATCCAGCCAGGAAGACACTAGGAAAAACCCAGCCAAAAAGCCCTTTTTCTCTCTTCACATTTGCTTTTATTACAAACGTTTTACACAAAAGGTACTGCCCACCCCTATTTGATAGGCCAACCCTATACGAATTATAATATGAGGTTGTATTAAGTTTCCAGAAAGTGGTTTGATTGGTTAACAAAGCAATTAACCAAAGATCACTAGAAACAATCTCTTACACCAGAAGATAGCACCAAAAGACTAACATTGCATGAATGAATATAAAAAATAAAAATAAATGATTGTTTAAAAACAATACACATTAGGCCCTTTTTGCCTATTGACATCATTGCAAAAACATGTTTTTCTTAAAAACACAGATGTGAAATCTAACAGCAAGCAAAAATGGCTGCAACAGACCATTAACTATTTGATTCTTATATTGATCAGATTCTCTGACATCATGTGCCCCACAGATTCTGTTATAGCCAGAAGAAACTACAAAGCAGTATAAAAGACAGTCAAAAGTAGAGAAAAACAGGAAAAAAAGTATTTACACGTATGTAAACGTACTTATCTGACTGCAAGAGTTTAAACTGGCAAGAAATAGGGACAAACCAACCTCTATCCAACATGCAGAATCCAAAATTAAAGATGTTTACATGCCAGAAAACAAAAGAATCAGAGGTTTCTGCGAAATGCAGCCTTTTCCCTTTAACCCTATGAGGCCTTAGAAGTATCCAACACAACTTAAGGAGCACAATGAGCCACCCTCAGCCTTCTAGGGGCAACCAGAGTTGAGATATGTCTCATATAAGTTCTGCGTGTTAATCCAAAATGGCCACTGCATGTGCACCTGGTCTTAAAGGGGTCATGTCCAAATTTGGTAAAAGCATTAAATAAACTTAAAAAAGTCTAAAATATTAAGAAAAAGTGAGTGAAACAATAGAAAAGGCCCCAAGCATGGGAAATGTGCCCAGATAAGGGGAAGATAGTGCAAGGGTTAATAGCACTGTAAAGTTACAGAAAAGCATAAAACCCACATCCATCCTTATCATAGCAGCAGAAGTTTAAAAACACACAATATATGTAGAGAATAGAGAGTGCAAACTAGGCAACAATCCACACGAACAAGTGGAATCCAGGTAACAGAGACACACTTACAAGGCCAAAGCACAAAAGCGGTTACTTACATGTAATCTTCAAGGGATAGTAATGTTTCATAATAAAAGCAGCTCTAATTACTCATCATAGTATTTGGACTTTGGAGAGTGTTACTTCAGTTCTGTCAGAGTTGTAGTTCAAGAGTAATTCAATGATAAAGTATCCCCCTCCCGCCCCTTTTACTGATGTAACACTGTTCAGCCAGAGCAGAAGGGAGGTGCCCAGGTAGATTGCAGAGAGGGACAATCTTCAATTAAGATAAGGGAAAAACCTGAAAAACTTGTCAAGGGGGGCAGGGCTTTCATTGTTCTCATAGGAAGAAGATTGTCCCCTTCTGTTACTTCCACATCTGAGAAGAGATGGTTTACACTAGGTAAAAGAGGCGGGAGGGGAAATTTTGCTTGTGAATATCTCTCAAACAATAAAGGTTTGAGAGATAAGACTTATATCGTTCTTCATGTTTTTTTTTAAATGCCTACAAAATAAAATAAAGATAAAACGAAGTATTGCTATCCCTTTCAGTCTTCATGCTCCCTTTACAATGAACGAAAAGAGTTTCTAAGAAACTATAGTGAACTATAGTGAGGTAAAGGATGTAACAACAAGCCAACCTCTATAGGTTTGTGGTCCTGGAAAGTAGACCTGTGCACTGGGCAACCCATTATAGCAGAACTACCACTCAAATTAAAGTGCCCCCCCAAAATAATTATTTATACAGCAATACGCATACCAATACTTGTTAGATCCTGAATAAGTCCAGCATTATTGAGATACCAATCTTGCTCAGAGACTTCCCCACACCAATCCTGGAGGAGACTGGGATGGACAGGGCAGACGCACAGATGCCAAACAGGCAAGATGTCTACTCTGATGCCTGCCCGTGAGTCTCCAAACAAGATGGATCTCTCAATAATGCTGGGCTTATTCAGTATCATACAACTATTGGTAGGCATATCCTTGGGTCCCGGCTTACTGGACCCAGCCCCAGTGGTCCCTTTTTTAAAGCATCTTGTCGCTGGATGTGATCCTCCACAGTGATAACACTCATGTCTGAAGTGACATGAGGAATACCAACAGCAGTGGCTCTCGTTAAAGAGCCAGCACAATCCCTTCCTTCCTGATGCTGGTCCCTCGGAAAGTCTTGCAGGGCCGGCGGTCCCTTGAAAGGACACCGGGCGATGAGGAGTCATCAACAACAGTCACAGGTTTACATCCTGGCAGTCAAAAGTAACTGTGGCCAGACTGCCATCCGTTGGCGGAACTGTTTGTCGTATTTAAACCAGCAAAGGCCGCCGTACACTTTATATGCTCCCCATATCATATCTAAGTAACCAAAAAGCGACAATCTCTTTTCAGGAAATCCTTCACACATGATACTCGAATAAGCACAGAAACCTTGAAGCCAGTTGCCAAAAGTCCTAGGGATTTTACCCTTTTTTTCACTACCCATTTCCTGCCTGCGAGTTGGTCTATCTACAATTTCTCTACTGGGCAACACCAATGACAACACATCCACAAATTTGTCTCTCCATATCTTTTCTTTGACGTCAGCCACTACCTGTACGCATAACGGTGCCGAACCACAAACTTGACCTAAACCTGCCATACTAGCTTGACCTCTCGTGACACTAGAAGCTGCGCTCCCTTGTGCCGACAATTTGTCTGAGAGCGTACAAACTACCTGCAGGAGCTCATCCCTTTCATTTAATGCCTTATCGAATTCCCTATCCCTCACAGCCCCCCAGGCCAAAAGACCCCTTTGCTCATGTGGGACTACAACCGAGGGGATCTGCACACTTCTGGGCAGCTCTTCCTCGGATTCTGAAGACCATCCTGATCTTGAAGCAGCTGGGGAGATGATCTGAACTGATCTGCAATCCCTGGGAGTGCTGTTGGATCTGTGCCTAGTCAATGAGCCAGAGATCGTCGCCCTGGGAGACTGCGCCAACGCATCTGCCAGGTAACTGTCATCTTGGCCGCCACCAGCCGTCACTGGAGCCTCAGTCAGCTGGGTAGCATTATCTTGTAATGGGACATTCCGTCCAGACATCCCCGCTCCCATCCCCATGGGTCTGCTATGCTCACTGGACCTCCTGACTAACCTTGGAATCCTGGACTGGGATTGCTGTATAGGGCTTCTGGACCGAACACCTCTCTGGCAACGTTCATCATGGCTTCTCACCTGCGGAGGAGTCTCAGATCTGACCTGACCAAGGCCAACAGGCCCAGCTGAAGGTACAGCAGAAATAGAACTCCTGGGATGGTTAGTATAATCTGTAGCAGCACACTCAGTGCCAGTACTGTGACATCTGGAGCATCCACGGTCCCCCCACTGGGCCCTTTCTACATTCTGCCCATGAGAGAATTCCCTCTGACCTAGTCCGCAGGCCCTGTGCCTGTGCACCCCAGAATCTGATGGGCTCGGTGTCACGGTTTTCAAGACACTCAGACCAGTAGGTGAAATAAAATGCAATTTTATTAAGAACAAAATAAAGGAAAAAGATCGCCCCCTATAGGCAGCACTGCGTAGCAGCAGGAAGGCAATAGTGTGACCAATATGCAAGTATAGCATAAAATAGCACAGGCAATTGACAGATACTGAGTACAGAGATACAAGGGTTAACAGAATAATCAGTCCGTCTCAGTTGTGATGTTTGGCATGCCCAAGGTGATAAAGGCAGTGAATGGTGGAGAGGACTCAACACCAAAAGTTCGTAATACAAGAGCTAGAGCCAATAGCCCCCACGGGCATAATGGAAGGAACTGGATTGCAAGAGCTTGAGCCAATAGCCCCCACGGGTGTAATGGAAGCAACTGAATTGCAAGAGCTTGAGCCAATAGCCCCCACGGGCGTAATGGAAGCAACTGAATTGCAAGAGCTTGAGCCAATAGCCCCCACGGGCGTAATGGAAGCAACTGAATTGCAAGAGCTTGAGCCAATAGCCCCCACGGGCGTAACCACAGAGACGTGCACAGTAGCAGCCAGAGCTGTGCGCCTACCGGGCGCGGTAACGAACTTCACTGTACTGCAAGGAGAGAAACGGCTCAGCATCAAAGCAACACTCTGTACCAGACTGAAGGCTCAGAACCGGGACACAGCTCTGCACGGGTTTACGGCTCGATAGTTGGAACACAGCTCTGCACGGGTTAACAGCTCGATAGTTGGAACACAGCTCTGCATGGGTTAACAGCTTGATAGTTGGAACACAGCTCTGCACGGTTAACGGCTCAATAGTTGGTACACAGCTCTGCAGGAAGCAGCTCAGTAACAGGATCTAGCACAGCACAGGTTAACCACTGCAGCCGCTCAGGACAGTAAATGGAGGCAGTCAAAATGTCGCCGTGGCGACAGAGGAGGCTGGAACGTAGGCTGGGCAGGAGTGACTGGTGCAGGTCACGGAGCAGGAATGTCAACAAGCCGGGTCGAATCATGGAGCAGGTTTTCAGACAAGCCAGATCAGGATACGAGCAGGAACGTCAGCCAGGCCGGGTCAAATCACGGAGCAGGAACACAGGAACGTAGTCAGAGCAAGCCAAGTCGGTACACCAGAAATCAGGAACGCAGGAACACAGCACAGCAAAACTGGCTCGGGAACACCACAAAAGGGCACCTGACAGGTGCCACTGGCTGTAACAGTTTTCTGACACTCAGACCAGGGTATGAAGTAAAAACACAGTTTTATTGAAACAGAAAATAAAACAATGCCCCTAAGGGCCAGCACAGGAATAGCAGTAATGGCAATACTGACAAAGTGAATGCACACAATGGTAGTAATAGGTGCTATGTATGGATAGGGAATATCCCCCCAAGGGGTTTACAGGTGCAATAGGAGAGATATAAACAAGATTGGCCAACGCCCGGGATAATAGCAGTCTCTGGAACACAGTCTCTCAATAGCTGGATAGGAGTAAAGTGTCTGCACTGAATTCACTCTCAAGTTGGTATAGGATTGCGCCCCAATGCCCAGAGCTGAGCCGATACCACCACCGTGCGCTTCAGAGGAATGCTATTGCCAATGCTGAAGTAATCAGAACCAGAATCACCCTTAACTGGAAATAGTAGTAACCCTGCGTGTGCCAATTGGATTGTGCCCTGACACCCCTTGGGTGCTTATACTGACGGTTACTGCACAAGCTGTAATGGAGCCGGTGCACTGGGAAGTGCAATGGGTAATGTACCTTCTAGCGTATGTAGGCTGGAGCCCGAACACCCCTCTGGTGCCGTTCTTAATGTTCATAGTGGGAGCGAACAGACTACCAGACTTTGAACACCGAGCTGACAAGGCTCTGAGGGTGAATGCGAGGCAGCAACAGAGGTAC
This sequence comes from Rhinophrynus dorsalis, assembly GCA_037306005.1. Classification (NCBI taxonomy): domain Eukaryota; kingdom Metazoa; phylum Chordata; class Amphibia; order Anura; family Rhinophrynidae; genus Rhinophrynus; species Rhinophrynus dorsalis. The sequence continues at coordinate 347,505,416 of CM074724.1, read as the reverse complement.
TCAGAGTAGAGGCTCAAATCAGTAATCGTATGCTTGGCAAGATATATTGGAGGCACTAGACCGGAGACAACAGGCACTGCAAGGGTTAAGTGGTTCTGTATGGGAGCGAGCACCTTGGCAACCAGCAGAAGGCAAAGCAACCTCAGGCTACAGCTAGTGAATAATGAGAGGAACAGTGAGTCGCTTAAACAGTTCAGAATGTCGCCAGAGCGACCGGAATGATATAGGAACACCGGAACAGCAGGCAGGACCGGAACGGCAACCGGAACAGGATCAGCACTGCGGCACACCACAGCCGAGGAATAGATCAATCACGGAGCAGGAACACCAGCCAGAACCGGGTCGAATCACGGAGCAGGGTCGCCAGCCAGAACCGGGTCGAATCACGGAGCAGGGTCGTCAGCCAGAACCGGGTCGAATCACGGAGCAGGGTCGTCAGCCAGAACCGGGTCAAATCACGGAGCAGGGTCGTCAGCCAGAACCGGGTCAAATCACAGAGCAGGGTCGTCAGCCAGAACCAGGTCAAATCACGGAGCAGGAACAGGAGAAGAGTCAGACAAGCCGGGTCGGTACACAGGAGACACTGGAATACAGCAACAAGGCGCAGCAACAGGAACACCACGAAAGGGCAACTGACAAGTGCCCAAGCTCCAGCATATAAAGGCACATCCTGGGCAGGCCAATCAGTCTCCACCAATGCACAGGCAAATCAGGCAAGATTGACAGAAAATCACGGGAACCGTGATACTGGCCCAGTATAAAAGGTCACCAAGGGCGGGCCAAACAGGCTCAACCAATCGGCGCGCAGCACAAGCGAGAGTGACATGAGGGGAGAAACTGCACCGTGATAGTACCCCCCCCCTCAAAGGCCCCCTCTCCCCGCAGGAGGTCTCGGCTTCTGGGGGTATTTAGAGTGGAAGTTGCGCAATAATCTAGGTGCATGGAGGTCCTTATGAGCTACCCAGGAACGTTCCTCAGGACCATAGCCCTTCCAATGGACTAAATATTGCAACTTCCCCCTAAATCTCCTAGAATCAATGATACTTTGTAATTCGTATTCCTCTTGGCCCTGAACGTCCACCGGCCCAGGAACTACTGGAGAGGTAGTGTAGCGATTGCAAACCAAGGGTTTCAGCAGAGATACATGGAACACATTATGTATACGCATAGAGGCAGGGAGTTCCAAAGCGTAAGAAACAGGGTTCACCCTGCAAATAACTTTAAATGGACCAATGAATCTGGGAGCCAGTTTATTGGAAGGCACCTGCAAATTGAGATTTCTGGACGAGAGCCATACCCTGTCCCCAACCTGGAAGGAGACCGCTGGCAGCCGTCTACGATTGGCATGCCGCTGATGTCGCTGGAAAGACTGACCGAGGGTCCTCTGAACCTGTGCCCAAGTGGAGTGAATCTGCTCGATATGCTCATCCAGAGCTGGAATCTGTTGCGCTTGAAATGAGTCCGGGAGCAAGCACGGCTGGAACCCGTAGTTGATAAGAAACGGGGAGCTCCCAGACGATGAATTAACTGCACAGTTCCTGGCAAACTCTGCTCATGGCAACAGGTCGGATCAATTGTCATGATGATCATTTACAAAGCAATGCAGGAACTGCTCCAGTCCCTGATTGGCACGCTCAGCGGCTCCATTGGTCTGGGGATGGTAGGCGGACAAAAAGGACAATTGGATGCCCATCTGACCACAAATGCCCTCCAAAATCTGGACACGAACTGGCTTCCACGATCTGACACCACCACTCTAGGTACCCCGTGCAAACGAAACATCTCCTTGGCGAAAACCATAGCCAATTCCTGGGCCGACGGAAGGCCAGAGAGGGGCACGAAATGAGCCATTTTCGAGAATCTGTCTACCACCATCAGAATGAATGAGTGCCCCTTAGAAACTGGCAGTTCCCCCAGAAAGTCAATAGAAATATGGGACCAGGGACGTTCACTATTAGGTACAGGCTGCAGTAGGCCCACTGGGAGATGCCTGGGTGTCTTGGCACGGTCACAGGTGGCACAAGCAGCAGTAAAAGTGGAGCAATCGGCTCTGAGGGAGGGCCACCAAAACAATTGTGTTAAAGACCATATAAGCTGATCCCTTCCGATATGCCCAGCGGCCTTAGACGAATGGTATGTTTCTAATAGACGGGCACGGAATGGCTCACCCACAAAACACTTGCCCATAGGAGTTTCTGGGGGAGCCCTTGCTTGAGACGCCAATATCTCCTCCCCCAGTGGTGAGGTGATGCTAGTACGTACAGTAGCCAAGATATGATCAGGCCTAATAATAGGTACTGGTTCTTCCTCCCTCTCAATGTCTGAAGCAAATTGTCTGGACAGAGCATCTGCCCTGACATTCTTAGAACCAGGTAGATAGGACACTATAAAGTTAAACCAAGACAGAAAAAGTGGCCACCTAGCCTGTGGTGAGGACAGCCTTTTAGCTTCGGAGAGATATGTCAAGTTCTTATGGTCAGTTAAGATTAATACTGGGTTCTTAGTGCCCTCCAATAGGTGAAGCCATTCCTTGAGTGCCAGGATAATGGCTAAGAGTTCCCTGTCACCAATCTCATAGTGGCTTTGGGCAACAGAGAGTTTCTTTGAAAAGATCCCACAAGGTTTCAGTGGACCACCCTCCACCGGGCGTTGGGAGAGCAATGCCCCGACCCAAACTTCAGAGGCATCGACCTCCAATGTGAATGGTAGGGCAGGGTTGGGGTGGGACAGTACTGGAGTTGAGGCAAAAGCGGACTTAAGAGTCTCAAAAGCGTTTTCCGCTGCCGCGGACCATTGAGAGGGAGTAGCACCTTTACGTGTTAAGTCAGACAATGGTTTCACAATTGTAGAGAAGTTCTAAATAAATTTCCTATAATAATTGGCGAAGCCCAAAAAGCATTGGATCACTTTTAACCCCTTAGGGCACGGCCACTGTAGTACTGCTGCCAATTTCTCCTGGTCCATAGCAATGCCATTTACCGAAATCACGAACCCCAGGAAGGGTACTTGGGACCTATGAAATTCGCATTTTTCAAGTTTACAGAATAGTTTGTTTTTACGTAATCGTAACAAGACCTCAGAAACATCCTTAACATGCTGCGTGAGATTGGCAGAGTGAATTAAAATATAATTGAGATAGACTACCATGCAGGATTGCAGCATGTCACGAAGGATGTCATTAATGAATTCCTGGAATACTGCCGGTGCGTTACATAGCCCAAACGGCATAACCAGATATTCATAATGTCCTGATCTGGTATTGAACGCCGTCTTCCACTGATCTCCCACCTTGATTCTGACCAGGTTGTAAGCAGCCCTGAGATCAAGCTTAGTGAAAATGGAAGATCCCTTCAACCTGTCAAATAATTTGGTTATGAGTGGAATGGGGTAGGCATTCTTAGGCATAAGCTTGTTCAACCCCTGGTAATCGATATACGGTCTTAGCTCGCCATTCTTCTTTTTCACAAAGAAAAAACTGGCACCAGCTGGAGAAGAAGACTTGCGAATAATCCCTCTCGAGGGCATCCTCTATGTGGTCTCGTCACAAGACAGTGGATACGTGCGACCCCTGGGAGGTACCACACCCGGGGCCAGATCAATAGCGCAATCATAGGGTCTATGCAAAAGCAATGCGCTAGCCTCCCCCTTGCTGAATACGTCACTGAATTCTCAATATTCCGCTGGCATGGAGGGGGAGGTACAGCAAATCTTGACAGGGTGGGACAGACAGTTCTTAGAGCAGTATTCAGACCAAGACTTAACTTCACATCTCTGCCAGTCAAACTGCAGGTTGTGTAATAGTAGCCAGGGAAACCCCAGTATGACTGCATGATGAGGAGAACGAATTATTTGGAAGCGTAATTCTTCCTTGTGAAGGGCCCCAACAGTCATAGATATAGGAATTGTTTCCATAGTGATGAATGCAGGTTCCAAAGGTCGGCCATCAATGGCCAGCGGAGACTCCCTTTTGAGTAACGGAATCTTATGCAACTCGGCAAAGGACTGATCCATAAAGTATCCTGCTGCACCGGAGTCCACCAGTGCCATGACCAATACAGGTAGGTCTGCCCAAGAAAATGCCACCTGGATGGTGGGTTTCTTTGTGCAAGAATCAAGGGACTGCTGTACACCACCTAGGGCCTGTCCCTCAAGGTACCCTAGGTGCATCCGTTTCCCGGTCTCACCGGACATGTGTGTATTAGGTGCCCAGCCTTGCCACAGTACAAGCATAATCCCAGCCTTTTGCAGTTTGCCCGTTCCTCCCTAGTAAGTCTGGTGAACCCTAGCTGCATTAGTTCACTTGCTTCTGGGAACCGCTCAAGAGGAAGGGAGGAGAGGGTGGGTTAAAAGGATTACCATGTCCGATATTTCTGGATTTCGCCCTTCTTGCCAACCGTCTCTCGCGAATGCGAGAATCAATGAGCATAACATACTCAATGTAATCATCCAGGCCACTGGGTACCTCCCTGGCAGCAATTTCGTCTTTAATGGTATCGGACATGCCCTGAGCAAATGCTGCCACCAGTGCCTCGTTGTTCCAACCAACCTCTGCTACCAAGGTCCGAAATTCAATGGCGTAATCACCCAAGGTATGCTCGCCCTGCTGTATTTCCATTAACGTTTTGGCAGCAGAGGCAGTTCTACCAGGAACCTCAGTGCAGGGTTTGGCATTTTCCCAAAGAGGGTTGGCCCATGCCAATGCTCTGCCCGTCAGCAGGGAAATCATGAATCCGACCTTACTACGGTCGTTAGGAAATGCCTGGGGCGTTAATTCCAAAAAGATCTCCAATTGATTAATAAAGCCCCTGCATAGGTTAGGTTCGCCATCATATCTTAACGGTAACAGCGCCGCCGCCGTTAGACCTCTGGGAGGAGCAAGAGGAGCCACAGACTGATTGTCCGGTGTCGCAACCAGAGAGACCACCGGATTTTGGCTTGGTTTGTCAAGGTATACCGTTCGCTCAAGTAACGTTTGTAAGGCCAGTGCCAATTGGTCTAGGCGCTGTTCGTGAACATCCATTCTCCAGTGGATGTTTTGTGCATTATTCTCACCCTTACTGTCTGAGGTCATGGCCCTTTCGTACTGTCACAGTTTTCAAGACACTCAGACCAGTAGGTGAAATAAAATGAAATTTTATTAAGAACAAAATAAAGGACAAAGATCGCCCCCTATAGGCAGCACTGCGTAGCAGCAGGAAGGCAATAGTGTTACCAATATACAAGTATAGCATAAAATAGCACAGGCAATTGACAGATACTGAGTACAGAGATACAAGGGTTAACAGAATAATCAGTCCGTCTCAGTTGTGATGTTTGGCACGCCCAAGGTGATAAAGGCAGTGAATGGTGAAGAGGACTCAACACCAAAAGTTCGTAACACTGAGAAAACTGTCCAGCAAAGAGGAACCTGCCACCCAGAACCTGATAATCAGTCTGTCTCAGTTGTGATGTTTGGCACGCCCAAGGTGATAAAGGCAGTGAATGGTGGAGAGGACTCAACACCAAAAGTTCGTAATACTGAGAAAACTGTCCAGAAAGAGGAACCTGCCACCCAGAACCTGCTGCACTTGAACGGTAGCCCCCACGGGCGTATTAACGGAGCAAGTAGACTGCCAGAGCTTGAGCCAATAGCCCCCACGGGTGTACCTGGATTGCAAGAGCTTGAGCCAATAACCCCACGGGCGTAACGGAAGCAAGTGGATTGCAAGAGCTAGAGCCAATAGCCCCCACGGGCGTAATGGAAGAAAATGGATTGCAAGAGCTTGAGCCAATAACCCCCACGGGCGTAATGGAAGGAACTGGATTGCAAGAGCTTGAGCCAATAGCCCCCATGGGCGTAATGGAAGCAACTGAATTGCAAGAGCTTGAGCCAATAGCCCCCACGGGCGAAACCACATAGACGTGCACAGTAGCAGCCAGAGCTGTGCGCCTACCGGGAGCTGTAACGAACTTCACTGTACTGCAAGGAGAGAAACAGCTGGGCAGGAGCGACCGGTGCAGGTCACGGAGCAGAAACGTCAACAAGCCGGGTTGAATCACGGAGCAGGTTTTCAGACAAGCCGGATCAGGAAACGAGCAGGAACGTCAGCCAGGCCGGGTAAAATCACAGAGCAGGAACACAGGAACGTAGTCAGAGCAAGCCAAGTCGGTACACCGGAAATCAGGAACACAGCCGGGTCAGGATACAAGCAGGAATGTCAGCCAGGCCGGGTCAAATCACGGAGCAGTTTCTCAGACAAGCCCGATCAGGAAACGAGCAGGAACATCAGCCAGGCCGGGTAAAATCACGGAGCAGGAACACAGGAACGTAGTCAGAGCAAGCCAAGTCGGTACACCGGAAATCAGGAACGCAGGAACACAGCACAGCAAAACTAGCTCGGAAACACCACGAAAGGGCACCTGACAGGTTCCACTGGCCCAGTATAAAAAGGTCACCAGGGGCGGGCCAAACAGGCTCAACCAATCGAAGCGCAGCACAAGCGAGAGTGACATGAGGGGAGAAACTGCACCGTGATACTCGGAGAATATCGGGAGGGCAGCCGTGAACGCCTGACCTTCCCTCCCGCATTAGGGGAATTTTGACCAGCCGTTGCAAGAAAAGGAGGCCACGACCTATCGTCAGAGTTGGTCAAAGCAGTTTGTGAGGAGGGAGCCGATGAAGGAACCGCAGAATCCAATAGCTGAGAGAGCCAGGCACTGCCTTTAAATTCAGCCAGCGTCCTATCTCTCTCCATTAGATGAGCTATCGATTCCGGTTCAATGATATGAGGTAAACAAATGGCAAAACAAAAGCGTTTCAATATTTATTACCTCAGACACAACTAGCCGTCTGCTCGCTAAGATGGCTGTCACACAAGTGCAGCCCTCTGTACAGTCTAACGTCAATTGCTATGCTTAACCCCACCCCTTTTTTACTCTAACCAATTACTTTAAACCTTGTTTAACTGCTCACCTTGGTGCTGTGTCCCCAGCAGTCAAGCCCTCCCACTCCTCCAGCCCTGGAAGGTTACATTTTCAAGTCTTTATTTATGGAATCTGTTAAGCACAATATGTTAATTTTTTCACTCTAATTGTAAATTATATGAACAAATAGATATGTTTGCATTTGAACCTTTTAATATACCCACAGCAAATAACTTAGAAAAAGTATGGGTGCCCTGAGAATTGCAGATTGCGTGTTAGGGGTGCCCTTAAGCAAAAAAGATTGAGAACTACAATGCTACCGGAATCCATTCAATGCCGCAGAAGCAATGCGTTGCAGGTCGCAGACCAGGGGGAGCATGCACTGTAGTCATGATGTTTTAGTGTGAATGGACACTCACTACTCTTTGCAAGAGTACGCTTACAATCTGTTACTCTGCACTGTATGTTCAGATCAGAGCTCCCCCTGACATGGTGGGGGAGGCCCTAAGGGCCTGTGTTATGCCACTGATGGCTGAGAAAATTACCTGCCCATTTAAAACAATACCACTTGAGACAAGCAAGGGTGGAAGCAGGACATTAGTGTGAATGGGTGGGATTATGGGATTGAGCCCTACAATCGGGACAGTCTTGATAGATTAGGACAGTTGGGAGCTATACCATATTCTAAGAAATAAAAAGTTGTTTTTTCCATATATAACTAGAAAGTTACCAATAGAAATCATAACTAAACAGACGGAGAGCAAAAAAACTCCCAAAGCATCGGCAGTCACATATAGCGTAGACAGATGGTTTGCCCCAAGCAGCTCCAGTTAACCTTTATATATAAGATCTAATTGCTCATCTTTAAAAATTATAAAAAACAAACTAGTCTATCTAGGGTAAACCAACGGCAGCACAGGGGAATAAAACAAATTCCTTTTTAATGAGGTTTTTAACCCTTTGCATGCTATAGAATACAAAATGTTATATCAAAATGTATGAAATTGTCAGAATGTTTATTCCGCCCTCAACAGTGTGGTTTACTCCAGAATACCCTGAGTTTACGATTATATAAAAGTTCCATTAACAGCGGAATGCATTAAGAAATCCTACTTGATAGAGACGAACAGGCAGGCATCAGCGCAGACATCTTGCCTTAGAGACATCTGCACACCTGCCCTGTCCATCCCGTTCTCTAGGAGGAGTTGCATTGTACTTTAAAGTAACCGGAAGGGACTTACGACGGAGGAGCGCAGATGCTTCTAAAGAAAGAAGCCTGCCCGTCAGTCTCAGATCAAGTAGGATTTCTTAATAATGCTGTACCTATGCTGGATAATACTACTATTTCTAAGCTAATCGTTATATGACTAATTATTGGTGGGGACTTTATTTGGGGTGATAGTTCCGCTTTAAGAACGAATTCACAAAGACTCTCAACAGAGACTCACATTGTGAAAAATAACTGTATCCTAGTTCATCACTTCACCCAGAAACACCACTCCATTCATGGCCTCAAAATCAAACCTCAGAGGGGATTTCAAAAGGTATTCAAGAAAGAAAGGAAGAGAGACATTTGAAATTAAGATTATCAGCTTTTCCAGCACAAATATACTTAACTAAATATGAATTTAGGATTTTTTTCACCTTATCAAAACTTCATATGAGTATTTTAGTATTTGCTGAGACCTTTTTTATTTGCCTAAAAGTTTAGATTTTAAGTCAAGCTTGCCAGAGATTAACTCTATTTTTTCAAGTCAAGAAATAAGGAAACACATACTCTTTTCAAAACAATGCAGCGTTCCCAAGTTAGATAACAATCTAGGATGCTTACAGAGAAAGCTTGGAGAGGGTAAAAGGCGATGATATGGAACTAGAGAGGGCAATAAATAAATTGTGTCTGAGCAGTGGTTTGAATGAAGAGCAGAGAGGCCACAAGGGGGATGGGAAAAGTACACAAAAAGCAATGGTTATTTAAAATTCTTTTACTGAGATAAGACTCCCAGATCCTTATTGAGTCCTGTTTCATGTGTTTAAAGATAACTACCACCCTCAGTCCAATTACTTTCTTTCCTGGATGCTTTTAAAATGACCTTTAAGATTTCTCATTGAGTGATCTGGTAGGGAGAAATGGCGACCAGATGTAGTAAAGTAACTTTCTTAAAGGGACGGTAATGTCCCATAAATTTTTTACAGTTTTGTAGAGCTTAAAAAAATAAGCTAAATGCCACAAATCTTATCTCTCAAACCACTATGGTTTGAGAGCTATCATCCGCTAAAGTTCCTCTTTTCCTTCTTTCAGCTGTAAAGCTGACAGAAGGAGATCTGTGTCGGACGACACGAGGAGGCTCTTCAGCAGAGCCGCAATAGTGAGATTTAAAAAGAATTACTTCTTTGGAATGGTCTAAAAAAGTGTGCTTGCAAACCAGGCACACTTTGTATACTGTTCCAAAGAAGTAATTCTTTTTAAATCGCGCTATTGCGGCTCTGCTGAAGAGCTGCTTGTCGGTCCCCAGACCAGGAACTCCTGCTGTCAGCTTACAGCTGATGTCAGGAGAAGAGGAATGAGTGGAAGAAGGACAGAAGTTCAAGTGGGGCAATATCAAGCGCTCTTAGGATATCTCTCTTAAAATAAGAAGATAATACGGAGACAACTTAACAGGTGTTTTCACACACGCATACCTCCCAACATTTCAAATTGCCAAAGAGGGACACTTGTGTTTTAGGGGGTGTTGCCAGGGGTGTGGCTGGTAGGCGGGGCACTACCAAGAATTTTTAGGGTATTTCATGACCTATTGACACCTCCTTGTGTGACCTAATAAATTACTACTAATAATAATACTAATTTATAAACACATATACTGATGTTTAAACAAACAATAATGTGAGTTTTATTGCTGTGGAGCAATGTGATACACTTATATACACACCATACAATCTGATCTCCTAAAAAGAGGGACAACAGGGTGGGAAAGAGGGATTTGGGTCTAAAAGAGGGACTGTCCCTCCTAAAGAGGGACAACAGGGTGGGAAAGAGGGATTTGGGTCTAAAAGAGGGACACTTGGGAGGTACGCACACGCACTAGCTTGGCAATATCATGCAGGGATTTGTATAAAGCTTGTCCCTGCTCAAGCACCACTCAGTCGGACAAGCAAGGGTGGAAGCAGGACATGTATGAATGGGCTGGATTATGGGATTGGGCCCTAAAATCGGGACAGTCTTGATAAATGAAGACAGTTGGGAGCTATACCATATTCTAAGAAATAAAAAGTTGTTTTTTTCCCATATATAACTAGAAAGTTACCAATAGAAATCATAACTAGGCTGGTAAGATAGCTCAGTGGTAAAGTCCCTGACTATGGAGCCTATTCCAACCGCAAGGTTGCAGGTTTGAATCCCAGCAGGGTCAACTCAATCTTTCATCCTTCCGAGGTCGATAAATGAGTACCATTAATTGGGTAATAATAACATCTATTATTTCAGCTGCCGATTTGGTTAATTCCAAGAGCGTGCGCTGAAAGCGCTTTGAGTCCCACTGGGAGAAAGGCGCTATATAAATACTAGTTATTATTATTATTAACTAAACAGTCACGGAGAGCAAAAAAATCCCAAAGCATCGGCAGTCACATATAGCTTAGACAGATGGTTTGCCCCAAGCAGCTCCAGTTAACCTTTATATATAAGACCTAATCGCTCACATTTATAAATTATAAAAAAACAAACTAGTCTATCTAGGCTAAACCAACTGCAGCACTAGGGAATAATACAAATTCCTTTTTAATCCTTTGCATGGTAGAGAATACAAAACATTATATCAAAACGTATGGAATTGTCAGAATGTTTATTCCGCCCTCTACAGTGTGGTTTACCCCAAAATATCCTGAGTTTACTTTTATATAAAAGTTTTCCTTTAACAGCGGATTGCTTTCCTTGCCCGCAGGAAACACATGGCGACATTCGTAAGAGTGTGCACGCCCCGCCCGATCTCATGACATCAGCAGTTTAGTGGGCATGCCCATATGTTAATTGAGTGTTCCGTCGCCGGAAGTCGGGTTTTTCTTTGCCGCTTTGTGTATGCGGTTGTGGGCCGCGTGTGTATCCATCCGCGGGTCTGCGCTATACTTCGGTGCTGTGTTCTTGAGGAGTCAGGCCACGAGCGAGAGAACAATAGAGTCCCTCAGCACAGGCGGGAAACTCTTCTCTTACATACACGGGAGGAAGCCAAAATGTCGGTTCCTGCAGCGCGCGAGAAGAGAGTCGCCATGAACACCAGTAACGATAACGGCGAGACTGCTAGCGGGGATTCCGCTCCCGATGGACAAGAGTTACTGGAGAATTGCGGCGCATGCAAAAACCGTCTGCAGGCGGACCGGGAGCCTCAGCTACTACCGTGCCTGCATTCCGTGTGCCAGGCCTGTCTTCCACCTGAGATCGTGACGCCCGAGGTCGCTGCCAACAGTGGAGAGAGTGGCTCAGGTAGGAGAGGGTGTGTGTGTTCCCGCCATTCTGTATCTGCACAGGAGTATTTCTCGGCCCCCTAAGTGGGATGCAGTGGGAGGTCTACGGTGCATGTGTGGCCAGTCGGGGCCCTCAAGGCCCAGCTGCAGAACAAAGAGCTGCTAGTTTAATTGTGGCATTCTCCCATTTTAACACTTTGAGTGCCATAGGGGTACGCCTTTGCAGTATGTTACGGATCCCGTTTGCACTCAAAGGGTTAACTAACCGTTCAGGAGTCGTGTCCCTAGTGCAGGCATTTGGAAACTGTGAGAAAACTTTCAGCTTGGAAGCAACTTGAAAAATCCCGCAGCCTAGCTTGAATAGTGTGTGTGATGTTTGTGGGGTCCAAGAACATGGAGGGCTCAGTTCTAAAACTACGATCACTCCTTGCTTAGTGTCGGGACAAAGCGTTTTTTTTTCAAGCTGACAAAAAACCCTGTTTTCTATTTCCTCAGGCAAAAAACTATTATTCATACATTGTTTGCTGTTGTGCGTGATTTCGCCCATGTTCCTCTGCTGGGTTGGGGATTGGTAGTCCAACAGTTGGAAGGTGGCATGTTTCACATCACAGTGGCTTTAGGATGCAGCATTATACACTCAAGGTGGTGTGTGTGTGTGTATATGCAATAGTTATTAAACTGTCTGGGTATCTGGAAAAAAAAAAGACATCAGCTGTGATCACGAAACTCTGTGGCTCTTAGCCACAAACGCCTGTGTTGTTGTTGCACCCCCCCATAGAACCATTGTATCAGGCTTTCAACTGTGATAAAATATGTGCCTTGCCTGTATGGAAGCATCAGGAATGTGGGAGTCGCTTTATCATTCTGTTCATCTGTTGTGCTGGAACACAACTTGGAGCCCCAGATTAACACTCTTAATGCCAGAGAGGTGTGCAAATCATTGTTTCCAAATGCGTTGCCTTATCTCTGGCACTCAAAAGGAACTGACAGCTGCGCTCCCACACCAGTAGTCCTGTTGATGGGTATCTATCATGTGATTGGCCTTCAAAAAATGTTGCACTTCTAGAATAAAATTCTCTTTTGTCTTCAAAACAAGACTGGATATGAATCGGGTGTCTAGCACCAGTCAGAAAGTTTAGGAGCAAGTGGTGCGTGTATATAGGTGCATATAAAATACTCAGTTTAGGATTTGGTAGCAACAAATGTAGGACTTTGAGGTCCTAGACTTCTGGGATTTTAACTTTGTTATAAACAATTATAAAAAAGTGCATTTTCTGTTTCAAATGTATACTAATTTTAGTATTTTTGACTGAGATCTAAGTATAAATATATCGTTTTGTGTTTTGACCTATCGCTGAGTCCTTGACAAACGGTAGAAAGTGAAAATGCCATATGTTTTCAGACTCTGTATTGGGTGTTCCTTGAGCCAGGAAAGTGACAACCACTGCAGGTGATGCCACTTTAAAGGGATAGTAATACTTCGTTTTAACTTCATGTTTTTTTAATGCCTACAAAATAAAATAATGATATAAGCCTTATCTCTCAAACCTTTATGGTTTATGAGATATTCACAAGCAAAGTTCCCTTCCCCGCCCCTTTTACCTAGTGTAAGCCATCTCTTCTCAGATGTGAGTCTGGTTGTATGACAGGACAGATAACACAAGGGGACAATTTTCTTTGTATGAAAACAATGAAAGCCCTCCACCCCCCCCCCCTTGACAAGTTTTTCAGCTTTTTCCCTTATCTTAATTGAAGATTGTCCCTCTCTGCAGTCTACCTGGGCATCTCCCTTCTGATCTGGTTGAACAGGGGGAGGATACTTTGTTTGTGAATATCTCTTAAACCATAAATGCTTCAGAGATAAGACTTATATCATTCTTCATGTTTTTTTAATGCCTACAAAATAAAATAAAGTTAAAATGAAGTATTACTATCCCTTTAAGTACATGTCCCCAGACCAAACTGGTTGTAATGAAAGTTGTTAAAGTAACATCAAAAACAACGAAGGTTATAAATATTTGTGCTGTACTCTGTTCTGGTATCTGTAAATATTCTGTTTTCTGAGACCTAAATTCTACTTATGACCTTTCAAAACTCCCTTTGATGCTATCATAATTGCAACCTTGATAGGTGGTCTACAAAAGTGTAGCTATATGGTGACACAGGTCTCGTCTATGACCAGCTTGAATTTCCCATTGTTAGACGTCATTTAGGCACTGCTAAATGGACAGTGTCAGCAACATTACTGACTGTACTGATGGGACTGTTTTGCACTCAGGAACAGAAAATATTGGAGGTTTAATGCTCCAGTTTAATCATTTAAATAATGGCCAGAACAGGGACAGATTTGTCACATCACATTGTGGATTAGCCTTTACATCAGTGTTTCTCAACCTTTTTTTGCTCGGGGCACCCCTAGCACATAATCTTGAACATTTGGGGCACCCCTAACATATTTAATGTAATTTATCAAGGGCATAATGAAGGGTACAGTGCACAAATATAGTTATTAGGTCTTATAATCATAATAACAAAACTAAACATATTGCACACATTATTTTCTATAAATCTTTATTTAGAGGTCCATTTTTGTTAGTCTTTATAGAAAACACGGGGCACCCTAAATTGATGTCCGCGGCACACCAAAGTGCCACGGCACCCTGGTTGAGAGTCACTGCTTTACATAGTCCCACTGGTAGTGTAAATACATTTTGACTCTCCAGAGGAAGACTGCAGTTTACATCACACTCGTCTACCATTGACTGATCAAAGAACCTGGGTCTGGACCACTAACAGGCCAGGACTTGGGAATTTCCCTGCTAGAACACAAGTGTGGTGATCAGAGGCTCATTCATATTGATTAACTCACCTGTGCTCTTAAAAGGAAATTCTCAAATCCTGGCCTGTTAGTGGCCCCTGAGGGCACGGGGTGAGAACCACTGGTCTGGACTGAGCTATCTTATCTGTTGTATTCTAAACAAGGCAGTGTGTTCTAGTATTTGAGTGATGTATAACATGCCTTAAAGGGATAGTAATACTTCGTTTTAACTTTATTTTATTTTGTTTTTTTATTTTATTTTTTACCTAGTGTAAGCCATCTCTTCTCAGATGTGAATCTGGTTGTCAGACCAAACAGATAACAGAAGGGGACAATTTTCTTTGTATGAAAACAATGAAAGCCCTTCCCCCCCCCCCCCCCCCCTTGACAAGTTTTTCAGCTTTTTTCCTTATCTTAATTGAAGGTTGTCCCTCTGCAGTCTACCTGGGCATCTCCCTTCTGATCTGGTTGAAAAGGGGGGGGGGGATACTTTGCTTGTGAATATCTCTTAAACCATAAAGGTTTCAGAGATGAGACTTGTATCATTCTTCATGTTTTTTTAATGCCTACAAAATAAAATAAAGTTTAAAATGAAGTATTACTATCCCTTTAAGAAGAGAGACCTAAGAGGTCTTGAAAGCTTGCATTGTAAATCTGCTTAGTTAGCCAATAAAGGTATCAACTTGACTGCCTCCTGTATTTCTTCCTCTAACACTGTACCAACTGTAATCTGTAAATTTCCTAAATATCCCCTGCCATAATACTTTTTTAGCATAATAGGATTAATTTGTGAGGCACAGTATCCTGCACATCTGCAAGTTTATCGGGGCTTCCCTTAACTTTCTCTGCTCTCTTAAAGAGATAGTAATACTTTGTTTTATCTTTATTTTATTTTGTAGGCATTAAAAAAACATGAAGAATGATATGTCTTATCTCTCAAACCTTTATGGTTTATGAGATATTCACAAGCAAAGTTTCCCCTCCCCACCCCTTTTACCTACTTTAAACAATCTCTTCTCAGATGTGGAATGCAGTCCATAGACCAGACAGATAACAGAAGGGGGCAATCTTATTCCTATGAAAACAATGAAAGTCCTGCCCCCCCTTGACAAGTTTTTCAGGTTTTTCCCTTATCTTAATTGAAGATTGTCCCTCTCTGCAGTGTACCTGGGCAGCTCCCTTCTGCCCTGGCTGAGAAGTGTTACATCAGTAAAAGGGGCGGGAGGAGGACACTTTGCTTGTGAATATCTCTTAAACCATAAAGGTTTGAGAGATAAGACTTATATCATTCTTCATGTTTTTTTTTAATGCCTACAAAATAAAATAAAGTTAAAATGAAGTATTACTATCCCTTTAAGTGGATGCAGTGGTTGTTGGTGACACTTTACGTGTGAACAAGATTCCCTGTCTTTGTCTATAATTTCATGAAGTCCTATCTCTGGACCTTATATACCATCTTCCTTGACCAATTCTACTGGGTGTTTTTAATAAAGGGTCTCAGACTTTAGCTGGGAGGAGCATCCTCAATTTTATTACCTTCACTTATTTGAAGGGATAGGTACCTTCAGGAGACTCTTCAATATTAGGAGTACTCTGTGCCTGTGGAACCTCCTTTGATTCCTGTTATAATTGCATTGTGTTCCTCCTTTGGTCCCATTTCTATCTTCAATCTGGGGGTTGCAATAACCATGCTCTCATGTTGAATCATTACTATAGCTGTTTAAGTATTTGTTATTTCTGGTACCCTGAGGCATATCTACTGGTTTTAATACTTTGAATCTGTCTTTCCAAATTGAACAGTGTGTCTTGTCCTCTAAGATGTTTAACCCCTTGATGACCAATGACATGCCAGGACCAGTGAAGTGTTTGTAACCCAACTTCTTATAACATTGTCATTTTTGTTTAAATGTCCTGCTACCTCCCCTCAGATCTGAAATCCGGCCTCTTAAAGCAGAACTACCACATCTAAGCAACTTTATCTTGAATATGTCCCCATCAGCAGCTAGTTGTCAGAACGGCTCCTAGCAACGCCTTCTAGAGCCGGCCAGGACTGACAGCATGCGCACAGACATCACTATGGCAAGATGTCTGTGTTCCTTCCTGTCTGTCAGCCCATGAAGAATGGCTATTTCTCCTTAACAAGGTAATCATTCTGGCGATTAGCTACTTCTAAGCAGCTAGTCGCCAGATGGGAACTTATTGAAGCTAAAGTTGCTTAGATATGGTAGTTCCACTTTGACAGACCTCAATTTTTGAACTAGTAGATGAGGGACAGTGACCATCTTGAGTATGTAGAACATGATTGGCAGGTGTGTGTCTGTCTGTTTAAGTTCCTGTCCCTTCTATCTGAAGCTGGTGCTTTTTCATCCTCTTTAGACTCACTCCATGAAAATATGGGAAGGTGGTAGGTGGGAACGCCTAGTGGAACAAGGCTGGGGAAGCAGACACTGTGTGTGATTATTTGGCTACCAATGGAACAAGGTTGGACTGTTGGACAGTATGAAGTGTGGTTCTGTGGCTACCAGTCAAACCAGGAAAAAGGAGGGGGGGTTTAAGTGTATATGAGGCATCTTTGGTTATGAGAGGCGTTGTAGGCCCGGCCGGGGTGGGATCTCTTGGTGTATGTCTGGATCTCTGTCTACCAATGGTTAATGGGGGGGTCTGTGGCAACCAGCGTGGGTGGGATTGGGGGAACAGCCTCACATCAAGTTGGCTTCTTTGACGTGAGGATGCTTCGTGATCTGAGTAAGAGTGGAAGCAGGGGAGAGTCTTGCTCTTCTACTTCGCCTGCATTGCTCTCTCAGCCCTATTGGCTGGGAGATAAATGTCTGAGGAGCCTTGGAGTTAATTTGCACCCCCCACTCCATGTGGTCTGATTTGTTTAAAAATTAAATTGGTCTGCAATGAAGAAACCCCAGTCATCAGGAAGCAATTCCTAGTTGCCATGGCGACCTGGTGCCTGGATTTGTCAAGCCCTGCACTAAAGTTACATTGACTGTTTTTACGTGAGACTGACAGTACAACAAATTGTGTAATATGTGAAGATTTCCAAAGTTTACATTTTAAGCACCTAATCATATTGGGTATGTCCTTCCCTGGGGCTCTAAGGTGGCTAAAACACCCAATCGTGTTCATGGAGATAATCAAAGTGCACTAAACATAGTTTGAAGGCATCATTACCTATAACATCAAGTAACTCACTAAATGCATAGATTTCCTGAAAGTGGTTTTCCCGTTGCATAAAATGAGGATCACTTGTCTTACTACTCCATAGTCTAATGTGCACAAATATTCTTAGAATAGGGAGCTAAGAGTCTCTCCCCCTAATTTCATTTCTTCAAATGTACTCTGGGCCTGAAATTGGTGTCATAATCGCTTAAAGGGATAGTAATCGTTTTGTTTTTATTTTGTAGGCATTAAAAAACATGAACGATATAAGTCTTATCTCTCAAACCTTTATGGTTTAAGAGATATTCACAAGCAAATTTTCCCCCTCCCGCCCCTTTTTCCTAGTGTAAGCCATCTCTTCTCAGATGTGAATCTGGTTGTAAGACCAGACAGATAACAGCAGGGGACAGTCTTCTTTGTATGAAAACAATGAAAGCCCTCCCACCCCCCACCCCCCCTTGACAATTTTTGCAGCTTTTTCCCTTATCTTAATTGAAGATTGTCCCTCTCTGCAGTCTACCTGGGCACCTACCTTCTCCT
The DNA here is from genome assembly GCA_037306005.1 of Rhinophrynus dorsalis. Classification (NCBI taxonomy): domain Eukaryota; kingdom Metazoa; phylum Chordata; class Amphibia; order Anura; family Rhinophrynidae; genus Rhinophrynus; species Rhinophrynus dorsalis. The sequence goes on along the minus strand of CM074724.1, from coordinate 347,487,532 downwards.
CTGGCTGAATGGGGGGGGGGGTAATTTGCTTGTGAATATCTCTTAAACCGTAAAGGTTTGAGAGAAGACTTATATCGTTCTTCATGTTTTTTTAATGCCTACAAAAGAAATAAAGATAAAACAAAGTATTACTATCCCTTTAACTCCTGCAATCAGGATGCCAAAGCCATCCCCAGGAGAACAGCTGCCTATGCATGTATTTGTGTGGGGTCTTTCTGGTTGCTGAATCTGGGGGGCAAGTAGGAGTAATACAGCCCTCAAGTGGAGATTGCAGGGAGCAGAAAGAGGATCTTAAAAAAAAAAATTGGAGTGACAGAGAAGGGAACAGTGGAATAAAAAGGAAATGGGGAGCAGATGCCTGGGGGAGGGGGCAGAAAAAAAGCCTCCCCCCCCCCCCCCCACACACACACACACTTATCCATAATAGATGGGTGTGGTAAGTAGCCAGAAAAAAATATATGGAGGAAAGAGTGAGTTGGTCTTGGGGGATCAGAATTACTTTTGGTAACAAATGTATACCTGTATGGAATGAGGGCTTGGCTAGGGTTAGATTTCTATGTTGCCTAGAAATTGTTCTGGGGACTAGGTGAACCAGCCTAAATCTTCAGGGTCAGCCTTTGGTGCCTGTGATTGTACAGGGAGCACCATGTACTGCAACGGTTCTTTAGGTACCAGAAGAATTCTCCCTCATGATGGAAGTGGCAATCTGAAGCTCTCCCAGCTCCTAGAATAGTAATACATGGAGGCATGCTTTGTTAACCAATGTTATTTTAGTATGATCCATCACATCCATTCTATTCTTTTTCCTGTTGGTAACAAATAGTGGTATATTTAAAGGGATAGTAATACTTCATTTTAACTTTATTTTATTTTGTAGGCATTAAAAAAACATGACGAATGATATAAGTCTTATCTCTGAAACCTTTATGGTTTAAGAGATATTCACAAACAAAGTATCCCCCCCCGTTCAGCCAGATAAGAAGGGAGATGCCCAGGTAGACTGCAGAGAGGGACAATCTTCAATTAAGATAATGGAAAAAGCTGAAAAACTTGTCAAGGGGGGGAAGGGCTTTCATTGTTTTAATACAAAGAAGATTGTCCCCTTCTGTTATCTGTACTGTCATACAACCAGACTGACATCTGAGAAGAGATGGCTTACACTAGGAAAAAGGGGCGGGGAGGGGAACTTTGCTTGTGAATATCTCATAAACCATAAAGGTTTGAGAGATAAGACTTGTATCATTCTTCATGTTTTTTTAATGCCTACAAAATAAAATAAAGTTAAAACGAAGTGTTACTATCCCTTTAAGTGTAGTTCTGATGCTGTTTTTTCCATTTGGCCTGATTTTTCTTGATCCAGCAGCACTGAAGCTGCTAAATGCACTGACAGGAGTGTGGGGTCGCACATCACTCACTGGGACGAGGCTGAATACTTAAGAGCTCACTTCTCCCTTCAGAGACAGATCTTTTATGAGTAGATCATTGTTTGAAAAACTGTTAAATGTTCTCCCCTATATCCAAAGTCACACGCACACAATCTTTGCTGTGATTGTTGGGATGAGAGGGCTCCAAATCAGTTTAGCCAAGTTTCAGATGGGAGTGAGTGAAGTGTGACCCCTGTGGTTGGAAGTGTGGGAGATGGCAGTGTTGTTGGACATTTGTTCCCAACTACTTGGTTGAAAAAAGGTGGTGGCTTTTTGTATTCATCCCTTGAATACTAGACTTAACTAATTGTAAAGTGTTTAGAATGCATCTAGCATGCAAGGGTTTAGTATTTCTTTAACCCTTTCAGGATCAGAGATGGGAAAAGTTGTATGAAGCAGTGTTACACAACCCTCTGGTCCTTAACCCCCTCAGTGTGTTGCACACCCCTCTGGCTCTCTGTTAAAGCCTTAAAGGGATAGTAATACTTGCAAATTACTAATCACCATATTGTAGCTTTGTTATACCCTTAAGGACCCATGACTGTCCTGGACCGTCATGGAGTTCCAGGCTCGCCGTTCTGGGAGCCTGGAAGAGAATGTGCCCAAAAAAAGTCCTTAAGTGACCGCAACATGCGTGCACGACCAGTCCTTAAGTGGTTAAAAAGAAACTTCTTGCCCCCAGTGTCATCTCTTAAACCCTTATGGCTTGAGAGATGGTAGCGCTCAAAGTCGACCCCCCCCCCGACTGAACTCTGACTGCAGGGATATCTGTTATTACTTGCATCAGGCGGCTCTGCAGCATTGCCGAGATCGCGTTTATAAAAAAAAAAATCTTCCACTAAAACGGTCTTCTACCTGTGCCTGCAAACCAAGCACACATAGAAGACAGTTTCTGTGAAAGAATTCTTTTTTTATAAACGCAATCTCGCCTCAGCTGCAGAGCCGCCTGATACGCATAAGACTGAACGCTGACTGCAGGGGAAGCTGTCGTATGACAGGGAAGGGGGAGGGAGGGGGAACTTTGAGCCCCATCATCTCTCAAACCATAACAGTTTGAGAGATGACACTGGAGGCAAGACGCTTCTTTTTAATAAATCTACAATATGGGGATTAGTAATAGTTGCAAATTACTATCTCTTTAACAAACGTTCTTTCCTGGCCAGCGTGAAGAAATTGTGGGAGAGTTTGTGTGAGACTGTATGTGTAGGAGAGAGTCTGTGTTATAATACTTTGAAAGACTATATACCTAAGTGCTTTCCAACCTGTGGTTCTCTAGCTGCTATATAACTACAACTTCTTAAAGGGATAGTAATCTTTCACAAACAGCCGCTCCAATTAATCTTCATAATATTTGGGTCATGGAGAGTGTCATTTCAATACTGTCAGAATTGTAGTTCAAGAGTAATTGAATGATAACGTATCCCCCTCCTGCCCCTTTTACCTAGTGTAAGCCACCTCACCTCAGATGTGGAATCTGGTCCTGGGATCAGACAGCTCACAGCAAGGGACAATCTTCTTACTGTGGACATAAGGGAAACCCTGCCCCTTTTGACAGGTTTTTCCTTATGCTCACTGAAGATTGTCCCTCTCTGCGATCCACATGGACCCCACCTTGCTGCTCTGAGGTGAGCAGTATTACATCAGGAAAAGGGGCAGGAGAGGGATACTAGAGGGATACTTTATCATTCAGTTACTCTTGAACTACAACTCTGACAGTATTGAAATACTGTCCATGGCCCAAATACTAAATTTTAATTGGAGCTGCTGCTGTTGTACAAAATTACTATCCCTTTAATTCTGGATAATGGATGCTGTAGTACAGTAGCAGCTGGAGAGCCACATATTGGGCTGCTCTATTGGTTATGTTCACTGCGTACTAGGGGTGCATAACTATGGAATTACACAGTCACATAACCCCACCCTCAAATATGTTTGTTACAAAAAAGGTAAATATTCATGCTAGTATCCTAGACTGTGCATATGGGGCCTTAGAGGTAGGTTGTGTAAGTAGTTATGCTTGATACTAGTGTATTGCCATTTATAGTTGTGCATGAGTTGTTACTGCTGTTACATTATATTGAACAGTATTTAATAGTGGAGTTGGACTGGGGTACTAGGAAACAATGGTGCAGTTCTTGAGCAATCCATCTATACCACAGAGGACAAATGAAGATGAATGGCCCAAATTATTTTTGACTTGAGTGGGGCTCTTTAACCCCTTAACGACCCTTGACTGTCATAGTACATCAAGGGTTGATCTGACTGAACGACCTATGATGTACTATGACCGTCATGGAATTCCGGCCTCCCCCCGTGGCTGAACGCTGTTCAGGGAGTCTGGAACCGGAAGGAGCAATAAAAAAAAAAAAAAAAAAAAAAAAAAATGCTCCATGGTCCTTAACTGACTGCGCCGATCAGCCGGTCGTTAAGGGGTTAAACCTTGGATGCTAGAAAGATCTCACACATTGCAAAGCAGTGGCCAGTGTGGAAGATCAGTTGGTTAATACACCAGCTGTACAATCTGTTCAAACCTCAGGGTTGCAATTTCTAATTCCATCAAGATCGCCTCTGCCTTTCACCCTGCTGAGGTAGATAAAATGAGTACCCAGGGCATACATAAAAATGAGGATCTCAAAGGTATCCTTACTGGAAAAATACGTTCATAAAGAAGGTACAGAGGTTTTGCCTCACAATTACACCAAATCTTACATCAGCCTCATCAATTAAACTGCATTGATCAACAGTCAGCGCTCGGTGGTCCTTAGCCGGTGACTGGAAACAGTATTCACCCCAATAGATCAATATGCAACCCTGATGTCTAGCAAAATATATATAATTTTTTATTTTACAAGAGTGGCAACACCAGTCGGACTTTTTAGAGAAAGCAATGCAGCAAATTTATTTTGTCAGGTCAATGTTTCTATACCAGACTAGGACCTTTTTAACAAGGCCATTTTGTGTGTGAGACACCAAGCTGACACATCACAAAGCAGCAGACAGAGCACAATCACACATGGAGAGACTATGGAAATGGTAAAACGGGTCAAAATAATAGTGAAGAGCAAAAGTGCTAAATGAAATATACATAGAAGATATAGAGAATCTAGAGAGAAGGTGGCAGAAGAAAGGATAGAGGGGAGGTATGAGAAGTGAAGATGGAGTATAGAGAGAGGGGTAGAGGAAAAGACAAAGGGGAGGGGTTGGTGAGAGGCCAAAGAGAAGAAGATGAGTGAGGAGACCTCTGTGACCATAGATAGTTTATAGATTAGCCTCTTTCCACTATCCCCCCCCAGGTAGTGTGTTCTGTGATTTGTGCTCATTTGGCACAGTTTTAATTGCTACTGGATTAAAGGTGTGAGAGGTTGTTCATACCTCACAAATGTCACTTTTGAGTGTACTGTCCCTCTTTCCCACCCTGGTGTGCATCTTACAGGAAATCGGACTGTGTGGTGTGAGCAATAAAATGGTCTATTTAAACTTCAGTAAATCTATATAAACTTAGCATGTTTAAATAAAATACTTTGATCTTTCTTTTTATTAATTTTCTAAACTCTTCAGCACCAGTCCTGCTCACGGTACCTCATTTTTTGGCCATTTGAGGCACTGTGAGCCTTGTTCTGCTTCTTTCTTCCTCATGATGAGGAAGAGAGAGACAGAATGCTGACAAAGGCCGTGTGTACAATCATGAAAGTCTTTACATGCCAGAACCATCACCTGTTAATCATCTGGGCATGTCTCTTTTCTCTAAGGGGTTAATATATTATTGTATAATAGAGGGAAAAGTGCATTGCTGGGTTTATCCCCAATATATATAATTTGATCAGCCATAACCTTAGAATAAAACCTCTCAGCAATGAATCCTTTGAGTAAAACTGACTGCAGGATAAACCTAGAAAATATATATATATATATATATATATATATATATATATATATATATAATATATATATATAATATATATATATTATTTTTTATTTTATTTTTTTTTACAGATTACATTATACTTTACCTTAAACTTCTGAATTCCGTTCCTATTGTCTCTACGTGGCTGTGCATTTTGAAACAATCTCTATCTTTATAGAAGTAAAAGTTCTGCTGAAAAGAACATTTCAGGGGTGTAAATATACCAGGCACCAGGGCTCCTAAAGTGTCATTTGCTCCAAAACATTTGTAGTATTTTTTCTCTGTAAATATATGCACATAATCTCCCTTCATCCAAAAAGTTTGGCTGCTTCCAGAAGTTCAGAATCCATCATTGATTTGGTGTTTTCTTTTACAAAGAGAGACTGAAATTTACGGAATTTTTTTTTTTTTTTTTTTTTTTTTTTTTTTTTCTCTTCCCAAGATATTGCTGTTTATAGTCCTGTGCTGGAACAAAATAGAATTCACTACTTAACAGGAAAACTTTACTGCTTCTTTAAGTAAGACAATGGTACCCCCACTTCTGAGACATGTTTTCAGAGTTAATACATTTTAAACACTTGTAGGATGCCCCCCCCCCCCCATGCCATCTAACCAATTCGGTATTCTGTAGGGGAGATGCATCACAAACAGTTCTCCATAGAATGAGATAGAAACAGTCATGCTGTCTTTACTTTCAGGAAGTAAATGTGTTGTGTTGTAATTCACTTGAACTGGTACTTTATGAATAAAACTGCTGATAAGTGAGGGTGCTCTTGTTCTCCTTGGGAGGAGAAGCCCTAAAACATATTTTTTCATAAAAGCTCACAGCTCCTTTGTCATCCAGGATTGACAAGCAAGTGAATTACTCTAGTACCAGGTGCATAGTTTGATCTTCCTTTAAAGGGATAGTAATACTTCGTTTTAACTTTATTTTATTTTGTAGGCATTAAAAAAACATGAAGAATGATATAAGTCTTATCTCTCAAACCTTTATGGTTTATGAGATATTCACAAGCAAAGTTCCCCTCCCGCCCCTTTTTCCTAGTGTAAGCCATCTCTTCTTAGATGTGAGTCTGGTTGTATGACAGTACAGATAACAGAAGGGGACAATTTTCTTTGTATGAAAACAATGAAAGCCCTTCCCCCCTTGACAAGTTTTTCAGCTTTTTCCATTATCTTAATTGAAGATTGTCCCTCTCTGCAGTCTACCTGGGCATCTCCCTTCTGATCTGGTTGAACAGGGAAGGGATACTTTGTTTGTGAATATCTCTTAAACCATAAAGGTTTCAGAGATAAGACTTATCTCATTCTTCATGTTTTTTTAATGCATACAAAATAAAATAAAGTTAAAACGAAGTATTACTATCCCTTTAAGACTGGTACAATGCTAGGTTCCTTAAAGGGATAGTAATTAATATGTAAAAAAAATATGTTGTAGGGTTTATGTCCCTGAATAAAATAAGGGTGCTCCCACTGCTGAGAGATTTTATTAAAAAAAAAAAATGTATATATATAACCGCTCAAACTTGGATTTTTTTTTTTTTTTTTTTGGCGCAATATCACAGCGGCCTGAAAACTTAGTGGCACTGTTGCTACACCATCTGATGGTGATTTATGGTGACTGGACCAGAGCAGTCCATAGGATGGTGTAGCAACAGCACCACTGTAAATATTCAGGCCACTGTGATATTGCACCAAAAAAAAATATTTGAGCTGTTATATTTCTTGATAAAATATCTCGGGGGGGGGGGGGGTAAACCCTACAACATTTTATTTTTTTTTTTTTTTTTTTTTTTTTTAGTATTACTATCCGTTTAAAGATCTGGATGGGCGGTGGTTTTCAACCAGGTTGCAGTGGCACTTTGGCACACTAAATGGGTGACCATGGCACACCACTTGGAGTCATGCTGCATTATCATGCCTGAATTGGCACTTATCACCACTTTAACCATTGAGTGCCAAGGGGATAAGCAATGCATTGCATATCCCTCTGGCACTCAGGGTTAAAGGTGACGTGCAGGTATTGTGCATGTTACGCTAGCAGTGCTTTTACATATACGTCACCATTGTGTGGCATACCTCATGTAAGAGTAGCTAGACCTGTACTTTATCAATGAGGTTTCCTTTTAAATGTTTATTTTTACTTTTGTGTATTTACAGCTGTGGTCATCTGTCCAGTGTGCAAGCATCAATGTTTCCAAAAGGATATTGTTGAAAACTACTTCCTTAAAGTAGATCCTTCTGCTGAACCAGTAACAGAAGTAATCCAGGTAAAGATGTTATGTTCCTTGAAGTGGTGCTTTCACTGACTGGTGTCACTTTTAAATAACTCTTGTGAGTTATTTGTTACTAAAGTAAATTGAATCCCATCTACTGACAGGTGCCTCAAACAATGGAGGGATTATGGGGCAAACCAACTGCACCATAGGGAACAAATGAAAAATTACCAAAATTCACATTTATTCAAATATGTATTGGAGAACAGGAGGCACAAATAGCTCTGTCTTAAACTAATCTCACACAATGATGATCAGTAATAGCCTGTAAAACTAATAAGCCAGACTGTAGAAACTAGTCACCTCATGAGTAATCTCCATCTTCCTGATGCATTTCCAAGTGAGGTGTGTCTGTTCCAGCCTGGTAGCCTTAAATTCCACCGTTTTAAGAATTCAAGTTTTGTTTGCCCACTTTTGGGGCTTTTTTTTTTAATTATTTATTTAAATAGCGGTGGGTTACAGTATTCCTGCAGACTTGTTTACTTCTGGCTTTTGCATATGCTACTGACCTCTAAATAAGTGAGTAGTTTTCCCCATGTTATACATTTCTACATATTCTGAGTTTTGAGACTCCACACATCTGATTGGGGAGGTACTGGGGCTATAGGTAACTTTTGAAAGAATGAAACTAAATACACCTGTGGATTACCATTTTTACTGACTGCCGGCAGTGCTTGTCCTTCCACGTTCTATGCACTGCCTCAGAGGACAATTATTCCTTTATTTTGCTCATTGGCATTCTTACACTTATGTTTAACCCTTTCAGTGCCAGAGGGGTCTGCATTGCAATGTGATAGAGGTATCCAATGTATCCCTTTAAGAATTTAAAAATTATTTGTAAATTGATGGGATTTTATATTCCCTATAATTTTAGCTGGTTTGCCCCAGAATTGTTCCGTTCGTGTTCAGAACATTTAATTATTGAGAGAGAGAGAGAGAGAGAGAGAGAGAGAGAGAGAGAGAGACTGTGTGAGACTGAGACTGTGTGAGACTGAGACTGTGTGAGACTGAGACTGTGTGAGACTGAGACTGTGTGAGACTGAGACTGTGTGAGACTGAGACTGTGTGAGACTGAGACTGTGTGAGACTGAGACTGTGTGAGACTGAGACTGTGTGAGACTGAGACTGTGTGAGACTGAGACTGTGTGAGACTGAGACTGTGTGAGACTGAGACTGTGTGAGACTGAGACTGTGTGTGACTGTGTGTGACTGTGTGTGACTGTGTGTGACTGTGTGTGACTGTGTGTGACTGTGTGTGACTGTGTGTGACTGTGTGTGACTGTGTGTGACTGTGTGTGACTGTGTGTGACTGTGTGTGACTGTGTGTGACTGTGTGTGACTGTGTGTGACTGTGTGTGACTGTGTGTGACTGTGTGTGACTGTGTGTGACTGTGTGTGACTGTGTGAGACTGTGTGAGACTGTGTGAGACTGTGTGAGACTGTGTGAGACTGTGTGAGACTGTGTGAGACTGTGTGAGACTGTGTGAGACTGTGTGAGACTGTGTGAGACTGTGTGAGTGTTTTAAAAAAAAAAAATGAAAACAGCTGAAAGTTCTCTCAGGACCAAGAAAGCCACTGCTATGAGAACATAGGTTCCACCAATGGTGGGGGGAAAAAAAAAGCCTAGGTTAGCAAACAATGGGTCCCTCCCGGTCACGCCCCCTGTGCAAAAAGCTTGCATTCTCATAGCAGCATGCTCTGACTTGAGGAGACCTGCGAACTTTTCATGTTACATCTTCAGACTAATTCACCTTGAGCCACAATGTTGATGTGTGTCAGTAGGGGACTCTAAGGATGGTGGACTACACAGCAATAAAGCTATAAGGAATGATGGGGAGATATGCTTAACTGGGTATCCTGTGTTTGTGTCTTGATGATTTTATTGAATAAAAACTGCTTTTAGTTTTCTTTTGCACTCTTATGTTCATTTAAATGTACAGTTAAGGTGATATTCCAACTTGGTACTGTATGCTTATTTGTGGTACCTGTGCAGTTCGTGATGTTTATATGCTAATTTAAGCTTTTTCAGTGATTAATATCCCAGTTAAGCATTGTGCTATGCCAGGAGACTTCAGCTTTCCCCAGAAATCCATGTCTCTCTTTCTGAATATATACTTATGGTTAACATGACACAGACATTTCTGAATGAGTGTCAAGGTGATAAATCCTTAACACCTTAGGACCGATGCCGTGCCAGGACAGTCATGGCAGTCCGACACTGAAGGACCAGTGACGGTCCTGGCACGGCATGTAGTTCAGGGCTCCCAGTGCGTCTGCACGCCGCTCTGGAAGTGGGGGGGGGGGGTAAGTCCCGTGGTCCTCAAGTGCCGGTCACGCGTGCGCTGGTCCTTAAGGGGTTAACAGTGTTGCAACTAAATTTATCTGCCTGGATATAATTTGATAGTATGGTGTTTTGTGATCTCCCTTCCCCTTATAGTTTTAGCCTGGCAAGAAAATGTTTCCCTTATAATGTACGTCACCTTTTAATTGGAATACCTGTTAATTCAGTAGATCATCTAGGTCGCGCTCTCACTCCCTCTGCTTGTTTTTGTAAAATCATGAAAGGAGCCTGGTAGAATAGCTGTCTGGTGGGTGGCATGTTTGAACTTTGTTTCCTTGCCCATGTCTTCATGTCATTTCAGGCCCTGGCAGGACTTGCCTTTCAGTGAGCGCACTCTCATAAATGGACCTGATGTCACTTCTGCACTCGCTGCTGAGCTGTAAATAAGTTAGTGGCTAGCAAATTCAAATGTGCCACTTGCCAAGCATATATTCTACCACGCTCCCTCAATTACTTTCAGCCAGGGTGCGGAGGCACTTTGGTGCGCCACTGATGGTCATTTAGGATGCCCCATCAATTCAATTAAAAAAACTTGACAAAATGTGAATACTGAATATCAAAATATATATTTACTAGTTTAAAAGCCCATGTACGTGGGCCACAGTGCCACCCAGCACTCTCTGCTGGTGCCCGGAGCATCTCTACTCACTGACCGCACTGCAGTCATGCGCAGTACAGAGTGCCCAAACGTGCCGCTTGGTCCCAAGAAGGTGCACGGAGAGGACTATGGTCCGAATTCGGAGCACCCTGCTCTGTTTCAGCTGTGGCTCATTCAAACTCTCTGCACTGCTCATGACTGCAGCGCACACTGTGTCTACTGTGCATGATGGCTTCTGACAAATATCCTAGTGAATTCATTATATAGGACTGAAATGTTTCTGCACAATGTTTTTCTGTTGCTCAGATTGCGAGACATAAAATTAGTTATATTTATGCATTTGTATCTTACATTACATGCTTGATAAATGATTTATAAAATGTGTGCCCTGAAATTCCAGACTGCACGTTTGGGTTGCTTTCAACAAAAAGGCTCTAAAATACTGAGGTAGTGGAAGGGTTTGAGAGATGGAATGATACGGTACCCTGTCTCTCTCGGTTTAGGTGTGTTAGTCTTAAGTATGTTTACAAAAAACCTGTTTGTGGGACTGAGCAGTGAAACAATGTAGAGAAGCTGGACTACCCAGTAGGAAGGTTGAGAGCTACCAGTAAACCAGGTTGCTTCTCTGAGAACATTCATGCTTGGTGGTGTTTGCCAAAACCTTTTAAACAATGAAGTTAATATGGCCAGTCTTTTAAAAACTGTACCAAAGGAGATGGCAAAAATCCTCATCGACTTAAATGGTGCTGTTTGGGAGGGAGGGAGGTGTAAATTTGTCACTTATTTTGGATAACAAACTGTATAAATCAAAAGGATGAGACTAGGTTCGCTCTGTTCTGGTGCCCCAATGTGGAACTTCTATTGCCCTTAGGATAAGAAAAGTGAGTGCCTTGGATTGGTCAATTATGCAACGGGGCTGTAAAGGTTTAAATGAGCACTAACAGTACACGTACCATGCTCACCACCTAGTACAGTTGAAAAATCCCTATGAATTTTGCTTTAGAAAATTTTTGTTCAAAAGGGTATCTTCAGCAGCGAGGGACAATCTTCAGTAAGTACAAGTATTTTCCTTTGAATAGTGAAGTTTGTCCCTCGCTGTGTCCATCCGGACCAGACTGCAGATTCAGCGTGATTTGGCCAGAAGGGGTGGGCGGGGAATCTTTACCCACTTAATAACTTTTGAACTACAAACAAGCTCCTACACATAGCACAATGTGTTACTTGTAATATAAAGAAGACTCTAACTACTTTTATAACAAACATTGCTATCCCTTTAAAGTGATGGTAATACTTAAAATGGGGGGGGGGTGGCTTTAGGGTTAACCCAGAGTAAGCCACGGGTACTCCCACTGCTGAAAGGCATTATTCAAAAGTTATTGCAGCCCAAAAACACCTTTCAGCAGTGGTGGTACCCTTGTTTTATTCTGGGCATAAACCCTACTATATATAAGATGTGGCAAGCTGTTTTGGATGGATGTGTGGCCATTTAATCTGGTTATGGGTTCTTGTGATATTAATCTTGTTCCTGGTAACAAACCGAATACTGTACTTCTTCCACAGAAGGAATTGTCTGCTTGAGACACAAGTTTCAGGCTTTTTGTTACAATGTATTTTATTTTAAATATATAAATAAATATATACACTTTTTTTTTTTTTTTTTTTTTTTTTTCTTTCCTTTTACAATAGAGATGTACCAGTTGTGATGACAACACTGTGGCAACTAGCTATTGCGTTGAGTGCACAGAGTGGCTATGTGAAACTTGTGTGGAAGCTCATCAACGTGTGAAGTATACAAAGGATCATACCATCAAAGTTACAAGTAATTTGCTTTTGATTTTTGTGTGTGAGATTGCTACTGTAATATTTCAGGTAGGTTTTCACTTTGACATGAGTGCATTATACACAAGAAAAAAAAAAACCTATAATTTCAATAGGTCACCTTGAGGCAGCCTGTGAGATCTGTGCTGTAGGTGGCATGCTTGCATTTGCCATCTGCTTCCTCCACTGCTGTGCAGCCTTTTTATACATTTAAAAAAATATTTGTCGTCCAATACTGGTTACTGGTAACTTTGGGTAGACGATCCGCCCCTTTAATTGTAGGCAGGAACAATTCTAGAATTGTATGCAGGGGGTGGAGCCTACCTTCCGTCCTTGGCTGCAGCTAGCCAATCAGCTCCAGTAAGATTTGTTCCTTGGTGAAGACACAGGCAACAGTTCTGCTATAGCTTTGGAAGTTTATTTTTCTGTTAGAAATGGAATACCACTATTAGATGGATTACCATAACTGTCAATGCCCTTAAATGTGGCTAGCTCGGTGACCAGGTGCTTTTTGTGGACCTTAAACCCTGGGGGAAAATATTGGGTACTAGTTCTTTCCTCAGGAGTTGGCCACCGAGGCTGCTTCTTAATACATTTTAATCTGGAGACAGAAGATCTGCAGGAAAGGTGAGCAACCCTTTGAGTACTGCAGGTCCACATGTCCCACAGTGCCCCTCCACACAGGGTTTTTCATTCGGAGTTCCTATTGCACACTCCAGCACTCACTGGGTCTTTTTTTTTTTGGGGGGGGGGGGGACATTCCCTACTGGGTTCAGTGTTTTTTGGGTCTTCTAACATGTTCTAGTAGTGATTCATGTACTTTTATTTTACTGTTTCAACTTTGCCAAAATTTGAATTCTGGAGCGCTTTACCCCATAGATGCCATTGCTCCATTCCCTTCTGAATGAATGTTTATATAGCACCACAGGTGTACGCTGATCTTCACAATTTAAAGGTTTAAACAATACAGGATTACAGGTACTTTGTAGAGTGAAACATTGGGTGCAAGGTCCCTGGCCGAAAGCTTACAGTCTAAAGTGGTAAAGGGAGACATACAGAGTACATAAGGGTCATGTGCTGAATACAGTGCTAGTTCTGATGATAGGATATCAGTAAAGTAATTTATAAGGGTGATCATTGTACAACATCAGTGCCTTCTAGCATGTTGAGATTTTATCCATGCGGTGCATTTTTAAGTGAGATTTGAAGGGTATCGGAGAGGTGCAGTGGTGCAACGAGAGAAAAAGGTTTGATATGTGATAGGGCTGTAGACACAAAAGGAGCTGAGAGAAGGCAATCATTGGCCAAATGTAAGTGGCGGGATGGGGTATAACGGGAGATCAGAGTTTAAATGTAAGGACTGGAGGAGAGAAGTGTCTTGAAAGAGAGAAGTAAGCTTTTGTAAGATATCCGGAGACTGATGGGCAGCCATTGGAGAGTTTTGAGGAGCAGTGTGGCAGGGACAAACCTAGGTGACAGAAGAGTAATTTGTGCTGCAGCATTCTGTGTAGGTTGAAGTGGATGGAGATGGGAAGCAGGAATGCCAGGCAGAAGAATGTTGCAATAGTCCATGTAGGAGAGGATGATTGCATGTATAAGAATTTTAGCTGTGGAGGAGCAGAGGAAGGGACGGATTTTAGCAATGTTATGCAAAAGAAAGCGACAGGATTTAGCAATGTCGTTAATATGAGGGGACTGTACAGTTTGAGGCATATCTCTGCAACCGCTTAATGTAGCAACTTCAGAGATGGCTCATTTTAATTGTCTGCCCTTGCTCTATCAACCAGTTAAAGGGATAGTAATGTTTCATAATAAAAGCAGCTCTAATTAATCATAATATTTGGACTTTGGAGAGTGTTATTTCAATTCTGTCAGTTGTAGTTCGAGTAATTCAATGACAGTATCCCCCTCCCTCCCCTTTTTCTGATGTAACACTGTTCAACCAGATCAGAAGGGAGGTAGCCAGTTAGACTGTAGAGAGGGACAATCTTCAATTAAGGGAAAAACATGAAAAACTTGTCAAGGGGGGGGCAGGGTTTTCATAGAAGATTGTCCCCTTCTGTTATCTGTCTGGTCTTACAACCAGATTCCACATCTGAGAAGAGAGGGGAAACTTTGCTTGTGAATATCTCTCAAACCATAAAAGTTTGAGAGATAAGACTTATATCGTTCATGTTTATGTTTTTAACACTGAGAATGTCTAATCCGTTGGAGCTTGGGGCCAGGCCTCAGACTAAGTATGCTGGGGTGTCCGTGTCCCCTATTGTGCATTGCTTCTCATGTCATTCAGGGATACCTAGAGAATTCTCAGTTTATTTATGCCAAGCATGTTCTGATGTCCCTGAGTCTCTCCAAGGGACCTCCAGCTATGCATTAGAGCCAGTTTGGGTGCAAGGCTGCTACTAGGGACCTTAGGTCTACATTGCAACTCTTTCCATCCCAGTTACAGGGGGTCTTCCATTCAGGGCAGACCCCCTCTTCAGTCAAATCTTCCCTGCCTAAACCGCAGGGATTACCTGACATATCAGATTCCTCTGAGGAGGAACTGTTGGTGGATTCAGATGTTGAGAAATGTTCTGCTGTGGGCTTCTCTGTTTCTTGGCGACCCCTTTGAGCCTGATCCTGAGCCCTCGGCTGAGGACCTGATCAGGGCTGTCTTGACTACCCTAAAGATTCCCTTAGGAGCCAAAAATGCCCCTTACTTGTTTTCCACCTAACCCCACTCTTGACTGCTTTGTTTCTGAGTGGGAGTCCCCAGACAGGAAACCTTCTGTTTCCAAGAAATTGGCCAAGCTTTACCCCTTCTCTGAGGCGGCGCTTGCTCAGTGGGTTCATTCCTCCCCCCCAAAGAGGTCCTATCTCCAGGCTACCTAAGTCTACTGCCTTACCAGTCTCTGATGTGTCTGCTCTGAAAGACTGGACTGACAAGAAACTTGGTTTCCCTCAAGTCCATTTTTGCCACTGCTGGTACTGCCATGGGTCCATCGTTCGCTGTGGCATGGGTTAACCAGGCCATTGCGTGTCTGGACTGAACAGCTCACCCTGGCTGTCAGTCAGGGTGCTCCTACTTTGGGTATGTTCTGGCTTCTTGCCAACATTTCTGAGGCCCAGCACTATGTGTCTGCTGCCTTATTTGATGCCATCCGTTTGATGGCTAGGGTTTCCACCATGCCTGTGGTTGCCAGATGGGCTTTTTGGCTCAGGATCTGGTCTGCTGACACTGCTTCCAAGAAAGCCTTGCTCTCCTTGCCTTTTCAAGGCACTTCATTGTTTGGGCCAGATTTCAAGGATCTGATTAGTGAGGCCACACGGGGTAAGAGTACCCTTTGCCCTTGGTCCCCAGGAAGAAAACTCTTAAGTGTAATCAGATTTTTTTTGTTCCTTCCAGACTTCTTTCAGAACGAGACATGTCCGGTGAACCAGGCAGTTTCCTTAGCTCAGCGTGCCTTCTCCAAGCCCAAACGGCAATGGAAGCCCAAGGTCTCCTTCAAGCCTAATGCTTACAAGCCTCCTTCGGCATGACTCACCGAACCCAGGTCCCCACTCTGCTGTGGGTGGCCCTCTGCGTCACTACCACAGCGTCTGGGAGGATTCAGTGGTAGACCCATGGGTTTTACAGGTGGTGGCGGAAGGATACAGGTTCCATTTCGTCTCTCTTCCTCCTTTTAGCTTTTTTCCTTCTAATACGCCCCAGGGAGCAGAGAAATGCCGTCTGTTCAGAGGTTCTATCCAGGCCCTTCTGGACAAGGATGTTCTAGAACTTGTTCCAGTTCAAGACAGTGGAATGGGTTTTTACTCAAACCTCTTTGTGGTCTCCAAGAAAGACGATTGTCGTCCCATTTTGGATTTGAAGGATCTCAATTCCTTTGTGATCAAGACTCATTATCACCATGTGTCCCTAAGGACGGTGACTGCTGCTATGTCCCCGGGGGGAATTCCTTGCCTCTGGATCTTCAGGACGCATATCTACACATCGCCATTCATCCAGAGAGCCGGCAGCATGTCAGATTTGCCAGCGACCAAGGGCACTTTCAGTTTACAGCTCTTGCCTTTTGGTCCGACTACAGCTCCTCAAGTCTTCATCCGTGTCGTGGGAGCTTTAGTGTCGGTTCTCCACTGGGATGGCATCAGAGTTACTCCATACTTGGGCAACCTGATTCTGAAAGCCCCTTCTGCGGAACTTTATCAGCAGGTTCAGGACTGCATTCATGCTCACCCATCACGGGTGGATCATCAACATGGACAAATCAGATCTTGTTCCATCCCAGCGTCTTGTCTTCCTGTGCCTTCTCTTGGACACTCGGCAGAGCATGGTATTTCTCACGGACGAGGTAGCTCACCAGGTTGCCCACAGGGTTTCTGTTCTGGCTCACGATCCAGTTCCAGCCAAGAAGCTGTCCTCTCTAGTGGGGTAATTCATCTCCACCATAGAAGCAGTCCCATTTGACATGGCTCACACCAGCGAACTCCAGAGGTTTGTGATCCAGGTGTGCAAGGGTCAGCCGGACCTTCTGAAGACATCAGTATCCCTTCCACTTCATGTGGAACTGAGTTTGTTGTGTTGGCTCAACCTATCCAATCTGTTGAAGGGCAAGTCCCTCCTCTTATCCTTCTGGACCACAGTGACGACAGATACCAGCCTCTCCGGCTGGGGAGAGGTCCTCAGTTGCCTGAGTGCTCAGGGTCGGTTGTATCCAGAGGAATCTCTCCTTCCCGTCAACGTTTTGGAGCTTCGGGCGATGTTTCATGCCCTTCGTCATTGGACATCTCAGCTGGAAGACTGTCCATTCCGGGTAGAGTCCGACAATGCCACGGCCGTGGACTACATCCATAAGCAAGGCGGAACAAGAAGTTTTGCCGCCTGGTTAGAGGCGTTTCTCCTGGCGACAGTGTCCGTTTGCTGTGTCAGAGTTGCATGCTCTGTCCTGTAAACCACCTTTTTTGGTACACAAGGACAAGGCAGTGCTTCGCACTTCTCAGGAGTTCCTTCCAAAGGTGGTTTCGGAGTTCCACATCAATCAGGAGGTTGTAGTGCCTTCTTTCTGCTCTGACCCTACCTCTGACAAGGAGAGGGATCTCCACTTGTTAGATGTGTTGCATTGTCGTAAATTTTATGTCTGTCACATGGAGTCTGTCGGGCAACTTTATGTGCTGTTCGTCATTCCTGAGGGCCCAAGGGCAGGAAGACTTGCATCCAAAGTGACTGTTGCATCCTGGATCAAGTCCACTATTCGTAAGGCTTACGAGCTGAGGAAGGAGCCTGTCCCTTTCAGGGCCACGGCTCATTCTACTAGATATATTGGGGCACTACAGTGTTTTATGTGCTGGCATCAGCTGACGCCAGCTTTGGGAGGAAGATCCTGGAGGCAGTCTTGCCTGTCAAGGATTTTCTTGGTTCTTGGTGCTTGCTTCACTTTTGAGGCCTGTTGGCTCTAGTTCAGTGTGCTGTGTAGCAGTTCTTGGGGTGTTATCCTTGTTTAGTGTCTGTTGACGCTTCAGTTGTTTTGTTGGGCTGTCTCTGATCTGATGGTTCATATCTACTCTGGTGACTTTGGGGGCCTTGCGCCTGGTCCTTACCTTACTTCCCACCTCAGGGAACCTCAGTGGTTTGACATCCCAGCATTACCAGTAACCTGTACTGGACAACAGAGAAGAGGATTTTGGTCTTACCTGTTAAATCCTTTTCTTAGTCCATACAGGTTACTGGTCTCCCACCCTGTCAAGGGACCATGCTTTGATTATGGGGGTCCTTTGGGGTCATGCTCATTAAGTCTTTTCCCCTGCTTCTAACTAGTCAATAGTGTCTCATATCTTACTGGAGCTGGTTGGCTAGCTGCAGCCAAGGAGGGAAGGTAGGCTCTGCCCCCTGCATACAATTCTAGAATTGTTCCTGCCTACAATTAAATGGGTGGATCGCCTACCCAGAGTACCAGAAACCTGTATGGACTAACAGAAAAGGATTTAACTGGTATGACTGAAATCCTCTTGTATTAAGTCACTTATAAAGTAGCAACCTTTACCTTTTTAAGTTTGACAGATTTTTATTTTGTGTTTGGAGCATTTAATACCCACCCGGTATAGTTCACTGGACCTACTTATTTGTTTACTCCAATCATCCAATTTGGATCCATGCATTGTTTTTGTTTAAATACAGGGACCAAATTGTCATACTCTGCAACCTACTGATAAGTTGGTAAAGAGCTCTAATATGTTATAGTGTTTATGCACCTAAGAAGTAAATGTTGGCTTGGAGTACATATTTATGGGTATGAACTTTGTTCAGTGCTGGTGTGGGCTTGGTGGCAGTGACAAATTGTCTAATTTCAGAGACTTGTTGTTAAGGAAGTATTAAACTGTGATTCACTTCTGTGTGTGAGTCTATCTCTGATACAGTTCATCCTTTATTTTATTTGTAGGTGGATCGAAAAAGGAACCAGAGCATGCAGTTTACTGTCCTCTACACAAAAATGAGCTACTTATGTTATTCTGTGAGACATGCGACACACTGACCTGCCGGGACTGTCAGCTACAGGGACACAAGGATCACCAGTAAAGCATTTTAATACCAATAATTACCAGTTTTATATAATATGTATATCCCCTTAAGATCCCTGGACATTTCAGAACCATCACAACTTTCTGTTCATTAATGACCAGTGACAGACCTGGAATGCCAAGTTTATTTTTTCCTCAGTGTGCTCTCATCTGTATTCTAAAACTCACTGCTCCAGGACCAGAGAAGTCCGTTAATGCGCACCCCTCCTGGCAAGCCAGGACATGTGATCGCTCACATGTGCCAGCTCTCCAAATAAAATGGCTCTGGTCCTCTAGGTGTTTGTGTTGTCACCCCCAGGCCAGTTAGCTGTACAGATGAGACATGCAAGTTGCTTCTAACAATAAAACCCTCCAGTGCTCGTCTGTGACGGATACAGCTTTCAGGATATGCCTAATTAAGCACTAGTAGATCCGATACAATGACCGGTCCACATACTGACCCCTTTGAATAAGTGGTGGTATCTTGAAAACCTGACTTATTGGTGTGCCATAAAGATAGGCAATGAGAAATTAAGCTCCAGAACAGGCATCTCAAAGTTAAGGGGGTGCATACAAGAACCTTCAAAGGAAGGCGCACACCATTTGCTGCTTTGTTCCACTGTTTAGTCACAGAACAAGACATACTGTTGAAATCCCTACCTTGTTCCACTGATGGTCACAGAGCCACACAGACTTGTTCCACTGGTCCTAGCAACCCTCCATATGGTGCTGCACTGCAACTCCTAGCATGCTCAGCCAGCCACTGGCTGGTGGAGGATGATAGACCAGTGTTGAACTTAGCCTTGCTGTAATCTGACTCATAACCATGCAATATTTAAAGTAAAAAAAAATATATATAATAAAAATATAAAATCAGGGCTTTTAAAATTAAGTCCTTTGCTACTAGCCAGACCTGATAAGTTACTCGCAAGCCATAACATAACAACCAGGGCTGAATTTCTACTCTCCATTGGCTAGTGACGAGTGCAGATTTTGAGATGTATGTATGTAATTTACAAAAACAATTGGAGAGTGCTACTATGTGTCATATAGCAATTTATTTAAAACATCCAAAGTATTATAATTACCATAAGCACAGCTGAATCACTTGGGAATATTAAAAAAATGAAAACTATAGCTCGAGCTATATCTGGGACCCCATTGTGCTATTACAGAAATTGATTTATGTGAGTTAAAGGAACATCAGTTAAGCCAGAAGGACAGAATAACAGTTATATAAGAAAGTGCAAGGTCTTATTGAGAGTTGGCCTTTATAAAGGAAACACCTGTGGATGAGATCAAATAGAGACTCAAAAGGGTCGCTTGCATCGTTGAAGCGCAAGTAAAGAGCTAAGGACCCGAGGATCTGGAGGGGTTGCTTGCATCGCTATATCAAGGAGCAATTAAAGAGTCAAGGACCCGAGGTAACACAATATTTCCACATCATCAATATAGTGGTCTTGTATACACTCTCAAAATACTCAAACTGTCTAAATCGAAGATAAACTGGCTTAACACCTTTTACATTTGGAATAACTGTTCCAGTTACGAAGGGGTTAATTTCGGCATTTAACACATTACCTTTAAGACAATTGGTTTATTGTATCATACGTCCATTGAAGATGGCGGAATAGTAATTGATACGGATTTATACTCTATAAGATAGTTTTATTTACATCTTGTCCCTTGGGGAAAGGTCAATTTTATTTAGTGTAAACCTAGGTGATATTTATAGCTCCGGATCTATAGTTTTCATTTTTTAATATTCCTAAGTGATTCAGCTGTGGTTATTGTAATTATAATACTTTGGATGTTTTAAATAAATTGATATTGATATACGACACATAGTAGCGCTCTTATTGTTTTTGTAGTTGTATCAGATAATAGGACCTTTCCCATTGAAAGGCCCACGGATTGTAGCGATACATTGCGGCAAATATATTATAATTGATTGGCTTGTGTTCATCCGCGCAGGGCGCCGTGATCACTCTGTAGTAAAGAAAAAAAAAAAATCATATATATATATATTTTTTTATTTTTTTTTTTTACGCACATGTTTTTTAATTTGTAAATGAAAAATCTTCCAACAGTGGGAAAGAGAGCCCTAGAATATATTTCTCCTTAATTTTTTTTTTAAAAATGCTTAAACTGCATTCTGTGAAACCTCCAGGTTCTACAAAACATTTATATAATTGCAAACAAATATGCAAGATAGGTGCTGGCGATAGTGGCAGGAGCTGTGGACCTTGACTATGAAAGTATACTGAAGCAATTTCAACTGCAATTCTGCATTGCAATCCCATTTGGCACTCAAAGGGTTATCCTGTGGAGACCTCACTAGCAATCATGGGGTTAAAAGTTCCCTTTAAATTAATAGCAATATTGCCATTTGTTCCGTGTGGAGTGTTTGGTTCACTCCAGAATTAAACCACATTAAGTAGTTCATCAGCCTCATTACCAACAGTAAGGGCTGCATTTGGTCAATTGTGGCACAAACCAACTTCACCACAGATCATTTTAGATATATTATGTAGGGAATTAAAATAACTACTTTTAAAATGGGAATTTCCATAGGCGAGCTCTTGTGTACATCCATTAACTATGGAGGCTAGCAGTTTGACCTGTGGAATGTTAAGGACTGCCTAGAAATGTTCCATTTTACACCTCTGTCCTATACCAGAGGTAGGCAGTTTTTTGTAACATGCGGAGCACCTCTGTATGCAGCACATGGAGGCGCTCGAGCTGCCTCCGTGTGGTTAACGTTAGCTTTTTGAAATAACTTTGAAATTCTTAATGTGCCCATTGACGGCACAACGTGACATTCTCGCTCTGTCATGTACTGCGAGATTGTCGCATTGCGCTTTTTAGCCAGACGACCTGCTGAAACAGTTGAATGATCACTCGCTGTTCTGCGTGCGACCATTCAAAAGGATACCCATTCTACCTATATGTTTAGTGCGTCTTTTCTGTCAGTGCGGTACTGAACAAAGGCAGGACTGGTACACTTCCAATTAGTTGTACAGACGAGACATTCACCACCTGTGTGTCTGCATTTATTTTATTTCTCTTGGGGTTCCATACGAGTTCTCCCTGCATGTTTATACAGACTTTTTTTTAATTTTTGGGACAGGCAGAGGAGGCGCAAGGCTAATGCAAAATTTGCGGTTGGTTGCGATAGGTGAGGGACTGCAGTGAGAGGATAGCATGTTTGACATGTCTGCTCTACACAATACATGTGTAGACTAATATTTGCTAGATATTAACACTCAAATGTTCTCATTCCCTCGAAACATGGTCATTGAAGTTGCATCTAACAATTTTTTTAAACTTTTCCTGTGTCCAATATGGAACATGTGTACCATGGGGTTGAGTCCCTCTTGAATGGCAGGGCACAATACAAAATACAGGGTTTTTTTGGATGGAGACTCCCTCCTCTTCCTCAAGCTCAAAACCTATTCCACCCCCGAACTCCCAGAATTTGTCACCATTTTACATCTGCCCCACCCCAATTTTCTTTTATTAAATGGAGCAAAATATACAGACCGTAGTTCACAGCGCAATAAACATAGTACACAAGAGCAATCTAATACAAGGTACAGTGAGCCACACAATAACAGCCATGGTGAGGAATACACAAGTGCTAGTCCACAGTGAAATGTAAAAATGGGCATAGAATGAGTTCAGGTTGAGTAGTGTGGAGTATGACATCCCAGGGGTGAAGAGTGCAGACTTGTCCAGATCCCACCTAGTTGGAGGTAAAGTAAGAGAAGGAAAGATAGACTAGGAGGGTAGAAATAGAAAAATGCTATTTTTATACACTAACTGCGATGCAAGCATATAGAATAAATGTACAGAATATGGGCAAATGAACTCTGTGAATGAGGTCTACATAGATATGATACATTTGTCATGCTTTGGATGGAAGGTCCTGGCGGTGGGTCTGCCTGTTTAGGGACCTGCACACTTTTTTCCGCCAGTTATTTTTCAGTACTTTCTGAGCCCTGTTCACTCAGTGTCTGACAATTGTTTGTTAGGTTATTCAGATAATGAATATTCTTGGAAAACTCTGGTATCATGGGGATGTGTGAGCGGTCCTTTTTTCCTTTTCCCCCTCTGGGAAACATAGCTCTGGTATATTTTCATGGTGGATCATGTTCCATATATGATGTAAGAGAATAGGATTTTAGTGTTACCTGTTAAAATCCATTTCTCTTTGTTCCAAATGGAACACAGGAACCTTGTGGTATTGCTTTACTTGGGAGTAGGGGTGCACCGAAATTTCGGTGGCCGAAATGTTTCGGCCGAAAATGGGCTTTTCGGCAAAAAGCCGAAATAAAAAAAATGGCCGAAAATCCTTGGCACTGGATTTGATGTCAGCCCGCATCATCACGCGCCCCTGCGGGCCGTGATGACATACAGACAGAGAAGAGGGCAGAGGCACCGGAAGAGAAGCGCTTGCTGCCAGCAGACTGATCGTTACTGTCTGGCAGCAAGCGATTCTCTTCCGGTGCCTCTGCCCTCTTATCTGTATGTATGTCATCACGGCCCGCAGGGGCGAGTGATGATGCAGGCGGGCAGGAGGGAACTCAGAGCCAGCCAGCCGCAGGGGACCAGGAGAAAGAGGTACAAAGGGGGAGAAATTACATAGGGGAGAAAGAGATGCACAAGTGGGAGAAAGAAGCACATGGGGGAGAAAGAGAGGCATAAAGAAGTACATGGGGGAGGAAGAGAGGCACAAAGAAGTACATGGGGGAGGAAGAGAGGCACAAGGGGGAGGAAGAGGCGCACATGGGGGGAGAAAGAAGTACATGGGGGGAGAAAGAGAGGTGCATAGACCCCATAGTAAAATAATAACAATGATGCATGTTAACTGTGTAAAGTTTTTTATTCTACGGTTTGTTTTTAACACTCAGTTTGTTCATTAAATAATGAAAAATTAGCATATTGTTTTTTTTTTTATCCGATCGAAAAAATAATCGGCCAACTAATCGTTTATCAAAATAATCGTTAGTTGCAGCCCTAGTAATCCTAGTACTGAGCAGCCGCGCTACGTCACAACGTAGCTAGCGCGGGCTGCTTAAAATCAACAGACACAAAAAAAACAGCTAGGTGGTAAGCTGTTACCACAGTGCTCCCCTGCTGCTGCTTTTGGACATTTTCCGTGCCGAGAGTGACAGGAGACCCTGAATGGCTGCTGTTGATGCCCAGCCTGCATTCCTCTGCTGGACCATAGAAGAGGTATTGGTAATACACATCCAAAATACCAAAAATGTTTAGAAGAACTAAAAGCTATAGAAAAAATAAATAATAATAATAAAAAGCCACACTAGATGTAAAAGGATAATTTTATAAAAACCTTTTTCAAAGTCAAGGTTTAAATACATTCATAATGCATATTTTAAAAGCCTATCTCTGACTTTGAACCAGTTTTGACAAAATTATCTTGTAAAATTTGTTTTTGTTTGTGAAATAGAAACATCTTGGCCATTGCTGGGCAGTCATAAGAATCTCATTTCTCCACTACCAGAAATGAGATTCTTATGTTTGCCCAACCCTGGCCAAAATATTTTTTTTCCTTTTTACAAACAAAAACATAATATAACAGGCTAAGTTTATGAAAACTTTTTAAAAGTCAGGGTTACGGTTTTAAAATATGCATTAAAGTCATTTTCGGTTTCGGTTTTCGGCCAAGTGCATCCTGACGTTTCGGTTTCGGTTCAAAATTTTCATTTCGGTGCACCCCTACTTGGGAGAGTACTCCTCTTAGGGTCTTGCTCTCAGATTTTCTTTTCTTCTTCTCTGCTTGCTTCCTTTCTGTGTGTCTTTGGTAACATGAATTCAGTGTGTTGGAATAGACAGTCTCCATCCCAAAGACCCTGTCTTCAGTGATGTCTTGCCCTCCAGGAGGAGGGACTCAACACCATGGTACCTGTGTTCCAAATGTACTAAAGAGAGGATTTGACAAGTAGGAACCCTAAAATCCTGTTATATTGCACTGTGAGCTTGTCCACCACAGGAAAGTTAGCCTTGGGATAAACTGTAGGCACTTTATATAATCCTGGTGAACATGATCCAGTTGATTTTTTTTTTTTATTTTATTATTATTATTATTATTAATAAAAAGGCAAACTTGAAAATTAGATCTGCTAAAATAGAAGTTGAAGTAAAAAGCAGTTCTCATTTCAAATGTTTTTTTTCTTTTAAACGCTAATCTAGTTTTTCAAATTTTCTAGGTATCAGTTTTTAGAAGATGCTGTTAAAAATCAGAGGAAGATACTTTCTGCTCTGGTTAAGAGGCTTGGAGAAAAACATACTACTCTACAAAAATCTACGAAGGATGTTCGAGCTTCGTAAGTGAATATGGGTATTAAACACATCACTGAAGTTTGTACAGAAACCATTAGAGGCTGCTAACATGGGACCGGAAAAATCTGAAGTCTTCTAGTTCATTTTAGCTGTTTCCGTCTTCGTGGGTTGAGGCATTATAAACTTAGACCCCTTTGTACATGTCTGCAAGTACTTAAAGGGATAGTAATACTTTAAATATTACTAATCCCTATAGCAAAGTACTACTTAAAGTATTGCCCCCAGTGTCATATCTCAAACCTTTATGGTTTGAGAGATGATCGCTTCTAAAGTTGCCCTCTCCCTTCCCCTTCCCCGTAGTCAGCGTTGTAGCTGACTGCAGGGAACAAAGTCGTACAACTTTCAGGTGGCTCTCCAGCACAGCCGGATTGCATTACTAAAAAAGAAAACTTTCACTGAAATGGTCTTCTACGTGTGCTTGGCTTGCAAGCACACGTAGAAGAGTTTTAGTGAAAGGTGTGGGGTATTTTTTTTTTGTTTTTGTTTTTTTTTTTTTTTTTTTAATTAACGCGATCGCAGCTCTGCTGCAGAGCCACCTGATGATGATCCCTGACCGGATTTCCCTGAGTCAGCTAGAATGCTGACTATGGAGAAGGGGAAGGGAGAGGGCAACTTTAGAAGCGATCATCTCTCAAACCATAAATGTTTGAGAGATGACACTGGGGGCAATAGGGTGTTTTTTTTTTTTGTTTTTTTTTGTAGTATTTTACTATAGGGGTTAGTAATGCTTAAGTATTACTGTCCCTTTAAGCAGCCAGTATAGTGGAATAGTATATTTAACAGCACTTGCAGTGTTCTGCTCATTTACCTGGACTTAGGGCTTCTTGTACCACCTGCGCAGAAGTTTGTCAGCCATGTGTAAATATATAGGCATTAATGCTAACTGTACAAAGGGAGCTTCGGGCCCTTTCATTTGAAGCGCCATTGTCTTCAGCTGAGATTACCTTGATTATTTCTGTAATTTGCACTCAAAGTATACTTTTACATAAAGTATTGGCTGCTTAAAGTTTAATTCTGAAACTGCCCAAGCTCTTTAATCCCACTAGGAGAGACCCACAATATAAACTATAGTTGTTTTTCTTTCCAGTTTGAGGCATCTCATTACTGACTTTCAGTACAGTCAGTCAATCAGTATGTTAATAGAACAAGATGCCACTTTGTGAAATATTCATACTTTACTAGGCACAGCAGAAGTTTTCTGGTCATCGGAGCACACATAGGGTCTCCCCCCCCCCCCCCCCCCAGGATATCCCTAATTTAGCACAGACAGCTCAGTCATAGGACAGCTACTGAACATCATCTGCAATTAAGGAAAGAATGGGTGAACTTATTAATGGTTTCCCTCCAGGCCTTCAGAAACAGCCCATAGAAGAGTTCTTTGAGTATTGTCCTAGCGTGGATTTGTTCTAACATTGGGATAATGGTGGTAGGAGGTCCATTTTGTTCTGTACTGCCTAAGTTGTGCTGAATTGACAGGTTAGAAATGTTAACCCTTCTTGTAGGACCCTTAACTCCTGAAGTCGTCTTAGGAAAATTTCAAGGGGAGAAGTTTGGAGTCCTGCAATCTTTAAATAATCATGTCCACGTCTATGAACATGTTATCCAGTACTAACTGATTTATTAATTTTCTATAACCAATTCACATCGAATTGATTCAAATTGGAAATTAGGATTTTCTGCCCAGATTTAGGTAACTAGAGGTTGTTAGGAGTTGTTGGTCTTTTTAACATTGGGTCACTGAGTAACTTTGCTTGACTTTCAGAATTCGTCAGGTGATTGATGTACAGAAGAAACTGCAAGTAGATGTGAAGATGGCAATCTTGCACATAATGAAGGAGCTTAATAAACGTGGAAAACTACTAGTAAATGATATGCAAGTAAGTAATTTGATTGAACCGCTGCTAACGAGGTGCATGTTTTTATAGTGGCTAAAACCAGAAACTGACCAAGCTCTCATAACAAGTTAGTCTATTTTCCTGAAAGAGTAAAAGGCACTGAATTTGCTCAAATTGCTTTTTCACCAGTTTATGGTGAACTGATGGCTTTTTTTTTTTTTTTTTTTTTTTTATCACACCATTTTGAAGCTGCTTGATGGTGTAGGCTGTAGTACATTTTCCTCTGTGTCTGATCTATAGCATACACTGGGGGGTAATTGGCTCCTCCCTCCAGCTGGTAGGACCAATGCAAAAGATTTAAATTTTGTTAGCTCACTTCCCCAATTCATTTATTTGGTCCTAACAAGCTGGAGGACCGAGGTATGTTGCTCTCCTA
This sequence comes from Rhinophrynus dorsalis, assembly GCA_037306005.1. NCBI lineage: Eukaryota > Metazoa > Chordata > Amphibia > Anura > Rhinophrynidae > Rhinophrynus > Rhinophrynus dorsalis. Next base: position 347,460,000 of record CM074724.1, on the reverse strand, counting down.
CCTTAAAAAATGTACTTTTCAACTTTCTGGGTATGTGGCTTGCCTCACCACGGTCACATCCGATGCAGCACATTATATGATGGGGTATGCTCTCAGGACAACTGTCAGACGGACCCTGATTTCTGAGACACCTGGCCAGTCGCTACAGCGCAGTACCCAGAGTCTCTCTGCCTCCCATTGCCGGACGCTTCTGTGTAAGCGCGAGCGTGTGCTTCACTAGGGAACTGCATATCAAACAGGAAACAGGAAGTGCATTATGAGGTTCACCGCTGGAATGCAAGAACAGAGCGGAGAAGCGGTGAACCAGGATAAAAAGCGTTCCTTCAAAACGTGAGCGCAAAATCTTGTATGTCTATATATCTATATATATATAGAGAGAGATGCACTGTCTTATTGCTTAGTGTCTTCATTCTTAGTGTTGGTAATGTCCACAAAAAAGTCTTGCGTTTTTAGAAGAGCTTTAAAGGGATGGTAATACCTGAAAATAAGTTTATTTTATATTGTAGCCCTTAAAAAAACATGATAAATGATATAAGTCTCATCTCCCAAACATTTATGGTTTGGGAGATATTCAGAAGTAAAGTTTCCCCTGGAGTGATGTCATTACTCCGCCCTTCAGATTTGGAATCCAGTCCCCCGAGCAGCAGTGCCTCTCCAGAAGTGCTGAGATCATGATCTTTAGAAAGAATTTCTGAATTGGAATGGTCTACAAAGTGTGCTTTCAAGCCAGGCACACTTTGTACACAGTTCCAATTAAGCACTGCTAAAGAGCTGCCTGTTGCTCTGTGGACCGAATTCCAAATCTGTCCACTAGATGGCAGACTTGGCTGAAACAGTCAGGAAAAGAGAACTTTACTATATTTTACATATTAATATCTCCCAAACCATAAAGGTTTAGGGGATACGATTTATATCATTTTTCATGTGTTTTTTTTTTTTTTTTTTAAGGGCTACAAAATAAAAAAATTTTCAAGTATTACTATCCCTTTAAAGGGATAGTAATGTTTCATAATAAAAGCAGGTCTAATTAATCATCATAGTATTTGGACTTTGGAGAGTGTTATTTCAGTTCTGTCAGAGTTGTAGTTCTAGAGTAATTGACAAAGTGTCCCTCTCCTGCCCCTTTTAATGATGTAACACTGCTCAGCCAGATCAGAAGGGAGGTGCCCAGGTAGACTGCAGAGAGGGACAATCTTCAATTAAGATAAGGGAAAAACCTGAAAAAGTTGTCAAGGGGGGCAGGGTTTTCATTGTTTTCATAGAAAGAAGATTGTCCCCTGCTGTTATCTGTCTGGTCTTATAACCAGATTCCACATCTGAGAAGAGATGGCTTACACTAGGTAAAAGGGGTGGGAATGGAAACTTTGCTTGTGAATATCTCTCAAATCATAAAGGTTAGAGAGATAAGACTTATATCGTTCATGTTTTTTTAATGCCTACAAAATAAAATAAAGATAAAATGAAGTATTACTGTCCCTTTAAAAAGCTGAGCTAAATGCAAAAAAGTATCTCTCAAACCTCTATGGTTTGAGATACAGGTGGTTAAAGTTTGATCTTTCCTACTGACAGCTGTAAAGCTGTCAGCAGGAGATCTGTGTCGGTCGACATGGAGGCGCTTGAGCAGAGCCACAATCTCGTTTTTTACCACGAATCCCTTCATTGGAATGGTCTAAAACGTGTGCCTGGTTTTCAAGCACTCGTTAGACCATTCCAATGAATGGATTTGTAGTAAATAACGAGATTGCGGCTCTGCTCAAGCGCCTCCATGTCGACCGACACAGATCTCCTGCTGACAGCTTTACAGCAGTCAGTAGGAAAGATCAAACTTTAAACACTTGTATCTCAAACCATAGAGGTTTGAGAGACTTTTTTTTGCATTTAGCTTGGCTTTTTAAGCTCTTCTAAATGCAAAAAAACTTGTTTGTGGACAATACTAACACTTAAACTTTGTTATATGCTATGCTGTTTTTTGCTTGCTTTATTAATCATGTCTAAAGAGCAAAAATCTGACAAACCTAAACCTATGGAAAAGAGAAGAAACTCACAGCGCCAACTCACCTTAATATATCCTTACAATGAATACAACTTTAAGAAACTTATAAAGATAGATATATAGAAAGCAGCATGGAATAAGGGGGTTCTCCAGACCCCCAAACATTAGGCCAAAAACCCAAAGTGAAAAGACAAACAAGAAAACAATCCTGCGCTACTCTATATAAGAAACTAATGTGTGCCCTGTGATGGGCATATATAATAATTCTTAATAAATAAGTGAAATTCTGTGTCACAGATTGGCCAAGTTGTGGGTAAGCTTGCCACCAACGTCAAGGTATTTCACTTTTGGCAAGTCCTACTCTAACAAACCTAAAAACCCTATCTAAAAATTAAAATCAAAATAGCTCTGAGGAAATATTCTTATAAACGCGTTAGCCAGTGTGAAAGCATTTAAATATGCCCTCATTTATGTGAGTCCAAGTGTAATGCAATTAAAAACAGACATACAAATAATAAAAAGGTTTGTATGAGGGACTTACCTGATACATCAGGCCCCCAAAAAAGAGGGGGCCTGTATTGTGTAGAAGAGAACTGTGGATCCAACAGAACTCTCCTTAAATAACCTTTTATCCAACCACCCACAAGTCATGTGTAGTAGTTGTTATCAAACAGACAAGGAGCATGCTCACCATGACAGGCTTAAGGCCTAGTCTTAAAGGGCCAGAATGAAAACAGAAAAAAATAAATAATAAATGTGAATTTACATAGTGATTACATAATTAACTAGGATAGGTAAGAGGCTGCTATAGTGAGAAGAGGAGAAGTGCACAACCAGAGAAAAAGAGAAGAAACTCACAGCGCCAACTCACCTTAATATATCCTTACAATGAATACAACTTTAAGAAACTTATAAAGATAGATATATAGAAAGCAGCATGGACTTGCCAAAAGTGAAATACCTTGACGTTGGTGGCAAGCTTACCCACAACTTGGCCAATCTGTGACACAGAATTTCACTTATTTATTAAGAATTATTATATATGCCCATCACAGGGCACACATTAGTTTCTTATATAGAGTAGCGCAGGATTGTTTTCTTGTTTGTCTAAACCTATGGAGACCTCTAAAGAGGAAAAATCTAATCCTAAAACAGTCATGCTTAGGATTTGATCAACTATTACCTATAACACACTGCCAAACTTTGTGTTGACTGTCTCAAGCGTTCAGCAACCAGTGAAGTGCTGGCTCAATTCCAGGGCTTCCTAAGCTGGATGAGAATTTCCATGTGGGAGGCCGCTTGCAAACGCCCAGAACATTCAGATCCAGTTGAACGACCTTCCAGGACTCAGGAGGAAGAAGATGGTTTTATTGAGTTGGAATCAGGAGCTTCTACAGCTGAAGAAGGGGAGATAACGGACGACACAGGTAGCTTCCCATTAGGTAGAATGGATAACCTAGTAAAATCCATGAGTCTCTGGGTCTCTCTGAAATGCAAAGACCTCAATGTAATTGATGATGCCTTTGTAGGTTTTAAAGTCATGCCCACAGATACCGGTCCACAGCTCCATCCAGGACATAATTACGTCTGAATGGAAACAAGCAGACAAGCGCAGTTCTGTTTTAAAGATGCTTTCAACGCATATATCCTTTCAGAGGAGGACACCTTGAATTGGCATACACAGCCAAAGGTAGATGCTGCCATAGCTCAAACATCCAGACGAACTACCATTCTGCTTGAAGATGGATCCACACTTTGTGATCCCATGGATAAAAGAGCAGATACTGCCCTAAAAAAAAAAGCAGTTTATCACTATTGGACAGACCCTCAAAACAGCCACTGCAATGGCCTCTGTCTTTCGTACGATGCACATCTGGCTCTCTGAATTAGAGGAAAAAAATTGAATCCGTTTCCAGAAGCAGAATTCTTAAAGATCTTGGAATCATGAAAGATGACATAAATTACTCATGTGACGCATCATTAGCCTACTAGCTTAAGCTTCTTCTCTATCGATTTACCTCAAGAAGTGCCCTATGGATTAAATCATAGCAAGTGGACACATCTTAAAAGAATAGACTGGTATCCCTACCTTTCTCAGGCTCTAAGTTATTCGGCGACCAACTTGAGGAAATTGTTAAGCGGTGATCAGAAGGCAAAAGTCCCTTTCTGCCACAGGGTAAGAAAACAAGAAGCCCTCCCTCTAGATAGGACAGTTCAGACGTCAGTCCGTTGAGGACTCAAGAAAATATCGACCAGAGGTTATAATCAGAAGAAGCATGGATCATACCAGGCCCAAAGAACTGGAGATCGCAAGGATTTCCAGCGGAAGGACCAATTTAATCAATGAAGCCAGAGCTATCCCTTCCCCTCCTCCAGTTGGGGGCAGCCTGGGGGATTTCGAACAGGCCTGGTGTCAAATCAGTAGCAGCACATGGAAGCTGGAAGTTAAAAAAAAAAAAAAAAAAAAAAAAAAAAAAAAAGGGATATGCACTGGAATATCAATCTGTCCCAATGAAGCATCATTTCAGAACATCTGTGATCAGACAAAGTGAAGATACAGCAGATGAGACAAATTATCCTACACCTGTTAGAGAATCAGGTTATAGAAGAAGTTCCTCTACACCAATGATTCACAGGCTTTTACGCAACACTTTCCTGTAACCAAACCTACAGGGGACTTGCGTCTCATACTGGACCTCAAGAGATTAAATATCTTCTTGAGAAAGAAGTATTTCAAGATGGAGACAGTATCTGCCACACTGAAGCTGATACTGCCTCAGGCATTTCTCACCAGACTGGATCTTACAGGATGCATACATCACATCTCGATCAGGGAATCCCATCGCAGATACCTGAGGTTTCATGTGTTCGGGGAAACACTATTAATACAGAGTCCTTCCCTTTGGCTTAGCATCAGCCCCAAGGTTCTTCACCAAAATTATGGTGCTAGCCATTGCAGAACTCGGGCTAGTCCACGAAGTAATACCTTCCCTGGATGACATTGATCCTAGAATCAACCTGGGACAAGTCCATCCACCGCACTCGCCTCAATTTCCAGAAATGTTCTTTGCCCCTCTCAGGATCTAGTTGTTTTGGGGATCCAATTCAACACCAACCAGGGAGAAGCCACACTCTCCCTAGACAGAACCGCATCCTCTGAGCTGTATTCGTGTTCTGTCAGAAAAAAGTACACAACCTAAGGAAATTTCAGCGCCTATTAGGGCATCTCATCTTCCTTCCAGATTCTTCCCTAGACGAGGGCTCATGTCCGTTAAACACACAGGAAAACTTTCTGGAATTTTACAAGCAGGACCCATTCAGTCCCAACCTGAAAATACTGGTTTTGCGGAGTAGAAGAACAGAGTTACAATGGTGGACTCAACTAAGTCATCTCTCAAAAGGCAAACCTCTGCTGGAACCAGAATGGATTATCATAAACACAGATGCCAGCAATTCAGGATGGGGAGGAGTTTGGGAACATCAGTCGGTTCAGGGCAGTTGGATAGTTCAGAGTCCTTTCTTCATATGTGTGTGAAAGAACTACTGGCTGTATGGAAGACCCTCATCCACTTCAGCATAAAACTACAAGCAAAAGCAGTTCAAATAAGGTCAGACAATGTGTCTGCTGTCCAGTACTTGATGAATCAAGGAGGAACCAAGAGCAGGCAACTGCAGAGCAGAGATGCCGCAATCTACAAAGAAATACTTAATTGAACGGTCTACAAAGTGTGCTTGCAAACCAAGCACACTTTGTACAGCTCCAGTGGAGTGTTTCTTTGTACATCGCAGTATTTCGGCTCTGCTGAGGAGCTACCTCAAGTCAACCGACAGATTTGCTGCTGTCAGCTTTACAGCTGACATTTTTAAAACTTTATCAACTTTTATCACTCAAACCATAAAGGTTTGAGAGATCGGAGTGGCATTGATGGACTTATTTTTTGAATAGCTACAATATTACCTTTTATTTCTAGAAGACATTTCTAACCCTTTAACATGTATCAATGTTAGATCCTTAACAGTTAAGGAGCAAGGTGTGTTTTGGTTTGTGGATTGAATTCCGTGACATGCCAGGACCGTCTTGGGTCCTTAAAGGAATTTTACCCATGACTGTCCTGGCACATCATGGGTCTTTAAGGGGTTAAAATGTAATCCTAAACTTGTGTTAACTATTGTAAATTGTCCAATTAGGTGAGTGTTTACTTTAGTGTGTGCGTTTTTTAATGAGGCTGCCTGGTCAGATTCATTATTGGAGTCTGATTTATCTCGGACCAAATACAAACACACTGAACCGTCTCCTTAGGATTGCTGTTATACTTGAAACCTTGTAATGCAGGAATTACTTCTCCCTTGATGTAAGACTTGATTTTTAGGCCTCAAAAGTTTTACAGATGTTGCCATTAAGTACAGGGTATTGAAGTGTGTATGACCACAGCATATTTTTAGGTATTTAGCTTGTTAGTTTGACCATTTGTCTGCCCTCCCACCCAGTGAATGAAATACTCCTTTTTGCTTCCTAATGGACAATACAAAATATCCTCAAGCAAACCCAGTTGCTGAACTGAATGTCTCCCCCACTACAAAAGACTTAATTTTTTTATTTACAATTATAAATTTCTCCCCTGCCATTAATTAAAATATCATGTGATCGTAATCTAGTGGATGATAGGTTTTCAATCAGAAACCAAATATATTTGATCAGGAAAAAATGGGCACAATGATACACGGTGATTCTTATAACAATTGTCTCGGTGCTGTGTCCATATGAAATGTACAGCGTCTTGAGAAAGGCTCTTGTATGAGCCGAAACATTGAACGAAAATAAAAACCTCAATTTCTCCATCTAAAAGTCCTGTGAGTGCTTTTTTTTTTTTTCAATCCCTGTTCTACTCTACCACATCCACAATGTATAGATATAGCTTTATAGACAGGGCTCAAAATTTCCACTCTCCACTAGCCAATGGCGAGTGAAAATTCAGCCCTGGCGAGTAGAAATTCAGCCCTGGTGGGTATGTTATGGCTTGCAGTGGCGAGTAACTTTTCAGGGCTGGCTAGTAGCAAAGGACTTCACATTTTAAGCCCTCATATAGATATATAGATCTAGAGAGATACAAAATGTCAAATCACAAGATGCAAGCTATACAATGCAAAGACCATTTTATAATGCTAGAATTTTATATATGCACGTAACAATATCTTTCCCCCAGTGCCATGGTGGGTGCTAGGTCTCTGTGTCCATACATAAAGCTCAATGTCATATATACAAAAATGTACTAGACTAATAACTAAATGAATGATAAAAATCAAGGATGGAATATAGACCATCTAATAACATGCTATATAATCTTTGTCTAATACAGCAAAAGATATTGAGTTGACCAAAAGTCCTAAAATATTGGCATAGAATGCAGCACAGAGGATCCACGTGCTGTGACTAGTTAATGAATGTGTGTCACATTCAAACAAACAATGGAACAGAACACACAAAGTAGTGATGAGAACCCTACATAAAATATTTGGATAGAAAGTGTTAAATGAATATCAAACTGTAAACTATGATAAATAGGTGTCCAAATAATCCACAACAACATAGGTCCTCCACAAGATATCAATAGTAAATAAATCTGTAACATTAGATGAATGAGGAAATGGAAAAATAGTTGTTTCCAAGAATGAAACGTCCTTAATATTCCCGATTCATTACAAAGTTGCAGTTGTATTCCACATGCAGGTGATAATGGATGAATTGATGGAAACTATGCCAGTGCAAAAGAAAAAAAAAAATTATGGAGTGAAATAAACCTGTAATATGAATAATCATTACTGTGTATTTATTAATTAAAGTGGACTAAATGAAGCAATATAGAAGAGCTTGCCCTCTATATCTGGAATCTGTCCACATTTATTAATTCTTGAAAGATTTTGTATCTTGTAAGTAGCTGAATATATGCTGGAAAACCGTATTGTATGTATGTACAGTGAGGGAGAAAAAATTATTTGATCCCTGCTGATTTTGCACATTTGCCCACTGACAAATGATCAGTCTAAAATTTTAATCATGGTTTATTTGAACAGTGAGGGACAATAACATAAAAATACAGAAACTCATTTCAAAACGGTTATAAATTGATTTGCATTTTACTGAGTGAAATAAGTATTTGACCCCTTTGCAAAACATGACTTAGTACTTGGTGGCAAAACCCTTGGTGGCAATCACAGAAGTCTTACGTTTCTTGTAGTTGGCCACCAGGTTTGCACACATCTCAGGAGGAATTTTGTCCCACTCCTCTTTGCAGATCCTCTCCAAGTCATTAAGGTTTCGAGGCTGACGTTTGGCAACTTGAACCTTCATCTCCCTCCACAGATTTTCTATGGGATTAAGGTCTGGAGACTGGCTAGGTCACTCCAGGACCTTAATGTGCGTCGTCTTCAGCCACTCCTTTGTTGCCTTGGCCGTGTGTTTTGGGTCATTGTCATGCTGGAATACCCATCCACGACCCATTTTCAGTGCCCTGGCTGAGGGAAGGAGGTTCTCTCCCAAGATGTACATGGTCTCGTCCATCGTCCCTTTGAGGCAAAGTTATCCTGTCCCTATGGCAGAAAAACACCCCCAAAGCCTAATGTTTCCACCTCCATGTTTGACGGTGGGGATGGTGTTCTTGGGGTCATAGGCAGCATTCCTCCTCCTCCAAACACGGCGAGTTGAGTTGATGCCAAAGAGCTCGATTTTGGTCTCATCTGACCACAACATTTTCACCCAGTTCTCCTCTGAATCATTCAGGTCTTCATTGGCAAACTTCAGACGGGGCCTGTACATGTGGTTTCTTGAGCAGGGGGACCTTGCGGGCGCTGCAGGTTTTCAGTCCTTCACAGTGTAGTGTATTACCAATTATTTTCTTGGTGACTATGGTCCCAGCTGCCTTGAGATCATTGACAGGATCCTCCTGTGTAGTTCTGGGCTGATTCCTTGCCATTCTCATGATCATTGAAACTCCATGAGGTGAGATCTTGCATGGAGCCCAAGACCGAGGGAGACTGGCAGTTATTTTGTGTTTCTTCCATATGCGAATAATCACACCAACTATTGTCACCTTCTCACCAAGCTGGTTGGTGATCGTCTTGTAGCCCATTCCAGCCTTGAGTAGGTCTAAAATCTTGTCCCTGACATTCTTGGACAGCTCTTTAGTCTTGGCCATGATTGCTTCTGTGGACAGGTGTCTTTTTATACAGGTAACAAGCTGAGATTAGAAGAACTCCCTTTGAGTGCTCCTAATCTCCGCTTTTTACCTGTATAAAAGATACCTGGGAGCCAGAAATCTTGCTGATTGATAGGGGGTCAAATACTTATTTCACTCAAAAAAATGCAAATCAATTTATAACTGTTTTGAAATGCGTTTTTCTGGATTTTTTTTTTTTGTTCTGTCTCACTGTTCAAATAAACCTACCATTAAAATTATAGACTGATAATTTCCATCTCAGTGGGCAAACATACAAAAATGGGATCAAATATTTTTTTCTCGTGTGTGTATCTCTCTCTCTCTCAAGAGACAGAATGTTTGGGGTTGAGACTCCCTCCTCCATCTCAACCCCCAGCCTATTAACTTCCATGATTTGTGTCCTGCTGGAAGCTGTATGGACAAGACACAGGCTCTTAATTTCTCTTTAGGTTTTACCTTTTTCATCCTAGATATGAGTCTGTATAATCACGATTAGGTGGTTTACTATTGCTGGTCTTCCCTGGAGTGTATTTGCCAGTGGAAGGAAACTTGTACTTGATAAACATTTTGTCTCGACCCTGGAAGCCATTTCTTACTATGTCACACACAAGACGGCTGCAGAGGGCTGTTGACACCTGGGCGGGCAATAGGAAGCATCTGGGTCAGCAGATGTCTTCCTCCACAAGCCGGGGGGGATCTCCAGTGGTAGGTGTATCGCCCGATCATGAAAAATGAAGTCCTTTGTGATTCCAGAATGTACCATTGTCACCACGGATGCCAGTCTGGCTGAGATGCTGCTTTGGATTACTTGGGTGTCAGTGGCAGGTAGAATCAGTGCAAAAGCATGTTTTCTTTCAATATCTTGGAAGTCAGAGTGATCCTTCTGTCCCTCGATCACTGGACCCCCATTCTTTCGTGGAAGCACATGTGGGTGCAGTCAGACAAAGCCATGGCTGAAGCGTATATTGATCTCTAAGGAGGTAAGTGCAGCCTCTGAGGCCTACATTCCAGCTATATCAGCAGTTCACATTTCAGGGGTAGAAAATGTTTTGGTGGACTTTGAGTCACCAAGATGTTAATCCAGGAGAGTGGGAACTGACCTGATCAGTCTCTGTTCAGTATCTCCTCCACCTTCCTCCTAGGCTGGAATCTTTTAGTTGATTGTCATCTGCGGCACAAGGATGTGGAGAAGCTGGCTTTGAAGGCATGGCTGAAGCAGATGTCCTGAAGCAGGTTTTTCCAGAGGTTATATCCACTGTGATACAGCCCATGAAGCCATTCTCTTCTAGGGCATATCATAGAGCAGTGCTTTCCAAACTGTGTCGCAACACGTTAGTGTGTCGGCTGCAGTGTGTAGGTGTGTCACAGGCAAAGGTGCCATTTACACAGCGCGAGATTGTCATTCAACCTAAGCACTACACTGGGAGCTGAGATTTAAAAAAAAAAACAAAAAAAAACTACTACTTAAAGGGATAGTAATGTTTCATAATAAAAGCAGCTCTAATTAATCATCATAGTATTTGGACTTTGGAGAGTGTTCTATCAATTGTCAGTTGTAGTTCAAGAGTAATTCAATGACAAAGTATCCCCCTCCCGCCCCTTTTACTGATGTAACACTGTTCAGCCAGATCAGAAGGGAGGTGCCCAGGTAGATTGCAGAGAGGGACAATCTTCAATTAAGATAAGGGAAAAACCTGAAAAGCTTGTCAAGGGGGGGCAGGGCTTTCATTGTTCTCATAGGAAGAATATTGTCCCCTGCTGTTATCTGTCTGGTCTGTGGACTGTATTCCACATCTGAGAAGAGATAGCTTACACTAGGTAAAAGGGGCGGGAGGGGAAACTTTGCTTGTGAATATCTCTCAAACCATAAAGGTTTGAGAGATAAGACTTAAATCGTTCTTCAGGTTTTTTTTTTAATGCCTACAAAATAAAGATAAAACTATGTATTACTATCCCTTTAATGGTCGCATTTACACTGCGCGAGATTGCCTCTGTGTTGCATACAGCTGGAGCACCACAAAAGATTTGTAACAGTTGGAGTGCCTCTGTGTGCTGCATACATAATATGTATGCAGCACACGGAGGCACTCCAGCTGTTACAAATCTTTTGAGATGCCACCTCCTCTATACCTCTGCCCTCTCTCTGGGCTGCCAGGCTGGAGTGTCCCTGTGGGCCGAGGCTGCCTGTCACATTGCTGCTGCCTCTGCTGCCGATTAGACAGGAAAGATGGACAGTACTTCTAAAATCCGTTATGTGCTATTTAATGCGACATGAGAATCTTGCTCTTATATGTAGAGCAACATTCTTAGGTTGCCCTTTTAAAAACCACATGATATGCTTAATGCCTTCCACAGTATGAATGAAAGGGTTTTTATGAGATGTGTCCCCATACATCTTGTTACAATTTATATGTGTCCACATCTCTTATAAGGGATTATTAGTTTAACCTCCTGTTTGTTAGCAAAACTGAATTACTGTGTCACGAAATAATACATGTTTAAAAAGGGTGTCACCAACATGAAAAGTTTGGAAAGCTCTGTCATAGAGTATCTTTCATAAGTTGTGCTTTGGCAAGTCTCTTCAGACCTTTGCCTTTTGGTGTGTGGTCTTTCCTCCAAGTTGGAGTTAACAAGGGACATTTAACGTTCAGATCTCTGCACTTTCTGTGCTCTTTCAGAGACTTATTGCTCTCTAGCTGATTGCAGGGGAATCCGGGACCAGCGGAGGTTGTACAGCAGAGCCCAGATTAATACATAGGAAAAAAAATACTTCACTGGAATGCTCTACAAGACCATTCCAATGAAGTAGCTATTTTTCGATCTCTGCTGAAGAGCTTCTGCCGTTGCTGGGACCGGATTCCCCTGCAGTCAGCTAGAGCGCTGACATCAGGAAAGGGGAGGGGGGGGGGAGATGGGACTGGAGTCAATTAGTTTAATTTTATAATGGTTAAAAGATTCATTTTTATTTAATAAATTATCCCTTTAAGGAACCCACTCCCCCATGGGATTTTAACCTGGTTCTGGGTGTTTTGCAGGGGCTTTTTTTTTTTTTTTTTTTGAGCCTCTTGCTTCCATCTTTGTGTCAATTAACGCTAAAGAACGTCTTCCTCTTGTCAGTTGTCTTGATGCGGCGAGTTGCAAGCTCTGTCTTGTAAACCTCCCTTCCTGGTGTTTCATCAAGATACGTTGGTCTGATGGGCAAAGAAATCTCCATTTGTTGGACATGGTATTGCCTTAACCCTTTGAGTGCCAGAGGAGTATGCAACTCTCAAAGAGTTAAGTTTATGTACACCTTTCTGAGCCTTTTCATAAGGCTGACTGTCATCCCTGAGGGTCCCAGGACTGGGCAGGCTGCTTGCAAGGTCACCATTGCCTCCTGGATCAAGGATATGCCGGGTGTATGAGCCCTTTAAGATCACAGCACAGTCCACCCGATCTGTAGGTGTTCTTGGCCCCGCAAGAACCAGGCCTCAATTGAACACCTGTGCGAGGCATCAACTTGTTCCTCGTTGCATATCGATGTACTGGCCTTGGGTGAGGCTACAAAGTGCTGAGGCATTTCTGCCTGTGTAGTGGTCCTTTTTTCTTTTCCCACCACTGGGGGCTTAGCATTATATCCCCATGGAGCCTGTTGTATGCCATATCTCATGTAAGCGAAAATAAGATTTTACTATTATTCTTACTTGTTAAAGGGGTAGTAGTGTTGGCAGTAAAATAGATCGCTGAGGGTTGTTTTTTTTTTTTTTTTTTTTTTTTTTTTTTTTTTTTATATTATAGTAAATGTAACTCATTGTGCTATTTTTAGTAACTTGCTTTTCTGTAGTTCAAAAGTTAAAGGTAGAAAGCTCCTGGCTGCAATCTGGCCCTGGGACCTGACGGATGCAGTGAGGGACAAAATTCAGTAAGTATAAGGTAAACCCTGCCCCCTTTGAAGGAGGGCAGGATAGTCCTTTGCTTACTGAAGTTTGTCCCTCACTGCATCTTTTCGGACCAGACTATAGTTTGACGTGGCCTGAAGAGGCAGGTGAGGGATATTTCTACATTTAATGACTTTTGAACTACAGAAGATTTGTTAAAAATAGCACAATGTGTTAGATTTGCTATAAAGAAGATGCTGATTTACTTTAGTGCTAACATTACTATCCCTTTAAATTCTTTTCTTTAATCCATACTGGACATGTCTCCCACCCAGAGAAAGGGACCCTTTTGTAGTATTGCTTTCTTGGCAGAGGAGTCCTCTTAAACTCTCAGAGAATATTTTCTTCTTTCCTACCCCACTTGGTGGCTTCTTCATATGAATTATGAAGTCAAAAAAAACCACATGGCTCATTCATAAGCTCTCTGTATAAATAAAATTGGCTTATGAGTGTTAGAGATGTGCAGTACTTGGAAAAGCAATGCATTGCACATTCCCAGCACTCAAAATGTTATGTGCAACTTGTCAGCCTTCTTAGCACAAAAAAGGACATTTTAAAGTTGAAATGAGAGCAAGTGATTCCGTAAATAACACCATGTGCAAATAACTTTTTAATGGGCAAAAAGATGTGTGCATACACCCCTTTCCCCACAGGTAGCAGGTCTAGGTTTAAGGTGCTTAAAGCCTGCTAAATTATCAGTTGAGGATACCTCTAGCTACACTGTAATCAAAATCTGTAGTAGATCATGTTGGCAAGATTAATGTATTCTTCTCCCTTGTAAAACAAATAATTACCTTGTGTTCAAGCATGCCCTGAAGAGCATTTATAAGTTACACATTTACTCATATAGGAAAAACATATATAAAGCACACTACATTTTATATATGGTTACATGAACTTAAAAACAAAGAAGCTGTTCATTTTAGGAATTTTAAAGTATGAGATTTTGTTTTTGGGTAGGCTGTTTTAGGTTTTTATATCTCTGTAGGAAAAGACAAATTGACACTACTTTCCTGTAGTTAGTTGTCAGTGGGGAGGAGGTAGTAGCATGCTCACTCTAACTGTTCATATAATTTTAGTCTGGTTGTTTTCAAGTGGTTATAAACTATGCAAGGAAGATATAGGGTATGTCTGGATTTGAGTGTTAGCCAATGTAGTTCTTTAAACCCATCACAATGATGGGACCCCTCCTGATTTCCTCACACCAAAAAAAAAAAAAAAGTATGGGAGATCAATAGAGGCGACCCAGCTTCCATCCTACCAAAACTATTGGGTAGGAGTTGGCAGCATCTGCAAACCCTCACATCCATGAGGAAAGCCTACCTCGTTGACGTCCTGATGTCCCACCATGAGGTCTGACTTTTTTCAATGAGGTGTTTATGGCGGGGGGGGGGGGATTTGAGTGTTTAAAGCAGTGGGTGGTTGAGCCCACTGCCTTTCCTATGGCACTGCTTACCAATGTTAGTTGGTTGAGAAGGCATGGGGGCTTCACCCCCTGCCACCGCCTAAGCAAAGTGGCTGGCTAAGTGGGGGTCGATCCTCTTTAACCAAATGGCATTACGTGCCACGCTACCTGAGAGCGAAGCAGAAACACTTAAAATTATATATAGGTATTTCAGTAGCGTCATACCAAGATTCAGCTTACTTCCTATGTGGAACACAGGAACTATGATGTAAAGTATCCAGCAGTAAGGCAGAGTACATGACTAAAAAGGCTCTCTGAGGCAGACTCCCTCCCCTCATACACTCTACCTCCACAAGCAATACTTTGTTTTAAGACGTTCCATAAAAGTGAAACACATTTTTAGCCTTTTTTATTCTGTTCGCAATGGTATGTCTAATCCTCCATTAGATGAGCTTCTATCTCTGGTCTCCATTGTGGGTTTGAACCAGAGCACAATTTGGGAACCTTGGTCTCTTTGAATATGGCTTTTGTCAGCCCTCTCCTCACTGCTTTCCCCGAGCAGTTGCTTGCTGTATAGTATATATGAGCCTGAAGATAATTCCATCATTCTTTCAGAATGCATGTCCTGTATGTCCCTGTATTTTTGTCACACATTGTAACGAGGTCCTTGGATGGACGTTGCTCGTTCTGCCGACTACATCTCTAGACGGCTGCCTGTAGCAGTCCCTCCAAACAGCTTCCCAGGATGGGGGTTAACAGAAGACCCTTGATACCACCCAATAATGAAGACACAGCATGCAGTTCAGGATCAAAATAACTCTTTATTGTGGCTGAATTCAGAAGATGTAGAACAAAGAAAAACAATGCATAACAAGGTTAGCTGACCCAGTACAATAGGTTGGGGGGGACATACAATGGGACCCCTAGGGTTAAGGTAAACTCGGGTACAATGGCACACCAGACTCCATGGAGCTGTAGTAATCTGGCCGCTCTAACCCTTAGACCAATAAGAGGGGAATAGCTGGATTCGAGCAGCCAATCCGATGGCCGCCTACTTTTCCCATGTAAAGTCTATGGAGTCCCTTTAACTGTAGGCGACCAATCTGTACCATGGGGCGGGTCTTAGATTAGCCAATCCCTGGGTGGCCTACTTCCCCCATGTTAACTCTATGGGGGACCTTTAAACTTGTCACCCAGAGCTTTGGCCAATCAGAGAGCTGCCTACCTGCCAAGCACCATAATGTTCGACATCGTATTGAGTCTTTGCCATTGTGCAGATATGACACCTACTGGTTGCTGAAGGTATTGCCTTGCAGTCCATTGAAACCTGTGGCCAATCCGAAAGGTACCTACTTTTCCCCATGTTAAGCTAATGGTGTCCCTTTAACTCGGATTGGCCAATGGGAATCCGGCCCACCCCAGAAATCCAAACTGCAAGTTCCCCTACCCCAGTTCCTTTGAGGGGGAAGGTGTGTAGTGAGTTTTAACATATTTTCCAGGAGTAACGGCCGGGATCCGTTACATACATTTGTGTTTGAGCCTGGTTAGTACTGTGCTGTTGGCAAAGGATATACACTATGTTGCTATTTTCTTTTATTCCTCTATGCTACACAGTGGTATTTTACGTAAAGAACTATTGTGGCAATGACTTTTCTAACTCGTCCTTTACATTTCTTTTCCTCCCCCACAGTGCCTTTAAAAGCGGGCACATACGGTGGCCAAATGGATGCAACAGAGCACATAGAAGGTGTTCTCTTAATGCCACTTGTATTTCTGGGGCAATTCAGCTGGGGTGGTGTGAGTAACAATGGCTGAAGAGCCAACACACCTTTTTTTTCTGGAGGGAAACTGCTTTTCTTAGGCTTTTGGACAGGGCCTTGTGCTCTGCTTCTTATGCACAGGCTGGTATATGAAATGTACTTTTAGTCTACTTTTACAGTTTTATACTTTAAGGGGTCTCTTTGCTATATCAAAGCCTAAGGGAGGCATGAGCAAGACTTAGGCTACTAAGGTTTTGGGGGTTCCCTTACCCACTTAATTCTTTGCTTCTCAAGCCAGGTTAGTCTCTTAGAGAATTCTCTGCTGCTTTGTTCCTCTTGTTTTGCTGCGCCTCACTGACTAGAGTAATTTTACTGGCTATCCAAAATGAATGTGTATATCTTTGACAAGCAGTCTTCTCAAAGTAAATGCAGTGTGGGATTTGTTTTGCAGAAAAACATAGAAATTAGCAGCAAAGTAGGTCAATTTCTCACCACTGACCACATGCTAATCAATTTAAAGGGCAATTACAGACATTTATAAAGTCTGTTACCATGGGAGTAGACTTGACAAAAGGACAATGATATACTAATGTGGCCCCAGAATGCCTCTTATAGGCCATTCGGGGGGGGGGGTGCAGAAAACTGACCCCCTGCTGCTGGAATGTAACAAATCTGTAACACTCAGGGTCTATGGGAAAATGCATCCATCATACACCCCCTTGGCACTAAAAGGATTTGAGTTTGTAGTGTTCATGACATGCCTCTGGTAGCGAGGCCATGCAAATGCACATCATTTGTACTTTCAAACTCCTAAGTTGGTTTATTTTTTGTTTAGAAAGTCACAGAAGGACACCAGGACAAGCTGGAAAAACAACACTGGGCCATGACCAAACTGCAAAAACATCAAGAGCACATTCTGAGATTTGCTACTTGGGCACTAGAGAGTGATAACAATACGGCATTGCTGCTTTCAAAGAAACTGGTATGTGTGTCCTAAAGGTTTTAACTTGTAAAGCACAACATATTCCTTAGCTCTGTGTATTAGTGAGGCAAATACCTCAATGGGGTGTCTGTGTCTTGCGCACCTTACTAGACATTTTTTTCAAGCAGCGGTCTGATATATATGTGTATACTTTTGAACATAGTGTCTACAGTTGTCTATTTGCTGTGCATGATTGTTGGTCTGTATTTAGCTTTCACTTTCATTCCCTTAGATCTATTTTCAACTCCACCGTGCGCTGAAAGTTATTGTAGACCCAGTTGAACCTTTAGGAGACCTAAAATTTCAGTGGGATTCTGATACTTGGACTAAGCACGCAGAGTTCTTTGGTAAGAAACTTTTTTTGTGTGCCTTGGCTTTCTTTGCATCACAGCACATACTGTTTAAAATGCTATCAGTTTTAATAAAATTTGTAGGAAATTTGCAACAACTGGAACACCTGCAGTCTTGTCATCACACAGCTCACAAAGTAAACTTAAAGGGATAGTAATGTTTCATAATAAAAGCAGCTCTAATTAATAATCATAGTATTTGGACCTTGGAGAGTGTTATTTCAATTGTCAGAGTTGTAGTTCAAGAGTAATTCAATGACCGTATCCCCCTCCCGCCCCTTTTACTGATGTCACACTGTTCACCCAGAGCAGAAGGGAGGTGCCCAGGTAGATTGCACAGAGGGACAATCTTCAATTAAGATAAGGGAAAAACCTGAAAAACTTGTCAAGGAGGGCAGGGCTTTCATTGTTTTCACATAAAGATTGTCCCCTGCTGTTATCGGTCTGGTCTTACAACTAGATTCACATCTGAGAAGAGATGGCTTACACTAGGTAAAAGGGGCGGGAGGGGAAACTTTGCTTGTGAATATCTCTTAAACCATAAAGGTTTGAGAGAGAAGACTTATATCATTCTTCATGTTTTTTTGTTTTTAATGCCTACAAAATAAAGTTAAAACGAAGTATTACTATCCCTTTAAGAAAACCTGTATATAGTATGTTAGAGAAACTGGAAAGATAAATATTTGAGACATCTTCCTTGTCCATAATGCCACAGATGAAGCAACTCTGACAGCAATATTAGTCTTAATTAACCCTTCAGTAGTTAGACGGGTGAGTAAAATGCTGTGCACCCCTTTGGCACTCAAAGGGTTAAAGGAGGTTTGTATTTGTTTGCACTTTCCAGTATTGCCAAAGAAACACTGGCTATGTTGTGAATGGTGGTGGGGGGTGGTGAATTGGAGGTCTGAGAACCAACCCTGGTATTCCCTCTCAGATCTTTCAAAACTGCCAGTTAGTGTAATGTGTGACAGGCAGTCCCAATGGTCCTATAGGGACAAAATAATCTCCCTCTTTCCAAGGGATTGGTTAATTAAAAGAAAGTAAACTTGGGTACTGAAAACAAGCATGTCTAAAGAATGCTGTTGATATTTCTATAAATTTTACATTTGTGTGAAAAATGTTTGAAAAGTGCTTTAAAGTGAGAACTTCCCAATTTAAAATTTGACAGGTAAAATAGTATCGGACAAGACAGGTGTCCTGCAGTCATCTTCAGGATCGCTATCGCAGTCTGTAAACTCGGCTCAAGTGTTGGCTCCTCTTACTAACTTCAACCCTATGGTACAGAATCGACCAAGACCTGGTCAAGCCAGAGCTGCTTCAGGAGGTCCTGGAAATTTCATCCAGCCTATGCAGGTGGAGTTGATAACATGATGGCATTTTATTGATGGAATGCTTGATGTGGGCGTGTTGAGGTGCTATCAGTTTCAATACCCCTGTGAAAGACACTAGCTTTTATATCCGCTTACTAGACAGTTTAATTCGTGATTGGTTAGGGGGAATCTCTAGCACCCATTGGGTAAAGGTGGAATGCTACTAGTCTGAGGTTCACTGCTAAGGATCCCTTCGCTTTACATGTAGGGAGTTATGGAGTTCTTCTCACTGGAGCTTTCATGCAACCATGAATCTTCAGATAGGAGGACCACCAAGGAGGGACAATCCTCTAAATCCATACACCTTAACTTGTTGAAGACTGAGTCTTTTTTAATATGTGCTTTCTATCAGGAACTTCCCACATGGTCTGTGTCCCCAGTGCACTAAGAGATGATTTGTTTTTGTGTTTCTTAAAGTTGAAAAATCAGATTCTCACGTTTAAATTTGGTCTTTCCACTGGATTTAAGTTTCTTGTTAACATCCTTCTCCTTTCTATTTGCAGCCAATGGATGACCTTGATGGCTCAGCTGCAGGTAATTGCTTAATAATAAAGAACACCACACGGATAAACGGTTGCTACTTCACTATATTTGTATCAACGCACATTATACATGATTGTACTCGCCTCTTAAGTCTGGAGACCGGCGGGTCTGGTGCTGCCCCTGTAAATCGTAGCGAGCGATTTCCACAAACGAGAGGACCACTGGACAGGAGCGCTCACAGAACCACCTCAGCGAGAAGTAACCACTCCAATATTAACTTTGAATTTATTGATGCAGTTTTAAAATCCTCAAACACATCTTACGGACAGAAAATGGGAGTGACAGCCACGTATGCCTAATGCGTTTCGTGTATGATAAAACATTTAATCATAGGCCTATGATTAAGTTTTATCTTACGCAAACTCGTTAGGTGTACATGGATGTCACTCCCGTTTTTTTTGCCCGTAAGATGTGTTTGAGGATTTTAAAACTGCATCAGTAAATTCGAAGTTAACAATATTGGAGTGATTACTTCTCGCTGAGGTGGTTCCGTGAGCGCTCCCGTCCAGTGGTCCTATTGCTTGCTAATAACACTATTTTATTAATGGTTCTCTATCTTTTTTTTTTTTTTATTATTAAGGTACGCCTAACATTCAATAGGTAATCTGTCACGAGCATAATGAAGGCTACAAATACAATATCTTATTATTCTTTGGTCTCGCCATCTGAATAACAATACCAAACACACTGAGCAAAACAATGTCTTACATTTGAAACTCCGTTAAAAATGTTCATATTTTCCTGGAGAACCATTTTAAGTGGATCTCTGTGGCGCACTTAAGTGCCACTGCACGCTGGTTGAGAGCCATTGATCTAGATAATTTGTTTTAGGATTACTCCCTGTAAAACCTCTACCTTGCATGCTTATAGCATAGCATTGGTGGGCAATGTGGAACCCTGGGACTGCATGCTGCCTGCAGAAGAGCTGCTTGCTGCCCCCCAGTTGGTTCTTATACAGTGTGAAGAGAACATTTCTTTTATAAACGTCACACCCCTGTTTTAAAACATCTTTTGCCTCAGAGCAAGTCTCCTTTACACTTACTGTACAGCTGTACCTTTTAATCAAAAGGCTTTATCTACTGTGGCCTATAGTGTTAAATTTTAAAGGGGATGTATCACCCCTATATGTTAGCCTGAATAGTTAGGTTCTGTAATGAATATGAGTAAAGTTGTATTAAATTTATTTATTTATTTATTTTTTAAAGCGGTTTGGTCGAAATTGCAGTTATAAACTCAGCCGCACTCCAGCTTAAAGGGAGAAAGCCACTGTCATTGGAGAAGGCTGGATAGAGGGAGGGGGAGCAGAAACAGTGAAGGACTGCGGTTACAGAGCAGGTAACAGCCGTCTGTGCAGGGCAGAGTTTATAACTGCAATTTCGACAAAAAAAAAAACTTTTACTCATTGGATATATAACCTAACTATTCAAGGTAACTTGTATAGGGGTGATACATCCCTTTTTAAGCAAAACATGTCCTCATTGTGCAGTTGAGGGCCACATAGCAGCCTCTTGGAATTAATTTGATTGTCATTGGCTTTCAGTTTACAGCAATGGTAGACTATCTTTGGCCCTCTGGGGATAATGGGAGTTGGAGTCCACAAGCCTAGAGGACTAAAGGTTTCCATAGCGAAGAAAATGCGTGTTGCAGTCCCTTATTGTTGGAGAGCCACTGGTTGCCTGTCCATAGTTTATATGGTGAAACAGACTGGTGGTAGTTTCCTTTCCTTACTTTTTTTTATTATTCCTCAGAGGGAGAATCTTCTGGTCTAGATGTTTTGACAGGACAAAAAAGGTATGGATTTTTGTTCTTGTGATAACTAATTGATGGGACTGTTGGGTTTGGAATATGAAGTGCTGAACTTTATTTTTCCCTTTACAAGAGGTCGCAACTCAGAGGGTGATGTAAATGAACTTCTAAAGAAAGTTCCACGTGTCAGCCTTGAACGCTTGGATGTTGACCTTAATCCTGATACACAGCCACCAGTCTTCAAAGTATTCCCTGGGAACACCAATGAAGATTATAACTTAATAGTGATTGAAAGAGGAAATGTTCCTGGAGAACCTGTTGTAAAAGTAAGAGTTCTATCCATATTCAGTATCCCAGTAGGATTGACAAGTTAATCTATTGTCCAAGACTTTATTTTTTTCCCATCTTTATCTGCCCTAGTGCAGAAACGAGTAGCATGAGGCATCCTAGCTGTTCCTGAAGTGCAGCTCCTGTAGTGGTAGTCCAGCAACAACTGGAGAGCCTCGTGTTTTGCCATACGAAACGCGCACATCCGCTTCATAATAGTTGCCTCTGTGCACTTGGTGCGCACACACCCATGCACACGAGTGTGTGTATATAATATATATATTATTAAATCACATACACTGTAAGAACTTCAGAATTAAAAATGTTATATTTTTAGGAGGAAGCAATGGAGACTGGCATCGGAATTCCAACAATTGAGCCTAATGAAGAAAAGCCATGCATTATTCGACCAGATGGCTTGCCAGAAAGTCTGCCACCTGTAATCCGTCCTCCAAGTGTCGCCAGTGACAGTGCCTCCTCTGATTTCCAAGGTTCAAGCAGTGGTGGATTTTCTGAAGTTGTCAATACCACTCTCTGTAAGGTGTGCCAGAAAGAAGGGGTGCTATTGACGTGTAGCCAATGTAGAACTTTCTTCCACAGAGAGTGCCACCTACCTTCTGTCCTAGAAATGGCAAGGTAAATTTAAATGGATAAATGACATGGAAAATTCCATGTAGTTACCACAACACATACAACAATTGTGGGGGTTGGTGTTTCACACCAGACATAGCTGTCAAAGATTTGTAAGTATGCTCATATTGTTTTGACATGGACCTAGAAATCTTCCTTTAGGAAAGTAATAAAGTGTATTTTTATCACCAAGGCTTTCCAACTGAGGGAAAATATGATCATGGTATTGAAATATTTATGCTAGTTTTTGAGGGTTGCAAAACGTATATTTTTCTGTCATCCAATACAGATTACTGGTAACTCTGGTTAGGCGATCCGACCCTTTAAGTAGACTGGAACAATTCCAGAATTGTATGCAGGGGGTGGAGCCTACCTTCCCTCCTTGGCTGCAGCTAGCCAACCAGCTCCAGAAAGATTTCTTCCTTGGTGAAGACACAGGCAAGAGAACAGTTCTGCTATAGCTTTAGAATTTTTTTTTTTTCTGTTACAAATGGAATACCACCATTAGGCGGATTACCATAACTGACAGTGCCCTTAGTAGATGTGGCTAGCTCAGTGACCAGGTGCTTTTTGTGGACCTTAAGCCCTGGGGGAAAATCTTGCAAGTTCTTTCCTCAGGAGTTGCCCACAGAGGCTGCTTCTTTAAACATGGTAATCTGAAAACAGAAGATCTGCAGGAAAGGTGAGCAACCCTTTGACTCACATGTCCCACAGTGCCCCTCTGCACAGGGGTTTTCATTTGTAGTTCCTATTGCACACGCCTACACTCACTGGGTCTCTCTGTATGTCTGTTAGGTGTTTGGAGCAGGTTAATGTGGTGTTTAACCCTTTAGCTGCCAGTTTGGCTTTCATTTGGGGGGGGGGCGCTTCTGATACTTTTCCTACTGGTTGTGTTTTTTGGGTATCCTAACATGTTTTAGTTATGTTTCATGTCTTTTTATATTACACCTTCAATTTTGTAAAAATTGAGAAAAGAGCGCTTTATGGCATAGGAGCCATTGCTCCATTCACTCCTATGGGACTGTACAGTTTGGGACATATCTCTGCAACTGTTTAACCTAGCAACTTCAGAGTGCGCTCATTTTACTTGTCTGCCCTTGCTCTATTATCCGGTTCATGTTTCTAGTGTGTTGGGGGGGCTCAGGGGGCTTCGGGCACTGTTTGGGGTACTTTTCTGGGAAAACTACACTTCCCATGAGCACTTTGCGCACTTGTTTGTGATTGGCTCCTGCCGTGGCAGCCATTTTGTGATCTTTCCAGAATGAGTATCCTATGCAGGGCTTGGAATCTTCTCTCCTCTGCTGATTAACACTTTGCCTGCTAGATGAGTCTATTTTAGCGATTTTTGGGGTGAAACTTTAATCATACAAACTGTAATTGGGTGATTTCTTATACAGTAAGGTTATTGAGACTGAGAATGTCTATACTATTGGAGCTTGGGGCCAGACCTAAGACTAAGGATGCTGGGGTCTCTGTATCCCCTATTGCGCATTGCTCTTCCTGTCATTCAGGGTTACATAGAGAATTCTCAGGTAATTTATGCCCAGCATGTTCTGATGTCCCTGAGAGTCTTCCAGGGACCTCCAGCCATGCATTAGAGCCAGTTTGGGTGCAGGAGTTCAAGGCTGTTTAGGTCCACTTTGCAACTCTTTCCATCCCAATTATAGTGGGTCTGCCATTCTTGGCAGACCCCCTCCTCTGTCATGCCTTCCCTGCCCAAACCTCAGGGAGTACCTGACGTGTCAGATTCCTCTGAAGAACTACTCCTGGTGGATTCAGATGTTCTGCTCTGGGCTCAGTTTTTTATTTATTTTTTTTTTTTTAGGGATCCTTTTGAGGCTCATCTTGAGCCCTCCGCTGAGGGCCTGATCAGGGCTGTCTTGAATACTTTTAAAGGGATAGTATTGCTTGAAAATAATTTTTTTTAAATTGTAGCCCTTAAGACTTATCATTTTTAATGTTTTTTTTTGTATTATTATTATTTTTAATTTACTAAACCTTATGGGTCTGCACTCTGCTGTGGGTGGTCGTCTGCGTCACTGTAGCAGCATTTGGGATGATTCAGTGTCTGACCCATGGGTTTTGCAGGTAGTGACGGAAGGGTACAGGATCCCTTTCATCTCTCTTCCTCCCTTTCGCTTTCTTCCATCTCACATGCCTCAGGGCGCAGAGTAACGCCGTCTGTTCATCGCTGTTCAGGCTCTTCTGGACAAGGACGTTCTGGAGCCAGTTACAGTTCATGACAGATTTATGGGTTTTTACTCAAACCTCTTTGCGGTCTCCAAGAAGGATGGCGGTTGTTGTCCCATTTTGGACTTAAAGGACCTCTGTTCCTTTGATCTGGACTTATCACCAACAGTCTCTACGGACGGTGATTGCTGCCATGTCCCCGGGGGAATTCCTTGCACCTCTGGATCTTCAGAATGCGTACTTACACATTGCCATTCGTCCAGAGAGCCGGCAGTACCACCGGTTTGCCTGCGACCGGGGACATTTTCAGTTCTCAGCTCTTCAATTTGGTCTAATGACAGCTACTCTGGTCTTCAACCGTGTCCTGGGAGCCTAGGTCTGTCCTCCACCAAGACTGCATCAGTTACTCCATACATGGACGACCTGCTTCTGAAAGCCTCTTCTGTGGAACTTCATCAGCAGGTTCAGCAGTGCATTCATGCTCTCGCCCATCACGGGTGGATCAGCTTGGACAAATCAGATCTTGTCCCATCCCAGCTTCTGGTTTTCCTGTGTTTCTCACGGACGAGGTGGCTCACTAGACCGCCCACAGGGTTTCTGCAATACTGGCTCAGGATCCAGTTCCAGCCCAGAAGCTGTCATCTCTCGTGGGGAAATTCATTTCCACCGTAGAGGTGGTACCGTTTGCCATGGCACACACCAGGAAACTCCAGCAGTTTGTGATCCAGTTGTGCAGGGGTCGGCTGGACCTTCTGAAGACTTGTCACTTCCTCTTCAGGTGGAACTGAGTTTGTCCTGGTGGCTTGACTTCTCCAATCTGCTGAAGGGCAGGTCCTTCCTGGTATCCTTCTGGACCACGGTGATGACGGATGCCAGCCTCTCTGGATGGTGAGCGGTCTTGGGTCGCCTGAGTTCACAGGGTTGGTGGTTTCCGGAATCTCAGCTGGAAGACTGTCCAGTCCGGGTGGAGTCTGACAACACCACGGCTGTAGCTTTCATCAACAAGCAAAGCGGAACAAGAAGTCTCGCTGCTTGGTTAGAGGTCAAGGCTATTTTGTCCTGGACAGAAGAACACGTTCCTGCCGTATCCGCAGTACACATTCCTGGCATAGAAAACGTCCTGGCGGACTTTCTTAGTCGACACA
Organism: Rhinophrynus dorsalis; assembly: GCA_037306005.1. Taxonomy (NCBI): domain Eukaryota; kingdom Metazoa; phylum Chordata; class Amphibia; order Anura; family Rhinophrynidae; genus Rhinophrynus; species Rhinophrynus dorsalis. The sequence continues at coordinate 347,434,428 of CM074724.1, read as the reverse complement.
CAGTGGACAGCGGAGAGTGGGAGCTGCACCCAGAGGTGTTCACCCTCATTGTTCAGAAATGGGGTCTTCCTTACATAGACCCGATGGCGACAAGACACAACAGGAAGGTTCAGAGGTTCTGCTCTCAATGGAGGGACCCTCTAGCTCTGGCGGTGGAAGTAATGTCCATTCCTTGGTTATTCCCTCTGGCCTATATCTTTCCTTCCCTCCCCATGTTACACAGGATGTTATGGAAATTGAGACTGGAGCGTTGTCCAGTCATTCTGATTGCTCTGTACTGGCCTCACCAGGCTTGGTTTCTGAAGCTTCTGGATCTGTCAGTGGCGGAGCCATTCCGGCTCCCTTGCCGTCTGGATCTTCTTCTACAGGGTTACCTGTGGAAGGAGGATGTTCATCGTCTAGCCTTGAACGCTTGGAAATTGAATCTTCAGTATTGAGGAAGAGAGGTTTTTCTTCTGATGTGGTGCCTACTATGCTCAGTGCCCCGCAAACCAGTTTCTTCCAAGATCTACCATTGTGTCTGGTTGACCTTCCTATCTTGGTGTGCTGACAAGGACCTTTCTCAGGAATTTAATCTCCCTACAGTCCTGGCCTTATTGCAGGACGGTGTGGATAAGGGCCTCAATTTGAGTTCCCTTTAAGTTCAGACGTCTACTCTGTTTTCTTTCAGAGGGACGTTGCAATCCTTCCTGATGTCAAGATTTTCTTCCAGGGTGTTGCTCATACTAGTCCTGCCTTCAAGATTCCTGCTACTCTATGGGATCTTAACTTGGTTATGGGTGTTCTTCAGCGCCCTCCATTTGAGTCTTTGGCTACTATTCCTCTACGCCTGTTGACGTGGAAAATGGCCTTTCTCCTGGTGATTGTCCGTTGTGTTGTGGAGTTATATGCTCTGTCTTGTAAACCACCCTATTTGGATAAGGATAAGGCGGTGCTTCGCACCTCTCAGGAGTTTGTGGTGGCCTTTCTGCCCTGACTCCACCTCTGACAAGGAGAGGGATCTCCGCTTGTTTGACATGGTGCGTTGTCTCAAAATCCATTATTCGTAAGGCTTTTTGAACTGAGAGAGAAGCCTGTCCCTTTCAGGCCTTGCGCCTGGTCCTTGCCTTCCCCCCTCTGGGAAACTCAATGGTTGGACATCCCGGAGTTACCAGTAACCTGTACTGGATGACAGAGAAAAGAGGATTTTAGTCTTACCTGTTAAATCCTTTTCTCTTAGCCCATACAGGTTACTGGTCTCCCATCCTGTCAAGGGACCATGCTTGGCTCTCCTGTGGCAGACTATGGGGGTCCTTCAGGGTCATGCTCAGTCTTCTTTCCCTTGACTATCTAGTCAATAGTTAGTCTCATATCTTTCTGGAGCTGGTTGGCTAGCTGCGGCAAAGGAGGGAAGGTAGGCCCCACCCCCTGCATACAATTCTAGAATTGTTCCTGCCTACGTAAAGGGTCAGATCGCCTACCCAGAGTTACCAGTAACCTGTATGAACTAAAAGAAAAGGATTTAACAGGTAGAACTAAAATACTTTTTTCTACTTTCTTCCTTAGTGGAGACTGGAAGTGTATGTTGTGCCAGGACCTGACCCTCAAGAATGATCAAGGTATTGATACAGTTCCACCAACAGCTGTTGATTCCAGTCTCCTATCGCCAACTGATCAGAGGGTATGCATCCATTTTCCAGCTCGCTTTGAATAACTGCCTATTTACATTACACTTGCTCTGGTATCTTTTAACTGGCATGTACAAATTAAAACTGTCTAAGAGTCCTGTTTTGACATGTGCTTTATGAACAAGAAAGTGGAGCAAATGTTGGGCAAACTTCACCACAGAAGAGAAATACAATTAACATTTGAATGGGGCTTTCAACCCCTTGAATCCTAGAGCTGTCCAATGCATTGAGTCCTCACTTGCATTTGAGGGTTTAAAGTATTATTCAAATTTAAAGTACAGTCCCCTGTGGTGCATTTGATTTTCCCCATAATTACACCACTTCTCTTTTGTGAATAAGGCCTTGGGTGTCCCAAGATTGCATTTTCCTATGTACTAGAATCAATTTTCTGTTAAATCTGTGTGTAACATTACCACTTTTATCTCCACAGAAATGTGAGCGTCTCTTGCTGGAACTACTTTGCCATGAACCTTGCCGGCCATTCCATAGGCTGTCTACTGGCGGGGTACGTATTTGTCATTCTTATATGTGAAGTAGTCGTAAGTGTGCCTGTCACTGTAAGATGTTCTTTAAAGAAACAGGAGAGCAAATGGGACCAAATCAAAGTGCAGAATCTCCAAACTTTAATTTCTGTTAAAGTTTGAGGATTCCACACTTGACCCTGTTTATGCTTCAGATTCTTTACTTTCAATGTATATGGTTTTCTCACAAAATTACACAACTTCTTTCCAAGGGTTGAGCACAAGGATTACAATAAGGTCCCCTTTTTCTGGACTATACGAAGGACCATCTTGAGCACTAACTTGTTTCATTTACAGAAAGTAAAATCTGCCTATATGTTGTACAGTGATTAGTGTTTGAAAAATGAGAATTTTCTTGGCATAGTGCAGCAACGTCTTGGCCTCGCTGAGGACTGCTCTGGTCGTTCAGGCAGTGCTGCCTGTCTGAGGACTCTCCTTTTTCATTTACTGCCAAGTTGTTCAATAGTTTGAGCTCTGATGGCTCTTATTTGATTTGCTTTGCTAGTTTGTCCTTTTTAGCACTTGATGGTCGTACAGGTCCAGTTTAGTCATATGGCTATCTTAGGGCAGGGCTGTCCAGCATCAGTCCTCAAGGGCCACAAACAGTCCAGGATTTAAGTATTTTCCTGCTTAAGCGCAGGTGAGTCGGTCAAAATGAATGAACCACTGATTAAGTCACCTTTACTTAATCAGGGAAAGCCTTAAATCCTAGCCTGTTGGTGGCCCTTGAGGGGACTGAACATGGACAGCCCTGCCTCAGGGGACAAGTGAGGTTTCTTTTTCTCCTTTCTCTCCTCTGAATATTTGGGATACTTTGGTATAACCCTATGGTTCCTGTGTGTGACATATTTCAACATAAGACAGTGGTTCTCAACTGGGGTGCTGACACACGTTGGTGTTCTGTGGACACCTGCTCAAGGTGCCTCACATTTAGTTATCTTTTTACATTAACAAAAAAGTTTTATACATATTTATGTAAATTGTGTACAATATGTTGGCTTTTGTCATTCTGACTTATAGCCTTAAGAATAACTAACTATACATTCGTTAAAGTCCTTGAGAAATTATCTATAAAATGTGATGGGTGCCCTGGAAAATTCCAGAATGCCTGTTAGGGTGCCTTGAGTGAAAAAAGAATCCCTTATAAAAGAGAATATAGGATTGGTAAATTTAAAGCTAAATCTTTTTTGTCCATATAGAACACAGGACTCCCACTCAGAGCAAAACCTACCTGAGATTCCTTCCCCAGGCAGAGCAGTCCTCTTAGGGTCTTAGTCTTAGGAGCTTTTTTTTATGTATTTTTTTTTCTTTTTTTTCTTTTGAGCTGGAGGAAGAGGAGGGATCTGTTCTTTGAGCTCAATCCCCATGGTTCCTTTGTTCCATATAGAAGTGAGGGAAAGATTTATTATGTCTGATATGGAACATGGGTACCATGGGTTTGAGTCCCTCTTCCTGGAGGGAAGCACAGAACAAGACAGGTTCTTTGGGGTGGAGACTCCCTTCTCCATTTCAGATGCCTGCCCACTAACTCCCTGAAGTCATGTATCCTGCTTGACACATAAGATGAGCAACTTTCTGATGCCTTATGTGCTGATTTTGGCCATCAGAACCAATAAATCTTCCTTGGCCACATCAAGGAGGCTAATGCTTAAAGGGATAGTAATACTTTGTTTTAACTTTATTTTATTTTTTAGGCATTAAAAAAACATGAAGAATGATATAAGTCTTATCTCTCAAACCTTTATGGTTTGAGATATTCACAAGCAAAGTTTTCCCTCCCTGCCCCTTTTACCTAGTGTAAGCCATCTCTTCTCAGATGTGAATCTGGTTGTATGACCAGACAGATAACAGAAGGGGACAATTTTCTTTGTATGAAAACAATGAAAGCCCTGCCCCCCTTGACAAGTTTTTCAGCTTTTTCCATTATCTTAATTGAAGATTGTCCCTCTCTGCAGTCTACCTGGGCACCTCCCTTCTGATCTGGCTGAACGGGGGGGGGGGGATACTTTGTGAATATCTCATAAACCATAAAGGTTTAAGAGATAAGACTTGTATCATTCTTCATGTTTTTTTTAATGCCTGCAAAATAAAGTTAAAACGAAGTATTACTATCCCTTTAAGGCAGATTTTGACACAGATTTTCTGCTAAGGCCTCTGCCTTTTCTGTTGCTGTGTGCTGCACCTTGGGGCTCAAGACTTGGTCTGCAGACCAATCTTACGAGAAGTCTCTAGTTTCCTTGCCATTTCAGGACAAGTCCCTTTTTAGATCGGAACTGAAACAAATCCTCCATGATGCTACTGGTGGTAAGAGCACTTTTTTGCCTCTAATCTCCACCAAATATTCCTTTCTGGCATGGAATGTTTCTGTGCCCCTGCCAAACTGGGGAGCGCAGAACTCTCAAGCCTCTCAGGAGTGCCCTTCTGCAAAATCCAGACAAGCCTGGTAGCCAAAGCACTCTGCTTCATATGCGAAGTCTGACAAAACCACTTCCTCATGAGTCACGGAGTCTTGGTCCATTGTTGCTTGGGGGGGGAGTCTCTGGCTTTTTTGAGATGCTTGAGCGTCCTACATAATGGCCCAGTGGGGTTTGTGGGTCATCTTAGAGGGGGGTACCGCATAGATTTCAAATTACTTTCCCACATGGACTAAGAAAAGGATTTGATGGCAAGTTCACTAAAATACTCTTCCATTGCACACCTTTCTCCAGCTTTTAAGATTATGTCCATCTTTTCTTAAATTACAACATTCAAATTGTTTTTTAAAGTGAAACTCGCAGATATAATTTCCCTCCAATTGATTTAGTATAGCAGTAATCATTGAAATGGTGGTATGTTTTTAATAAGTGCCAACATTATTTGGAATCATAAGTTCTAATGAGACTCTCCTCAACAGGACAGAGTCTGCACTGTCCATCCCTGCCTGTACCGTATGGTACAATACAACTTGCCTTTGGCAAATAACCTATCAGTGATTAGACAGGGACTTGACAGCGCAGCCTGCGCTGTCCTGTTGAGGTGAGTGTCATAAAACTTATTTCAAATAACACCATCACTTAATAAGCATTAGAACACTATTTAAATGATTACTGCTATACGAACAGTTGGGGGGGGGGGGCGGCAATTATATCTGTTATAGCATTTTAACATTTATTTTGAGTGAAGCCATTGAGGTAATATGCTTGCATCATCTTGCAAATCCCTTTGTTTACAGGTCTCCTAGTTTTGAATGTACTCTAGATTTTGGGGTTGGGGGGTTGTGGTCATCTCTTCCAGCCCCAATTAAACTATCTCTACTTTATATTCTAGGCAAATGACCCTTTGATTGACCTCACACTGATTCGAGCAAAGCTTCAGCAGAAACTGTCACCTTCATACTGTACTCCTGACGATTTTGTTAGAGATGTATGGATGATGTTTCGAAATGTCAGCAAAATTGCAGAGGTCAGAAAACATTCAAATTAAGTTTATTCATATGATGTGGTCCACAGTGCTTGATGTTCACTTCAGTCAGGATTGTGTTATTGCCCATGAAGAATGTTTCCCTTGAAATTGTAACTTTTTTGTTTTCAGGTATAGTTACATGAAGTGGGGAAAGCAGGACAAATGAAAACACTTCTAATTTGGCAGGCATGAAACTGATAGTCTTAATTTGGTTAGATCAAGTTCTTTTACTGGGACCAGGATGGTCCAGCCTATATATGTGTTTATTTAGCAAAATATTCAACAAAATACAGTAATAAAAATGAGCAAATTGCAAAAAAGTGTTTTTCATATTAAGTCTTGTGTGGAAACTGAAGAGCAGCAATTCTGTGTGACAGACCAGCTTCATCTTCAGGGAAATGTTCGTATTGTGTTAAATTGAACTATTTAACCCCTTGAATGCTGCTAGTGTCACATGTTGAAAAGCAATGCATTGGAAACCCCTCTAGCATTCGAGGGGTTAACGTGTGAATTTGAGGAATTTGTATTTTTCCTGTAGTGCAGCTGGCTTCCCCACAATTTATCCAATTTTCTTTTGAACATAGGGCTGTATTCAGTAAGCTTGACTTGCCATTGTTTTAAATTGGACTTTTAACACCATGTGTTGGGATTCACAAATCAGGAGAAATTTTAAAAATCTCATTCAAATCTGTGTGAAATTTTTTGTTCCTTTGACACTAGTTGGTTTGCTTCAGAATTGCTCACACAATGCAATGTAAGAAATCAAAAAAGGATTAGCATGTCCAAAAACCTGTATATGTGCCTAACGAGCAGTAAGCAAATTTAAAGTATTCATAGGATCTTGTGTGCTTTTATCTGGGAGATGAACTTTGCCAGTACAATTTATAACAAAGGTTTCTGGGCCATATTTTCAAAACACTGAAGCAGTTCTGAGGCATATCAACTGTGCCATTTGGGGAGACAAATTGCCATTGCTTTTAATCTCTTGAATGCTAGAGATTGTCAATGCTTTGCTAGTACTTGATATTCAAGGTGTTAAAAGAACAATTTTAATTATTGGGATTTGCAGACTTCTATCTCCTTCAGGTGCAATTGGCTTCCCCTAGTCTTTCCTCAAAACCCAAGTAGTCTTGCGTAGACTAGAACACTGCTTAGAATCCCCAGGCTGAAAAATCCACCTCGGCGTGACTTGTTGGGGCCTCCTATTGGTGGTCTCCTTTTGTGTTTTCCATGGCTTTTGGGGCATTTCAGTGATGGCTTAGTGGGTTTTGTGAGCAGTACTGTAAGGAGGCAGTGCCAGTTGCATAGTTTCACCTGAGACCACTGCAGATGACTCTACAACACTGGAGCAAGGATCCTTGCCATCTTTATTACAAGGTGCTCCTGTCTGTGTATGCAATAGTCCCTGCAGTATTGGTGGTGGAGTTTAGCCCTGACAACTGGCTGTCTCTATTTAGTAGTGAACTGAAAGATGATGATCCCTGTCACCAGTCTTGTTGAGGAGTAGTGTGCACTCTTAATTAGGTTCTAGGCCAGTGGTCCATGATAGAAGTCTTCCTTTTGTTTGACATTCTGCAGCTGAGAGCCATCTCTACTGCCTTCACTTCTTGGATAACTCTTGAACGGACATCTTGTTCTGATTCAGTCTGACAGTGCCATGGCTGTGGCTTACATACACCATCAAAGAGTCGCCAAGAGCAATTCTGATTGGGCAGAAGTTGCAGGGGTTCTACCCCTGGTGGAAAATCATGTTCCAGCCCTCTTGGCCATTACATCTGGAGAACGGACACTATGCAAATTGGAGGGTGGGAGTAGAGAACTGGAGAGGTTTGCTCTGCAACTCACTGGGGATTGTTAGATCTGATGTCCTACTGCCTCAACACAAAACTACCAATGTTTTGGCTTTCTAGATCAAGAACTATTAAGGTCCAAATGTCAACATCATTAGTGTTTCCAAAAAGGATTGCTGAATTTAGTGGTCTTAAAAGAGTAACATATAGTTATTCCATAGTATCATACTCCTCTTGGGGACTTGAATCTCTGGTACTGGAAGTACTTGTATTATATCTGAGCCTCTTTCTTTAGCTGCTCTCAAACTGACTTCTTGCATTATATTTCTTTAATGCTATCTATTATGAGTGGATTACGTGAACTGTATCCACAAGTCTTCCATCCTTAGAAGGTTGTGTTTAAGACAGTTCCTGGTTTTTATTCTAAAGTTGTCTCTTCACATTAAAAAAAAAAAAAAAAAAAGTAAAAAAATTGATTCTTCCCTACATAAATCTTTCCATACATCTGCAAGGAGGAAATGCTTCACAGTTTAGATGTGGGCAGATGTCTTCAAGACTATATTCAAACTACAGATTCTTTCAAACAAATACTGTGTTCATCATGCCAGACTTGCTTCTCATTTGCTGTATGGATTAAATGGAAAACCAAGCAGCATTACTTAAGTTTCTTGAAGCCTCACTTCAAATTACTGCCTTTTCATTAAGTAAAGAACCAAGCTTCTGCTGATCAGATCTGCAAGGCAGCTATATTTGATCTGTTAAAATCACATGGTTCTACAAAGTTAATGGCATCCCAAGTTTTGTGGGTTATTGCTGCAGATTATTAAATTATGCTGTATTCAATTCTCTCCCTCACTGTTTTGGGATGTCCCCATGATCACTGCATCCCTCAATACTTGCTGACAAATAATTTTCTTGTCAGAGGAATATAAGGCATCTCACTGAGAACCTAATCTCATGGGTGTAGTTTAGGATGCCATGCTGTTGCTTGGCTTCTATTCTGGTGTCTTTAGACTTCATTTTACATCTACCAAAACATGTAAAGGTAGATGGTGATTGAGGGGTATAGAGGGCATGGAGTGAGACAAGTGTTTACTTTGGAGTTCCTTTCTTCATGGAGGAGGAGCGTTCTACTTCACGGTCCCTGCATCCGTCAGTTGACTGAGAAAAAAAATTAATCTGCAATTAATATCCCATGAACACACACTGAAATTTACTCTGTATAGTACTGTATCTAAAGGGGCAGGATATTATATTGAAAGTAGGCTTTAGAGTTCTGGTGAGTAAAACATGGGTACTTCTGCTGCAAATTGCTTGTCATAAGATGCTATAGGGCAAATTTAAGATTTCAGGCTATATATATAATATAAATAAGTGTTTTTTTTTTTTTTTTTTGTTTTTTTTTTTGTTTTTTTTTTTTTTGCTATTATCCTTGAGCGACCATGGGGTATAGAGCTCGTCCTTTAAGGTGGCAGGGTACTTGAAACAAAACTCTTCTCGATCCCTGCCTTATATACCCCTCCACCTTTTGGTAATCGGATTTTTGAGCGAACTTCAGGGTGGTTTCCCCACTGGGAAATGTTAGTCTATTTTAGTTTCTATTTAATTTTATACCCTTCTATTTTGACTCATAAGGAGCCCTAACCTGATGGGCAGAGTTCCTGGGATGTGGGGACCGAGCATTGGGGTACCATTGCTCTCCAGTTGTGCATCTTTGGCTTTGTGGTGCAATTTGGGTGCTTTTTGGCTGGGGTAGTGGTTCCAGGGCTTTCATTCAAATCTCTTCATTATGCCCAAAAAAAGTCTTGAGGTGTGTGCCCTGTTGTAGACCTCAAAGGTTTAAAATGGAATATATCAGATCTGTAATAGCTTTCATGCAACAGAGTTCATGGCTTCATGTGACACAATAGGCTTACTTTCATGTTCCTGTTTAGCCCAGCCATCACTGGTTTCTTCAGTTTACACTTCAAAATTAGCACTTTAAGTTTATTGCCCTGCCTTTTGGGCTGGCCACGTCCCTAAGTTTTCTGGGTAGGGCTTATGACCCTTTGCTGAAGGTGCCATCCCAGGCTTGTTTGCATTAATACTTGTCTCACTGTGTCACTTCTACAAGGTTTGATCTAGTCCCAACACAACAGTTGCTGTTCCTGGGCCTTGCCTTCAACTAAACACCCAAAACAATGTTGGTTCTGAGCAGACTGACAATATTGATGAAAATCTGTCTGTTTCTGGCACACTCCAGATATTTGATCATGGTCTACATGCATCTGGTTGGCACTCTGGGGTCTGATCGAGGCCGTTCCCTTTGCGGTCCCAACAGCTATATATGCTTCACATCACACAACATCCCTGTCCAAGGCCACCATGCAATCTCTCCAGTGGTGGCTGACAACTCACTCTGTCCTAAGGTCAGTCCTTTCCTAGTCCTGGATTGAATGTTCATGTTAATGGGCACAAGCCTCTTTGGGTGGAGAGTGGTTTGCAGCTGTTGCTCTGTTCAGTACCACTGCTCTATCATTGAGGCACACCTTCCGAGAACTCTTCTGGCACTTAAAGGGATAGTAATACTTCGTTTTAACTTTATTTTATTTTGTAGGCATTAAAAAAACACGAAGAATGATATACGTCTTATCTCTCAAACTTTTATGGTTTAAGAGATTCACAAGCAAAGTTTCTCCTCCCGCCCCTTTTTCCTAGTGTAAGCCATCTCTTATCAGATGCGAATCTGGTTGTAAGACCAGACAGATAACAGCAGGGGACAGTCTTCTTTGTATGAAAAATATGAAAACAATGAAAGCTCCCCCCCCCCCCCCTTTGACAAGCTTTTCAGGTTTTTCCCTTATCTTAATTGAAGATTGTCCCTCTGTGCAATCTACCTGGACACTTCCCTTCTGCTCTGGCTGAGCAGTGTTACATCAGTAAAAGGGGCGGGAGGGGGACACTTTGTCATTTAATTACTCCTGAACTACAACTCTGACAGAACTGAAATAACACTCTCCAAAGTCCAAATACTATGATTAATTAGAGCTACTTTTATTATGAAACATTACTATCCCTTTAAACCCATCTTCAACACTACTGATCTAAACTAATCTTCTACAGGCCCTTCCCATTTGGATTCAGTCCAACAATGCCACAGCTGTAGCATACATCATTTATTAAGGAGGCACCAGCAACAAAGCTGCCTGGGTGGAAGTGAAAATGCTTCTGCTGTGGGCAGAAGCTTATGTGCCTGCACTATCCACCAGCTACATTCCAGGCACTGAAAACTGGTAGGTGGATTCTCAGCAAGCAGACCATCCATCTGGGAGAACTGGAATTGAAGCGGGAACTTTTCCTTCGAGTGGATTTATGGAGCAGGTCAGACATGAGTGGGTATGATGGCCTCTTGTCTCAGTGCAAAATTTCCGGTGGTGGTTGTCAGAGCAAGAGGCCCATAATCGGTGGCAGTAATGCCCTTACTATACCTTGGCAGTGTGCTTTAGTGTGTGTGTTCCCTCCTCTGCCAATAATTCCCAGAGTCATCGCCAAGATAAGTAAAGTGTGAATCCTCGTGTGTCTTCCTCCAATTCCAGGCCACCTGTCAAGAGCCTATTCATAATCTGCACTTGTATGATGCTACCTTAATTGCTTAGAACTTGAGTCTGACATTTTGAGGCACAAAGTATTGAGTGATTCAGTTATCCAGGTGATGCTGCAGTATCACAGGCCTGTCTTGACAAAGATCTCACTGGGCTCTACTTTACTTTTTGTGATCTTGTTCTCAATTCTTTGCAATTTCATATATCAGAAAAGGCTACAAACAATTCCATCAAAGTTAAAATTTCTGCCTTGCCTGTTCTCCATTGGAAGATAGCTGGGTTTCCAGAGATTGACTTATCTACAGGGAATGAATCCTATCCTCCCTGCATACAGAGCTCCTGCAGCTTTGTGGGACCTGAATTTTTTTCAGGCAGCCTCTCCAACATCTCTGTCACTGCAAGCTTGTTACTTCTATTTCTTCATCACCAAGCTTAGTGCTTCATCCTCCTGATCTCCCCAGCTTGCATTTCACCAAGATGTGGTTGTCTTAAGGACTGTTTCTGAGTTTCAACCTAAGGTTGTTTTCATGTTTAATAATTAGGAACTTTTTCTTCTATCTTTGTGTTCGTCTCTGCACTTTGGGTGTGGTGTGCTGTGTTCACCACTACATTCTTTCCACCCAGTCCTTTCGAGAAACTAACACTGTGATCCCGGGTGGCCCTAGGAAGTGCTGACCTGCTTCAGGCATTGCACTGTGGTTTAAATGGACTATTAGGTAGGCCTATATGCTCAAGTCTTGTCCGGTTCCATTCCAGATTATAACAAATTTAAACCATTCTGTTAGCACATCACGGACTTGGAAAGATCTGGTTTCTTTGGACTAGCATTGCAAGGCAGTAACATGGTCATTTATTCACACTTTCACAAAGTTTTATACAGCTAATGTGGCTGCGAAGTTTTGCAGGCCATTCCCTAGTTGTTTACTCCCTCTGTCTTTTTGGGATGTCCTCATGGTTCCTGCATCCCTCAAGGACAATAGAGAAAATTGGGGGTTTTGCACTGAATTATAAATCCTATTAGTCCATTGAAGTATGCAGGGCATCTCACCAGTAGAAAACTGGTCTGGGTTAGAGTGCCCTTCTATGGCTTGGCTGCTTGGGGGGGGGGGGGGTTTGGTCTGCCTTAGCTAACAGTTCGTTGAGAGTATGGAATGGGAGGAGTTTAATTTCAAAGGTCCCTGCATCCCTTAGTGGACTAAGAAAAAGTATCCGTATGTTCAAACATCCCAGTTTTATTTAAAATTTTGTTAGTGAACCTTGTTCATATATGGTGCAGCCCTGTCAGTAACCTTCAAAACAGGGCATCTGGCAGAAGTAGGGCGTTAAGCCAAAAGTAGTTGGTCAAACTTCTAAATATCCTATATAATAATTCAGTAATGTATGTTGTAAGAAGCTTTAATGCATGGTACAGACAGCTACGAGCGATGCAGTACAGACTACCCGTGCCGCTGCTGATAACTGAGCGAGGCGCTCCGAATTCAAACCGTAATTGGGAGTGCAGAGAGGACTGTGGTCTGAATTCGGAGCGCCCCGTTCTATCAAGTGTGGGTAGTCTCTACTGCGCATTACTGCACCGCGGCCATTGTTGCCTGGCACTGTGGCCCATATACACGGGCTGTTCAACGTGTGTGTGTGTGTGTGTGTGTATGTCTATATATGTATATATGTAATAATTTGCTAAATAGTGTGTAACGCCCGACATGCGCAGTAGACACTGCTGCGCGTGCGGCAGTCACACGCAGTAGAGACTGCCCTCCGAAGGAACGTCCTGCTCTGTAACAGCCGCGGCGCGGGACCGGCTGCCAGAAGCACTGTGGCCCGTGTAACGGGCTGTTCAACTAGTATATGTATGTATGTGTGTGTGTGTGTGTGTATATATATATATATAATGCACAAAGAATATTTAGAGTAATGCTTCACGAAAAAAGCATTTTGACTGAAAACATTTCTCTTCTCCCCCCCCCCCCCCCCCCCCCCCCCCCCCCATTAGGACAAAGCTGTGGTACAGTCAATCATTGAGCTGCAGTCTTTCTTTGAAGCAAGACTCAATCTTCTCTTTGGTGATCGCAAGTTCTCCTGTCTGCTTGCGGAGGTACTGGGTGAGGAGGAGCAGCAAAGTGAAAGCATTACTCAAAGAAGTTCACCTGTGAGCACAACCAGTGAGAGTGTATCGTCTGTGAAGAACAGTGCTGAACAGGATTAATAAAGCATGGTGTTTTTGTCCATCTAGTCTAATCAGAGTGGACATGCACATGTCTTATTTCATTTTGTTACACCTGCGCAAATGACTGGAGAATCCAAATTAGTGCCCCTTCAGATTCTTAGAGTATAAGGTTTCACTTGGAAAATGAAATAACCCATGGCCCTTGTGTATAAAGGCAATGTGTAGCTATACTGGGACAAACCAACTCCATTAATGAAGGACAAATGATCATTCCCAAAACTCCCATTGACTTACATGGTGCTTTTAACCCCTTGAATACTCTCCAGTGCATTGCTTCACCTCCCTAGCATTCAGTGGGCTTAAAAAAACCCAGTGGGGGATGTTTTTGTCTCTTGGTACAGTTGGTTTGTCTCAGAATAGATTCACTTTACTTTACATGGAAGGTCCAATGACTGTCCTAGTCAATAAAGACATTGGGGGGGGGGAGCCTATATTGGTCTATTAAAAAAATAGGACTACATTCATGTAGCTACAGCCATGTTGTTGCTGAACACTTTTTACCACCTTGTAATTATTCTCACTCTTGTGTTTAACTCTTAGGTTCCTTCATGGCACTACATTCTTTTGTTTTTATTTTCTTTTTATTCTTTCCATGTTAAAGATTCGTCAGTGCTTTAAACCTTTTTGTCAATGTTGGTATTAACCCTTTGAGTGCCAGAGGGGTAAATGCATACCCCTCTGGCACTCAAAGGGTTAACTGTACTGTTCACATTATAGGCCATTTGTTTTAAAAGAATAGTGTAGTAATTCTGTTGCAAACTAAAGACCCCGTAAGGGACGAATACAACGTCTTGTTAATTTACCAGTAGAATGCTTAACCTCTTGAGTACTAGTGCAGTCTCCAACACATTGCAAAACAGTGCAGTGGCGACCTTGCTAGTATTCAAGGAGTTAAAAGCCCCATTTAAATCTGTGAATAGCTTTTTTTGTCCCCATGGTGATTCAGTTGGATTGCCTCAGAATTAGTTTTCATTAAACATTGGGCCCTTAGTCTGCGATGGTTCAGTTAGTATTCAATGTGGGAGACAAAGGTCGTTTTGATCATATCTAGCTTTACACTGCTCTGCAGTTGAGCCTGTTTTTCTCTAGGACATTACCTCCATTAGTATTTGGCCTTGCAAAGGGTGCAGTAACAGTACTCCTACAGGAAATCTGGTTTGTTTTCTTAGATCAAAGCTAGACAATCTCCTGGTCTCCAGCTATTGGAGATGCGAACTTCCATCATCCCCTTGAGAATGATGGAGTCCCCAACAACTGCCGAGCCAAAGATTGCCTACTTAATCATTAGTTTTTTGGGGTTTTTTTTGTATTTGTAGCTTGAATATTGGCTGCCCTCATCTAGGACCAAATTGTGTGGTTTTTGCTTAGCCCTTTAGGGCTTGTGTGTGTAATATATTGCTTTGCAGTGTGTTGCACTACCATCTGTCCCCTAAAGGGACATGCTGCATGTTGCCCTATTCACATTTTGCCAGAAATCAATTATACACACTGAGCTTAATTTCATTGCAGTGTAATAGCTTCTTTGCTTGATAAGATTTGTAAATATGGCCTTTATTTGAATGTTTTTACTGTAAAGTAAGCAAGTCTACAAGTTATGCTCAGTGTGGTATTTTGATTTCAAAGGGGCAGGGGATTTAAATCCTTTAAATACAATGCCATTTGCTAAACTGTTAAATCAGGTGCCTCAAACTACAATTTATAGGACTATACAGAAGCAAATGATCAATTTTGGAGCGTACCAACAGAAACCTAGGAGGCATTTGTCCCCAAACTTCAATTTGAAGCAATACACTGGAGACCTTTAGCACTGATGTATGTTAAAAGCCTGATTTGGATCAAAGAAAATGTATGTTCCCCTCATTTGGTGTTTCTGATTTGCCCCAGAACTGCCCTCCTTTGCTTAAGGCTCCTAGAGTGCAGGCTTTGGGGATATCCCTGCTTTTGCAATGTTTGCTTAGTGATTTTGAATAAACCATGGATATGCCTTAAACCTGCACTGTCTCATACCTTGAGGAATAGTTTGAGATTCCTGTGTTAAATCATAAAGTTAGTATTTGGCATGTTTGTGCTAGTGACTTCAGAGCTTGATAGCGGTTATAAAATAATTGGTTTTAAATACTGGTATTTTTTTGCCATACCTTCAGGCTTAAAATATACTCTTGATCATTTGGTGTACTGTTAGTACATTATCAATAGTTTGAATGCTAGAAGTTTAATACTGTTCACTTCCCTTCATTAACAATCATGAACTTAACTCTGCCATGGACAGGGTGAAAAATTTGGGAAGCTATCTAGCTCGTTCAGGGATTCAAACTATTGTATTAGATTTCCAGGATAGGGTCCTTTACATTGACCGATATAACAATTATACTGTAATGTTACTGAGGTATTACCGTATTCTGGTTAGTGATATATCCGTTCACATGGCACACTGGTCCATTTCAGTTTCTGTTAAGGACTGTTCCCCTCAAACTAAATCATGTTACCACCTATGTACTTGGCCTTCCTTTTGCAAAATAATCTGACATGTAAATAACTTTGTTCTTGTTAAATATCTCCACTATTCGTTTCTTGCTTTTTCTTTTCATTAAAACACTTGCTTAATTAACGGAGTGTGGCTTATGAACTTGTTAATTTAGAATTTTAGGGATGGTCTTCTAGTTGCCCTTCAGTCACAAGGCTAGGCGTTGGTATTAAGTAATCTTTAAAAGCTGCAATTCTGGAGCAAACCAAATCAGTCATAGGTGTTAAATGAAAATTTCTGTGGAATTAAATAATTTTAACCCTTTGAAATGTAGTGTTCAGTGTGTGCTTCACAATGCTTTAGAGACAACTAGCATTCAGCAGGTCAAAATACCACTAATAAAGTATTTTTGCACTTTATTGGAGCCCTATGGCACAGTTATAATGTAAAACAAAGAAAATAGGAGGTGCCCCAAAAGTGTCTACTTGCAGACTGTAGATGTCAGTCGGATGAGAGAACCAGATCTGACTGAAAAGACATGCGGAGATTAGAGCTGTCTCCATTCAGGTACTTTTGTTTCTCTGAATAATATCCCTTCCATCAACATACAGAGTCTGAAGAAACCGCAGAAGAAAGCAGGCTGATGGAAGAGTATCTTCCTATTCAGTATCAGTATACAAAATATAATTTCTATTTTTTTCTATTTTTAGATTTTGTATACAGATATTGATATGTACCTGGACGGAGACAGGTCTAATTATCTCCATGTCTTTTCGGTCCGATCTGGTGATGGTGATATAATCCCACTGAAATCTACACTCTGAGTAGAACTGCTACTTTCAACTTTCAAGCAATAAAAAAAATGAAATTGTGTTACGCTATTGGGGCGCCTCCTAGTTTCTTTTTTGTTTTACTTTATACTGGTTTATGTCGCTGAGGAGAGTTGGTAAAAGATGTCAGCCAAGAATTGTCATGTGCATTATAATGTAATTGGGTGCAGTGATTCATCCCAGAAGCCTGATCAGCTGTGTTTTTGTTTTGTATAAGCAAAGATCCAGCAACTCATGTTGAGTAGGCACTTTTAGGGTGTTGGTGGAGGTTTCAAATATCCTGTTGACCTGCACAGGGGCGCTCCCTGTTGTCTCCTTGTTTCTGCTGCTGTGGCACAGTTGGTTTGCTACATAATATTGCAGTATTAATGCGTACGGCCCAAAGGTCTATGTTCAAAAAAAACTGCACTATAGTGGGCAAATAAAATTCCCCTAATACCCTATCTTAATGGGTCTTTTAATCCCTGGGTCTCGGACCTATAGCATCCAAGGAAGCCCTGTTCAAGTGTTGTAGAGCATGTTCTCACCTGTAGTGCAGTTTGTGTGCCACAGAACTGCTCCACTTTTCTTTTGTGTAAAAGGCCCTATTACAGTCCGATCAAAAAAAAAATTAGTTTTGCTGTTTTACTGTACAGACATTAAGCTTCCTGAAGCCTGCCCTTGCAACAAAATTTAAGTTCTACAATGCCAGTATCTGATGTTTCTTTAAAATAAATATATAAATCAAGCCTTTTGTCCACTTTTCTGTACAAACTGAAAATGTTGCATAACTCTTAACTTTAATAGAGCTACTTAGTTTCCTGTGTCATTATACTGTTAAAGACAGAATTTCAATTTTCACTATTACTGTTGTAGCCTTTTTAAAAATGTACCCATTAGCCAATATACTGTTCTTTTTGGCTAGTTATCAGCTATATCTGATAACCTTTTGTAAGAGCAGTGACCATTTGTTGAATTTTTTTTTTTTTTCCTTTGTGGTTTTTGTATGAAATAAAGCAACAATTTGAAATCCTTGTATCTGTTAAAACACATTTGTTTCAGTAACTTTACAGAATGGCTGACATTCTTTAAATGCTTGTGTATATTAGAATGCTTTCAAGTGGAATAAACTGTTTAAATGTGTGCTGTAACTGTTTCACAAATGTATGGACTTCAGACTAATAGGTTTGTTCTAAGGCTATGCTCACAATAGCAAAAAAATGTTTAACTGAAATTCCTCAATTCATAATCAACCCAGGAATTAAAAGTTTGGATGTGTCAGTTTTTACCCCTGTCCAGTTTTTACATTTATTTTTGGAAGAATATATTCTAAACTGAATATGCAGCCCAAACAAGATAAATACCAGAATGGGGGTGGGGTCCTCAGTTTTGCACCAAGCGACATTGATGGAGATTACATTTAGGGACACACAGGATGTGTACATTCTATATGGCTCAGTATGTACCACTGGAGAATAAGAGGAGCAGATTAAAACCAGTGTGTCTTAAAAAAGGAATTTGAAGGGCAATTTGAAGCGTTTTTAAACTGCAAGTCAAAGGTCAGATGCATAATGTAAAAAATATAAATCTGCAAACAAAGCAACAGGGCTAAAATTTAAAGAAAATGTTTGCAAAAGAGCAAGACAAATATTAGTTCTACAAGTATGTAAATGGCTTTAACCCCTTAAGGACCAGTGGTCCAGGGAAGTTACCTTCCCTTGAGGACTGCTTTGATCTTTGCCGACATGCCGGTACACGTGACCTGTTGCGTGTACTGGTGCGCCACTTTGAGGCCTAAGAGATCGCTCCAGTCTTGGAGCGATAAATTTTAGGCCCCGTTTTTACTTATAGCGCTCCCGGTAGAGCTCTGTAAGTAAAAAGTACGTGACGTGCTATGACTGTCACTGGTCCTTAAGGGTGTAAGGACTGTGACGGTCATAGCACGTCACGTAGTCCTTAAGGGGTTAAGATTAAGGATGATACTGGTCCTTTTAGGTGAATTGGTGAGGATAACGGACACCTTTTAAACAGAATTGCAAAACTTCCTCCATCTTCCAAAAGAGACTGGACCAGGTTATGGTGAATAAAGCACCTGAGCCTGATGGCATACACCATAAGGGCCCATGATGTGCCAGTATTGTTACTGGAAAAGTTCCCTAAAGGGCCAGTGCCTGTCATGGAATTCAGGGGGCTCTCCGCAGCTGCACCTGTTTGGGGGGGGGGGGATCTGGACCTGGCTATGCTGCTGGTCATCAAGGGGTTAAGGAACTTGGGCCCATATTTATAAAAGCAAACCGGAATTATTCTGGAGTAAGCCAACTGCACCATAGGGGACAAATTAAAACTTGCGAAAACGAACACTTAACCTTGCATGCTAAAGTTTTCAAATGCATTGGAGACCTCTGTAGTATTCAAGGAGTTAAAAAGCTCTTCATGTGCTTGGGAATTTGTACCCGATGGCGCAGTTGGACTATTCTTTTATAAATATGGACCTTGGTTTAATACAAAGACCCTTATACTTCTGTATTGATTCCCTATCACCAGGCATATTGCCCTGTGATTACAGAAAAGCTGGTGTAGTGCCATTATAAAAAAAAAAAAGGGGGACGAGAAATAAATTGAGAAATTAGACCTGCAAGTTTAACCCATTCACTGCCAGAGGGGTACAGAACACATTGAAAAGCAATACATAGAGATTGCATGATGTCTCCTCTACAGAGATTTGGTAAACATTAGTGGGTGGTAATGTGGCACATTCTAGACAGATGTGAGGTTATGTATTTGCACTGGAGAAACATGCTGCATATACACTAAATGGGAAAATACTGGGGGAATACTCAGATTTAGGACTACTTGTAGACAATAGACTTGGCTTTGTGTAGTGTCACTCAGCTGCTACTTCATCTGCTTGGGTACTTAAGTTTAAAAAAAAAAAAAAAAATTGCATAGATGCACGGGATGGGAATATAATTCTACCTCTAGAAATCCTTGGTTAGGCCTCTGTTAGAGTATGGAGTACAGTATTCAGAAACCGTTTAAGATATTCAACTGGAAAGTGCAGAGATGTGCAACTAAACTGATAATGATTGGAGAATTGGCCCACCAAGGCTGCTTCTTTAAACACGGTAATCTGAAGACAACCCTTTGAGTGCTGCAGGTCCACATGTCCCACATTGCCCCACCACACAGGAGTTTTTCATTTGGAGTTCCTGTTGCACACTCCAGCACTCACTGGGTCTATCTGTATGTCTTTTGGGTGTTTGGAGCAGGTTTATGTGGTATTTAACCCTTTAGCTGCTGGTTTGCATTCATTGGGGGGGGGGGTTCTGACTTCCTACTGGTTCAGTTTTTTGGGGGGTATGCTAACATGTTTTAGTTATGTTTCATGTCTTTTAATATTATAACTTCAATTTTGTAAAAATTTAGTTAATGGAGCGTTTTACCGCATAGGCACCATTACTCCATTCACTCCTATGGGACTGTACAGTTTGGGACATATCTCTGCAACCGCTCCACCTAGCGACTTCAGAGATGGCTCATTTCTATTATCTGCCCTTGCTCTATCATCCGGTTCATGTTTCTAGTGTGTTGGGGGGCTCATGGCACTGTTTGGGGTACTTTTCTGGGAAAACATTTCCTGTGAGCGCTTGCTTTGCGTGCTTGTTTCTGATTGGCTTCTGCCGCAGCAGCCATTTTGTGATCTTTCCAGAGCGAGTATCCTACGAAGGGCTTAGACTCTTCTTTCCTTTGCTGATTAACCCTTCGCCTGCCAGATATGTCTATTTTAGAGATGTCTGGGGTGGAAATTTAATCACACACTATAATTGATTTGATTTCTTGTAGAATAAGGTTATTGACACTGAGAATGTCTATACCATTGGAGCTTGGGGCCAGACCTAAGACTAAGGATGGTGGGGTCTCTGTATCCCCTATTGCGCATTGCTCTTCCTGTCATTCAGGGTTACCTAGAGAAATCTCTGGTCATTTATGCCCAGTATGTTCTGATGTCCCTGAGAGACTTCCAGCCATGCATTAGAGCCAATTTGGGTGCAAGAGCTCAAGGCTGCTACTAGGGAACTCAGGTCCAATTTGCAACTCTTTACATCCCAGTTAGTGGGTCTGCCGTTCTTGGCAGACCCACTTCTCCAAGTCTTCCCTGCCCAAACATCAGGGTGTACCTGATGTGTCAGATTCCTCTGAAGAGGAACTCCTGGTGGATTCAGATGTTGAGGAATGTTGTTCTCTGGGCTCCCCTCAGTTTTTTGTGGATCCTTTTGAGGCTGATCCGGAGCCCTCTGCTGAGGGCCTGATCAGGGCTGTTGTCTTGAATACTCTTAACATTCCCTTAGTTCAGGAGGTTCCTTCTGATCCCTCTGTGTTTCAGGAGCCTAAAAAGCCCCTTACTTGCTTTCTACCTAACCCCACTCTTGACTGCCTTGTGTCCGAAGAGTGGAAGTCTCTGGACAGAGAGCCTTCTGTCTCCAAGAAATTTGCTAAGCTTTACCCCTTTTCTGAGGCAGCGCTTGCTCAGTGGGTTCATCCTCCCCTAAAGTGGATGCTCCTATCTCCAGGCTATCAAAGTCTACTGCCTTGTCAGTGTCTGATGCGTCTACTCTAAAGGACTGGACTGACAAACTGGAGGTCTCCCTCAATTCTATCTTTGTCACTGCTGGTACCCAATGTGTCTAAATCCAAGTCCAGCACAGCATGATTTGGAGTATTCCACAGATGTCTCAATAGGGGGAATACTCTTGACATTCAACAATTGAGGATGTCAATTTCAGATAAGTGGGTATGTCAACTCATTCAAGAAGGGTACAGAATGTATTTCACAGATATACCACTTTTTTTTTTTTTTTTTTTTTTTTTTAGGTCCAGGGAACCAAAAGAAAATCTGTTGCAGGAAGCCAGTTTCTAGACCATGGGGTGATACTATTACCAAAAGTTCAAATGCCTTTAGTCATACATTTTCATGGACCCCCCCCCCCCCCCCTCTTCAAAAAAAACACGCTGTCCTAGCCTGGACCTGAAAAAACTGAACCAGTTTCTCAAAGTTTTCTAGTTTAAGATGGTGTCTTGAATCAGTGATAGCCATGGAACATGAGGAACTTATCACATCTTTAGATATCAAAGATGCGTAACTAGACATCCCTATATTGCCCAAACACTGGAAATGTTTCAGGTTTGCAAAAAAAACACACTCCATTTGTGGCTCTGCCTTTTGGCCTAGTCACAGCTCTGAGAGTTTTCATCAATGTGATGGCTCACCTCAGATCCATGTGGACAAGCGCTTTCTGAGTTGGTAAAAGCTCCATCTCGAGGAGCTAACTCAACAACATCTTCCTCTGTTAACTATGAAGGATCACTGTTGGATTATCAACCTAAGCAAGCCTCACCTAGTACAGTCTGAGCAGATTCTGTTCCTAGGTCTGCTATTCAGTCACTTTTGTTCCAATTCACTAGAAGCTTCTTCAATTGGATCTAATCAGCAATTGGGCCAAAAATCCAAAACCATCTTCATCACATGATGAAGATATCACAGAGCATGACACAGTCCCTATGTTGTGGGAGAGGGTCACAACTGTTCTGATGGGGGAGGGGTATACAAAATGTATTTATTAATCATACTCAGATTCATCTAATGATGAAGGTGAATTGTTTAGTGATTAGAGGAGTCTGATTCAGAATCCAAGGCTTCTTTAATAAAATATTTTAGATGTCCTTGAAGTTGCAAATGATCAAGCCTCTAAGTCCTCAGCCAAATATCCTTTTAAAAGTAAAAAGAAATCTGCTGTTATCTTTCTTGACTCTGAAGAGCTTAACCAGATAGTTAAAGAGGAGTGGAAACCGCCAGATAAATCTATGGTTGTTCCCCAAAAAATGTTAAGGTTTACACCCCCCCCTTTTTCTAATAGCAAGGATGTCCTTCAGTCTAAACCTCAAGCTGTTGACCCTGCAGCCTACAGATTGTCTTAACATACCACTGTACATATTCAGGCTACAGCAGCTCTTAAAGATCCTGCTGATAAAACAGACATGTTTTCTGGTCTAAAAGCTATCAATGGAGCTTCCTTTGCTTCAGCCTGGGTACATAGAGCTGCTGAGACTTGACAATCTCAAACTATTCAAGCCATACAAGACCATATGAGGATATTTTTTCTCTCATAGGCTACCTTCAGGACACCAGCTCCTGTATTGGAGAGGCTGCCTTGGAGGTGGCAAAGTTAACATCTAAATGTTTAACCACAACGGTTACATCATGTTGTGCCTTGTGGTTAAAGATTTGTAGTGCACATTCTGCTTAAAAAAAAAACAAAAACCTTTTAATATATATGTCTTTCAAGGGATCCCTCCTCTTTGGGGCAGAGTTGGACAAAATTGTCAGCAAAGCTGCTGGAGGTAAAAGTACGTTTTTACCTCAGAATAAACCTAAAAGATTTGATAACACGCAAAGGTATCTTACAGATGAAAAATGTCCTCCAGACAAAAAAATATTCAACTGGAGGTTCCTTTCAAGAAACCATAACCTACCTGGGTATAAAAGAAATGTACCAATGCATCAGAATCCAAACACAACATAAAGTATGGAGTCTTCCACTGGGGGGGGGGGGGGGAGAGACTCCTACACTTTATTCAACAATGGAGAATGTCCATTTCTCTGTTGTCCAATACAGGTTACTGGTAACGCTGGGAGGTGATCTGCCCATTTAATTAGGCAGGGACATTTCTCTAAATGTATGCAGGGGCTGGAGCCTCCCTTCCCTCCTTGGCTGCAGCTAGCCAACCAGCTTCAGAATGATTTGTTCATCAATGCGACAACACCAGGTGGCGAACAGTTCTGCTAAAGTTTTAGTTTCTTTTTTATTTTCTGTCAGGAATACCACCATTAGGCAGATTACCATGACTGACAAATGTCCTTCAATGTGGCTAGCTCAGTATCCAGGTGCTTTTTGGTGGCCCTTAAGCCCTCAGGGGGGAAATCTTGATTCCAAGCGCTTCCCCAGGAGTTACACACTGAGGTAATTCTTGCTGCATGGTAATCTGAAGACACAAGATCTGCAGGAAAGGTGAGCTACCCTTTGATTGCTGCAGGTCCACTTGTCCCACAGTGCCCCTCCGCAAAGGGGTTGTGTTCTGGAGTTCCTACTGTACACTCCTGTACTCATTGGGTATATTTGTATGTCTGAGTGTTTGGAGCAGGTTTATGTGGTAGCTTAACCCTTTCACTACTGGTTTGGCATTTTATTGGGGGTGGGGGTTTATGGCACTTTTCATACTGGACTAGTGTTTTCTGAATGTCTACACATGTTCCCTTTATGTTTTACACCTTTTCATGTTTTACTTTACCATTGGTAAAAATTGTGTACTGCGCCTTTAAGGTGCGCTTTACCGCATAGGTGCCATTTCTCCATTCACTTCTATGGAACTATACTGTTTGGGATGTATCTCTGCAACCATTTAACCTAGCGACTTCAGAGATGGCTCATTTTACTTGTCTACCCTTGCTCTATCATCCGGTTTATAGTTCAAGTGTGTTGGGGGGCTTCGGGCACTGTTTAGGATACCTTTTTGGGAAAAACATTTCCCATGAGCACTTGCTTCTCACCTAAATTCTGATTGGCTCCTGTCGCGGCAGCCATTTTGTGAGCATTTCTAGCGAGTATCCTACACAGGACTTGGACTCTCCTTCTCTCCTCTGCAGATTAACCCTTCACCTGCCAGATAAGTCTATATTTAGCTTTTCTGGGGTGAAATTTTAATCTTGCACACTGTAATTGGGTGATTTACTGTACAGTTGGTTATTTTGACACTGAGTATGTCTATACCCCTGGAGCTAGGGGCTAGACCTAAGACTAAGGAG
This sequence comes from Rhinophrynus dorsalis, assembly GCA_037306005.1. Taxonomy (NCBI): domain Eukaryota; kingdom Metazoa; phylum Chordata; class Amphibia; order Anura; family Rhinophrynidae; genus Rhinophrynus; species Rhinophrynus dorsalis. The sequence continues at coordinate 347,410,070 of CM074724.1, read as the reverse complement.
GCTGGGGTCTCAGTAATAATAATCCTTTATTTATATAGCACACACAGATTCCGCAGCGCTTTACACTCATATTGGTTCCTGTCCCCATTGGGGCTCACAATCTAAATTCACCTATCAGTATGTTTTTTGGAGTGTGGGAGGAAACCGGAGTACCCGGAGGAAACCCACGCAAACACGGTGAGAACATACAAACTCATTGCAGATGTTGTCCTTGGTGGGATTTGAACCCAGGACCCCAGCGCTGCAAGGCAACAGTGCTAACCACTGAGCCACCCCAGTATCCCCCATTGCTCTTCTTGTCATTCAGGGCTACCTAGAAAGTTCTTTGGTCACTTATGCCCAGCATTTTCTGAAGTTCCTGACAGCAACCCTGGGACCTCCAGCCATGCTTGGGTGCAAGAGTTTAAGGCTGCGACTAGGGACCTTAGGTCCACTTTACAACTCTTTCCATCCCAGATACAGGGGGCCCTACAGACATGGCAGACCCCCTCTGCTATCAGATTTTCCCTGCCTAAACCTCAGGGGGCACCTGATGTGTCAGATTCCTCTGAGGAGGAACTTCTGTTTGTTTCAGATATTGGGGATGGTCCGGTTCTGGAGTCTTCTCTGTGTCTTGGGGACCCGTTTGAAGCTGATCCTGACCTCTCTGCTGAGGGTCTGATCAGAGCCGTCTTAACCACCCTCAATGTTCCCTTGGTTCAAGAAGTTCCTTCTGATCCCTCTGATGTTTTTTAGGAGCCCGCAAAGCCCCTTACTTATTTTCCTCCTAATCCCACTCTTGACCGTCTGGTTTCTGAAGAGTGGAAATCACCGGACAAGACGGCTTCTGTCTCCAGGAAATTTGCCAAGCTTTACCCCTTGTCTGAAGCTGCGCTTGCTAAGTGGGTTCATTCACCCAAGGTAGATGCACCTATTTTCAGGTAATCTAAGTCTACTGTCTTGCCAGTCTCTGATGCTTCTGCTCTGAAGGACTGGACTGACACGACACTTGAGATTTCTCTTAAGTCTATTTTCACCACTGTTGGTACTGCTATGCTCCCAGCCTTTGCTATTGCATGGGTTAACCGGGCTACTGAAGTCTGGACTGAGCAGCTTACTACGGCTGTCTGTCAGGATGCTCCTACTTCAGAGAAATTGCATCATCTTGCCAATATCTCTGAAGCGCAACACTGTTTCTGCTGCCACCTTTGATGCCGTCTGCATGATGGCTAGGGTTTCTGCTACGTCTGTAGCGGCCAGGCGAGCCCTTTTGCTCAAGATCTGGTCGGCTGACACTGTTTCCATGAAAGCCTTGCTTTCTTTGCCTTTTCAGGGTACCTCTTTGTTTGGGCCTGATCTTAAGGAATTGATCAGCGAGGCTACTGGGGTTAAAAGTATTCTTCTACCCTTGATCCCTAAGAAGAAAATGCTGCTTAAGCGTAACCGCTATTTTCATTCCTTTCAGAATGAGACACGTCAGGCGAACCAGGCGGTTCCCTCAGCTAAGCGTACCTCCTCCAAGCCCAAATAGCAATGGAAGGCCAAGGTAGCTTCCAAGACTGCTTTGGCATGACTCACTGAACCAGAGTCTGCACACTGCTGTGGGTGGTCTTCTGCAACTCTTTCACAGTGGGAGGATTCTGTGTTGGACCCATGGGTTTTACAGGTGGTGAAAGATGGATACAGGATCCCTTTCTATTCTCTTCCTCCCCTTTGTTTTCCTCTCTCTCATACTACTCAGGGTACCGAGAAACGTTGCCTGTTTTGACGGCGCTGTTCAGGCTCTACTGGACAAGGATGTCCTGGAGCCGGTGCCCCTTCCAGACAGGAGTTTGGGGTTCTATTCGAACCTCTTTGTGGTCGCCAAGAAGGATGGCGGATGTTGCCCTATTTTGGATTTGAAGGATCTAAACTCCTTTGTGATCAGGACTCACTATCGCCAGGAATCTCTGCGTACAGTCTCCGGGGGAGTTCCTTGCTTCTCTGGATCTACAGGATGCTTATTTACACATCTCCATTCATCTGGAGAGGAGGCAGTACCTTTGGTTTGCCTGCGACAGAGGGAATTTTCAGTTCTGAGCTCTTCCATTTGGTCTGACGACAGCTCCCCAGATGTTCCAACGGGTACTGGGGGCCTTGATATCCATCCTCCACCGGGACGGCATCAGAGTGACTCCTTACATGGACGACTTGCTATTGAAAGCCACCTCGGCGGACATTCTTCATCAGCAGGTTCAGACCTGCATCCAAGCTCTTACCCATCACGGTTGGATTGTCAACTCGGACAAGTCGGATCTTGTCCCATCCCAGCAATTGGTCTTCCTGAGTCTTCTCTTCGATACTCAGAGGAGCATGGTGTTCCTCCCGGACGAGGTGGCTCACCATATTCTGTCTCAGGATCTGTTCCAGTTCAGATGCTGTCTTCTCTGGTGGGGAAGTTCATATCCACGCTAGAAGCGGTCCCATTCGCCATGGCACACACCAGAGAACTCTAGAGGTTTGTGATCCAGGTGTGCAAGACTCGACCAGCTCATCAGAGGATGTCTGTTTCCCTTCCTCTTCATGTGGAACTGAGCTTGGAGTGGTGGCTGGACCTGTCCAACCTCCTCAAGGGGAGATCCTTTCTGATTCTCTACTGGACCACGGTGACTACGGATGCCAGCCTCTTGGGCTGGGGAGCTGTCCTGGGTCGAATCAGCGCTCAGGGGAAGTGGTCCATGGAGGAGTCCCTCCTTCCGATCAACATCTTGGAACTTCGGGCGATATTTCATGCCCTGCGTCATTGTCCTGGGCAGAAGATCATGTTCCTGCCATATCTGCAGTGCACATTCCAGGTGTAGACAACATCATGCCAGACTTCCTCAGTCGTCACACGAACAGCGGAGAGTGGGAGTTACACCCTGAGGTGTTCCAGCTCATTGTTCAGAGATGGGGGATGCCCCACGTGGACCTGATGGCGACGAGAGACAACAGGAAGGTTCCGTGTTGTGCTCTCGGTGGAGAGACGCTCTAGCCGTAGATGCGATGGCCATCCCTTGGATATTCCCTCTGGCCTACATCTTTCCTCCCCTTCCAGTGTTGATAAGGGTGTTACAGAAGTTGAAGATGGAACATTGTCTGGTCATCCTGATTGCGCCGTATTAGCCTCATCAATCCTGGTTTCCGGAGCTTCTGGCTCTGTGGCGGAGCCCTTTCCGCTCCACTCCCATCCGGATCATCTTCTGCAGGGTTACCTGTGGAAGGAAGATGTCCATCGGTTCAATTTGACGGCCTGGAGGTTGAATCCTCGATTTTAAGGAAGAAAGGGTTTTCTTCTGCTGTGGCCACTACTATGCTTAGTGCCCGTAAGCCTGTTCATTCCAAGATTTATCACCGTGTCTGGTCGACCTTTGTGTCTTGGTGTGCTGACAGGGATCTGTCCCTTGATTTTGATCTACCTACTGTGCTGGCCTTTTTGCAGGACAGTGTTGATAAGGGACTCAGTCTGAGTTCTCTTAAGGTTCAGACTTCTGCGCTTTGTCTTCTTCCAGAAGCGCATTGCTATCCTTCCTGATGTCAAGGTTTTCTTCCAGGGAGTTGCTCATGTTCGTCTTGCCTTCAGGAGTCCCGCTCCTCCGTGGGATCTTAATTTGGTAATGGGCGTTCAACGTCTTCCATTGAGTCTTTGGCTACTATTCATCTGTCTCTTGACGTGGAAAATGGCTTTTCTCCTGCCGATCATATCTGTTCCCCATGTTGCGGAGTTGCAAGCTCTTTCCTGTAAACCAGCATATCTGGTGTTTCACAAGGATAAGGCGGTGCTTCGTACCTCCAAGGAGTTTTTACTTAAGGTAGTCTCTGAGTTTCACATCAATCAGGAGATTCTGGTGCCCTCTTTCTGCCCTAACCCTTTCCCTGACGAGGAGAGATCTATACTTGTTGGATGTGGTGTGTTGTCTCAAGTTTTATGTCCATCACACTGAATCTGTCAGGAAATCAGACACACTGTTTGTCATTCCTGAGGGTCATAGGGCTGGAAGACCGGCGTCCAAAGTGACTATTGCGTCATGGATCAAGTCCACTATTCGTAGGGCCTATGAGTTGAGGAATAAGCATGTTCCGTTTCTGGTCACGGCTCATTCCACCAGGTCCATTGGGGCCTCTTGTGCCTATAAGAATCAGGCTTCTGCTGATCAGCTGTGCAGAGCGGCCATTTGGTCCTCTGTGCACACCTTTTCGAAGCATTACCGTGTGGATGTGCTGGCTTCGGCTGAAGCCAGCTTTGGGAGGAAGGTCCTGGAGGCAGTTTTGCCTGTCTAGGATCTTCTTCTTAGGTTCTTGGTGCTTCCTTACTGTTGAGCCCTGTTGGCTCTAGTTCAGTGTGCTGTGTATCAGTTCCTGGGGTGTTTTTACCCCTGTTCGGTATGCGTTGACACTTCAGTTTTGTTGGGCTATCTCTGACCTGTTGGTCCATAGTTGCACTGGTGACTTTGGGGGCCTTGCGTCTGGTCCTTGCCTTACGTCCCACCTCTGGGGAACTCAATGGTTGGACATCCCAGAGTTACCAGTAACCTGTATTTGACGACAGAGAAAAGAGGATTTTAGTCTTACCTATTAAATCCTTTTCTCTTAGTCCATACAGGTTACTGGTCTCCCACCCTAGCAAGAGCCCATGCTTGGCTCTCCTGTGACAGATTGTGGGGGTCCTTTGGGGTCATGCTCACAGGAGTCTTCTTCCCTTCCCTAGTCCTACTTAGTGTCTCAAATCATTCTGGAGCTGGTTGGCTAGCTGCAGCCAAGGTGAGAAGGGAGTCTCCACCCCCTGCATACATTTAGAGAAATGTTCCTGCCTACTTAAAGGGGCGGACCACCTTCCAGAGTTACCAGTAACATGTATGGACTAAGAGAAAAGGATTTAATAGTAAGACTAAAATCCTCTTTTCAGACGATTGAGTACAACTGATTTAATAAGGGTACAGAATGTCTTTCACAGCCCTCACACCTTGTTTTGTCATGTGCAGGGTACCAAAAGAAAAGTTATTACAGAAAGCCTTTCTTTAGGCAATCTGACAGTTTCTGGACAATGGCATGATGAATCTAGTACCAAAAGAACAGAGGTTAATCGTTTTTATTCCAAAAAAAAAAAGAGCGAATTCTGTCCATATGCTGGACATGAAGAAAATTTAACCAGTTTCCTTAAAGTTGCCAAGTTCAAGATGGAATCTATCAACTAAGTGATAGCAGCCATGGAACAAGTGGAATATGACATATTTAGATGTATACCTTCACATTCCTGTATGGCCCAAGTACTGTAAATGCTCAGGTTTGCTTATCAAAACCAACACTTTCACTTTGTGGCACTGCAATTTGGTCTAGCCACAGCACCGAGAATTTTTACAAAGGTGATGGCTCCTCTTCTGGCTCGGCTCTGATCCATGGGAGTAAATGTTACGCCTTATCTGGGCGATCTGCTAAAGGCTCTGTCTCAGGAGCTAATTCAACAATATGTTCATCTTACTCTGTTAACAATGAAGAATCACAAAACTTAAGCAAGACTCAACTGGTGCCATCTCAGCAGATCCTATTCCTAGGACTTATATTCAGTACCAACCTTCAGAAGGTGATATTGCCTCTAGAGAAAATTTCAGCTCTTCAGGAGAGTCCAATCTTCTCTCCCTACCAAAATCTTGTCGGGCACTGAATGAAGGTTGTGGGGAAAATGGTAGCCACAATAGAAGCAGTCCCTCCATTTCACTTGAGGCCACTACAACTGTAACTAATCTGCAATGAAGTAATGAAAACCTGTCTCTCCTTTCCTCGAAATATAGCAAAAATCTTCCCATTTCGTTGTCACTCTGCAATAGAAACTCTCAAGCATGCTCTTATCTTTTCCCACCTGGATTACTGCAGCTCTTATTGATCTGCCTGCTAGCCATATCACTCCTCTCCAATCAATTCTTAATTCGGCCACCAGTATAATATTCTTCTCATCCAGAACAGTATTTACCCCTACACTTCACTGTCATGGATTCCCATAAAGCAACGTATTACATTCAAAATCCTCCTCATTACCTTGAAGGCTCTCTAACACCTTTATATTTTATGTCCCACCATATACCTGCTTGTCTTCTATGCACCACGCATGGTGGAGGAGTGTCTGCTTCTTTAACCACTATAGCTGTATCATGATTGAAGGCTTTTTCTCCTTGCTGCTTCCTATCTCTGGAACTCCCTACCACCAAGCATTTGCTAAGCCTTGACCCTCAACAACTTCAAATCCAAGCCAAAAGAGCACCTTTCAAATGGTAGCACTACCATATGTAATGTCATATACACTATCAGAACTGTCAAAAATTGAACTTCCTCCTCTACCTGCTTGTATCTGTATGTCACCCATCCTATACTTAGAATGTAAGCTCTACTGGGCAGATACCTTCTGTCCTAATGTATGCTCACCTGGTTTTCCCCTTAAGATTGTCTGTATAACCACTTAATTACTGCATTTACTGTACCCCCCAGGAAATATTCCTTCCAATAACAACCCCATTGGCGTGTTCCAGAAAGATGTTATAGCATCAAGAAAAAAATGAAAGCTACCAATGTTCTGTTCAAGAGCAAGGGATCCACAAGCAATATCAGTGCATGCCCTAATGATTCATTGGAATTAGTCTAGTGTATGCTTCCCTCCACTACCTGCGATTCCCACAGTAATCTGCAAAATGAAGAGCGAGTGCACACCATTCTCTTAGCTCCCTCTTGGCCCAGGAGATCATGGTTTCACCACCTCAAAGACATGTCAGTGAGAGTGACATGGCATCTATGTCCGATTCCAGATCTCCTCTCTCAAGGACCAATTCTCCACCACAAATTACTCAGCCTCGCTTTGAAGTCATGGAACTTGAGATCCAGATCCTTCTCCACTAATTCAAACAATACTCCCAGGCGTGCAAACCGGTGTCTGGAGAATCTATTTTTTTTCTCTGCTAGGAAAGCTATAGATCCATCTCCTATTCATCTATCATCTGTTTGAGTTCTGGCAAACAGATCTACATAAAAGTTTAAGTGTTAACTCACTGAAAGTTCAAGTTTCAGCTCTGTCAGTTCTCTACAAAGGGAAATTGCTTCTATTCCTGACATAAAAAATTTCTTCAAGGGGTCAATGGGATAGTTTCCCCATATAGAAATCCCATTCCACCATGGAACTTGGATTTAGTGTTAGAGGCTCTTCAATACTCTCTATCTGAGCCTTTGTCATCCGCCTCTATCAGAGATCTCACTTTCAGAACAGTCTTCCTCACTGTGATTGTATCTGCAAGAGTAGTTTTGGAACTCGGTGCACTATTTTGTACTTCACTGCATCTTGTGTTTCCTCAAAAAAAAGTTGTTACTGTTCCAGCCTAAAGTAGTTTCTGCTTTCCACATAAAACAATAAGTGGTTCTCCCTTCATTGCGTCCTAATCCATTTATCGCTAAAGAGAAAGCACTTCATACTTAAGATGCAGTGAGATGTTTAAGACAATATGCCCAAGTAAAGCAGTCCTTTATGACATCAGACACCTTGTCTGTGATTCCAGAAGGCCCTAAAAAGGGCAGACCAGCATCCAAGATGACCATTGCCTCATGGCTGAAACAAGTTATCACACAAGCTAAAGTCTGCTCCAGCACGTTTCAGAATCACAGCTCATTCTACTAGGTCTATAAGTACTTCATGGGCCATGAAGAATCAAGTTACTGCTGACCAGTTGTGCAAAGCGGATGCAAGGTCATCTTTTCACACGTTCGCAAAGTTTTACAAACTTAAACATTTTTGCAGCTGAAGGTGCTAGTTTTAGTCAAAAGGTTTAGAGGACATTGTTCATTCGTTTTGGTACGTCCCCATGGTCCCCACAGAAAACTTGTTGGTTGAGGATGCACTGCCATTTTTGGCAGATCTGTTTTACTGCAGTTTCATTCCTGACTCTGCTAAACGAAATCTGAAGGCAGTCAAGCAAGTTGAGGAGTTAGCAGCTATGAGGTGGGAGGGTTTTTTTTTTTTTTTTGTTTTTTTTGTGTTTGAGTGCCCTGCCTCCTATAGGCATGCTGCTTAACCCCATGGTCCCTGCATCCCTCAATGGACTAAGGAAAAGGATTTATCTGCAAGTAAAAAAAAAAAAAAAAAATCCAATTTTCTAAAGTGGTGAACCCTGCTACAAAGTGCATATTTCTGCAGTACTAGCTCCAAATAATTGAATTTTGTTCCAAGATGCACCTACAACATTGTCTCAACTGGTGCAGTGCACATTCTTAAAAAAAATAATAATAATAATAATAATTAGATCACAAATGGTGCAGTTTGTGCTACAGCAACAACAAAAATGTATTTAACCAATGGGATTTTTGATCACGTAAACTGAATGTTTTCTTTAAAATAAGCCTCTATCAGGACAGATTTAATATAACCAATATCCTTCCCATCATAATGAAGAATAAACATATCTGGATTAGGAATTGTAACTGTACAAAACGCAAACGCTTCCTTTTGCGGTATGATTCCTCTTACCACTCAATCTGATACTCTGAGTGATTAAATCCTAAATTCTCCCCTTAACTCCTGGTAAGTATTCTTTTCCAAGCACAAAAAATGAAAGACTTACCTAAAATCCATATCACGTCTGACAAGGCATATATAAGTGAATAAATAACAATGTTATAATGCTACATTATTCATAGTAAAAGAGGATGAACATACAGTTTGAATCTGTCAGACTGCCATCTCCCCAGTATTTTAATAGTCCCTTCTTGTAGATTCAAACAAGCTGCCTCAGTGGCAGCTCCAATCCTAAATGAATGAGAAGAAAAGAGGATTTTAGTCTTACCTGTTAAATCCTTTTCTCTTAGTCCATAGAGGTTACTGGTAACTCTGGGAGGCGATACGCCCATTTAAGTAGGCAGGAACATTTCTCTAAATGTATGCAGGGGGTGGAGCCTCCCCACTCTCCTTGGCTGCAGCTAGCCAACCAGCTCCAGAAAGATTTGAGACACTAACTATTGACTAGATAGTAGAAGGGAAAGAAGACTCCTGTGAGCATGACCCTGAAGGACCCCCATAGTCTGCCACAGGAGAGCCAAGCATGGTCCCTTGACAGGGTGGGAGACCAGTAACCTGTATGGACTAAGAGAAACGGATTTAACAGGTAAGACTAAAATCCTCTTTTCTCTGTCGTCCAATACAGATTACTGATAACTCTGGGATGTCCAACCATTGAGTTTCCCAGAGGCGGGAAGAAGGCAAGGACCAGGCGCAAGGCCCCCAAAGTCACCAGGACCTCTATGAACCTACCGGTCAGAGATCCCAACTAAACAGAAGTGTCAACGGACACCAACTAGGGGTAAAAACACCCCAGGAACTGTAACACAGCACACTGAACTAGAGCCAACAGGGCTCAACAGTAAAGGAAGCACGAAGAACCTGACAAGGAGATCCTAGACAGGCAAAACTGCCTCCAGGACCTTCCTCCCGAAGCTGGCATCAGCCGAGGCCAGCACATCCACATGGTAATGCTTCGAAAAGGTGTGCACAGAAGAACAAGTGGCTGCCCTGCACAACTGATCAGCAGACGCTTGATTCTTGTAGGCCCAAGAGGCCCCACTGGACCTGGTGGAATGAGCTGTGTCCCGAAAGGGAACATGCCTATTCCTTAATTCATAAGCCCTACGAATAGTGGACTTGATCCATGACGCGATAGTCACTTTGGATGCAGGTCTCCCTGCCCTAGGACCCTCAGGAATGATGAACAGAGCGTCGGACTTCCTGATAGATTCAGTGCGATGGACATAAAACTTGAGACAACGCACCACATCCAACAAGTGAAGATCCCTTTCCTTGTCAGAGGAGGGGTTAGGGCAGAAAGAGGGCACCACAATCTCCTGATTGATGTGAAACTCGGAGACTACTTTAGGTAAGAACTCCTTAGAGGTGCGAAGCACAGCTTTATACTTATGAAACACCAGATAAGGTGGTTTACAAGAAAGAGCCTGCAACTCCACCACTCAGCGAACTGACACAATCGCCAGAAGGAAAGCCATCTTCCACGTCAAAAGACGTAAAGGAATAGTAGCCAAAGACTCAAAGGGAGGACGCTGGAGAACTCCCAAAACCAAATTAAGGTCCCACTGAGGAGCCGGACTCCGAAAGGCAGGACGCACATGAGCAACGCCTTGGAAGAGAACCTTGTCGTCAGGAAGGACAGCAATGAGCTCCTGGAAAAAGACAAAGAGCACCGAAGTCTGAACCTTAAGAGAACTCAGACTGAGCCCCTTATCCACACCATCCTGCAAAAAGGCCAGGACAGTGGGAAGATGAAAGTCATGAGACAGATCTCTGTCAGCACACCAAGACACGAATGTCAACCAGACACGGTGATTGATCTTGGAAGAAACAGTCTTACGAGCACTTAGCATAGAAGACACCACAGCAGACGAAAACCCTTTCTTCTTCGAAATCGAGGATTCAACCTCCAGGCCGTCAAATTGAGCTGATGAACATCCTCCTTCCACAGATATCCCTGCAGAAGAAGATTCGGACGAGAGGGGAGCAGAAAGGGCTCCGCCACGTATAGGGCCAGAAGGTCCGGACACCGGGACTGACGAGGCCAATTTGGAGCGATCAGGATGACCGGACAACGTTCCACCTTTAACTTCTGAATCACCCTTATCAGCATTGGAAGGGGAGGAAGGATGTAAGCCAGGGAGAATGCCCAGGGAATGGACATTGCACCGGCAGCCAGGGCTAGCGAGTCTCTCCACCGGAAGCAGAACGTCAGAACCTTCCTGTTGTGCCTGGTTGCCATCAGATCCACTAGGGGTACTCCACACTTCTGAGTCAGGAGCTGAAACACCTCCGGATGGAGATCCCACTCTCCGCTGTTGACTGTGTGACGACTGAGGAAGTCTGCCATGAAGTTGTCTACGCCTGGAATGTGCACCGCGGAAATGACAGGAACATGAACCTCCACCCAGGACAGAATGGCCTTGACCTCTAACCAAGTGGCGAGACTTCTTGTCCCGCCCTGCCTGTTGATGTAAGCTTCAGCGATGGTGTTGTCGGATTCCACTCTGAAAGGACAGCCCTCCAGCTGAGATTCCCAATGACGTAGAGCATGAAATATCGCTCGAAGTTCCAGAACGTTGATGGGAAGAAGAGACTTCTCCAAGGACCACTTCCCTTGAGCGCTGATGCGACCCAGGACATCACCCCAACCCGAGAGGCTGGCGTCTGTCGTGACCTTGGTCCAGTAGGGAATCCGGAAAGATCTCCCCTGCAGGAGATTGGAAAGGTCCAACCACCACTCCAAACTCAACTCGATATGAGGAGGAAGAGAGATCGACAGCTTCTGATGATCCGGCCGGTCCCTGCATGTCTGTATCACAAATCTTTGAAGTTCCCTGGTGTGTGCCATAGCAAATGGAACCGCCGCTATCGTAGATATGAACTTCCCCACCAGAGAAGACAACTTCGGAACTGGAATCCGATCGCGGGCAAGGATCTTGGAGACCCTTTGAGCAATCTGATGAGCTACCTCCTCTGGTAGAAACACCATGCACCTCTGAGTGTTGAACAGAAGACCCAGGAAAGTGAGCCGCTGGGACGGAACCAAGTCTGACTTGTCCAAGTTCACAATCCAACCGTGACGTGTGAGGACTTTAATGCAGGTCTGGACCTGCTGATGAAGAAGGTCCGCAGACGCAGGCTTCAAAAGCAAGTCGTCCATGTAAGGAGTCACTCTGACGCCATCCCGATGGAGGACAGATATCAAGGCCCCCAGAACCCGTTGGAAAACCTGGGGAGCAGTTGTCAGACCAAATGGAAGAGCTGAAAACTGAAAATGACCTCTGGCGCAGGCAAACCTCAGATACTGCCTGCTCTCTAGATGAATTGGGATGTGTAGATACGCATCCTGAAGATGCAGAGAAGCAAGAAACTCCGCCGGAGACATGGCAGCGATCACTGTGCGCAGAGACTCCTGGCGATAGTTGAGTCTTCACTAGAAAGGAGTTGAGATCCTTGAGGTCCAAAATAGGACAACCTCTGCCATCCTTCTTGGTCACCACAAAAAGGTTGGAATAAAATCCTGAACCTCTGTCCAAAGGAGGCACCGGCTCCAGGACATCTTTGTCCAAAAGAGCTTGAATAGCGTCTTCGAACAGATGGCTTCTCTTGACATCCTGAGGAGAGCGAGTGAGATGAAAGCGAAAGGGAGGAAGGGAAACGAAAGGGATCGTGTATCCCTCTGACACCACCTGTAAAACCCATGGGTCCGCCACTGAATCCTCCCAAACCCCACAAAAGAGGTGGAGATGACCAACCACAGCGGGATGCGGACCCAGGTTCGGCGAGTCATGACGAAGTCTTGGGCTTGGATGTGGTCTTGGGCTTCCAGGACTGCATGGGCATGGAGGAGGATCGCGGAGTAGATGGAATCGTCTGGTTCGTCGAACGTGTCTCAGTTTGAAAGGAGCGAAAGGACCGGTTGCGCTTAGCCGATAACTTTTTCTTAAAGACCTAGGGCAGAAGAGTACGCTTACTCCCTGTGGCCTCGCTAATTAGTTCCTTAAGCTCAGACCCAAATAAGGAAGTACCCTGAAAAGGCAAAGAAAGCAAAACTTTCTTGGAAGCAGTGTCAGCAGACCAAATCTTAAGCCAAAGCGCATGCCTGGACACCACAGAAGAAGTGGAGGCCCTTGCCATCATGCGGATGGCATCAAAGGCAGCATCAGAAACATAGTTCTGAGCTTCAGAAATATTAGCAAGGAGACGTAATTTCTCAGAAATAGGCGCGTCCTGATGGACCGCCATGGTGAGTTGCTCAGTCCAGACCACAATGGCCCGGTTAACCCACGCCATAGCAAAGGCCGGACGCATAGCAGTGCCAATAGAAGAGAAAATAGACTTGAGGCAAACCTCTAGCTTTTTATCAGTCCAATCCTGTAATGCAGAAGCATCAGACACAGATAAAGCAGTAAATTTAGACAGTCTAGATATGGGTGCGTCCACCTTAGGGGGATGAACCCATTTAGCCAGTTCACCCTCAGAAAAGGGATAAGGTTTAGCAAACTTTTTTGAGACTAAAGAGGACTTGTCTGGATTTTTACAAGCATCAGAAACCAAACGGTCAAGAGTAGGGTTAGGAGGAAAACAAGTAATGGTTTTTGCCGGTTTCTGAAAATCAGAGGGAACCTCCTGACCCAAAGGAAGGTTGAAAGTGGTCAGTGCAGCTCTAATTAAGCCCTCAGCAGAGGGTTCAGGATCACATTCAAAAGGGTCCCCAACAGACCTGGAAGACTCAATAACTGTACCATCCTCAACATCTGAATCTTGCAACAATTCTTCCTCAGAAGAATCAGACACATCAGGCGCCCCCTGTGGTTTAGGCAGGGAGGTCCTTATTGTAGAGGGGGTCTGCCATGACTGCAGAGCCCCCTGTACCTGGGAGAGAAAGAGTTGAAGATTGGACCTAAGGTCCCTAGTTGCAGCCTTAAACTCTTATACCCAAGCTGGCTCGATAGCATGGCTGGAAGGCCCTGGGTTGCTGTCAGGACCTTCTGAGCACGCTGGGCATAAATGACCAGAGAATTCCCTAATACACCACCAAAAGCAACCAAGAAGTAGCAAATCCTTTAGGAGACTAGTCAATCTTAATCTATTCTTTTATAAATTGTCCCCCTTTGCCACAGAGACCAGTTCAACTTGTATTATATAGACCATAAAAAGTATACACTTTATTAGTTATTCATTTAAAACAAAACCCTTCTAAAAACAACTTCCATGAATAAGTCCTTCACATGGAATGTAATGGAGCCTTTAGGGAAACGTGTACTTCTGTAAATATATCTACTTAGATAGTCGCCTAATGTCGCTTATCATACCTCCTGCTGACCGCTATTAACCTCAAAGAACTGTCTCTATTTTCTCATCCCCCGTGTATCCTGTCTCTATACTGGTCTAGAGACGCCGATATAACGGAAACGGATTAATTTTCTATCTGTCATAGCCGTGATTTTATACTTAGTATCTCAAAAGCTGTTCCGAGAACACTAGATCAAATATTCTATCTGTTGCTACAGTTGCAATCATACTATTAGTGCTGAGTTACACGGGAGCTGTCAAAGAACACTAGACCCTATATGGCTAATGTTCTAACGTGTGTGGCTGCTACTCTTAGTATTAGTCTCATATTAGCGATCATTGCTTTGTTTCATCTTTAGTCTATTTCAGTAACCACTGCATTACTAAAGCTCGTGTCTAACCGATCGTTGTTCTAGCTTTCACTTTTTAGCTATGAGTATCAATCGACTATCCCTGTGTCAGTCTACTCGTTCTCTGTTCACTTTGTTTATGATAGTTCTCTTTTTTTAAAACAGTTGTACACTTAGTAACTGTCTGCATTGCATGCTGTAATGCAGACCCCTATGGCTCTGCCCAACGCGTTTCGCTGCGTCAGCAGCTTCGTCAGGGGCCGTATAGTAAAAAAATGGTCCATACCTTCATCATTAAATACCCTCCGTTCTTCAAGGGGCGGTTACTTTTTTGAATTTCAATTAACCAATCCACATTGAAAGTGTCAGAATGACGTCATTTATGGCACCGTAATAGTCTCTCCTCATTTAAACTTATTATTTTGAATCTAAATAGAAAATATTAATTAATTATCCTCAATATTATATTTATAATAAAGATGTATCATTGGAAATAATAAATATTTACAAGTAACATTGCCGATCTGCGTGAATCTTTACTCTAAGTATTCAATTAACCCCTACCATTCCTGACTGTTATTTGTTAATATTACCCATGTTGTTTAACCATTTATTACCCTGATTGAACCTAGAAATCTTGTCCCCTATTTGGGAGAATTATTTCAACTCTGTTTCATTCATTACTGATATACTTGTTATTATTTAACTATTTATTTCCCTAATAAAATCACAGAATGTTTACTAAGAAAACTATATAGTTTTTCATAGTGTTGTTTGTTACTCTTTGTATTGTCATTCCCTATGACATTCATTCCTGATGTTCTATATATTATTTAACTATTTACCTTCCTTACAATAGTCTCAGGCATGGGCAGCCTAACGGAAAATAGTAGTATATATGTAGATAAAGTATTAAGGAATTTTGTATATGCTCTACCATCATACACAAGAGACTCTCTAGATGCTATTAAAAGACTCAATGACATTAGTGTGCAGGAGGATCACTTTTTAGTAACATTGGATGTAGAATCCTTGTACACTAGCATCATACAAGAAAATGGATTAAAGGCAGTGGAATTTTTTCTAAAAAGTAGGGGTATACAATATAATGAACATAATAAATTTATATTGAACCTGTTAAGATTTGTACTGACACACAATTACTTTGTCTATGATGGAGTGTACTACCACCAGCTCAGAGGCACTGCAATGGGGAGCACATGTGCCCCCACATATGCAAACCTTTATCTGGGCTGGTGGGAGCACAACACCATCTTCAGTGAAGAGATGGAAATATATGCTCAACATATCAGTATATGGTTAAGGTTCATTGATGACATTTTGTTGATTTGGACAGGTACAGAAACACTACTCAAAGAGTTTATAAAGAAGATCAATACCAACACCTTGAACCTTTTGGTGACCAGTGAAATAAACAGAAATGAGATTTCCTTCTTGGATATTAACATATATAGGGGAAGGAATGGACAAATAGAAACCAAAATGTTTCGTAAAATTACAGCAACTACTAGCCTACTGAGAGCAGACAGCTTGCATCCAGAACCTCTAAAGAGAGGTATACCGATAGGTCAGTATTTGAGAATTAGGAGGTTGTGTAGTACAGTTGAAGTTTTTAAAATAGAGGCAAAACAATTACAGAAAAGATTTTTACAAAGGGGCTATAGCAAGAAATCATTAAAGAGAGCATATAACAGGGCCCTGACTGCGAATAGAGAACAATTACTGACTCCATCTACAAAAAAGTCTGAAAGACCTATAGTAAGATTGATAGGCAGTTATACTACAGACCATCAAGAAATAAGAAACATCTTACAAAAATATTGGTATATATTGAGGCAAGATAAAGATCTAGCAGAGGTATTACATATGACACCAAATGTCACTTACAGACGTAGTAAAAACATCAAGGACATGTTGGTACATAGCCATTTCCAAAGAGAACGACAACAAACATGGTTAAGATCTAAAGTAACGGGAACCTATCCATGTGGGACCTGCACAGCTTGTGAACACATACAAAAAGGGAAAAAGTTTATGAATCATGACAATACGAAAGAATATGAGACACAACAGTTTATCAATTGTAAGACAGTGGGAATAATCTATCTCATCACTTGTATATGTGGACAAAAATATGTGGGAAAAACAAAGAGAGAATTCAGATGTAGAATATTAGAACATCTGGGAGACATAAGGAATGGTAGAGATAGACCGGTAGCAAGACATGTGATAGAGAAACATACAGGTAATGTAGAAGCTGTGAGATTTCAAGGGGTCCAACATATCAAAGGTACATCTAGAAAAGGGGACTTAAATTTAAAGCTGTTGAGACATGAGACCCAATGGATTTATAGACTGGGCACGCGGAATCCTCAAGGGTTAAATGAAGGTTTTACGTTTAGTCCCTTTATAAAGGAATAAATTTGAAGCTTATACCTATAAAGAGTTAAAGTATTCAACATCAGTAAAGATGAAGTATTGAGCAAAAAGCAACATTATGAAAAATCACATAATAACCCTAATAGGAGAGAAATGTCCCTTGATTTAAGTAGGAAGGTAAATAGTTAAATAATATATAGAACATCAGGAATGAATGTCATAGGGAATGACAATAGAAAGAGTAACAAACAACACTATGAAAAACTATATAGTTTTCTTAGTAAACATTCTGTGATTTTATTAGGGAAATAAATAGTTAAATAATAACAAGTATATCAGTAATGAATGAAACAGAGTTGAAATAATTCTCCCAAATAGAGGACAAGATTTCTAGGTTCAATCAGGGTAATAAATAGTTAAACAACATGGGTAATATTAACAAATAACAGTCAGGAATGGTAGGGGTTAATTGAATACTTAGAGTAAAGATTCACGCAGATCGGCAATGTTACTTGTAAATATTTATTATTTCCATTGATACATCTTTATTATAAATATAATATTGAGGATAATTAATTAATATTTTCTATTTAGATTCAAAATAATAAGTTTAAACGAGGAGAGACTATTACGGTGCCATAAATGACGTCATTCTGACACTTTCAATGTGGATTGGTTAATTGAAATTCAAAAAAGTAACCGCCCCTTGAAGAACGCAGGGTATTTAATGATGAAGGTATGGACCATTTTTTTACTATACGGCCCCTGACGAAGCTGCTGACGCAGCGAAACGCGTTGGGCGGAGCCATAGTGGTCTGCATTACAGCATGCAATGCAGACAGTTACTAAGTGTACAACTGTTTTAAAAAAAGAGAACTATCATAAACAAAGTGAACAGAGAACGAGTAGACTGACACAGGGATAGTCGATTGATACTCATAGCTAAAAAGTGAAAGCTAGAACAACGATCGGTTAGACACGAGCTTTAGTAATGCAGTGGTTACTGAAATAGACTAAAGATGAAACAAAGCAATGATCGCTAATATGAGACTAATACTAAGAGTAGCAGCCGCACACGTTAGAACATTAGCCATATAGGGTCTAGTGTTCTTTGACAGCTCCCGTGTAACTCAGCACTAATAGTATGATTGCAACTGTAGCAACAGATAGAATATTTGATCTAGTGTTCTCGGAACAGCTTTTGAGATACTAAGTATAAAATCACGGCTATGACAGATAGAAAATTAATCAGTTTCCGTTATATCGGCGTCTCTAGACCAGTATAGAGACAGGATACACGGGGGATGAGAAAATAGAGACAGTTCTTTGAGGTTAATAGCGGTCAGCAGGAGGTATGATAAGCGACATTAGGCGACTATCTAAGTAGATATATTTACAGAAGTACACGTTTCCCTAAAGGCTCCATTACATTCCATGTGAAGGACTTATTCATGGAAGTTGTTTTTAGAAGGGTTTTGTTTTAAATGAATAATTAATAAAGTGTATACTTTTTATGGTCTATATAATACAAGTTGAACTGGTCTCTGTGGCAAAGGGGGACAATTTATAAAAGAATAGATTAAGATTGACTAGTCTCCTAAAGGATTTGCTACTTCTTGGTTGCTTTTGGTGGTGTATTAGTGATATTTGAGACCTGCGACAAAATCATATATTATCCAGTACTCATTCAATTTATGTTATGTCAGAGAATTCCCTAGGCAGCCCTGAGTGACAGGAAGAGCAATACGCAATGGGGGAAACTGAGACCCCAGCCTCCTTAGTCTTAGGTCTAGCCCCTAGCCCCAGCGGTATAGACATACTCACAGTGTCAAAATAACCCACTGATAATAAATCACCCAATTTAAGTGTGAGAGATTAAAGATTCACCCCAGAAATGTTAAAACTAAACTTATATGGCAAGTGAAGGGTTAATCAATGGAGGAGAGAGGGAGAGTCCAGTCCCTGCGTAGGATACTCACTGAGAAAAGCTCACAAAATGGCTGCCGCGACAGGAGCCAATCAGAAAAGTGGTGCGAAACGGGCGCTCATGGGAAATGTAGTTTTTCACAAAAAGTACCCCAAAGCAGAGCCCGAAGCCCCCCAAGTCCCCCAACACACTTGAACTTGAAACCGGATGATAGAGCAAGGGTAGACAATAAAAATGAGCCCACTCTGAAGTTGCTGTGTGAAGCGGTTCCAGAGATACGTCCCAAACAGTGTAAACCCATAGAGAGTAAAGGAGCAATGGCGTCTATGCGGTAAAAGTGCGCCTTAAAGGTGCGGTACTCAAATTTTAAGAATTTTAACCCAAGAGGTAAAAAGATTAAAAACATATAGGGAACACATATACATCATAAGAAAACACTAACCCAATAAAGTAACTGTTACAAAACCCCCATTAAACTACTCAAACCAGCAGACAAAGGCTTAAGGTGTCACATAGATTGCTCCAAAAACCTATAGACATACACATATATATATATATATATATATACAAATATATATATAAACACCCAATGAGTGCCGGAGTGCGCAATGAGAACTCCCAAATACAAGCGCAGTTAAGGGACACTGTGGGACAAGTGGACCTTCAGCACTCAAAGGGTGGCTCACCTTTCCTGCAGATCTTCTGTCTTCAGGTCACCATGTAAAGAAGATTACCTCAGTGGATAATCCCTGGGGAAGCACTTGTAACCAAGATATTCCCCCTTCAGGGCTTAAGGTCCACCAAAAGGCCCTGGACACTGAGCTAGGCACTTTAAAGAGGGCATTTGTCAGTCATGGTAACCCGCCTAATGGTGGTGTTCCATATCTGACAGAAAAATAAAAAAGAACCTAAAACTAACGAGAGATGTTCTCCATCTGGTGTGTTCACACCCAGGAACAAATCATTCTGGAGTTAACTGACTGGGATGCAGCTGAGGAGGGAGGGGAGGCTCCACCCCCTGCATACATTTAGAGAAATGTTCTTGCCTACTTAAAGGGGCAGATCGCCTCCCAGAGTTACCAGTAACCTGTATTGGACGACAGAGAAAAAAGTTTTGGGTTAACACTCAACTGTACCCAAAACTACTTCCAAATTGGATTTTAAATTTATCAGAATGAATAAGAGAGGTTCCTCTAAAAGCTGTAGGTAATTCCATAAATTCAGTTACTGCAGCCAATGGATATAAAATGTGATCCAACAACCCTTTCCCAGCTGGTCTGTTTTGGACGTTTTAATGATAACAAAACACATCTCCTTATTGACACGAATGTCCTCACGTGACAATCCACCTTTGCTGAATCTGCTTCTTGGAACCAATTCCCTAATTCTTTAAGCCCCAAAGAATGCAAAATGCTAAGGTCTTAAACAAGACTGCTTCAAATTCAGAATAACATAACTGGTAAGCCTAGTATCAGTTTTTTTAGTAACTCAATTGAAATTGGGCGTCTCTTATCTTATGACCCCCTTTTCCTATCATAACCTTTCAAGAATGTGTTAAACTAAGAAATGCTTATCCAGTTGTTTTTCTCTCAAGGAGCCTTAAAAAGAATGAAATGCCACTTAGTCTGCTTTTAACCCCTGTCCCAGACATTCCAAATTCTATACACCTCAGCAGATGTGATACAGCCAGTTTAATATCACAACAAAAGGCGTTTGCTTTTAAGTTCTTGCTGAATTGATACCAATCTTCACAAGCTGCCACATAGAATAGGAAGTAAAACAATCAGGTGATGATCAATAATCTAATTAGAATATATTGTCCAAATTACAAAAGCAAACAAAAAGATTGGAAGAAGCCACTATTGATTATTGGCAGGCATCTTCTCCTTCACAATTTGAGATGGCATTTGATAATTCAGTAGGTAACTTAAAAATTGAATACTGGCAAGTAGCTGTAGAGGAAAAAGATTACTGTTGGTTGTTCTGAATGTGGTAAGATGGATAGGCTAGGTTCTATTGCCTTGCAGACCTTCCAGATCAATACGAATGATGATCTAATGGTTGCTGCAAGTGTATGGGCTACAGCTTATGCCTTGATGACAAAATGTAATCCTGATCAGATGAGTAGAGCAAAATACAGGGAAAGTGTTATGGAATTTGTAAGTAGAACTGAAAGTTTGGGAGATGAATAAAAATGTTATAGCATGTGATGATCCTACTGTTCATGAAGCAGTCTTTGTCATAATAGATGGGCAGGATATCTTACAGAAAAAGGGTTCTGCTATGAGGGTGTTTGCATTTCCAGAATTTGAGGAAAATTTTCCTCATCAGCTGGAGGTTCTGAAAGCTGAATAGTGTTTTACCATAGAGACCTGTTTCTTTTTAATTATAGGGCAGTTGTCTGTCTCTTTAAATTGTGTAACTTACCTTGGTAAAACTTTGAACAATTCCTTCTGATGCGACCTGACTATTGACATTGAAAACATATTTGTGCGTTTGCTTCTTTAGAGTTCTGATTATTTCTTCCATTTCCCTTATAAGATGTGGATGAAATATCAGAAAAAACACATCTTCCTCTAAATCTACCATGCCCTCTACTAAGCTGGAAGCATCTTCTGCCCCAATGGATGGCTGCTGTTTGTGAAAACCCTACATTACTATACAATTTTGGCTAAAAAGTAAGTTTATTGAGCTACTAGCTGGAATACGATTGTCATTTTTAAAAAAATTTGTTGTTTGGCTGAAATTAAACATTTAAGGTTGATGAACTGGTGCCTTCCTTCTGGACAGACTGCAGTTACAGCTCTGCACCACAGTCTGTCACTCTTCCTCTGCTCCCCTCCCTCAGTCCAACCTCCACCAATGACGGAGGATTTCTCCTTGTAAGCTGGCTAATGAGAGTGCTCCAACTTACATGCAGAAAGGCACAGGATCATCTTTAACCCCTTCAGTGCCAGAGGCTTGGGCCATTGCCTGTACCCTGCAGGCCAGACACTTTTTCATCATTTTTGCTATCCTTCCGTTTAGGCTTGATTTCCTTTGGGGATTTTTAGTTAAATATGGAAAACTATATATTGTTTTTTTCAGAACGAATTGAGCTTTCTCATGGTACCTTACATGAAGAGAATTTTACATCGTGCAAAAAGCTATGATGTCATAATGACAAAAAAAAGTGAACATTTACTCATTTTGCTAAAATCACATACTATGTATCAAAAACATTTACCTTGATTGAAAAAGTTTCAATTATTTGAAAAAGCCCCGAGTCCCCCGAGTAAAAAAAATACCAAATTTGTATAGTTTTACCTACGTCCATGGCTAGCGTAGAGCCCTAATCACCAGCAGCGCAAAATGACATTTTCAACTTTATAAACTAAAATGCGCATTCTAGGGTTTTTGTGGTAAATCTACCCTAAAACAGTGGAATAACTATATAAAACTATATATTTCTGGAAAGTAGACAACCTACTGCATCTAATGAGGGGTGACTTTCCTTGTTACCCCAAGCCTGGTGTGCACAAATGCCTCCAGAAGGTGGCGCTAATGGAAAAAAAAGGCATTTTCTTACATTTCTGCCCCTTCAAATGTACTAAAATGTGTGAAAACCATGGCATTTCCAACTATATTCATTAGCTAGAGCTCTTAGGAGAAAAATGACACCCCATTGGTATGAGTTCACCTACCTCAGGGGGTGCTACAAGTACAAAACTACACCTATTGCAACCTCATTCTTACACTGTATCAACTGTGATTTACCTGACCTGTGTCAGTACTGTAATTCTGTTCTACATACTGGACCCATGTGGGTTAATCATACAACTCTAACCTGTCTTGTGTCAGCTTATCATATTACTGTATGCTGGACCCGTGAGGGTTACTATCATTCATTGTGTGTCAATAAAATTGTGTTTTTACCTAAACCTTCCATTTCTGAGTGTACTGAACAGTAACAGTACGAAAAGGCCATGACCTCAGATGGTACAGGTGACGGTAATGCACAGAGTATCCATTGGAGGATGGATTTACATGAGCAACGTTTGGACCAGTTGGCGTTTGCAGTTCAAACAATTCTTGAGCGTACCGCACACTTGGATAAACCATTACCAGCCCTGGAGGTCCCCCCTGTATCAACAACGGGAGCTCAGTCCGTGTTGCTAACTAACTCGAACAGAGGGTTGACTGCTACAGCCCCATTACCTTTAAGGTACGACGGCAAACCCACTTTGTGCAGAGGGTTTATTAATCAGTTAGAAATCTTCCTAGAATTAACCCCTCAAGCCTTTCCTAGTGACCTCAGTAAGGTGGGGTTTATGATTTCTTTACTGACAGGCAGAGCCCTGGCAGGGGCAAATCCATTGTGGGAGGCCGCAAAACAATGTACTAGGAACTCCAGTGAGTTCCTAAGGGCGTTTCGTAGAGTATTTGAAGTTCCCGGGAGAGCCTCCTCTGCTGCAAAAAAAACTTATGGCGATCCAACAAGGGTCTCGTACAGTTGCTGAATATGCCATTGAATTCAGTACATTAGCAGCAGAGATGGCCTGGAATGATGAGGCGTTGGTGACAGCCTTTGCACAGGGACTATGCAATCGAATTAAGAATGAAATAGCAGCCCGAGAACTGCCTACTGATCTTGATGAGTTTATTGATTTTTCCATTCTGATTGATTCCTGTATCAGGTAGCACATGGCGGCTAAGGACCGAAAGCAGAGGGCCAGAGATTTGGGTCCAGCAAGACTGAGCTTCCCACCCATGCCTCCCTCACCTCCCAAGCCTCCTGAACACAATACTGAGATTAGTGAACCTATGCAATTAGGGTTCACTAGACTATCTAAAGAGGAACGGGCGCATCGCCATCGACAAGGTCTCTGTTTGTATTGTGGCCTAGCTGGTCATTTGCTTCGTTCTTGCTCTACACGGCCGGGAAACGAACGCACCTACGGTACCTTGGGGGACAGGCCCTAGGTGGTGTTCAGCAGTCCCTAGATCCGACTAGTCAGAAGCCTACTATTCAGGCTGTACTTTCCTGGGGAGAACTCGCAGTGGAGGTTCTGGTGCTAGTTGACTCCGGTGCTGCCGGATATTTTATGGACGAGTCTTTTGCAGCCTCGCACAATATTCATATGGTGGAGAAAGAATCTCCTTTAACGATTGAGGCCATTGATGGCAGGCCACTGGTACCTGCTCAAATTACAAGGGAAACGATACCACTTTCTTTACGCATGGGGGCACTTCATTCCGAGGAACAACAGTTCCAGATTATCCGCTCCCCTCACCATGCCGTGATCCTGGGGTTTCCTTGGTTACAGTTGCACAACCCCAGGTTCAACTGGCAGACGTGCGAGATTACAGCACTGTCCGAATTCTGTGACAAGCATTGCATTTCCCACCCCACTAGGATTATGTCTACCTCCCACTCTGTGCCAGCTGAATACGGTCAATTCAGCAACGTTTTCAGCAAGGGTGAAGCCAGTGCATTGCCGCCGCATCAGGCGTGTGACTGTGTTATTGATCTGCCTCCTGGTGCCGTTCCTCCTCGGGGTCATGCCTACCCATTGTCATGTGAGGAGAATCGGGCCATGGAGGAGTATATTTCAGATGCCCTAGAAAGGGGTATTATCAGGAAGTCTTCTTCGCCCGCGGGGGCTGGTTTCTTCTTTGTAAAGTAGAAAAGTGGTGAACTACGACCATGTATAGACTATAGTGGCCTGAACAAACTGATGCCTAAAAACACTTATCCTATACCACTCATCACCGAGCTATTTGACAGATTGAAGGGCTCCTCCATCTTTACTAAGTTTGATTTACGGGCTGCCTATAACTTGATAAGGATAAGGGCTGGTGATGAGTGGAAAACTGCATTTAATACCAGATTGGGGCATTATGAATATCTGGTAATGCCTTTTGGGCTTTGTAATGCACCTGCAGTGTTTCAAGAATTTATTAATGATATCTTACGTGACATGCTACAGTCTTGTGTAGTAGTGTATCTTGATGATATTCTCATTCATTCATCTAGTTTGTCGCAACACATCAAGGATGTGACCGCAGTGCTGCTCAAACTCCGTAAGAATAAACTATTTTGCAAAATTGAGAAATGCGAATTACACAAACCCATGGTGCCATTGTTTCTAAGGATGCCATCGAGATGGACAAGGACAAGTTGGCAGCAGTCCTACAGTGGTCACGTCCCAAGGGGCTCAAGGCTATCCAACGCTTTCTCGGTTTTGCCAGTTATTATAGGATATTCATTAGGAACTTTTCCACGATTGTAAAACCTCTGTCCAATTTGACGCACAAGGGTGCAGATCCCTCCCAATGGTCTCAGGAAGCTGAACAAGCTTTTGGAACACTGAAATCCGTATTTGCTTCTGCTCCTGTACTGTCCCACCCCAATCCCTCCCTTCCATTCACTCTGGAGGTCGATGCCTCTGAGACCGGGGTAGGGGCAGTACTGTCTCAGCGACTGGATCCTGGGAGTATGTTAAGGCCTTGTGTTTTTTTCTCAAAGAAATTGTCTAGCGCTCAGAGCCATTACAAGATTGGGGACAGAGAACTTTTTGCAATTATCTTGGCCCTCAAAGAATGGCGCCACCTGCTTGAGGGTACCAGAACCCCGGTACTGATCCTGACTGATCATAAAAACTTAAAGTACCTTTCTGAGGCTAAGAGATTGTCCTCTCGTCAGGCTAGATGGGCCTTGTTCTTGTCCCGCTTTAATTTTATTGTCTCATCTGCCCGGTTCCAAGAATGTTAAGGCAGATGCCTTGTCTAGACAATTTAACCCAGACACTGAGATAGATGAGACTCCAGTGCCGATCATTCAGCCTGATCGCATCCTAGCCACTTTATGAACTAGCATTACTTCACCACTTAGGGAGGAGATTCTCGCTAACCAAGCTAGTGCACCACCTGATACCCCGGTAGGCAAATGTTTTGTAGCCGAACCCCTCCGTACCCGGCTACTTGAAACCTACCACACATCTAAGGCTGCTGGGCATGTTGGCAAGAATCAATTGATTTGGTCTCTCTCACAGTTGTTCTGGTGGCCTTCCTTGCGTGCTGACTGCACCGCTTTCACTGCAGCTTGTTCTACATGTGCTCGTGCCAAGTCCCCTAGACACCTTCCGGTGGGCCTGCTCCAACCTATACCTAATGGTGAACGTCCTTGGTCTCATGTCTCAATTGACTTTATAGTAGAATTACCGGTGTCTAGGGGTTAGTCCTTTATTTTAATGATTGTCGATAGATTCTCTAAGATGGCACATTTTGTGCCTCTTCCTGGCCTTCCCACGGCTCAGGAGTTGGCAATGATATTTGCCAGAGAGGTTTACCGGTTGCATGGCGTACCCAGGGTGCTGGTGTCGAACCATGGGAGCCAATTCGTGTCTAGGTTTTGGAGGGCATTCTGTGTGCAGATGGGCATTCAGTTATCATTTTCTTCCGCTTACCATCCCCAGACTAATGGAGCTGCCGAGAGTGCCAATCAAGGACTGGAACAATTTCTACACTGTTTTGTGTCCGATCATCATGACAATTGGGTCGACCTGTTGCCTTGGGCGGAGTTTGCCAGGAATTGTGTGGTTAATTCATCATCCAGGAGCTCTCCATTTCTCATCAATTACGGGTTTCAACCATGCTTGCTCCCGGACTCCTTTCAGACGCAGCAAATTCCAGCTCTGGATGAGCATATGGAGCAGCTCCGTTCCACATGGGCACAGGTACAGAGGACCCTCAGTGTTTCGTTCCAGTATTATCGGCGTCAAGCTAATCGCAGACGGTTGCTGGCAGTCTCCTTCCAGGTTGGGGACAGGGTATGGCTCTCCTCCAAGAATCTGAACCTGCATACTCCATGCAACAAGTTGGCTCCCCGGTTTGTTGGTCCCTTTAAGGTTATCTGCAGAATTTACCCTGTGTTCTATGCTCTGGACCTCCCAGCATCCATGTGGATTCATAATGTGTTCCACGTATCCTTGTTGAAGCCCCTGGTATGCAACCAGTACACTACTCCTCCTGTGGCTCCCGGTCCTGTTCAGGTGCAAGGTCAGGAGGAGTATGAGGTACAAAATATTAATCGACTCGCGAAGATTCAGAGGGAAATTACAATATTTGGTCCATTGGAAAGGCTACGGTCCTGAGAAGCGTTCCTGGGTCGATTCTAAGGACCTCCCAGATTACAGAGCAGTTTCCTTGCTAAGTATCCCCAAAAACCAGGCCCCTCGTCTCGGAGAGGGGTCTTTGAGAGGAGGGTACTATCACGGTGCCCATGATTCCTGCGACATTTTTACATATTTACTTCCTGGTGCCTTATCATTGGCTGCGCTGTATAGCCCCTCCTAGTGACAGCCTTTATATACCTTGGGCTGTCACTTCGTGGTGTATCTGTTTCCTAGCGCTAGTTCCATTTACTCCTATCTGATACCAGTGTATGACCCGGACTGTTTGACTACTCTGCCTGCTCATCGTCCTGCTCTGTTTACAGACCCGGATTGGCTGACATTCCTGTTCCTGTGTTGACCCCGCCTGGCTGACGTTCCTGCTCAATGTACCGACTCGGCTTGTCTGGTGGACCCGCTCTGTGTACCGACCCAGCGTGATTGGCGATCCTGCTCCGTGTACCGAATCGGCTTGGCTGACGTTCCTGCATAGTGTACCGACCCAGCTGGGTTGAAGATCCTGCTCCAGTTCCATTCCTGCTAGTTAGCCTCTCCACTTACGCTGTTGCTTAAAGGGATAGTAATACTTCGTTTTAACTTTATGTTATTTTGTAGGCATTAAAAAAAACATGAAGAATGATATGAGTCTTATCTCTCAAACCTTTATGGTTTAAGAGATATTCACAAGCAAAGTTCCCGCTTCCGCCCCTTTTTCCTAGTGTAAGCCATCTCTTCTCAGATGTGAATCTGGTTGTAAGACCAGACAGATAACAGCAGGGGACAATCTTCTTTGTATGAAAAGAATGAAAGCCCTTCCCCCCTTGACAAGTTTCTCAGCTTTTTCCCTTATCTTAATTGAAGATTGTCCCTCTCTGTAGTCTACCTGGGCACCTCCCTTCTGATGTGGCTGAACGGGGGGGGGGGATACTTTGCTTGTGAATATCTCTTAAACCATAAAGGTTTGAGAGATAAGACTTATATCGTTCTTCATGTTTTTTTAATGCCTACAAAATAAATTAAAGATAAAACAAAGTATTACTATCCCTTTAAGTCCAGTGGTCTTGCCTGAGCAACGGTTATCTGGTTTCACACAGTAGTCCAGTTCTCTATCCGTTTGCACACTGTGCCCTGTGTGGCCCTCCAGTGATTCCGATTAGCACCAGGAATGCTTGGTCTGTTTTGTCATTACGGAGGTTGGGTATGTTTGGGCGCCTCAGGTTTCCTCCTCGCTACAGACCGGAGCGTACGTTAACCCCTTCAGGGGCGGTGCAGGGCCTTTGTGTAGAAGTCTGAAGTCTCAGTTGGGTGCATATTTCCTGCTGCACTTAACACTGATTCACAATGTTTGTAGTCTCCGGTGGGCGCTTACTTTGCAGCAGTCCTCCTTTGTTGCCTTGCCAGACCTGCTCTGGCTTAACCCGTTGCATACATGTCAGTCGCTGTTGTGACTCCCTGCGTAGAGAGTTACATTGGGCCTTCCTACTTTGAGGTCAATCCAGTCATTGGCCTAACTTGCTTCTCGTGGCCATTCTTACACTGTATCAACTGTGATTTACCTGACCTGTGTCAGTACTGTAATTCTGTCCTACATACCGGACCCGTGTGGGTTAATCATACAATTGTAACCTGTCTTGTGTCAGCTTATCATATTACTGTATGCTGGACCCGTGAGGGTTACTATCATTCATTGTGTGTCAATAAAATTGTGTTTTTACCTAAACCTTCTGTTTCTGAGTGTACTGAACTGTAACAGGGCCTCAGTTTGAGTTCCCTTAAAGTTCAGACATCTGCTCTCTCTGTTTTCTTTCAGAGGCGCATTGCCATCCTTCCTGATGTCGAGGTTTTCTTCCAGGGTGTTGCTCATATTCATCCTGCCTTCAAGAATCCTGCTACTCCATGGGATCTTAACTTGGTTTTGGGCATTCTTCAGCGCCCTCCATTTGAGTATTTGGCTACTATTCCTCTACTCCTGTTGACGTGGAAAACAGTGACAAATTGACAGATTGTGTCTGTCCGTCGTGTCGCAGAGTTACATGCTCTGTCCTATTTGGTGTTTCACAGGAACAAGGCGGTGCTATGTACCTCTCAGGAGTTTCTCCCGAAAGTGGTTTTGGAGTTCCACATCAATCAGGAGATTGTGGTGCCCTCTTTCTGCCCTGACCACACTTCTGACAAGGAGAGGGATCTCCACTTGTTAGACGTGGTGCGTTGTACAAGTTTTATGTACATCA
This sequence comes from Rhinophrynus dorsalis, assembly GCA_037306005.1. NCBI lineage: Eukaryota > Metazoa > Chordata > Amphibia > Anura > Rhinophrynidae > Rhinophrynus > Rhinophrynus dorsalis. The sequence continues at coordinate 347,381,166 of CM074724.1, read as the reverse complement.
CACTGAGTCTATCAGACAATCTGATGCGTTGTTCGTTATTCCTGAGGGTCCTAGGACAGGAAGACCTGCATCCAAAGTGACTATTGCTTCTTGGATCGAGTCCACTATTCGTAAGGCTTATGAGCTGAGGAAGAAGCCTGTCCCCTTTCGGGTCATGGCTCATTCTACAAGATCTATTGGGGCTTCTTGGGCTTACAAGAATCAGGCCTCTGCTGATCAGTTGTGCAAGGCTGCCTCTTGGTCATCTGTGCACACCTTTTCAAAGCACTACCGTGTTGATGTGCTGGTATCGGCTGACGCCAGCTTTGGGAGGAAGATCCTGGAGGCAGTCTTGCCTGCCTAGGATCTTCTTCGGTTCTTTGGTGCATCCTTCACTTTTGAGCCCTGTTGGCTCTAGTTCAGTGTGCTGTGTAACAGTTTGGGGTGTTGTTACCCCTGTTCAGTGTCCGTTGACACTTCATTGTTTTGTTGGGCTATCTCTGATCTGATGTTTCATATCTGCTCTGGTGAATTTGGGGGCCTTGCGACTGGTCCTTGCCTTACTTCCCGCCTCTGGGAAACTCAGTGGTTGGACATCCCAGATTTACCAGCAACCTGTATTGGATGACAGAGAAAGGTGAAATTTACTCACCGATATTTGTGTTTCCTCTGTGTCCTTCCACGGCATACTGTGGGCTTTGGCTCCGCCTCTCAGCTGGGTAGGACCAATCAATTTTTCTTTAAATACTGCCTGCTACCTCTCCTCTGCAGTTATCTAGTTGACCAAGCTGAAAGATATGAGAGGTTAGAGATAGCCAGACCAAATGTATTGTAATACAGTAGCAGATAAATACGTTGAAGCGAAACAGATACCAATACTGTCATACCCTAGGGTGGGTTGCCGTGGAAGGACACAGAGGAAACACAAATATCGGTGAGTAAATTTCACCTTTCCTCTGTGTCCGATCCACGGCATACTGTGGGACTTACCAGAGCAGTACCCCGGAGAGGGATGGGGCAGTAGGTTTGGTATTAATTCTGGATAGCTGCTTCAAGCACCTTCCTTCCAAATTTGGCGTCTGAAGATGCTTGTAGGTTCAGTCTATAGTGTTTGATAAACGTAGAGACTGAAGCCCAAGTAGCTGCTTTACATATGTCCTCTGGGGAGGCCTCTGCTTTGAGAGCCCAGGAAGTGGCCATGGCACGAGTGGAATGTGCTTTCAGACCTGGAGGAGGTTCTTGATCTGCTGTTTCATATGCTAGGGTAATGCAGTCTCGAATCCATCTAGCAATAGATGCCTTTGAAGCTGCTGTTCCCTTAAATTTTCCTCCAAAGTGGACTAGGAGGGAATCTGATTTTCGGAAGTCCTTTGTTCTAAGTAGATATGTTTGCAGACCTCTGACTAAGTCTAAGTTGTGCAAACGCTTTTCTAGATCATGTTGTGGATTTGGACAGAATGAAGGCAAAACTATTTCTTGGTTAAGATGAAACTGGGAAATCACCTTTGCCTGAAAGGAGGGTTTAGGGCGTAGTACCACCTTATCTTGATGAAATGTAATAAAAGGAGGAACCGCAACTACAGCCTGAAGCTCACTGACTCTCCTGGCTGACATGACAGCAATGAGGAATGCAGTTTTTAGAGTTAGATATTTTAATGAAATCTCCTGAAGGGGCTCAAAATATGGATGAGAAGCCAACTGTTGCAAGACCAGATTCAAATCCCAAGGAGGGATGGTTTCTCTAATGGTCGGCTTGATTTTTGATATGGATGTTAGATAACGTCTAACTAGATAGTTATCAGCGAAAGGTGTAGCCAGTATAGCTGATAAGGCAGACAGTTGAACTTTTAATGATGCTGGTTTTAGCCCTTTCTGGAAACCATCCTGTAGGAAGTCCAGAATCTTGGTTGGTGATATAGCTGATCTGTTTAGGTTATGTGAGGAGCACCATTTATAAAATATGGACCATACTCTATAGTAGATCTTTTAGATGATGCTTTTCTTCCTTTGAGAATAGTCTCAATGACTGGTTCTGAAGTGCCTTGTAGCCTTAAAGACTGCTGCTCAGCCTCCAGGCCCAGAGCTGGAAGAATGTTGGTTACGGATGTTGTAGAGGGCCCTGTAGCAGGAGATCTGGGATTATGGGTAGTTGAAATGGAGGTCTGACTGACATTCGAAGTATTTCTGGGAACCATGGCTTCCTTGGCCACTTTGGGGCAATTAGAATTACCTCTGCCTTGTCTCTTCTGATTTTTCTGATGACCTTGTATACTAGAGGTAGAGGAGGAAACACGTAGGCCAGTCTGAACCGCCATGGAATCCTTAGGGCATCCTGCCCCAGGGCTTGAGTCTCCTTCCATCTGGACATTTACTTGGCACACTTTTTGTTCTGGTTTGTGGCCATTAGGTCTATGTCTGGTAGCCCCAATTTGGCCACTACCTGTTGGAATATTTTTGGGTTTAGTTCCCATTCCCCTGGATCCACTTGATGTCGACTCAGAAAGTCTGCTTGTACATTTTTCTGTCCTGATAGAAAGGACGCTGTCAGTGAGTGAAGGTTGTTTTCTGCCCAAAGGAGAATTTTGAGCGCCAGATTGTTTAACTGGAAGCTTCGAGTACCCCCTTGGTTTAGAATGTACTGGACTGTTGTGGAGTTGTCCGATCTGATCAGGACTGATTGTTGCTGAAGGTCCTGTTTGAAATGTCTTAATGTGTTCCAGACTGCTAGTAGCTCTAGGGTATTGATATGTAACTTTGTCTCCTGTAGCGTCCATGTCCCTTGAATAGTTTGGTTGTTCCAAATTCCTCCCCATCCTATCTTGCTGGCATCTGTATGAAGTATCTGCCAAACTGGCTCCAGTAGAGATCTTCCTCTCATTAGGTGTGTTGGATGGGTCCACCAGCTTAATTCCTGCCTGATCAGTTTTGAGACTGGGATTAACTGATGAAAATTTGTTGGATGCTTTTTGTAATAGGTTAGATAATATAGTTGAGTTCTGCGGGCATGAATCTTTGCCCATGGGATGATCTGATATGTTGATGCCAGATGACCTAGGAGTCTGGAGAAGGCTTTCGCTGTCTGTTGTCTTCTCTGAAGGAACTGAATGACATGATTGATGATCTGTTGTTGACGATCTGACGATAGAAACGCCTTGCTTATGTCTGTATTGATCTGTACCCCCAAGAATACCAGGTTCTGGGAAGGAACTAGAGAGCTTTTGTTGAAATTTATGAGCCATCCTAATTTTTTTAGTTGCGCTACACATATCTTTGAGCTGGCCTGAGCTTTTTGGCGTGATGATTCTATTATCAGTATGTCGTCCAGATATGGAATGATCTTCAGAAGATACTGTTGTCTGAGGAAAGCCATGACATTGGCCATGATCTTTGTGAATATTCGGGGTGCCGAGGCTAGGCCGAATGGCATTACTCGATATTGGTAGTGTTTGCCAAATATGTGGAACCTGAGGTACCTGCGATGTGGCTGGTGGATCGGCACGTGATAATATGCATCGCGCAGATCTATTCGTGTCAGATATTCCTCCGGTTGTATTAACTTGACTGTGGACGATACTGTTTCCATCTTGAAATGGTGTAGCCTGAGACAAGTGTTGAGATCTTTCAAATCCAAAATGAGACGGAGTTCCCCAGTAGGCTTTATAGTGTAAAAAAGAATTGAATAGAAGCCCCGAAACCTCTGTTGTAGAGGGACCTCCTCTATTACTCTGTTGGTTAAAAGGGACTTCAAGGCTTGCTTCATCTGCTGGGCCTTTGATCTCTGTCTCAATCTGGAAGTGAGAAAACGATGAGGCAGGGAGGCAGTCTTGAATTCCAGCGAGTACCCCTTTTGAATGATCTCCCATACCCATTTGTCTGGATGGATGGCTCCCCAGGCCAAATGGAATTCCTCCAGTCTGCCCCCCACTGGAGAAGAAGGGGTTTGGCTGGCTTCATTGGGAGAACTGGCCACGTCGCTGGAAATCCCTGCGATTCCCAGCCCTTTGAGAAATTTGGGCACCTCTCCTTCTTTGATCATATCCTTTGCCAGGCTTGTAACTGCGAGATTCTCGAAAGGATTGTCTTCTATATTGTCCTGATCTTCCGGGTGACTTCCTCATTTTTTTATCCTGGGGTAGGAATTGGCTTTTTCCTCCTCAAGATCTTTTTATTATTTCCTCAAGTTGATCTCCAAATAACTTGGATCCTGCAAAAGGGAGAGAGACCAGTTTATTCTTAGAAGATGGATCTGCCACCCATGCCTTGATCCACATGGCTCTTCTGGCTGTTACAGAAAGTGATGATGCTCTTGCTAATAGACGGATGTTATCGATTGAAGCATCACAGGAGTAGTTGATGGCGTCTTTAATAATGGATAGATCTTTGAGAATTCGTGCCCTGGACACTGAGGATTCTATTTTCTCTTCCAGCTCTGTAAGCCATATGCGTAGAGTTCTGAAGGTAGATGCCATGGCCGTTGCTGTTTTCAGATTTTGGCCTATTGTGGCGAACTGTTTCTTTAATACACTATCCGCCCTTTTTTCCATTGGATCTTTTAGTGTTGTAGCATCCTCAAGGAGAATTGTTGTACGTCTTGAGGTCTGTGCTATGGCGGCATCTACTTTAGGTGGTGTGTACCAGTTGGATGTTTCATTTTCTGCAAACGGATACATCCGGTGGAATCTCTTAGAGACGACTCCTCGTTTCTCTGGTTGCTTCCATTCGCCTTGAATGATCTCCTGAATTGAGTTATGGACAGGAAACTGAGGAGGCTCTTTCTTGTAGCCAACAAATGCAGCATCCATAACATTTAGATTTTTTTGTACATCAGACAAACCCAGTGTTTTCCTCATGGATTTTACCAAATGATCCATTTTGTCTATACTGAAGCTGCCTGTTTCTTCCACCAATTCTCCTTCTTCTGCTGATGATGCCGCAGATTCAATATCAATATAGGTATCATCGTAATCACCTTGGACCCCTGACGGTCCTTCCTCTGGGTCTGATGGTCTGGGACGTATTCGTACTGCCTCTTGCATTGACGTGAAGGTCTCCTGCATGGAGGTCTTCATCCAGGACAAGAAATCTTGGAACTGCACAGGAACATTCCCTCCAGCCGCTTGTTGCAGGCATGCTGTGCATAATTTAGCAGGATCTGAGGCAGGCAATGTATTCTGACATCCTGCGCATATTTTATCCTTGGATCCAGATTTCTCTTCCCTTGATGAGTCAGAAGCCTTAGTTTTGTCAGACTTAGTGTCCTTAGTAGCTGACATGACTATTTCAGCAGGATACCAGAATGTGCTGTACTCTAAGTGTCTGCACCTACAAACAATACTACTAGCCTACTTTAAATATTCAGGACATTTAAAATCTCACATGCCTGAGCTCCGTTGAGCAGCTTCCTCTTTTGAATGCCCCGGGCGGATGTGTGTTCCTCCGCGTGCGTTCCAGCAGTGGCACGCTCCTGGTGCATCATATCCTGTTCCTGCTCAGTAAAGCTGTGAGCGGGCGCATGCGTGCGCTAGCCAGCCGGTGGTTTCTTTTGAACTCCGATGTAAACCACAATGGAAGTGGCGTTTCGCTGTGTGAGCCGCCAGTTTCCCATGCCCGCATCTGGCTCGCAGGACCGCAATCTCAATCCGGTATGTCAAATGTGTCCGGGTTAGGCAGACACATTTAATGCACTTTGTGTTTGTTCCGGGTAGATAGATAGAGAGAGAGTGAGGCTTAGCCTCCGTCCTCCAGCTGGGTAGGACCAAAAATAACTGCAGAGGAGAGGTAGCAGGCAGTATTTAAAGAAAAATTGATTGGTCCTACACAGCTGAGAGGCGGAGCCAAAGCCCACAGTATGCCGTGGATCGGACACAGAGGAAAAGAGGATTTTAGTCTTACCTGTTAAATCATTTTCTCTTAGTCCATACAGGTAACTGGACTCCCACCCTGTCAAGGGACCATGATTGGCTCTCCTGTTGCAGACTATGGGGGTCCTTCAGGGTCATGCTCACAGGAGTCTTCTTTCCCTTCTACTATCTAGTCAATAGTTAGTGTCTCAAATCTTTCTGGAGCTGGTTGGCTAGCTGCAGCCAAGGAGGGAAGGTAGGCTCCACCACCTGCATACAATTTTAGAACTGTTCCTGCCTTCTTAAAGGGGCGGATCGCCTACCCAAAATTACCAGTTAACATATATGGACTAAGAGAAAAGGATTTAACACGTAAGACTAAAATCCTCTTTTTTTCATTTAGATTCAAATTAATTGGTACTTTGCCTCCCATAGGCAAAGATTACATTAATTCAGAAGGAAATGTGATCAGTTCTCCACAAATACAAGGGCCAAGATGCACTAAAATATTGAAGAGGGCTCTGTAACGGTTTTTCAAGACACTCAGACTAGCTGGTTGAATAAAACACAGTTTTATTACATGAAAATAAAGATGAAAGATCGCCCTCTACAGGCCACATGAAATAATAGCAAAATATATACAGTTATGCCCCCACAGGCCCAGTATACAGAAACAGAGTTATCACATATACTGTCTCAGGACAGGCACACAGTAGAGAAACAACTCAAGGGTTAATTGCAATAATTAGTCTCTGTTGTGGTGTTTGGCATGCCCAAGATGGTAATGAAGCAGCTATAGGTGTAGATGGTGTAACACCTAAAGTTCTAAAGGCTGGGAAGCTGCTAGGCAGTACTAGACCAGAGGTAGAATCAGCAGACAAGTTGCACATAATAGCCCCCACGGGCGTAGCAACAGACACAACTTAATCTGCAAGTGCGTGAGTCGGTAGCCCCCATAGGCGTAACAAGGTAGTAGCTTGCACTGCAAGAGCTTGCAAATAGCCCCCACAGGCGTAATAACGGAGACCAACTGCACCGGGATAGTTTGAGCCAATAGCCCCCACGGGCGTATACCGGAGACAACCTGCAAGAGCTTGAGCCAGTAGCCCCCACGGGCGTAACAACGGACACCACAATACACTGCAAACGATGAAGCCAATAGCCTCCCACGGGCGTATACCGGAGACAACCCTTTGCTGCAATAGCTTGAGCCAATAGCCCCACGGGCGTAAACCAGAGAACCCAGCGTTTGCGTAAGAGCCAATAGCGCCTCACCGGGCGCGTTACCGAACTCGACTACTCTACAGTTGACAGGGTGAGCCGCTGACCAGACCAGGCATATAAGCGGCCGACACAGCAGAAGTAGCGATATACTAGCGTAGGCTCGGTACAGATGTGAGAAGGCTCAGCTAAGGGGGGGCAGCATAGCATGGGTTAAATTGCAGCTTTAAGGATCGAAGGCTCAGTACTAGAGGAATAGCTCTGCAAGTACAAAGGAGGGCTCAGTAACGGATGCACAGCTCTGCAAGTGAGCATGGAGACTCAGCACTGGAGACTAGGCACTGCAAGAGTTAAGGAGGTTACACAATCAGCCCAGTAGAAGTCAGAATGTTGCTGCGGCGACAACAGGAGCAGGTAGCAGGAACAAATCAGGTCACTGTTACAAGCCGGCTCAGGTCACGGAGCAGGAAGTCAGCCAGGCAGGGTTGGATTACGGAGGTGGTTCTCAGACAAGCCGGGTCAATCACGAGCAGGAACACAGGAGCGTAGTCAGAACAGGCCAAATCGGTACACAGGAATCAGGAACACAGGCACACAGCAACAGCAATACTGGCTCTGAAACACCACGAAAGGGCACCTGACAGGTGTCATGGTCAGGCATAAAAAGGTCACCAGGGGCGGGCCAAACCAACTCAGCAAATCAGAGCACACCACAAGCGAGAATGACAGAGGAGGATCACAGGCACTGTGATAGGCTCATAATGGTGATGTCGTGTCGGATTAGTGTCAAAGGCACATCAACAGTATGCACTAAAGTGTCTTTGATATCATATCCCCATCAATCAACTTTGGTATTTCTGAACAATTTTTAGAATCAAATCAGTACCAGAATTTGACTGTCACTACTGCTAATTCCCAGAGGAAATTACCAACATTTAAGGAACAATGGGATAGTAGCAATGTGGTGACCGTGTTGCCCATAATTTTTTTACTGTATTATTTATGACTGAAAAGCAAGTTTATGCAAAAGTATACATGTGGATATGGGGCTACCAGTGGGCAAGGGAACAAGGCTGGGGGTTAAGCAGCATCCATGGGGATATGTGGCTACCAGCTGCCCCCAGCCTTGTTCCCTTGCCCACTGGTAGCCACAGAACCCCATGTACACTGCCTGGCCCTCAGATTTGTTCTGTTGCCCACTGGTAGCCACAGGTCACAGACATGATGTGATTGGGACTCGAGGATCCTCCAACTAAACTCCGACATTCATAGAATGCCGGCTTGAAGAGAAGGAAGTAGAAGAAGGCAGAGATCACCTTCCTGGTTACCGCATTGATCAATGCCAGGGGGACATCAGGAAGGGTATAGTGCAGGATTAAGAGACCCTGCACTATGTGCATTTTTTTTTATATATACACACACGATCACTCCCTTATTGGAACAATCGTGCATATTGTAAAATGTGTGCCAGAATGGGGAACCTAAGCATTGTGGTGAAGCATGTCAAGCATCACCATTGTGGGGAAACATTTCGAACATAAGCATTGTGTGGCAGAATGGGGAGCATCACCATTGTGCGTTAGCCCCACATAAAAATGAGTCTCTGACAAAATGAGTGGGTCTTCTGGTAGCATCTATTCAAGACATATTTCCAGGACCACTCTATTAAGGGCTCTTCAGAGACTCAGCGCAGCATCTATGTAAGGGTCTCATATAAAAAGATCTTGTTCCCTTAATGATCAATGAAAGGGAAGAACTGATATGGTGGCTAAAGCATATGGATGCTTGGAACAGGAAAGCAATTTTCTGGATGTCATCTGAAATAGTAATACAATCCAACACCAGTCTCATAGTGAAATTATTAGAACAAACTACAGGGGACAGATAGGGAGCTCTGATTATAGAAAGGTTTATCAATTGCCTAGAACTCTTGGCAGGTTGATTCACTCTGAAATGCCTAGAAAACAAGATGACAAACTCTGGTATCTTGTTGAAGATGGACATAGTTTCTGGTCCAATACATCAATTGACTCAAAGACACAAAGTCGAAATCTTTGGTAGAACTAGCAAAATTTTTGGCACTTTCATTTAAATTGCCAACTTCACTAGTTTTCAGTTGGAGACCAGACCTGGAAGCATTAGTGGCAGATGCCTTCTCAAATTTGGGGGAGGGAAGAAATTACACTTTTCCACCACATATGCTTTGATTGTCAGAGTACTCCTTCAAGTTAGAAAACACAGAGCGATGATAGTTCTTGTGATACCCTTTGGCCAACGCAACATGGATTTCCTCCACTTTTGAAACTGGTAATAGGTTATCCTCATCTAGTCCCATCTTTATTGGATCTGCTTACAGATCCTTTAAGAAAGTCTTGCAATCTTTTGTTATCTCACAATGTACACCTCTTGATGTAATTGATATCAGCAATACCTCATTCAGTGATTCAATTTTGTAATTGGCTCTTAAAGATATTATTGAACTTGAAAAAGAGACATCTAAGAGGAGAATCCCTCTGTGCTTAGCAGGACTTGCTTGATCTCAAGCAGTGTTTGCTGTCCTTTAAGCAGGAATTGTAGGAGGACTTTAAACAATCTCTCTCAGATAGCTCATCGTAATTGATAGGCATAGGCGCCAAAGATTAAACGATTGAACAATCTCAGTCTCATACCACTGTGACGTTTAGATCTTTAGCTGGTGAATTAGAAGACCTCAAAGCACAAGTTTGTTCACTGAATGAACACACAAAAACTTAGAAAACAGATCACACTACAACAATCTAAGGATTCACGACCTGCTGAATTCATTCTGGATCATGTTCATAGAGATTTGTGCCCTAAACCTGGAACTAATCATAAAACAAGAGATATTCTTGCACTTGCATTATATCTCAACCAAATAGGCAATAGTTAAACCATCCAGGCGTCACTCCCCAACTATCGATGGTGTAACTCCTCATATCATTACAGATCTTTCTTCTGTTACATTAAACAGAGTAAACAACTCAATCCAATTACAGATATTCTGAGAGCCCACATCAATTACAGATGGGAATTCTCTTTCCACCTGCATATTCCATACAATGGTACCCTCCAGTTTGCTAAGAACTGTGAACAATGACATTCTCTCCTTCACAATCTCATTCTCCCGGTGGACTTACTTTGCAGTCCCTGGATTGCCTTACTTTCACCAATCCATCCTCAAGCATTTCGGGCTCGATCCATATGTTGGAGATAAGAAAGCCGGTAGGGCAAAATGGATACCGACCGACAAAAGAAAATGTCTTGGTCAGTATCCAAGTGTCCTACCGGCTTAAAGCACAACAGACGTTAGGCCACAAAAATGTCTTTGTGGGCAAATGTCCGTTTTGTGCGTTAAGTTCCCAAAACACCGCAAAATAATGGTAGTATTGGGAACTTAACTTGACATACTGCCAAGCACCGATCGTTAACTCATGTGTCTAACACTTTTCTGTCATCCACTGTCCTTCTCCTTCTGTCTTCTCTTCTTTCTTCTTGCTGTAAGTAAAAAGAATCAGTGTTACTACAATGCAGTAACTATGCCATCGTTTAACCCTTTGAGTGGCAGAGGGGCACGCAACTCATTGCAAAGCAATGCATTGCGTACCTCTCTGGCACTCAAAAGGGTTAAAACATATATTAATGTGCCGCGAATATGCCTCCCTTAATATGCCTCCATGAATATGCCTAACTAGTTACAAATGCCATGAATAAATGTCATAAATAAAGTCCATAAATAAATACATAGCTTTTTAACCCCTTAGCGACCCTTGACGTGCCAGGACCGTCATGGGTAAATTTGCTGCAAGGACCCTTGATGGTCCCGGTACGTCAAGGGTTAAACTCTCCCATCGCGGCCGCACGGAGCGATGGGAGAGCGCCGGCTGGTTGTTACTAAGTGCCCCGGTATCTGGACACTTAGTAACAACCAGTAGAAACTTTGTTGCAACATGCGATTCGCTTGATGAACGAATCACATGTTGCAAAAGCTGAATGACAGGGACAGTATTTGTAAATACTGTCCCTGTCATATCTCTCTGCCTCCCTCCATCTTGCACACTGCTGAGGTGGAGAGAGACAGAGAGACATTGTGTCAGATCCTGCAGAGCGTTCCTCTGTAAAAAAAAGTTTAAAAAAGAAGCTAAAATTAACCATTTGATCACTGTTTTGCAGTGATCAATAAGTTCCCCCCCATCTGATCACTCTAGGAGTGATCAATTTGCTGCAGATCAGCATTTGCTGATCTGTGGTACATCCCCCATCCCCCTTGTATTTTTTTACTTTTTTTTTTTTTTTTTTTTAATAAAATTTGATTAATAAATATAGTTTAGGTAGGTTTAGTATAGACGTGTGTTAGGGAAAGGTTTAGGGAAAAAAAATATATATATTTTTTTAATAAAATTTGATTAATAAATATAGTTTAGGTAGGTAGTTGGGTAGGTTTAGTGTAGACGTGTGTTAGGGAAAGGTTTAGGGAAAAAAAAAATTATATATATATATATATATATGTATAGTTTAGATAGGTAGTTCACTTGGGTTAGGTAGGTTCAGGATATATGTAGGTTAGGATAAGTTTTAGGGTTAGATTTAGGGATAGCGTAAGAAAAAAAAAAAAAAACTTTTTTAGATTAAGTGTACAAAATGCAGCGGAGGTGCAGTGTTGAAAAGGCATATGCCTTTTTGGCATCTCACTCAGAGGCAACAGACACTGCGTCAGACTTTGACATAACGCAGTTTTCAGAGAGTGAGAGCAGCTCTAGTGACCACGCTGGGCCTTCTGTAAAGAAAAGATGTACTGCCCCAAGAGCTGCCCTGGCAACTGCCCCAGCACCTGCCCAAAGACCTACCAAAAGACCTGCCCAAAGAAATGCCCCAAGTGCTGCCCTGGCAACTGCCCCAGCACCTGCCAAAAGATCTGCCCAAAGACCTGCCAAAATACCTGCCCAAAGAAATACCCCAAGTGCTGCCCTTGCAACTGCCCCAGCACCTGCCAAAAGATCTGCCCAAAGACCTACCAAAATACCTGCCCAAAGAAATACCCCAAGTGCTGCCCTTGCAACTGCCCCAGCACCTGCCAAAAGATCTGCCCAAAGACCTACCAAAAGACCTGCCCAAAGAAATACCCCAAGTGCTGCCCTTGCAACTGCCCCAGCACCTGCCAAAAGATCTGCCCAAAGACCTACCAAAAGACCTGCCCAAAGAAATGCCCCACCTGCCACTCCTGATCCTAATGAATGGGTATCACCGATCAATTTATGCCCACAAATCCCAGAATTCACAGACAACCCAGGGATTCAAATTGATGTGGAAGGATTTACTCATGATATTTTTTTTTTTATTTGTTTTATGGGGGAAGACATTTTGGGTGAAACTGTGTCCCAAATCAATTTGTATGCAGCCCAGTATATTGCCGCCAACCCTACAGCTTTCGTTGTTAAGCAATTAGTATGGAAACCCATAGACATCACAGAATTTAAACAATTCTGGGCCTTAATATGGCAATGGGGATAATAAAAAAGCCAAGTATCCGATTGTCACGCTCCCCCTGATCGTTCCTCCTACCTTCATTCCTATTGGCTGCTGCAGGCTTTATCTATCTAGGTCAACCTCCTAGCCTTGCTCGGTTTTAGCGCCAATAGTCTGAGAAACCTTTGTCGCCGAGTTCCCGAGTTGCTCTATCCGTGTACCGAACCTTGCCTTGTTAAACGACCGTGTCTCTTGTCTTCTGCCCTTGGATCTCGACCCAGCTTTTCCCTGACTACGTCTCCGTTTGATCCCCTGGCTCCTTGATTCGATTTCGGCTTTACCTCGGCTATCCTTGACCACGCTTCTCCTTCGGAATCTTCTGCCTCGCAACAGGAGTCCCTCCAACTGCTCCCAAGGTCTGGCTCCAGTTTACTCGACCCTACACCTCAGGCCCTCCGATTGGTTTGGGTTGCCATCACCGGTTACTCCGGAGACTGCCCGTTCAGTCGAGGGTGTAGGGACTCGAAACTCTCTTACCTTCTACCAGATCTACTAGGCCTCAGGATCAACCCCGACATCTGGTTGGTCCTCCTATTACCTCCAACTAAGGGGAACAGTGGACTTGTAGCCTGTCGACCATCCGGTTCTATCTTGAACCTTTTCAATACTTCCTCAACCTCGAACTAGTGGAAAGCAGTGGACTTGTAGTCCGTTGACTATCTGATCCTGTCTCGAACCTCTTTGATACCCCTAAACCTCTGACTAGGGGAACAATGGACTTGTAGTCCGTCGACCATCCGATCCTGTCTCGAATCCCTTCGATACCCCTAAACCTCCGACTAAGGGGAACAGTGGACTTGTAGTCAGTCAACCATCCGATTCTGTCTCGAATTCCTTCGATTCCCCTAAATCTCCTACCAGTAGAGAGCAGTGGAGTTGTAGTCCAATGACCAACCTATCCAGTCTCAAACCTCTTCGATACTCCAAACCCCCATTTGGTCCCGTCTTGCAAATCTGCAGTATTGTGGACTGGATCATTCTGTCCTGTCTCGAACTACCACCACGTTTGCCCGTCTCAGAGACTGACACCGATCCTACTGGAGCAAAAACCCCATATCAGATACCCCTATATTCCCAAAGACAATGACCAGGTCCAGATCTGAAGTAATTTTGCTCTTTATGCATTTTAGTGATAATACCCTGTGCCCCCCCAAAAGAACACCCCCAGTATGATAGACTGTACAAAATTTGTCCCCTAATAAACCATTTACAGAAAAAGTTTGCCCAGGTATATATGCCCCAAAAAGAAATTAGTGTACATGAATCCCTAATGAAATATAAAGGCAGGTTAGGGTTCAAGCAATACATCCCCTCCAAGAGTTCCAAGTTTGGTGTTAAATTTTATAAATTGTGCGAAATTGCCAAAGGCTACACCCAGACTTTTAGAATTTATGAGGGCAAGGACAGCCAACTTGATCCTCCTGGTTGCTCTGAATTTATGGGAACAAATGGGAAAATCATTTGGGATTTAATTTACCCCTTATTAAATAAAGGCTATCAGTTATTCGTTGATAATTATTACACCAGCCCCCTGTTATTTAAAGGGGAACTACCGGCCGGCTCCAAAAGGGACTGACAGCGCAGGCACACGGACGTCACTATGACGAGATGTCCGTGCTTCCTGCTACTGTGAGCCTCCGAAAAACTGGAAAATCTTTGAAACTAGGTAATATTTCTGGCGACTAGTGCTACTAAGCAGCTAGTCGCCAGATGAAGAATTAATTAATGTAAAGTTATTGCGGGGTGGAAGTTCCCCTTTAAGTCTTTTTTGTTTTGACACTGTGGCCTATGGCACTGTCAGGCGCAATTGCAGGGAGTTGCCCAAAATACTCGTAGATACCAAACTAAAAACTGGGACGTCCTTATCTTTGTGCCAACAGGAGCTGCTGGCAGTTAAGTTAAAGGACAAAAAAGATGTCTACATGCTGACCACCATGCATGAGGACAGATCTGTGGCAGTCACTGTTCGTGGCAGGCAGGGCCAGCGCTAGCATAAGGCGACTTAGGCAGCCACCTTAGGGCGCCGAAACAGAGGGAGATGCAAATTTTTTTTTTGCGCTGATGCTGCAAGGGTGAGGCAGCTAGAGACAAGAGCTGGAACTCCTCTCCTGCCTTCTATCTACGGAAACGAATGAGAGGGAAGCTCTGAAAGAGGAATAAACAGCCCGCTTGCCGAAGCTGCAGCAGCAGGCAAAAAAATAAATGAGTGGCGCTTGAGGTCTGGTTACAGGAGCGCTTCACAGATGTATGCTGCAGCCGGATCGGCTAAGTGAAGACCCACATAGTGCAGGTGTTGGCAACAGTGGCGTAACTATAGGGGTTGCACCTGCAATCCCCTTCCCACGCGCCCGCAGCAACTCAGCCCATATCCCTCTCTGGTGCTCTACAATACTGAGAACCGCGCGGGAGTTCCAGCTCTAGAGGTCTGTGCCGAAGGAGCCACAGACCTATCATGCCACTAGACCACCAGGGAGGTAGAAAATGGGCAATGTTGAGATTGAGGGGCATTGTGGACGGATCAGTTTGGCGATTGAGGGGCATTGTGGAGATTGGGGGGATTTGGAAGGGGTAATGTGGAGATGGGGGCAATGTGGAGATTGAAGGGCAATGTGTAGATTGAGGGGGCAATGTGTAGATTGAGGGGCATTGTGGAGATTGAGGGGCATTGTGGAGATTGGGGGTATTTGGAAGGGGTAATGTGGAGATGGGGGCAATGTGTAGATTGAGGGGACAATGTGGAAGGGTCAATGTGGACATTGAGGGGCAATGTGGAGATGGGGGAATGTGCAGAATGACGGACATTGTGGAAGGGGCAATGTGTAGATTGCGGGGCAATGTGGAAGGGGTAATGTGGAGATTGAGGGGCACTGTGGAGATTGAGGGAGATTGAGGGGGCAATGTGGAGATTGAGGGGCAATGTGGAAGGGGTAATGTGGTGATGGGGGCAATGTGTAGATTGAGAGGCATTGTGGAGATGGGGGAAATGTGGAGATTGCGGGGCATTGTGGAAACGGGGCAATGTGGAGACTGAGGGGCATTGTGGAGATGGGGCAATGTGTGGATTGAGGGGCATTAATAAACTTATTAATGTTAATGTAATGGAACAGACTCATCTGTGATTGGATTGTGCAGTGGGGGGGGATTGGCAGGGAGGGCATCAAAATGCACCTTCGCCTGTGTAGATAAAAATCCTTGCACCGGCCCTGATGGCAGGACAGGGGTACTAAGAAAGCCAGTCTACATCAGGGACTATAATAAAAACATGAGGGGAGTTGATCTGTATGATCAACTAATGCAGCCATACCTCGCAAAGAGAAAGTGTAGGGCATGGTACAAAAAAAGCTGCCATCTATATGATGCAGACTGCTGCACATAATTCATTTTTAATTTTCAAACTGGCAAACCCCAATCAAAAATGTAGCTTTTTACAATATCAGCTACAACTTATTTCCCTATTTTTATTTCAAGGTGTGCCAGAAATCATTTCAGCAACACCCAGGGTAGTACATTTTATTTATAAAATTCCCCCAACTCCCCAAAAGAACAAACCACAGAAGTGCTGCAGGGTTTGCTACAGAAAGGGAATACGGACAGACACCACCACTTACTGTCCTGATTGCCCTTCCAAACCTGGCCTCTGCTTTGGTGATTGCTTCAAGGAATACCATTCAGGCACAATGCAGTAGTGCTGAAAAGCTTCTTTTATTATTTGGCCACTTTTTCCCCCTGAAATATCCTGTTTTTTATTTTTCAAAACACATCCCTCCTTAGATCTAACACTAACAAAATATAATGGGAAGAAAAACACCCTAAGTTTTTTCCAATTCTGAAAATGGAGACACACATGTTCCCTACTGGGCCTAGTAGCTCCCCCAAACTCTGACAAACCTATGCATATGGGGCATTGCCGTACTCAGACAAAGTAACTCACCACTAATGTAAAGCACTTAAAAAAATCTGCAAATATCATAGTGTTGCTCTGGATTTCAATCAGATAAGTGTGAAAAAATGGTGTTTCTCTGCCTTACTGCAGATTTTGGGAGGGATTGGTGATAGAGTGGCAGCGAAAAAATTGAAAATTTCATTTTTGAAAATGAAAGCCTGGGGTGTCTATTTTCCAAAAATATACACTTTTGGAGGGAAATCTTAAAAAAAGAGCACTGTTACACACAGAAATTGGAAATGGCACCAGTAACGCAAGCTGTGAAAATTCAAAGTGTGAATCTGGAAATGCGCATGTTCCAGTTTGGCCCCCATAGCTCCCACAAACCATAAGAAAGCTAAGCATATGGGGTATTGCCGTACTCAGAAGAAGGAGACGAACAGTAATCAATGCAGTTTAAAAAATCTTCACCTATTCTGTGCTTGAAACTCACATCAACATTGAAGGCAAAGTGTGAAAAATGCTGAATTTTTTTTTACTTACATCTACTTTCCAAAAATATACACTTTTGGTAGGAAATCTTAAAGTGGAGCACTGGAATATAGCCCAAAATGAGTAATGGCACCAGTTAAGCAAAAATTCAATATTTGTTCAAAATTGGGCCCCGTAGCGCCCCCAAACCGTGAGAAACCTATGCATATGGGGTATTGTCGTACTCAGAAGAAGCTGAACACTAAACAATTGATATTTTTAAATTTTCAACTATCCTGTGTTTGATATCAACAGTAATATTGAAATGTAAGTATGAAAACTGAAAAAAAAACAAAATATTACCACAATTTTGAAAAATATTTCTGGAAAAAGAGCTGCATAAAAAACTCCACAATTCTCCTGATTATTTACCTTATGTTGTCTAGTTTTCAGAAACATATACCTTTGTGGGACATTTTTGGTTCTGGCACCGTCAACTAAGCTATGATGTCCACATGCCAATTGTTGAAAAATTACAAGTTGGAAATAATGGCAGCCATCTTGTAATATTTACCTTGTAAATGTGAGGAAGGGATTGACATACTAGGCATATGGGGTACTTTTATATTCAGGAGAAGCAAATGTATATATTTTGGGGTATTTTTGTCATGATCTAATTGTATACATGTTCTGACAGGAAAAAATATAAGCAAAATGTGTTTTTTTTTTTTAATTTTTTGCTCTTTTTTTCTATTTTAATCAAATTAAACGATGAGGTATTCATATGATTGTGGTATCAAAAGAAAGCCCTGCCTGTGCTTAAAAAACAATATATAATTTGTGTGGGTGTACAAAGGGAATTAAAAAGAAAATATAGTTGAACAAAGCCATACAAAAAAGTCAAAATTGCTCCGGTCCTTAAGGAAAATCTGAGTTAGATTTGACCGGTCCTTAAGGGCTTAAGCAAAATGCCAGATACAAAAAAACAAAACAGGTCTCTGGACATTTGCATACCTGGGAACTTTCAAAATGAGCTGACCCTGAGATTGTGTAAATATTAACCCTTACATTTCCCATAATATAGATTATCCGCATACCTGGGAACTCTCCGGATTTGCCCCGGAGACTCCGGTTCTGACAGAGCATTACCGGGTCTCCAGGGCAGAGGCAGATTCCTCCGGATGTGGAGAGTTTCTGTTGAAACTCTGCCACATCTGCTTTTTCTCCCGTTGTGCCTCTGTCCCCAGCCTTCTGTGTGACACATTTAACCCTCTGAGTACCAGAGTGGTACGGAATGCATTGCTTTGCAATGCATTCCGTACCACTCTGGCACTCAAAGGGTTAAATCCCCCCCCCCCCCCGAGTTAAGCCCCGCCCCTTTTTGATGCGATTAGAGTCATTTTTGTTACCCCCTGCTGAACAGAGGACTACCTTCCGGGTAGCCCTCAACTGAAAGTTCCCAGGTATGATTATCCGTGATCAATCCTTGATCCTTGTAATCAAGAGTCGCTCTAATAAGCATTCAACAGCCAATAATACACAACAACTTACAAATATCACTGCATAAACACACACAGGATTTCTCTCTCTGCCTTCCTGGTACAAGTGGCACCAATTTAGAGACTAAAGAAGCATTTAACTGGAGCAGAATATATAACAGAGAGCACTGAACTCTCTCACCCTGAGATTTGGGCCAAAACCCTGAGTCTCAGGGTCAAACCCTGAGAGTTCCCAGGTATGGACATTTGGATAAAGCATGTTACCGTGTTAGCCATAGAAAATTCAAGAGGCTCATCTTCTGGAATTTGCTACAATTATTACAAAAACTTAACAGCTCGTTTAAAGTAAGCTATTCAGGAGGAGAGAGAAACCAAACAAGACCTATAGGCATAATCTCATACAGAAGCGCACAGTCATTTTCAGTCCGTATTTTATTCAGCCAATCATAGGCAAAGCTCTACTCTTACTTCCGTAATGTGCGCGTTCCTAGTCTTGCTACACTAATACCTCGAGTTTCGCTTTGTGGTGCTGAACCGGATGACGTAGGCGAAAGTACCCGACTGTCGTGACGACAGTTTCCGAATCCTACTGCACGAGTTCACAACGTCAGTGGTTTCGGCACCTCCCGAGTGTTTCCGAAAATACCCGGTTTCCGACACGAGTGTTTCCGAAGCTGCGCAGTAGCAGCAAAATTCACCCGAGAAGTGAAGCGCCCAGAGGAGAGCTTAGTGTTTCTATTCACTGGTGGGCACAGGGAAGAGAGAGTTAAATTTAGAGCGGGGAAGTCTTTTGTGGTGCTCGCAATATATCTTTATCTAATAGACTGTTTAGACAAGAGCCGCTAAAACTGTAGATTTGGCGTAAGGTGGTTGAAGGAAAGACCCGTGAACCTTTTATTGACTGCGGCCTGCTCCTACCTCCTGACTTGTTCGTGGGTGAGAGAGACAGAGGGAAGGGACGGAGGGCAGGGAGGCCGGGAGCTTCCCCCGGTGCGGGACATAGGGAGGAGAGCAGGAGGAGGTGGTGGTAGAGGTAGTGCAGGCCCGGCCCGCTGGGGGATATACAGCAAGATGATCAAACTCTTCTCCCTGAAACAGCAGAAGAAGGAGGAGGAATCTGCTGGAGGCACGAAAGGGAGCAGTAAAAAGGCCTCGGCCGCACAGCTACGTATCCAGAAAGGTAACATTGACTCAATTGCCCTTATTCATCAAGCTAAGAAGGTGCAATTCTAGAGAAAGCTAATTGCATCTAGGGGAGGAAATGAACATTCTGTTAATTCCCACTGATTTAAAGTGGATTCAACACATCGAAAGCTAGTAAAATATCCAGTGGTGGAGATGTGCCTAGAATTCACGGAGATAAAAACGCAATTGAATCAGTTGGAATTTTCGTTTCCCTCCTGTGGTGTAGTTGGTTTGCTCTAGAGTTGCCACTCTAGCTTGATGAGACAAAATTCCTTGGGGTGGGGGCATACTGGTGTGACATGCACTATTCTAAGGGGCTACTTGCATACCTCCCAAGTGCCCCTTTTTAGGAGGGACACCCTCTCTGAGACCCAAATCCCCCTGTCCCTCTTTCTTTCCCTTGTGTCCCTCTTTTAAGGTGATCAGACTGTGTTTTATGTGTATATATGTGTATCACATTGCTCCACAGAAATAAAACTCACATTAAAGAGATGGTAGTGTTAAGCTTCAATAATTCATCTTAGTTTTTCAACAATGCAGAGTGTTATTACAATGATGTCAGTTGTCCAGTTCATATGTAATTATGTTATAAAGTTTCCCCCTCCCTCCCCTTTTACATACCTAATGCTACCTCCTCTCAGATCTGGAATCCATTCATTGGACCGTACAGATCATAAAGAGGGACATAGTCTTGTGGATGTCAGTATAAGGAATACCCTGCACCCCTTGATGAATGAGGGCAGATTTTTCCTTATGCTGACATAAAGAACGCAGTGTTACGTATGTAAAAGGGACAGCAGGGGGACACTTTAAAACATAAGTACACATGAGCTAGACACTGCTTAGAGCATTATAAGAACACTCTGCATAGTTTAAAAGCTATGATGAATGACCCAAGCTTAAAGGGATAGTAATACTTCATTTTAACTTTATTTTATTTTGTAGGCATTAAAAAAACATGAAGAATGATATGTCTTATCTCTCAAACCTTTATGGTTTAAGAGATATTCACAAACAAAGTATCCCCCCCTGTTCAACCAGATCAGAAGGGAGATGCCCAGGTAGACTGCAGAGAGGGACAATCTTCAATTAAGATAATGGAAAAAGCTGAAAAACTTGTCAAGGGGGGAAGGGCTTTCATTGTTTTCATACAAAGAAAATTGTCCCCTTCTGTTATCTGTACTGTCATACAACCAGACTCACATCTGAGAAGAGATGGCTTACACTAGGTAAAAGGGGCGGGGAGGGGAACTTTGCTTGTGAATATCTCATAAACCATAAAGGTTTCAGAGATAAGACTTATATCATTCTTCATGTTTTTTTAATGCCTACAAAATAAAATAAAGTTAAAACGAAGTGTTACTATCCCTTTAAGTTATTTGGAAACATTACTATGCCTTTAATGTTTGTTTAAACATCTGCATACGTGTGTATATAAAATACTTTGTTTTTTTCTAAATAATTTATTCAGTTACACAAAGAGGCACCAATAGGTCATGAAAGAACATAAATATGCCCTGCCCACCAGCCATGCACCCAGAAACAACACCTAAAACACAGTTGTCCTTTTTTGGCATTTTTAAATGTTGGGCTTTATGTACTTGAATCCTTTGTGCACCATTATTTTTCTATGCACCAGCTTTTGCACTATAGTTTTCATCACCAGTAGGAATATAAGGTAGAATGATGGGACTTGTATTCCAACAGCTGGAGATTTAGCGGTTGCTCTTCTTTGAGCTTGGTAGACCACCTATAAGATGAGTCTCTCTTCCATCTGAGGTGTTGGCAGCTGTGCCCATGGTAAATTAATTAATTACTACAGCTGAGGATGATTGGGGTTGTAGTTCAACAGCTGGAGACCCATAGATGTTGTCCACCTCTGAGTAGGGTGGCATCTTGTAAGGTTGTCCCTACTCATATGGGAAAGTTTTGGCAGCTACACTCTTGGTAAATTACTTTGGCCGGTTGTGCATGATGAGAGTTGTAATCCAACAGCTGTGAACCATGAGTTGTCCATGTCTGGTCTGAGACCCTTCGGTCTCAATCCCGTGTGGGAAGGAATTGGTAGCAGTACACTTGGCACATCACACTTATCACTTCGTGATTCAAGATCTTTTTTCCTGTTTTCTTAATGGCTTTTTTTTTTTTTTTTTTTTTTTTTTTTCTCCCTTCTTTGATATAACACATATAGATTGATCAATTTTTTTTGCCACTGTAGCAGACCTGGGTTGTTGGTGGGCCAACATATTGGTCACTACAATAGCATGTTTTGCTAGCCAGATTGGCTAGCATAGGTGAAGGGTGAATTATGTCAGATCTATTGACCAGCAGCCGTGTGAGGTGAAAGTGGGCTTACTATGCAAGATGGGCACTGTGTATGCACAACACAGGTTTTATAGAGGAATAATTGGTAAATCTTCCAGGTCTTGGACCAAGGGTGGATATATCTTTGATGTCATATCTGTTTATCCCCCACAGTGCTTGACACAATTTAACTATCTGCTCATATCTGATGACATTATTTTAGTATTTCCCTAAATATTTGAGGTCTATTTTCGTACTGGAATGTTTTGTGCACCTGTGTTAACATATTTTTATACATGCCACAAAGTAAATTCTTCATGAGTTGAATTAAAAATGCTTTCTGTCGGAAAAAGTTAACGTGTGTGTGCGTGCCGTTTGGCATGCAGATAGCTGTGGAACATTACAACCTTTAGTAAATCTCACCCTGTGTATAAGTAATGAAAGGCTTAATTTGTCATAGTAAAGATACACTGATACAAAGTTCTGGAGCAAATCAACCACATTATAAGGGGGAACTGAAATGTCTGCACCTTCCTATTGATTTTAAATTGGCTTTTTAACCTATTGGATGCTGGGGATCTCCACTGCATTGGTTCAAAATGAGTTGAATACCTTTCTAGTATTAAAGGGGCTAAAAAAAGCTGCATTTAAATCTTTAGGAAATTTGATTTCTCCACTTTTGTACAGTTGCTTTGCTTCAACACTGCACCTCTTTAGCTTGATAATAAGGCCCTAGGAGCTCTGTGGGCATGTTTCACCTTTTATTTGCACGCTAGTCCAAAGGTTCTAATGTATGAAGAAATCAGTGGAATTTAGAACTGCTTCTTCTTAACCCTTTGAATTTTAGAAAGGTCTCTAAAGGTTAAATATAAATAATTACTCTGACATTCTTAAAGGCATCACAACTACAACATACCTGAGGCAATTTAGCTTTTAAAAACTACAATTCCCATCATTGGCTGGATATGATGAGCGGTCAGCCACCACAGCTGGAGGACCTCAAGTTTTCAGCCTCTGGTTTAGTCCTTTATGTCAGGCAGCAAATAGACGTTTGAATACACACAATCAACCCCTTCAGTCATCCACCTGGAGAAGGAACCTTTCAATGGGCCCCATACATTCCAAAACATCCAGTACAAGCCTTGTGCTACAGAGCATTACTTGCAGGTTTTGGACTGTAATCTTACTAATGCCTTTACTTTCTCAATGATCCCATTCTCCAGTCTCTGCCCTCACTTGCAGCAAGCATTATTTACTGTTCAGACTGGTAACTGAAAATATGATTGTTTTCTTTTCTTTACAGAAAGCAGCAATCTTTGTGATACCATTTTGGAAAATGGAAACATCAGGGTGTCTAAAGTTTTGAAATATTTCCCTCAGTGACCTAGAATAAATCATTTCTCACACTGAAATTTGCGATTACATTATGATATGAAATTTGACCCTTCTGAGTGCCACGGGGGGGGGGGGGGTATACAAAGCAATGCATTGCAGATCTCTGGTACTCTGTGTTAATGGAACACTCAGCACCTAAAATGTGGGTTTATGCACGCTTACATATCTTGTACTTCACTCCAGCCTGTGCGAAAATTCTTTATTACCTTCCGGAGGCCCAAAATCTAGTCTTGCATATTCTCTGTGGGAGCTCCTATTTGTGCTTTTTTTTTTTTTTTTTTTTTTTTCCAGGGCTCCCATAGCAATCTGGATAAGGTGTCTAAGAAGTAATTGTCTGCATTGTTTTTAAAGGGATAGTAACGTTTCACAATAAAAGCAGCTCCAATGAATCTGCATAGTATTTGTCCCATGGACAGTGTTTTTTCAATACTATCAGAGTTGTAGTTCAAGAGTAATTGAATGATAAAGTATCCCCCTCCCACCCCTTTTTTTGATGGAACACTGGTCACCTCAGAGTAGCAAGACTATCCGGATGGATAGCAGAGGGGGACAATCTTCAGTGAGTGTAAGGAAAAACAAGAAAATCCTGTCAATAACACTCTCTGTAGCCCAAATACTATGAAAATTAATTGGAGCTGCTGTTTTTGTGAAACATTAATATCCCTTTAAAGTGATTGAGATAAAGTAACTTTTTTGAAGACAATAACAGTGGTGGCACATCTCAGTACGTTAATCGTATTCTCTGCATAAACAATTTGCCAAAACATGTCTTTAAAATGACATTCTACACATGCATATAGGTTTATGATTATATTTTAGGGATCTAACATAAAATCACTATGTCTTACAGATTCCAGCTGGAAGTAAATATTTGAAATTGCATACTCAATTTTATTTTCAAGTGTGTGTCCTTTTAAACCCACCATTACCTGATTCAGTGCACCTTATAGGTAAAAGGTGTTACAGCGTTGGCCATAGAAAAAGCAGGAGACTGGTGCAGTAAAAATGCTATCTTTGCTGGCTAATGAATATCTTTCAGAATTGATGCTTTCAAGACATTATGACTGTCTCTTATAAAAAAAATGGATTCTGTCTATATATATATATATATATATATATATATATAATTTTTTTTTTTTTTATGAAGATGTTGACATAGTATTCATTTCTGTGACCTTTTAGTACCTGAATGGTATCCATTGCATTGCAAAGTAATGAGTTTGATGCCCCTCTGGCAGTCAAAGGGTTAATTTATCATTGCCAAGAGAGTGCTCCAGCTTGCATGGAAAAATCCTTCATCATCGGAGGATGTTGGAACGAGTCACTACTTGGGCAGGGGAGCAGGCGGAGATTGATAGGCTCAGGGCAAAGTTGACCCGCAGCCTGTACTGAAGTGACGTCACCGCATTAAAATCAACAGCTAATATTTCAGAGAATAACAAATTATATTTTAAAAAATAAAGATTACATGTTCAATCCAAAGGAGCATTGGAATAAAGGTAACATTAATACAGGTGATAGTTCCCCTTTAAGATTTTTGGTCCTCACATCCTTAAATTATAATGCTTTTTACTGCATGTGTAAATTGTCCTGTATTCAATGCTGTTTGCTTTTTATATTGAGATGTGAGAACTAAAGTCATTTATGTGATTATTGCCCGCAGCTCTTGTATTGAGAGGATGTTATCTTTTCTTAGCTCTTTTATAGATAATAATCCTGCACAATCAATAGGAGCCCTGGAAAAGACAGGGGTGTCTGCTCTCATATATGTAAAACAGGAGATGAAGCCTCAGTAAATATAATACAGGGCTCAAAATTTCCTCTAGCCAGTGGTGACTGAAAATTTAACCCTGGTGAGTAGTAATTCAGCCCTGCTGGGTATGTTATGGCTTGCATTGGAGAGTAACTTTTTGGGTCTGGCTAGTAGCAAGGGACTTCACATTTTAAGCCCTGTGTGAAACTCTCCTACTCTGGGTGCAAAACTCAATAATAACATTAGCTGAATTGAAAACAATCGAAAAAAATAGTTTCACTCACAGATGAGGTATCAAAAAATTATATTGTGACCAAAATCATATAAATAACATGTCTGGAACGTTTTGGTCCTCTATTCAGGATCTTTCTGGCTTGATGAAGATCCCGAATAGAGGACCGAAACATTCCAGACATGCTATTTATATGATTTTGGTCACAATATAATTTTTGATACCTCATCTGTGAGTGCAACTATTTTTTTCGATTGTTTTCAATTCAGCTAATATATATATATAATTATTTTTTTTCCAGACACTTGCATAAGGCTTATGATATTTCTGTGTGTGTATAATGCTGGTTCATTTTAGGTGTTAGTGTTCCTTGACTGCTTGATCTATCACCTGTTCCTGCAGGATTTGGGGAAGGCATCCTCCTATTTCCTCTTGATCAGGGACTGGTAATATGGGGACTGAGCGGGGACAAATTCCTCCTGGCTCAAACCCAACATTAGGCATGAATACAAAAAATGATATCTTAAGTTCTATCAAGGTATAACAATTTCCGCAGCTTTGTCCAATGGGCTGAAAAGACAGCACAGTACAAGTGGGGGTTAGTCCATGCAAGGAATGCAAAGTTTTGATAATAGAGAACCATAATTGTCATTATCGTTCAATTTCAGTGTTTTTTACTCATAAGCACACATAGAAGACCGTTTCAGTGAAATAATTCTGCAGAGCCGCCTGATGCAAGTACAACGCTGCCTTCAGGGGAAGGGGGGAACTTTGCGTTCGGTTATCTGTCAAACCATATGGGGGTTAGTAATATTTAAGTATTACTATCCCTTTAATAAGTAAAACATATATTGTAGGGCTTATCCTCCTGAGTAAAACACGGGTACTCCCACTATTGAGAGGTGTCTCGTTCAAAAGTTATTGCAGCTCAAAGTTGATTGATATATATGCTGTCTCTAATTCATTCATATTCGTTTTTGTGTTCCAGATATTAATGAACTGAATTTGCCGAAGACATGTGAAATAGAGTTTTCAGACCATGATGATCTCCTCAATTTCAAACTAGTCATCTGTCCTGATGAGGTAAATATGTAAACAGGGAAAATTGGCAGTTTTTATCATGTGTTTTATACATGATATATTATTACCAGTTCTGAATAGATAGCTGTTGCCTGAGGGAGAGAACACTGAGAATAAACAAAATCTGAATGTATGAATCTCACCACTCCAAAGCATAAACTGGCAAACTGCTTAGGAATCAGCATGTAAATCCCTGTAATTACTCTATGATCTGGTGTTTAGTGCTTATTTTGATATTTATTCAATGTATATTTTACTAGGGCCTTGTTAATATGAGAATCAGAGATGCCATCTTTTGTCCAAGGGCCCTATGTTCAGAAATCGATTATTTGGAAAATGTAGTCTTTATTTAATTTCTTGGATGCTAAAGATGTCTCCAGCTCATTGGAAACCAATGCTTTGGCGACATCGCTGGCATCTATAGTATAAAGGATTGCAAGATTAAGTTGAAAATATATGGTACAGCTCAGTCTCTTACCAGATTTCTTTCTACTTTCACTTACAAGCCTGACAGAGTTTTCTAGCCTTGCAACCCTAAATGTACTGGCCCCCTCATCTTCTCCTCCCCAGAGCTGGTACTGTGAGCTCTTGACAAGCAGCTGATGATTACTATTGGCTGCTTTAAATTCACATCTATCTGCACAGCCATTAGGAATGAGGCTGGTACTGGCAGCTTCTTCTGTGGTACGAGTTTTGACTAGAGGCTTGGTGTGGACCTGTATGATTTGGGCTGCAAGTTCTATAATCCTACAACTCCTAGAGCTGCAAATAGTAAAAATTAACCAGTGAAAGCTTCCTGGACATATATGTAGCACTTTTTTTATTTTTATGGTACTCCCTGCACCCCATGTATTAATTGCATCAGCCCTGTAAACAGACTAGGAGTACTGTAAGCAGTTATTGCGTTCCCATTCCTTATCTGGGATATGCAGACTGGCTGTGTTTCACAGCTCGAGTCTCCTGGCAGCGAGTACAGACTTTCCAATCATATCTTCTTGCTTTCAGTTTTTAGTGAATTCATTGCAATCCAGCAGTTACGGGGCCCCTGTTAGTAGCGACAGCTTTCTCCTTTGCATGATCCCAAGCTGTCCAGGAAAGGCTGGGATCCCTCCTACTATAGAGAGCCCTTTGTCTCTGAGTGCAAATTTAAATTCACAGGGATATTCTCCAGTGAATGTTAGACTGAAGCGTATATGATGTTGCAGGTAGCTTGTGCCCCTCATCTGCACTAATTGATTAATAACAAGCAATTTAGTTTTCATTTTTGCTATCTATTTGTATTAACATAATAATAAATGCCCATGTACGCGGGCCAAAGTGCCACCCAGCGGCCTTGGCTGCTGCCCTGGAGGCGGGAGACAGGTGGTGGGTCTTTCAGAGCTCCCCGCTCCGGATGGAGGCTGGCGCGTTCTGCCAGTCTCTACTGCGCATGACTGCATCGTTCAGGCAGTCTCTACTGTGCATGTGCGTGTTACGCACACAGGGAGCGATGCATTCTAGCAAATTATATATATACTAGTTGAACAGCCTGTTACACGGGCCACAGTGCCTCTGGCAGATGGTCGCGGGGCAGTCACGTGCAGCAGAGACTGCCCGCGCCACTGCTGATACAGAGCTGGACGCTCCTTCGGAGCACCCAGCTCTGTATCAGCCGCGGCGCGGGCAGTCTGTACTTCGCATGACTGCCGCACGCGCAGCAGTGTCTACTGCGCATGTCGGGCGTTAACACACAACTTAGCGAATTATTATATAGGATTGATATTGGAAGCGAATTCTGTTCTGAAGACAACCTAATCTAATTTGCATGGGTGCACTAAACAGGATGAACCACATTTATTCTGTATTGTGCAACTGGTTAGCACCACTTTGTGCTTGTTCCTTACTGTGTGTAGACATTGGTTCTATGCACTGGTACTATCAAACTGAAACTTAACCCAAGGAAAGGCATTTTTAAAGGGACAATAAAACAGTATTGTGGAGAAAAATGTGTTTCTATAGTTATTGTAACTCTTTTCCAACTGAATAGAACAAGGGTTTGCTTATTGACCGAAGATGCTGTATTTGGAAGTTTTTAGAGTGCAACCTTACATTTTTGCCAGTTTAGTATCGTTGAGGCATTTCCTTTGTATGCTGGTTGCTATTGCAGTTTATGAAAAACGTCCGTGCTGACCTGTAATACCATCCAAGCCTCCATACTGAGGAATTGCCACCAACAGTGTTAAACTCAAACACTCATAAAATGTAGGTTTGCCTTGTAATAAAGTTTCTAATTTTATTTTAATAAAAAGAACCTTGCCCTGCAGAATTTTTTATAATGCAGGATTCATACACTTTAACCTCTTGACTGCTAGTGATGTGTCCATTGCATTGCTTTTCATTGCGTTGGACACACCTCTGGCACTCTGGGATAATTCTATGTATTTCACATGTAGAAATCAAATAGCCTTTGGATTCTGATCAATCTAGATCACTGGTGTCTAAACCTTTTTCTTCGTGGCAAAACTAATAACAGGAAGATCAATGAAGTGCCAGATACTACTAAATAATGCAATGGCACTAAAAACAAACATGTACAAAATGACTTTTGTAATCCTAGGCTAATCAACATTTCATTTTGCTATATAAACTTACGTTCTCATCATTAACCCCGTAATAACCAGCTGAGTGTTCAGTGTATTGAAAAGCATTGTGTCACACAACCCTCTGGTGCTTAAGGGGTTAAATATCTGGTAAAGATCCCATATGGATTTTTTTTTTTTAATTAGAGCAAATCATAATTTTATTTCTTAATAGAATTTGCGTGAAGGGCTGTATTGGCCTTGTTTGTATATAGTACAGGGGCCTTAGATCCTTTGCAAAAAGGTAAAACAAAAACAAATGTAACCGTTTGAGTGCCAGAGGGGTGCACAACGCACAGGTTACAAACGTTTCATTTTGATATATATACGAGGGTTGGGCAATGGGAGGCTATCCAGTTGTCGTGGGCTACAGCACACATTGTCCTCCGTCAGCCTGGGGGTAGAGGAAGATTATGGGGTTTGTAGTCCAGCAACAGCTGGAGGGTCTGACATTGCCCACACTGCTCTGTACATATCAGTTTGCATCGGTTTACGTAAATACAGTTTCTTTTTATCCAAATGCAGAAAAATGTGCTTTCCAAGTCAGGCTGACCCAATTACCCACAACAATTGTAGAAAGTTGATTATTGGTTACAGTTCTCATAATCCTATACTGAAGTAAACCCTCCTCCATTTCTCCTATTTCATTAGTCTTCCTTCCATTCCAAGTTTGATTACAAGCAGAGTATCTTAATAACAATCTCCAGTTTGCCTTTTAGCTTTTATATTGCAGAATTTTACCAGAAGATATTGACTGCTGTATTAACCCTTTGAATGCCAGGGGATATGCAATGTATTGCAAAGTGGAGCAATTTTCCAAATTCCTGTTGATTTTAAATGGGGCATTGAACCCCTTGAATGCTAGACATTAGGTGCTGGATGGCTAAACATTCAAGTAGTTCAAGCCCCAATTTAAAATGACAAGTTTCTAAATGCAGAAAACAGACAGTTTTCCTATCATTATTATATACTTATTCATTTTCAGATTTACCTTTGTTTATTATATTTTTTTTCTTCACTTCTGTGTCCCTGTCAGGAAGCTCCCTGAATTTTCAGAAAATATATTTATAATAATTCAGTTCCATAGAGATCTCGATGGTCTTAAAATATATTTTAATGATGCTAGACCTGAAATAAATAAATTAAAATATATACAATAAACATTTTATCAATATGGTGCGCCAATAAAAAAAATCGATATGCAGAAAAGTAGTCATGTTAAAGGGATCGTAACCCCTCCCTCAACAACTTGATGCCAAAATACAGCAAGTACAAACATACTGAACGCACTTAGTCCCATCTCTCAAACCTTTATGGTTTGAGAGATGTAAGGCAAGACAGTCCTCCGCTCCCTCCCCCTTTTGCCTGACTAGCTGTAAAGCTGTCAAAGGCAGAATCTGGTCGGCCGATTTTTTGCAGGAGCTCTGACACCTAGATATCTCCGTATAATTACTTAATTGGAATGGTCTACAACATGTACTTGCAAGCCAGGCACATGTTTTAGACTATACCCATGAAGTGATAATACGGAGATACCTAGATGACAGCGCTCCTGCAGAGCCGCCATCTGGTGCTGAAAGCCGGATCTCATGACGTCCGCTATACAGCGGATGTATGAGAAGGGGGAGGGAGCGGAGGTCTGTCTTGCCTTACATCTCTCAAACCATAAAGGTTTGAGAGATGGGACTAAGTGCGTTCAGTATGTTTGTATGATTGCTGTATTTTGGCGTCAAGTTGTTGGGGGGGGGGGGGGTTACTATCCCTTTAAACAGCCAATCATTGATATGTAATAATCAATACAGTTTTCAATGTCAATTATTCTCCTATTCCTTCACAGTCCGGACTGGATAAACATTCATAAGTAGGAGAAAAGACCCAGTCTCATAATTTGTAATCCACATTAATGGAAGATGAACATATGGGAGATTGAAGTGTATCTGTATTTCTCATTACCAGGAAGCAATTGGGTTTACTCTGAATCATGATACACTGCATAAATCTAGATATACTAAAATAAACCAACACATTATCTCAAGTGAATAACCTTCAGTGATCCATATCCGCAAGCAACCTGAGCCTCTCTGGACCACGCTGCTACGGGTATAATGCCAGAGGTTGTTTAAAGTGATAATTTAAGCAGCAATTTTAAGTGTGAAAATAATTGTACAATAGGTGATGTTGCATAGCTTATGCAACATCTTGAATTCCCTTGTGGTTTTGAAATAGCCCCTTCAACGTATTTTTTCTGGACTTGTTCATGGTTGTTATCCAACTCCCATACTGATATAGCATCCCATGTGGTATCTTTCACCAATAAACTAATCTTAGAGTGGATTGAGAATAGGGTCTGTACTGATTAGCCTGTGCAACTCCATGAATTTGTTACCAGATAGCTTTTTGTCAGGTCCTCTGAAAGCATGGATCATGATAGCGTTGCATTGTCCTTTTCAGCATGTTGTAATGGAGGCAAGCTTTTCTGCTGCAGAGTTATGGAAACTTTGTATCCCTGCTTTCACAGTCCCAAAACAGAAAGCTGGCTGGAAACTGATATTTGGAGAGCTTGCTGTCAGGAACATAGAAGTGTCAATAAATATAAGGTCAAACTACATATATTTGTTAAAAACAGAATGTTGCCTGTAAAGTAACACATGACACACTTACTCACGTACATGCTGTGACTCATAGACTTACAGATAGTCTCTCATAGACATGCGCAGAGTGAAACAAACACTCAGTATCGTAAGCACACTTGCATAGTGACAGTCTCTCACTCTTTGAGACACGGAGGCACGCTCTCAGACACACACACACCTGTTTCAATGTCATTAGCCATGAACCTCTTGAGGAATTTGGTTTTTAGTTTGCTCCAACACCGTGTCCACCGTGAAGGGAGACACTTTCCTGTGCATTTTTATCTTCCGGTGATACAATATCAGAGGGAGGGCGACGAGGGATGCGTGAGGTGGCAAAAGGGAGGGTGACAAGGGATGCACCAGGGAGGTTGTTTGCCTGTAGGGATCTGTCAAACTCACCGCATTTAATTTTGATAGGAGCAAAATCAATGACCTGATGAAACTTACTTCACTCATTTTACCAGGAGTGCATGAGGAGCTTCCAGGAACCATGAATTCTAGACTTATTTCTCTTTCATCCAGTGTGGAACACAGGAACCATAGGGTAAAGTCTCTTACTCCAGGAGGGCAAAGCATTTCAAAAATGGTCTCTGAGGCTGAGATCCCTCCACCCTCTATTTCTAATTTCTATTTTAAGTGACTTGTGATGAAGGAGGTAGCCTCGAACGGCTTTTTTTTTTTTTTTTTTTTTTAAAAGCTTCTTTCTTTTACTTTATTTCTTACTAGTTGAACAGCCCGTTACACAGGCCACAGTGCCACTGCCACCTGGTCTCGGGGCAGTCACACGCAGTAGAGACTACCTGCATCACGGCGGTCAGCTCTGTATCAGCTGCAGCGGGGGCAGTCTCTACTGCGTATGACTGCAGCACGCGCAGCAGTGTCTACTGCGCATGTCGCAGCGTTACACACGATTTAGCGAATTGTTATAGAGGGTTATATGGGGCTGTATAATCCCCAATTAGAGTGGCTCCTCTTTCTGACTTTCTGCTTCATGGATTGTCCAGTGCACAGGTGTTTTCCGGGACCACAAACCTGTTGAGTTTGGCTTGTCTAACAGCCTTTGCCTTCATTATAGCGTTTTAGAAGCACTTTTCATTCATTCTTATGGGAGCCTGAAGACTGAGGATTACATGCAAGTTGTGTATGTCCCTGTTATCTGGCATCCAGTTGTTCATATGGATTGTTGTTTGGCTTGCATTTTGTTGTCTTCATATGCTGTTGGTGTGCATCTATGATCTGGATGGTTTGACACTGATGGAAGTGAGCTTAATTTTTTTTCTCTTTGTGTCCCATAAAATTGCAAGGGTTATTAACCATGCTGATTAGGAGTTGCTTCCTGGCTCCTAGGGTGTCAAACATTTTTTTTATTCCTTTTAATATTTAAATGAATCAGGCCTTGTCACCCAGCTACTGATCACCTGGGAGATCAATACAGGCTACTAGGTGGTGGAGCAAGGTCTCCCCTGTTATCACTCTGGGAAGGATTGGGCAGGATGGGGAAGCCTCCTCACATCACCTGGCAGGGGAGAAACTTGCTCCTCCAAGTTGACTGCATTGATCTCCTAGTGCTTTTAGCTTGGAAATCGTTATCTGTTGGGCATCAGGAGTGGTCCTAAGGCCCCTCCATGAGGTCTGACTTGGGGGGTGGTAGAAATGAACCCTTTGAGTACCAGAGTGGTATCCAAAGTATTGCAACACAATATATTGGCTACCTCTCTGGAGCTCAAAGGGTTTAATTATACAAAAAAAAAAAAGTTAAATAAAGACCCAATCCTTATTCCCCTGCCAAGTGGTATCCTCCTGGACAGTGGTAGCCCCAGATCGCTATGGACACTGTCTCAATAATGCCGGACTTATTCAGCAAAATAAAAAAGTATGTATATGCTTATCGCTATGTTAATAAGGTTTTGGGGGTCAACTTCATTTTGATGATGGTTCCGCTTGAAGCCATCTGTCATCATTTTCAATACTGTTCTGTGCTAGATAGGCATCCATTGCTTTTTTTTGAAAGCAGTTGCTTTATCTGCAAGTACAACATAACGAGGCAAAGAATTCCATAACTTTACCACCCTTGCTGTAAAAAAAAAAAAATAAAAAAAAATAAATCCCTGCCTTTCCTCTAGTCTTAATGGATGACCTCTCGTTTTTAGCTTAGCTCTTTGCGTAAATAATTAATTGTATAGGTCTTTGTATTGACCATGAATGTATATGTAAATGGTAATCATATCATCCCTTAGACGTCTCTTCTCTAATGTAAACAAACCCAGTTTGGCTAGCCTCTCTTTATAACGCGGATCCTCCAATCCCTTTATCAGTTTTGTTGCATATCTCTGCACTTAACCAATGCTTTTGTCTTGTTACTTTATAATGCTGTGAACAGTTTGTTTCCTAGAAGTACTGTAGTTTTGCTTGCTACAACTGAATTTCCCCAATAAATATTTGCTACAAATATTCAAATCCATGACTTGGATGTTATTTGTTGAATAAGGTGGTTCTACTTGGGCTACATTACTAGATGGTGTTGAATCTTGCGTCATTTACAGGACAGTGTCACTTATGATGCAAATAAATACAGGGATTATGATGTTGTGCTCTGATTTACACTTCAGAGACTTTTCATCCAAATGCATTTTACTCATGTTTTGTTTGTTTTTATTTTAGGGTTTCTACAAGGGTGGAAAATTTGTGTTCAGTTTTAAGGTAAGTTGCTACGTTTTCTGAAAGGCTTCTAGGGCTATGTTAAAGTAAATAAAGAGGCGCAATTCTGGAGCAAACAAACTACTCCCTAGGTGACGAATTACACTTCACAATTACGTAAATGATGCTTTTAACTATTTAAATGGTAGAGAGGTCTGCAGCGCATTGCTTCACTATGCGGTTGAGACCTGTATCATTCATTTAACATCCTATTTAATTGGAGTGATGTATATGATGCATAATCCAGCGCTATCCTCTTTAGGTTCCTGAATACAGTCCCTAGTGTTTGAGTTTAATCTGATCTGAATGTATGTATGTATGAATGTATGTATGAATAATTGGAGGGCAGCAAAGTTACCCTGACTGGCAGACATGGGACCAGGGCCCTGCTGCCAAAATTGTTTGCTGTATTGAACTCTGTTTCAACAGTTCAGACATTGATAAAGGAAACATTGTGGCAAAACATAACAAAATCCTAATATGCACCGGCTGAACTCCTATGTCCTAGGAATAACTGGCTCTTAATTTGTTTAAAACATTGGCTTACCTAAGTAGGTGTCCTTTATACAACAGCAAGATTTTATTTTTATATTAAGTCATGTGACTTAAGTTATGTTTTACTCAAGAGACAAACACACCCAGGGGTGGCAGTAAGCAGGAGTTATGCATATCTCCTCTTTACTGCCTTTCACTTTGGTGTAAGCATGGGGAGTGATTTTCACAGGCGTGGGCAGGGGGGTGCCCACTCCTGTGAAAATTTCTGCAGGTACTTCACCCTCCACCACAGTACACACCACCTCACCATACACCCACCCTCCAATTCGACACATACACAAATTAATTCTCTTCCACCCCACTACATTCCACCTCTCGTCTATACCCTCCCAGTTCATCTTTGCCTCTGCTGCCCTTCAGCTGACAGATCATTTTTGCCTCTCCTCCCTCCCATTGACACAATTGACAAACTTCCTCCTCCTTCAATTATACATTGTCACATTTTTACTCTCTCCCACATACCCCACTGCTTTCAATAGCTGAACACACTTTGATTTCATTTGCAACCACTGTTTCAGTATGAACGTTCTTACACAAAAACACTTGGCTCACAATTCCAATTATCATTCAAATGGCCACATAACATGCAAAATGCACTGCATCACGCCCATGTTAACACTTTCACAAACTTACCATACCCTTATACAAATCACAACACCTTACTAATGCAAGCTGTGTGCATCTCCTTCCACAAATTTAAACACCACTAACCACTGGTGTATCCCCCCCTTCCCACTCCTGTGAAAATCTCTGCAAGAACGACACCCTCCACCACAGTACACACCACCTTAAAGTGTTAGTAATGTCCAACAAAAAGTTTTTTGCATTTAGAAGAGCTTAAAAAGCTGAGCTAAATGCAAAAAAAGTGTATCTCAAACCGCTATGGTTTAAGAGATACAGGCGTTTAAAGCTTGCTGTTTCCTACTGACAGCTGTAAAGCTGCCAGCAGGAGATTCATGTCGGTCGACACAGGCGTTTGAGAAGTGCCGCAATCTCGTTACTTACAAGGAATCCCTTCATTGGAATGGTCTAAAACGTGTGCCTGGTGTTCAAGCACACGTTTTAGACCATTCCAATGAAGGGATTCCTTGTAAGTAACGAGATTGCGGCACTTCTCAAACGCCTGTGTCGACCGACATGAATCTCCTGCTGACAACTTTACAGCTGTCAGTAGGAAACAGCAAACGTTAAACGCCTGTATCTCTTAAACCATAGTGGTTTGAGAGATACGTTTTTTTGCATTTAGCTCAGCTTTTTAAGCTCTTCTAAATGCAAAAAACTTTTTGTTGGACATTACTAACACTTTAACATACACCCTCCCTGTCTTTCAACACATGCACAAACTCGTCCTCCAACTTCATTGTCTACACTGTAAGGACTTCACACTCCACTCCACTATACACCACCTCTCTTCTGTACCCTCCCTCCCAGTTCATCTTTGCCTCTCCTCCCCTTTGACTAACAGTTCGTCTTTGAATCTCCCCCTTCAACTGACCCTTCCCATTGCCACGATTGGAAACCTTCCTCCTCCTCTTCAATTACGCATCATGTCACATTTATTCCTCTCTCCCACATAAACCACTGCTTTCAGTGTCTGAACACATCTGGATTTCACTCACCATCCACCATTTCAGGATGAGCTGTCTTACATACAAATACATAGCTCATAATGCCAGGGAGCATTCACAGTGCCACATAACATGCAAAACACTTGCATCATGCCCATGCTTCTACCTTATACAAATCACAACCAAACTACTGCAAACTGTATCTGTCTCCTTCCACACATTTAAACACCACTAACCACCAGCCATTACCTAACTTTTACTGTATGCCTACTGAATTAAAATACTGTTACTGTTAGTACCCTCTACATTGCAATTACTTTAATGCATAAATTCACAATTCGGCATTTTGTCTTCACTTCACAAACATCCAGTGCAGTTGTCTGTGACCCTCAAAACCCTTTTAAATAAGCACAGCACACACAATACATTTTCTTAAATATACTTTATTCACGTTAACCAAACATGTAGGTAATGCCGCATCCAGTTTGCTGGTGTGTGTATGTAATATATATATATATATATATATATATATATATATATAATTTCGGGAGATCATAAAATGGTTCAGAGAAGTAGCTGCAGTTACAATACTTTGGTGCAGCATCTGAAATCTGTTTCATGCATTGGTTGACTCCACTTTCCCTGGGGTAACTATACCCAAGAAGAACAGATGATGTTGTAGCAGTGGAAAAATAATGTTGTGGTCATAAGTATGTTATAAATCCCACTCACTGTATCTTTTGATATGGTTAAAAATGCATCCAAGTGGATTGTGCACTAGAGGAAAAAGTGGTGGTTGTGAGTATGCTACACTTCCCCGCATCATCTCTCTCAACTATTAACCCTTTGTGTGCCAGAGCAGTATGCAACACATTGCAAAGCAATGCGTTGCGTACCCCTCTGGTACTGAAAGGGAAAAAAGGAATCTTTATTTTTTGTTGAAATTGCTAACACCTAACTGAGAATAGTCTGGCATTATTTATAAAGGTAATATTTCAAATATAACCACATATAAGACTCCTCTAGACAGCGCTCTCTATATGCCATACATGTAGACACACTACCACAGGTAGGCTTTGGGTTATGAATATATCAGCCACCAGTTGGAGAGGTGGGAGTCTGAGCACCGGGACAAATACTTTGTGTAAAATGTAGGTAGACCTGACCAGTTCCTCGCTTTTACGGGTGATATTGCAACAGAAAGTATAAGGCCAGAGATATTACCCAATGTGGGCTAGAAGTGGCGACTGTACTTATTGGCTGTACATTGTGGCCTAGCAGTGCCTAGGAATTAATAACTGCCTAATGTTTCCTAGCAAAGACAGGGACATACTTTTACAGTATCCCTGTCATACTGAGGTGACGTCGCTGTTGTGTGAATCTAGGGGGAGATATCATTAACATCCAACTAAAGGTCCGAGTTATAGGCCTTAACATTACAGATCTTTCAAGTATTAGATGAAACCCCATCAGTGAAATCTTCAAAAGAAATATTACATGTAAGAAATATACAGCGGTTTCCCCAGCGTATGGTATTCTACACCAATTTGTTTGGAACTATCCTGACAGTTTGTACTATATACAAACTTTTTGGCTGTGTGTACCTGTTTGCACAGGAATGTTTCTATCTGTTCAGTTCTAACTCTGTAGTGGATCCTCTAGTTTCTAGGCTGATGAAGAACAGCTCCTGGGGGAGATTTGATAAAGTGGAAATTACTTCTCCGTTGTTATAAACACCCCAAATCCTTCTGTTGTTCAGTGGAGCCAGTGCACTAAGATTTAGCCTTCTTTAGAGATCTTTGTGCATTAGCTCCATAGAATAAAAAATGGCTTTGAGCATTTCTAATACTGGAGAAGTCCTCTCCACTTCAATATCTTTATCCACTCCTTATCACACCGTAGTGCATAATGCCCTGTGAAATTTAAAGATCCAGCAGACTAGAAATTGGATATCCCTCTTAAAACAGGGGGCACAGCTTTGACTCATTTCCACATTTTCTTGAGTAAGTGGATCTATTTACTGTTTGTATGATCATGTAAAAACTAACGATCCTAGATCATATTCCACCAGAGGATTTATTCCGTTTGCCATCATACATTTGGTTGACATTTCTTTTTCTGTGACAAGGCAAAATTTTTGGCCAAAACCTATTCTAGCTTTGTACCACATAGACATTCCAAAAGAACTGCTTGTAAGGACAGACATCAGGAAGTCCAAGAACAGTTGCAAAGATGGGGTACGAACCCATAGATTATTCGAATCAAGTGTCAATCGAATGGAAGTCAAGACAATTATCCACATGTAGATTTCAGGTCCAGGGTACCACAAGAACCGAAGTACAGAGTTTTGCTCCAACGTATTCATAATACTGAAAACCTTGGTTTTGCATCAGAAAGCATTACCCTAAGGTTTAAGTTGGAGCCAGTTTTCTGATAGCAGCGCTTGTGGGTTGTATCAGAATACAAGTTTTTTTCTATATTTCCTTCTTTTGAAAACAGGACAATTAAAACTCTGGCAGGAATTCTACACAGTCTTCTATAGTTCTGTGATACCATTGCTAGGTTCTGAATTCTGGTACATCCAACTTGCTGTCCAGTCGTTGAGATTTCCAGAAGTGATGTTCAACACATGCAACAGAAAATAATTCTACCGCTAGAAGAAGTCCAGAACATGCTGTCAAAGAATCTGTATTTTGCTGTAGGGCAAATTTGCATCTGTGAAGGTTTGTATGTAAAATCGCATGATGATGGTATTAACTGTGCAAGCACTACCTTAGGCTCCGTTTCACTCCAGACAATTACATCTAATGTTTGAGGAAATGGTGGTTGGACCAGTCTTTGTCCCAAAAAATCTTCCTATCTGCAGATATGAAGATGTATTTTATGCTGGCAGATAGATGCACTCAATTTTACCAAGAAAATGAAAGCATTCTCCTCCACGAAGGAATGGAATGTTATGACAGAAGCCAGTCTGATAGGTTGAATAGCAGTGTGTCATTACTAAAACATTCAGGTGTTCTGCTCAAGGCAGCAAAGTTCCTTATAGCTAAAAGTCTTTGTTCTTAAAGCTGGTAGGTTGGCACTTTCATATTGTAATATGCGACCCGAAGACCACCCAGTACTCATTCTGGAGGAAAGTGCTATAATAGTGGTGTGTCTAAACCATCAGATAAATATAAAAGGCAAGGGAACCTGGAAAGTGGTGTGAGGGATAATGAAATAGGTAAATAAGGCATATATCTGCCTTATCCTC
Source organism: Rhinophrynus dorsalis (assembly GCA_037306005.1). NCBI lineage: Eukaryota > Metazoa > Chordata > Amphibia > Anura > Rhinophrynidae > Rhinophrynus > Rhinophrynus dorsalis. Next base: position 347,341,456 of record CM074724.1, on the reverse strand, counting down.
CTTTTATATCTTTAGTGAACAATACAGATGCAGGGTGATTCTAAAATGCTATTTAAAAGGTATGGAATGCCAGAGGTAGACTAGATCGAAATGTGGCATTTCCTAGAGGTACAGGGACAAGAGACCCCAATGCCTATGCAGTAGATGCTATGGTCATGCTGTGCAGTTTTCCTACGAAAACACACAATGCACAAGGTTATTTCCATGATCAAGGGAGGAGAAACCCATGCAATATGCATAATGACACTCTGGCTGAGAAGAGCAGGTTACACAGAATGCATGACTTTGATAGTTAAGGTATGGTTCCTTGTAATCATTCCAGATCTGTGAAGTCGAGTTCAGTCCCACTGTATAGTTTTTCTATATGTTAACAGCGTGGCATTTGAAGCCAACATCTTCAGTTGGAGAGGTCTTACCATGGATGTCTTCTCTACTGATTTAAGGACAATGAATGTCATCTGCTAAGATATTTTACAAGAAATGAGCGCTATAAATATGTTTATGTGACGATTGTCAACTTTCACTTAGATTGCTTACTTTGATCAAATTGCTCAATTTTCTCCAAGTCTGGCTGACTTTCTCCAAGATCAGCTGCAGTACTTCAACTTGTTCCCATTAAAGTCAGATGTCTACATTATCATCTTTTCTAATCATGACCATACCGGAAGTTCAAAAATTTGTTCAAAGAGTAGCTTATGTTCATCCTGAAATCAAGAGTAACAACATATCTCTGGGATCTACAATTTTTGATAACTCTTCATTGATGGATTCCAGAAGAACTGGGTTGCGCTCTAAGAAATGTTGTCTTTTCTCTCGTCCACTTGACACCCAGACAGTATCGCCTGGTGGGACTTATCATGTTCTGTCCCTTTTCTGCTCATTTTTTTTTTTTTTTTTTTTTTTATTCCTTGCCTGGCTTCTCTCTTGCTTATCATTAACACTTTGCATACCAGATGAGTGCATTTCTGGGTATTTAAAGAGATAGTAATGTTTCACAAAAACAGCAGCTCCAATTAATCTTCATAGTATTTGAGCCATAGAAAGTGTTATTTCAATACTGTCAGAGTTGTAGTTCAAGAGTAATTGAATGATCACGTTTCCCCCTCCCACCCCTTATAACTAGTGTAAGCCAAAAAGGGCTACCTAGGAAATATTTTGGGTCTCTGTGCCCCTCTTGTATGGTGTCCCTTACTTACTCCATCAGGCCCCTCTAGCACAGACCAACAGCCTTTATGGGTTAAGATACTCCTCTCTCCAGTGGTCCAAATCCCTTCTTCTGTCCAGGGAGTTCTTCACTCAGAAACCTGTGCCTACCTTTTAAACAGGTTGACCCTGTATTCAAAGGTCACTCCCAGTATACTGAGGTCTCCTCTAATGAAGAATTGCTCCTAGAGGAAGATGATGGAAAATATGAAGACATGGATTCTTTCTACTCTTTTGGAGGTTCCTTTGAGGCTGATCCGCTCCTCCCGGCTGACGGACATAGAAAATCTCCTGGGTTTTTTTTTCCACCCAGTAACGTTCTTGATCAAATCCTTCTGGATGAGTGGAAAATTTCTGAAAAGAGGCTTTTCCTTAACAAGTCCTTTGCTAAGCTATACCCTTTTTTGCCTGAGGCTTTGGTACTCTGGACTTCTCCCCCTTATATTGTGCTTAGATTATTGAAATTTAGAAGCCCGGTTATAAGAGATGTAATAAGAACTATAATTAGAGTTAGGAAAAGGATGCAAGAGGGAGAACATTTCAGCTCGCGGACCCCTATTAGAGTATTAAAATATTATATACAAGATATAGATTTACAGAGATGGAGGAGGTATGGTATTACTAGACTGGCTGATATTGAACAAAATAGTAACTTATTGGCTTTTGAGGTGATACGACGGAAATTCCAACTCCCTAAGGAGGAAATATTTTTTTATTTAAGAATAAAGAACTTTCTCGGGGGGAATCTAATTAATTTTCCAACAAGATTGGATAATTTTTTAAGAAGAAGAACAATTGTAAATTGATCTCCAGCTTGGTAAAATTATTTGGGGAAAGGGAGGAACTAGGACTATTAGCAATTAAGAAATGGGAGCGGGATATTCCCAATGGAATGGTGGATTGGGGTGTGGAATGAAGTAAGGAAAGCGGTACACTCTATAAGTCTTAGGGAAGTTTTCTGTAAGCTGTTGTATTGCTGGTACTATGTAAGGTTGCGGATACAGTCCCCAGCCAGTGTTGGAGATGTGAACAATCACAAGGATCCCAGTACCATATATGGTGGGAGTGCAGGAAGTTACAATACCTCAAACAATATGTCTCAGAGGTGATCTCTACCTTGATCCATTATTAGTTTGATTTAACCTCGTAGAGGTGGTTGTTCCACTTAAATCTGGAAGGGTTTACTAAAAATCAGAGGTATATGATAATACATATTTTGCTAGCAGTAAAAATTTGTATAGCGAGGAAATGGAGAAAGATTGATTCCCCCAGTCGGTTGGAGGTTAGTCGGCAGATAAGGCATCAGGCAGATATGAAACATTATTTCTGTTTGATAGGTGAGAAGATGGGGGAGTGTAAAAAGATCTGGGCTTTGTGGTTTGAGTATAGGCAAGGAAGGGAGTTAGGGGAGATGTAGTGATTCCCGCATGGGATGATGCCCAGCGAGATGCTGACTCCGATCAGGAGCGGCTTTGGGTCCAAACTACCATCTTTAGAAGTTTATTTGTAAGAGGGATGCTGGAAGTAGCAATATAAGAATGTAGTATTGGATGTATGATTGTGTTTGTGAGTGCAGTTATGGAGTGAGAGAAGTAAGGTAATGGGAATATTAGAGGATGTTTATAAATAATTGATGATTATTTGTATTTTATACTGAAAATATAATAAAAATTATTACAAAACAAAAAACAGTACTCCCACTGCTGATTTAGATTTACAGAGTTATTACAGTTTAAATCTATGTTTTTTTGTTTTTCCATTAGAAGTGCCCTCTTCTGGTCAAATTCTAATTGGTTTTTCTGTTAGATTCTAATGGAGAGGAAAGTCAGAGACGTACAGTTCTCCATAGAATGTGATAGAAACTGCCTGTCACTTCCTGTCAGTTAGAACTATCAGGAAGTAAACACAGTAAATTCACTTCCTGGTTATTTGAACAATTATAAATTTTGAATAAAATATCTGACAGCTGTGGGAGCTGCATTGTTTTATTCAGCAGGAAAAGCTCTATAAAATGTGTTTTCCTAAAAAAAGTTGACTGCTCTTCTAAAGAAGCAATACAGTGGATATAAAAAGTCTACACACCCCTGTTAAAATGCCAGGTTCTTGTGATGTTAAAGAATGAGACAAAGATAAACCATGTCAGAACCTTTTCCACCTCTAATGTGACCTATAATGTGAACAATTCAATTGCACAACAAACTGAAATCGTTGAGGGGTGGGGGGATAAAAAATAGAAAACTCACAATAACCTGGTTGCATAGTAAATAAGAGTAAAAAAAAAAAAAGCATATTTGCTAATGTAGTTATTATTCAGTTATTTAGGACTGCTGTAAGGATAAAGTCTGTGGCGCATAATTTGAGAAATTACCTAAGCGCTATTCCCTTGCTATAATTTTTTTCTTGCAGGTGGCGCAGGGCTACCCACATGACCCTCCAAAGGTGAAATGTGAGACCATGGTATATCATCCAAATATAGACTTAGAGGGCAATGTCTGCCTAAATATTCTAAGGTACGTATTGATCTTTTTATATTGAAACTATAACTTTTTAAATTATATATATATATGTGTGTGTGTGTGTGTGTGTAAGTAGCGAGAGAGAGGATTGCACTCACCGTTAAGTAGAAATTGTCCCGGGTGAGTGTCAGTATTGATGATTTTACATAAAGTTCAGGACGGGTTAGACAGCACTCACAGGGAAACTTTTCATAGATGAAGAAGTGTTGTTTATTAATTCGATGTTTCGGCCAAAGATTCTGGGAAAGGCCATAACACTTAATCTATAAAAAGTTTCCCTGTGAGTGCTGTCTAACCCGTCCTGAGCTTATATATATATATACATATATATATATATATATATATATATATATATATATATATATATATATATCACCCTTCATTAGATCATACTAGTTTTAAAGCCTGTATAGACGGGCCAACGCTGGCGGTGCTGCAGTCATGTGCAGTGCTGACTGCCCGAACGTGCTACGGCTGATACGTACCATAGTCCACTGAATTCTGAGCACCCCACTCCGTATCAGCCGCAGCACGGGCAATCTGTACTACTCATGTATGCAGCACGCGCAGCCATCTCTACTGCACGTGACGGCTTCTGACAAACATACTTGGCAAATTATAATATAGGATAGTGTAAGGTCTGTGAAGGACACATTCAGGGCATACTATATATCTTGTGCAAGTGTAAAATCCTTGCTCCATTCACTCTTATGGGACTGTACTGTTTGGGACATATCTCTGCAACCGTTTAACCTAGCGACTTCAGAGATGGGTCATTCTTGTTGTCTGCCCTTGCTCTATCATCTGGTTCTTGTTTCCAGTGCGTTGGGGGGCTCAGGGGGCTTCGGACACTGTTGGGGTACTTTTTCTGGGAAAACTAAATTTCCCATGAGCACTTGCTTTACACGCTCGTTTCTGATTGGCTCCGCCGCGGCAGCCATTTTGTGCTCTTTCCAGAATGAGTATCCTACGCAGGGCTTGGACTCTTCTTCACTCCTCTGCTGATTAACCCTTCGCCTGCCAGATAAGTCTAAATTAGCGATTTCTGGGGTGAAACTTTAATCCTACACACTGTAATTGGGTGATTTATTATACTGTAAGGTTATTTGACACTGAGAATGTCTATACCGTTGGAGCTTGGGGCCAGACCTAAGACTAAAGATGCTGGGGTCTCTGTATCCCCTATTTGCGCATTGCTCTTTCTGTCATTCAGGGTTACCTAGAGAATTCCCAGGTCATTTATGCCCAGAATGTTCTGATGTCCCTGAGAGTCTTCCAGGGACCACCAGCCATGCATTATAGCCAGTTTGGGTGCAAGTGTTCAAGGCTGCTACTAGGGACATTAGGTCTGCATTGCAACTCTTTCCATCCCGGTTACAGGGGGTCTTCCATTCTTGGCAGACCCCCTCCTCTGTCAAGTCTTCCCTGCCAAAACCACAGGGAGTACCTGACGTATCAGATTCCTCTGAAGAGGAACTGCTGGTGGATTCAGATGTTGAGGAATGTTCTGCAGTGAGCTCCTCTCGGTTTTTTGGGGATCCTTTTGAGGCTGATCCTGACCCTCGGCTGAGGGCCTGATCAGGGCTGTTTTAAATACCCTAAACATTCCCTTAGTGCAGGAGGTTCCTTCTGATGTATGTTAGGAGCCTAAAAAGCCCCTTACTTGCTTTCCACCTAACCCCACTCTTGACTGCCTTTTGTCTGAAGAGTGGAAGTCTCCGGACAGAAAACAGTCTGTCTCCAAGAAATTTGCCAAGCTTTCTCCCTTCTCTGAGGCTGCTCTTGCTCAGTGGGTTCATCCCCCCCAAAGTGGATGCTCCTATCTCCACGCTGTCTAAGTCTACTGCCTTGCCAGTGTCTGATTCGTCTGCTCTAAAGGACTGGACTGATAAGAAACTTGAGGTGTCTCTCAAGTCCGTCTTTGCCACTGCTGGTACTGCCATGCGTCCAGCATTTGCTGCAGCATGGATGAACCGGGATATTGCGGTAGGGACTGAACAGCTCACCCTTGCTGTTCATCAGGGTGTTCCTACTTCAGATATGTTGCACCTCCTTGCCAACATTTCTGAGGCTCAGCACTATATTTCTGCTGCCTTATTTGATGCCATCTGTTTGGTGGCTTGGGTTTCCACCATGTCTGTGGTTGCCAGATGGGCTCTTTGGCTCAAAATCTGGTCTGCTGACACTGCTTCCAAGAAAGCATTGCTCTCCCTTTACCTTTTCAAGGCACTTCTTTGTTTGGGCCAGATCTTAAGGATCTGATCAGTGAGGCCACAGGGGGTAAGATTACCCTTCTACCCTTGGTCCCTAGGAAGAAAATGCCGCCTAAGCGTAACTGGTATTTTTGTTCCTTTCAGAATTAGACACATCCAGAGAACCAGACTGTGCCTTCATCTCCGTGTACCTCCTCCAAGCCCAAACAGCAATGGAAGTCCAAGGTCTCCTCCAAGCCCAAGGCTTCCCAGCCGTTTTCGGCATGACTCACTGGGTGGTCGTCTGCATCCCTATCACAGCATTTTGGAGGATTCAGTGGTGGACCCATGGGTTTTACAGGTGGTGACGGAAGGGTACAGGATCCCTTTTGTCTCTTCCTCCCTTTCGCTTCTTTCCTTGTCATACACCTCAGGACGCAGAGAAACGCCGTCTGTTCAGCACTATTCAGGCTCTTCTGGACAAGGATGTTCTAGAGTTCCAGTTCAGGACAGAGGTATGGGTTTTTACTCAAATCTCTTTGTGGTCTCCAAGAAGGACGGTGTTTGTCGTCCCATTTTGGACTTGTAGGATCTCAATTCCTTTGTGACCCGAACTCCTTATCACCAGGAGACTCTATGTACAGCGATTGCGGCCATGTTCCCGGTGGAATTCCTTGCTTCTCTGGATCTTCAGGACCTGCATTTACACATCGCCATTCATCCAGAGAGCCGATAGTATCTCCGATTTCCCTGCGACCAGGGGCATTTTCAGTTTTCAGCTCTTCCATTTGGTCTGACGACAGCTCCTCAAAGTTTTTAACCATGTCCTGGGAGCCTTGGTGTCTGTCCTCCACCGGGACAGCATCAGAGTTACTCCATACATGGACGACCTGCTTCTGAAGGCCCCCTATGCGGAACTTCTTCATCAGCAGGTTCAGCAATGCATTCATGCTCTCACCCATCACGGGTGGATCATCAACTTGGACAAATAAGATCTTGTTCCATCCCAGTGTCTGGTCTTCCTGGGCCTCCTCTTCGACACCCAGAAGAGCATGGTGTTTCTCACGGACGAGGTGGCTCACCAGATCGCCCACAGGGTTTCTGCGGTCCTGGCTCAGGATCCAGTTCCAGCCAAGAAGCTGTCCTCTCTAGTGGGGAAATTCATTTCCACCATAGAAGCGGCATACACCAGGGAACACCAGAGGTTTGTGATCCAGGTGTGCGCGAGGGTCAGCCGGACCTTCTGAAGCTGTCAGTGTCCCTCCCTCTTCATGTGGAACTGAGTTTGTTGTGGTGGCTTGACCTCTCCAATCTGATGAAGGGCAAGTCCTTCCTGGTATCCTTCTGGACCACGGTGACGACGGATGCCAGCCTCTCCAGCTGGGGAGCGGTCCTGGGTCATCTGAGTACTCTGGGTCGGTGGTCTCCAGAAGAATCTCATCTTCCCATCAACATATTGGCGTTTCGGGCGATATTCCATGCCTTTCGTCATTGGACATCTCAGCTGGAAGACTGTCCAGTCTGGGTACAGTCTGACAACGCCATGGCTGTGGCTTACATCAACAAGCAGGGAACAACAAGAAGTCTCGCCTCTTGGTTAGAGGTCAAGGCTATTTTGTCATGGGCAGAAGAACATGTTCCTGCCATATCGGCAGTGCACATTCCTGGAGTCATGGCGGACTTCCTCAGTCGACACACAGTGGACAGCGGAGAGTGGGAGCTGCACCCAGAGGTGTTCACCCTCATTGTTCAGAAGTAGGGGTCTTCCTTACATCAACCTGATGGCGACAAGACACAACAGGAAGGTTCCGAGGTTCTGCTCTCGATGGAGGGACCCTCTAGCTCTTGCGGTGGATGCCATGTCCATTCCTTTGTTATTTCCTCTGGCCTACATCTTTTCCTCTCCTCCCAATGTTGCACAGGGTGTTATGGAAATTACAACCGGAGCTCTGTCCAGTCATTCTGATTGCTCTGTACTGCCCTCACCGAGCTTGGTTTCCAGAGCTTCTGGATCTGTCAGTGGCAGAGCCATTCTGACTCCCTTGCTGTCGGGATCTTCTTCTACAGGGTTACCTGTGGAAGGAGGATGTTCATTGGCTAGCTTTGATGGTGTGGAAACTGAACCCTCAATATTGAAGAAGAGAGGTTTTTCTTCTGGGGTGGTGGATACTGTGCTCAGTGCGCACACACCTGTTTCTTCCAAGATCTACCATCGTGTCTGGTCGACCTTTCTATCTTGGTGTGCTGACAAGGACCTGTCTCAGGAATTTGATCTGCCTACGGTCCTGGTCTTTTTGCAGGACTGTGTAGATAAGGGCCTCAGCTTGAGTTCCCTTAAGGTTCAGACTTCTGCTCGCTCTGTTTTCTTTCAGAGGCGCATTCCCATCCTTCCTGATGCCAAGGTTTTCTTCCAGGGAGTTGCTCATACTCGTCCTGCCTTCAAGAATCCCGATCCTTCATGGAATCTTAATTTGGTTTTGGGCGTTCTTCAGCGCCCTCCATTCCAGTCTTTGGCTACTATTCCTCTACACCTGTTGACGTGGAAAATGGCTTTTCTCCTGACTATATTGTGTCTATCCACCGTGTTGTGCAGTTACATGCTCTGTCCTGTAAACCACCCTATTTGGTGTTTCATAAGGACAAGGCAGTGCTTGGCACCTCTCAGGCGCTTTCTCCCGAAGGTGGTTTCGGAGTTCCACATCAATCAGGAGATTGTGGTGCCCTATTTCTGCCCTGACCCCAACACTGACAATGAGAGGGATCTCCACTTGTTAGATGTGGTGCGTTATCTCAAGTTTTATGTACATCTCACTGAGTCTGTCAAGCAAGCTGACTCGTTGTTCATCATTCCTGAGGGTCCTAGGGCAGAAAGACCTGCATCTAAGTGACTATTGCTTCTTGGATCAAGTCCACTATTCGTAAGGCTTATGAGCTGAGGAAGAAGCCTGTCACTTTCAGGGTCACGGCTCATTCTACACAATCTATTGGGGCCTCTTGGGCTTTCAGGGCTCAAGCCTCTGCTGATCAGTTGTGCAAGGCTGTCACCTGGTCATCTGTGCACACCTTTTCAAAGCACTACCATGCTGATGTACTGGCATCGGCTGATGCCAGCTTTGGGGGAGGCAGTTTTGCCTGTCTAGGATTTTCTTCGGTCCTTGGTGCTTCCTTCTCTTTTTAGCCCTGTTGGCTCTAGTTCAGTGTGCTGTGTAACAGTTTGGGTTGTTACCCCTGTTCAGTGTCCATTGACACTTCATTGTTTTGTTGGGCTATCTCTGATCTGATGGTTCATATCTGCTTTGGTGACTGGGGGGCCTTGCTCCTGGTCCTCTCCTTACTTCCCACCTCTGGGAAAACTCAATGGTTGGACATCAAAAAGTTACCAGTAACCTGTATTGGATGACCGAGAGAGGATTTTAGTCTTACCTGTTAAATCCTTTTCTCTTAGTCCATACAGGTTACTGATCTCCCACCCTGTCAAGGGACCATGCTTGGCTGTCCTGTGGCAGACCGTTGGGGTACTTTGGGGTCATGTTCACAGGATTCTTCTTTCCCTTCCACTATCTAGTCAACAGTTGGTGTCTTAAATCTTTCTGGAGCTGGTTGGCTAGCTGCAGCCAAGGAAGCAAGGTAGGCTCCATCTCCTGCATACAATTCTTGATTTGTTCCTGCCTACAATTAAAGGGGTGGATCGCCTACCCAAAGTTACCAGTAACTTGTATGGACTAAGAGAAAAGGATTTAACAGGTAAGACTAAAATCCTCTTTTCATGAACAGACTATTAGAATCCTTTCTTATTTGTTTAAGTTGTGGCAACTCTGTACACTTAATAGTGGATCAGACCAACATTTTTTATCTGGGTTTATAGACTTATATTCCGGATTAATTTCCAACTTTTCATTAGGCGGACGTCCAGCCATACATTTGACATTGCACTTCATTGTGGTTGGTATTTCCGGATACCTTTGCCGATAGTCATGTAGGTTTTAGCAACATTAAATTGAGTGGTTATCATATTTAATGTGCTGTAGAGGTATATCCGGATATGAGCTATTATAGCGGAGTAATTTTTAATACATTTAGGAATATATATGATGCGCTCCAGAGTGAGACGCACAAGCCATTTACTTCCGATTATTAACAACCGGAATCACATTTCTATCCATTCACGATCGCATTAGAATTTGACTGTTGGTATATATGGGTCCTTCGAACAGTGAGTTAGTGATTGCCTATACTTCCTTTTTTTATTTATTTGCCAATTGTGTTCTTATTGTATTTACAATTGATGGTTGCCTAAAAATTTCTATTGAAGAAGTTGTATACTTCGAAATGCGTCTAAGTGGGTGAAATTGACGTGATTCAAATATTGGCAATTTTAATATTAAATACTATGTATTTTTTTACTCTACTAGATTCTTATTCTTTTATATTTTTTGGATGGCATATGTGACTGTATCGGGGTGGTATTACCCTGTTGGATTACTGCCGGTTGTTTCCGCAACCGGCAATTGAGACGTCAAGTGTGAGTACTATCCTGTGAAACAGTGCGTTTTCTACAATCGTTTATTCTCCACCTTGGTGGATTGCGCTCCCCATCTGGTTTTCTGTTTAAAATATCAGACTAAATTGAGTATTGGCTCCATGCATTGTTCATGAAAGTGCTCCACGGGTTCTGAGGAAGGGAAGGTTGAAGGGCCAAAGAGGTGTTGTGATAGGGGACATGGAAGGGGGAGCAATAAAACTGTGCTTTGAGCAATGCATGTTTGTTTGTATATACCAAGAACTGTAAACGTACAATTTTGGGGCAAGAATGGGCGACTTATTCTGGTACATTACCAGTGCATATTGCATTAGTAGTAATGAATGGATAAAAGTTGCAGGGGATGAATGTTGACTAAGTAGCGGGGAGTAAGTATGGAAGACAATATAGTATCAAGCAAAATCACTTATCCAATAAAATACATAAAAATAATACTATATCCAGCGGAATAATAATCACATAAAAGTCTCTAGAGTCTTCTTCAGATATGCAGCTTCTTCCGGGTGTCCACAGGATCCAAAACTGTCACTAAGCACACTGAAGATGAAGGAGCAAAAAATCTGAGAGAAGCATCTGCATGAGACAGTTATTTTCTTAAGTGTCCGTACTTACAAGATATAGCTTTAAAAGGTGCCCATCACAAAAGAACCATCCAATAGACCAGCTGGTATGTCTCCTTATGTTCAGAGATGTCAAGAGTAGATTTTTACAGCAAACCTTCAGCCCTGGACAGATTGTAAAGACAAACAGCGGTGGAAAAGACCAATCTCTAAGAGTAACACCACAAGGTACCAATGCCTCTCTCAGATCGCCAAAAAAACTACTTACCAGAAGGTTCCGTTGTATAATGCCTTCAGTGTGTTATATAGATGTCTGTCCCCACGAATTCAAGGATAAACCAACCAAACAATCTAGATCGATTAAAATATTTTATTATGATAAAACCGGTGTAATACTGCTTCCCTGCATGTTTTATAGGAGTCTTCCTACTTCGGCAGGGGATATTTACTTTACATAAAAACACTTACATTTAGAGCATTTTTACATACCGTGACACCAAAAATATCCATGCCTAGCAACAGGCAGTGTATTCTGAATTAGACAGGATAGAGCACTGGGTACATCCACCGAACTACATACAGGCTGGATCAATAGAGGCAATAAACACTCTTATTAGGAACTTCAGTTCACCACAAATAAAGATAAACAATGTATAAAAGACATGAAACACACATTATAGAAAAGTCACAAAATGTTTTTATTTTCTTATCCTTGAATTCCTGGGGACAGACATCTACACTCGCGGCCAAAAGTTTTGGGACACCTCAATTTTTGCTACTTTTAGTTATTGCCATATAACTTGACAAAAACATTAGAAAAACATGTCAACATTGGGTATTTCTGAAATCAAGACATATTTTAATCTGTTTAGCAGATTTTTTTGTAGCGTTTGTAGATGTGTAAAAGATTTTAGTGCCAAAGTTAAATGCACTTTTTGTTTCATCATATTTTATAAATTGTTTATAGGAAATTTGATGAAAATAATGGCATCTTTAGAAAGCCCATATTATAGCAAGAAAAACAGTATATAATATATGTGGGTGCATTAAATGAGTGAGGGAAAATTACACCTAAACACAAACACAGTACAAATGTTAAAACAGCCATTGTCCTTCTGGGCTTTCTAAAGATGCCATTTTCATCAAATTTCCTGTAAAACAATTTATAAAATATGATGAAACAAATGTAACAAATGCACTTTTTTTTTTTTTTTTTTTTTTTTTAACTTTGGCACTAAAATCTTTTAAACATCTACAAACACTACAAAAAAATCTGATAAATAGATTATAATATTTGTCTTGATTTTAGAAATACCCATTGTTGACATGTTTTGCTAATGTTTTTAAGTTATATGGCAATAACTAAAAGTAGCAAAAATGGAGGTGTCCCAAAACTTTTGGCTGCTAGTGTATATAACACATTCAAGGCATTATACAACGAACCCTTCTGGTGAGTAGCTTTTTGGCTGAGAGGAGCATTGATACTTTGTGGTGTTACTCTTATAGGGTGGTCTTTACACTCTGCCCAGGACTGAAGGTTTGCTGTAAAACTCTACTGTTGACATCTCTGAACAGAAGTCTACAAACCAGCTGGTCGAGTGGATGGTTCTTTAGTGATGGGCCCCTTTTAACCCCTTAAGGACCCTTGACGTACCAGGACCGTCACGGTCCTTGAACTACTCAAGGACCGATGACGGTCATGGTACGTCGCGTACTTTTTACTTACAGCGCTCTACCGGGAGCGCTGTAAGTAAAAATAGGACCTGAAATAGACCGCTCCAAGATCGGAGCGATCTCTTTCAAGCCTCATAATGACGCGCCGATACACGTGACAGGTCACGTGTACCGGCGCGTCCAAGTCCGCCTATGCGGTCATTATGGGACGGAAATGTCCCATGACCGCCGGTCCTTAAGGGGTTAAAGCTATATCTTGTAAGTACGGACAGCTTAAGATAAGAATTGTCTAATGCAGATGCTTCTCTCAGATTTTTTGCACTCTTGTCTTTTTTGATGGGAGTAGGTATGGTGTTTAGTATTGTAGGAGGAATGAAGTATGAAATAGTTGGAAGACTATGGACACAATATAGAATAAGAGGCAAAATGTAAAAAATGTCAGTGCTTGCAGAGGTTTTCAAGTCCCTGAGGGACTCCTGTTTCGTAGGTTTTCCTAGAATAGTGCTTGCCTTTTTCAGTAGAACATCTTTATAACTGTTTTAGAACAACTTCTGTTGAATAAAACCAGCGTACTCACTCTGCTGGGAGATACTTCAGTCAAAGTTCAATACAACATAAATTTTCATATGTATTTGAGCTTGATATCTAAGGTGAACTCGTCTCTGACATTCAGCGCTCCATAAACAACAATAGCAAATATACAAAATTACTGCAAAACATCTTAACAGTTTCCAAAACATAATGGCAAGAAATGCAAGTTTGTGTTTTAATAAATTTTTAATGATTGTACTATTTAATACCTCTGTCTATTCCCAGTTGTACAGCGCTGTGGAATTAGTTGGTGCTATATAAATAAAGAAGAATAATGAAACCCTAGTTATATTTAGCCAGAAAAGTACTGTAATATTGGGCTAAATCGGTCATAACCCTTGCACTGTACCAGTAGGAAGCCACAACAATGATAGTTTCTGAGGACCTTCTGGAGTAAAATATAAATGTCTACTTTCTTTCACTGAATACTCAAGTGTCTACAACACATTGCAAAGTAATGTTTGAAGATCTCTTTGCCATCCAAGGGGTTAAAATAATATACATTATGATCTGCAAAGTTTTTATTATAATGCTGTGGAATTTGGTCTGTAAGTCCTGCTGTTCACTTATTTATTATGTCTTTACAGGGAGGACTGGAAGCCTGTGCTCACAATTAATTCAATAATTTATGGCCTGCAGTATCTTTTCTTGGTAAGTATGGATTGTAATATAATCTTAATTCGCTACTACACAAATGGCTTTTTCTGGCAATTTTTTGAAAAACCAAATAGTTCAGGATAAACCTTTACTCTCATTTCTGTAGGATAGCGTGTACTTTGTACCTTGAAGCACTTCCTCAGGGATGGCCAATCTGTAGCCCAAAGAATGGTGGTGTAGTCCAATATAAAGTAAACTTACTTGCCCAGAGTACTGCACATGTATGCACACTAGCTACCAAGTATTAAAGCACATATTTGATTTTATTTTTAAACCTCCATATCTTTGGTCATTTCTTCTGTTCCAAGTTGTTATTGGAAGCCTTGAGTGGATGTAAGAGGGCAACAGGGACCTCTGTGTCAGTTCCTGCCCCCTGCCTGATGTCGCCCACTTAATGTTTTCCATGTAGTGTGAGGCTGAGGCAAGCTGCTTCACACTACACTGAAATCGTCTTGACCGTTTAGTAGACTCGCACAGTGCGTGACATGGAATAGGGGTATGGTCAGACATCCAGTGAGGGTACAGGGGCTGTATCATCACATATGCTGAAGCTCTTTGCCAGAACTTCAGGTGGTTCAGCTTCGCCATCTTTAGTACACTGACATGAAGTAGAGAATAAATAATACAATATTTAGCTGCAGCCTGTCAGATAGGCATAGTATTAAAGGACGCAGTGGGGATGTCTAAAAAGAATGATCTAAGGTAAACGCAATAATGAGTTGTGTGCTGTTTTGTTAAAGCATTATATAATTACATGAGCTGTATGCATCCTTACCAAACACAATATAAAAACCAGTTTTTATGCATTGTTTGTGGGAAATTTCTAGCAACAAAACCCATCAATTACTCAGTAATGGCACAGATGGTGCAGAGAAGGTTTTTTTGTTTTGTTTTTTTGTATATAACAAAACTTCACATTCTAACTGTTCATACCGTTTTGGTCTTTATTTTATTTTAATTGTGTCTCCCTCCCGCCCCTTTTCCATAAATCACAATGACTCCCGCTAGAGTAGCAAGCTGGTCAAGAAGGATCACGACGAGGGACAATCTTCAGTCAGTATAAGGCAAAAACTGCCCTCCTTTATTAAGGGGGTCAGGGTTTTCCTTATACTGATAGAAAAGATATTGTCCCTCGTAGCGATCTGTCCAGTCAAGCGAATGAATTTCATATCTAAGTGGCGAGGTATCATTACAAGGGGTGGGAGGGGGATACTTTTAATTAAGACGAAGACCACATTATGAGCAATTAGGTACAATTTTTTTTTTTTTTTTTTTTTTTTTTTTTTTTTTTTTTTTTTTTTTTTTTTTATAACTGAAGATGGCTTTCCTAATGGAAGTTGTCTCTGTACTGAGGGTAGCTGAGTGTCAAGCTCTGTCTTGCAAATGTCCTTTTCTGTTTTTTTTTTTTTTTTTTTTTTTTTCCTTTTCTACCAGAATATGGTGGTACTTCCTACCTCTCAGGAGTTTCTTCCTAAGGTGGTCTCCAAATTTCACAAAGATTAGACTGTACCTTCTTACTGTCCTGAGCCTACATTTGATCAGGAGATCGATCTCCATCTGTTGGATGTGGTGCGCTGCTTTAAGTTCTGTGTACACCGCACCAAGCCTTTACGTAAGGCTGACTCTGTCATCCTTGAGGGTCTCAGAGTAGGTCAGGCTGCTTCCAAGGTAACCTTTGCCTCTAGGATCAAGGCTACCATACAACAAGCATATGAGATCAGGAAGAAATCTGTTCCCTTTAAGATCATAGCGCATTCCACCAGATCTGTGAGTGCTTCCTGTGCTTACAAGAACCAGACCTCAGCTGAACAGTTGTGCAAGCTTTTAACTTGGTCTGCCTTGCATACCTTCACCAAATGCTACTGCATCAATTTCTTTGCCTCAGCTGGAAGGTCCTTCAGACGGTTTTGCCTGTTTAAGGATCTGTACCTTTTTTCTACTGCCAGTTGTCTGTCTGTAGTTGTTGGAGCCCTGTTGGCTCTTGTTTGGTGTGCTGTGCTAATTGTCTGTTTTGGGTTGTTCAGATAGTTCTAGGGAACTCTTGTATCATGGGAAGTGTGGGCAGTCTTTTCTCCTTTTCCTCCTCAGGAATCCTAGCTTTAGTATTTCCCCATGGTACTTGTGTTCCATATTAGACATAAGAAAATAGGATCTTGGTATTCTTACCTGTTAAATCCTTTTCTCTTTTGTCCATGTGCAATACAGATCTCCCACCAAAAGAAACGGACCTTTCTGGTTGCTTTCCTGGACAGATTCATCTTACAGTCTTTGTCCTAGAAGATGTTCTTGTCTTCTTACCTGCTTCTTTTCTTCACTTATGACTCTCTTTTTTTTGTCCCATGAATTCTGGGAGATAGTAGGTCGAGGGTGGAGGAGGAGGGAGTCTTCACCCCAAAGATCCTGTGTTTTGTGATGTGTCCTGCCCTCCAGGAGGAGGCACTCAACCCCATTCTACCTGTGTTCCATATGGACTAAAGAGAAGAGGATTGAACATGTAAGAACTCTAAAAATCGTATTTCTCTTCTCCATCCTCCTCCATGGTCAGTCTCTCGATTCGGGATCCATTCAGCCTTCCTTCCAGGCCGGATCTCTTGCTTCAGGGTTACCCATGGCATGAGGATGTGGGGAAGATGGCTTTGACTGCATGGATCTTGAAGCCAGCATCCTGAGTGGGAAGGGTTTCTCCTCAGAGGTAATCTCAACCATGATTCAAGCCAAGAAGCGTGTCTCATCTAAGGCATATACCAAAGGGTATGGTCTATTTTTTCCACAACTGGTGCATGGACAAGGCTGTTGTCATCGCCGAATTTTGACCTCCCCTTGGTGTATTGTCTTCCCTCTATGATTGAGTAAACAAAGGGCTCGGTTTGAGCTGCCTGAAGGTTCAGCGTTTGTCACTTTCTGTGTTTTGCCATAGATGTATTGCCACCATTCCAGATGTTTAGGTTTTCCTTCAGGGGGTGGCTCATGCCGTCCCTTCCTTCAAGGCTCCCACTCCTTCATGTGCTCTTAACCTGGTCCTGAGTGTTTTGTAGACTCCCTGTTTCAATCGATGCTCAAGATGGACTTTCTTTTGGCAGTTGTCTCAGTCCAGAGATTTGCTGAATTGCACCTTTCCTGTTTTTTCACAAGGATAAGGCGATGCTGCAAACCTCTCCGGAGTTGGTTCTTGAGTTCCACATCAAGCGCTTGTTGTGCCTTCCTTTTGTCCTGACCCAAAGTCTGACATGGAGAAGGATCTCCATTTCTTGGACGTGCTATGTTTCCTTACATTTTATGTGCATCATACTGAGCCTTTTCGCAAGACTAGATCTGTCATTCCTGAGGGTCCTAGGGTAGGTCAGGTGGTTTCCAAGGTCGCCATTGCCTCTTGGATTAAGGATACCGTATGCCAGGCATATGTGATCAGGAAGAAACCTGTTACCTTTAAGATTACAATCCACTAGGTCTGCGGGGGCCTCTTGGGCATACAAGAATCAGGCCTCAGCTGAACAGTTGTGCAAGGCAGCTACTTTGTCGTCCTTGCATACTTTCGCCAGATACAACGGTGTTGATATTCTGGCCTCTGCTGAGGCCAGCTTCGGCTGCAAGGTCCTACAGGCAGTTCTGTCTGTCTAAGGGCCTGCACGCTTTGTTCTTCCATACTGCTGTTCGGTAGTTTTTTAACCCTATAGGCTCTTGTTCTTGTGTGCTTTGTAAGTTCAGTGTCCATTGACACTTACTGCTTGGTTATCCAATTACGGATAGTCCAAGGGAACTTCTGTCATCATGGGGACGTGCATGAGTTCCTTTCTTCTTTTTTCCCCCATGTTTGGGAGATTAGCGTTGTATACCCATGGTACCTGTGTTCCATATTGGACATAAGAGAAAATTTTAGTGTTCTTGTTAAATCCTTTTCTTTTTAGTCCATTTGGAATGCAGGTCTCCCACCCAGAGAAAGGAACCTTTGTGTTGTGGTCTTGCCTTCCTGGGCAGCGGAGTCCTTTTTAGAGTCTTTCTCGTAGGAGATTTTCTTCTCTTCACCGTTTTTAGTTTGTATGGCTTCAGTCATATGAATTCTGGAAGTTTGAAGGAGGAGAAGGTTGAGCTAGAAGACGAGAAGGGAATTTATACCTATAAGACTGTGTTTTTAGATGTGTCCTGCCCTCCAGGAGGAGGGACTCAACCCCATGCTACTTGTGTTCCGTATGGACTAAAAAGAACAGGCTTTAGCAAGTAAAAACACTAAAATCCAATTTTTTTTTTTTTTATATGTATAGTGCCATATTTTCAAGTATTGGGGTAGAACCTCATAATAACACTTCTCTGAACTTATAATATTGATGGGTAAACTTTGTTTTCGGATTAAGTTCCAAGCCCTTCACTCCAAGCAGAAAATTGTTTCTTTTGGAAACTAATGCTCATTTTTTATAAATAGGGCCCTGTAACGCAAAAATAAATTGCAAATCTATATATATATATATATGTGACATTTATTAAAGCTATATAAATATATAAAATATATTTTCTCCATAGATAGGGCTTCAAGTTGAATAAAAGGTGCTGGTTTATTCCATCAATCTTTCAGATCCCAACGTGGGTCATTGTCAAGAAACTTTTGTAACAGTCGAGACTCCATTACCCTGCAAGTTTATGGCTGTTGATGCTCAGATTTGGCCCAAGTTTAAACCACTTGTCATCTTAACTAAAACAGAAAGCAAACCAATATGCTGGACACAGAACCTACAGGGCCATCCAACTCATCCCTGCCTCTCTGTGTATAAATAGAGTTAACACTTTGAGTGCCAGAGGGATACGCAATGCATTGCAAAGCAATGTGCTGTATACTCCTCTGGCACTCAAAGGCGTAAGCGCTACACCAGTGCTTCTAAGTTTTGTTTTTGTTTGTTTTTTTGTTTTTGTTTTTTTTCCCCCTCAGTCCACCATAACCTTGTGCCTAACTCTTTCAGTGTCACATTCCAAATAGATACATACATTACACAGGCAAATGCCATTGTCAAAATCTGCATACAATCCGTGCGGCATGCATTGGGTTTTTAATTTACATAAATCTCTATTTAAAATACCTACCGTGCGCCCTTTTCTTTTTTTTTTCTTCAACCAGTGAACTGTTTTTTGGTTTAGTAGGTTGGGACAATTTTAAAGGGATAGTAATGTTTCAAAATAAAAGCAGCTCCAATTAATCTTCATAGTATTTGGGCCATAG
Organism: Rhinophrynus dorsalis; assembly: GCA_037306005.1. Classification (NCBI taxonomy): domain Eukaryota; kingdom Metazoa; phylum Chordata; class Amphibia; order Anura; family Rhinophrynidae; genus Rhinophrynus; species Rhinophrynus dorsalis. Next base: position 347,322,317 of record CM074724.1, on the reverse strand, counting down.
AGAGTGTTATTTCAGTACTGTAAGAGATGTAGTTCAAGAGTAATAAAATTATAAAGTATCCCCCTCCCGCCCCTTTTACCTAGTGTAAGCCACCTCCTCTCACATGTGGAATCTGGTCTTAAGACCAGACAGATCAAAGCAAGGGACAGTCTTCTTACTGTGAGAAAAATGAAAACCCTGCCCACCTTGACAGGTTTTTCGCTTATGCTAATTGAAGATTGTCCATCTCGCAAGCCATCTGGACAGTCTTGCTGTTCTGAGGTGAGCAGTGTTACATCGGTAAAATGGGCGGGAGGGGGATATTTTATCATTCAATTACTCTTTATCTACAACGCTGACAGTATTGAAACACTCTCCATGGCCCAAATACTATAACGACTAATTGGAGCTGCTTTTATTTTGAAACATTGCTATCCCTTTAAAGCTCAGCAGAGCTGAGATTTCTGGCATGTGGCACAGCCTGTATAATTACTCTCCTGTCCTGAAATTGCCTTGCTTCTGTGTCTGCGTCTGCTAGAACATATCCAGTTACATAAAAGAAGGGAGAGGCATAATCCTACAATTCCTGTCAAGATGGATTCTTCCACAGAGGGGAGAATTTATATGGATGGCTGTTGCCACAGTGTTGCCACACTGTATTTAGCACTAGTCTGGGTTGCAGACAATGGATTTTCATATGCACTTTTTTTTTCTTTACACATCGAAGAAGGGAGTGTGATTCCCCCATTGAAATATTGCCTGGAAATTGTATGTATAGCTGTATGTATTCTTCAACTGTTATGTACATCTGTGTATGACCGACACCATTTGACTGTTAAAGCTAGACTGTTGCTTTACTATACATTTATGCGTTTGCCCATTGACACTGTTTTCTTTGCTAGGAGCCAAACCCTGAAGATCCACTAAACAAGGAAGCTGCTGAGGTTCTCCAGAACAACAGACGCCTGTTTGAACAGAATGTGCAACGATCTATGCGAGGTGGCTACATAGGATCCACCTACTTTGAACGCTGCCTTAAATAGAACTGAGCAGCTAGAGTGCAAAAACCCACCATCCATCTGACCTACCTTTCCGCTGTCACCCATACATGCCCCCTCTTATGCTCATTTATGTTGCCTTCATCCAACTGACCCCTTTTTACTCCCTTCCCCCTCCCAAAAATGAAAAAACACCCTGAGCTCCTGATGCGGAAAGAAATATGCAAGGTCATGTGACTCCTGGTCCTGCTGCTAGTCCTCTTTACAGAAGGGGAAGATGGAGTGCAGATTTTACAGTACCTTTCCCATGCCATCTCATGGATCTTCATTACCTCACCTTGCTGCTCTTTTCTCATATGGAGCATCTGTTTATCTTTAGGTTAATAAATGTTTTCCCGTCACTTTCCCTTTTTTATTTGTTACTGAAACAGCAGTTAAAACATTATTATGAAAAAAATATATTATGGGACTTTTTCTGTTGAGTAAAAAGAAGGTACTGGGAGATTTCTCCTTCAAAAGTTATTACAGTTCAAACTTTTAATTACAAGCTGTTTACAACCATGTGCAAAATATACATTTCTTCTTATGATACTCTGTGGATGAGAGTGAGGAGACTGCAACTTTTCATAGAAAGTGGTAGGAGAAGCAAAATCTCATGGCTACAATGGAAAATTGCAGTTTAACCCTTTGCATGCCAAAGTGGTACGCAGTGCATTGCGTACCCCCTCTGGCACTCAAAGGATTAATGGTAAAATAAAGGAAAAGTGGCAAGTTGCAGCTGTAATGACACCTGAATGACAAATATCCACTCAGGGAGTACCTTTATTTTGGCAGAAAAAGAATTAAAATGTCATATTTGTCATAAAATACTATTCCTTTTAAGGTGCTGAGCTCCTGTTCTTTGCTCCAGTGCTCAGCAGCTAAGAGGACAATAATATATTTTACTATTTGGTTGGATTGCCTGCCAATGCAGAGACATAACATATTCTCCGTTCCCTCCTGTCTACATTGGCCTGGGATGATCTCGTGTAGCAGGAGGACCTTATGTTTCATTTTGAGGCCTTAACCCATTGAGGACCAGGGGGTGCATAATGCATTACAAAGCATGGCACTGGACACCCTCTGGCACTCAAAAGGTTAATCTTTTTTTTTTTTTTTTTTTCTTCCTCCCTACCACATTTGTCTCCCCCTTTTGTCTATTAAACTCGTTAGTGAGAGGAAAGGAACGGAACACATTTGTGCCCCCTGACAGAGGCTTTTTTTTAGTACCTGTTTTAATGAGTAATAACTTGTGACTATAATTGAAGGTGGTTAGAATTGTTACTGTTTTTCAGCCATGTGTGATATGAGTGGTGTACACATCCGCTGTCTGCTTGAGAAGCGCACGTGTATAGACTGGCCTCCATTCCTTGGAAGCTAGCCATGCTTTACATATTGAAACTACACAGAGACCCTCCCAACGCTATTAATTTGAGACCTTCGCAAGGGGTCAAGTGCTCTGTCCGCTCAGTAAGTCTATGTTAAGGGGGGAGGTAGAGGGGTATAGTGTGAGTGAAGCTGTCATTTCTTTGTCCCATTGTCTTCTCCTCTCTCTCTTCATGTCTTGCACAAGTACCCCATTCCAACACCCTTCCTTCCCCTTGTATGGGATCAAGGCTTCTTTAAGCGCACGTATTTATTAATGAATGGCTTCAGTCTGGTTTAGTACAGAAGCTCTGAAGGAAAAAAGCTCTGTGCTGAATGAACTACAGGCTCTGCAAACACAACTTGCATTTCCACGGTCCTTGTGAGATTGCTTTTGGTAGCCCAGATTGGGGGGATGGGCCCATCTGTTTATGTAGGTTTTAACTATTTGAGTGTCAGTGGGGGTGGGCAACCCATTGCAAAGCAATGCGTGCCTCTCTGGCACTCAAAGGGTTGGGGTCAGAATCAAACTGGCCTCCCTTTGTGACAGCCATGCCTGAACCCTCCCAACTAGCATTCAACCTGTTTAAGGACCAGAGGGGTATGTAATACTTTGCTTTATTATGTGATGTGTGTAGCCCTCTGATCTTTAAAGGGTTAAATAGTAGGTTAGGAGAGTGGGTCAGAAGCCCTCTTTTTCAGTTTCAGAGCCTCATTCACAAAACAGGAGTTTTGTTCTTAACCCTTTGAGTGCCAGAGAAGTACGCAACAGATTGCAATGCTTTGTGTTACCCTTCTGGCACTCAAAGGGTTAAGAATAAAATGACCATATAGCTTAATGGCTGCCATTGTATTGTAAATGAGGCACTTAGTCCACTTATTGACGTTTATGGTTTTAAATAATAAAACAAAAAGACAAAAAATAAAAAAATATGTAAACCTGGTTACTCTGCCTCTTGTATTATTATATTCTGCCTGATGATGATGACATATAACGGACAATGCAAAGACAACTTTGGAAGTGGAGATTATTCAAATGTTAACGTTTGCCAGAGGGGAGTCCAACACAGTTCTTCACAATGATTTGGACACCCCTTTGGTATGCAAAGGATTAACGGCATCCTCTTTTCAACCCTTTGAGTGCCAGAGGGGTACAGAATGCAATGCATTCCGTACCCTTTTGGCACTCAAAGGCTTAAAGATGTAGTCCTTTTTATTTCAATGACTCGTTAACACGCTAATACTCATTTAAGAGTTTTTTTTGTCATTTAAAGTGGAATGGTCACTTTATAACAAAGAGCTTGCAAAAGCACCTATTTTGTTGGATTTTGTTTTTCTAAAAATATATGTAGATTTCTGTTATGCCTGGTGAGGGGAAACTGGGGACCATGGAGTAAATTCTTTTGTGAGGAGGCTGTTTAACAATTTTCAAAAGTAACTCTTTCCCCCTCGCTTAACTTAGTTTTTCTAGTGCCCTTGAAAGAGGTGAAGAGCTATCTCTCTCTCTCTGTATATAGTACTTTTGTTTTCTTTTACATCCTATGTGGAACACTGGAACAATGGAGTGAAGTATCCTCCAACTGTAAGGCAGGGCACTTTGACTAAAAAGGCTTTCAGAGGAAGAGACTGCCTTCTGATCAACTTTACTCCCACCAGCCATGCTTTAAAAAAGTGACCATCCATAGGAGTGACAGCAGGGCAAAGATCATCTCTTAGGCTTCTTCTTTGTTTTATTTTTCTAGGATGGAGTTGTTCAGTCGCCCATTAAGTGGGCTCCAATCCCTGGCATCCATTGTGGTTTTGAACCAGAGCACAGACTTAAAGGGATAGCAAATGTTTCAAAATAAATGCACCTCCAATTATTCTTTATAGTTTTTAGGCCATGTACAGCAGCATTATTATTCTCTACAATGTGTAGTTCCAGAGTAATTGAATGCTAAAGTATCCCTCTCCCACCCCTTTTAACTATTGTAAGCCGCCTCCCCTTATTTGTGGAATATGGTTGCTTGACCGGACAGCTCATATCGAGGGACAATCTTCTGGCTGTGAGCATAAGGAAAACCCTGCCCCCTTTTGATGGAGGAGGGCAGGTTTTTCCTTATGCTAACAGGAGATTGTCCCTCATTGATTTACAAACTAGTCTGATTATAATGATGTGGCTCCTTTAAGAACAGTAGACTGCCCACCACCATCTTTCTCCATTTAATCTAGTGGGAGAAACTTCTTTGGGACATATTTCTGCAACCGTTTGGACTATGGTGGTCAGAGAGGGCTGCTCTTGTCTCTTCATGTTCTATTGCATGGTCCACTTTGTTAGTGTCCATGCCACAGCCCATGGATGTAGAGCCATGCATTTCTAGGCAACAAGCAAGGGGGAAGACTACACTTCACATAATATCCCTGTTCCTGGGTGTTTTTGCAGACTGGCTGGCACAATTGCTGGTGGAAAATGCCTTGCTTATCCTATGCAGAGGCTCCCCTGCTCACTCCTCCAATTTAACCCTTGTGTACCAGATAACTCCTTTTTTTCTAGGTCTTTCTGGGGGCTTTGCTTGAAACTGGGGGTATGTTAACTAGTTCTTCACCAATTTTTAGACACTTTTTCATGAACATGTCTGACCATAAGGGAAAATTTAAAAGCTAAGGATTCAGGGGCTTCCCTAATCCACTATTCATCATGCTATACTCTCCTTCCAAGGAAATATTCTGGTTCTCAATGACCTTCATGTACTGTGACCTCTACCACTCCACCGGGGCCCTCTACAACTAACCAAGAACCAGTGTTTGAGACCCTTCAGGTCTCTGAGACTGAGCAGGAGGGGGGGGGGTCTACCTCTCTGTACATTTTCCAGAGGAGCAAGATTCTCCTGTCTTTCCTCCCAATAATACCCTTGATCAGATCATTATGGATAAACCGAAAACTTCTAATAAGACTTCCATAATTATATGCTAAGCTATACCCTTTTATAGCTGAAGCACTGGTGCAGTGGGCTTCTCTGCTGTTGTCCCCTCAGTCTCACATTTGGCAAACACTGACCTTCCTCTTGCGGATGCCTAGGCCACAGGGACAGTGCTGCTTGGGTCAACAGGGTTATTGCTGTGTGGGAGGAATATCTTAAGATATACATTCTGATGTTCCTAGGAAGAACATTTCTGTTCTAGTAGCCAGCATTATGGAAACCAGTGCTTATATTACTGAAGCTTTTTGATGCAGTCAGATTTTCTGGGAAATTCTCTGCCTTTTCCGTTTCTGTTCCCCACTCAGGATTTGGTCTGTGGCCCAATCCTCTAAGAAGTCAATGGTGTCCCTGTCTTTTCAGGTGTTTGGGGTGACCTGAAGCATTAGTGTTGCCGCATGTCAAAAAATTGCACCTTGTTGCTCCAGATTTCTACCACCCATACCTTTCTGGCAAGAAAGATGTATACTTTTCACCCCCTGCCAATCTGAGGTGCAGAAGGCACAAATCTCTTGGGTCTCCCAAACCCTTCCTGCCACGAAGCCCAGACAGACTTGCAACACACATGATCATCTGCAAAGTCTAAGACTGACAAGCCAACCTCTGCTTGACTTGTGGAATCCTGGTCTGTCATTGCCTGTAGAGGGCAGTCTCTGCCTTTATCAAGATGCCTGGGCATCCTCTGTGATGGACCAGTGGGTTTTGCAGGTGGTATCAGAAGGGTACCGTATAGAGTTCAAATCCCTATCTCCATATTGCTGCTGTTTTGTCAAAGGTTCCTTGTAACCCAGAAAAGGCGTGGCTGCTTCACGAAGCAGTCTCCACTCTATCAGGTTGTGGTACCCATGCCAGTTCAAGAGTGCTTTGCAGAACTACTGCACTAATTTTAAATCTGGAAAGTTAGTTATCAGCAGCCCATTCTTCCCAGGCTTTTTGGCAAGGGGAGAGTTGATCCTTGACTGACCCTCTTCCTTTTTTAATTCTACTTGCTATTGAGAGGACGGTCTCTCCCTCCTGCTTGCCACATTAGTCCCTTTCAGTCGGATAAGTAATTTTAAGCATTAATAATAATTTGTTGTATACTTTTGTGGGGTTTCCTGCCTATGTCAGAATTAAGGGATACATGGAAAAGTCTACAGTTTCAACCCAATGCTTCTCATGCAAGTTTTGGCTTCCTATAGAATTTTCTGGTACTACATGTCCCTCTTGCTCTGTGCCCCCTACTCTGCCTTTTAGGCCCTCCCAAAAGGATGCTGCATGAGTTAAAGGGATAGTAATACTTCGTTTTAACTTTATTTTATTTTGTAGGCATTAAAAAAAACATGAAGAATGATATAAGTCTTATCTCTCAAACCTTTATGGTTTATGAGATATTCACAAGCAAAGTTTCCCCCTCCCGCCCCTTTTACCTACTGTAAACTCTCTTCTCAGATGTGGAATGCAGTCCATAGACTGGACAGATAACAGAAGGGGACACTCTTATTCCTATGAAAACAATGAAATCCCTGCCCCCCTTGACAAGCTTTTCAGGTTTTTCCCGTTATCTTAATTGAAGATTGTCCCTCTCTGCAGTCTACCTGGGCAGCTCCCTTCTGCCCTGGCTGAGAAGTGTTACATCAGTAAAAGGGACGGGAGGGGGACACTTTGCTTGTGAATATCTCTTAAACCATAAAGATTTGAGAGATAAGACATATATCATTATTCATGTTTTTTTAATGCCTACAAAATAAAATAAAGTTAAAACGAAGTATTACTATCCCTTTAAGACCCAAATTTCCTCAGTTCCATCACTTCATTTTTTATTTAGTTTTTTTGGTCCACAGGATATGTTGCCCCCACCAAAAGGCACTTAAGTCATGTTATAGAAGGTGATACCCCAACTCTTGGTGATTCCTCCACTGAGAAGAATAACCTCCTGTTTTCCTCCCCCCAACCCCCCCGGAGTAATTGGTCTACATTTCTTGAAAATATCGGAGGAAGATGAAGTACAATTAGAGGTCTCTGACACCTTAAGTGTCTCTAGGAAAGCCTGATTAAGACCCTCAATGGAAGAAATGGGGTATTCCTCTTAAGAGACACTTAAAGGGATGTTAATTTTTCACAAAAAATAAGCAGCTCAAATTAACCTTCATAGTATTTGGGCAGTGGAGAGCATTATTTCAATACTGTCAGAGTTGTAGTTCAAGAGTAATTGAATGATAAAGTATCCCTCTCCTGCCCCTTTTATTGCTATAACACTGTCCCTTTATGCAGTCCATCTGGACAGTCTTGCTGCTGTGAAGTGTTATATCAATAAAAGGGGGTGGGAGGAGGATACTTTATCATTCAATTACTCTTGAACTACAACTCTGCCAGTATTGAAATAACACTCTCCATGGCCCAAATACTGTGAAGATTAATCGGAGCTGCTTTTTTGTGAAACATTACTATCACTTTAAAGGGATAGTAATACTTCGTTTTAACTTTATTTTATTTTGTAGGCATTAAAAAAAACATGAAGAATGATATATGTCTTATCTCTCAAACCTTTATGGTTTAAGAGATATTCACAAGAAAAGTTTCCCCCTCCTGCCCCTTTTACCTAGTGTAAGCAATCTCTTCTCAGATGTGGAATGCAGTCCATAGACTGGACAGATAACAGAAGGGGACACTCTTATTCCTATAAAAACAATGAAATCACTGCCCCCCTTGCCAAGCTTTTCAGGTTTTTCCCTTATCTTAATTGAAGATTGTCCCTCTCTGCAGTCTACCTGGGCACCTCCCTTCTGCTCTGGCTGAACAGTGTGACATCAGTAAAAGGGGCAGGAGGGGGACACTTTGTCATTCAATTACTCTTGAACTACAACTCTGACAGAATTGAAATAACACTCTCCAAAGTCCAAATACTATGACGATTAATTAGAGCTGCTTTTATTATGAAACATTACTATCCCTTTAAGGTGTCAGAGGCCTCTAATTCTAGTTCCTGTTCCTCTGATATTTTCAAGAGATGTAAACCAGTTACTCCTGGGGGAATGGTAGGCAGGTGGACATTCTTTAGCTGGACTATCTCTTATATACTCTTTCTGCTGAGGCTTTAGCACAGCCCCTGTAGATATCCCAATTTTTTGCCTTTGCAAGAACACAGCTTTGTCATTTGTGGAATGCGCTGCCCTTAAATGTCAGGCAGATAAGCTCCTTGATTCCTTTTTGAAGGCAAAATTTGCTGTTGCGTGGGTAATTAGGGTTATGACTGGCTGGGGTGAAGTTGGGGGGAATCAGCTTTTGGATGTGGTCCAAGCAGATGCACCCAAGGAGGATCTTATTTCTTTACTGAAGTGGCTTTTGATGTCAGCTCACCGGAAAGGCCTTTGCTAACTCTGTGGCCGCATATCCCACTCGGTGCCTTAAGAGTTGGTTGGCTAACTAGGCTTCTATGACACCTATGGTATCTCTACCTTTTGTGGGCAAAAAGCAGTTTGACCTGGAACTGGAGAAGGTTATTGTCCCCCCCCCCCCCCCCCCATATCGCACGTGGGCCATTTCTGTGGTGGACCAGTGGGTTTTGGGGAGGCAATTTCAGGAAGGTATTGCATACATTTTAAGTCCCTTCCTCCATGCAATTTCTTCATAGCCAGAGTTCCTTGCTATAATAAGTGCAGAAGTTTTTGTTTTGGGCCACAGTTTATTCCCTGCTAGATATGCAGGTGTTAATACCAGTTCCTATTCTGGAAAGATTGTCTTTTCATTGTCTCTGAAGAAAAGATGATGGATGCTGTCTTATTCTGATCATAGAATACCTCATCTGGTTTGTTCTTTCTCCACAGTTCAAGATGGAGGCCTTGAGCTCTGTTATTGCTGCCATGTGTCCACGGGAATGTTTCTTTTTCTTAGACAAAGGATGCTTATCTACACATCATTATCCACACAGATGATCATTTTCAGTTCAATGCTTTTCCCTTTCAGTTGGCGTTTGTTCTTCTAGTTTTCACAAAGGTCAAGTTAGCTCTGGCAACTCGCATCCATTTTCAAGAAATCTTTTTAACTTCCTATTGCAACAACCTGTTACTGAAGGCTCATTGGGATGGCCGATGTTCATCCCAAATTGGGTCATAGTCTCAACAGACACCTGCTTCACACCAGAAACTGACACCTCAGGAGCTTTAGACCAGGCCATAAATGTTTTGGAAGGTTGGGAATTTCGCCTAGACCTGCGGCATTGGTCTCTATCCCTTCAGGGGTACCAGGTACAGATTCCCCAGACAGTTGGCTTAAATCAACTGCCAGGGAGGGACGTATGCGTCAAGGTTCTGCTGATTCTCATGTGGTCAGACACAGGTGGCTTTCACCTCCATTCACATCCCAGGGATAGAAAACATTGTTGCAGACATTTTCAGCACCAACACTTTGATCCTGGAAATTGGGACCCAAAGCATATTCAACTTAATGGCCTCTTGACTGAACCCCAAGATTCTGCAGTTTTGTGCCAGCTCCTAATATCATCTAGCTCTCGCTGTAGCCATTATGGTGATTCCATGGCATTTTTCTCTAGAATGTGTTCCTTTTGGTTCCACCGATTTCTAGAATGCTGCGAAAAATCAGAATGGAGTGGGCTTGACATTCTGATTGCCCCATTCTGGCCCCATCAGGCCTGGTTTTCAGATCATGTTAACCTATATGTGGTGGAGCTCCCTGCGGCCAGACCTTTTGACTCTGGGTCTGCTGTGTTATCTACAGATGGCTTGGATCTTGAAGTCAACATCTTGAGAAAAAGGCTTTTCTAACTCAGTCACTGTTATTATGCTACAGGCTCAAAAGCCAGTTTCTCCGCAGGCATATGGTTCCTGTTTTATAAGTGGTGGTAGGATCGGGGGTCGCGACCGTGACAGTTTCAGCTTCCAGTTGTCTTTGTTTTCTCAAGGGTGGCCTTTAGAAAGGGTTTGGTCTTGTTAGTATTAAAGTTCAGGTTTCAGCTCTTTCTCTCCTTTCGCCAGGGCATATTTCCTTTCTAACTGATGTGCAAAGCTGTTATTGGGGATCCTATTTCTCTGACATTTGAACTGCGTTTGCGAGGGATTTTAAAAGCAAAAAGTCACAGCTGCACTCAGGCATCCATAGTAGAATGCTTGATAGTGTAAAACAATCTTCTTAATTAAACATCAATTAAAAGAAACAAGCGAATATACAAACTGAATGGGGTAGAAATGGGGCTAGAAAAAAAAAAAATAAATCAAAAGGGGAAGTTCCTTAGAAAATGGAACTCTCCTCCCTCTACAAGGCCATCTCGACATAAAGTTAGAATGTTACAATATTATTAGATATAGATGTGTCTAGACACATCCCGACAGGCCGATGACTGCATTCAAGAAGAGGAAAAAAAAAAACCAAAAAAAAAACAACACCCTCCTATCAACATTCTGCGTCTCAGTCCAGCACATCAAAAAAGAAACAATACTCATTTGAAGGTAAAAGCAAAGAACAAAAGCTCAAAAAATGAGGCTCACACCTACCAAAAGGGCACCACATAAGCTGACAGATATACAATAGCCTGAAGTGGATCATAATAAAAGGAAAAATAACATATTTAATTTTGGTGCTATCATATAAAGCACCATAAACTGTGGATGAAAATTATTATAAAAACATATAAATAAAAAAAAATTATTGAAAAATAATACACACAAAAAAAAAAAAAAAATCATGGTCCACCAGAATCTTAAGGCATACCGCAACAACAGATGTGTCCCCATTAGCCAACATACTTACTCCATCAAGACCTAGTTACCATATATTGTTTACATTCCCATGTTACCTTCTGTCAAACCTCATCTGGAACATCCAGCCACCCCCCAAGTGTCCAAAAACAGAACACTAGAAGATGTACCTAGGTCCTCTAGGTCAGGGGATTCCTTTTCTTTCACATCTGCTTTTTTCCCCCCTTTGATCTTTGCTATTTGTTAAAACTGAGCAGGCCTGGGGGGGTGGGGTGCATAGCATCTGCAAGCCTTTTTTCGAGGATATGTTATAATGTTACACCATAGTTCCTGTGTTCTACATGAACTTAGAAAAAATGTATTTATCTGTAAGTACATAAAAACACCATTTTATTCCTGTTATTATGGATTGATCCATTGCAGTATATCCAGGGTGAGCTAGTCTTCATCACTGGTTCCCATCCCAGTATGAGGCAGCCAAAATGGATTTCCTTTTACCCATTTCAGTCACTTCTAATACATAGGTTCTGCCTGGAAATTGGGTGATATATAGTCCTCAGCAATAGACTGTAAGACTTTCTTGGTGTTTGAACTGTCTCTCTCTCATGCATTGTGCAGTGACTAACCTGTGGGTGATTGTGGGTATTGTAATGATGGACCTTTTGTTTTCCTCACATTATAACTGAAACATTGAATGAAATCCAGCAATCCTTATTTATTTTTTACTGTCTATGCATACTTTCATTGTATTCAGCATCTCGATATGCACAACAATCACTATACATATATCTCTTCATATATGAAGATAGGGGTTCAAGGGCATTGAGTGAAGAACTTCCACTATCAGGTTTAAATCTAAAAGCGGGGTAGGCACTCAATAATGAGTGACACCCTGTAGAAAAGTCTAAACTTCAGGAATTCCAGCAATTTTCTTCTGAAACAAAACTGACAAAGCAGAAAAATTTGGACCTTAAAACAGCTAGTTTGCAAACCCTTATCAGGACTGCCCAGAATATAGGGAACTGTAAATCACAGAGGATCAAGTTCATGAGGGAGCAGGTCTGGCAGCAGAGGAAGATGCAAAGGATCCTCTAAAGACATGACCTGTAGATGATGAAACCATGCACTTCTTGGTCAGAATGGAGCAGTTAGTAGTATTCTGCTCTTTTCTCTTTTGATCTTGAAGAACAGTCTTGGAATCATGGCAATCTAAAGAAAGACATACACTAGGGTATTTTGTCATGGTAACTCCATGGCATCTGCCACCACTGCTTTTAGATCTTGTCTTTGCACAGAACTTTGGAAGCTTTGCGGTGAGATGAGAAGACTATGTCCAGTATTCTCCAGAGACTTGTGATATGATAAAAGACTTCCAATTTCCATTCACCCAGATGTAGAGTTTGTCAGCTGAGATAATCCACTTCCCAGTAGTCTAAAGTGTGATATAAACAGCTGATAGTATCAGAATTAACTTTTCCACCCATAGTAGTATACTTGAGACTTCTGCTATGCAGCTTTGCTTTTGGTGCCCACATGATGGTTGATGTAGGACACTGATGTTGTCAGACTGGATCCAAACTGAAAGTTCCTTCAATAAGGTTTTTTTGTGATGGCACTGAATATGGCTCGAAGTTCCAGAATGTTTATGGGAAGTGACACATACCTTAAGTGGAGCGGTGTGCTGATGTCACTCCCCAAGCAAACAGTTTGGCATTACCACCATCCAATCTATGATTGGAAGGAAACTTCTGCTGCCCAGAGCTGGTGCCATCAGCCACCAGTGTAGGGACTGTTGTGTGACTTGGGATGAAATCACTTTGTGGTGAAGATGATGTGGATCCTTGTTCCAATGGTGGTGCATATTCAGTTGTAATGGTCTCAGATGAGTGGGCAGATTCTACTGCCTCCATTGTGGAGATTGTTGTCCCTTTAAGCATCATGCAATTCCTGACCGATTTTAGGCCAGCAAGTTGCAGACTCTGGCCTGAAGGTCACTCTTTTATCTGAAAGCAAGACCTATCTCTGAAGGGATAAGTCAATAACAAGGCCCAGAATCTCCAGCGGTTGAGTAACAAATTAGAAGTTTACATCTGTGCTGCTGTAGAATCCTCATAGTCCCCTAATGCTGCTAAGGACACTCAAAAAGCTGAGCTATACGGCTTTGGGGTGCGTTATATAGAATAGAATGTATCAGGAGTTTCAACACTGAGTGACCTGCGTCCTGGAGTTGGACTCTATACCCGATCCCTATCACTCAACTAATGAAAGAGACATATATAATATAGCATGGGAATCTTTAAAGCAAAACATCCAAATAAACTAAACTCCAATTCATTTGCATCGTTTTTAGTCCATGGTATACCAATAAAATTTGATTTGTAGTTCAAGAGTAATTTAATTGTAAAGTATCCCCCTCCTGCCCCTTTTACTTATGTAACACTGCCTCTCCAAACCAGTCCAGATGGAGCTCAATGAGGGAGAATCTTCCGTGAGCATAAGGAAAATCCAGCCTTCCTTTGTTAAGGGGGGCAGGGTTTTCCTTATAATCACTGCATGAAGATTGTCCCTCGATGTGAGCTGTCCGGTCCAATGACCAGATTCCACATCTGAGGGGACTTGGCTAACAAAAGATAAAAGTGGCGGGAGGGGGGCACTTTGTCTTTCAATTACTCATGAACTACAGATCAGATTTTATTGGTATACCACTCTACATAGACTAAAAAAATATGCAAATTATTTAGAACTCTGTTTATTTTGATTTTTACTATTCCTTTAAAAGTTAATATTACAAGTTCCCTGGGTCAGCCCATTTGAGAGTGCCCAGATATATTATTTTGTTTACATTATATTTTCAATACTGTAATCAAAATATCATTACCATACATAGTCACTAGGGCATTACTGATAATCATAGCTTGGAACTTTCCGGATTTGCCCAGGAGACTCCGTTTTTTGCTACTAATCACTGGGTCTCCGGGGCAGAGGCTGATGGGGGGAGTTTTTAATAGAACTCTCTCCACTTCTGCTTTTTCCTGGAGGGAGTTCTCCCACTCCCCCTCCTTCTCCAGCCTACTTTTTCTAGGTTTCTGAAGCACTGCCCCCCCTCACGACTAAGTACCACCACTTTTTGACACAAATCAAGTCATTTATCTTCCCTAGCGGCACCACAGAACTCCACTTCCGGGGAGTCCAGAAGATAAAGATCCCAGGTATACTGATAATTTTTAGATTATTTCTTGACCTATTGACACCTCTCTGTGTAATAATAAATGATTTAGAGACAGAACAAAGTATTTGATTTACACATTTATAAATACATATACTGAAGTTTATACAAACATTACTGAGTTTTATTGATGTGAAGCAATGTGATACTGTTATACACACCACAGAGTCTGATCTCCTAAAAGAGGACACCAGGGTGGGAAAAAGGGACAGAGGGATTTTGGTCTCAAAGAGGGACACTTGGGAGGTATGGAATTGGCATTGCACACAAAATCTACTTTTTTGGGGAGAGTTAATGGTTAATATTTCAAGTATCAATATGGGCCAAAAAAAAGTACTGTCCCTGCTAAAATGCATACCTCCCAAGTGTCCCTATTTAGGAGTACAGTCCCTCTTTGAGACCCAAATCCCTCTGTCCCACCCTAGTGTCCCTCTTTTCAGGAAATCAGACTGTGTGGTGTGTATACAAGTGTATCACATTGCTCCACAGCAATAAAACTCACATTAATGTTTGTTTAAATGTCAATATGTGTGTTTATAGATTAGCTTGTGTAAATAAAATAGTTTGGCCTTGTTCTAAATAATTTATTAAGTTACACAAAGAGGTGTCAGTAGGTCATGAATTGACCTATAAATTCATTTTAATGCCCTGCCCATCAGCCACGCCCAAAGTAACACTCCCTAAAAGAAAATTGTCCCTCTTTGGCTCTCGAAATGTTAGGAAGTATGAAAATGGACAGTTGGTATTTGTGTTATTTCTCAGCTTGCCACAAAAGTTGTAATATCTAGCTGTAGAGCCATGTTGCACATACCATGCAACAAAACGTTAATCCTGTGAGGCTAGAGAAGTACACAAAGCAATGCATTATGTGTCCCTCTACCACGCAAATGGTTAATACGGTATTCACACATTTTGTTTCCAGAATGAACTACTTTGACTGCAATCCTCACAAAAAGGCGGAGAGAGCTTTGTGACGTTGCGGGAGGACGACAGAGGGGTGCGCCCATGGTTGTTCTCGTGATCGTGACGTCACGGACTGGACAAACAGGAAGTGAGAGAGGAAGAGAGAGAGGAAAGTTATAGGAGAAATTTGGTGAGTTTGGGCCGATTTTTCCTATTACGGGGTACAGGACCTCCTGCATTTTTTTTCTGTAAACTAGTATGAATTACCATGCCGTTTCTGAGTCGGCAATGGGCGATATTACAGACCATGTAATGCTGACAACATTTTAATCCATTGTAGTATTTCCTCCGTTCTTTGGATATTCAGCAAGTATCAAATGATTATTGGTAACGCTTGGTACCGAGTTAGCCATAGAAAATCCAGGGGACTAGTAAAATATACTCTACTGTCTCCTCAAGTATCAACGTAACCGCTTTAATACCAGTATGTACAACGCATTGTGAAACATTGTATTGCGCTCCTCTGGTCACCAAAGGGTTAAGTTAACCTAACGTTCAGTTCACTTGGATGGATAATATACGGATCCCCAGCTATAGTGGAGCTTCAGGGCTAGTCCTTCTAACGCTAAGCCAGTCATTGGACACTGTAGTCTAACAACATATGAACAATAGATGAGAGTTGGTACCGTGTTAGCCATAGAAATACAGGAGGCAAAAATTTAGTAAAGTTGATACCTTTATTGGCTAACTAAACAGATTTAAAATGCAAGCTTTCAAGACTTCTTAGGTCTCTTCCTCAGTGGTGCCTGGGGAAGAGACCTAAGAAGTCTTGAAAGCTTGTATTTTAAATCTGTTTAGCCAGTAAAGGTATCAACGTTACTAATTTTTTGCCTAACATGAATAACTCATATATCTGAACATTTGAAATGTGGCTGGTGGACAGGGCATTACTGAGAATGTTTAAGTTACTTCATGATCTTTTGATACCTCTTTGTATAACTGAATAAATTATTTAAAGCACTGTCATAGTATGTACATATACTAGCATACACCACACAGTCTGATCTCCTAAAAAGAGGGGCACCAGTGTGGGACAGAGGGATTAGACCATTTGGGAGGTATGAGAACTACTAGATACTCATGCCTGGTTCATAAACTCCCATTTTAGCAGGTGCAATTCCCTGCATGGTTGAGATCCTTCATGTTCATACGTATTGCTGTCCTTACCGCATATGGTTGTAGAAGCTTAACTAAGAATTAGAGCTCTGCTGGCTGATCTTACATGTGGCCTTATGAGGACTGATAGCCAGTTGGTCAGTGACCTGTTTTCTTTCCAGAAATGTGATTACCTCAAACAGGGCCATTGTTATATATGGAGAAAAGCAGGTCTGGTAAGATAATAACATAGTAAATTAGGTCAATAAAAAACACAAGTTCAACCTTTGCCTGATATCTGCCTGAAATAATCAAATATGCTCCCAGTCCAAAATCCTTAAAAGTAAATGCTTCTCTATATCTAAAAACAGAGTGTAACTGTTTATAATTTTAAAATTTCCATATGTATGTATATTCGTATGTATATTTAATAACATGTAATATATAATGTTTCTCAATTTGTGTAAATATGCAACCCTCTACTGAAAACTGTCCAGGACATACTTGAAAACGAGAGCAATCTCAATGTATTCTTCCTGGTAAAACATTTTCTAAATATATAACCCAGAGACATGAGGATTATATAGCTTCCCTCCTGCCAAATAAGTTGGTCTTTATCAGACCTTCCTGTTTTGCCAATTTATAACCCATGTAACCCTGTATGTTACCTTTTGAAAGAAATGTATCTAAGCTTCCCTTAAAAGTATCCATTGTATCTGCCATAACCACATCCTTGGACAAGGAATTCCATAATTTATCAGACCTTACTGTAAAAAAAAAACAAAAAAAAACCCTTTCCTCTACTGAAGCTGAAACCTCCTTTCCTCTAATATCAAGGGGTGTCCCCCTAGTTTTCCACATATTTTCTGTCAATGCACCAGGACTACTCAGCTGAGAGATAGGCAAAGCAGGGGAGCAACATGCCTCCCCTGCTTCCATCCTACTTGGAGTACTGGGTAGAAGTGGGAGGGATCGGGAACACTTTCATGTAACTCAATGAAAGCCACCCAATTTGACACAAAAGTATTTCCTGATCCAGCCTACTTCTGCCCAGTAGTTGGATGGAAACAAGGGAACCCTGTTTCTCCCCGCGTCCCCTCTGTTGATTCGGCTGGGAGATCAGCAGCCTGATGCCCCACCACAAAGTCTGGTTTAAAAAATACAATAATAAGTAAAACTACCAAAAATGTAAAAATGGGTTCACTACACATACTAGTGATTAATAATTTAAAAGACATGCTTGATACAGAAAAGTACAACACTTGTTTATCACCAATTATATATGTGTGTATATCTTGGAAATTATATATTATGTATTTCTTGAAGGAAGTGAGAGAGGTAATATGATTGAAATCATGAAATATATTAGGGGTTTAAGAAAGTTTAGTGGGATCGGTTTTTCACAATAAAAGGAATACTACTAGAATAAAAGGGGAAAAAAATGGGTGCTCCTGGTGCAATAACCATAGAAGAAAAAAGCAAATTGCCACACCACTACCATTATTGTAAACTTGCTCACAAATATAACAGCTGGGGTAACACATGTGGCCACCAGCAGTAGTGCTCAGTGGAATCTTTTAGCTGCTCCCCCTTCACAGCAGATGCCACGCTTAATCCAGCACACAACAGATCAAACAGTAGAAAACCCCTTGGGAATATTGAGGCGCCTCTCCAGACACCCACCAATGGGGAAATATATATATATATATATATATATATATATATTACAAAAGGGATGCCAATGGTGCTTTATCATTGGTAAATCAAACACTATATGTTTTGCGGCTAGTTTGCCACTTTATTAAGTGTATTTTAAAAAATTAAAACAAAGTGCTGCAAAAAAGCCAACATTGTTTTTATTTTATACCATACACTTGATAAAGAGGTGCACTGGGTGTGAAACATGTAGTGTTGTATGGTTATTTTAATGTTATTAAATTGTTATTTAAGCCTTTCAGAAGAACAGAGTATCCTTTGGATTACCACCTTTAAGTTGCCTGCGTGGAAATGGGAATGTGATCTCCAACGGCTACCTTTGTTGGTGTCTCAGCTACTAAATCATGTGAATGCATACTCATGTGAATGCATATTGATGCTTTGTATTTGATAATATGATTTACCAATGACAAAGCACCATGGGCACCCCTTTCCTTTTTCTTTTTTTGTTTTTATACATAAACATAAGAGGAACTACTTTATGGAATGGATTTTAGATAAATGGAATGACTTCCCAGCAGAGGTGGTTGAGGGTAAAATGAAGGGGAGTAGGATTTCCCTTATGCTTACACAATAATGTCCCTCGGAGATCCATTTTTAGTGTGACATTACTATCTCTTTAAGAAAATGGACAAGGTTCATTTCAGAAAATAGTTTGTGTAACATTGTAAGCTTTTGTTGCCATGTGAGCTGTGTATACTTTCATAGTATATATATATACTTTACAGAATCATTCAGAAGGCATCATGGAGTTTTTGTTTGGACGTCGGAAGACCCCAGAGGAAATGCTGAGACAAAATCAGCGTGCTTTGAACAAGGCTATGAGAGAGCTTGATCGGGAGAGGCAGAAACTAGAACAACAGGAAAAGAAAATTATTGCAGATATTAAAAAGATGGCAAAGCAAGGACAGATGGTTAGTGTTGTATTTCAAAGGTGCTTGACTGTGTTAGGCAAATATAATTTGTAACATAATGACTGGAACTATTTATTTTTTGATTGTCCCCAATTAACAAATGTGAATTTGGGGTATTTTCACTTGTTCACTATGGTGTATTTGGTTTGCTTCAGAATTGCACCGCTTCCTGAATATAGCTTTTAGCAGAATAGTAATACATGTTACTGTTCTCCGTGTATAACATTGGGTGGACTTGTACATTTTTTTTTTCTATGACTTTTGAACATCATTAATCCACAGGTGGCCCTTATAATTTTTCAATCTTGAATTTGTGTTTTATATTTACTTCTTTATACAGCTGTGTTTTCTTAGAGTAATAACTCATAGAACCATCGTTCTATACTGTTGTCCACATATGCCATTATCTAAAATATTTTGTATCTAGTTTGCGAGTATAGACTGTATAGTGTAAATTATAAACTCTAACTTATTTCGTAATTCTAGGATGCTGTTAAAATCATGGCTAAAGATCTGGTTCGCACTCGTCGTTACGTAAAGAAATTTATCATGATGCGGGCAAATATCCAGGCTGTTTCTCTGAAAATCCAAACTCTAAAGTCTAACAATTCTATGGCCCAAGCTATGAAAGGAGTAACAAAAGCTATGGCCACCATGAACAAACAGGTAACTGACTGGATTTTTATTTTCCCTTGTAAAATATGGATCCTTATTCAGCATGCTAAAGAGGGGCAAACGAACTGAACCAATGATAAAATCCACTGTTATTTTTAAATGAGGATTTTAATCATTTGAATGTTATAGAGGTCTTCAATGCATTGGGAAGCATTGCACTGGAGACCTTTCTAACATTCAAGGGGACTGATGCCTAATATATATCAATGGGAATTTTTATTTTCCATCCTTGGCACAGTTGTTTTTGTATAGAAGAGTAGACTGGTGGCACCATGAGGTTAGACAATATAAATCAATATAAACCGGCTAACAACAGTAGAATATATTTACCGCCATTTCTCGCTGCTCTGCTCGGTGCTGGTTACAGGGATAGTAATACATCAGTTTTGCTAATTTTAATCTTGTAGGTATTTAAAAAACAAATCAAATGCCCCCAATCCCATCTCTCAAACCTTTATGGTTTGAGAGATATTCGCTGAGAAAGTTCCCCCTCCCCTGACGTCAAAGCTCTAGCTGACTGCTGGGGAATCCGGGACCATCGGAGGCTCTTCAGCAGAGCCGAGATCTAGTTATTGAAGATAAAATCCTTCACTGGAACAGTCTACAAAGAGTGCTCTGCAGAAGAGCCTCCACTTTTTCAGGGACCGGATTCCCCTGCAGTCGGCTAGAGCACTGACATCAGGGGAGGGGGAACTTTCACAGCGAATATCTCTGAAACCATAAAGGTCTGAGAGATGGGACTGGGGGCATTTAATTTCTTTATGAAATATCTACAAGATTAAAATCAGTAAAACTGATGTATTACTGTCCCTTTAAGGAATTCCAATCCTTGAAGAAATATGAAGAAGCAACCGCCAAATCGAGAGAGCAAATTCAGGATAAAAACAGCTTTATTTTACCATCAGATACAGATAACACACATGAGCACGGATCTCTGTGCTCATGTGTGTCATCTGTAGCTGATGGTAAAATAAAGATGTTTTTATCCTGAATTTGCTCTCTCGATGTGTGCCGTTTCTTCTTCTTCGTATTTCTTCACAGTTGTTTTTGCTCCAGAGTTTTGTTATTTTACATTGATGAATAAAGCCCATGTAACCTTAGTCACATACTTAGTAAATCGTGTAGCATATTATCCACAATACATACAGTAACGTGCAAAAGTTTTAGGCAGGTGTGAAAAATGCAGTAAAGTAAGAATGCTTTCAAACATAAACATGTTAATAGTTTATATTTATCAGTCAACAAAATTATAGTAAGTGAACAGAAGGAAAAATCTAAATCAAATCAATACTTGGTGTGACCACCCTTTAGCCTGATGAGCACAGACCTGGTTTTTATATATTTCTGTACATGAAAACTAAGGACTGGAATTGTTTGCTATTCTTTGTAGTTGAAGTTGCCACAGATCCAGAAAATAATGATGGAGTTTGAGAAACAGTCAGAGATTATGGACATGAAAGAGGAGATGATGAATGATGCGATAGATGACGCAATGGGCGATGAAGATGATGAAGAAGAGAGGTATGTGTGGGAATTGGAAAGAGGTGAATAAGCAGTTCTTTTGTACATTTTCTGGTGTGCAAATTGAGTCATCCAGGTTAATTGAAGTAATTAGGTATAAGAGACCCTGCAGAGCAAAAGTTGCTCCACACTTGTTCAGGTCTCTCTGGAGACATGGGTAGTCAGGTTAGTGTCAGCTTCCCATTTATAAAGCTGACTGTGCCCTGGTGCAGTACTAAACATGTGTGAGCCACTCCAGTTAGCCAATCCATACAATTTTTAACACTTTCAAACCCAATTGTTAACCTCATGGGGTATATAACACTGTTTTCCAAAAGGTTAAATCCTGTACCAAAGCATCAGACCCTAAATTCACTGCCCTTTTTACCTGCTTATCCTGTAATAGTTCTAAATAGATTCGGAGGAGCACATTCATAACCTTATGTGATTACAGGCTCAGCTATCCTCTGGAGACAAAGGGCAATGTTCAATAAGCTGTAGAGGTGCAAGTCTTGAGCAAACCAACTGCACTTCTCACTTTTTCCCATCCATTTAAATGGGGTTTTAATGCCAATGCTAGACAGGTTTCCACTGCATTGGGAATTTAGCCCAATATGATGGAGACCTCTGTAGCCTCCAGGCTGTTAAAAGCCCCGTTTAAAGTGGGACAGTGATTTTGTAACAAATATATGATTTTGAAAAGAGCTCCCCAAATAACCCATATTTATGTTAATAATTTTGAATGTAGAACAGTGGTTTCTAAGATATTTAGCTTTATTTATGTGTCATTGTATGCACCTGAGCTAGTACTTCCTGGTAGGAGATGGCAGTTGGTAATGCAAAGCTGTGTGGAATGTTTGAGTCCTACAGTCATGCAGGGAAGGCTTGCACTAAATGACAAAGAAAGCTAAATATCTTATAAACTATTGTTTTAAATAAAAAAATCCTAACATAAATATAGTTTGCTTTTGAAATTCTTTCAAAATCATCTAGTTTGATTTGTTCCCTCTGGTGCTTTTGGTTTGTCCTAGAATTGTTCCTCTCGTTTTGTTATACAACCTTAAAGGAATAGTAATACTTTGTTTTATCTTTATTTTATATTGTAGGCATTAAAAAACATGAAGAACAATATAAGTCTTATCTCTCAAACCTTTATGGTTTGAGAGATATTCACAAGCAAAGTTTCCCCTCCCGCCCCTTTTACCTAGTGTAAGCCATGTCTTCTCAGATGTGGAATGCAGTCCATAGACCAGACAGATAACAGCAGGGGACAATCTTCTTCCTATGGGAACAATGAAAGCCCTGCCCCCCTTGACACATTTTTCAGGTTTTTCCCTTATCTTAATTGAAGATTGTCCCTCTCTGTAGTCTATCTGGACACCTCCCTTCTGCTCTGGCTGAACAGTGTTACATCAGTAAAAGGGGCAGGAGGGGGACACTTTGTCATTGAATTACTCTTGAACTACAGCTCTGACAGAATTGAAATAACACTCTCCAAAGTCCAAACACTATGATCATTAATTAGATCTGTTTTTATTATGAAACATTAATATCCCTTTAAGAGAATTCTGCTTGCTAGGGTTTACAATCTAGATATTAGATGATCTTCAACAGAAATACAATTGAAGATTTTGATTGATTGTTTAATTGTAATATTTATTTAGCTTTTAATATAATGGATGAAGAGCTGTGGTACCAGCATCCATTTTTATGATAGTTTAATATACTCAGAATATTTCTCTAATTGTGAAAGGTCTCCCAGCATTCTTTGCACATCACCAATTTGTTCATAAATTCATCTGCTTTCAAAATGTTACAGGTTTGAATGAATGTAATGCAGTTTAGTGTACTTGACCTGATGTTAGTTATGTCTCATTGCTTTGAAACGTGTGAAGATGTCTTTACCATCATCTGAAAAGTTAATTTTGTTCATTTTATTCAGTGTGAAGTCCTTTTCCTTTTTTAGGGCCATATGCTCAAAAGAAAATAGCAATTTTGGAACAAACCACCCGCACCATAAAGGATAATTAATATTCCCAACATTCCTACTGATTTAAGTGTGGCTTCTAATTCCTTGAATGCTAAAGTGAAATCTCCAATTCATCGCAAAGTTTTGTATAGGAAACATCTATAGCATTCAAGGGTTTAAAAGCCACATTTAAATTAACGGGAATTTGAATCTGTCCCCTCTGGTGCAGTTGGTGTGCATCAGAGTTGCTCCTCTTTACTTTAGCGCATATGTGCAGTAGTCTCCATATCTGAAAACAAGACCTCTATGGTCTCATGTCTTATGAAGTTGGCTGTTGTTCAATATTGATATGTCTTCTCTGTACAGAGTAAGTAGCACTCATGATGTATGTGTGTATTTTCTCTTCAGTGATGCTGTTGTGTCCCAGGTACTGGATGAGCTGGGCTTGACATTGACCGATGAGTTATCCAGTAAGTATCTGCTCAAAAAATATACTAGAGTAGAGGTTTAGAGCATTACGTAGAAATCAATTTGGAGCAATTCTGGGGCAGAACAACAACTTGAATGCTAGAGAGGTCTTCAGTGCATTGTTTTATGCATTAGTGAATGCAGTTTGATTAAGGGTTCCTCCCCCCACCCTACGAAGTGTTCTGCATTAAACCTTTGAGTGTCAAAGAAAAATCCCACGCTCAAATATTTTAAAAAAGCAGTTTTAGGATTATATATTGGTCACCTGACAAATTAATGTTTACTGATGCTAGCCATTAAGTACATGATATTTAAGAGTGCATCAACAAATTTTTTTTAGATATTAGTTTTCCTTTAAGGAAAAAGGAGATCCGTTGTGAGTAGGAGCAAAGTTTACACACGTGTATTTTCACTTTATCAAATACAATTGCATTATAGTTAATTTGTACAAATAATATTATTAAAATGGATCTGTCACCTTAAGAGAATTGATGTACTATCCATTTTTCTGTAAGTCAGTATTTGATACATTAGTTTATATGTTTATGATGCTAATTCCCTGAGAGTGTGCTAATTTTATTTGAAGCCACACTTTATGTGGGGCATTTTATAACCCCCTTGGTTGTTAGAGAGGCCATAGGACCTCTAGCATTCAAGTAGCTAAATGCTCAGTTTTAAAGCAGTTGGATTTTTCTTATATGGTCTCAAAGGTTTTCTTCAGAATTGTGTATTAAAAGTCAGAGATGCTCAACTAGGAAGGAACCTGCACTACAAATTTGCAGGCTCTATAGGAATAGTGTCCTATCTAGGGTGCAATCTCTTTTAGCCCATTAGTCAGGGGTTGGCTGCTTCTCTTGTTCAGAGAGGAATTTATCCCACTAGTGCCTTTCACAGAGAGAAAATATCCTAAAGCATATCATATTGGTCCTGCCATTACAGCAGTCCAACCACAAAATGCCAGGCAATTCCTCTCTGAACAAGAGAAGCAGCCAACCCCAGACATACATTTCGGCATTGTTGGGCCTGGCCAGTTAGGTGTAGCTGATCTCTCTAAGCATTGTGAGCAAGGGGTCCAATGCTAGATTCCCCCTATTACCCTTAGGGTGTCTAATCCCAAAGGTAATTTGCATATGTATATTAAAAGTCAGAAATGTCAGCTAGGAACAAACCTGCAATACAAATTTACAGGCTCTGTAGGAATGGTGTCCTACCCAGGGCGCAGTCTCCTTTAGCCCACTAGTCTGGGGTTGGCTGCTTCTCTTGTTCAGAGAGAAATTGCCTGGCATTTCATGGCTGGACTGCTGTTATGGCAGGACCAATATGATTTGCTTGAGGATATTTCCTCTCTGTGAAAGGCACTAGTGGGCTAAAAGAGACTGCACCCTGGGTAGGATACCATTCCTATAGAGCCTGCAAATTTGTATTGTAGGCTT
This sequence comes from Rhinophrynus dorsalis, assembly GCA_037306005.1. Taxonomy (NCBI): domain Eukaryota; kingdom Metazoa; phylum Chordata; class Amphibia; order Anura; family Rhinophrynidae; genus Rhinophrynus; species Rhinophrynus dorsalis. The sequence continues at coordinate 347,297,327 of CM074724.1, read as the reverse complement.
GTTCCTAGTTGAGCGTCTCTGACTCTTTATTTACATATGCAGATTATCCTTGGGATTAGTCACCCCCAAAGGTAATAAGGGAATCCAACATTAGACCCCTTGCTCACAGTGCTTAGAGAGATCAGCTGCACCTCACTGGCGAGACCCAAAAAGGCCGAAACGAATGTCTGGGGTTGGCTGCTTCTCTTGTTCAGAGAGGAATTGCCTGGCATTTCGTGGCTGGACTGCTGTTATGGCAGGACCAGTATAATGTGCTTTATCATATTTCTTCTCTGTGAAAGGCACTAGTGGGCTAAAAGAGACTGCACCCTGGGTAGGATACCATTCCTATAGAGCCTGCAAATTTGTATTGCAGGCTCGTTCCTAGTTGAGCGTCTGACTCTTTATTTTCCTCAGAATTGCTCCATTTGTGCAAGGATGGAAAAATTCTGCCAATCGAAAATGTTTTTCTTCTATCTCCTACATTTTGACTGAAGTTTATTGGGATCTCTTTACAAAATCCTAATGGTCCTGTGAATTTTGCCTTTGCTGCCTTGTTCTAGAGATATCTTCTGTACATCCTAGAGGTCCTCTTCATGTAGGCAAACATGATTTTATATATATATATATATATATATATATATATATATATATATATATATATATATATATATATATATATATATACACTAGCAGTGTGGGATGGCGCTGCCCGTCAGGCTATATAGGGAATTAATGCACACACACGGATGCAAGACACATACCCACAGAGACACACACGCATGCACTGAGATGCATAAAGAGCGACACAGTCATACACACATACATGCAATGCACAACATGCAGACACATAGAGTGTGATACAGACATGTAACACACACACACACACACACACACACACACACACACACACACAGAAGTGAGTCATAAGGTGGAGACATGTGTCATTGTAAAGAGTTTGTGCTTGTACTTATGCCTCCACTGTGGCATTCATTCATATAGTTGAAATGCATGTGGTAATTGCACATACTATGGTGGAAGGTGGATCGTGCTGGCTCCCGGGGTGTGAGTGTGAGTGTGTAAATGAATGCGAGAGTGAGTGTGTGAATGTGAGTGATTGCATGAGTGTTTGTGATTGAGTGAGAGTGTTAAGGTGTGAGTGTGAGTGTGTGTGTGTGTGTGATGTGTTTGTGTCTGTGGTGTAGGAGCGAGTGGCAGCCATTTTGTTTCTTCAGTCACTTGGAAAGTGGTGGGTGCGCTGGATAGTGGGGGCAGGCCAACTCCCTACATAATTTAAATGACTTCCCCATTGAATCACCCAATGGGAGCAGTAACTCCTCTTTAATTAAGCTGAGGTAACATAGCAGTATATAACACACGGTGTCTCTTCAGTTGAGGCAACGTAGCAATGTGCTGAGGGAACAAACCGTAAGTGGTGTTTGAGGCTTGCCCTCTGTAACATACAGCAAAGCATCTCTCTCCCTTTAAGGAGAAAGGGCAGGAAGTGGAGGAGTGACAGTTGAAAACAGTTAGTGAGGTTGACTGAAGAGATGAAAAGAGTTAAATAAAAGAGTTGCTATTAAGTTTATCTCTGAGTTTGTATTTTATGGAAATATTACACCCTCATATGGAGGGTTACAGTTATCTGTGGGAGGTGAAACCGTGTGTTTGTGTGGTCATGATCCTGAGTGAGAGTGTGTGTGGACCAGGAGAAGTTATTGATATCCCCTACTTCAGGAGCGAGTGGCAGCTATATTTTTTTTGTCTGTTGGATAGTGGTGGGCAGGCTGGAGGGGGCGGGCCAGCTCCCTGTATGATAAACATGCCCCCATTGAATCACCCAATGGGAGCAGTAAGGTCCCTATTGAATCACCCAACGGGAGTTGTGTCTCCTAATGAGACATAAATTATGTAATGAGGCATTCTGTTCAATGTGTGTTTGTTTTCTGAGGAGACATAAATTATGTTCTGTGTGTGAGGTACCATAAATTATGCAATGAGGGCACTGGTAGTGTAAGAGCTGGGTCTAAAAGCCATATAAATAGTGTGGTGCACTTTATGATATATACATCTACTTTATATGAAAAAATGGGGAAAAAAGAGGCAACTCCAAAAAAGAGACTCTTAATCCTTGGAGGCACTAAACCCAGACACATTTATGTAACTAACAACTAACTTCATTAGTACAAAAAGTGACATAGATGATACAAGAAAAAACAGTTAAAAATCACGAGAGAGATACTTATGTATACTGCAATCAAAGATACATGAGAAAAGGTAACCCAAATACAGAGACCATTAAACGTCAAAAATCTGTTATTACTCAACCCATGTATTATATCACTTCGCTGCTGTAGTATGCAAATAAAAAGATTCCAGATATGACCTGGCTAATAATTCCTACACCCTAAAGTGCACTAACAGTGTTTACAACAATACAAGAAAGTATAATATAAGAATCTAATAATCAATACTATGTGTGGAGAAAAAAAGGAAATACTTGTCAGCCTATGATTGGCAGACAATCAGTTGGGAGAACAGGTATACATTAGAATGTATATTATACATGGGTTGAGTATTAATATATTATTGACCTTTAACATTCTCTCTATATTTGTGTTACCTTTTCTCGTGTATCTTTGATTGTAGTATACACAGGTATCCCTCTCATTGTGAGTGCCTCCAAGGATAAGACTTTCTTTTTTGGGGGGCTGTCTCTCTTTCCCCCAATTTTTCGTAACATGGAGGCAAACCTGACTGTTGCTGGCAGTTTGTTCAAACCGAAGCAGACGGTGCTTAAACCTACTTGACCTTTTAAGGTCCAGGTGGTACCCAATGCATTGAACGCTCACCTGTTATTGAAAAACGGTAAAGATTACCATTTGCAGTTAGCAGACTTTGAGTTACATGACATTAAGGATGGACTGAAGTCTTTAGTATTTTCTGGCTCTTGCCTAATATTTAGTTTTTGTTTTGCAGATCTTCCTTCAACAGGAGGCTCACTCAGTGTGGCTGGAGCAAAGAAAGGTGAGCCCTCAGCTGCCTTGGCCGATGCAGATGCGGATCTGGAGGAACGACTGAACAATCTGAGACGGGACTAATGTCATTTCCTGTGTCACATGGACTCCTGAGCTTTTATTATTGGCTTTTTTTTCTGTGTTACCAAAGGGGATGTAGGCTTATCACAAGGAGACATGTAGCCTTTCTGAATGGCCTCAAGTTACTGGCCTGTTATTAAACCTGTTGACAGAAGTCAGTCTTTTGGACTGTCTTCTCGCAAACTCCGTGAATTTCCACCATTTAATGTCTGGATGTTGATTGTCCTGTTTAAAAGGTGGACAGCACTTTATATTAACTATACTATAAAGACTTCTGTTTCAAGTTGGATTTTGCTGTGCGCTATTTGGGGATTAGACAAGAGGGTGTGCAATGTATTGCAAATCATCTGGTCCTCAAGGAGGTTAAACGGGTTGTTCTCTAGAAATGTGCGTCTCTAATTACGTTTAACAGGAGGAGTTACCTAGGAAAGTGTGTTTCGCACAGTAGTCTGGAATATGTTTTATACAAAATGGGTTTGAGTTTACGTTTTATCAGCAGTTGCTTGTATATACTGATGTCAAAGTCTTCTTTGTACGTCCTAACAATCATAAGGGTCCCTAATATTTAGCAGATTGTAGACTATAACAGAGATCAAATGCAAAGCAATTAACTATATTCAAACTATATACTTTCATGATTGCTGTATGAAGGACACTTGCCTAGGTAAATATACTTATTCCCAAAGAATATTGTCCCTTTAATGTAGACAAAGAGTAACACAGTTTCCTGCCTGGTTAAACCAAAGGAATGCAACCATCTCTAGAGCTGTTAAATTATAGTGTCATGTACTTGTCCTTATCAGAAAAAAAGAAACCTTTAAGATGAGAATCCTATACTGAAATAATCTTAGATCTGCAGGGTAAACCCCCCCCCCCCCCCATTGAATGTGAGCACAGCACAAATGCTGTATGGATAAAAAACAATGTAAAATATCTGTGTAAAACTAACTTTACTTCAATAAAACCCAAAGTATTGGAATTGGTTGATACACATGACTCAGTCAGTTTTAACCCTTTGAGTGCCAGAGAGGTTCGCAATGCATTGTGTACCCCTTTGGCATTCAAAGGGTTAATTATGAGCAATCTTTATCTTGTCTATTCTTGATTGAGCGACTATTTAAAAGAAATGGGGGAATATATTACACAAAAATATCTATTTTTTTTTATTATTATTATACTCACTCATAAGGCTTCATCATACACAGTTTCTCTCAATGGAATGGTATGGAGAGAGAAAGAGATAGTGGGCTTTCATAATGTCATCCTGTCTGAGACAAAAATGGGACCTTATGTATGAAGGCAAAGTGGTACAATTCCGGGGCAAACCAAGTGCACAATGGGGACAACTAAATATTTTTGGTGTTAAACCCTCTTGAATGGTAGAGAGGTCTCCAAAGCAATGCTTTCAAGGGATGTTAAGCCCCATATCAGATCAATCAGAATTTGGGCAATCCCCCCCCCCCTTTTTTGTCCCATATTTTCTTCACTTTGTTATACATACACCACAATGGTCTTTATGTATCAACATGACACTAATTCAAAAATAGGTAACAAATGAGTTGTGCCTAGTTATTCTATAAAATAGTGATGAAAGGTTGATACATGTGCACCCCTGTGCCCTAAGGCTGCCTGTGGATGATGGAAATTGTAGCCTGAAAACAAAATGCCTCCGTTTGCTCACCACTGCTAAGTACTAAAAATATGGGGCCCATTTCTCCCCAAAATGGCAATATTTCAGTTCACTTTTTAGAAACACAGAAAAACACATATGTAAAAAAAAATTTAAAATTTAGGATTTTGTACTGTTCTTGACAGAAGTGACGCTATGTTATTTTCCCCTGTATTCTTGACTATTAGGTGTTAAGAAAATCTTAGATTTAGATTTTACAGTTAGTTTTATCCCTCATTTCAGTTCAACCTATAAACAGTGTAAGGGGAGTTATAACTTGAGAATGTCTTTTAACCCTTTGTGCTCCAGAGGGGTATCCAACATATTGCAAAGCAATGTGTTGGATACACCTCTGGTACTTAAAGGGCTAATTTGTACATCGGAAAGACTTACATAGGGAGGCATACTTCAGACAGAATTATTTCTATTTACCGTTTTGTTTGCAGTCGATCTCTGTTTTAGTTCAATGCTAGTCCTTTCAGTTTCAATTGGTTGCAATCTGATAACAACTAGGGACCCTTGGGAATCATTTTGAGATATAGAAGCCCTTTGTTGTGAGGAGGTGTGACCTAAAGACTGATTCATTAGCGATCCTTGTGTACAGGAAACTGCAGATATGTGAGAGAGAAATGTGACACCTACCTCAGTAAATCAATATGTTAAACAAGTTGAGAGGCTAATTCTTAGGGTACGGTTTCCTCTAAGTATATCCAGAGTCTAGGAGCAGATTGGTTGACCATTTTTAGTGCTGTCTGATTGAATGGTTTACCCTTTGAATGCCAGAGGCCATCAGCAATGCATTGTTTTGCAGAGTGCATCAGTGTATTGCTGATCTCCTGTGGCACACAAAGGGTTAGTGGGAAAAAAAGCTTTAGTCATTTTATTAATAAAGTTATGAGGCATGGGCAGTGCTTACGTATGATATTGCAGCCAGTCTACTGTAGACTTTTTTCTTTCTCTGTGCAGCTAAAACAAAGTTTTTCTATTACAGTTCTTTTAATCTGACTTTAATAGTACTGTTTATAGTTCCTTCTGTATTTAAAACTAATTATATTATGTGTCACGTGCACAACTATAAGTAATCATTTCTTTCTGAGTGGAAACAACGCTAAAGGCACGTATTCAAGTGCAATGTTAAATTTAATCATAAAAGACTAAAGGAACCTTTGTTTGTGCATGTATCTGGTGTCCAGTGTGTATGTCATGTAGCCTAATCAAATAATGGCCAGATAGTCTTGTTTAAATTCAAACGAAACTGGGCATACATAATGCAAAAGCACAGTAAGAAAGTGTTCTTTTGGGGTTTCAGAAATGAAGTCTATTTAAATTGTAAATAAAATGTATGTTCTCTGTTCAAACTTTGGCCCGAAGTACTTGGCTATTTCTGAAAATGTCTTGACCATTACAATAAATGCCAGATTTCTGACTTTGGCCATAGCCTACACACCTGTACGTGTACATGTGCATAAACTGCTGAAATCTTGGTTTTGTTTGTTATGGGATGTCTCACTTCTTGTACTTTATTTGTAAAAGAAGTAAATATTATTTTGCTTATAACACTATCTAAACCTATTACCCTCCCTGCTTCATTTATTTCCTCTCAACCTTTGTTATGATTAATATTTACATGATTTTTATATCTCTGCAGTTCAAACTTGCCTGGCCTGGTTTTTCCAGTTTCAGTGGCTTGTGACATTTGCCAATACTTATTCTTTTGTTGAACGAATGAGCTCATCCATGATAATAGTTATATGATTAGTCTAAAACCTTTAACCTCAATACATTACTGGAATTGAAACTATCGTGGGTTGCTCCCTGAACCCTCAAGCTTTTTTTCTTTTCTTTAAACCTCATGTCCTAATTACAGCTCCAGAATGCCCACAGTGACCTCTGTAATCCACTTCCTGGACTTGGGAAGTGTAACAGGTGTATAACCCCTTCGGTTAGATGTGGGCAATTATTTTGGCCTGAAGGCCACATATCTGATAAAAAATGTATTTTTATACACATCTGCCCCATTAGTAATACCTGTTCATTACTGATGTGTGAAAATGACATGATGACCTCTTTAAATTTTGGGTGTTCATTTTGCTTCTTATCATACAGCTGCATAAACCTTGGGCCTTGTGTATAAGAAAAATTTAGCAATTCTGGAGCAAACCAGCTGCTCTGTAACGGGCAAACTCAACCTCTCATTAATTTAAATGGGACTTTTAACCCCTTGAGTGCTGGTGAGGTCTCCTGTACATTGTGTAGAAATACACAGGAGGCTGCTGTTGCTAAAAAAAGCTAGTTTAAATTGACAGGGGTTTTGGGAAGTTGTATGTGTTCCTTCTGGTACAATTGGTTTGCTCCTGAATTGTAATGCTTTGCCTTCATGCATAAAGCCCAATATATAAATTCTCTCTCCCGCTGCCATCTGGTTGAATCATACATTGTATGACAGTTGTGCTTTATGTTGAAATGCATCATTTCACCTCTGCACATGAAGACAGAAGTAATATTTTCTCAATATAGGAGCTCTGCTGTATGTATATTTACAGCCAGATAGACACAAGGGCCAGATTAACCCTTTGTGTGCCAGAGGGGTAAGCAATGCATGACTGCAATGCATTGCATACTCCTCTGGCACACACAGAATTAAATAGGCCCACAGACTTTCATTTATCTAATAGTTTAGTTTTTTTTTTTGTTTTTTTCTTCAGCAACAGGATTATGTATGCTGATACTGGAGAACGTAAACCATAGTTTAACAATGGAAGTTTTAAAGTGGGCATGTTACCTACAGATAAGTTTAGTTAATTTGAAGGTAAATAAAACCATCCTATATGTTGTACTAGGCATTTGATTGCAATACATTTTTTATCAGAAACGAACCTTGCTTTTTTTTTTTCTTTGTTGCACATTGCTGCATTTTATGCCAGTTCGTTTCTGTGCTGGGCCAGTACTGAACACCTGTACTTTGATTGCATCTAGGCAGAGCCCACATACTGTGGGCATGTCTAATAGCTCTGGAAGAAATTAGGTTGGCCTTAAATATAATCCCCTGAACAATATACCAATTGGTTCTCATAAAGTGTCACACTGTGCCACCAACTTAATTACTCAAAAACTATTTATTTTACTGAAAAATAGCTAGTAGAACATTTTTTATGTACTGCGTGATAAATCTTTTTTTTCTCTTTGTTCTTCTGGAACACAGGGACCATGGGGATAATCCCTTGGAGCCAGGGTACTTGCAAGCCAAAGCTTTCTTGAAGCGGAGACTGCCACCCAGCTCCACTTAACCTCTGCCCAGCAGCATCCTTCAGTTTTTCCATAAAGCAAAGGTGCAAGGAAAAAATAAGCAGTGCATGTAGGTAATCACCACACCAGAAAACTGCTCGGTACACCCTGCTCAGTACTCAAACATGCCATGTTTTTCACTGGAAGTGAAGTCCTGTGTTCCATAATAACTAAGATAAAAAGGTTTTCTCTAACATCCTTGAGGGATGCAGGGACCATGGGTATAGAGCTGATTCCAGGAAGCGGGGCACTTTAAATTAAACTCCCAGTCCCGTTCTCTATACCACTCCACCACTCATACAATCCTTTAGTTGTTTTGAGTGATTTTAAGGACTTCAGGGCAGATTTCCAATTGGGAAATGTTTGTCTTTTATTTTCTCTTTCTTATATATTTTTCTCTTTTTATCCTGCACTGTAATAGAGCCCTCACTTGGTGGGGAGAGTTCCTGGGACTTGTCTGTCCCTTTGCTCCTCTCTCCCGTTGGGATTCAGGGACTGTTATGCTCCAGTTGTTCCTCCTTGCCTTGGGCTTTGGGGTGTGACCTGAGTGCTTGTGTGTGTTTGTGTATCCTTTTGTGGTGTTTGGCTCCTTTATGGAGCAGGCAGATTTCACATGCCTTTTTTACAGGTTTCATGTATATACCTTACATTAAAGGGATAGTAATACTTAAAATGTAAAAAAATATATGTTGTAGGGTTTATCCCCCTGAGTAAAACAAGAGTACTCCCACTGCTGAGAGGTGTTTTATTCAAAAGGTATTAATTTTCAAAGTTGAATTTTTTAGGTGCAATATCACAGTGGCCTGAAATTGCACAGTGGCGCTGTTGCTACACGATCCTATGGACAACTCTGGTCAGTTGACCATAAATCTCCATAGGATGGTGTAGCAACAGCGCCACTGTACAATTTCAGGCCACTGTGATATTGCACCTAAAAAATTCAACTTTGAAAATTAATAACTTTTGAATGAAAGACCTCTCAGCAGTGGGGGTACTCAGGGGGATAAACCCTACAACATATTTTTTTTTTACATTTTAAGTATTACTATCCCTTTAAGGTATTATTACAGATAATGTGGTTCGTGGTTGGGCATATTGTTTTCTCCCTCTGTGGGGTACTAGACTTTACTACACTTTTGATCTGGTATGTGCCCCCAGTCATACACTTAATCCATGACTTGGTGTCAGCTCCCTTAAGGATGCACTGGATGGGCGCGGTTTTCTTCTTGATGCTCCTTTATTTAGGAGCATTGGATGGGTGGTACTTCCTGTTTGCTGTCCCTTTCCGGTGGCTTCAATTTCCTGCATGTGTTCACTCTTCATAGGACATTTCAAACAAGTGCAGGGCGCATTTTTCCAGGGACGTATGTGTTTATTGTGAGATGGCTGAGCACAGAGAGAGGGGAAAGCAAGGCTACGGGTAACAAAAGTACTGCTACCTCTGATTTTTCAGATGGAGGTGTTGTTTTTGGAGTTCATTCTTCTAAATGTGTTCCTATCCTGCCCTTGCTGGGCCTTCCATAAGGTTTTCACTGGGTTTTCCTTAGGGTTTGGAGACAGATTGGAATATGGCATTATCAGGCACCATTGCCACTTCTCCAGATCGAGTTTTATGCGAATGACTGATGGGAGTCATCATGTTGTCTATCTAATTGTTCCAGACCCTGTTGGACTTGTCTTACATGAGTGAGGATGAATCTGAGACCTGTATCATCTTTATTTAGAGCCATTTTGGAGTTTCTACAGGTCTCAAAGTGGCTGCTTAGGTCTCGGGTCTCAAAGTGGCTGCGACAGGTCTCAAAGTGACTGCGACCCAGAGGAAGATTCCTCTGGGTCCCTTTTTTTTATAAATAAAAATAAATCCACAATATCCATTTCTGCTCAGAGATAGATTGTCTCCATGGGGCCTTAGGCAACGTACCAATTTTGGTCACCACATCTCTTGATCTGGTGCTTTTGACCCAGAGTGCTGCCAGCAGGTACAAGTATTGAGGCTCTAATGGAAGTGGGAGCAACTGGAAGATGCGGGTTTCTTTCAACAAGAAAGGCATCTGACAAGATGTTAGCAGCAGCAACAGCAGGACCTCTCTTTGTGACTCATCACTTGCAGTCAGGGCCCATCAAATTGCCATGGGCCCTAGGCAGTAGTCTAAATTGCCATAATGTATGATACGGCTCTGTTCTTGTTCATGCAGAATTGGATCAGATAGTTCAGGATAAGTTGTTGTTATTATTATTATTATTATTATTTATATAGTGCCAACTAATTCTGCAGCGCTGTACAAGTTCCATTTTCTTCATAAGGCTCTCTATCCCTAAAAAGTTTTTCAGGCTTTACCCTTTTCCAATGGACAGGGTGGACATTTGGCAGCTCTTAAGGATTCTATGGGTAAAAAAATGGACTATTTTCTGGCCAAGGCTCTATAATTCTAGGGGATTCTGTCCTGGCTTGGGCATGCAGGGCAATGGAAGCTTTGCAGGGTCATCATATGCAGGGTATTCAGGATGATGCTTCCACGGAGTATATCCTTGTGTTAGTCTTCTTCAGGATGGCACAGTTTTCTAATGGGGAGGCAGCTTTGCACATTTCCAAAATCACAGCTAAATGCTCAAAGACCTCTGTGGTGGCATGCTGCACACTTTGGATCAGAATCTGGAAATCTGTTCGTTTCTAAGAATGTATTGGTGGCATTATCATTTACTGGTTCACTTCTGTTTTATCCTGAACTGGATATGATTGTCAATGAGGGCATGGCAACAAAAGCACTCTACTACCTCAAAACAATTCCTCAGGTTTGATTTCAGGAAGAGGAGCTCTTCCTCTCATTCTAATAGAAATTTTTGGGGTTCTCCTCGGCTGTCCGGTTCAGCCGAGGCTGGATCTTGCTCTTGTTGTGCGAGCATGTCCAAGTCTGCCTGGCCTCAGAAGTAGTATCAAAGTCTTAGGACCCCAAACCTGCCTCAGCATGAAAGGTGGGGGTTTGGAGCATCCCAAGGATCCTCCATTCTGTGGCAGACTCCAACAGAATGTCCTTCAGCAGAGGAATCCTGTTTCTGATGACTAGGTACTTCAACTGATTGTCTAAGGATATTTAATATCATTTCTCAGTCTCCCTCCATCTCACTTCTCATGTCCACAGTTCCCACTAGCCAACATCTCCTGGTGGCTTTTCAATAGACCTATCATACCTTTTTGGAAGTCTATGTGGTGGTTCCCATCCTTCAGGACCAGCAGTTCAAGGGCTTTTATTTCAATATTTTCATTGTGCCAAAAAGGATGGAGAAGTTCACACTTTCTTAGTCTTTAAGGCATTGAACAAGTTTCTTTATGTAATCAGGTCAAAGTGAAGTCAAGTCACTCAACATGTCTACCTTCATGTTCCCATTTGGCTGGGACATCACTGGTTCCTCAAGTTCGCATTCCAGGACCATCACTTTGTTGCCCTGCCCTTTTGGCTGGCCACAGTCCCTAGAGTTGTCAGTGTTCACCCCTTCTGGTGGCCTTCCTGCGGACGTTGGAGGTCAATATGACCCCATATCTGTATGACTTTCTGCTGAAGGCACCATCTCATGTACACCTGCTGGAACATCTGAATCAACATTCACAAGTTTCATCTAGCAGCTGCTGTTCTTGCGCCTTGTCTTCAACACATCTCTCCACAAAATCCTATTGCTTCAGAGCAAACTGATAGGATTGCAAGCAAAAATGTGTCAGTTTCTAGAGCATTCAAGGCTCTCTATCAGGGACTGCATATGTCTGGTGGGTACTGTACGATCAAAGCTGTTTTCTCTGTGCAAGTTCACTTGCCTCCCCTTCAGCTCATTATGCTTTTCAGCCAGACTTAGAGGCCAGCTCAGCTTCACCACTCAACGCCTCTGTCCAGAGCCGCCAGGCAGTCTCGCCAGTGGTGGCTGAAAAGTTATGCTCCTGTCCCAAGGTAGGTCCTTCATTCTCCTAGACTGGATATTCGTGACAATGGATACCAGCATGTTCGGAAGAAGGAGGGGAGCGGTTTGAGGCCGCAGTCCATTCAGGACCACTGGTCCTTCCCCAAAGAACAACTCCAAATAAACCTTATGGAGCTTTGAGCCATTTTCAATGCTCTTTCATCCTGGGCAAGTCTTCTGCAGCGCCTTCCCGGTCCAGATTCATTCTAACAGCGCAGCAGCCATAGTGTACATCAGGCATCAAGGAAGTACAGGACTTCCTGGATGAAAGTCAAAAGTATTCTACTGTGGGCAGAACATCACATGACTGGCCTTTCTGCAGGCTACATCCCAGGAGTGGAAAATTGGAAGGCAGATGATCTCAACAGGCAGTCCATCAATCTAGGAGAATGGGAGTTGAAGCAGGAGATTTTATTTTTCAACTAGTGGATTGTTGGGGCAGGCTGCACATAGATCTGATGGCCTCTCATTGCAATGCAAAACTTATGTGCCAGAGCAAGGGACCTGCAGGTGGTGGCAGTGGATCTACTAGTGATTCCGTGGTAGTATGCACTGGTGTCCCTGGCCATGATTCCATGGTTTTAAAGGGATAGTAATACTTCGTTTTAACTTTATTTTATTTTGTAGGCATTAAAAAAACATGAAGAATGATATAAGTCTTATCTCTCAAACCTTTATGGTTTGAGAGATATTCACACGCAAAGTTTCCCCTCCTGCCCCTTTTACCTAGTGTAAGCCATCTCTTCTCCAATGTGGAATCTGGTTGTAAGACCAGACAGATAACAGCAGGGGGCAATCTTCTTTGTATGAAAAGAATGAAAGCCCTTCCCCCCCCCCCTTGACAAGTTTTTCAGCTTTTTCCCTTATCTTAATTGAAGATTGTCCCTCTCTGCAGTCTACCTGGGCACCTCCCTTCTGATCTGGTTGAACGGGGGGGGGGGGGGAATACTTTGCTTTTGAATATATCTTAAACCATAAAGGTTTGAGAGATAAGACTTATATCGTTCTTCATGTTTTTTTAATGCCTACAAAATAAAATAAAGATAAAATGAAGTATTATTATCCCTTTAAGGGTGCTTCAGTCGCCTCCTTTTGAGCATATATCTTCAACTTCCTGCAAATATTTGACATGCAAGATAGTGTTACTGATATTGCATCGGCAAGGAGGGTCTTTGTACTCTGTGCTTTATCTTGCAGATCTATTCACCTTGCTTTTCATCAAGACAATCTAGTCTGGAGGATGGTTCCTGAGTTTCAACCTAATGTTGTTTCCACATTCCACATCAATCAGGAACTGATTATTTTGCCTTTGTGTCCCAGTCCTACCAATCCTAAGGCTGGGTGCTCTGTCTTTGCCAATATGTTCTTTCCACCCAGTATTTCAATACTGTCAGAGTTGTAGTTCAAGAGTAATTGAATGATAAGTATCCCACTCCCACCCCTTTTACTGATGTAACACTGCTCAGCTCTGAGCAGCAATGTAGTGTCCAGGTAGATCACATAGAGGGACAATCTTCGATTAGCGTAAGGGAAAAACCTGTCAAGGGGGGGGGGGGCAAGGTTTTCATTGTTCTCACAGTAAGAAGATTGTCCCTTGCTGTGAGCTGTCTGGTCTTAAGACCAGATTCCACATCTGAGGGGAAGTGGCTTACACCAGGTAAAAGGAGCGGGAGGGGGATACTTTATCATTCAATTACTCTTGAACTACAACTCTCCATGGCCCAAATACTATGAGGATTAATTGAAGCTGCTTTTATTTTGAAACATTACTATCCCTTTAAATGGACTATTAGGCTACATTCCAGATTACTGCCCATCCGACTCTTGCAGTGAACACTTCATGGTCTTTGAAAAATCAGGCTTCTCTGGACCAACTTTTCAAGGCAGCAACGAGGGTGTCCACACTTTCACTAAATTTTATAAAGTTAATGTTTTTGCATCGAAGGATGGCAGTTTTGGCCACAAAGTTTTGCAGGTAGTTGTCCACTAGTTTTCTTGCACTCCCTCTGTTTTCTTTGACTGCTTTGGGATGTCCTCATGGTTCCTGTATTCCTCAAGGATGTTGTAGAAAATAGGATTTTTGTACTGAGCCATAAATGCTTTTCTCTTAGTCTATTCCTGGTTTTGCTAACTGTTAACTAAGCAATACCTGGTACAGCGATTATAGAGGGTAGGAAATGGGAGGGGTTTAGTCTAGAGTGACTTGCCTCCAGGAAGGAGGAGCTCAATGCTTTATAGTCTGCTATTTTACTAAAGATAAAGAGGGCTCAAGTTACAGTACCTGCATGAACCACTATCCAGGGTCATCTACTCTGTTGATTCATTACAGTTCTAGGAGATCCTCCAACTGGCACACTCCCCCTCTACCCCAGGGCATCTTGTAGTTGTTAGAAATCAAGAATTATTGGGGAGACACTTTTGGTGGCCCACTGCTTCTCAGGACGTCAAGGATTTTTCCAGCAAGGCACATTTTATTTTTATGGTAAAACTTCCCTCTGCTCAACAGCTAGTCTCCACTTTCATTCAAGAGATCTTCTGCCTGCATGGTCTTCCCTTGCATAATGTTTCTTGTCAGGAAATGCAGTTTGTCTCCCGATTTTGGAAGGCTTTCTGTCAATGTCTGGGTATTGAAATTCATTTGTCTTCAGCTTATCATTCCCAGATGAATGGCCCAGAGAAAAAACAAGTAATTGGAACAGCATCTCCATCGCTATATCGATCCACAACCTAAAAACCGGTCTGATCTTCTTCCATTGGTGAAATTTGCTTTTAATAACCTGAGACAGTGTTACACTTACACAGCCTTGGGGTACAATCCTCGCCCTCTGCCCAAATCTGACCCAGTCTGTGTTCCTGCAGCAGTCTTGGTGGTGGAAAATTTTCACTCACACTGGTTCAACATTCAAACCAAGGTCTGCAAAGGTATCTTCTGCTATAAGTGAGCTGCGGATAGGCATTGAGTCAGACCTCCTGCCTACGCTCCTGATGACTACATTTGGATCTCGAACAGAAACTTACACCTCAGACAACCTTTACCTACGCTCAGGACATTTTTCATCTTACCTTCTCATAACCTCTGGTGTTTGTTTACAGTTTCTTGCCTCTTGGACCTTCCTAGGAGGGTGGACAACAGAGGAATAATGGTTTCCAACAACCGATTTCAATAGAAACACATGGACTACCATGTGACCCTATTGAAATTGGTCCATAACCATTATTCTTTTTCTGCCCATCCTCTGCCTCCACCTGTACTTGCGGATGGGCACCCAGAATATTAGGTCTGTAGAATCCTGAACTTCTGTGTGGTTTGGGGATCTCTTCATTATCTAATTGACTGGAAGGGGTTTGATGCTGAGGAACGGTCCTGGGTTCCAGCTTCAGGAGTTCATGCCTCTGCCTTGGTGCACTGTTTCCACCAGCACTTCCCTGACAAGCCTGCTTGCCGCAGGCCTCCTGTTGAATGGGGGGGAAGTGTCACTACTGCTTTCACCTGCTATTCACCCTCATGTGCTCATCTGTTGTACCAGTCCTCTCACTACTATTGGCGCCTTTTCCTTTTTATACCTGATGCGTTTTCTGCCTGACTCTCGATCTTCATGGTTCTTGTGCTAGTGTTCCTTGTGTTTGATCAGCTGTTTAACCTAGGCTAGCTTCCTGACTTCAATTCCATAAGCTGATTCGGCACCCTGTCTTCTGCAATTTGATTGCAAGTTACTGACCTCGGCTTCCCTTCTGACCTTGACTCTTGCTTGCTGCTCCTGTACCTTACCAAGCTTCAGACCAAATTCTTGTTGCAGCCCCCAGCTTCCAATCTGACCTTGCTTCTGTTTTCTACTTTGGTACCTTGACTACTCCTGACTGATTCTGGTTGCTGACCTCAGCGTGTTTCATCAAGCCTCTGCTCCCAGTGTCTTATTCAGCAGCACTCTCTCTCTCTCTCTCTCTTTCTCTCTGTCTCTTCTGATTTTTGGGAGAAGTGTTCCGGTTCTTCATCTTATCTTATCGGCCGAGCCTTGTCTCCATCTAGCTCATATATCGGTATGCCATCTAGAAGGCAGATCACTGTATTCCTCTTCCAGCAAACCTGCTCACTACCCTGCACAATATCTAGTGTCAGAATCACTCTGCCAGTAGGCTGGTCTGTCTTTTTCCATCTGAAGTAGCTGTACCTCTGTTTGCTTGAGTGGAGAATATCCTATTTCTGTCAGTCTACATTTCTTTGAAGAATAATCTGCCCTTGTCCAGTTTCCTCTGTAGTTTGCAGATTGCATCCAAATTCCAGACCTACCTGCTAGATATATAGGTCCCTCTTATAACCATCCTGGTCCTGGCCCCTGCTCAACTGGGGTCAGACATCTGGGTTTGTGGCCAGCAACTTTATCATGGTTATGACCGCAGCAAAGGTATACTATGATCTGTCACTAATCCCAAGCCTTGAACCCAAGCACCACTCTCAAGCTTCTGCTAGTAGGTAGTTTCCTGATTGGGACTGGATGCCCTGGCAGTCCACATTGGCTTATGTGTTTCCTCTGATTCCAATAATTCTGGAAGTTCTGTGGAAAATCGGTTTATCAAAAAGTTAATCAAAGCATTAGATTAAATGAGGCATAGAATCAGGGAAATTATTCCCCCATGGGACTTGAACTTAGTGCTAGGACAACTGTCGAGTAATGCTTGTTTGGAATCAATTGATAAACATTTTGTCAAGAACTTGACCTTCAAGACTTGGAGAGTTTATCCTGTGAATCACCATATTGTTTTTCACCAGAACAAAGTCGTTCTTTGGATAAGACCTTCTTTTAGGGGTAAGGAGGTGTAAGATTCCCACAGTAACCAGGAAATTGTCTTGCATTCCTTTCGTCCACAGCCTAAAGGTGAAAAGGAGAAGTTCTATAATTTGGATCTGTTCAGGTGCCTTTCGCATTCTATTGATCGAATTAGAGACTTTGGGGACTCAGACACCCTATTTTTATTTTTCTTCAGCAGATTTAGGGGAAAAACCGCTTCTAAAGCATCCTTAGCTTGTTGGATAAGGAAATGTATTAGGTTATCCTACTAGGAGGCAGGACCTGATCCTACAGTAAGAATAGAGGCACACGTTACAAGGTCACAATCTACGTCTTGGTCAAGAAAAGCCACAACTTCTCCTGAAGATATAGGCAAAGTAGCAACATGGTCCTCTTTTTCCACATTCATCAGGCATTAAAAGGTGGATGTTTATCTGTCAGCAGATGCCATATTTGGGAGGAAGGTTCTATAGGTGGTGTTTCCTGTATAACAGTAGTATCTCGTGTGCGGACACTTTCCTTTCTATTCCTTGGTGGTTTTCTTTCTTGGCACTCTCTGGTGTACTTGGCTTTCTTTTGAATTTTCCACTTCCTTCTGGAACATGGCTTGTGTATATCCCACTCTAATTGCCATGGAGGAGACATGGAAGAAAGGGGGACATTTACAATATATATTTTTCTTCTGTGTCCTTCCATGGCACACCTGACCCTTTCATTTTGTTTCTGTTCTATTTTACAGCTTTGACGAAAGTGTAACTGGGGAGTTCAGGTAGAGAGCCATATATAAAGAGTTAATTGGTCCTACCAGCTGAGGAGCAGAGACAATACCCACAATTGCCGTGGAGGGACACAGAAGGAAAAGAAATAGCGGTGAGTAAATTTCCCCCTTTCTCTTTTATATTCCTTCTCTCCTGCTGCTCTGCTGCACTAGGCTACTCCTCCGGCAGGTGACTCTCCTATTTCTCATCTTTCTAAAAATGCAACTTTGTTAGTTGCAGATGCAAGGATCAGGTGGATAAATGCCTGTATTCCTTTCTTAAAGGGATTGTAATGTTTCATAATAAAAGCAGCTCTAATTAATCATTATAGTATTTGGGTCTTGGAGAGTGTTATTTCAATTCTGTCAGAGTTGTAGTTCAAGAGTAATTCAATGATAAAGTATCCTCCTCCCGCCCCTTTTACTGCTCACATCAGAACAGCTGGGAGGTGCACAGATAGACTGCAGAGAGGGACAATCTTCAATTAAGGTAAGGGAAAAAGCTGGAAATCCTGTCAAAGGGGGCAGGGTTTTCATTGTTCTTAGAGTAAGAAGATTGCCCCCTGCTGTTATCTGTCTGGTCTTACAACCAGATTCCACATCTGAGGTGAGCACTGTTACACTAGGTAAAAGGGGCGGAAGGGGGATACCTTATCATTCAATTACTCTTGAACTACAAATCTGACAGTATTGAAATAACACTCTCTGTGGCTAAAATACTATGAAGATTAATTGGAGCTGCTGTTTTTGTGAAACATTACTATCCCTTTAAGGTAAATTTTGTGGACTCAGGGGCTACCTTACATCCAGCTTCTACGGCTGGGTAAATAGAGTCATGGCTATTTTGGGGGAGCAGCTTTTGGCTCAGTCAATTTGGATGCTCCTAATCAAGACATAATTATTTCTATTTCTAAGGTTCTTAAGGCCAGTGCATACCTTGCTGAGGCTGCATTTGACACTGCCAAGTTCAATGGCAAGTATTTAGATCCCTGTTGCAGCACTTTTGTTAAAGATTTGCTCTGTTGGCCAGTCTTCTTAGAAGTCTATACTCTCTATCACATTCTTGGGAAGGTGTTTGTCCTAGAATTGGAGAACGTCATTAGCCATGCTGCTGGGGGCAAGAGTGCTCTGTTGTATCAGATTATCTCCAAGTGTTCGTCCTTTTCACAGAAGATGTATGACTTTTGTTACCCCTGCCAGTATGACTATGCGCTCAGGGCTTCCAGTCCTTTTGCAAGCCAGACATGCCCTTCCCTGAAATCCAAGCAAACTTTGGCAGGTAAAAAGTCTACTGAAAAGACCCTAGTTGACAAGCCTACCTCTGAATGACTGGCTGAGGCAAAGTCCACCTTATACAATTGGAACACATCTGCATTTCTTTCTCAGTTCATGGACTCTTTGTAGAACCAGTGGGTGCTATGGCAATTTTGGAATGTTATATCACACAGATTTCAAATCTCTTCCTCCTCATTGCTTCTTCATGTCCAGAGTCCCTCACAATATGGTGGGGGTCTTTTATTCCTGGAAGGAGTTTCTCTTCTGGGGGATATGCAGTAGTGGTACCTGTTCCACCAAGGGAAAGAGTCATGAGATTCTATTCCAACCTTTTCATAGTCCACAAAATGTATGGCGGCTGTTGCCCTATCTTGGACCTAAAGCATCTTAACCACTTTCTCTATTCTTCTTGGTTGAAGATGGAGCCTTTTTGCTCTGTCATCCCCGTCATGTGTCCAGGGGACAAAAAGGATGCTTATCTGCATATCACCATTCTTGCAGATCATCAGTGTTTGTTTCACAAACTTTCATGACTGTCATTTTCAGTTCACCACCCTTCCTTTTGGGCTCGAGTCCTTTCCGTGGGTTTTAACAAAAGTCATGGCAGCATTGTCTGCCCACTTTGTTTCACTTCCTTTCTTCTCTAACTAGATGACCTTCACTGAAGGCTTTAAGTCTTCATCTTCAGAAGTGCATATCCATATTGAAGGAGTACTGCTGGATGATCAATATAAAGAAATCCTGTCTGGTTATGTCCCAGGTTCTAGTTTTTCTCAGCATTTGATTTGACACTCTTCAGGGAGGGTCTTTCTGCAGGAGACAAGATTCAAGCATTTGTCTCAATCCTTACATCGCCCATCTGGAACTGTGTGGGAGTAAGAAGGGCTAACAGATTTGTTTTGACCAGAACCAGAGACCCTTTCGCTCTCTCAGTGGATGAGATGGGCATTCTGTGGCAGTTTTTCTTGGTATGTCCTCCTTTTCTTCTGATCCCAAGAGTACTGAGGAAGGCCAGGATGGAGCAGGTACATGTAATCCTGATTGCTCCTAACTGGTCTTGCTGGGCATGGTTCTCGGATCTTCTGAATCTATACATTGCTAAACCTCTTAGTCTGCCACGTCTCCTGGACCTCGTGACTCAGGATCCTCTTTGTCAAGCAGAAGTGGAGAGGTTAACCTTGGTGGCTTGGTTCTGGAAGCTTGCATTCTGAGGAGGAAAGATTTCACTGAACCTGACATTGCTACTATGATTAAACCCAGCAAGCTGTTTTCAGCTACTCATATCATAGGGTTTGGTCCTTGTTTTTCAAGTGGTGTGAAGACCAGGGCTCGCCCTTTTGTTTTAAAGTTATTTTGGCCTTTCTTCAGGATGGGCTTTGGCAAGGACTTAGCCTTAGAGCTGAAATCTGGACCTTGATAGAACTATCTGTTCTTTTTCAGAGGTGTATTGCCTTGTTGCCAGATGTATGAACCTTTGGTGCAAGAGGTGGCTCATACCTACACTGTCTTTTAGGACATGGCAGATACAATGGATACATTTAAGAGAAGATTACATACATTTCTTTCAAAAGGGAACATACAGAGTTATTGTCACGGTTACCCAGAGACGTTCAGGAGTCAGTATGATTTAGTTAATGCAGTTTATTAACAAATGACAAAAAGAGGATATATACAATATGATCAATAGGAATAAGCACAGGGTAATAGCCAGCAAGCCTGCTATCAGAAATAATAGGTTGCAATGCTAAACCACTGTGCTGGAGACTAGGCCTTAGCCACTGGAAGTCTCAGCTGGAACCAGGAACTGGAACAGGAACCCAGGATCTTGATCCGATGAGGAATGAGGTCTGACTCAGCCTGCAGTCAGAAGGAAATATCACTGACTCACGCCTGCAGTCAGTAGAAGTAAGGTGAAAACTGACTCACGCCTGCAGTCAGCTATGCAAGCCTACCAGATCCCCAGGCCAGCACTATATTGGGTATCTGATCACCAGGGGAAAAGACAAACAAATAGTCAGACAGAGCCACAAGTCAGCACCAGATGGGGTAGTCAGACAAGCCGGGTCATACACAGTTCAGGTAGTCAGCCAGAGCCACAAGTCTGCATCAGATTGGATGTCCACTATTAGGGGTTAGGCATAAGAATAGTCAGACAGAGCCACAGGTCAGCACAAGAATGGATGGAAGACTAGCCAGGTCATACACGGAGCCCAAGGTAACAGAACTGCTATGAACAACAACGCAAGGGCAACTGAGTCAGGCCTCAGTCTGCCCTTTAAACTCCTCCACAGGAAGTATGAGGAGCAGCTCAGAGGGAGGAGGAGTTGGTAGGAGGAGACTACAGGAAGCAAACAGATAAAACAGAGGCCTGCAGCATGCTTGAAGCCTCTCGCCTGCAGATGATGCTGAAGTCAAGGTAAGCTGTAACAGTTATATTGTGTATTAGTAGGCAAATCAGGAAGGTCTGATAAAGACTAGCTTACTTGGTAGCACGAAAGCTATATAATTCTCTCATTTCTCTGGGTTATGAGGCAAGGGTTGAACTTGGTGGACTTTTGTCTTTTTTCAACCTAATTTACTATGTTACTACCCTGTGGGACTTGAACCTAGTACCAGAATTGCTTCAGAAGGGTCCTTTTGAGCCTTTGGCTTCTGTATCCCTTTCTTTATTCACATCTTTCCTGCTTGTGATTGTGTCTGTTAGGAATGTTGATGATCTACAGCCTTTCTGATCTTTCACACAGATAGGGTGGTTTTGTGAATTTTCTTTGGGTTTCTTCCCAAGGTGGTTTCTGAATTTCACAGTAAACAGGAAATAGTCCTTTCTTCTCCTTGTTTGGTGCCACCTTACAGAATGGAGCCTGAGCTTCACTCATTGGACGTAATTAGGTGTCAAAAATGCTACTTCATCGCACAGAACCTGACTCCCTTTATGTTGTTCCTGAGGGCCCACATATCTACGATGATGGTGGCCTTTTGTATCAATAATAACTATAAGCATGGCCTATGTCCTTCTGAAAAAGCCTGTGCCTTTATGGTCACTGCACATTCCACCAGAGTGGGGGGTGCTTCCTGGACTTAAAAGAACCAGGTTTCTGTGGAACAGCTGTGTAAGGTGGCAATGTGGTTGTCCCTTCACTTTTGCTAAACATCACAGAGTCCGTGTTCTGGCTTCAGCTGAGGTCATTTTTTGATAAGAGGTCCTCTAGGCTGTAGTGCCTGTCCATCAGCCTTTCTGGTGTCTACTTCTAGTAACTTTTTTTATGTTACTTGGATTGGTGTGTCGGTGTCCATTGACCTGAAGTTCATAATACTTTACATTTTGGGTTTGTTTTCTCCCCACCTGGAATCTTGGTGTGATATCTTTGGTGTATCCCCATGACATATATTCCTGTGTTCCACACTGGACGAAAGAGGAAAGGGAATTTATTAGGACACACCAATAAATAATTTTCTCTTAGTCCATGTAGAACACAGGACATCACACTATGAGAAAAACATGCTATTTGAGTTTCAGATGAGATATCCTTTGTTACAGATGACCACCTTTCTGTCCTACTTTTTCTGTCTTTTCTCTTTAAAACTGAAGATGTCTGGTGGGGGTAACGTGGAATACAGAGGGAGTCTGTGACTTAAGAGAGTTTTTTAAGGCAAGTGCCTTGCACACCTGGTTGGAAGATACTTTACTCCATGGTTCCTGTGCTCTTTAATTAGATAAAAATCCCCGCTTTTTACAGAGAGAGTGCAATTTTTGTGATAAGACAATGAGGTTACAGATTTCCATATTTTGTTTTTAACACTGAATTCACCCAAAACCTTTTATAAATTTACATAATAAAAGTAAAGTTTTATAAAACTTTCCCTAAAATTGTTTTTATGACAAGTGGAGACTAATACAGGCAATATTAGTGAATACTGAGTACTGCATTGATATGGCCTTTTTATGAACTGAACTTTCTAGTGGCGGACAAAATTCAGTCTTTGTCTCAGCAGATCTCTCATGCATTTATCCACCTGTCTGCAAAAGGTGTGGGATTACATGAACATGTTAGGATTTCTGGTCTCTTCCTTGGAGACTGTCCCCACACTCTGGAGCTGCAGCTAGAAATTCTTGGGAATTGGGTCAGGCAGCAGTGTCACAATAGATGCCAGCCTGACAGACTTGGGAGCTACTTTGGGCCCTCTGATGGCTCAGGGACTTTTGAATTGAGACAGAACTTCTTCTACCCATCAACTGCTGGAACGCTGAGTGATTAGTTGATCTCTGCTGCATTGGTCTCAGTCCCTCCAGGATTTGCTGGTGTGGATTTAGTCTGACAATTTTTTGCATAGTGACATCTGCACGCCCACTGTCAGTCCCATGCTCTAGGAGGCGCTGCTAGGAGCCAAATGGTACCGGAAGGGACTGATAGGGAAGGCACGCAAACATCACTATGCAAATATGTCTGCACTGTTTCCTGGTTGTCAGTCCTGGGAGCAGTAGGAATTCTCTATAGCGAGGTAATAATTCTGGTGACTAGTGCTACTGAGCAGCTAGTCACCAGATGGGTAATTCTTTGGGGGCAACATTAGGCGAAGTGGTCGCTCTGCTTTAAACAAGGTTATTCCCACTGCTGAGACATATTTTATTTTATTCAAATGTTATTGCACCTCAAATTGGTGCAGTCTCTCAATAGCCTGAAATGTTACAGTGGTACTGTTGCTACACCAGTCTATGCAGTGTGACCAGAGCTGTCCATAGGACGATGTAGTAACAGTGCCACTGTGCCGCCCTATCCTATATAATAATTCGCTAAAACGTGTGTAACGCCACAATCATGCGCAGTAGAGACTGCCAGTGACAAGGCTGATACAGAGCGGGGCACTCCGAAGGACCATCCAGGTCTGTATCAGCAGCGGTGCGGGCAGTCTCTACTGAGCATGACTGCATCGCGACCGGCTGGCACTGTATCAGCCGCGGCGTGGGCAGTCTCTACTGAGCATGACTGCACCGTGACTGGCTGGCACTGTATCAGCCGTAGCGTGGGCAGTCTCTACTGTGCATAACTACCCTGCGACCGGCTGCCAGTACACTGTGGCCCATGTAACGGGCTCTTCAACTAGTACTATATGTTTTTTTTTTACATATAAGTGATACTATGCCTTTAAGTAGTACCAGGACAACCATGAACCATGTTTCTGTAATGTTGGACTGGTAAACAAGGCTGGACAGTGTATTTAGCCTAATAATTTAGTCTTAAAGTAAACCAGTCATCTATCACCTTGTCCATTCATTAACGCTTTGATTGACAAATGGGTGGGTACCCAACATATTGTCAAACAGTGCCTTTGACCACCTCTGGCGCTCACAGGGTTAAATGGGAAATAAAATACAAAATAAATATTCCTGCGCCCAAAAATAACATACTAAAACTTATCACGTGTGGAAACACAGAGAAAACAAACAACTGATGGTCAGAGCTAATTACTGGATACACAATCCCTTGAACAATCTCAAAAAATGAGCTAGTCCTCTCATCCACTAGCCAACATCCCCGCAAGATCACAGTCAAAATAACATAAAAAATGGAAATCAGAAATATTGTATATCGTTCCTTTGTATGAACCAGTGTGGTCAGTTCAGTCATGGCTTTGCTCTCTCCGCATGATCCGGTAATTATTTAATCTTTCTTGTATCATCTAGTGAGGGAAGTCTTTGATTTCCATTTTTATGTTATTTTGACTGTGATCTTGCGGGGATGTTGGCTAGTGGATGAGAGGACTAGCTCATTTTTTGAGATTGTTCAAGGCATTGTGTATCCAGTAATTAGCTCTAACCATCAGTTTTTTGTTTTCTCCGTGTTTCCACACGTGATAAGTTTTAGTATGTTATTTTTGGGCGCAGGAATATTTATTTTGTATTAGATTTGCTGCCCTCGAAAGATAATATCTTATACAATTTAACCACATTGTGAGTTTAAGATGTATTTTTTCACACTTTAGTGTAGTGTATTTAGTCACATATATTAAAGGGGAAATAAACGTGTATTAGTAAGTGGCTCTCAATGTTCTTAACAGAAGCATTTAGTTAGGAGATTGTCATACAGAATTTGGATATATTTACTTATATATTTTGTGCATAGTATCTGCAGTTAGCTGTGTGTGCAGTGCGCCATTTTAGGTCTGCATTTAGGTTTCAACCTTGGAGTGTGCAGTACTCAGTGCAACCACCAATGAATGGCCGAGCCACGTGGATGCCAGTAATGTTTTGCTGGTGCTTACGTGGGACAGCCATCAGACACATCTCTTCTGTGTCCGGATTAGCTAGGGAACACAGGAAACATAATATACATACCAGGGAAATCTCTGGCTGTGCCACGGTGACTCTGGTTTTTGGAGGTGATTACTGGGTCTCCAGGGACAGAGACTGATACTCCAGTTTCCTCTGAAACTCTGCTACTTCTCCTCCTTCCCACCCTGTTACTCCCACCTCCCACCCACTTCATGACACTAGGATGGTAAGGCCCGTACGCCTGATTAAGCCCCACACCTATATGACATGAATCACGTCATTTACATCTCCCTGGTCGCAGCATATGAGCCCTTTCTGGGGGCTATAAAGGATGAGGTTCCTGAGTATAACAATATAACTGAATGCTTTTAGAGTACTTGACAAATTGGGCTTGGTACAGTGACTCAGGAGTGGGAACCACTTAGACTATAGTTCTCCACAGAGAACAGTAGCAAAAAAATAGAATAAGCTATAAAATCTTGAAAGAATGGCTTCACAGCACTGACAGTTCCTTTGCTTTAAAGTATGTATTTGTGTGTGTGTATATGTATGTGTATATATATATATATATATATATATATATATATATATATATATATATTTTTTTTTTTTTTTTTTTTTACTTGTGTTTTAATTTGTATCATAATATGTATTTGTATACATAAATGTTACTGCACATTGTTACTTTTATCTGTTAACTGCAGCAGTGATTTTCTAGAAACAAAAGAGTATAGGGCCTAATTCCCTAAGATCAAGTATAGCAATTCTGGAGCAAACTAATTACTTCTAGGGGGACACTTCAATTCTCCCTAAGTTTCCACTAGTTTAAATGGTACTAGATAGGTCTCCATTGCCTTCAAGAGGTTAATAATCCATATTTATCTCATTAGTGATTTTTATATGTCACCCTAGTTCCGTAACTTGAGCCTGCTGGATTATTCCCTAATTCACGTTTCTGTAATAGTGCATTGCTCTGCTTATGGCATGTAATGGTGCATTGCTCTGCTTGTGTAATGTAATGGTGCATTGCACTGCTTGTGGAATGTAATGGTGCATTGCTCTGCTTGTGGAATGTAATGGTGCATTGCTCTGCTTGTGGAATGTAATGGTGCATTGCTCTGCTTGTGTAATGTAATGGTGCATTGCACTGCTTGTGGAATGTAATGGTGCATTGCTCTGCTTGTGGAATGTAATGGTGCATTGCTCTGCTTGTGGCATGTAATGGTGCATTGCTCTGCTTGTGGCATGTAATGGTGCATTGCTCTGCTGGTGGCATGTAATGGTGCATTGCTCTGCTTGTGGCATGTAATGGTGCATTGCTCTGCTGGTGGCATGTAATGGTGCATTGCACTGCTTATGGCATGTAATGGTGCATTGCTCTGCTTGTGGCATGTAATGGTGCATTGCACTGCTTGTGGCATGTAATGGTGCATTGCACTGCTTATGGCATGTAATGGTGCATTGCTCTGCTTATGGCATGTAATGGTGCATTGCTCTGCTTGTGGCATGTAATGGTGCATTGCACTGCTTGTGGCATGTAATGGTGCATTGCACTGCTTGTGGCATGTAATGGTGCATTGCTCTGCTTATGGCATGTAATGGTGCATTGCTCTGCTTGTGGCATGTAATGGTGCATTGCTCTGCTGGTGGCATGTAATGGTGCATTGCTCTGCTTGTGGCATGTAATGGTGCATTGCTCTGCTGGTGGCATGTAATGGTGCATTGCTCTGCTTGTGGCATGTAATGGTGCATTGCTCTGCTTATGGCATGTAATGGTGCATTGCTCTGCTTGTGTAATGTAATGGTGCATTGCTCTTATGGCATGTAATGGTGCATTGCTCTGCTTGTGTAATGTAATGGTGCATTGCACTGCTTATGGCATGTAATGGTGCATTGCTCTTATGGCATGTAATGGTGCATTGCTCTTCTGATAGAATGTAATGGTGCATTGCTCTGCTTGTGTAATGTAATGGTGCATTGCACTGCTTATGGCATGTAATGGTGCATTGCTCTTATGGCATGTAATGGTGCATTGCTCTTCTGATAGAATGTAATGGTGCATTGCTCTGCTTGTGTAATGTAATGGTGCATTGCTCTGCTTGTGTAATGTAATGGTGCATTGCTCTTATGGCATGTAATGGTGCATTGCTCTGCTTGTGGAATGTAATGGTGCATTGCTCTGCTTGTGGAATGTAATGGTGCATTGCTCTGCTGGTGGAATGTAATGGTGCATTGCTCTGCTGGTGGAATGTAATGGTGCATTGCTCTTCTGATAGAATGTAATGGTGCATTGCTCTGCTTGTGTAATGTAATGGTGCATTGCTCTGCTTGTGTAATGTAATGGTGCATTGCACTGCTTATGGCATGTAATGGTGCATTGCTCTTATGGCATGTAATGGTGCATTGCTCTTCTGATAGAATGTAATGGTGCATTGCTCTGCTTGTGTAATGTAATGGTGCATTGCACTGCTTATGGCATGTAATGGTGCATTGCTCTTATGGCATGTAATGGTGCATTGCTCTTCTGATAGAATGTAATGGTGCATTGCTCTGCTTGTGTAATGTAATGGTGCATTGCTCTTATGGCATGTAATGGTGCATTGCTCTGCTTGTGGAATGTAATGGTGCATTGCTCTGCTTGTGGAATGTAATGGTGCATTGCTCTGCTGGTGGAATGTAATGGTGCATTGCTCTGCTGGTGGAATGTAATGGTGCATTGCTCTTCTGATAGAATGTAATGGTGCATTGCTCTGCTTGTGTAATGTAATGGTGCATTGCTCTGCTTGTGTAATGTAATGGTGCATTGCTCTTATGGCATGTAATGGTGCATTGCTCTGCTTGTGGAATGTAATGGTGCATTGCTCTGCTTGTGGAATGTAATGGTGCATTGCTCTGCTGGTGGAATGTAATGGTGCATTGCTCTGCTGGTGGAATGTAATGGTGCATTGCTCTTCTTGTGGAATGTAATGGTGCATTGCTCTTCTTATGGAATGTAATGGTGCATTGCTCTGCTGGTGGAATGTAATGGTGCATTGCTCTGCTTGTGGAATGTAATGGTGCATTGCTCTGCTGGTGGAATGTAATGGTGCATTGCTCTATTGGTGGAATGTAATGGTGCATTGCTCTATTGGTGGAATGTAATGGTGCATTGCTCTATTGGTGGAATGTAATGGTGCATTGCTCTGCTAGTGGAATGTAATGGTGCATTGCTCTGCTAGTGGAATGTAATGGTGCGTTGCTCTTCTGATAGAATGTAATGGTGCATTGCTCTGCTGGTGGCATGTAATGGTGCATTGCTGTTCTGGTAGAATGTAATGGTGCATTGCTCTGCTGGTAGAATGTAATGGTGCATTGCTCTGCTGGTGGCATGTAATGGCGCATTGCTCTGCTGGTGGCATTTAATGGTGCATTGCTCTGCTGGTGGCATGTAATGGCGCATTGCTCTGCTGGTGGCATGTAATGGCGCATTGCTCTGCTGGTGGAATGTAATGGTGGATTGCTCTTCTGGTGTAATGTAATGGTGCATTGCTCTGCTGGTGGAATGTAATGGTGTATTGCTCTGCTGGTGGAATGTAATGGAGCATTGCTCTGCTGGTGACATTTAATGGTGCATTGTTCTGCTGGTGGCATTTAATGATGCATTGCTCTGCTGGTGGCATTTAATGGTGCATTGCTCTGCTGGTGGCATGTAATGGTGCATTGCTCTGCTGGTGGCATGTAATGGTGCATTGCTCTGCTGGTGGAATGTAATGGTGCATTGCTCTGCTGGTGGAATGTAATGGTGCATTGCTCTATTGGTGGAATGTAATGGTGCATTGCTCTGCTAGTGGAATGTAATGGTGCATTGCTCTTCTGATAGAATGTAATGGTGCATTGCTCTATTGGTGGAATGTAATGGTGCATTGCTCTGCTAGTGGAATGTAATGGTGCGTTGCTCTTCTGATAGAATGTAATGGTGCATTGCTCTGCTGGTGGCATTTAATGGTGCATTGCTGTTCTGGTAGAATGTAATGGTGCATTGCTCTGCTGGTAGAATGTAATGGTGCATTGCTCTGCTGGTGGCATGTAATGGCGCATTGCTCTGCTGGTGGCATTTAATGGTGCATTGCTCTGCTGGTGGCATGTAATGACGCATTGCTCTGCTGGTGGCATGTAATGGCGCATTGCTCTGCTGGTGGAATGTAATGGTGCATTGCTCTTCTGGTGTAATGTAATGGTGCATTGCTCTGCTGGTGGAATGTAATGGTGTATTGCTCTGCTGGTGGAATGTAATGGAGCATTGCTCTGCTGGTGACATTTAATGGTGCATTGCTCTGCTGGTGGCATTTAATGATGCATTGCTCTGCTGGTGGCATTTAATGGTGCATTGCTCTGCTGGTGGCATGTAATGGTGCATTGCTCTGCTGGTGGCATGTAATGGTGCATTGCTCTGCTGGTGGAATGTAATGGTGCATTGCTCTGCTGGTAGCATTTAATGGTGCATTGCTCTTCTGGTGTAATATAATGGTGCATTGCTCTTCTGGTGGCATGTAATGGTGCATTGCTCTGCTGATGGCATGTAATGGTGCATTGCTCTGCTGGTCTCGTGTAACTTCAGATAAAGAAGGTACAGGGTTATCAATTTGTCATAAACTGACTGATAATCACCACTGGTTAACCCTTTAAGATCCAAAGGGGTGTATCTCCACCATTCTGGTCCTTCATGGGTTAATGGTGCAGTTCTTTGAATATATGAACAACACTGCTGTAGGTTAGTGAATGTCCCTTTATATATCTTTATGGTCCCTGAAGTGCAGCAATTTTAACCTGTTCCTAAATCCATCTTTTTTTCCCTTGAACGTATGGCTGCAGAAGGTTGATTGTTGAGCAAATTACTCACAAATGGAAGAGAAGAAAGGGTAAAATATAGAAAGTTTTTATTTCACAGCGCTTGGCATCATCCATAGAGTACGCACATTCCCCTAATGGCATAGAGCAATTCTGGCAGGTGATCTGCAGCCGAAACACATTCAACAGCATATATTATCACATACAGTAGGACTCCCCCATCTGTTCATCCCAGTGGAATGGTCGGATTTGGAGAGGAGAGAATGATGGGGAGGTGGAGGACTCCAAACACGTAACCACTAAGCAATCAAGTAACCTGTATGAACAAAAAAAACAATATGAATGGAAGGACTTATTGTTGAAGTCTAAACTCCATATACATAAAAAAGTGAGCAATTATGTGGCAAATCAACTGCACCACATGGAACGAATACAAGTTCCACTTGATTTAAAGGAGCAGTAAACTTTTTTCATGGAAACATATGTAAATGCTTTCTTTCCTGCTGAGTAAAATAATACAGTAAAGATATTCCCACTGATTAGAGATTTGTTTTTTTACTCAAAACTCGTTAACCCCTTAAGGATGGCAGATTGCGCATGCATCAGGCACTTAAGAACCACGGACCATTTTTTTTTTTTATTGCCGCATCCGGTTCAGGGCTTCCCGAACGGTGTGCAGCTGCGTGGGGAGCCCTTAATTCCATGACGGTCCTGGCACATCATGGGTCCTTAAGGGGTTAAAGCTCAATTGGATCCTGTTTTAAGCAGCAGATCAACAGGTGTATAAAAGGTCTTTACATAGTTAAGCGACAGGAATAGCACCACCTGGTGACCGCAATGGGAAATCACTTTTTTTTTTTCAAGCAAACTATATATATATATATATATATATATATATATATATATATATATATATATATATATATATATATATATATATATATAATTTTTTTTTTTTTTCCTCCACCAAATGTCTTATTGTTCCTTTAAAGGGATAGTAATACCTGAAAATAAGTTTATTTTATATTGTAGCCCTTAAAAAAATATGAAAAATGATATAAGTCTTATCTCCCAAACCTTTGGGAGATATTCAGAAGTAAAGTTTCCCCTGGAGTGACGTCATTGCTCCACCCTTCAGATTTGGAATCCGGTCCCAGACCGGCAGTGCCTCTCCAGAAGTGCTGAGATCATGATCTTTAAAAAGAATTTCTTAATTGGAATTAATTTCAAGCCAGGCACACTTTATACACAGTTCCAATTAAGTAGTTCTTTTCAAAGATCGTGATCTCGGCACTGCTAAAGAGCTGCCGGTTGCTCTGTGGACCGAATTCCAAATCTGTCCACTAGATGGCAGACTTGGCTGAAACAGCCAGGAAAAGAGAACTTTACTATATTTTACATATGAATATCTCCCAAACCATAAAGGTTTGTGAGATAAGACTTATATCATTTTTCATGTTTTTTTAAGGGCTACAAAATAAAATAAAATTATTTTCAAGTATTACTATCCCTTTAAATGAGACTTTTAACCCCCTGAATACTAAAGAGGTCTCCAATGCATTGAAAAACAATGGTTGAAGAGGTTACCTCTTGAACAAAGGATCAAGAACAAAATCTAGTGGGCAATAGGATTTTCTGACCATAGTAATTTAAATGGGGGGGGGGGAGGTGTTATTATTTGGAGGTGTTATTAATCCTTTGAATGCCAGAGGTGTACCGTACACAACACATTGTTAACCCTTTGAGTGCCAGAACACTCAAAGGGTTAAGTGTTTGCACCCTGTGGAATTTCTTTTGATATGTTGCTCATGGACTAGACACATCTTTAGTAGAAGCTTCTTGATCCTCTTCCTCAGATACCACATTTACAGTGTACATATAAAATAGAACTACTTAGACAAAAGGTATATAAATGCACACTTACCTGGGCATACATTAAATTTGCAATCCAAGGGATTTCATACATTCTTTATAAGCTTGAATAAATTCCTGGCAAGGTTCTTCCCCTTTCTCAGTCGTACTGCATGGAAATAAAATAACATGAAAAATAAAAATCACCAATTGCCTTGAATATCATGTATTTTCTGTTTATTTGATGGTTTCTCGGACTTCAGAGATTTTCTGAATATTACATGGCTTCTAGTATAAGGAATTGGTGAGGATCCAAAGAAAAAATGACTGGTGAATGGTAATTTTGGCCTCAAACAAACAATTAGCATACCGTGGAGAGAATTAGCATAAAGTGCCACAAGGTGCCACCAAAATAGAAAGGTGACTTTTTCATATACTATTTATTTTGCATAAAAATGGCTAGTACAACATTTAAGTGGATTTTAATTCGCTGTAGTACAGACTAAACACATTTTAAGGTGACGTGTACACTTTTTTTAATTTACCCTTTTACAACTATCTGTTTTCATGTATAAATACAAATCCAGTTACCTCACACTCACAACTTTAAGGTGACCACATATCCATTTAAATAAGGATGCTCATAATATACCCTTCCTCAAGGTTTACACTGATTACTGTTCAGTACTGCGGAATGAAGTTTCCCTAAGCATCCATGAATTAAAGGGATATGTGGCCACTTTACTCTGTACTCATTCTGTGCCCTGGTGCATCCAGTATGTAATCTATATAAGTCATAAAAAGAGAGCATTCACAGGTTTCAAATGAAAAGTTTATTTATTGTTGTGACATGAGCAATGAGTCTGTCCTTTTACAGGACCTTTATTAAAGGGATAGTAGTGTCTAAAATAAAGTAGATCTCCGAGTCTTCATTATGGTAAGCATAACAATGCGCTAGGTTTAATAACTTACTTTGCAGTAGTTTTAAAGATATTCCATGTAAAAGGATCCCCTCCCGCCCCTTCTGGCTGCCTCTCCTTGGAGCTGCAATCCAATCGTGGGGCAGGATTTTCCTTTGCTTACTGCAGTTTGTCCCTTGTCGCTCTCCATACAGACAATGCTTACATGAGCATGATGCGGCCAGAAGGGGCGGGAAGGTGATCTTTTTACATTTAATATCTTTGAAACGACAGCAAAGTAAGTTATTAAACATAAAGCAAATTGTTATGCTTACCATAGTAAAGACTGGGAGATCTACTTTGTTTTAGACATTACTGTCACTTTAAGATACCTTAATAAAGGTCTCAGTAAAGTACAGAAACATTGATCACGTCCAACAGTAAATCCACCGTTGTTTTAAGACCTGTGAGCGCTCCTTTTCTCTGATATATCTATATATAAACAGTCTAGGGTAGAAGCACTGTCACTTCTCAGGCGGGTGTCTGGGTGCTCTTAGAAAGGCTGATATAGCAATGCAGACACAGGACTTAACTGAATGAGTTTTAATATAAAGAAATGCCAATGTTTCGGCCAGGCAAAGCTGTGCTCTCTTCAATTAAGTCCTGGTGTGCCTTACACCTGTACTGCATTGCTATAAATATATATATATATATATATATATATAGTGTGTAACATAGTAACAGAGTAAATTAAGCTGAATAAAGACCCAAGTCCATCAAGTTCAACCTTATCCTCATACCCCAGTAACTGAGAATTTTATAGCTTTCCTGCTACCAATTAAATTAGTCTTTATCAGACCTTCCTGATCAGCCTACTGATAAACAGTATAACTCTGTACGTTCCCTTTTGAAAGAAATGTGTCTAATCTTCTCTTAAATGTGTGTGTGTGTATATATATATATATATATATATATATATATACACATATTATCAGCAGCAGCCGATCCTCTGTGGGATAAAGGCCTCCTGAACACGTTTCCAACAACTTTGGTCTTGTGCGTTTTGTTGCCACAATTTAGTAATATCTCTCTCTCTTTTTATCTGTCTCTCTTCTCCATCCCTCTATCTCTTTATCGCTCTCTGTCTGTCTCTATCTTATTTTAGCAAAACACACAATTTCTACAACAGGTATATGTAGATTCAACTTTTAAGGGCAAGAGGGGTGAACCACTCATTGTTTTTCAATGTGTTGAGCACCACTCTGGTTCTTAAAGCGTTAATAAGCTAAATACAGTTGAGGGCTCCATAGACATTGGAAGAGAGTGGGTCATTAGTTCTATGCCCCCCAAACTCCCAAAATTATGACCCACAGAGCAAGTGAGGCTGATATACTAAGGAGAAATGGAACAATTCTGAGATAAACCAACTGCACTGTAGGGGACATATCAAAATTCCCAATTTCCTATTTATTTAAATGGGCATTATAACTCTTTTAATGTCAGAGAGAGGTGTCCAATGAACTGCAAGGAAACCCTTTGCACACATCTATTGTTTAATTGGGGGATTTTAATTGATGCTTATGGTGCAATTGGTTTATTCAAGAGTGAACTCTTTGAGTGCCAGGGATATATCCAATGCAATGTGTTGGATACTTCTCTGGCATTCAGGGGTTAAACCATTCCTTAACACATCAGCCTCCGTGTTCCCTCTAAGATGTTCTCTGTTTAATAATGATATCACAAAGCTATTTACAGGCTACAGGCCTTATGTACAAAGTAAAGAGGAACAGTTCTAGGCAAACCAAATATGTCATAGGGGAGAAAGACAGAATTTTTCTTAACTATCAGTTCCTTTTCCTTCAGATCTCCTTTTGTAAAATGCCTGAGAGAACCCTCCCCCATCCTGGTAGGACAGGCCATTGCACTATCCCCAGTGTAAGAATATCATGGTGCCCGTGTTCCTGCTCTGACGGCGACATTGTTAGTTTGCCTAATTTCAATGCTGCCCTCTTATTGGCCTGACATCCTTGCTCCACCTAGGGCTTCCCTTTATATATCCTGTCATGTCTATTCTAAGGCGCCCTTTCGTGGTGTATCTATTATCTGATCCTGACATTTGTTACTATGTTGCTGTTATCGTGTATGACCCAGCCTGTCTGACGACGTTCCTGTGTTTCCTGCGTATCGCTCCATTACTGACTGATCTGCCTGAGAATCTGCTCCGTTGCTGAACTGATCTGGCTGAGAACCCACTCCGTTACCACTGCTCTGGCTGAGAACCCGCTCCGTTACTGACTGATCTGGCTGAGAACCTGCTCCGTTGCTGAACTGATCTGGCTGAGAACCCGCTCCGTTACCGACTGATCTGGCTGAGAACCTGCTCCGTTACTGACTGATCTGGCTGAGAACCCGCTCCGTTACCACTGCTCTGGCTGAGAACCCGCTCCATTACTGACTGATCTGGCTGAGAACCTGCTCCGTTGCTGAACTGCTCTGGCTGAGAACCCGCTCCGTTGCTGAACTGATCTGGCTGAGAACCCGCTCCGTTACCGACTGATCTGGCTGAGAACCCACTCCGCTGCTGAACTGATCTGGCTAAGAACCCTCTCTGTTGCTAGCCTGTCTGGCTATTGAGCCGTTCCACTGCTCCTTACCAGTCTGTGCTTCCGTTCGTTTGTACACCTCTCCTAGCTGAGCCTTTGTCCCGTTGCCATCCGTGCATGGCTGTGTCTCCTCCGTTGTCCTAGTCTGGCCAGCATTACAATCGACGGATCCCAGTTGCCTTGTTGGGGTGTGCCACGTGGCGCTATTCTTAAATTGTCGACCGTAGGCATAGCATTCGTGCTATAGTCACTTACTCCAACCACCGTTGCTGTGTGTACATGCGAAGTACCGGTACAGTGCTATCAAGTGCTGACTGAGTTACTCAGATCTCTCTGTGTCTCCCTCTGTGCTATTGCTGGGCTCACTCCCTGTGGGAGTTCCTGTATATCTTTGGGCGTCTCCTGTTAACTCGTTCAGTGCCTAGACTGTCTAGGCAAGCTTTGTGCTCCTTCATTGTTGCAGTGCCTGGGCTAGGGCCAGCACTTGCATATTACACAATCGGTGGTGTGAGGAGACCCTGAGCACTATTCCCTGTCTAGTGGCCTTCGGGCCTAGAGCCAGCATTTGCTCTTTAGTCCACTGTCGTGTGAGGGGACACTTGTGGCCTCCCTAGCGCTCTAGGGTTTACCATCTGTAAGTGGTGGCCTCGGTCACCCTAGGACCCCTGTCCTGTGGTCAGTGTTGCCTCGCTGCCTATTTGGGTTCTGTGCCACCCAGGCGTCTGGGTCTCGTGCCAATTACCATCTCCAGGACTTCCTGCTGTCAGTCTGGGGTCCAGTAGCCTGATCTCTCCAGGTTCTCTAGAGGAGGGTTGCCTGCCTTAGAAACCTCCTGTTCCTGCATCCCATCTCAGTCATTCTGTGTACAGTCATTGCCTCATTGACTAATATAGATTGTGACAAAGAACAGTCTAACCATATACCACAAAGTGATGCAAAAACATATTTATTTGGCTACAAACACAAGGGTGGGGAGCCTGTATGTCAGATTCTGTCAGACATGTCAGAATCTCTGTTGTCAGGGAAGAGCAACCAGGTGCTAGTGGGTGCTGGCTTGAGTACAGATCTATAGTGCGTAGGCAGTAGGGTTGCCACCCTTTCTTCAAAAAAATACTGGCCGTGGCATTCCCACCATAGACTTAGCATTGGACAGAAGCCAATTTTTTACCGCCCTGCCGGTAAAATACTGGCTGGGTGGCAACCCTAGTAGGCAGAAATGGGGAGATCCTTGCTCCAGCCAAAGCCGTTGATATAGGTGCTGGCTGCAAGGCCAGATATCCAGCCTCAAGGAGTCTGGGTCCATACCAGAATAAATTTCTCCAGAGACTGCAAGAGGTTGCTTGATTTTCTGCGGGTAGTTGGTACCCTAGATGCAAAGGTATGAAGGCAGTAGGACAACACTGACAAACTACTTGACATCCACGAGACTGACACTGAGTTGAGACAAGCCATGTTGGAAGCCACAAAGTCAGTTGTAGTTCAAATCAGGAGATGGAGGCTGAGTCAGGACAAGCAGGGTCAGAAGCCACAGGTCAGTTGTAGTTCAAACCAGGAGACGGAATCAGTCAAGACAAGTTGGGTAGGAAGCCACAATGTCAATTGTAGTCCGAAACAGGAGATGGAGGCTGAGTTGAGACAAGCAGAGTCAGAAGCCACAAGGTGAGACATATTCGAAACCTGGAGATGGAAGTGGAGTTGAGACAAGCTGGGTCGGAAGCCAAAGGATCAGTAAACAGGAGCAGAGTTGAGACAAGCTGGGTCAAAGGCACAAGGTCAAGTGAGGTCAGGATCAGGAGACTGGAGCAGAGTCGAGGGAAGCCGGGTCAAATACAAGACGTGCAATGACAAGCCATAAGGATGCTGAGGTATACAGCATGAAGAGAGAGCATCTGTCTGTCGGCTAAGCAGGTGTAAAAGGCAACCAAGACAAATCAGGAAGAGGAAGGAGGAGTGAGCGCCCGGTACAGGTGACTAATCTCCACACTGTGCTGCATAAAGGGACCTGATGGAGAAGCATTTCACAGGTATGAAAAAAACATGGCTTTACATCAGGGCCTCCAGTCACCATACCAGAGATAACAAAGAATGGGAGACAAGATTGTTACAACTTGAAGTATTTTGCAACAAAAAAACAGCCTTTCCGGAAGGTTAAAAGTCAAACCTGTAGTGTTCAATTAAAGTGTGAATGATTTTCCATTTGGATGCCCTACATATCAGACCAATGGACACTCTGGTATTCTCAGCCCAGTAATCAGTCATGTCTCTGGCTGAATGCGCTTTACTTTTGGTGGAGTCTTCCCTTGAGCTGAATAGGTGAGATGACTGCTTGCACCCATTTGGCATTAGTTGCTTTGGAGGCTCTTGTGCCTTTTGAAGGCCCAAAGAAATTCTCAAACAGAAAGGGAATTTTCCAAAATGCTGTAATCCTGTCTAGGTAGCACTGAAGGCAACTCTTTTCATCTATCTTGTGTAGATATTCCTCTTATCATTAAGATGATTTTTTCATAATGCTGGAAGAGAAAAGACTTGCATGTGAATTCATGAGGAAGACAAAGTGAAAATGAAAGAAGGAGGAACAATGTGAAGTGCCTGATGTTCACTCACTCATTGTGCTGAAGTCAAACAACTAAAATAACCATTTTCAATCACTCTATCTTCAAAGTACAACTGTGGATAAACTCCAAATGTTCATTAAGTAAAGCCTTAAGATCCAGTTTAAGATTCCATGGAGATGTGAAGATGGAATTCTGGGCTTCGGGCTTCTTCTCGATTTAACATCTCTGAACCAAATGATGGTCAGCGAACAGACAACCCAGAACACATGCACTTTAATAGTGCTGGGGAACAATTCCTTGGGAAAGCCATCTGCTATGAAGTTGAATAAACATGGAATAAAGGATGATATATGATCCATTTTCTTCTCCCTAAACAAGAAGTAAAACTTCTTACAAGTGCAAGTGTAGGACCTGGAGGTGCTGTCCTTCCTTGACTGGAGAAGTAAATGAATGACTGCAGGATAAAGACATTGTTCCTTTGGGATCTGTTGTTAGATACAGCTTGAAGACTTGGTTGTGTAAGACTGGCCATTGAAATAGAAGGCCTTTCTCCTAGGGATATGGATTCCTCACTGAAAAGGTCATGAAAGTAGAAAACCCACTCATTGTCTTGTTTAATCTTCTTCAAGGTTGCTGGAAGAAGCCTCAGAGGAGGAAAGATATCTCACATGAAAGGACCCTGTCTGCAGAAATGTGTTCACAGACTCTGGAATTTCCTGAAGTAACTAGGAAAGGAACTTTGGACTTTTGTATTTTCTCTTGTCACCATGAGCTCTACCTGTAAGTGACCCCAAATATTTGCTAAGAAATCAAAGACCCCTTTCTGGAGAGTCCATTCAGGTTCAAGCAGGGTTTTCTGGCTCAGACTGTCTACGAATGTTCCTTCCCTATGTGGATCTCATAGAAAGTCACCAGATTGTGTTTAGTTCAGAGCAGAATCATCCTAGATAGTTGGAGAAGAGAGCTGCTTCATGTTCCAACACTTTACAAGTAAGCCACTAGGGTTGTATTGTCTGATCTTGTATCAGTACTTGTCTCTGATGAAGGGAACAGAGACGTGGAGATAACTCTCCTGGAGAGCTATCATTGTTGTATTTCCTGGCTGTTGAATATTTAGTGTGGATGGACTCTATGTTTTCCATCTTGAAACATTATTT
Source organism: Rhinophrynus dorsalis (assembly GCA_037306005.1). Taxonomy (NCBI): domain Eukaryota; kingdom Metazoa; phylum Chordata; class Amphibia; order Anura; family Rhinophrynidae; genus Rhinophrynus; species Rhinophrynus dorsalis. The sequence goes on along the minus strand of CM074724.1, from coordinate 347,258,366 downwards.
TAGTATCTCAAACACAATCAAGGAGGTAAGGTTCACCATCAGCAGAAAAACTTCCTGGGTGATTTGGTGCCAAAAAGACAAGAGTAAACATTTTGTTTTTGTGAAGATGAGGAGCAATAGGGAATAGGACTCTGAAGTTCATAAAATGTTGGATAGCTTTCAGGAAGGCTGATCTTCTTTGATCTTCTTAGGTATCTGGGTAACTGGGAAGATGTGAGGAGGAACAGAAAGAAACATGATTTTGTATTGGATCTGAACTATGTTTATTACCTAGGAATCACTGGTAATATCTTACCATTGGAAAAATAAATCTCACAGTCTTTCTCCTACCTGTGGATGAGACCTACCTTCAGAAGCAGGCTTTAGACTGCCCATCCAAATGGCTGAATGTGGGAGACAAGTCCTTTAGACAAGGAGGACTTGTTGATAGTTTTTTCCCCTTATATTCCTTTTAAGATTGTGATATTATGAAAAAAAAAACTTTTGGGAACATAATCTTTTGTCTTGAGGTTACAATTTTTTTTCTTCTGAAAGAGCATGCAGGGAATCCAGTTCTATCCCATATAAAATGTTCCCCTCAAAAGGCATGGTACAGAGCTTACTTGGAGAGGTTGTCTCAGCCAAAAGTGCTCTATAGCAGGTGGTGGATAAAGCCATGGCATTTGCAGACATACAAATGTTCTCCATAGAAGTACTGCATATGTTGTTGGCTGTTAGTTGAAATAGAGAGACAGATTTAAGAATCTCTGCTCTAGAGATTTTTTCATTCACGTTTTCTTCTATTTGGGAAGGAGAGAGGTTTATAGCTCTAGATTGAAACACAGGTGGTAGCCACACTTGGTCCAAAGGATGTTTCCATAGCCTCAGCACTGACAAAAAGCCATCTTAATCTTGTCTATGGGATATTTAAATTCAGACTTGTCTTTAACAGGGGTAACAGTTTTCTGTGACAATCTTGCCATAAAAGCAAGCTCATCCTGGTAATGACTGAGATGGGAACTTGTCCGGGAGGCCACAGGGGTACCCAGTTGGGTCCACACTAAAAACAACAAACATTAAGCATATAGGAAAGTAGCACTGCTGTACCTGCCTGGTTAGGACACATGAAAACAGCAGGATGTTAGGGTGGTGAAGTCTCTTTTGAAAGTTTCCTGTTCTACCTAGATGCAGTGGGCCTCTCTCAGGTATCTACCTGGGGTCCCTAAAGGAAATAACAAAATTACATTAAATGCAAAGCATTTAGTCTGAGGCCTCTCTAGTATTCAAGTAGTTGAAAGTCCTATTTAAATCAATGGAAACTTTTTATATTTCCCCTATGGTGTAGTTCTTTCCAGGATTGCTCTTGTTTTGTGAGTAAGGGTGCATTCTTAGGCTGTGGAATCAGAACCCTGAGTGGATATAATGCTGTTGAGCCATATCACTATCATATAAAATTATTTGACCATGAACTGACTGGATATAATGATTTTCAGGAGCTGCCTTTTACTCTGTGTTTATCTAATTTATTTCCTCTTATTTATTGTCACTTCATGTTGTGTGAACGGCATTTAATGAATGTATATATCCCATTATTAGTTCTGTAGTAAGGATTTATTATTATTAAGACATCTGCAGTTTCACAACATGTATACAAAGAACATGGCTGCTAACACTGAGATTGTCAAGGTTTTGCAAATATCCTGGTTGAAAATGGGGACTGTCTTAGATGATCTCAGGACTGCCATCTAGTGGTATTATATGTTTACAACTAAAGTTTGTTGAATTCTGCTTTTAAATTTATTTGAAAGAAGAGCTACACCTTATTTTTTAATATTTTTCACTTATAACCCTAATTTTATATACGCACAAACACACACACACGTTCGCGTATGTATGCGCACGTACACATACATAGTTATACACACGCCACACATGTTGTTGCTCTGTAAACTGAAACTATTTTGTAGTAAACTAATTGAATCACAGAGGACAAATGAAACAGTCTCAAATTCCACCAGACTGAATGGGCTTTTAACCCCTTGACTGCTAGAGAGGTCACCAAAGCATTGTCCCAAAGCTGAGTGCTGGACCTTTGTAACTGCTAACAGGTTTGGCAACTGTCGGTTCATTTACCGACAGTAATTTCCAAACATTGGATGGTGTCTTTAAATGTGTCAGTAACTACTTGGGCGCAAGAGATGTCTCTAAAGGATTGCAACAAATAAATACAATTGCTTGTACATAATATTTGTAGCAATGACAGTAAAAACATTTTCCGGGTTGGCAACCTTGCTATTGCAACACTAATGGTAGCCCTGCAGAGAATTTCTTGAAAAGCGCTAATAGAGGAAGACCGTCTCTAGAGCAGGGGTGGGCAAAATGAGGCCCTCCTGCTGTTGCTGGACTACAAAGCAAAGTCACCCTGTGCCTCCCCGTGAGCCATAAAGTTGAGACCAGCGGCCAGAAGGAGGCAAAAGAGGCAGAGGTTCAGGAGGCATTGATGTTCACTCCTGACCACAGCTCAGTCTCCCCCATAGAGACTGCTGAGGATAGCCTTGCCACCTCACTCCTGCTGCACAACCATCTATGACCCTGCCTCCACCAACACAGACCCTCACCATTGCACCAACCATAGCAGTACAGCCTGGCAACACCATGTCCAGCACCTGCTATAGCTAGGCTCCACTGGCTTTTACCCAGCCTCCAGCCCCAAAGCAGCCAGCCCCAGCATCTCAGGTGAAAGCAGGGTCTTATGTCAGGGGTGGTGAGGCAGCATGTGTGTGGGTTTTTTTTTATTGTGTATGTAGGGAGAATGGAGACAGATCCTGGTTGCCTACCATAGGGGGCTGCTAGATCATGATGTACCCCAGAATGAGGAGCTCATAAGCTGAAATTGGACCCTATAAACGATAAGCCTCAAGGTCATGGGCAGGGCACTTCATCAGCAAAAGCATGGATCAGAAGAGGCACCACTAGTAGCTTCAGGTGGCAAATAGAGGGATGACCACTGATCTCTAATATCACCAGAAGGACGGGACAATGTCAGTGTCAGCCCTTGGATGTGAAACACAAACTGAATGCCTTGTGATCCCAGTCCAGACACTGGTCCAAACATTGGCAAAGGCACAAAGGAGCCTGGATTATGTGCAGCAGCTGGCACAACAGTTACTATGGGAACAGATGGAGACCGTGGTACAATTCACCCAGCTGCTCCAGCTGTATCATGTGTAGGACCTCCTACACCAGGCATGTGCCCTGCACCTATCACCACTTGTGCCACTGGCCTACTACTGTTGCGCTTCTCCCTTCCAAGCACAAATTAACTGGTAAAATGTTCATTTTTTTAATAACTGGTTTTATTGTATTTTTTTAAATATTTTTCTTTCCAGAGGTTGCATGATTGGTATTTGGGTCATATTCAATTCACTAAGAAGGATGAATTCTGCATACTCTAGCAAGGGCATAAAATGGCAAATTAATCATAGCCTAAAATGTTGCTTAACGTGCCATTGAGGTCTCCAGTGCCTTGTACAGTGATGTATATGGGAACCCTGTAATATTCAAGGGGCTAATAGCAACATTTCCATTCTCATTCAATCCCTAGCTGCAGTTGGGAATTGCTCTTCTTTACATTATTGAGTATAGTCCCTGTTCCTTGGTCTCTCATGAGGCTTTTAGTTTTTTTAATCAATGTGGCCTAGAATATATTTCTTCTGTTTGTCATGATTTTGCTTTTAAAACAATGGCAACAATAATGTATGCAATATTCTACCATGTTGTGTCCATACCAATGCCAAAATGCCTGTGTGCAACAGTCCACTAAGATTTTGCATTTATGCCAGTACCACAACTGCCTCTTGCAACAGTTCTCCAAGATGATGCTTTCATGCCAATGCCACATCTACCCCATGCCCCAATAAGGTGTTGTGTTCATGCCAATGCAGAACTGTGCCTTGCAGCCTTTTATTGAGATATTGTGTTCATGCCAGTGTAGAACTGTTCCTTTCAAATGTATACTGAGGTGTTGTATTAATACCAGGGCTAAAATTCTTGTTCACAAAGTGTACTCACCAGAGGATAAAGTTAACTTTAAAAGTATATATTCGCTTTTTTATAGTGTTAAGTGCTAGTTAAGACCTTAAAGGAGCAGTAAACTTTTGTTATGAAAAATATTTATTGTAAGGCTTTTCCTGTGACATAAAACACGGGTAATCCCACTGTTGAGAAAGTCATATTATCAGTTATTACCGTTTATACTCTTGTTTTATTACAATTGTCCTCTAGTGTTCAGAATCCAGTTAGTTATTTTGCTGCATTTTCTAGGAGAGGTGAGCCACTGACAAACAGTTCTCCCTAGAATACAACATAAACTGCTGATTCATGCTGTCAATTGGAACTTTCAGGAAGTAAATGTGCTGTATGTCACTTCCTAATGATTTGAACTGTTATCAGTTTGAATACAACAACTGACTGGGCGTGTCATTTTACTCAGCAGGAAAAGCTCTATAATATAAATGTTTGTAAAAAAAAAGTTTACTGCTCCTTTAACAGTGTACTTGTCATTGCTGTAAATGTATCTTTTAACCCATAGAATGTTAACGAGATCCAAAATGCATTGCTTTTCATTCTGTTAGACCTCTCCATTTTCAGCAATGATGAACTGTGTCGATCCCGGACCCTAGGAATCATGGGTTGAATTTTCCCTCAGTCAGGAATTGGCCATATGTACTAAGGGATCTAACCAGCGTATTGTCAGCCATGGTCTGTTCAACTTTTGGAGCCCAGGACTCCCAGCATCCCCAGTTAGTAATGCCTAGTAGGGAATGCCGGGAGTCATAGGCCCCGCAAGCTGGAGAGTCCACAGCTGAATACATCTTCACTTTGGTTCTTAGTAAATATGGCCTATTCCTAAGTCAAAGTGCACTCAACTGGGGCCCCTGACTCCCAACTAGCCATTGTTTCGTAGGGGATACTAGGAGTTATAGGACTCCACAGCTGGAGAACCCACAGTCAGGGGAGGGCTGGCAAGTTTTGGCCTGGGGGGGTAAATATAATCAAGTGGCCCATTTCCTACAATGCTCCAGCGCAGCCCACTCCCTTTTGATATTTTATAATTGGCATTAATGTTGTAATACAACAAAGGGGAAGAGAGACAGCGCACCAAAGATCTAAGTGCAGTAAGGACTTAGTTAAATGAATGTCTAAATCACATTCTAATACTTAATACATAGAAGATCAAAATTAAATAGGAAATAAATAGTTTATTAAAAATAGTAAATAGTTTAAATATTGGTATTAAGTATGTCAATGGACATAAAAACATATAAAAATAAAGTACAATGTAGAATCAATAAAAAAGAATACTAGAATTGGTCTTGAAATAAGTCTAGCGTTACAACTGGTGAACCTCCAGGAGGATATCACTTTCGGGTCACAATAATTGCTGCAGTATCAAAGCACCAACTTAATCTATGGGAGAATATGTGTAAAGAGGCAATCAATGTGCTGACAGCGTCTGGGATGCAACTGGTTAACAACAACGTTATCAGAATAACACCCGATCAATCAGATCTGCTTACCAAATATCTTCTTTGTGAATGGCATATCAGGTGATCTTTATTGTGCTTTCTTCCGTGTGCCTGTTGATCCTCTATGCTGCTTCTCCCGTATGTTGATGTACTGCTGTGCGATGTGATGAAGCCGCGTATTACCGCATACGGCCACCGGAGTATTGGTTCGTTCAATGCAATTATGTACAGACTCCGTGTTGGACTCCTTTAGTCCTCGAGAACACCAGACAAATATGAAACAATGTCACAATAAAAGCACAATAAAGATCACCCGATATGCCATTCACAAAGAAGATATCTGGCAGAACAGAAGGTCGTGTACTGTAAGCAGTGAAGCCAGCTGACTGAGCTTCATTCAAGTGTGCGTGTGTGTGTTACAGGCAAAGCTGGCCAGTAAATTAAGGGGCTAGGTACGTGGCAGAGTAGTGTGGAAATAGCCTCATAGAGGAATGGCCTCCAAATAAGTGCTGACAGTGACTGGCTCTGCACTCTCGTATCTCCCGCAGCCCGCTGCTTTACATTAGCAATTGGGAGATGGTGCATGCCAGGCAGCGGCCCACCGGCCCAAAGTTAAGACTGGACAAGGGGTGGGGCAAATGCCCCCCTGGGCCAGCCCGCCCCTGCTCGCAGTTGAATTTAACCTGACTCAGGGATAGGCCATGTGTAGCAAGAGCCTAGTATAGAGGGAAGTCAGCTGTGGGCTCTCCAGCTGTCAGGGTCAATGACTCCCAGCTAGCCAAAGCAGAGCTGGCAATATTAGGAGTTATAGATTCCAACAGTCAGAGAGCCCAAGGTGGACCTTACCCTGAATCAGGAACAGGACTTATGCCCAGTACTGGCTGTGGTCAGCCATAGTCTCTTCAGCTGGTGGAGTCTACAAACCCTGTCATCACCTAATAGCCAATGGTAATCTGGAAGTTGTACCTGGACAGCCCATGGCAGACTATATCTTGACTTGGGTTCTTAATACATTGGGCCTATTGCAGATTTAGGATAAATTCAACCTTAGACTCTCCAACTGTTGGAGCCTATTACTCCTAATATTGCCAGCTAGGCATTGGCTAGCCGGGAGTTGTTGGTCTTGACACTTGAAGGGCCTATGGCTGACTTCCTCCATACTGGGCCCTTAGTACATATGGCCTATCCCTGTATTTAAACTTCCACTGTGCAGCTGTCAGGGTCTGTGACTCCTAACATCACCTAAAAGCCAATGACTAGTTGAGAGTTGTGGGCCTAAACAGCTGGAGAGACTACAGCTGAGTACACAAAGAGAGCTGGAGAGCCCATGTTTAGGCCATATGTACTAAGGGTCCAATACAGGGTGGTGCCAGCTCCAAGCTTGCCAGCTGTTGGGGCCCACAACCCCCAGAATACCCAACTAACCAATGGCTAGTCGTGGACCCTAAACAAACTGTGAGTCCCTAGTTGACTACACTCAGTCCCCTTTAAGGAGTTAGGTTACAAGCCACATTTGTAATAATGAGTAATTTTATTGGTTCACTGTTGTGCGTTTGAGGCTTTTGATTGGTCTACTTTTTTGGGTGCATATGGAACATGCTTTTTTTTGTTGCATTTAAAGTGCTGATTGATGTTATTTATTTATTTTATTGTCCAAGAGACCACTCTAGCAGCCAAAAAAAACTCTCTTCAAGTGCATGGGAATTTAGGAATTTTATTTGTCCCCTATGGTGCCGTTGGTTTACTTCCGATTTTATAAATTTGGGCCCCTGTGGCTATGTGAAATTGTATGGAAAGAAAGGGATACATGTTTACAGCTTTATTGTGCCTTATACATGAGATTAGATGTGAAGGATAACAAGGTTTTTTTATTTTTTCTCCTGGCACCTCTTGCTCTCTATACAAACAGCTAATTAACACACACTCCATGAAAGTCTTACTACAGATTTGTTGGAGCTAAAATGTACTGTTGGACCAATGTTGCAACAAGCCAAGTTGACTTGGGATGTTTATTAAAATATTTCCCATGTGAACAGCCTCATAAGCTACAGAAATTGCTCTACTTTTATCTTTGTACATATAACCCAATGTGTGATAAGTGAAAAAGCATGCAAGCAAGAATCTTCAGTTTCAAAAAGCAGGATCATTCCTGGAGATGGAATTTTAAAGGGTCGTGCATTCTTCATACTAACTATACCCTGCAGGCCTGGCTGTGTTCTTCATTTCCTGCTTATTTTAGATATGCTGAAGAGGTCATCTCCAGCCAGCAGAATAACCTCAAATGTCAGCTACGTATCCAGCAAAAAGCAGTGTACCAGCTACAGTTTGAGAGAAAATGTATTTGCCACATTACAGTTTGAGATAAATTTAAAAAAACATAATGCTAAAATATCTATTTGGAAGATATTGTTGCTTTTTTTCCTCCACATCTACTTGTTGTGGGAGAAATTACATCCCATTCATAACATTTAAATATCTATCTGTCTGTCTATCTATTAATTGGACCATAGGAAGTAATTAAAAAAAAGAATAGTTTTAAATTGAGAGGGCGTGTTACTCTCACTCTCTCTCTCTCCCTTTCTCTCAAGTAATTTACCTTGCTGATGTCATGTAATGGTGTGTTGCCTTGATGGTATGATGTAATATTGTGTAGGTTTTCTGTAATATTGTATTTCCCTGCAATCTCATTTAATACTTGGCTGTTCTTATGAAATGTTAAATTGCTCTTTGGTCTAATATAATGATTAAACTGCAGCAGGGTGCTGATACATTTAAATCAACTGAATTTTCCATTTTTCCCCTATGGTAAAACTGATTTGTCCCATATTTGCTTTTCTTTCTATAGTTTGAGAGATATACAATTATAAACCAACCGCCTCCCTCCCCTTCCACAGACATCAGCCTCTAGCTGACATCATGAGATCCTGGTCCCAGGACCGGCCGATGGCTCTTCAGCAGAGCCAAAATAGCTGTATCTAAAAAAAAATACTTCATTGGAACGGTCTACAAAGCGTGCCTGGTTTGCAAGCACACTTTGTAGACCATTCCAATAAAGTATTTCTTTTTACATAGCTCTATTTTGGCTCTGCTGAAGAGCCGCCGGCCGGTCCCGGGACTAGGATCTCATGATGTCAGCTAGAGGCTGAAGTCTGTGGAAGGGGAGGGAGGGGGGAAGTTTATAATCGTATATCTCTCAAACCATAAACGTTTGAGAGACCAAACTAACATCAACGAACTTATTTTTTTTAATATCTACAATATAACACTTTGATAAAAACAGACATTATTATCACTTTATGTTTAAAAATATGAGAAAATTTGCCAATGAGAATTTTTTTCCAGCATACATAGCTATAAGCAATTCTTGACATACTTCCATTGAGAACAAGTTATATCTGGCATTGAGATTTAACCATTAAAACTACCTTTAGTTTGGGCACAATTAGCAAATCTCTTTAAACGGATAGTAATGTTTCATAATAAAATCAGCTCTAATTAATCATCATAGTATTTGGACTTTGGAGAGTTTTATTTCAATTCTGTCAGAGTTGTAGTTCAAGAGTAATTCAATGACAAAGTGTCCCCCTCCCTCCCCTTTTACTGATGTAACACTGTTCAGCCAGAGCAGAAGGGAGGTGCCCAGGTAGACTGCAGAGAGGGACAATCTTCAATTAAGATAAGGGAAAAACCTGAAAAGCTTGTCAAGGGGGGCTGGGCTTTCACTGTTCTTACTGTAAGAAGATTGTCCCCTTCTGTTATCTGTCTGGTCTGTGGACTGCATTCCACATCTGAGAAGAGATGGCTTACACTAGGTAAAAGGGGCTGGAGGGGGAAACTTTGCTTGTGAATATCTCATAAACCATAAAGGTTTGAGAGATAAGACTTATATCATTCTTCATGTTTTTTTAATGCCTACAAAATAAAATAAAGTTAAAACGAAGTGTTACTATCCCTTTAAACATACTGTAGATACATTGTGGCACAATTCTGATTTGTGTAACATCGATTTCTACTCCACATTTAAAAAACTCAACTGACTGACATAGTACTTAACGAAAATGTCACTAAACGTTCATATGTATCTTTGTCACTTTGGAACAATTTTATACTTCCTTATTACATCAGTTTTATACATTCTCCAGTGCTCCGTACTTTGTCTTCAATCAGCAAATATTTATTTTAATGTAAGTAACAAAATCTAAGATAGCTTCTTAGCCTAGCTATGGATTAGCTGATATTAACTCTTATTTTGCCTATGCAGGTCTTCGCTGCCACATACCTCCCAACATTTCAAATTGCCAAAGAGGGACACTTGTGTTTTAGGGGGTGTTGCTGGGGGCGTAGCTGGTGGGAAGGGCATTATCAATAATTTTCAGGCTATTTCATAACCTATTGACACCTCCTTGTGTAATGTAATAAATGACTTACGACAAGAACGAAGTATTTTATTTACACACACTAATTTATAAACACATCTACTGACGTTTAAACAAACAATAATGTGAGTTTTATTGCTGTAGAGTAATATGATACACTTATATACACACACCATGCAATCTGATCTCCTAAAAAGAGGGACATCAGGGTGCAAAAGAGGGACAGAGGGTGTAAAAGAGAGACTGTCCCTCCTAAAGAGGGTCACTTAGGGGGTATGCTGCCATAATGTCTGGTAGTATGTAGCCCTATTCACTGTTATTTTCTCAGCCTGGCCTTTCAGAAGAAAAGGATTTGGACACCTTTGTTCAAAGCAAAATGATATCAGTCTTTGAATAATAAAACCAAGCAAGGAACGCAGGTAGGCTAGGCACAATATTAATAGTCAAAAGAGTAACAAATATTATCTGTTTAAACAGATGATCGTATTGTTTGTTATAAAATAATATGATTTTGAGAGTGTTTAAGGAAGAGGCATGATTGTTAGCTTTTTTATATTATTAGTCAGAAATTAACATATGACAATAACTTGGCTTGGGGTGTTCATGAACCAGAAAACTGCATATAGTACAGAGGTGGGCAGTCAGTTTGACCTGAGGGTCATATCTCTTTAACCCCTTAAGGACCAGTGCTCACACTCGTCTGGCACTTAAGGAACCCAGAGCATTTTTTTTTTTTGCAATCTGATTCAGGGAATGGCGTGCAGCCTCACTCAGGAGCCCTGAAATCCATGGTGTACGTGTACGGCATGGGTCCTGTAGGCATGTTGACCCCATGACGTACATGTACGTCTTTGGACCTACATGTATGAACAACCATTCATAACTTTTATCCAGTTAGTATTAAAAATGAACCAACTGGGCACACATAATCACAAGAAAACCTATAAAATATATATTTTTTATTATTATTAAATGAAGTGGTATGTTATCCGTATAAATGTGGTATGAAAAGAAAGCTCTACTTATGCTTTAAAATGGTATATAATTTGTGTGGGTGAACTAAATGAATTAGAGATAAAAATGATTGAACAAATGTATACTAAAAAGGCCAAAATTGCTCTTGACCTCTAGAGTCAAAAATACACTTGCCACTAAGGGATTAAACAACTACATTACTTTTATCAAGATAAGAATTCAGATTTGGTACCCAAACACGGTACCCAATTAGAATGGCAGGTTTGGCTACTGGGTACCAGTCAGGAGGGATACAACAGGTCAATCAAGGATCAAGGGCAGGGACAAGGATGTTTGACTTGGCAATCCTGTACAAGCTGGCCAGGAATAATCTTCATTCTAAAGTGGCTGTCTGTAGCTGTTGCCCAGATACTTTTGGCCTAAGCGAGTTGGGCTACATATAGTCTTTGGTCTTTCTCTGTCTCTCTCTCTCACTGACTCCCTCTAACACATACACACACATGCACACCAACACACACTCAGGGAGACACACACACACAGATATATACTAACATACACACCCTAATGCATTTGCAGGTAGACACACGCGCTAACACGCACACACTCTCTGTCTCTCTCTCTCTCACACATGCACACACACACTCACCCCCCCAACAGATATACACACACTAATGCATGTACAAACACACACACACATGCATGTACAAACACACACACATACACGCATATAAAGCATATACAAGAGGAGGCTGTGGTATGAAATTTGGCTTTTCACATTATCCCTGCATAACTGCACTGAGACTATCCCACCCTCTTTATCTGTACCTAATGAGGCCCAGCCTGACTCAGCAAGCCCCCCCTTTATCCACATTCACCCCAGGCTCTGTACAGGGAGTGTCTGGGCTCAGGCTGCTTCTGTCAGATAAACATGCAGTTCCCTGTCAGTCTGTGTTAGGCAACCAGGCATGAGGTTCATAGTGCAACAAAACTACTTACATTATGAAAGCAGAAGAACATTGTATCCCACTTGAAATATTCTGACTGGTTCATCAATTTACCTCTATTGTTGTGCAACTGGCAACCCCTCAGCTGTTGTTAGACTAATGTTCCCATTATCCTCAACCAGCCAATACCAGGCTGATAATAATGGGAGTTGTAGTCCAGCAGCAAGTGTTGAGTTGCTGGTTGTTCTATCCAATCCTCGAAGCATTAAATGATGCACACAGGCTGTTAAATGATTAATATCTACTACACTAGTTACTTTGCTGTAGTAACTTTGGTGCAAGATGTTGCAGCAAGATAAAGATGTCATTACAAATTATTGTTGCTGTAAAAATCATCCATGTGAACTATCCTATATAAAACAATTACATATATTCTGTATGGTTTGGAGATGATGAGAGCTGAGGTCTCCAAGAGTTGGAGGTCCAAAAATTGACTATACTTGTGTTAGATGTATTTTTATTGAACTGTCTTCATCCCTTTCACGGATGGATGCAAGGAGGGGGTGTATATGACTATATCTTATATATATATATATATATATATATATATATATATATATATATATATATATTCTCCTTTCCAGTAGAAGAGATGAGTGAACCTGCCATGAATTGTTTTTCAGGCCAATTCTACAAACTCTGTAAAAATAATTTTTAAAATTGCTTCCATTGTAATTTTAGTCACATCAAGGTTTCTTATTGAGACTTCAGTCCAGTGGTTCTCAATCTTTTTTGATTAAGGCACCCCAACACGCAATCTAATACGTTCAAGGCACCCCTGCCTTTATATATTGCATTTGTCTTGGGTATAATGAGGAGTAAAAATTAATAATATATAGTTATTCTTATATTTAACCATTATAATGACAAAATAAGTATATTGGGCTTAGCAATTTTGATAAATATATATCCTAAACCGAAATATTCACAATTTTTTCAGCCTTCAGGAAAAAAAGTGGCACCCTAAAACGGTGCTCAGGGCACACCAAAGTGCCATGACTTCCTGGTTGAGAACCACTGCTTTATTCATTAAGAAATCAATAGATAAGAAAAATAATAAAAAAAAAAATAAAAAATAAAAAATTACTGGTTAATTACATGGGTCCTATCAAAAGTCTGTGTTTGGTCATTTTCTCTATCTGTGGTCATGCTACATTTATGTGCTTATTTCTCCTCTGCCATGTATCCAGAGCCTCTTGCTGTGTCAGTTAAACCAACCCTTCCCTAACTATGAGCGGATTTGCTGTAACCATGGCTACATGCCTAGGAAAAAGTGGGTCAATGTTGGTTGTGGTTGTCAGATTTGGAGACATCACCCAATAAAACGCTAACATATATTACGTTTTACATAAGTTTCATGGTGTGGTAATTAAGCTCTTGCTACAAAAAGCAATATATTATCATTCCAAATAACCCATGGATGCCAGACATGTCCAAAGCAATGTGTTGTAGATGTCATTTGCATCATGGGATTATTAGTAAATTTTACAATTATCAAATGGCCTGGAAAAAAACACCCTACTCATATTACTGCAAAAATCTCCCAGTGATAAAAAAACATGCTCCCGAGATTAACACAGGATTAACGTTGTTTCGGATTTATCTAAACTGCTTAATAAATATAAGCCTAAATTTTGTAGATATGTATAGATCAATTCTCTGTATATACATCGCCTATAGTATTAATAAGAAATACTGTTTTTTTATTTATATGAAACTGCAGTTTATTGTTTAGGTCAACAGGTGGTGCTGTTCTTGTCATTTACTATGGAAAGCTGTAGTCAGTTACACAAGTTCTCTCACTGCATTCTAAAAAATGCTTTATGGATACCAATTGGTTCTGCAGCTAACAGTGTGAGCTGCAATCAGTGTACTGCTTCTTTAAATGGGACTTTAACCCTTGAATTCTAGAGGTGTCTCTGGTACATTGGTTTGTAATCTGCTGGGGTCATCTCTAGTTTTCAATGGGCTAAAAAAACAATTTAAATCACTGCAAATTTGTATTTGTCCCCAGTGGTGGAGATGGGCTCCCCAGAATTTCTCTGTCAAGGGTTATGCCCTAAAGTTTGATATAAAGGTGATGAAGAGGAATCACCTTCCCCCAGTGAAATCACATTTTCAGTTCATGTCTTATCCTGTGGAGCCTAAGATCACTCCTACTTGAGAAATATTAAAACACTAGTTGAACAGCCCGTTACACGGGCTACAGTGCCTCTGGCAGCCGGTCGCGGGGCACTCACGTGCAGTGGAGACTGCCCGCGCCACTGCTGATACAGAGCTGGACGCTCCTTCGGAGCGCCCAGCTCTGTATCAGCCACGGCGCGGGCAGTCTGTACTGCGCATGACTGTCGCACGCGCAGGAGTGTCTACTGCGCATGTCGGGCGTTACACACAACTTAGCGAATTATTATATAGGATAGGGGGTTATGCACTAAGGTGTGATAAAGAGGTGATATCTCCACTGATATCACTTATCCAGTTTCTATGTTATTCTGTGAAGCCTATGCACTAAGGTCATGATATCACTGGATACATTACCACCCCTTTATCTCACCTAGGGGCATCTCCCCTCTAGTCTCCATATAATAAAATAGGAACTGGAGAATTGATCTCACTGTTATATTTTCTTTATCAGTTCCAAATCACCCCCTCAGTGCACCAACCCTTAAATGTTGTTCAACCAGAAACAGATCCTGTATTGTGGCCTATGCAAGGTGACACTAAGCATTCTGAGTTCTGTTTATACTTACAATATTAAAACAAGTTTTACAAAAAGGAAAATGCTGCAGGGTAAAAAAGTAACGAGGCTGTGGTTCAGTGATTCTACTGAGGAATAATGTTTTGACTTGTCAGTGTAAAGGGTGGTTTGTAACAATGCCAGATTACAAGGCACACAAATAGCTCAGAGGATTACAGAATGGAGGCAGTGATCATGCTGACTAATCAGAATATGGCCATGAACTAAAAGGACTGGTGCCTGCAGATTTCCCTTTCTAACGTTGGTTCCTCCATTTCAGCTTGTTGAATGTCATTGTGTTGCACACTTCTCTTGCACTGAAAGGATTATACTATGGGTAGACAACATGCATCCCATCAGAGTGCAAGTTTCGGCCTTCCAGGGATTCTTGATAAAAACCTTTTTACTTAATTAGTAAGAGCAGTAGAACTAATAGGCCAATATGGTCTAACCATTGTTTAAATAACATGTTACAGTTCTAGAATATTTCAGTCTGTTAAATATCAGTATTCGCATAGCCTTGATCAAAACTGACCAATGACTAGTGCTCAGTCTGTATCGGTGCAATAATGTGTAATGTACTGTAATAGTGCTTTTGTATGTCTGCTACGGAAATCCACATTTTTGAATAGCTAGTAGTCTACAAGTCACCATTGTTACATAGTTACATAGTAAATTAGGTTGAAAAAAGACACACGTCCATCATGTTCAATTTTTGCTACAGAATAACCAAGAAAACAAGAATTATGTAAGCCTTCCTGACTCATAAATCAGTATTAATCTATTTGCCAGAACTCCATGTTTTACCTTGTAATACACAATATACCCCTTTACGTTCCCTTCTTCTAGAAATCTAATCTTCTCTTAACTGTAGCTATTGTATCTACATTACTACATGACTGGGCAAGGATTTCCACAATTTAACAGACCTCACTGTGCAAAAAAAAACAACAAAAAACCTTTGTTATTTATAAAAAACTAAATGCTGCCCTCAAATATATTAATAAGGCATATTTTACAGCTTCACTTGCCCAAACGGCAATGTAATAGTATCTTATTCACTAAAAAATTAAGAAAAAAAATGATATGGGCCAATCAGGAAGTAGAAAATAATAACACTGCAAGATTCCATGGGATGAAATCCATGTAAAGTAGCTCTGTGCATGTATCATCCATATCAGTCAGATCAATTGGAACACCAACACCTTAAAGTGACTTTAGGAGTATCCTGTAACACAAATGATAATCTGTCAGTAGGTCATGAAGAAACCTACAACTTTTCTGTAATGTCCCATGTACCAGTCACACTCCCAGCAACACTCCCTAAAACAAAAATGTCCCTCTTTGGCCATGTTGGGAGGCATGTATAGAGGCCTAAATATATTACAAATGTTCAGAAATTTCAGCTGGCTCATAATTATTTCTGCATATCATTTCCCATTCTCTTGTTCTGCTACTGCTCTATACCTGACAAATATTTGTCAAGTATTGCTAACTAGTGTAAAAGCCTGTGTACATGGGCCAAGGTCCGGGTGATGTTAAGAGGCTGGTCATGCTCTGCTCTTTGCCGCCGATGCAGTCATGCACTGTAGAGACTGCTGAAAGCACAGAATGCTCCCAGCATTCCTACACCTCCCAGCATTCCTTGCTCCCAGCATTCTGTGCTCCCATCATTCCTACACCTCTCAGCATTCTGTGCATTTGGGCAGTCTCTACTGTGCATGAAGGCTTCTGACAAACATCCTAGCGAATTATTATATAGGATGTTTCCCCCAGAAGTGATACCAGTAATTCAGTGATTCAGCACTGTAATGGGATTAGCAAGTCATAGAGGAGAAGTCAGAGTGAAAAGTTAAAACCGGCCCCTTCCAGCTGAAGGAAACTGGCTGAATTCACTCTGGAGCAGGGATATGGAAATGAAACCCCCAGCTATTGTCGGACTTATGATCCCATTATTCCCTGCCAGCCAACACCTGGTATGAGATGATAGGAGTTGCAGTCCAGCAGCAGATGGGGGCCTAATTTTTCCCACCGCTGTTGTGTATTGCACTATAATAGAGGGGAGGCCAAGGGACAGGGTTCCATTTGGTCTACAAGCCCCATTTCAGATTTCTCAAGTGGTCATATGGACAAAAACATGTGGAACAATTTTGTCTCAAACCAATAGCACCATAGGTGAAAATTCCCAATGGCTTTCAAGAAACATTTAACCTCCTTGAATGCTAGAGAGATTGATATACTAAGCAGAACTGGAGTAATTAAAGGGGCATATGACTCAATGTGTATCTAAACATTACTGATTTGGTCCTTGAAAGGCTCTTATTAGCGAATGTGACATGTCTATATATAGCAACAATGGCAAGAACAACTATTCTATTGGTTGACAGATGTTTAGTTCTGAGACAGCCTTGTGTTTCACTAATTATTTATTCACAGATATTTGCACCTCAGCTCTCTTCATTTGGCAATGTTTTGACTGTCTATTTATTTTGTTCTTTTTCATTCCAGTTTGGGATGGAATTTTTCGTAGCTCAGAAACCGCAGTGTATCTTAAAATCTTAGGGTTGCCACCTTTTACTCTTTCCAAAACTGAACAGAGGCGTGATGTTTGTGTTAAACAAAGTGCAATATACCACATCTTTTTGTGGTCAATATCTAACTTTATAATTCTTTCCAAAGGGAAGCTTAATTTATACCTTGCAGACCTATTTTAAGCAAGTAGTGCATTAGAGACCTAAAATCCCTGTTTAAATCAAGAGGCAGCTGCATGACAGGCCAGTAAGAATTAGTGTTCTTGTGATAGATGTGTGTCCTCACCAATGGAAGCACACAAGCTTTAAACTAAATCTGTTTGGGTTTCAGCACCTCTGAGATCCTGACAGTGTTGACAAAATTGGAAAGGGGAGCCCAAACCCAGACTGTCCTGGTCTGGACCAGGAAGGTAACAACCCCAGATACCCTGTTCTTCAAGCAATCATTGACAGACACCTTAGGATATTTTTCAATGATCAGACATATTTTTCAAGGCAGGGAAGTAAAAGAAGAATATGCTGTAATTGCTGCCATTCAACTGATAAACACTGAACTTTATGCATAAAATATGTACATGGGTGTCCACCCCATTCCTGATGGATGGGAAGTGAGTACCAAATATGATCTGGTCATTAATTAATTTGCGAATGACAATTGCACAATTCAGCCTTTTGCTGTGTAACATCTTAAGGACCATGCGGCCTGGGGGTGAGCAACCTTAGAGAACCACAGCACTTTTTTCTTTTTACCAGTGCATTCTGGGATGGTACTGCTCTGCCATCCCAGAATCCCATAACTTGCCAGGACCGTCACTGGTCCAGAAAGCATAAACACTGATGATGGTCATGGCACATCATCGTTTGTTAAGGGGTTAAAGAATTACAGTCTTGGGGTGCTCACCTATGTAATTGTTTCTGTTCTCTTCTTATTTCTCTTTAACTCTTGAGGACCAGAGGAGTGAGCAATACATCACTACACAATGCATTGCACATACCTCTGGTCCTCAAGGGGTTAACCTGCTGGCTGCTAGACATCCCCAAAATATTGCTTTGCAATACACTGGCGACATCTCTGGCCTCCGAGGAGCATACACATTTCATGATCATTTAAAAAATAAAGACAATAATAATTCTAGTCTTCACATACACTTTCAAGTGTAGCTTTTGGTGAACAATTAGGTTGAAATCTCTCTGACAGGCTATTATGAGTCAAGTAAAAACTAGACTTGGAGCCAGTAATAATAACCTGTCAGCATTAGGATGGCTCATATATTTTTCTAGTAAAGGTGACAACCCTAATGAACTTGACAGAAGGTCAGAAACCTGAACTTTTACAGCAGTTGTTAGAAATAATACACTTTACACTTTAAAAGAGCAGACCAAATGTGATGGCTCCAAGTGACCTCTAAGCTACTGCTAAGGTCATTGCATTGCTACTGTGGGAAGACCGTGCACTTTCACACAGACCTTTGTGACTACTTGTCAGAATGTTGTCTATTTTGTAGTACAGCACATAGCTGCATTGTTCTGGATTATTCAGCATGGAGAAAATGTTTGTAATGCTAAATACTTCCATGAGAACTTGCATTATAAATTATAATGCCATATACTCAGCTTTAAACCTTTGATTTCCACTGGGTTGTCCAATGCATTGCTTTTCTATGCATTAGGTATTCCTCTGGCACTGAAAGTGTTAAAATCACAATAAATGTTTTTATGCAGAAAATACATGTTACAGTGGCCCATATTTATGAAAGCAAACTGGAGTTATTCTGTAGTAACCCAGCTTTACCATAGGGGACAAAAAAAAATTATGCTAAATTAAATTGGGCTTTTAACCCTTTGAATGCTCTGGCATCCAATGGGTTAAAAAGCTCTATCCAAGTGCATGCGAGTTTAGGAATTTGTACTTGTCCCCAATGGTGCAGCTGGTTTACCCCAGGATATCTCCAGTGTACCTACTGCTGTCCAAAAAGCTATTTCTTTTTATAACGCAGTCTAAGGGAGAGCTTGAGTCTCTGACTATCCATAGTAATGATGGGAAAAGCATTGCCTGGTGACCAGTGTTCCCAGTGATTCTCAATCTTTATTTGCTTAAGGCTCCGCTAACACACAGTCTGAAATTATAGGGGCACAGGTAACATTTTATAATCCAGTTGTTAAGGACGTAATGAGGGTATAGATACATAAATCTGTTGTTATTTTCAGGTAATCATCATCAGAATCACAGAAAGTAACCTATTATGCATTCCAGTTTCCATAAATATATATTTGAAACTCAAGGTTCACACTTTTGCCGAAGTCTTTATAGAAAAAATGGGCCACTGCAACGTGGATGAGAACTACTGGATGAGAACACTGCTGTAAGGTGGGCACAGGTGAGCAACACAGTCCTACAAGAGATAACGAGGACTGTTTATGCATGCACCATGCAGTCCTTCCAGGACTTAATTGCTCTTTTAACTCTTCCAGTGCTGGGTCACTCACTTCTGCTCACCTTAGAGAGAACACTGCATGACCACAATAGAAATGTGCAGGTTAATGTAAAAAGACATTTGAGCTGTAAAAACTATATCTGGTTACCTTTTTCTGGTGGAATTCCCAGAGAGGGGAGTCCTGTGGTGCCGCTGGGGGAGATAAATAACACAATTCGCATCAAAGAGGGGTGGGGCTTAATGGTGAGTGGGGACCGGGACGTATAAAAGGTAAAGAGGAATAGGCTGGGGGGGGGGGGCAGAAGTGGGCAGAGTTTCTTTAGAAACTCCCCACATCAGGAGAATCAGCCTCTGCCCCAGATACCCGGTAACTGCCAGCAAAAAACGGCGTCTCCGGGGCAAATCTGGAGAGTTCCCAGCTATGGTAATAACGTTTCAATGAAAAATCTCCCAGCAGTAACATTGTTTTACTGGGCAAGAAAACCCCCATAACACACATGATTATTGCACAAATTATTGCATTCTGTACCCTTTTGGCACCCAAAGGGTTAATTAATTTACATTGTGATTATTGTTAACAATTTATGTGCAGCACTGGCACTTGTGTGCAGCTCTACCTAAACTTTTTTGTTTAGGTAAAAATATACTGGATTTTCACTTTAATATATTGTTCTTCTCTACCTGGTACAATGTGTATTACCATAAACCTGTCCTCCCCCATTCACTGTGTAGGTTGTTCAGATTTCAAACATGGCTCGAGCCTACTGAGCTCCCAAAATATATCTGCTGTGTCTGTGTTTCTTTTGGTACTTGGATTACGGTTTGACCCTCTGCATGTGTAACTTCCATGCACCTGACTGAAATGTTCCATGGGTTGGATGCTAAGTTTGTTCCATGTCGTATATGCTTATGAGCAATCTGACTGCCCTTAAAGGGGAAGGTACACATCTTACTAATAACCACCACGCACCTTACTGTGGCCACAAAAATCCTAATGAATTTTACCCTTGTTCCTTTCTACAGGACATCTTTAGTTAGTTTTCGGTGTCATATCCACAGACAGACAGACATGGCACTTGATAGCAGAGACACAGTACACAAATTCATCTCACTGCCCATGCTAATCTTAATTATAAAACCAGAGAGTGTGTCTCTCCAGTGGACAGAGTTTGTTCAGGAGTCCAGTCAGTAAGAGACATAGACATCATCCAGGACTGACTGAAGATGTTATTTCTTGAACCAAGGTTGAAGGGCAGAATTCAAAGTGGCCATTAGGAGTTAGTGTTCCTTTAAAAGTTGTCTGTATATGAAAAGGTACATTGTAACATGAAAAGACATCTGGGTAAAATTTCCCCCATTCCTATTTAATGGCGTCTTACCACTAGATGCTCCGCTACTTTGAGAATTCTGGTGAAAACACAAAACTTCTAGATTGTAAGCTGTTTTGGGCAGGACCCTCACTACTAGTTATTTCAGTTTGTTTCAGTATGTCGCTGTATGTTTTTCTCTTCCCTTTTTGTATAGTGCTACATAATATGTTGATAAGCAATACAGAAAGGATAATAACTTGCACATGATAATCACTGTGTAGTCTAGGCCAGAGGTTACCAACCCGTGCCCTCAGGGCCAACTTACAGTCAAGGACATAGGAATTTCCCTGCTAGCGCACAGGTGTGCAGAGGCTCATTCAAATTGATTAACTCACCTGTCCTCTAACAAGGAAATACACAAATCCTGATCTGTTAGTGGCCATTGAGGGCACGGGTAGAGAACCACTGGTCTAGGCTAATCTCTGCTATATATTTTTTGATGTTTTGTTGCTGCAGCAAAATAGACTGGTAGCCCCAGCCTTACAGCAGAGGCTAACTGACCACAAGCATCAATTAATTTCTATGGAGATGACCCAGCTTACACCACTTTGGTGAAGTATGATATACATAGCTGGGAACTCTCCGGATTTGCCCCTGGAGACTGAGGTTTTTGCTGCTGATTACTGGGCAGAGGCTGATTTGCCAGATGTGGAGAGTTTTTAATCAAACTCTGCCCACTTCTGCGTCTTCCAAGTCTGTTCCTCCCACTCCCCACCCACTTTCCTTCCTTCCTCGACCTATTCCTCCTACTCTGGCCACATATGTTAAGCCCCACCCACCTGTGGTTAAGTCCCACCCCTTTTTTAAGGAAAATAGCATAATTTTTCTCCCCCACAGTGGCACCACAGTACTTTCCTCCTGGGGGTCCACAAGTCAAGTGTGATGATACAGTCTTTGGACGTTTTCTTGATAGAATAAGGGAAAAAGTACAGTAAACAGAATTAAGTCAGAAAAGACAGTTAAAAACCTAGAATATTTTTGCATACTGACACAGATATGAATGGTGTCCTGCACTACACTCAGGGTCGGATTTAAAGCCCAAGCTCCCCTAGAGAAGGAATGCTAGGCACTCTTAGTTCCACCCATGGCCACAACCCCATCCTTCACATGGTCTTGTCCCAGTCCCACCCACTATTTCCTTGCACAGTAAATACCATTGGCAAAGCAGGCACAGGAGAAATAAAGTTTTAACCTTTAGTCACTAGAGAGATCTCCAATGTGGTGGAGAGCTCTCTAGCATCCAAGGGATTAAACAGTAACCTGTATATTGGTATACAACTTGTGCAGGGACATTGAGATTGCTCTGACCACACCCACAATTCACAATGTGGGTGTGGAAAGGAAGTCTGAGGTGCCCCTCAACATCTGGCGCAGTAGCATTTACCTGCTCTATGTGGAAATCCAGCATCGATTAGTCTATTTAACCCCTTTGAGTGCCAGAGAAGTATCCAGCACATTGCTTTAGCTCTCAAATGGTTAAAGGGTAGCTAACGTGCAATAGGTGCCCCATCTGCTCCCCTGGTAAACAGACTTGCCAGTGAGGACGGTGTGGCATTGCAAGTCCCAGTACAACCCATTAGAGAACGTTGAGGGATTTCTGTCTCTTATAGTAAAGTTGGTTTGGTGCAGAATTACTCCAAGGGGGGAGATTCACTAAGCGGTGATAAAGTGGTGATAAAGTAGAGATTAGTGTTGAGCGAGCACCCCGATGCTCGGGTGCTCTGACCGAGCACCGCCGGAGGCTCGAGTGCTCGGCCGAGCACCCGAGCCCCATTGACTTCAATGGGGCGACACGAGCATTACACCAGGCACCCCCTGCTCTGATGAGGGGAGGGTGCCTGGTCAATGCCCCCTTCATCTCCACAATGTCCCCCTTCATCTCCGCAATGTCCCCCTTCATCTCCGCAATGCCCCCTTCATCTCCGCAATGCCCCCTTCATCTCCGCAATGCCCCCTTCATCTCCGCAATGTCCCCCTTCCACAATGTCCCCCTTCATCTCCACACTGTCCCCCTTCATCTCCGCAATGCCCCCTTCATCTCCGCAATGTCCCCCTTCATCTCCACACTGTCCCCCTTCATCTCCACACTGTCCCCCTTCATCTCCGCAATGCCCCCTTCATCTCCGCAATGCCCCCGTACCTCCAGTCCCTGGTGGTCCAGCGGAGCGTCTTCAGATCTGTGCCTCCTCCGGCACAGATCCCCGCCACCCGAACATGGTGGGCGAGCACATGGCGGTACTCGACGAGTACCGCCATGTGCCGAGCAGAGCGATGCTCGAGCCGATCCGAGCATCGGCCGAGCACGCTCGCTCAACACTAGTAGAGATGACTTTTCCAGTGATATCACTTCTCCAATTCCTATGTTATTCTATGGAGCCTAGGCACTAAGATCTCCAAAGCTGAAGAAATCTTAGTGCATAGGCTCCATAGAATAACGTAGGAATTGGAAAAGTGATAAAGTGGAGATGTCATCTCCACTTTATCACCGTTTTATAACATCTTAGTGAATCCCCCCCCCCAGTTCTTCTTAGTACATCAGCATCAGTAAGTCCCCTGATGTGGTTTTGGAAATAGATTTGCTGTGTGATTACTGTACAGTCTGCTCCCTAATTGCATTTACTAATCTGCTTTTCACATTTCTGGCAGCATGTTGCCACTCCCAGATAGATTTTTTTAGGCAGATAAAGAAAATAAACAGTGACAGATATTGATACAGTGCAGAACATAGTTATACAAGTGCAGTGATCAAGTGATCAGAAGCTGATATGGTAATTCATCGCTGACCTCTCACTGATTTTTAAAGTACAAATGTGCTCACAAAAATCCATGCCTAGTAATGTAAGACAGGCTACCCTGGTAATTTTAATGTTTAATAAATATCAGTCCTAAGGGTATATGAATTTAGTTTTTTTTTTGGTTTATATTAGAACACACATTTAATATTGAGTGGTTTTACTTATGTAATCCTTTTGCAGAAGTTAAAAGAAGAGAAAAAAAGACTGTAGGTCAAAGACCCTCCTGAAGGTGATAAGAGTTAATAAATAGGTCAGTGCTGAACAGCTTTTTCATGTGGTGGGTGGAATTTCTCTTTAGGCAGATATGCTTGCAGGCTGGACGCTGGAGATTAGGGTTGCCACGTTTTTGGATGAGAAATATGTGCTTTCCTTTTGATGATCTAGAATTACAATATTATATGCACCAAGTTCAATTTTTACTATACCACTGGTAAACTACAGGCTGCATGGCAACCTTACAGGTGATATATTATAATAATAGTAGTTGGAAATTTGTTTAAAAATGTAATAAAGGTACGGTTCAAAATGACAATGCAAAATAAATGTAGGATTTATTTTCTTAGGATAAAAAGAAGCATTGAGCCCAAAAAGCTTCATTGCTCCTAATGCATTTAGCAAACAATGAATCTGTTGCTAAATGCAGAAATGCGTTAAAATCCTTTGAGTGCTAGGTGGGTGTTGGATGCATTGCGGTGCAATGCTTTAGACACCTCTCTGGCACTCAAAAGGTTAAGTCCATCTGTTGACCTATGATTCTAAAACACAGTTTTCTTAATTTTACCCCATGGAGTTTTCGGGTAGACTGGTAGCCACCAAATTCCCCTTGGGGACTGTCTATGTCCCTGAGCCAATAGCTGTCATTTGAAATAAAAACCTGTAATTACATCTCTCTTAGGTGTGGAACAGGAATGAGGAAGAGACCTGAAAAATGAACAATTCAATCTGGAGATTCACTTAGAGGCCATAAAACTTTACATTCTGAGAGATCATCAATGTCTGTTACTCTCTGGGACCACGTTTTAGAGTGTGTTAAAATTCTCTCACTGTTATATTACCTTGAAACTGAAGAGCATTATCTTAGTGTACAAAGGGTAAGCAATTATTTTAGCTGGAGGGCCACATCTCTATCTAAAATGAATGCAGACTGCACACAAGCATGTATGGATATATATATATATATATATATATATATATATATACTAAAGGCCCGTGTAAACGGGCCAAAATGCGACCCAAAGGCCTCGGCTGCTGCCTCGGAGCCGGGAGCGCATCCTAGCAAATTATATTATAGTACACATATATATATATTTTTTTTTTATTTTAAACTGACTGAAAGGAAGAGATTCGTACGACTTTCAGGCGGCTCTCCAGCACAGCCGGATCGCGTTACTAAAAAAGAAAACTTTCACTGAAATGGTCTTCTACGTGTGCTTGGCTTGTGCTTGGCTTGCAAGCACACGTAGAAGACCGTTTTAGTGAAAGTTTTTTTTTTTAGTTAACGCAATCGCGGCTCTGCTGCAGAGCCGCCTGATGATCTCTGACCGGATTTTCCTGAGTCAGCTAGAATGCTGACTACGGGGAAGGAGGAGGGAGAGGGCAACTTTAGAAGTGTTAATCTCTCAAACCATAAAGGTTTGAGAGATGACACTGGGGGCAATACTTTTTTTTAAGTAGTACTTTGCTATAGGGATTAGTAATACTTAAGTATTACTATCCATTGAAGATGTACAAGGAGCTCCACGGAACAAATGTCAGTCATGGTGGACCGTTGGAGTAACTGACAGTGTATGTGTTGGTCTGTGATTTGTGTGGGTCTGTGTCTATCAGAGAACATGTCGAAGACACATTTCACACTGAGGCTGATGTACTATTTTAAGATCTTAATGATTAGGGATTTTTTACACTAGAGGACAAGAGCAATTTGGCCCTTTTCAGTGTGCCTTTGTTCCACCATATTTTCCCTCTAATACATTAAGTCCATCCACACAAACTATATACCATTTGTTTAAGCATAAGTAGCGCTTTCTGTTGATATTACATTTATGTGACTAACACACCATTTCTTTTGATAATAATAAAAAAATAGAAACCCCCCAACTTTTTAAAGTACTCACAATACTCACCCCACCACTTTTAAAATCACTGTCATGGCTCCCCATAAAGCAGCGTATCACATTCAAAATCCTCCTCGTTACCTTCAAGGCTCTCCACCACTTGTCCCCACCTTATATTTCATCTCTGATATCCCAACACATTCCTGAAGGTCCACTACGCACCACGCATGGTGGATGACTCTCTCCCCCTTTAACCACTATCGCTGTTTCATGACTGAAGGATTTCTACCTTGCTGCTCCCTACCTCTGCAGTTTCTCCTCTACCAGCTCATATCTGTATGCCACCCATCCTATACTTAGATTGTAAGCTCTATGGGGCAGGGACCTTTTATCCTAATATATACTCACCTAGTGTTGCCCTTATGATTGTCTTTATAAGCACTTAATCACCACACTAATTGTACCCCTTCTATATTAAATGTAAACTGTAAAGTGCCAAATTCACTGGCTGGCTCTATATAAATAAAAATGTACAATACAATACAATACAAATGTGACAATCTGTACTCAATTGGTTCATTTTTACTAGGTCCTGCATAAATGGTATGAATGATTTTTGATACCGTCCAAATGTCCCTTTTTACGGGTTACTCTCTCAGTGACAAAATCCACAATGTCCCTCTTTCCCATCCTGGTGTCCCTCTTTTTAGGAGATCAGACTGCGTGGTGTGTATATAAGTGTATCACCCTGGTGTCCCTGTGTTTAGGAGATCAGACTGTGTGGTGTGTATATAAGTGTATCACCCTGGTGTCCCTGTGTTTAGGAGATCAGACTACGTGGTGTGTATATAAGTGTATCACCCTGGTGTCCCTGTGTTTAGGAGATCAGACTGCGTGGTGTGTATATAAGTGTATCATCCTGGTGTCCCTCTTTTTAGGAGATCAGACTGTGTGGTGTGTATATAAGTGTATCACCCTGGTGTCCCTGTGTTTAGGAGATCAGACTGTGTGGTGTGTATATAAGTGGATCACACTGCTCCACAGCAAAGAAATGCACATTAATGTTTGTTTAAACTTCAGTTTATATGTTTATACATTATCTGTGTAAATAAAATACTTTGATCTTGCTCTAAACAATGTATTTAGTAACACAAAGAGGAGTCAAAGGGTCTTCAAGCGACCATACCTGCTCTATCCCTAGTTCTGCCCCTTTCACCTACAATTCAAATAAAGATGCCCCCCATTTTGGCAATTTCACCAGTAGGGATGTGTGTTCTCTGCTTCTCTCTTTCTCACGATCACATTGTGGAAGGGAGAAGCCGAGAACAGTGACAAAGGCAATGTATAATTTACATTGCTTTTGTCATGTGGCACCACCAGAACATGGGGTTACTTTACTGAGACCAGTTGGCATTAAACCAACTACATCACAGGGGAAAAATAACATTTCCCAAAATACTGATCGATTTAAATGGGTTTTTAACCAGTTGAATGCTAGATAGGTGTCCAGCACATTGCTTTGTAACATGTTCAAAACCTATCTGACATTGAGTGTTAAAACTCCCATTTAAATCAACGTAAATTTGATGTCTCCCCTATGGTGCAGTTGGTGAACTCCAGAATTGCACGATTTCAGCTTGATAATAAATAAGATTATTGATATAATGTAAAGTGGTTCGATTTTGGGGTTCCATTAAAGCTAAAGGGTTCCATTTGAAGCTAAAGGTTTCCATCACAGTAAAAAGATTAAGAACCATTCATTTAGATCAAGTAATTACATGCCAATGCAAATAATGAACTAAAATGGCTAAAAAAGTCAAATTACAGTGTTGAACTACATCTCCCATCATTGTGAATCAGAAGCTGGCTGAGAATGATGGGGTTCATAGTCCAACAGAAGCTGGAGGGCCTGACATTCCACAACTGTAATTCCCAGACAGGCAGTAAGAGGAATGTGGAATTTTTGCTGAAAGCTGCCATCTTAGATATCAAAGCATTAGCTTGATTCACGTATTTCTCTTAACCTTTGGCTACCATAAAGCTCTCCAATAGACTACAAAGCAAAGCTCTGAAAACCTCTCTGGTATCTGAGGGGTTAAACTAGCAGTCAAAATTCCTTACGGAATCTCAGATTTCAGAATCCTATACACCTTTACTTCAGCAAAAATAGGTACAGTAGACCACATGCACAAAAACATTATTTCTCGGACATACAAATTTCAAAATAGGGGACAGATACTCTTCTCATGGATAGAAATATGGAATTAACCCTTTCAATGCCAGAAGGGTACGCAATGCATTGCTCTGGCACTGTTAACCCTTGGATGAGATAGAGTACTCTAATTCATTGCAAAGCAAGAAGTTGAAGGCCTCACTAGCATTCAAGGAGTTTAAATCAATGTGAACTCCCCAATGGTTCAATAGTCTTCACATTGTACATACCTATTTCAGTAATCATATTACAGCTTTATCTTTACCCTTGATTTCTTTTGGAATTTACATAGTTATTGAGGTTGTGAAAAGACGTTGGCAGTCAACACTATGTACACAATGCACAAAGAGGAGGTGGAGTAATTCTGGGACAAACCAACTGCACTACAGAGGACAATTAAAAATTACCATTGATTTCAATGGGACTTGTAACCTCTTGAATTCCAGTGTGGTCTCTAACGCGTTGCAAAGCAATACATTGGACATCTCTCTATAGTTCAAGGGGTAACAAGCCCCAATAAAATCAATGGTAATTTGGGGATTTCTATGGCATCCTTATAGTGTAGTTGTCTTCTCCCAGAATTAATCCACTTTTCTGCGTATGGCCCAGTGTATTCACATCTACTCTATCAGTCAACCTCTTTCCCATGTACATTATATATCGCCCTCCCCCATTTACCCTAATTTCCCTTCCATCTGCCATTCAGTGTTTGACCTAGTTTACATTGTCTCTTTCCTTTCAAAAATTAGTCCACTACGTACTTCACTTTAGAGACCTGTTTTGAGACCGTGGATTACAAAAATGTATGTTTATGTGTGTGTGTGTATATGTGTGTGTGTGTGTGTGTATATATAATGTTTCACTTTGTGTTTGTTTCACACAAACATGAAAAATTAGTTCCCAGTGTACTTCAATTTAGAGACTTGTTTTGAGACCGTGGAGTACAGAAATGTACATTTACACATAGTTACACAAAGTAACTGTATATAATTATTTGTATGTATGTATGTATGTTTATGTGTGTGTGTGTGTGTATATATAATGTTTCACTATGTGTGTACATATTATATATACATACGCACACATTATATATACACACACACAAATATGAAAAATTAGTTCCCTATGCACTTCACTTTAGAGACCTATTTTGAGACCATGGATTAACACCTTAAGCAGTCCTGGGGTGTCTGGTCCTTTAAGGACCAGATAGGCGAGTTCAACGTGACGTCCCACGTGACTGATCACGTGGGGCGGCATGTCGAATGAAGGACTGAAAGAGATCGCTCCGGTCTTGGAGCGATCAACTTCAGTCCCCGGTATTACTCACCAAACTCCTGCAGGAGCTTGGTGAGTAAAAAGTACGTGACGTACCAGGACCGTCTCTGGTCCTTAAGTGCCAGACCAGAGTGACTGTCCGGGTACGTCACCGGACGCGAAGGGGTTAAAAAAATGTACATTTACACAAAGTTACATAAGGTAACTGTATATAATTATTTGTATGTATGTATGTTTATGTGTGTGTGTGTATATATATATATATATATATATATATATATATATCAATTCTCTATTTGTGTAAACATTATATATACACACACTGATAAACATGAAAAATGAGTTCCCTATCTGCTTCTCTTTAGAGACCTGTTTTGAGACTGTGGATTAAAAAAATGTACATTTACACAAAGTTACACAAGGTAACTGTATATAATTATTTGTCTGTATGTATGTTCATGTGTGTCTATATAAAGTTTCTCTATTTGTGTAAATATGTAACCCTTTACTGTAAACTCTCCTGGACATACTTGAAAATGAGAGAAATCTCAATGTATTCTTCCTGGTAAAACATTTTCTAGATAAATAAAAGTTCAATGATACGGACATTGGTCTCAGTTATATAACTGCCAGACGTGACAATATTTTTTTCTGCAGTAAATCGATTGGTATTTATAAAGAGAATTTACAACTATTTTTCCATAAATAAAAGTGCTGGTACTACAGTATATAACATTTTTTTGGAGAAAAGTAATATATAGTATGATGTATTTTTTATTTTTGGAAAGAAGATCAAACAAAATAAAAAGGTGATGGATATGCGTATCCTGAAGTAGAGCGCACAATATAAAAGAGCCCTGAACCAGACGATTTGTAGGCGTTGTTACATAAGAGTCTACTAGATATGTAAGTAGTCATTGCAGGGCCCTGGTGCAAACCCCCTAACACAAAAATATTTTCACAGATGTATAACTAGAATCCATTGGACTCTGGAACATATGGGGCCACTTTGGATGGTTGTTCCTGGATCCCACTTTATCGTATAGGACTAATAAAAGGGACAGTTCATTTAGATGGGGATTTTAACCTCCTAGATCATAGAGAGGTCACCAATGCATTGCTTTCCAATGCACTGGTGACCTCTCTACCAATCAACGGGTTAAAAGTCCTATTTAAATCTATTATTTGGAGATTTTTCTACCATCCAGTGGGATTTTTTTTAACCCTTTGAGCACCAGAGGGGTATGCAACGCATTGCTTTGCAATACGTTGAGTACCCCTCTGGCACTCAAAGGGTTAATCCGCCCCCCCTTGAGTCAGATGATTTCCTCACGTACTCCACTTTTCTATTGACTACAGGGCACATGGTGAGGCTGATGTACCAAGAACTGGAGCAATTGTGGAGCAAACAAAATGCACCATAGGGGAACCATTTTCCATTGATTTAGCCAGTGGCGAAACAACAGTGGTCGCAGGGGTCACAAATGTGACCGGGCCCGTCACCCCTTCTACCACTGCCACTGCTAGAGCACTCTGCATTAATGGAGTACAAAGCGGGAGCTGCATATAGAGGCCTGTGCAGAAGGGGCAGAGACCTCTCCTGTCAAGCTACCAGACCTCAAATGATGATGAGGCCCCTTCCTCCTGAGCCAAGTAGGAGGTGGATGGTGGGGTCAACATGGTGGTGGTGGGGGTGCCCGTGGAAAATTTTGCAACAAGGCCCGGAAGCCACTAGTTACGCCTCTGTATTTAGCCAAGGATTTTAACCCCTTGGATGCTGTAGCATTCAAGGGGTTAAACACCCCATTTTAATCAATGAGCAGTGGTCATTTGCCCCATATGGTGCAGATGGATTTCTCTCATTACATCGGCCTCAGTCATATTACTAACCACAGGTCCATGTCAGTAAGATGTCAGCTATATGTGACATCGCTACTTTTGGGGAAACCATACACAGTTATAGTTATGTTTGTCTGTATGACTTTGTGTTCCTGTTCATAGTTCCTGCATTATGAATATTCCCTTCCATGTGCAAACACTGCTTATTAGCTGCTACAACAAAATACGCCAAACTCACGGGAGGGGGGGGGGTCACATTCTATGAAAAAAGTGGAGCAATTATGGGGTAAACCAACTGCACCGCAAAGGACAAATAAAAATGATCATTCATTTAAATGGGGGCTTTTAGCCTCCTGATTGCATTGGAGGGATCTCAAGCCTTCAAGGGGTTAACGCTTTGAGTGCCACAGAGGTGTCCAGCTCTTTGTGAAGCAATGCATTTGACACTCCTTTGGAACACAAAGGGTTAAAAGTCACGTTTAAATCAATGGGAATTTTGAGAAATTGTTCAGTTGGTTTGTTCCAAAACTGATCCAGTCCTTAGTACTGTGTGCGCACAAGTATTGGCAGTCACTCACCATTTCTCCATGGCTAGTTTTAGTTCAGCACATGGGGTCTCCGCTGGCGTTGCATTAACCTCTTCAACAGTTTGCGCTGATGCTTCTTTTGGACTGTCAGACATGATGGATATTATTGGTTCTTCCTACTGACGGCTGGAAATTGTTCCACTCTTGAGTGCTGCTCCTTGCTCTACTGCCCTTACTTTCCCCTACTGATCCCTATCTGTGTCTTGCATGCAGTGGAGTCACAGAATATGTGTCACTCTCACTAGAGGTGCTGGGAGTCCTGCCCAGATCTAGGGAGGGGAGCATGAAGGGGGCAGGGACAGGAGGCGTGTTTGACTATTTCTGATATGCATTAACCTCACTAAGGATAATTCACAAATCTGGACTAAAAAGAAATGCACGTCTGCTGCCAAACATTTGAAAGAGGTGACCTTTTGATTGTTACAACACGCTGATAAATTAATCATTAATGGAAACAATTGAACATGGCATTTGTCCTTTCATGTGATACTTTTCCTAAAAGCTAAACAGATACTGTATATCGCTGTACAGAGTTCCAGATGATTGGTCAATGCTCTGTGCACAAAATTAGGGTTTTAACCCCTTGAATGCTTTATAGTTCTCCCACACATTACTTTCAGAAGAGTCTAAAATTACAGTTGGGAATGGAGACCCTTAGAAAGATAGTGGTTTATTTAACCCTTACAGTGCCAGAGGGGTACGCAACGCATTGCTTTGCACTGCTTTGTATACCCCTCTGGCACGGAAAGAGTTAAAGGGACAGTAATGCCCCATCAAAAAAATGCTTATAGCTTTGTAGAGGTTAAAAAAATAAGCTATATGCCACAAATCCTATCTCTCAAACCGTTATGGTTTGAGAGATATCCTCCGCTAAAGTTCCCCTTCTCCTGATGTCAGCTGTAAAGATGACAGAAAGAGATCCGTGAAATCGTGTTATTTAAAAAGAATTACTTCATTGGAATGGTCTACAAAGAGTGCTTGCAAACCAGGCACACTTTGTAGACCTTTCCAATAAAACAATTATTTTCCCATTTCAGCTCTGCTGTAGAGCCGCCGGCTGGTCCCCGGACCAGGATCTCCTGCTGTCAGCGCAGCGCTGACGTCAGGAAAAGGGGAGGGAGGGGGGAACTTTGAATATGAATATCTCTCAAACCATAGCAGTTTGAGAGATAGGATTTGTGGCATCTCGTTTTTTTTTTAACCTCTACAGAACTCTAAGCATTTTTTATGGGACATTACTGTCCCTTTAAGGTTTCACAGTGTGTTAGTGGCAATACTAAATAATATATGCAAGCATGAAATATTGGGTAGGACAGACATAGCTTATTTGTTATAACTTTTTTTTTAGAGTATTTAAAGAAGTGTTTGGTCAGAGGTTAACATGCGTTGTTCATGAGCCATAAACCAGAAAGTAAAAGAGTGGGCAGATATTTTGGCCTGAGTGACACAAACCCTGTTCAGAGGCGTAACTAGAACGGCCCGGGCCCTGGTGCAAGAAGTGCCATGGCCCCCCCCCAACCCCCAAACACATTGGCCCCCGGGCCCTCCACAATGCCTCCATTTCCTACCTCCCAATCCCTGGTGGTCCAGTGGAGTGGCAGGAGAGGCGGGCTGGTGTGACGTGCTCCCGCGCTGTCCTCTTCTGTAATGCAGAGCGCTGGGAGATGATGTCATCTCCCAGCGCTCTGCATTACTAGAGCGCGGGAGGGAGCTTGCGGCGCCAGGGGGAGGGGGTTGCAGGAGGCAGCCGGGCCCCTGGAGTGATGGCCCGGTCGCTGTTGTGACCCCTATAGTTACACCACTGTCCCTGTTTAAAGGGATAGTAATACTTGAAAATAAGTTTATTTTATATTGTAGCCCTAAAAAAAACTTGAAAAATGATATAAGTCTTATCTCCCAAACCTTTATGGTTTGGGAGATATTCAGAAGTAAAGTTTCCCCTGGAGTGATGTCATAGCTCCACCCTTCAGATTTGGAATCCGGTCCCGGGACCGGCTGTGCCTCTCCAGAAGTGCTGAGATCACCATCTTTAAAAAGAATTTCTTAATTGGAATGGTCTACAAAGTATGCTTTCAAGCCAGGCACACTTTGTAGATAGTTCCAATTAAGTAGTTCTTTTCAAAGATCATGATCTCGGCACCGCTAAAGAGCTGCCGGTTGCTCTGTGGACCGAATTCCAAATCTGTCCACTAGATGGCAGACTTGGCTGAAACAGCCAGGAAAAAAACATTTTGCTATATTTTAAATGTGAATATCTCCCAAACCATAAAGGTTTGGGAGATAAGACTTATATCATTTTTCATGTTTTTTTAAGGGCTACAATATAAAATACAATTATTTTCAAGTATTACTATCCCTTTAAAATATTTTAATTGGACAATAGTTATATGACATCTGAGAGAAGAAAATGCCTTCTCCCACGTGTGTACACATATACACAAGTACACAGCCTTTGACTGACATATCTCTGATACACTAGTAACCTCTGAACCTGATTGTTAATAGGGAGTGAGAGAGGAAAGTGAATGCACTTGTTTATTTATATAGATATACAAGTAACAGAACTTAGGGCAGTGGTTCTCAATCTACTTTTGTTTGAGGCACCCCTAACACATAATCTATAACATTCGGAGCAGCCCTAACATATTTAATGTACTTTATCAAGGTCATAATGAAGGGTACAATACATAAATATAAAGTTATTATTAGGTCTTACAATCATAATAACAAAACTAAACATATTGTGCATAACAATTTCTATAAATCTTTATTTAAAAGTCCATTTTTGCTAGTCTTCCTAGAAAACATTGGGCACCCTAAGCTAAGGTGACCATATATCCCTTTAAATCAGGGACGCTTATAAAATACACACATCGCAGGGTTGCTTTGATTCCTGTGCTGTCCTGCAATGTTTGTATTTTATAAGTGTCCCTGATTTAAAGGGATATGTGGTCACCTTACCCTAAGCTGATGTCCGTGGCACCCCAAAGTGCCACGGCACCCTGGTTGAGAATCACTGACTTCGGGAAAAAGCTCAGTAGAATGGTAAATGGAGCTTGCTGTAAAGATAGCCCACAAAAATGCCACTACGAAGGGAATGTGCTCCGTGGGGCAGCTGGGAGGGAGGTGGGAAGCCCTGCGGTTTTGTGCCGCACATACAGTGTGCCGCAGAACGTGTAAGTTCTAGATTTTAACCCTTTGAGTGCCAGAAATGTATGCAACACATTGCTTACAAGATATTTGCGTACATATCTTCAACAGTAGGTAGTGTAATTAGAAAAAATCAACAGCGCTAATCCAGTTGTACTAGTTAACCCCTTAACGACCCTTGACGGTCATAGTATGTCAAGGGTTGATCTGACTGAATGACCCATGACGTACTATGACTGTCATGGAGTTCAGTGCTCCCCCCGCGGCTGCACGCTGTTCGGGGAGTCCAGAACCAGAAAAAGTAAAAAAAAAAAAAAATGCTCCGCAGTCGTTCAGTCGCGTTGCTTGGACGATCGGCCGGTCGTTAAGGGGTTAAAGCCCTTGCACAAAAGTTTTTCTAATGTGAATGTTCCCCTTTAACACTTGGCAGCTAAGCCTTTGTGACACCCAGTACTAAGCATGAAATTCCAACTGTCATGGGGAGCGTTTTGTCTGTGTTCCACTAGCAAATGTTTAATACTAAGTTTAGTATTAACTCACCTTTGTAAAACAGTAGATTGCACATTTTTATGCTTAGCTCCTATAAAAAGAATAGCAATTGGAAAAAAAATATATATATTTTTTTCTATTTTTCACCATTCTGCATTTCAGGCACAAAATAGAGAATAAATTATGTTTACCTACATGCTGTTTATATTTTTTTAAAGGGATAGTAATGTTTCACAATAAAAGCAGCTCCATTCGGGCCAGAGAGAGTGTTATTTCAGTACTCTCAGAGTTGTAGTTCAAGAGTAATTGAATGATAAAGTATCCCCCTCCCGCCCCTTTTACTGATGTAACACTGCTCACCTCAGAGCAGTAAGACTGTCCGGATGGATCGCAGACAGGGACAATCTTCAGTGAGCATAAGGAAAAACCTGAAAAACCTGTCAAGCAGGGCAGGGTTTTCCTTATGCTCACAGTAAGAAGATTGTCCCTTGCTGTGACCTGTCTGGTCAAGAGACCAGATTCCACATCTGAGGGGAGGTGGCTTACACTAGGTAAAAGGAGCGGGAGGAGGATACTTTATCATTCAATTACTCTTGAACTACAACTCTGACAGTATTGGAATAACACTCTCCATGGCCCAAATACTATGAAGATTAATTGGAGCTATTTTTTGTGACATATTACTATCCCTTTAAATACACAAAATTCCAGTTTCAGAGAAGTGTTTTTTCACATTTACTCTCTCTCAAATCCCAGAAACCATGAAATACTATATTAGGTTAGGTAGCTAGAGGCTTCCCAAGTAACTTGGCACCCCACTGGTATCAGCTGACATACCTTTAGGGCAGGCAGGTCAAATTCAAATAGTTGAGGGCTACATACTATATGATTCTCTCAATGGAGGGCCGCATACTCAACAATTACTTCCAAGGAGGGTCACAAAATGACTGCCAATGTCTGCACTATTATTTTGTTGGAGAGGTCTGTTGAGGGATGAAATGTAAATAGTTCGCTGCTCTGTTATGGCTGCTCTAATGAGCTACTACAGGGAAATACAACTTTGGCTCTCAAGCTGTTGGAAACTACAACTCCATTGTCTCCAACCAGCCAACAGGTAGAGAGCCAAACGTTTCCTACCCCTGCTCTAGAATATTAGAGCAAACCAAGCTGATCTGAATCGAAATTTGGACCAAAAAAGCCATACTGTAATTAAAATGAAAATTCATGTAGGGGCAGCAGTTTGTTAGCCAGGCAGCTGAATGTGGACCCAAAGCTGTATGTTTGACATGCCTGCTGCAGGGGGTGCTAGGACCTCAAACTGCATTGACCCAAATTGGTTTTATTGCTTTTTATGTGACATACCAACACTTAAATGTTTGTCACAACTACAGACAAGAGGCAAAGGTAGACAAGACATACCATTTTGGAAAGCAAACAACCCAATGTTTCATATGAGTTGTAACTTGTATTTCTACCCTTAGCTTGGTATGCACAAGTATTTCCCGGACATGGATTTAAAGCAAAAAGTATTATTATTTTTTTCTTACAATTCTACCCCTTCAAAGGTGCTGAAACCAGGAGCACTAAATTACACCTCACATTTTTATTTTCTAATAGTAGCTGCCTGCACTAAAATGGTCATTACAATTACAAAAATGTGGAAAAGATCGACAAGGTATACTAATCTGGAAAGTAGACAACCAGATGCATCAAACTTACTTTTTTACCCCTAGGCTTGTGAGCATAAATGGTTCCAGATAGTGTCGCTTAGGGAAAGAATATACAGTACTGTGAAAAAGTCTTAGTCAGGTGTGAAAAAATGCTGTAAAGTAAGAATGCTTTCAAAAATAGACATGTTAATAGTTTATTTTTATCAGTTAACAAAATGATAGTGAATGAACAGAAGAAAAATCTAAATCAAATCAATATTTAATGTGACCACCCTTTGCCTTCAAAAGAGTATCAATTTTTCTAGGTACACTTGCAAACTGTTAAGGAACTCAGCAGATAGGTTGTTCCAGACATCTTGGAGAATTAACTACAGTTCTTCTGTGGATTTAGGAAGCATCAGTTGCTTATCTTTCTTCATGTAATCCCATGAAAATGGGTCGTGGATGGGTATTCCAGCATGACAATGACCCAAAACACACGGCCAAGGCAACAAAGGAGTGGCTCAAGAAGAAGCATATTAAGGTCCCATAGAAAATCTGTAGAGGGAGCTGAAGGTTTGAGTTGCCAAACGTCAGCCTCAAAACCTTAATGACTTATAGAGGATCTGCAAAGAGGAGAGAGACAAAATCCCTCCTGAGATGTGTGCAAACCTGGTGGCCAACTACAAGAAATGTCTGACCTCTGTGATTGCCAACAAGGGTTTTGCCACCAAATACTAAGTCATGTTTTGCAAAGGGGTCAAATACTTACTTCACTCAGTAAAATGCAAATCAATTTATAACTTTTTTGAAATGCATTTTTCAGGATATTTTTGTTGTTATTCTGTCTCTCACTGTTCAAATAAACCTACCATTAAAATTATAGACTGATCATTTCTTTGTCAGTGGGCAAAATCAGCAGGGGATCAAATATTTTTTTCCCTCACTGTATGTTTTCGTTCCTATGGCTTTTTGGCCGCAAGTCTTCCATGAAGACCACTTCTGACCAGACTTCTCCAGACAGTTTATTCTACATTTAACTAAGATCTGTGGTGAAAACTTATAAGAATATTTTCTATTTAATTACATTATCTACTCTAACACAACATTCTGTGTGTAGTTCTCCAGACAGTGTACCAGGATCCCACTGTTTTCTGCCAATTCTGAGCTGATAGCAAAGCTGGACATCTTCTGATTATGAAGGGAAATAAGCAAGATGTGTCTTTCATTTACTGTACTAAGTTTCCTTGGCTGACCACTGCGCTGACAGTCCTCAGTGTTGCCTGTTTATTTGTGCTTCTTCAAAAGAGTTTAGACAGTTCAAAAGAGTTTGGACAGCATATCTGGAAACCCCTGTCTGCCTTGAAATGTCTGCCTGGGAGAGACCTTGCTGATACAGTATAACTACCTTGTGTCTTGTTGTTGTGCTCAGTCTCGCCATGGTGTATGACTTTTGACATTAAACTGTCTTCAGCATCCTCAACTTGTTAGCTGAGTTTGGCTGTTCCTCACCCAGTTTTATTCCTTATACACAGCTGTTTCTGTTTCAATAAATGATTATCTACTCTAACAGAAAATTCTGTGTTTAGTTCTCCAGACAGTGTACCAGGATCCCACTGTTTTCTGCCAATTCTGAGCTGATAACACTGCTGGACATCTTCTGATTAAGAAGGGAAATAAGCAAGATGTGTCTTTCATTTACTGTACTAAATTTCCTTGGCTGACCACTGCACTGACGGTCCTCAATGTTGCCTGTTTATTTGTGCTTCTTCAAAAGAGTTTGGACAGCATATCTGGAAACCCCTGTCTGCCTTGAAATTTCTTCCTGGAAGAGACCTTGCTGATACAGTATAAGTACCTTGTGTCTTGTTTCTGTGCTCAGTCTTGCAATGGTGTATGACTGTCGACATTAAACTGTCTCACCTTGTTAGCTGAGTCTGGCTGTTCCTCACCCTATTTATTCCTCCTACACAGCTGTTTCTGTTTCAGTAAATGATTGTGTTTCAACTTACATATTAAATTGATGATCATTAGCACCTGTTTGGTATAATTGTTTAATCATACACCTGACTCTATGCCTAAAAAATCCCTGACATTGTGCAAGTGTACCTAGAAGAATTGGTGCTGTTTTGAAGGCAAAGGGTTGTCACACCAAATATTAATTTATTTAGATTTTTCTTCTGTTTACTCACTATCATTTTGTTAACTGATAAAAATAAACTATTAACATGTCTATTTTTGAAAGCATTCTTACTTTACAGTATTTTTTCTGAGCTGCCTAAGACTGTTGCACAGTACTGTATATTTTGCAAAACGTTTTACCACTTCAAAGATACAGAAGACAATGAAAACAATCGACTATCACTTTGTGTGAATGCACCAAAGTCCAGAATGCTGTATCTTTAATACTTTCCCTGAGTAAGTAAGGTTTACACTGCAGCCTATGGAGATACTGGCACAAACATTGTGGAGGTTGCAGTTGTGATGCTCATTGCAACAGCTAATGAAAGGGCACCCCATGTGTTTTGTTGACACACAATGTATGCAGTTCCTTACAAAAATAATATATTAAATAAAATAGGTGTTAAAATACATATAATAATTTGCTGTTCATTAAGTGTCACAATCATCAAGACAATTGGAAAATGGTCCCTGCCCCAAGGAGTTTTCATCTAACTGGGTAATAGAAGAAGAACAGTCAGATATGGTGTCACATGCTGTAAATTACAGAGCTGGTTTTGGCAGTAGTCTATGCATAATGTTAGTGTTCCAAAAGGTAGGATTTCAAGGTAATTTTAAAGATGCAGAGGGAATGGAGAAGGTCAATTCTAGACTTGTGTGAGAGGTGGGGTTTTAATCCAGCGGTAAGGAGAGGCAAGTGTGAAAGGTTTTTCAGGAGGAGATGGCAGTAGGTGTGGATGGTGTAACAAGATGGGAGTTGTGTGT
Organism: Rhinophrynus dorsalis; assembly: GCA_037306005.1. Taxonomy (NCBI): domain Eukaryota; kingdom Metazoa; phylum Chordata; class Amphibia; order Anura; family Rhinophrynidae; genus Rhinophrynus; species Rhinophrynus dorsalis. The sequence goes on along the minus strand of CM074724.1, from coordinate 347,218,432 downwards.
TGAGCAGAAGAAGTGACCAGGAATATATGTAGAAATGAGGGAAGAAATGAAATGAGGGTATCTGAGAGGAGGGCTTTAAATGCAAGAAGGACTTTGTAGATAATGCTTTGCTTAGTAGGAATTCATGTGAGAGACATAAGAAGAACATGACCAGCTTCAGGGAAAGCTGTAATAGTCAAAGTGAGATACAATGAGGACATGCACAAGAGTTTTAATTGTTGCCTGAGTAATTGGTGAATTTTTGCAATATTACAGCAAGACGTGGCAGGTTCTAGCCAAGGACTTAATATGAGAAGAAAAACAAAATGAAGAATGAAATATTGCCACTAGACAGATTGCAAATCCAGATTGCAAAGGGTCCATAAGATTGTTGGAGTCAAGAAACTAGTGTATTTGTGATAAGCATACAAAATGTGAGCGGCTTCTGAAGACAAACAACCCTAAGAGTGAAGGGTAATCCAGACGTGGACCCCTTGCTCACAGTGTCTAGGGATTCTGGCTGCACCCTCCTGACGAGGCACAACAAGGCTGAAACGTACATCAGGGGTTAGCTGGTGTTCCCGTGCAGGGGGGACTTGCCTGTCATTTTGTAACTGGACCTCCCTTTTGGGATTAGGCTAATATGTACATGGAAATTTCTCCTCTGTAATGGCACTAGAGAGCTAAAATTGTGATGCTTCTGAGCGGTGAGTAGCCGTAGGACAGGCCATTGCACTGTTGTTCGTCCTCAGAAGCCTCTCACATTTTGTATGCTAGTTTATTTGTGAGAAGACAATGCATTCTAAAAATTTTGAATTTATGGCTAGATGGGAGACATTCCCACTGCTGATTTAGTTTTATTCAAACATTATTGCAGCTCAAACTTGATTTTTGTCAATGTATTATTTAAATGGCCTGAAATTTTACAGTGGCGCTGTTGGTACACCACTGGTCAGTTGATCATAAACTTCCAAAGGGTGGTGTAGCAACAGCACCACTATAAAATTTCAGGCCATAGGGATTATGCATCTTAAAAAAAAAAACAAAACAAGTTTGAGCTGCAACAACTTTTAAATAAAACACCTTTTAGCAGTGGGAGTACCCTTGTTTTACTCAGAAGGTTAAACCCTATAATTCATATTGTTCACATAGTAAGTATTACTATCAGAAAACATCATTCCTGGAGTTTTTGGAATCCAATGGCAGGGAGACACACTCCCTTTTGAGTATGGGAGAAAAACCCAACAAAGATAGAAAAATTGGCACGAGGGCCAGGGTCAAATCCAGAGGGCAAGGCAGAAGTGAAGTCAGAGAGTCCAAAAGGTTGGTGGCCGGCAGGATCATACATGAGATGACAAGCCAGAATTTGGGGCAAGGTGGCAAATCAGCGAATACCCATTATAGAACCAAGGGTCAGGAAATGGAACCGAACACAGATGAAATGAATACGGCACCACAGGAAGAAATAAGTTAGTGGAGTAGCCACTACCTGAGCTGTAGAACAACTGAGCACTGCCTAAAAGATGCTAGGGGTTTTTATTGGAGGAACGGGAACTAGTTGACTTATCACACCCCTCAACATAGGTGACAAACTCCTCCCACTGGTAAGTACCAAAGGTGGATGTGTATTGCGGCACAGGTCACTAGTACACGTTGTTCTTTGTGTATCGCTACAGAACCTAGTGCGCCGATTAGCTGCACTTTGCACGGAAGAAGCCAAGTGTGCAAGCACTCACACTGGCTGATGAGGAAGGTGAGGAAGGTAGATGCCACTGTGAAGGAGGTTGGAAAAACCTAGATACCAGGCAGTTCCCCCCTAATGTGCAACCTCAGGGTGCAACATGTACTGTTAGTATGGGCTTGATGGAAGGTATAGAGTTTACCTGGAGCATGAACATTAGAGGCAGGTTCCCAAGAGCGGTCTTCAGGTCCATACCCCTACCAAAATATTATAAACTCAAGTCGTCCAACGCAAAGGCAAGAATCCAAAATCTTATCGACTTCATACTCAGGGGGTATAATCCATAAACCCCAGATCATGTGGCTGCCTCTGACATCACGGGAATAGATTAGGAGACCATCATTTAAAGGGATAGTAATACTTCGTTTTAACTTTATTTTATTTTGTAGGCATTAAAAAAATATGAAGAACGATATAAGTCTTTTTTCTCAAACCTTTATGGTATAAGAGATATTCACAAGCAAAGTTTCCCCTCCCGCCCCTTTTACCTAGTGTAAGCCATCTCTTCTCAGATGGGGAATCTGGTTGCAAGACCAGACAGATAACAACAGGGGACAATCTTCTTACAATGAAAACAATGCAGTTTATTTTAAATTATCTTTTTACCTCCTCCTATAGCTAGTGAAGACAATCTACAAACGTCCCTTTGCTTGTGCTCCCGTTTCCTAATCTGACTTTGTACTTTTCAATCACTGGGCCATTTATACAAGCTAAAAGTGGAGCAATTCTAGGGCAAACCAACTGCACTATATTGCACAAACAAAATTCCCAAATTTCACATTGACTTAAATGAAGATTTTAGCCACTTGAATACCAGAGTCTCCAGAGCAAATTGTTAGAGATGTGCCTTGTACTCAGTGGGTTAAAAGCCCCACATATATTATTGGAATTATTTGTTACATGTTATTTGTTACATAAAATGTTACATGTAATTGCTCCATTTACGTTTTATATCTATGGTCCTCCTTACATAACAATGCCAACCCTACTAATCAAGTGGCTAGCCCCTGAAAGAATGCATACTGTTGCACAGTGACATCTAGTGTTTTTTTGTGGAAATTGCATGCTATCTTGTGCTCATATGAATGTTCACTTTGAAATTTATTTATTTTACTTAATTTAGAAAGTGTCTTACATCAACAATAAAATGTAACCATATAAAAATACAATGACCAAGTCTGGAACACATACCAGAAATATTTGCTCATAATAGGTGGAAGTAAGGCCTAGTTCATTAGCATTTTCTAAGCAATATATCCTAGAATATAGAAGAGATGGCTCCAGGATGGTAGAAGAGATGGCTTCACACAGATGCTTATCACTATGCATTAAGGAGCTGTATGTACCTTGCTATGCATAATACTCAGGGAAGTTGCAGCAAGAATTTTCTTTATTGTGGTCTATGGGACTCCATGCAGATTGTTCACTTTGATGTCTTGGATACTGCTATGCCTATCACAACATCCAAAGCACTCAGGAGTCATTGAAAAATGTATGACTGTTGCCCACAAGCACCACCACCGAACAGTCACAACTCTTCTCCCCCCCCCGTGGCAGGAGCCTTCTCTTTACAAATCAGCTTAGGGAGACCAAAATGAGAAAAGACAAAATAAAAGGGCATCACAAAGAAAACACAACACATCAGGTTAATCAAATCATCACACTGGTAATAACAGCGCATAAGCACACTAATAGGAAGACTAGTAGGGGGAGGGACATTGTGATAAGGTAAGAAGTAAATTATCGGTTAGAAAAGCACCAGCTGGGAAGCCACACGTTGCCCAGCTGGTGTACTATAACTAATACACAGTGCTTTGTCCCACCACTCCTATCCTGTGGGGATTGGGAAGAAAAGTGGAAAACCAGGGCACCTTGTATAACTCATACATCAGAGATTGTGCAAGCTATGGCTCAGCAGCTGGCGTTGGACTACAAGAAGTACATATTTATGTTTGGGGTGTGTGGGTGTGTATGTATATATGTATGTAAATATATGTGTGTGTAAGTGTGTGCATTATGTATGTGTTTGCATGCATGTGTGTGTTTATATGTATGTATATATGTATGTATGTATGCAAATATATGAGTGTGTCTAGGTGTATGCATGTATGTGTATGCTGTATGTTGGTGCATCTGTGGGTGTGTATCTGTGTTTGTGTACATGCATGTCTGTTATGTGTATATGTATGTATGAATGTACATATGTATATGTGATCATGTGTGTGTTTGTGGCTGATTATCTGTGTGTGTTTATATGTGTACAGTATGTTTGTATGTATTTATGTGAGTTTGTGTGTGTGTGCTCATGTGTGTATATGGGTATGTGTGTTTGATGCTGATGTGCGCATATGTGTATGTGAGTGCATGCATGTGTGTGTTTGTGCTTGATGTGGTGTATGTGCATTTGTGTTTGTGCATGTATGTGTATCTTTTTGTTTGTCTCTCTGTGTTTGTATATGCAGGTGTGTGTGTGTATGTGGTGGGGTATTTTGTGTATTGGGGAACGAGTAATAATTTGGACAGGACTGGGAATTCACTTCACTCATGGTGGAGCTAGTGTCATGTTCCTTCAGAGCGCTCAGGGAGGTATTTTCATAATTCTTGCCAGTGGCGTAACAATAGGGGTTGCAGGGGTCGCACCTGCAGCCGCCCCCTGCGACCCCCTCGCCACCCGCCCGCAGCACAGCTGACGTCCTGGCGGCCAGTGCTTGAGTAATGCAGAACGCTGGGAGATGACGTAATCTCCCAGCGCTCTGCATTACTAAGGACCGCGCAGGAGCATATCACACACAACGCTAGACCACCAGGAGGTAGGAGGACGGGGGTCAGTAGGGGCAATGTGGCGATGGGGGCATCGTGGAGATTGGGGGGAAATGTGGAGAATGAGGGGCATTGTGGAGATTGGGGGGAAATGTGGAGAATGAGGGGCATTGTGGAGATTGGGGGGAAATGTGGAGAATGAGGGGCATTGTGATGGGGGCATTGTGGAGATTGGGGGGAAATGTGGAGAATAAGGGGCATTGTGATGGGGGCATTGTGGAAGGGGCAATGTGGAGGTGGCCAATGTGGTTGAGGGGGGCCAATGTGGTCGGAGGGGGGCCCGTGGCAGTTCTTGCACCAGGGCCCCGTGGCTTCTAGTTACGCCTCTGATTCTTGCCTAGATTCATTCATAGCATATGGCGTGGGAATATTGGCTCATCACAGAAACTAATTATTGTATTTTGCCAATTAGAATAACTTCCCTAACATATTTATATTACTAAAAAGTTCTATAACATATAGATTGTTTTAATGACAAGTTCAATTTAAAAATATTTGCATGTGTGCTGCACATGAAAATCAAACTACTTCGTAAGTAGTTGTACACTTGAGTGGCCCAGCGCATGAACTGTAACAGTACCGTAATATGTTTCCAATGTAGCTGAAGTGTCTTCATCTAACCTCTACAGACTGGAAAGTTCTGCACCAGAATACACCATGATAAAATGATGCCAGAATCAATCAGCTGTGTTATAGGCAGATACACATTCATGTGGAAAAAATACATTTTAATATAGACTTTGCAGTGTGCTTTTGAATTGTGTTGTTATGCAATAATATACTTTAAACAGAAATATGGAAAATCAGTTAACATTCTTTTTATTAAGAAAATATAAATACATCAGCACCATATTTATAAAAATATATTATAACTTTTATATAAATACAAATCATTTATTTTTCTCAGGAAGAATTTAGTCCATTTTCTTGCTCTTCTGCACTGTTGCTCGGGGCAACAGGGGGAATTTCCTGTCCACCAATTGGTGATTGGCTCATGTTGATGGGAACTGGTCTCTCTTTAGCAGGGGGAAGTGCCAGGCGAGGAGCCTGAATGTGGAGGTGTCCATCTTTAGAAAGGGAACACAGCACTTCCTCAGGATTCACATCTTCTGGCAGCTCTGCTTCTCTCTTCCACTCTCTATATTCATGGAAGTAACTTCCATCATCAGCATCACTTTTCTTGTCATGTTTTGCCATCACAATCAGCCTCCTTCCTTGTGTTTTCACTGTCAGTTCATCAGGAGTAAAGTGACTCACGTCCAGGGTGAGCTCAAAATGGTCCTTGCCCTCTCTGTTTGACTTGGGAAGGATGTCCTCAGTTTCTTTGGACTGTCTGCTTTTGCATATTCTCCTTCCCATCTCCATGTCCTGAGAGAGGAGTTGATAAGCCTGATTTACACGCTGCATTCTCCTCTCCATTTCATTCCTCATACTCAGCATGTCATCTTCCAGCTGGCCAAAGATGAGACATGTAGCTGGCCACAGAGTGAGTGCAGGCTCTCTGCAGACACACAGAGGAGTGTGTGAGGACTGTAGGAGGCTAAGAGGAAACATTCTCTGATGATTTTCCCAGGAGCTTCTTGTCAGAATTCAGCTGTAGAGAATCGTTCTGATGTTCCTTCTGCTTTCTTGCTTTTTACTACTGCAGTCACAGGGAGCACCGGCTCTTTATATATTCATTAGTTAATGTTCTGGGCAGTTCCTGAGAGTTCCCTGTGATCTCTGTTTATGGAAGGTGGGGAGGTGACTGAAGATAATGAGTTATGTAAGTCATCTGAGACAGAGGTTGAGCTAGCAGCTTCTAGTATTAGCCAGGGCAATGACATCAGAAGTGGGAGGAGGCAGCATGTGTGTGTTTTCTAGTCTGCCAGAGAATTCATATGAATGTTCTTAATGGTTAGACAATGGATGCAGAATAAAATGATATAAACATTTACAAGAAAAGCAGCAATTTTCTAAAATATCTGTTTTAACCCTTTAAGTGTTACAGCCAGAGTTTATTTTTTTTTCCATGGGGGGTTTAATCAGTTGTTCTGTATTTTACTGTCCACTTATTTTAGGATGACTCATCAGAGCAACATGTTCTTTTTTGTATTAGTATAAAGGAACACAGATTGACCAGGTTATAAAAACTGAAGTACAGTGGTTTGGATATACTAAGCCCGAAATCAGCCATGCAGCTGATGTAGAAGGAGCCCAAACATGAGTGGGGCATTATGTTCAAAAATGCAGTTTTTGTGCATATTGCTTCCTTTCATGCAGACAGTGGCGTAACAATAGGGGTCACTCTCAGGGGCCCGGCCTCCCCCTGCGACCCCCTTTCCACCCGCCCGCAGCACAGCTGACGTCCCGGCGGCCAGCGCTCGAGTAATGCAGAGCGCTGGGAGATGACATAATCTCCCAGCGCTCTGCATTACTAAGGACCATGCGGGAGCATGTCACACACAACGCTAGACCACCAGGAGGTAGGGGGACGGGGGTCAGTAGGGGCAATGTGGCGATGGGGGCATTGTGGAGATTGGGGGGAAATGTGGAGAATGAGGGGCATAGTGGAGATTGGGGGGAAATGTGGAGCATGAGGGGCATTGTGATGGGGGCATTGTGGAGATTGGGGGGAAATGTGGAGAATGAGGGGCATTGTGACGGGGGCATTGTGGAAGGGGCAATGTGGAGGTGGCCAATGTGGTTGAGGGGGGTCAATGTGGTCGGAGGGGGGCCTGTAGCAATTCTTGCACCAGGGCCCCGTGGCTTCTAGTTACGCCTCTGCATGCAGAGGTCTAAAATATGCAATGTGAAACATAGACACAGACTGATAAATGTTTGGTGCAATCACTCCATCCCACACACAAACATACATTCTATATAATAATTTGCTAAAACGTGTGTAACTACAAAGTCATCCGCAGTAGAAACTGCCTTCGGAGTGTACAGCTCTGTATCAGCCGTGGCGCGGGCAGTCTCTACTGCGCATGACTGCCCCGCGACCGGCTGGCAGTGGCACTGTGGCCCATGTAACATGCTCTTCAACGAGTTAATAAATTAATAATTTGCTAATAAATTAAGCGAGAAAGGAATCAGAAAAATCATTTTTGCTTATTCCCTATTTCACAAATTAAAAGCCATGTTGCTTTGTACTAAGTACCAGTCAATGAGATGTATTTATAAATGTCCTAGAACAAACAGCCATACAGGAATTTAAAGGGATAGTATTACTTCAAAATTACTATCCCTCATATTGTAGCCCTTAATAAACTGAGTTAAATGACACCAGAGGCATCTCTCAAACCTTTATGGTTTAAGAGATAGCCGCTTTCAAAGTTTCCTCTCCCCTGCTATCAGCGTTCTGCTGCCAGCAGGGGAATCCCGTCCCGGGACAGGTGGAGGCTCTTAAACAGAGCCGATATCTCATTATGGAAGGAAAAATGATTCATTGAAACAGTCTTATATGTGTGCTTGGTTACCAAGCACATGTAGAAGACTGTTTCAATTAATCATTTTTCCTTCCATAACGAGATATCGGCTTTGCTGAAGAGCCTCCTCTTGATTCAGAGACCGGATTCTCCTGCTGGCAGTAGAACGCTGACAGCAGGGGAGAGGAAACTTTGAAAGCGGCTATCTCTTAAGCCATAAAGGTTTGAGAGATGCCTCTGGTGTCATTTAACTCAGTTTATTAAGGACTACAATATGAGGGATAGGAATTTTTAAGTAATACTATCCCTTTAATGGTAAGAATGTGTGCAAATAGTTGTGTGCTTTGTAAAAACACTATCCGTATTCTGTCTTCTGTCTGCTGTTTACAACTTCCTGTCAATCATTGTCCACTTGTGAACTAAGCATTCTAGTCTTGTTCTAGTATCTTATAGTTCATTGTGTTCCCAGTTCTTGACCTCTGTTGCTGACCAAAGCCTAGTTCAACTACCCCTCTGCCTGCCATTGATTCTAACCACTGTTGCTTACTTCCACTTGGATTCTGACTACCCCTCTGCCTGTCATTAAATTCTGACGACCTTTGCCAACCTCCCATTGGATTCTGACTAGATGTCCTAGAACAAACAGACGTACGGGAATTTAATGGTAAGAATGTGTGCAAATAGGTGTGTGCTTAGTAAAAACACTATCAATATTCTGTCTTCTGTCTGCTCCTTACAACTTCCTGTCAATCATCATCCACCCATGATCTAAGCATTCTAGTCTTGTTCTAGTATCTTATAGTTCATTGTGTTCCCAGTTATTGACCTCTGTTGCTGACCAAAGCCTAGTTCAGCTACCCCTCTTCCTGCCATTGATTCTAACCACTGTTGCCGACTTCCAGTTGGATTCTGACTACCCCTCTGCCAGCCATCTCACTCTGACCACCGTTGCTGATTCTACTTAGATTCAGAGTACCTCTCTGTCTGTTGTTTGATTCTGATCACCATTGCTAACATACGATTGGATTCTGACTACCCCTCTGCTTGCCATCTGATTCTGACCACCTTTGCCGACCTCCACTTTTATTTGACTACCCCTCTGTCTGCAGTCTGGTTCTCATCACTGTTGCTGACCTATGCTCAGATATCGACTACCCGTCTTCCTGCCGTCTGATTCAGACCCTCTGCCTGCCATTTGATTCTGATTACCTTTTCTGACTTCAGTTTGGATTTGCACTACCCCACTGCATGTCATCTGATTCAGATTACTTGAGTGCAACAAGTAGCTTACCTCCCTTCTTACGCCTCCATGAACTACCCTCTTTTGCCACTATCTGTTCATCTCTAGTATTCCTTGAGATAAATTTTTAGTTCTTCTCCTCAGGAGAGCGTACGATATCTCTGCAGGATTATCTGGAGTTTACTATTTGCCCTTCTGGAGACAGCTGTCCAGATTCGTGGCTGTTCTCCTTATTCTGCACCTGCTGTGGTAAATCATGCTATAGGTAGTCCCACTTTCTAGCTATGCCCTCCAGCATCGCACACTAACTTTTACTCTTCTACTCACAGGGGACCTAGTTCTATTCCTGTTGGGTCGTTCTGAGTACACCACCAGCTCCTCTTGGAGATGCTATCCAGCCTTTCAGCTGGCAAATTTAGTTTGACCCTAATCAAATAGAGTAACTCACATTTTCAAGCTTCTAACCCAAGCGGAAATCCCTAGTATTTGCTTCTCTGATGGTCATCTTTCTCTGAAACAGTCTTACTCAGAATTTAGTGAGATTATTAACAAACACTAAAATGAGCATCATTCTGCACAAATTCTTTATTTTATAATTAAAGAGGAAAGAAAACTTTCTCCCAAAAAGTGGGAAGTCTAAACAACTGAATATTTCACTTTGTGATGCAATCCCTGTGGAAAATGTTTTTTACACTTTATTCTGTTGTTACCCCAGCCTTGTCATACTGTACTGGAAACCATAGATTTGCACATACTGACTCCCAGCCTTGTCATACTGTACTGGAAACCATAGATTTGAACATACTGACTCCCAGCCTTGTCATATTGTACTGGAAGCCATAGGTTTGAACATACTGACTCCCAGCCTTGTCATATTGTACTGGAAGCCATAGATTTGCACATACTGACTCCCAGCCTTGTCATACTGTACTGGAAGCCATAGATTTGCACATACTGACTCCCAGCCTTGTCATACTGTACTGGAAGCCATAGATTTGCACATACTGACTCCCAGACTTGTCCCACAGTAGCCACAGAACCACATTTACAAACCTCAGCCTTGTCTCACAGCACTGGCGGTCTCATAGAAAAACACATGAGAACCATCCAGGCTTACCCAATGGTAGCCACAGAGTCACACATACTGACCTCCCAGCCTTGTCCCACTGTAGCCATTGAACAACACATACTGATCACCCAGCATTGTCCCACTCTTGGGTATGCAGAATGTGCAACATGAGGCCCAATGACTTCTGCCAGACTAAAACTCCCATTATTCCCAATAGGTGATAGTCTGGCAGCAGCTGGAGGACCTCACATTGCTCATCACTGCTACCCACAGGTACATACCTACTGACCCTTGCATTGTCTCATCATATTGATAGACACTGAGCAAAACATAATAGTCACCCAGCCATGTCCATTTGCAGCCATAGAACTACACATACTATCACTAAGCATTGTCTCACTGCAGTCGTAGCCACAGACAAACACACACACACACACACACACACACACACACACACACACACACACACACACACACACACACACATACTAACCTCCTATTCATGTCCCATAATAGCCATTGAACTACACATACTGACCCCCAGATTTTTTCCACTGTACTGGTAGCCATATAACCACATGCACTGACCTCTACCTGTATCCCACTGTAGTCACTAAACCACACAGACTGACTACCCAGCCTTGTCCCTCTGTCTGATAGGCCAGATGGGCAACATGAGACCTTCCAGCTTCTACCAGACCATGACTCCCATCATTCCCTATGGGTGTCTGGTGACAACTGAAGTACTTGCTTTACTGACTCCCAGCCTTTACCCACAGGTGCCACAGCAAAACACATACTGAACTCAATCATTGTCTCACAGCATTGGTAGCCATAGAACTACATATACTGAACACCTACGCTCACTGTACTGGTAGCCACAGAACCACACATACTAATCTCTAGCTTAGTTCCACAGCACTGGTAATCATATAATCACACATTCTAAAACTCCCAGCCTTGTTCCATGGTAGCAATAATCCCACACACTTTTACCACTCAACTTTGTCCCACTGTCTTGTACGCATGGTGGGCAACAGGCGACTCTCCAGCTTCTGCCAGACTACAACTCCTCAAAGGGAATTGTAGCCTGGAAGCAGCTGGAAGATGTCACATTGCTCACCACTGCTTTACTGACTTCACCATTCTCCCAAGACAGCTACAGAACCACACATATTATCTCCAAACCTTGTCTGACTGCATTGGTAGTCATAGTCATAGAACCAACACATACTAACCTGCCAACCATGTCCCATGGTGGCCATAGAACCAATCATACTGACTCCAAGACTTGTCAGAGTGCAATGATAGCCACAGAGCCACACATACTGACTTCCAGTCTTGTTCCACTGCATAGGAATAGCCAGAGCCAGGGCTCAAAATTTCCACTCGCCACTAGCCAATGACGAGTGAAAATTTAGCCCTGGCGAGTAGAAATTCAGCCCTGGTGGGTATGTTATGGCTTGCAGTGGAGAGTAACTTTTCAGGTCTGGCTAGTAGCAAAGGACTTAAAATTATAAGCCACACATACTGAGTCTCTCCCCAGCAGAAAATGGCAAAATTCCACCTGGCAAATATCTTGGGAAGGCGAAAAAGCGGAACGCTTGGGGGTTAGTAGGTACATTTCTGGTTTTCTGAAAAAATTTGAATGGGAAAAAATGCAACTTTTCCCCCATCACAGTTTACATTGCCGGGAAGCACATTCTCCTTTTTTATGTTTGCATGAAAAAAGCTAAACAATAGATCGATTTCCATTGCAGGTGATAGCTTTGCAACTGGCTTTATTTCCAGATTAATCCAAGAGGATGCAGAGATAAATTGACTGATGTATCACCTGCAATTGAAATCAGTCTAATGTTTCTTGCAATAGATGTGCACTAACTAATTATGAATGTCCAGTACTAGTGTTGAGCGAGCACCCCGATGCTTGGGTGCTCGGGTGCTCTGACCGAGCACCGCCGGAGGCTCGAGTGCTCGGCCGAGCACCCGAGCCCCATTGAATTGAATGGGGCGACACGAGCATTACACCAGGCACCCCCTGCTCTGATGAGGGGAGGGTGCCTGGTCAATGCCCCCCTTCATCTCCACAATGCCCCTCTTCCACAATGTCCCCCTTCATCTCCGCAATGTCCCCCTTCATCTCCGCAATGCCCCCTTCATCTCCGCAATGTCCCCCTTCATCTCCGCTATGCCCCCTTCATCTCCGCTATACCCCCTTCATCTCCGCAATGCCCCCTTCATCTCCGCAATGTCCCCCTTCATCTCCGCTATGCCCCCTTCATCTCCGCAATGCCCCCTTCATCTCCGCAATGTCCCCCTTCATCTCCGCTATGCCCCCTTCATCTCCGCAATGCCCCCTTCATCTCCGCAATGTCCCCCTTCATCTCCGCTATGCCCCCTTCATCTCCGCAATGTCCCCCTTCATCTCCGCTATGCCCCCTTCATCTCCGCAATGCCCCCTTCATCTCCGCAATGCCCCCTTCATCTCCGCAATGTCCCCCTTCATCTCCGCTATGCCCCCTTCATCTCCGCAATGCCCCCTTCATCTCCGCAATGTCCCCCTTCATCTCCGCTATGCCCCCTTCATCTCCGCTATACCCCCTTCATCTCCGCTATACCCCCTTCATCTCCGCAATGCCCCCTTCATCTCCGCAATGTCCCCCTTCATCTCCGCTATGCCCCCTTCATCTCCGCTATACCCCCTTCATCTCCGCAATGTCCCCCTTCATCTCCGCTATGCCCCCTTCATCTCCGCAATGCCCCCTACCTCCAGTCCCTGGTGGTCCAGCGGAGCGTCTTCAGATCTGTGCTTCCTTCGGCACAGATCCCCGCCACCCGAACATGCCGGGCGAGCACATGGCGGTACTCGTACGAGTACCGCCATGTGCCGAGCAGAGCGATGCTCGAGCCGATCCGAGCATCGGCCGAGCATGCTCGCTTAACACTATCCAGTACTATAAATATATAGGATTTAAACCTACACACCTGGCATATTAGTGTATCCATCTTTAGTCATAAGGTAAAGTGAATACACTTTTGAAGATCACAGATTTCTTCTTAGGTAGACATCAGCTAAATAATGAATCATGTGATGTTTGAGAGAGTAGACAGAGTATCTTATGTCCAATAAAACCTTCAATTGCAGATGCAATGCTTACAATCACAGAACATTTGATTTTCTCACTGACTGTAATTTTGGGGAGGTAGAAGATAAATATACAGAAGTGTTTGTCATACAGTCATCTACTACTGCTCATGGTAGGAGCATGGATGGATAATAACCCAGCCAGAGCCAGATTAAGACTCTATAGGACCATAAGCAGGATCCCAAACTGGGTATCCCCACCAGTTTAGGTCCCCCCCCTCGGTTTGCCCATTGTTCTTTGGGTAGAGTTCCTAGAACCAACATAATAAAAGACAAAATGAATGCCAGAGAGATCACCAATGCATTGTAGGCACCTCCCTGGTACCTGAGGGGTTAAATATATTAAAAATGTGCAATGGAGCTAGAATTAATATGGGACTACACAAGTGATACCATACAGCTTAGAATTAAAATGGGGCTACATCAGTGATACCACACAGCTTACAACTGAAATGGGGCTACATTAGTGATACCACAGAGCTATCAATTGAAATAGAGACTGCAATTATCTGACCACCCAAGAGTAATTGTAGAACATTTTGCTCTGTGGTATCTCTTCTTTCTATTCCTTCCAAGCTGTTTTTCCCCTTTCCTCTTCCCGCAGTCTATCTCCCCTCTTTTCCCCCTCTTTCTTTGCCACCCTCATCTGTTTTCTCCTCTTTCTCTACTCACTCCATCCTATGTATCCTTCTTTCTCTCCTACACTTTGCTTCACCTCTTTCCCTACTCCTTCTCTCTCCCCCAGTCTTTTCTCACAGTTTCACCATGTCCTCTAATAACGTTGTCTTTTTTTTAATATATATTTTCATTACCCTCTTTCCTACGCCCCCTACTACTTGCCCACCTTTGCTTGCTATAGAGGGGGTCTCATCCCTGTGGATCTGAGGCATGTAGAAGAAGAGGTTTGTGTCTTCTTAGGTGCAGATATGACATCATATCCTGGTGCTCTACATTATCAGAGTGCTGAGGACAGTGATGGAGGAAGTTGTAGCGTTCTGTGATGAAGGATGCACAGACCTAAACTTGACAGTCAGAAGATATGTCTGATCTTCCCCAGCTGTTTTGTTACATGCAAACACAAAGCAAGATTCAAACCTGCGCTCCTCCAATCTGATTAAGAATAGTGTGTATATAATACTGTTGATAAATTTGAGGCTCTAGTGCCCACATTTTTGGCCAAAAAAGGGGGGTAAGCTTGCCAACGCGGGTTACCTCAAGTGTGGCAAGTACCTACTCTGAACACTTGAGATCCCTATCTAGACAAAGTAAAATAAAATAAAATAAAAAATGATCCCTGAGGAGATGTTATAGTAACACAGAGGAGAAGGGGGGACCCTTTAATAATATTTTGTCTTCTAGAATACGAGTTACTATAATATCTCCTCAGGGATCATTTTTTATTTAATTTTATTTTGTCTAGATAGGGATCTCAAGTGTTCAAAGTAGGTACTTGCCACACTTGAGGTACCTTGGAGGGGTTGGCAAGCTTACCCCCCTTTTTTGGCCAAAAATGTGGGCACTAGAGCCTCAAATTTATCAACAGTATTATTATATATGCCCAATACAGGGCACACTATTCTTAATTAGGTTGGAGGAGTGCAGGTTTGAATCTTGTTTTGTGTTTGCACTTTGGGCTTTTGTCTGATGTTTGGGGGACTGGAGGACCCTGTCATTCCTTGCTGTACACATCAGTTACACTTATTCTTTCAATGAACACTTCATAAACAATATACAAAAAAAAAATAGAAATAATTAATAATGTATTATTAAATGCATTCACATATATTACTAAAAACTAAGGTGAGACAGTGCTGTAAGCTGTTGTTTTCTGTATGTTTTGTTATGTGCCTGTTCAGCTTTGTGGCCCCACCAATTGACTGGGCCTTGGGTAGGCCCCTAGGGTGTCTTGCCCATGATCCTACGCTGAACCTAGAAGTGCAACACTACTATTTTGTCATTGTCCTTACTCACCCTCCAGTGTACACATTAGGATCTCTTGGTCAAAGTCTAAGTTTTCTATACACTTTAGTGTCACCTTTGTGTTCAATGCAAAGGAATTATATCTTATACCAGACAGTACTGGAAATATGTAGATATTATTAACTCTATATGGCTGGGTGTAGAGAAAGGGGTGGAATTAAAATGGCATTGGCAGCTATTATAACATAGGGTTGTGGACAAAGGAGCAAGGGAAGAAACAAGTGGAGAATTTACGTTGATAGATAATACAAAATGTGAAAAAGTTTGAGGCATTGAGGAAGTAATGATACAGTGGTAGAAAAAGGAGTGTGGAGAAAACAGGTGACTTGCTGAGTGGATAATGCCCTGCATGTTAGACCTTTGAGTGTCTTTGCCATTTCAAATGGATGTTCTGACTAAGAATTCTATGAAATATATGAAAAAACTGGTAAAAAATGGGAGGAAAATGTCCTTGAACCGTATTATGCTTTTAATAAAATCTTTGTGGTGAATTATGTGCTTTGTGCATTCTCCCTATAATATTAATACTAATCCATTCAGAGGAATAAGTTCATATTAAGAGCTTCAATGACAGCTAAACGTTTAAAATCTCATTGTGGTAAGATGATGATTATGGAGGCAACTTTATGGTGTAGAGAACTGCAAGCTAATGTGTTCATTGAGAGTAATGTATCCTTCTGCTCTTATCACATATTATATGGACACACAGATTTTGTTGTATATGATATTGTGAAGAGCAGCACGCAGCTACTCTTCTGAATGAGAATACATGATTAGAGAGCTGGACCGTGCATAGCAATGCATAGCCTCATATGGTTTACTACCAGTCCCTCTTATGGTATGATATTCTTTCCCTCATATTCAATCCAAACACATTTTTCTTCTTATTCTAACAGCTGATCTTATCTTCCCTTATTCTTACATGTTGTTTTCAAATACCCTTACGCTAATCCAGTACAGATTAGGGCCCAACCTACATTATTAATCAATTGGTCCCTGTTTGAGAGTAAGAAACAGCAGAGTGCTGTTTACTGTTTGACAGTAGGGTAGTGAAGTTTGATTTTTGGAGAAGCCAAGTGTTCACATAGGTTGGGATAAAGGAAACTCAGTCTTCAGTCTTTAAAGTGTGCATTTAATAAAATGAAATTATGGGTAGGTGTGTGGATGGGCATGTGTCCACACCTGTGGCTTTTCAGCTGCTTTGCAGGAAGTGGACTGTGCAATATATGTCGACCATTTTGGGAGTGTTGTTAAGTGGTGAGAACTTCCCTAAAATATTTTTATGCTAAAATGTTACAAAAAACCAGTGATGAGGACATTTGAGAATCTGTTTGCTTTGTGTTTAACTTTTTTGTTATTTAAAGTGGATTTCTTCTTCTAAGACAAGTTTAGTCTGTTGTTAAATTAATTCAGTTCTGACTATATGTTGTACAAGCAATTTCTGTGTGAAATAAATAGTTTGTTAGAGAAATTAACCTTTCTATTTTTGATGGTAGTTTATGCTATTTCCCTGCACAGTGTTGTGATTTAGGTCAAAATATCTTTCTCTGTGTTACAAATGACCTAGAATGTATGGATTCTGTCTAGATTTATTAGACTCAGTGTGTGCAAATATTGGTCCAGCACAGGAACAGATTATGATAATATGCTATACTCCACCACCAATGAAAAAAAGAGTAATTTCTCTAAAAGTATTTGAATTACTATAACATTTATACAGGTTTTACTTCTCTTTAAAATTACTAATCATATTGTACAATGACAGGGTTACTTGGAAGCTCTTTGTATGTCTGCTGCTCCTCAAAATGCCAACCACTTCATAAGTAGCAATACATTTTAGTGGTCCAACATATGAATCATTAGAGTACCATAACAGTCTTCCAGTACAGCAGATGTTTCTTCATCAGACATCTGATGACCTCTACAGACTGGAATGTTTTGCACCAGAATATATCACATGAGTTTTAAAAAAGATTCTAGAATCAATGAGGTATATTATAGGTAGATACACATTCATGTGAAAAAATAAAATCTAATGTAAACTTAGCAGTGAACACTTTAGAATGTGTCATTACGAAAATGATAGACTTTAACCATAAAGACCAAGAAGCATTTAACATACTGTTTATTAAGAATATAAGTACATCATCACTATGTTTATAAAAATATATTATAACATTTAGATAAACACAAGACATTTATTTTCCTCAGGAAGAATTCAGTCCATTTTCTTCTCTTCTGCACTACTGTTCTGGGCCTCAGGGGGAATTTCCTTTCCATCTACTGGTGATTGGCTCATGGTGATTGGAATAGGTCTCTCTTTGGCAGGGGGCAGTGCCAGGCGAGGAGCCTGAATATGGAGGTGTCCATCTTTGGAGAGGGAGCACAGCACTTCCTCAGGATTCACATCTTCTGGCAGCTCTGCTTCTCTCTTCCACTCTCTATATTCATGGAAGTAACTTCCATCATCAGCATCACTTTTCTTGTCATGTTTTGCCATCACAATCAGCTTCCGTCCTTGTGTTTTCACTGTCAGTTCATCAGGAGTAAAGTTACTCACGTCCAGGATGAGCTCAAAATGGTCCTTCCCATCTTTGTCTGTCTTGGGAGAGATGTCCTCAGTTTCTTTGGACTGTCTGGTTTTACATAGTCTCCTTCCCATCTCCATGTCCTGAGAGAGGAATTGATAAGCTTGTTTAACATGCTGTATTCTCCTCTCCATCTCATTCCTCATACTCAACATGTCATCTTCCAGCTGTCTATAGATGAGACGTGTAGCTGGCAACATTGTGAGTGCAGGCTCTCTGCATACACACAGAGGAGTGTGTGAGGACAGTAGGAGTCTAAGAGGAAACATTTTTCGGATCATTTTCCCAGGAGCTTCTTCTCAGAGGTCAGCTGTAGAGAATCGTTCTGCTTTCCTTCTGCTCTCTTGCTTTTTACTACTGCAGTCACAGTGAGCAGCAGCTCTTTATATATTCATTAGTTAATGTTCTGGGCAGTTCCTGAGAGTTCCCTGTGATCTCTGTTTATGGTAGGAAGGGGAGGGACTGAAAATGATGAATTATGTAAGTCATCTGAGACAGAGGTTGAGCTAGCAGCTTCTAGTATTAGCCAGGGGAATGACATCAGAAGTGGGAGGAGGCAGCATGTGTGTGTTTGCTAGAACCTGCCAGATAATTCAGAGCACTGTTCTTAATGGTTAGACAGTGAATGCAGAATGATGACTACTCAGAGGAACACGTTATAAAAATTGAAGTACATATACTAAGCCCAAAATTAGTCATGCAGCCAATTTAGGAGGAGACCAACCGTGAGAGGGGCATTATGTACAAAAATGCACTTTTTGGGCATATTGATTCCTTTCATGCCGAGGTGTAAAATATGCAGCGTGAAACGTAAATAGAAACAGACTGATAGATATTTGGTGCAATCCCCCCACATACACTCTTCTATTACATTCATTTATGATTCTTTGCACCAAACCTCTAGCAACCAACTCTTATTTTATGCTCTAGATTAAAATTATTAGTAATATAATATGACATAAAACATCCCCTTGATGTTGTTCATAAGCATGGATCAATTTACATCCATTCGTGCACAAGTGTTTTACCAACATTTTCTCCAGCCAAGAACTATGCCAACAGAAATCTTCAAAAGATGCATCTTGTTAGGCTCAAAAATTTGTTAATAAATCAAACGAGAAAGGATTCAACAAAATCATTTTCGATTATTAACTATTGAGCAATATTGCTTTATACGTAATTTCAGCCAGTAATATACATTTACACATGCTCTAGAACAGCTAGACAGGAATTTTATGGTAAGGAGGCATGTAAATAGGGACGTGTGTTTAGTAAATACATTAGGACAATATGATGAGCATCCCTCTGCACAAATTCTTTATTTTTATAATTAGGGAGGGACAAAATCTTTGAAACAAAACGAGCAAATTATGAACTATGTAACTTTTCCTGTAAAAATAACTTTTTTCCATTTTCTTCTGTTTTCAAAGCCTTGCCACACTGCACTGGAATCCATAGCTTTACGCATACTGATCCCCAGCCTTGTCCCACAGTAGCCGTGGAACCAGACTTACTAACCCCCAGCATTGTACCACAGCTCATGTTGGCCACAGAACCACACATACTAACCATCCAGCCTTGTCCCATGGTAGCTATTGAGCTAAAATTACTGATCACCCAGCATTGTCCCACTGTCTGGTAGGCAGAATGGACAACATGATGCCCTCCAGCTTCCTTCCAGAATAAAACTCCCATCATTTCCAATGAGATTTGGAGTCTGGCACCAGCTGGAGGAACTTACATTGCCCCCCCCACTGCTTTATTACCTCCCAGCCTTGACCCACGGTAGCCACAGAAACACACATACTGACTCCCAGCATTGTCTCATGGCACTGTTAGACATAGAATCACACATTATAACCCCCTCAGCCATGTCCCATGGTAGCCATAGAACCACACATACTGATGCCTAGACTTGTCCCACTGCACTGGTAGCCATAGAACCACACACAACGACCACTAGCTTTGTCCAAGTATAGTCTCTGAACCACGTATACTGACCACTCAGCCTTATCCCACTATCTGGTGGGCAGGATGGGCAACATGAAGCCCTCCAGTCTGTGGCAAATGCCTATTCACTTCATTCCAAATTGTAGTCTGTAGTCAGCTGGAGGATCTCACATTGCCCACCACTGACTCCCAGCATTGACCCACAGTAGCCAAAGAAACACACATACTGACTGTAGCATTGTCTCACCACAGCAGTAGCCACAGATCCACACATACTGTCCCCCAGTCTGACTGCACTGGTAGCTACAGAACCACACATACTGAGCTGTAGCACAGTCCCAAAGCACTGGTAGGAACAGAACTATACATTTTAACATTCTATGGTAGCATGGAATTCACTGCCTGTGCAGGTGGCGCTATCGAACACATTAGATGCCTTTAAAAAGGGCCTAGATACCAACCTAGAGTATGATATTAGAACTAGATGGAGACTGAATGAACTGTTGTTATCACAGGAAATAGATGTCAAATGTTTGAAGGAGGAAGCGGTCAAATTTTTTTGAACATAATGATACGGGAGAGGTTTCTGATCTCACTTTGTGGTGTACCTTTAAATGTTATATGAGGGGCCTCTTAATTACATTGGGCAGTTACCGCAAGAAAAATATGGGCAACCTTTGGCTGATTTATATATTTGATTGGCTATACTAGAAAGGGTAAATAAAGTGGCTACAAATAATGTTACATCTAAAAAATATCTCTGAGATTCAAAGATTAATTCAAATTAAGCTTTGTGAACAAATATAGCTATTTGTACTTTGAAACAAAATTGGTACTATAATAGTAATAGAATTGATAAATTGTTGTCTAATAAATTCAAAGCTAAAAGGAAGCATGATTGAAATAAGAAGATAGTTGCAGACTCTGAAGCAATTTTGTCTCCAAAACAAATATCAAAATCATTTAAAGACTATTATTTTTCACTCTAGAATATTCAGGGAGAGTCGATATCTTCTTCAGAAATAAGAATTTTTTTCATGTAAACTTAACTTGCCAAAACTTAGTAATGATAAAATGGAAATATTAAGTCAACCATTCAAGGTGGAAGAAATCCAACATATTATTGCTAACTTGCAGTTCACTTGCACAAAAGTAAGGTTTATCTTCAAAGTGGAGTGCCGGGGGAGGGAGGGAAGAGGTCTGCTAACACTATATTTTTTTTGTAGAAAGGGAGAAAACAAGGGTGCGTATTATACATAGGCACTCTTGTTTTCCCCTAAAATCTTAGGCATAATATACACCTGCGTATTATACACAGGTGCATATTATACCTGAGATTTTATGGTAAGTGTCAAAGTATCGGAACTCTTAAATGTGATATGTCCTTTTATGGTACAATTGTCTCCTCAGTTATTTCTATTTCATTTACAGTTTCCAAAATGTGATTGGGAAATTAGGTACTTTATGACGCATGTCTTCCAGGCTACTAAATTATGTATATCTAGGAACTGGAAGGATATGGCTTCGCTTAAGTGGTCGGATATTCTCCTTCAAATTGATTATCAGTGTTCTATGGAAGAAGGATTTTACAGATCTAAAGGTCAATACAGTATATACCATAGGGTTTGGAATAGATGGCATGTTAAAAGGAATCTAGATAGCAATAATGGGGAGGAGCCAAGTGAGCCCTGAATGGGAAGATGACGGGTGAGACTCCAGAGATAATTTTCCCAAATGGTTTTTATAACTTGGACACATTGGGTTCCTTTATACTGGTATATATTATTATTCTTATTCTTTATTTATATAGTGCCAACTTTTTCCGCAGCACTGTACAATGATTGAGTCATCCTAAACAAAATGGCCAGTATAATGCAATAATTTAAGCATTAACCCTTTGAGTGTCAGAGTGGTACGCAAGGACATTTACAAAAACGCCCAGTTTTTAATTTTCAGAGTAATATATAACATGCTAAATAAAACATTTCCTTATGATTGCTCATCATGTGAATTTTTCCATCATTTTATCCTACAAGCACTGTCTAGCAGTGAGTATATAATAGAATTCCTTAGTCACTTTTCTTTAGGAACACTAAATTAGCTGCATGGTTCATTTTTGGTTTAGGATATCCCACCTGCTGTACTTCAATTTTTAGAACCTGGACATGCTGGGTTTCTTTATAATAGAAAAAGAAAAAACAGCACACAGGGGATCTAAGTGCAGCATTTAATAAATACAATTAAAGGACAAACAAGATAAGTAATATAAGAATATATATATATATGTGTGTGTGTGTGTGTACAAAGGTATAAATACTAGAAGCTCTAGCACAACGTGAAATATAGTAAAAAAAAAATAAAATAAGAAACTCGGCATTACCATAGATTACTAGTGCAAAAATAGGTAATAAAAACCAATATATATCATAAATAAGTACTGATATACAGTATTCATAAAATCAGTATTGGAACTACTGTAGATCCGATACTCTAGCCAGAGGTAACCAAGCAGTAATTAATAGCTGGACTGTAATGAGTGTGAGGGGAAATAGTACTCCGATCAAGCAGAGCGTAAACAAGCACTATGATAGGAAAAGGGTACCTGGGTGTAAGTGGCTGTTCTAGTGACTTCATCTTGATGAATGCCGACACGAGACCTTCAGGATCAGAGATTGGAGTGAAGCGGTTCAACCTCCTTATGATGTGCTATAAAGTCAAGGTGAAATCTGGTGAGCAGATTGTAATAATAACCATTACATGCGGGTTTCCAAGATATTATCTTGTAAGCACTTTAAACATTGGGGGTTGGGTCTAAAGGGTGCTTGAACAGGCACTTACACCCAGGTACCCTTTTCCTATCATAATGCTTGAGTCAGTTTACGCTCTGCTTGATTGGAGTACTATTTTCCCTCACACTCACTACAGTCCAGCTATTAATTACTGCTTGGTTACCACTGGCTAGAGTATCAGAACTAGTTCCAATATTGATTTTATGAATCTTGTATATCAGTACTTATTTATGATATATATATATCTTGGTTTTTATTACCTATTTTTTGCACTATTAGTCTATAGTAGTGCCTAGCAACTTTTTATTTTTCATATTTTTATTTTCACTATATTTCACGTTGTGCTAGAGTATCTAGCATTTATACTTTTGTACATATATATTCTTATATTAATTATCTTTTTTATCCTTTATGTGTATTTAATAAATGCTGCACTTAGATCCCTTGTGCACTGTTTCCTCTTTTTCTCTTTTGCATGCACGCGCCACTTCCCGAGCGGACTACTGGTGACATACAGCAGCACAGGGATTTTGCAGAAAACAATTATCTTGATTGCCATAACATTTAAGGATTAACTTGGACTGGATTAAGGTTACCTTCATCCTTGAATCATTATCATCACCCATCATCCTAATCAGACTACATCCTTTCATGATCTTTCATATCTATTTCTTCATTTTCATTTACATTGAACTGCATATGGTATTGTAACTATTAAGGCTTCTCAATAATCATTTATCATTATTATAGATTGAGGATTGATACCTCTGTCGTTTATATACGGTCATTTTTCATCTATGGTAGATTTTGATCATTTATTGATGCAAATACTCTTAGATCTCCTTTTCCATTATGAGATTTCGACTGGGCTACCATTACCTTCATCCTTGAGACATTATCATTGCTCATCATTCTAATAAGACTACTTTTTTTATTATTATTAATATCCATTTCATCATAATTATTTCCATTGAACTGTGTATGGGATTGTAATTGCTTAGACTTTTAATAACCTTTTAGTCATCATCAGTTTGGGGACTGATACTGCTACCTATATATGGTCATTATACATCTATGATACATATTAATGTTTCATTGAGGCAAATACCTTTAGAATTGTCTTTCCATTAGGAAAACCTGTTGTTATATTTATTTCCTCATCATTTTGAAGTATATTGTGTTCTTGGTACTTAAATGGGATGCATTTATTTGACCATTTATTTCACATATTACCAGTTCATGTTAGCTCAAGAAATATTTTGGGGTACTACCTAAACACGTAGGGGTACTGGAACACATTATCATTCTAATTTTTGTAATTTTATTATAATAATAAATAAAGAAAAAGTTGCTCTGATGACTCATGCTAAAACAAATGTATAGTAAAACATGGAATACTTGAGTATATATGGGCAGTCTCTGTTCCAATTCCCTCAGAACCATTGGTTGGGATGTGTGCTTATGCACATCTCAGCCAATCAGCTTTGACCGACAGTCAATTGAATTGCAACTTGTGGCATTTGTATTATTTTTCAGTTTTTCTAACCAGCATTTTTTAATAGCACAGATAATTGAATCACTTACTGTGCTTGAAAAAATGCTGTTTTTTTTTTTTTTTGCTTAACGGGGGCAATTGAATTGAGCCCAAAATCTGTTATCAACAGCTGTTTTAATAACACTTGCAGAAAAGATCAAAGTTGATCAACAAATCCACATAATTTTTATAAAGAATTAAACTATTATACATTTATATATAGCAGAGTTCGCCACAATGAACACTTCTCTTTAAAACATATATGGTGTCATAAGTTGCTATGTAACCATCTAATCAATTTAGCTCCTAATGAAAAAATAACATGTAGGGAAAGAGGCAATTATAGGGTAGACACATTTGGGCTTATCAAAAAATGTTCAGCCTATGTTACTATGTTAAAGCTTTCTCTGCGTTCAGCTATCTGATGCACATTTCACCTGGCAAGCTTGATCACAGTTTGTGATCAGATTTGCAGGTACATATGATTTAATTTGTCTGTTTGTTTTTCTAATTTTTTAATAAAGGTTTTTTCTAATTAATGATCACTTTTCCCTAGCAAACTAACTGTGTAATGAGAGTTTTACCCATTCAACACTTTCTAGAGTGGGTTTTTTATTTTTGGGCATTACAGGTTAATCTAGGGATGGATTGAGCAGAAGATTCATTTAGTGTACATCATTTTATTCTGCAAGCACTATATATTCAATCTGATCCGAATTCTCTGGCAGTCTCTAGCAAACACACACACAGTCATGCTGCCTCCTCCCACTTGTGATGTCATGGTCCTGGCTAATACTAGAAGCTGCTAGCTCAACCTCTGACTCAGATGACATACATAATTAATTATTTTCAGTCACCTCCCTTTCCTACCATAAACACAGATCACAGGGAACTCTCAGGAACTGCCCAGAAGATTAACTAGTTAATATATAAAGAGCTGGTGCTTTCTGTGACTGCAATAGCAAAAGGCAAGAAAGCAGAAACAGTGTAGCAGAACGATTCTCTACAGCTGAATTCTGACAAGAAGCTTCTGGGAAAATGATCCGAAAAATGTTTCCTCTTAGACTCCTACAGTCCTTACATACTCCTCTGTGTGACTGCAGAGAGCCTGCACCCACTCTGTGGCCAGCTACATGTCTCATCTTTGGCCAGCTGGAAGATGACATGCTGAGTATGAGGAATGAAATGGAGAGGAGAATGCTGCGTGTTAATCAGGCTTATCAACTCCTCTCTCAGGACATGGAGATGGGAAGGAGAATACGCAAAAGCAGACAGTCCAAAGAAACTGAGGACATCCTTCCCAAGTCAAACAAAGAGGGCAAGGACCATTTTGAGCTCACTCTGGACGTGAGTCACTTTACTCCTGATGAACTGACAGTGAAAACACAAGGAAGGAGGCTGATTGTGATGGCAAAACATGACAAGAAAAGTGATGCTGATGATGGAAGTTACGTCCATGAATATAGAGAGTGGAAGAGAGAAGCAGAGCTGCCAGAAGATGTGAATCCTGAGGAAGTGCTGTGTTCCCTTTCCAAAGATGGACACCTCCACATTCAGGCTCCTCGCCTGGCACTGCCCCCTGCTAAAGAGAGACCAGTTCCCATCAACATTAGCCAATCACCAATTGATAGACAGGAAATCCCCCCTGTGGCTCAGAAGACTACTGCCGAAGAGAAAGAAAATGGTCTGAACTCTTCCAGAGAAACATAAATTGCTTGTTTATCTAAAGGTGTTAACATATTTTTATAAAAATGTTTTGATGTTTTATAATGTTTTAATAAACAGAATGTTAAATGGTTTTATGATTGTCTGTTTAAAGTCTATAGTTACATATTGAAACAATGAACTCTTATGATCCCTATGCTGGACCACTAAAATATGTTGCGACTTATAAAGTGGTTGATTTTTCGTGGATCAGGAAACATACAAAGAGATTTAAGGAGGCCCTGTCACTGCAAGATAGGTTTGGTCATTTAAAGAGAAGTAAAAACTATCTAAATGTTAAAGTATTACAAATATTTTTAGAGAAAATGTCCTTAATCTGTCTGTAGCTCAGTAAACAAATTATCATAATTTGTTTCTGTGTGGGGCTAATATTTCCACACATGTCTATGAATGAATTTAGGCAAAACTAACACACACACACACACTGGTTTATTTGTAATAGCACAGGGAGAGAGAGAGAGAGAGAGAGAGAGAGAGAGAGAGGAATTCGGCTTCGATCATAACTAGTTGTCACACTCTGTATGAAAATAGCATAACGTATCTAAATATAATGGTTAATTTCTCACAAAAAAACTATTTCGCATAAAAATGGGCAGTGCATCATTTAGGCAGATTTTAATAATTCTTAGAAGAAACAAAACTTGTCTAAGAAGAACAGGTCCAGTTTAAAACAAGACCAAAAGGTTCTGTGAGTCTCCAGCAATGGAGGGGAGATGCACTAAGACATGATAAAGAGGTGATAAAATGGAGATGACTGTTCCAGTGATATCATTTCTCCAATTCCTGTGTTATTCTATGGAACCAAGGCATTAAGATTTCCCCAATTTTGGAGATCTTAGTGCATAAGATCTATAGAATTACAAAGGAACTGGAGAAATGATATCACTGGAGAAGACGTTTCCGCTTTATCACCTCTTATCACCCCTTAGTGCGTAACCCCCAACATATCTATAAGGACATTTACTCACCAATTATCAACACCCCCAAAAAAAACTAGGGGAGATGCACTAAAGTGGGATACAGAGGTGATAAAGCAGAGATAACCTCTCCAGCGATATCACTTCTCCAAGTGAGAGAGATCTTAGTGCATAGAATCCATAGAAAATCATAAGAATCGGAGAAGTGATATCGCTGGAGAGGTTATCACTTCTCCAAGTGGGAGAGATCTTAGTGCATAGAATCCATAGAAAATCATAAGAATCGGAGAAGTGATATCGCTGGAGACGTTATCTCTTCTCTCTCTCCTCTTTATCATACCTTAGGGCATAACCCCCTACAATTATTGCACAACCCCCTTCTTACAAAGCAGTGGAATTGCCACAGGTGTGGACACAGTCACATCCACACAGCTGTCCATAACCTTATTTCACTGAATTCACACTTGCAACATATATCAGTTACCCTCCTACCCTCTCAAGAAATCATCTGCAAAAAATAAATGCAATAACTGTACACTTTTCTTAGCCTTTATAAACTATAACCCTTGCAGTGCCAGTGTGTAGCTTATTTCTTTCCAAGCTATTAACTACCCCCTGGCATTCAGTGATTTAATAATATCTGTTCTGTCTTCTATTGTGCCAACAAGTGCTTCCCTGCATAACAACCCCCCCATCTATCTAGCCACAGGTTGTCATCCCCTGCACTATAAGAAAAAAATAGCATTGAGGCCATAGTCTAAAACTAGAGGGACACAGGTTTAGATGTAATGTAAGAAAGTTTTACTTCACTGAGAGGGTAGTAGACAAGTGGAATAGCCTACCAGCAGAAGTGGTAGATGTCAATACAGTGACAGAATTTAAGCGTGCATGGGATAGGCATAAGGCGGTCCTTAACATAAGAAAAGACCAAGGACCAAAAAAGGTTTGAGGTTGTGTTTTTTTTTGTTTTTTTTTACACAGTAGGAAATTGGGCAGACTAGATGGGCCGAATGGTTCTTATCTGCCGTCAAATTCTATGTTTCTATGTTTCTATTGAGTTAAAAGGTGTTTTTGTATGATTGTCCATTCTTTAGGGCTACATTCTGTGCATCTCCTATTCAAATGTAGCTCCAACACATGAAGGCAGAGTAAACTTGTCCTCTTCCAGCTCATGGGGGAGATGAACTAAGGGGTGATAAATAGCTGATAAAGTGGAGGTGACTTCTTCAGTGATATCACTTTAACAATTTCAATGTTATTGAATGGAGTCTATGCACTAATATCTCTCCCACTTGAGAAATCTTAGTGCATTGTCTCCATAGAATAACATTGAAATTGGATAAATGATATGATTGGACAAGATATCTCCACTTAGTGTTACAAGCAAAATTCTTTTAAACATTTTTTTTAAAGCAATGGCCGAGGTTGAAGAGGGCTCATAATGTCGATATCCTGTTGGAGCAGTGTCGAAGGCACATTAATATTTTTGAGACAAACAAGTGTGAGGAGCACCCATCAAGTGCAAACAAGGTAAAGTATCTTGTTCTAGGTATGGTAGCCTCTCAATGGTGCTACAACTCATGCTTTTCACTCCCATGTGCCATTGCAGAGAGGAAATCTCCATATCCATAACAGACTGGTCCTGCCCACAGACAGTCCAGATCCGAAATATCAGGGAAATCCGCATAAGAGAGACAGCAAAACCACAGACGTACAGCACGTTTCAGCCTGTGTGGGCCTCGTTGTTGTGGTGCAGCTGAATCCCTCTAAGCACATGGAAGCAAGGGCCCATGCCTGGGATGACCTTATACTTAGAGAGAGAAACATTTGTGAGGAGCACCCATCAAGCGTGAACAAGGTAAAGTGTCTTGTTCTAGGCATGGTAGCCTTTCAATGGTGCTACAACTCACATTTTTCACTCCCATGAGCCATTGTAGAGAGGAAATATCCATATCCATATCAGACTGGTCCTGCCCACAGACAGCCCAGCTCTGAAATATCAGGCAAATCCTCTCTGTACTAGAGAGACAGCAAAACCACAGACGTACATTTCAGCATGTATGGGCTTCGTCGGTGTGGTGCAACTGAATCCCTCTAGGCACATAGAAGCAAAGGTCCATGCCTGGGATGTCCTTATACGTAGGGAGACAAACAATTGTGAGGAGCACCCATCAAGCTTGAACAAGTTAAAATGTCAGGCAAATCCTCTCCACATGAGAGAGACAGCAAAACCACAGACATACCCTTGCTTCCATGTGCGTAGAGGGATTCAGCTGCACTCACCTATGAGGATCACATAGGCCGAAACGTACTTCTGTGGTTTTGCTGTCTCTCTCACATGCGGAGAGGATTTGCCTGATATTTTGGAGCTGGACTATCTGTGGGGAGGACCAGTCTGATATGGATATGGAGATTTCCTCTCTGCAACGGCACATGGGAGTGAAAATCGTAAGTGGTATCACCATTGAAAGGCTACCATGCCTAGAACAAGACACTTTACCTTGTTCATGCTTGATGGGTGCCCCTCACAATTGTTTGTCTCACATTAGTACTATTCACTAAAGTGTCTTCCCCATAAATCTTAATTATCAAAGAAAACAGATCAGCACTAGTCAAATAACAAATGCTAGGTAATTGAGACTTATTGTTTGGTGCTCTAAAGGGTATAACCAATCGAGAACTAAACAAAAGGCAAAAAAAGAGAGAAGAATCCCATGGCAAAACCAGCCCGATAAATAGGCACAGTACCAAGTAATAGACAATATATATAAATATGTATTATACAAAAGTTAATAACAAATAGGACTCACTAAGACAAATAAAAACACACATATACGGAGGGACCCCCATCAAAAGATATCAGTACTGTATCTCAAATGAACACAATACTAATGAGATGACATAAATACATCACTGATACTCAAATAGATACTCAAATAACAATATAATAAAGTACTCAAATAGATACTAAAATAAGAATGCAATAAAGTGCTGGTGCTAATAGTAACAAAGTAAATACAAATAATTCAAATACTTATCAGTGGACATAAAAAAAAAAAAATCTCAGTAGATGTAATGTATAATGGGGGTCATCCTCCAACTGCCACACAACCCAACGCGTATTTATGCCATCTCATTAATAAAGATTTTTATATTGTCTATTACTGGGTTGTGTACCTATTTGATGGGTTGCTTTTGTCAGGGGGTTCTTCTCTCTTTTTTCCCCTTTTGTTTAATCCCCATCAATCTGATATAAATCTGCCCACATGGACATCAAACAACATGCCTTCGACAGGTTTACGAATTTTCACTCGTCACATATATAATGCCTATTTCCATATGGAAATGCAGCATAATGACTCATTTGCATATGGAAATGCAGAATAATTAGCCATTATCATATTCAAGGGTGTGGTGGTTGTATGTTAATGTGGCACTTGACCACATGCACTAAACTCCAATAGCAGCCTCTGTTGTCGGAGTTCACAGTCTCAACTTCACCTACTTGAGGCTGGTGAAGTTGGGCTCTTCCTGTACTTTCCTATGCAGTAACAGCCCTCAATCAATCAGAAGCTGGGAGGGTTGTCGAACTGCTGGCTATGTGGAAGGGATGGTCTCCCTCAATATATCACCAGCAGTATGACAATCCTGACTTCTGAGACCATTCTCTCTGCTTCCCCACTTGGTCAGCAGGGGAGTGGAGAGGATCCTTTCAGCACCATGAACAGCATCAATCACTTAACGCTTTGAATGCCACAGGGATTTGCATTTCATACCCTTGTGACACTCAAAGGGTTAAAAAAAAAGTACACCAAGCAGTACACAATCACCTCTTCTGTCTGTATCATGTGTGTTTCATCTTGTGCACTCCCATGGGAACAAAGCTGGGGGTCAGGCAGCATCCCCGTGATTTGTGGCTACCAGCTGACACCAGACTTGTTCTCTTGCTCACAGGTAGCCATAGAATCCCAACCTTGTCCCATAAACTTTAAAACCACAAATACTGAATCACAGACTTATCCCACTGCAGTTGTATCTGCAAAACAACACATACTAATCCCACAAGCCTTGTCCCATGGTAACGATTGAACCAAAAATACTGACCTCCCAGATGTGTACCACTGTACTGGTAGCCACATAATGACATATACTGACCTCTGTCCTTGTCCCACAGAACTAGTTTAGTCAGAACTACACACACCGAGTCTACATTCTAAAGGGAAATGGCAAGGCTCCTTTAGGAAATTTCTTGGGTTAGCAAAAAAAGATGATAATTTTATGAGGTTTTTAGTATATGAGTTTTCTTAGAAAAAGCAGTACATTTCCAGTTTTCCTTCAAATTTCCCAGGTTAAACAACATGGACTGTTCTGTTGAAGAGAAGCAGAGTCTCCTTTTTATATTTGCACAATGTTGCTAAATAATGGGTTGATTTGCATTTTAGATGACAACTTACTTCCAGATTTCCCCATAGACTTTAAGTGGAATAAATTGACTGATTTATGTCTTGCAATTGAATCAAGTCCAATATGTCTTGGTTTAGACTCAATCAATTAAGAATGTGCTATAAGTATACAACATAGTTATAGTTACACGCCTATCATATCAATATATCCATCTTTATTCATATAATAAAGTGACTACACATTTGAAGATCTCATATTTCTTCTAAATTAGCTAACATCTTAAATATGAACCCAGTTAGGTTTGGGAGCTTATTGCCACGTTTCCCCAGAGATGTCCAGGAGTCAGAAGGGTATAGTAAATGCAATTTATTAAATAACAATAAAGATAGCATACAATGGTAATAAGGCAGAAACAAGCAGATGGTCACAGCCAGCAAGCGGTACTATCAGGAATAGTAGACTGCCAAGACTGACCGCTCTGCTGGGTTACTAGGCTGAAGCCACTGGTAGTATCAGCTGGAACCAGGAGCTGGAACAGGAACAGAATAGGAGCAGGAACCGGAACACAAAGTCTTGATCCGATGAGCAAGTAATACAACTGACTCAAGCCTGCAGTCAGTATAGCTAAATTGGATACTTGAGTGACGCCTGCAGTCAGTAATAAGAAGCAGATATCTAACTGACGCTTGCAGTCAGTAATAGGAAGCGGATATTTGACTCACACCTGCAGTCAGTATAATTATCACGGTGCCCGTGATTGCTGACTTCTGCTGTCAGTCAGGTGTGTGTACTCTCCAATGGCCACCTGTCTTTTGCCCGCCCAGTATTGCCTATATAGACTGGGCTGAGGCACCCTTTGGTGGCCCTTTCGTGGTGTCTCTATGTCAGCAGTCACCTTCCTGTATCTGTACCTGTTCCTTGGGCCTGTTTCGCTCTGCTACCAGTGTCAGCATTCTCCAGTAGTCAGTGCCTCTCCTGCGTGGTTCCTGCCTCCGTTCCAGATCCGGTTGTGCTGCCGTTCCTGCTTCCGTTCCTGATCCCGTGCTGCCGTTGTTCCTGCTCCTTTCCTGACCTGGTTGGCAGTCCTGTCGTTCCAGTGGTCATCCTGGCTTGTCTGCTGTTCCTGCTGCTGTATCCTCACTGTCATCATCTGGCTGCTGGGTCGCCTGGGAGACATTCTGATCACCGGTTGCTGATCTGGCTGTATAGAACCGGTTGGGCTTCACTGTTGTCCAGTACACGGTACTGGTTTACTCCACATTCACCGGTTGCTAATCTAGCTGTATAGAACCGGTTGGGCATCCCTGTAGTCCAGTACGCGGTACTGGTTTAATCCACATTAACCGGTTGCTGATTCCGCTTATAGAACTGGTTGGGCGTTCCTGTCGTCCAGTACGTGGTACTGGTTTACTCCACATTCACCTGTTGCTGATTCGCTAGTATAGAACCGGTTAGATGCTATTGTTGTCCAATACTCCATACTGGTTTACTCCACATTAACCGGTTGCTGATTCCGCTTATAGAACCGGTTGTCCGTTTCTGTCTTCCAGTACGTGGTACTGGTTTACTCCACTTTCACCAGTTGCTGATTCACTAGGATAGAACCGGTTAGACGCTATTGTTGTCCAATACACGATACTGGTTTACTCCACATTTACCGGTTGCTGATTCTTCTGTATGACTGAGCTGGTTGGGCATTCCTGTTGTCCAAACACGATACTGGTTTACTCCACATTACCGGTTGCTGATCCATCTATATAGAGCCGGTTTGCTATACTGTTGTCCAGTGCACGGTACTGGTTAACCCTTCATTCACCGGTTGCTGCTGCCTCCATTGTAGAACCGGTTTGGTTTCCCTTGTTGTGATACTGGTTTGCTCCACTGTTCCATCTTATGCTGCTGTCCCATCTATTCAGCATTTGTGGAGCTGTCCTTCTGTCCTACTGGCTGCCTTGCCCGGTATATTGGCAAGGCCGGTAGAGCCATATTCAGATTGATTGTTACCCTCCAGGCTGCCTTGCCCGGTATATTGGCAAGGCCGGTAGAGCCTGTCTCCGTTCCACAGTGCCATCTTTCAGGCTGCCTTGCCCGGTATATTGACAAGGCCGGTAGAGCCACATTCAGGTTGTCGTGTAACCCTCCAGGCTGCCTTGCCCGGTATATTGGCAAGGCCGGTAGAGCCACAGTTAGATTGTCGTGTTGCCCTCTAGGCTGCCTTGGCTGGTATATTGGCAAGGCCGGTGGAGCCTACCATGCTGTATCTTGCAAACACTACTGTTTGAACCCATTATGTACATGTGATATATGTGTATGTTCAGGACCCGTGAGGGTTCCCATTAAACTTTTCAATAAAGTTTGATTTTTATCTTACTCTGTGTCTGAGAGTCAAAACAAACTGTGACAATAAGCTAGTCTACCAGAGCCCCAGGTCTGCACCAGATTGGGTAGTCAGACAAGCCAGGTCATGCAGAGCTCAGGTAGTCAGCCAGAGACACAGGTCTGCACCAGATTGGTTGTCCACTATCTAAGGATAAGGCAGGAGAATAGTCAGACAGAGCCACAGGTCAGTACCAGATTCGATGGTCAGACAAGCCAGGTCATACACAGAGCCCAAGGAAATAGAACTGTATTGTACAACAATGCAAGGGCAACTGACTCAAGACTCAGTCTGCCTTTTAAACCCCTCCTCAGGAGGTAGGTAGGAGGAGCAGCTCAGAGGGAGGAAGTAGGTACTAGGAAAGTACAGGAAGAATTGCATAAACAGAGGCCTGCTTCACTCTGAAACCTCGTGTCTGCAGATGACACGTGGAATGACACCGAGCGTCACTGAAGCGGCGACGCTGGAACCAAGGTAAGCTGTGACACATATATTTTACCTCACATTTTTCCCAAAAAAGATTTCATAGCCCTAATTCAGTCCTTGTCATAGTACTGTATTATGGAAAGAAACATCACAGCTAACATCTTCAATAGCAGCTGCAGTGCTTGCAGTCATGGAAGATTTGATTTTTTAAATTGGTTGTAAGTTCAGGAAGGTAAGATATCCATATACATACGTATGTGTTCCAGGGCATACTTACAATTAGAGGTGGGTGAAAAGTGTGAAAAATTTCCTGTGAAAAATTTTGCGAAAACGTGACGATTTTTCGCTTTTCCCGCAAAAAAATTTTGCCTTTCCGCCTATGAAAAAATGTCCTCCTTTTCGCCTATTTTAACAAATTTTCTGCCTATGTTAACACATTTTTTGGCTATTTTAACACATTTTTCGCCTATATTTCCTATTGGTACTACATTTTCCACTGTAATATTACTTCTTCTGAGGGCTGAAGTTTTAGAAATAAGTGGCTGAAAGTCAAAGTTATGAGTCCTACAGAAAAATATGGCTTGAAAAATGTGTTAGCTTGGACTGGCATGGTTTGATTTATGTATGTAATTTTACCATTGTCATACTCTATCCTCCGTCTCAGATTATTGACACACATTACTTATCGGTCATAGCAATGATCCCATCTGTCCTTAACCTCCTCATCTGTGTTGCTGTTAATATATTTGTCCTGGCTTTGTCTGTCATGTGCGGTTTCTGCTACTACTACTACTACTACTGGAGCTAGATGTTGATGTAATTCTACTGCCTCTACTACTAGGTTTCAAAGGTGCAGCACTTACAGCCAAAGCACCAGAGGTACTCTTCATATCTGTCACTGTGGATGTTAACCTGTGTTGCTGTTGCTGGATACTCAAAGCAGGTGTGAGTGGGACTTGGACTTTGAAGAGGCGATGATGCCAGTGATGATTGATAGGGTGACTGTGTGCTTTTTGACATCTGTGCTTGTCCAGACTTTCCAATGGTTTTCTCAAACAGTTTATAGACAGGCACAGTGCTTCTTAAAGTGGTGGAAGATTCAGCCTTTGACTTTCTGCTAATCTTATAGTCCTGTCACCATCCTCACTCTCAGCTTCCTCTGTATCTGAACAAGAGAAGGAGGCTTGAGGGATATATTATATATTCTAGATCTGCATCATCATCAGTCATCATTAGGTCATCCTCAGCAGCATCATCATCACCTGACAGTTCTTGCCCACTACTACCCTTATATTCCTCTAAGCTTTTGGAGGTCTTAAACAATTTCTTTTTACTTTTACTATAACAAAATTCACTACTACTTTGAGAACAGGTGTTTTGGTGTCTCACTGTCTGATGCGGCGGTTCACCTTCCTCTATTATGCTGTAGTCAGCATCATCAACACTGGAATGTGACTTCTTGTCATCTTCAGTGTTCTTCTTATATGGTTCTATATTTCTACTGGCACTGGTGGTGCTGGACCCGGTTTTGCTGGGACCTTGACAAACTGCATCCTCCCTTGGAGTAAAGGGATCATCATCATTGATTGCACACGCTGCAACAACCATTGCTGCAGTAGGATTCTGGACTACTACTTTACTCTCATGTCCCTACACTGCTCCACCCTTCCTCCTTCCCCTTGTGTGTTTGCTGGAGATTGTACAACTATACTGTGTTTTTTTACTGTACAGTGCACAACACAACTGATGGAGCTGTATGATGCCTTGACTAAGCACAGTCAGCTG
This sequence comes from Rhinophrynus dorsalis, assembly GCA_037306005.1. Classification (NCBI taxonomy): domain Eukaryota; kingdom Metazoa; phylum Chordata; class Amphibia; order Anura; family Rhinophrynidae; genus Rhinophrynus; species Rhinophrynus dorsalis. The sequence goes on along the minus strand of CM074724.1, from coordinate 347,182,553 downwards.
TCTGTCATTGTCACCTAAGATATTTTGTTTTTTATTTTTTTTTTAATTTTATTAATTTTTTTTAAGTTGCCCACCCTGTTGTCTTATGACAGTCTGTCCAAAAATATTATAACTGAAAAAGGAAATCAACAATGTCTTTCCCCAGACTTCCCCACCCAGCAAGGGACAATAACAGCAAGATCATCAAGCAGATAGGTTGCCTGTGTCTTGCCTGTCAGTCACATGGAATTTTGAAGTATTTTGGGGACAACCTCCTTCCTCCCTTCTTATCCCCTAGAAAGCCCCCAGATTCCCCTAATACAGAGAACAAATGTCCTACCTAAATGACTTCCTAAACTAAGCTTCAATTCGCCTTTATTTGCCTATCTCCTCCAGCTCAAAACATGCTGCTCTCTCCTCTCACAAACACAGAATGGCTGCTGTGAGAGCCTGACAGCCTTTTATATGGCTGTAGAAAACTTTTGTGTGGTGTAGAAATATTTTTCTTCCCATTGATTTCAATGGGCGGAAAAGGCAGGAAAAAGGGTAAAAACTGCACTTTTCACGGGAAACTTTTCACCAAGTGGAAAGTGCCATTATTCTCGAATTCAGTTTGAGGTGAAAATTTTCGCCCATCCCTACTTAAAATCCAGCGCAATTTCAATGTATTCTTCCCAGTAAAACACTTTCTAAATAAAAATAAATGTGTCATAGTCATCTACTACTTCTCATGACAGGAGAATGAATGGATTATAACCCATCAGTGTGACCCTGTCATTTTGTCAGGGTCCTCGGCCCACGGTGTACATACAAGGATCTTTCAATCAAACCAAGTTTGTGTTTAAAGCACCACAATAATATCTGACACCAGATAATACTAGCTGTATGATAAGTCTATAAGACTGGATATAGAGAAAGAGGTGGAATTAAAACGCCATTGGCAGTGTGGAGGAGTGTGGAGAAATGAGGAGGCTTGCTGGGAGGATGATGCCCCGCTTCTCAGAGCTTTGAGGGTCTTTTTCACTTAGGATGAAAACCTTGAGAAAACTGGTGAGAGATGGGCGAAAGGTGTCTTCAAACCCTATTATAGTTTTACTAATGATTTTGTAGATAAATATTGTCATGGGGATTTCTAGGCTGACAAGGTTATTGCTTTGTCCATTCACTCTGCATTATTAAGACAAACATTTTGAGGAATCACGTCATAGGATGCGGTTCAAAATTTTGGTAAGGTGGTGATTATGAGGTAATCTTTTAGTATGGAGGACTGCAAGTTAATGCATTTGTTGTGAGTCATGTGTCCTCCTGCTATTATCATACAAAATAGGGACATAAAGCTTTAATTGTATGTGATACTGTGAAGAGTAGCAAACAGCTACTGTCATTGGTGGCAGAACTGGATGGGACGAGGAGGACAAGCCCCTTCCAACACATTCTAAGGGATTCAGAAAGGCTCCCCTGGCCAAAGTTCATATTTTTAAGGTGTCATGCACTATCTAACCCTCTGAGTACCAGAGGGTATCCAATGGGTTGGACATATCGGTAACTTGCAAAGAGCCAGTCAGGGACGATCAACTAGGAACGAGCCTGCCCTCAAAGTGATGAGGCTCTATAGGAAAAGTATCCTACCCAGGGTGCAATCTCTTTTAGCTCACTAGTGCCTTTCACAGAGAGGAAATATCCTAAAGCATATCATACTGGTCCTGCCATTACAGCAGTCCAACCACAAAATGCCAGGCAATTCCTCTGAACAAGAGAAGCAGCCAACCCCAGATGTACGTTTTGGCCTTGTTAACAGGGTAATCCAGACGTGGACCCCTTGCTCACAGTGCATAGAGACATCAGCTGCACCTCACTGACGAGGTCCAACAAGGCCGAAACGTATGTTTGGGGTTGGCTGCTTCTCTTGTTTAGAAAGGAATTACCTGGCACTTCGTGGCTGGACTGCCTTTTGGTAGGATTGGTATGATGTGCTTTAGGATATTTCCTCTTTGAAAGGCACTAGTGAGCTAAAAGAGATTGCACCCTGGGTAGGATACTTATCCTATAGAGCCTCATCAATTCGAGGGCAGGCTATTTCCTAGTTGAGCATCTCTGAAAAGCTCTTTGCATATCTACAACTTAAAGGATTATACATGGCTGCTAAGACTGTATAGAGTTTTCCCCTGTCCTAGTAGCTTGTGTGTGTGCGTCAGGAAGGAAGAGAGGAGGACACATGCAAGGAGTTACAGAGGGGTCACACAGCCTAGCTGGGAGAGAGGTGAGAAGGTTTGGGCTGCCTCTCACTCACAGACTGCTTTGCTCTGTAGTCCTGCCACCTTCAGTCCATGGAAGGAAAAGCCTGTTTAGTGTGGGCGAGAGAAACCACCTGATTTAAAGGAGGAGGAATCTGTTTTGGACAGGTGAGTATCTCAGCAGTAACCAAGCTTTGCCTTTACATGTTGAATCAGTTAATATCTTCAGTGCATGGTATTTGTGAGAGCTTGTGCAGTTAATATTTCTTTGATTACTCTCAGCTTCTATTAGTGGCTATTCCTGCACCCGGTTACCAGATCAAAGCTGATGGAAGTCAGGGAGAACTTATCGGCCCTTGCTATCACAGTTCTCCTGCTGTATTTTTCTCGTCACCCATGACCAATGGCAGCCGGTGAGAGGGAGAGGAGAACTTTCTGCCTGGACTTACTTTTTCTTTAGGCAGGTAAGCATTTATTGAGCTCCATGTTTTAATATTATATATTGCTTTTATACCTAGAATATAAACTATGAGCTTTGGATATCTGTATTTGTATGCTAGAGTATTAAGGTGAGAGCTTGGGTGGCAGGAGAAGGATGCAAAACACTCCATGAACCAACCTCACCCTCCGCATGATATTTCATACAGTTTAGTTACTAAGCAGCTGTGTGAGGATTTTAGACTTCTATCTGAATGTAGTGTGAGCATGAGGCAGTCTGCTCCAGCCTCCTATTACATTTAAAATGGCCTAGAAGACATACACAACCTCTCAGTAGCAGGATGGTACATGACATCATACTATGGGTGTGGCCACACCTGAAGAAATAGCAGACAGGGATGGCTCTGCACAGTGTAAAAACTGGGGAAGCTCATCTTCCCTATGTCCTGGAAACACTGGAACAAAACAGTGTATAACAGCCAGTCAGACAGGCCTAGGAGGTAGTTTGGACTGTGTAACTTTAAAAGGTTAAACTCTGTACCCTCTAAAATGTATGAAGCTCCTATGCCCATGGCTAGACTTCTGAATGAGAATATTTAATGGGGTGATGGAGCTGGTCGGGCTATTCATAGCTTTATAAGATTTATTACAAGTCTCTCTTTCAGTATCATATCTCTCCCTAGTATGCATGTCCATCATGTTCTATCAGACTGATTTGCTTGCCTCATTCTTGCATGTTGCTTCCTTATGTTGTCTCCCTTTTTGAAACATTCTTACTCTAACCCATATCTAGTTCTGGGCAGTGCCACCATTACTAATCAAGTGGCCAAGGGAGGGTTGGCAACTTGTAGCCAGGGGGCAAATACAATCAAGTGTGCTGTACGAGCCCACTGTTTCAGCCTACAGCTTTTTTTTAATTTTAAAGGAATAGTAATGTTTCATAATAAAATCAGCTCTAATTAATCATCATAGTATTTAGACTTTGTAGAGTGTTATTTCAATTCTGTCAGAGTTGTAGTTCAGGAGTAATTGAATGACAAAGTGTCCCCCTCCCACCCCTTTTACTGATGTAACACTGTTCAGCCAGAGCAGAAGGGAGGTGCCCAGGTAGACTGCAGAGAGGGACAATATTCAATTAAGATAAGGGAAAAACCTGAAAAGCTTGTCAAGGGGGGCAGGGCTTTCATTGTTTTCATTGTAAGAAGATTGTCCCCTGCTGTTATCTGTCTGGTCTTACAACCAGATCCCCATCTGAGAAGAGATTGCTTACACTAGGAAAAAGGGGCAGGAGGGGAAACTTTGCTTGAGAGATAAGACTTATATCATTCTTCATATTTTTTTAATGCCTACAAAATAAAATAAAGTTAAAACGAAGTATTACTATCCCTTTAACATTGGCATTAATGTTGAGAAGTAAGGCAAGTGATAACACATAGCTTACAGTTGAAATAGGTCTACACTAGTGATACTACAGAATTTACAGTTTAAGCAAAGTTACACTAGTGATACTATAGAGCTTACAAGGAAAATGAATTATGTTATTAGTGCAGGTCCATTTGTATCCCTGTGGCATCATTTGTGTAGCTAGCTTCATTTTATTTGTAAGCTCTGTGATATCGCTAGTGTAGCTCCTTTTACAGCAGCAAGTGGGAGATTGAGTGAAGCCGTGGGCCACCCAGGGCCAGATTTGCCATTAGGCAAAGTAGGCACCTGCCTACAGGTGCACGCCAACGAGGGGCGCCTGCCATTTGCATTTTTTTTTTTTTAATATTCTTTTAAAAAAAACCCCAAAAAACTAGCCACCTCGCTGGCTGCGCTGGCACTCACATTGCCCGTCCCCCCAGTCTTGTACCTGATGGAGCTCCCTCGTTGCCTCTTTAGGAATGCAGAGCACTGGGAGATGACATCATCTCCCAGCGCTCTGCATTCCAGAATAGGAGACCGCGCGGGAGCTCCATCAGGTACAAGACTGTACCAAAGGAAGCACATACAGATCTCCTACCAGGGAGGTAGGAAACGGACAATGGGGGGAGGCAATGTGGAGCTGATGGGGGGCAAGTTGGAGCCGATGGAGGGCAATGTGGAGATGGTGGGGGCAAATTGGAGCTGATGGGGTGGGGGTGCAATGTGGAGCTGATGGGGGGCATTGTGAGGGCAATGTGGAGCTGATGGGGCAATATGGAGCTGATGGGGGGCATTGTGAGGGCAATATGGAGCTGATGGGGGGCAATGTGAGGGCAATGTGGAGCTGATGGGGACAGTGTGATGGCAGTATGGTATATCGAGATGATGTGGGCAGTATGGAGCTGATGGAGGCAATGTGAGGGCAATGTGAAGCTAATGGGGCAATATGGAGCTGATGGGGGCATTGTGAGGGCAATATGGAGCTGATGGGGGGCATTGTGAGGGCAATATGGAGCTTGGGGGCAATGTGAAGGCAGTATGGTATATGGGGATGATGGGGGCAGTATGGAGCTGATGGGGGCAATGCAAGGGCAATATGGTATATGGAGATGATGGGGCAATGTGAGGGCGATATATGAGATGATGGTGGCAAGCTGGATCTAATGGGGGGCAATGTGGCAATGATGGGGGCAATGTGAGGGCAATATGGAGATGATGGGGGGCAACGTGGAGATTAGGAGCATTGTGGAGGTATCCAGTGCAGATGGTCCACAGGGGGGCGGGGCATGGGGCGCTTCAAATTTCTGTGCCTACAGGCTCCTGAGATGTAAATCTAGCCCTGGGGCCACCTTCCCATACAGTTGACCGGCCCAGGGGGCAATTGTCCCTCTGCCCCCCCAAGCCAGCCCTGCCCTGCAAGTGGCACCCATTTGATATTAGGACACAGCACAGTGCTATTTACTGTTTGACAGTGGGGTAGCCAAGTTTGAATTCAATACAGTAATCTCATTGACAGATGTATAGATGTGCCTGTGACCTCACCTATGGAAATTCCACTACTTTCTAAGAAGGCAGCTGTAGTTGTAGATCTATGTGGGGTGTTGATACCTAGATAGAAAATGCCTTTAAACATATGTTACATTAATATATTACAATAAGCCAGTGCAGCAGACTCTCACAAACATTTTCTTTTTACTCTCTAAATATTGTACTAGACATTATTAAGCAAAATTAATATTTTATATTTAGAAATTAACTGTTATAATTTGGTGGCACTTTAGGCTATTTCCCTGCACAGTGTGGTAACTAATTGTGATCCAGGTAGAAGTCCCCTCTGTATTATTAGAAATGACCCAGTGTATGTGGGTTCTGCCTAGATTAGTTCACAGCACAGCGTGTCCAATATTGGTCCAACACAGGAAGACTTTATTATGATTTGATAAACTGATCCACCACCAAGTGTATTTTCTATAAAAATATGTATTCCTAGCAAATAACTACATCATTTAGACACGTTTTACTTCTCTTTAAAATGACTAAATATATCTTAAGGTGACAGGTTAGCTTGAATACATTTTAGTGGCCCAACATTTGAACCATGGCATTACAATAATATATTTCCAGCACATTCATCAAATGTCTGATGACCTCTACAGGATGGAAAGCATACACCAGAATACATCACAAGAGTGTTGGGGAGATCCATGAACAATGATGCCAGAACCAATAAGCTATGTTATTGTTATACACACATTCATGAGAGACAAATGACCTTAATATACTCTTTGAAGTCCACACTTTGAATTTTGTCATTTTGCAATGATAGACTTTGAGGAGAAAGATGTTCAATCATTTAATTTAAATTTATTAAAAAAATAGAAATATATCAACACATGTTTTTAGAAAAATATTTTAACACATTTAGATTAACCCAAGTCATTTATTTTTCTCCGGAACAATTCAGTCCATTTTCTTTCTCTTCCGCAATACTGCTCTCGGCCACAGGGGGAATTTCCTGTCCACCAATTGGTGATTGGCTCATGTTGATGGGAACTGGTGTCTCTTTAGCAGGGGGAAGTGCCAGGCGAGGAGCCTGAATGTGGAGGTGTCCATCTTTGGAAAGGGAACACAGCACTTCCTCAGGATTCACATCTTCTGGCAGCTCTGCTTCTCTCTTCCACTCTCTATATTCATGGAAGTAACTTCCATCATCAGCATCACTTTTCTTGTCATGTTTTGCCATCACAATCAGCCTCCTTCCTTGTGTTTTCACTGTCAGTTCATCAGGAGTAAAGTGACTCACATCCAGGGTGAGCTCAAAATGGTCCTTGCCCTCTTTGTTTGACTTGGGAAGGATGTCCTCAGTTTCTTTGGACTGTCTGCTTTTGCATATTCTCCTTCCCATCTCCATGTCCTGAGAGAGGAGTTGATAAGCCTGATTAACACGCTGCATTCTCCTCTCCATTTCATTCCTCATACTCAGCATGTCATCTTCCAGCTGGCCAAAGATGAGACGTGTAGCTGGCCACAGAGTGAGTGCAGGCTCTCTGCAGACACACAGAGGAGCGTGTGAGGACTGTAGGAGGCTAAGAGGAAACATTCTCTGATGATTTTCCCAGGAGCTTCTTGTCAGAATTCAGCTGTAGAGAATCGTTCTGATGTTCCTTCTGCTTTCTTGCTTTTTACTATTGCAGTCACAGGGAGCACCGGCTCTTTATATATTCATTAGTTAATGTTCTGGGCAGTTCCTGAGAGTTCCCTGTGATCTCTGTTTATGGAACGTAGGGGAGGTGACTGAAGATAATGAGTTATGTAAGTCATCTGAGACAGAGGTTGAGCTAGCAGCTTCTAGTATTAGCCAGGGCAATGACATCAGAAGTGGGAGGAGGCAGCATGTGTGTGTTTGCAGGAACTGCTACAGTGTTCACATCACTGTTCTTATCGGGTAGACACAGTGCTTGGAGGATAAACTGATGGAAAATCCACAAATAGAGCAATCTTAAGGAATTGTTTTATTTACTAAAAGAACAAATGTCCCAGCATTGCCTAGAATTTGTGTATGTGCCTCTCTTCCCTGGACATATGTTGAAAAGAAAATTGGAGGAATTCTGGGACAAATCAAGTGCTCTATAGGGTAGAAATAAAAATTCCCATTGATTTAAATTTGATTTTTAACCTCATAAAGGGTTATAGAAGTCTCAAATGTCTTGTGAGACAATCCACTGGAGGCCTCACTGAAATTCAAGGGGTTAAAATCTCAACTAAAATCAAATAAATTTCGAGAACTTTTAGTTGTCCCCTGTAGTGCAGTTGGTTTGCCCCAGAATTCCTCCAGTTTTCTTTTGAACATACAACCCTTTGCTTATCTTTTTATGTTTATTTATTTGTGGGTCTCATTTTATGACTGTGTATGTGTATAGGTGTGTGTGTGTATATATGTATGTGTATATGTGTGTGTGTGTGTATATATGTATGTGTATAGGTGTGTGTGTGTATATATGTATGTGTATAGGTGTGTGTGTGTATATGTATGTATGTGTGTGTGTGTGTGTATATGTGTGTGTGTGTGTATGTATGTGTGTGTATGTGTGTGTATGTGTGTGTATATGTGTGTGTATATGTATGTATATGTGTGTATGTGTATATGTGTGTGTGTGTGTATATGTATGTATATGTGTGTATGTGTGTATGTGTGTGTGTTTGTACTCATGTCTATGTGTATATATGTATGTGTGTATTTGTATGTATGAGTGTGTTTTTGTATGAGTGTGTGTTTGCATGAGTGTATATGTGTGTGTATGTGTGTGTGTTTGTATGCATGTATGTGTAACTGTATGTGTGTAACTGTATGTGTAACTGTATGTGTAACTGTATGTGCGTATTTGTATGTGTGACTGTATGTGTGTATTTGTATGTGTAACTGTATGTGTAACTGTATGTGTGACTGTATGTGCGTATTTGTATGTGTGACTGTATGTGTGTATTTGTATGCATGTATGTGTAACTGTATGTGTGACTGTATGTGTGTATTTGAATCCTGTGGCCCTCTAGCTGCATGATGGAAATCATAGTCCAACTGCTGGGGGTGTGTGTTTTGAGAATTATAGAGAGTGAGATAAAACATAAAAAAATAACATTTTAAAGGACCAGAAGGGAATGTAACCAATGATATACCCCTCTGGTTCTTAAAGGGTGATATGGCTTAAGAACAGAGGGCAGTCCTCTTCTCCCACACACTTCATAGTTGTAGTTAATGTAACCAGATATCCCTTTAACTAAAACACACAGTATATGGTCACACTGATTTCTCTGCAGTCTCCCGGAATGAAGTTTTAATAGCCTCCCTGAGTTAAAGGGATAGGTGTCCACATTATTTGTAGGGTGACCACATTTCCATTCTACCATTCAGGGACACTGTGGAGAAGATTATGGCAAAATACCTCTCAGTCCTAGTGTGGATGCATGGGTGAGATCACGTGATATAATCACATGACCCTCAGTGGGCAAGACACGTTGGGACATAGGTATAAAGTCAAGTGTGGAGCAATTCTGGAGCAAAGTACACACACCAATAAACTTACAATACAAATGGATCCTCAGTGCAATTAATCCTTTGAGTGTCACATGAGTACTCCTGTTTAACCATATGAACACCAGAGAACACTGCAAAGCTATGGTAGTCTCCAGTACTGAAAGGGTTAATATATTGACACCCCCACTGGTCCTCAATGGTTAACGTTCAGGAACAGGCTCCTTCAATAGAGTCACAGAACCACACAAATGCTGTCTGCCACCCCAGTCTTGCTCCACAGTCCACTGTTTGTTACAGAACCACACATATACAGTCTGACACCACAATACACGGATATATCTGGGTAGGAGTCCATCATACAAGTAGTTAGGAATATATAATTTAGTGTGTAGGTAGTTGTCTTTTATACAGCAGCCAGATATACCACAGATTGACTACATCAGCCAGGCAATGTTTTACATTTGAAGACTGCTGCAGTCTATAGCGGTGACTTTTTAAGGTTCGAAAGGCGTACTTAGTCCTCTGGTGCTAAAAGGATTACCTGGCCTGCACAAAGCCTTCTGACAGTTAAAGGGTTAATCCATTTTAACACTGTGAATGGTAGAGTCTTGGTGTCCCTTTAACACTCAAAGAGTTTTTTTATCTACAATAGTTTGTTCAACCAGTGGCTCTCTAGCAGCTGATGGACTACATCTCTTCCTGAGGATAATGTAAGTTGTAGTTCAACAGCTGTTAGAGTGGTAGAGTCTGGATATCTCTTATGTAACAAAGTGACTATTTGAGTGTATGTATGTATACTTTTATTTATATACCACCAACAGGTGTACTTATCACTTGACAGTTTATAGTTAGTATACAGGGGACACAGTAAGTGCAGCAGTTAAGGGGACTCTACCTCTTAACATTAACCCTCAGAGTGCCAGAGTGGTCTCCTACACAATGCTTTGGATATCAAACACTGTTAATGCTAAAGAGTTAATTTCCTTTAAAACTGTTAACCCTTTGAGCTCCAAATTGGATTTACCAATTGAGAGCAAAAGGGGTATTTTTCAATGCACTTGACAAACCTCCCCTCTCCCTGACATTAACTCTTTGACTTCCAGAGGTGTATGCAATACATTACATATCCTCAGACACTCAGAGGGTTAAAGGACTAAACAAAAAATGTAGGACCGATGCCTGCAACAGCTGACCAGACTAGGAATCTTTAAAGGCCTCTGGAACTTGTCCAGTGGAAGGCTACTCACATAACCAGGACAGTGTTAGATTGATAGAGAAGCGGGTCGCTCCTCCCCTTGTCACACACTTCCTCCCAGTTTAAGCTCACTGTACACATGAAGATAGCAAGTGTGTGACAGTCGTGTCCTAACATGATTCAGTTCTTCCCTGGTCACATGAGTCGCTTTCTCCTTTGACAGGTTCCAACGTTGCATGATGCTGCCCTGGCCATGTGTCCTGGTGGCTCTTGTGCCATTGGTTTGCCATCATTGGTATAGCGGTTGATCTATGTGGGAGACCCAAGCTTCAGTTTCTAAAGTGTAGACATGTGCGAATTCATTCGGAGACATTCGGATTTCGTCGAAAATGGGGTCATTCGGAGACATTCGGCCAATCCGAAACTCAAGGGTCATTCGGAAAAAATGATCCGACTCCGAACAGCCCAGGTCCGAAATTCGTCGAAACTTTCGGAAGTTTCGGCAATCGACACATTTCCAAATGTTTTGACCAGGACATTTTGTACTTCCTGTGCGTGCTCAATTGCTTTCCCTCCATAATTTTCCCTCCATGTCTCTAGTCCAATTGCATTCTCCGTTTCATGCACTACTTCCCTCTTTTGTCTCTATTCGAATAGCCTTCTTCGTTTCATGATGGGGGTTGGACTAATGACACAGTCACACAGACAGACAGCCTGCATTTCCTCATTGCGATGTTGGAGCTCAGAGAGAGAAGAAGAGATTAGAGAGTGTCCAGTTGTTGTGTAGGCAGGCAGGTAGCATTAGGCTAGGCATAGGTAGGCAGCCAGCATTAGTTCCAGTTATTGCCACTGCAAGAGCAAGTAATATTTGTTCCTGTGCAAAATATAAAAAAATATTAGGTATTTGTTCGAATACAGGGCCGGCCCTTACATGGGTCCCAGTGGGTCCATGGACCCATGCGGCACTTTGACAGGGACGGCAATTTACCGTCCCATAGCATGTTTATTTTGTGCTCTTCCGCCATTTCTGTGTTGCAGGGTGTCCCATCCCATCAGTGTGACTGTCAGCAGCCGGGCAGCCCTATGCTCACTCAGTGGCGATGCCTGCTGGCTGCTTCAGTGACGTGAATTATGTGATAGTGAAACATTATGCCTATTTTATATTGTTTATCGCCCACCTAAAGTCAAGACTTGAGTAAATAGGTCTACCGTCCCAGATTTGCTAGAGAGGTTTTACAAATACAGGAGGGTGCCCCCTGTACAAAATGAGTCTAAACATTTGGGCTCCCTAGTATGAGTGCACAACAGTGCATGATGTGTCCTGAACAGGATTGCTGTGAGGTGTCTCCACCCAGAAGGTGCTGGCTTCAACATTGCGACAAGTGACCAACTAAGAGCACCGTGCCCTGCAGCCATAGCATCACCCCCTCCTACTCTCCGGGTCCCACTGACTGGCAATAACAGGTGAGTCACTAAGAGATCTGAAGCCTTTCTGGAAGTCCTTTCACTTGGAAAGGGGCTAGGTATTACTTGGGGGAGTTGCCTCGTGTGTAAATAATTTCTAGGTGGGAGATGAATGTGCATCACTTATGTGTTTCCTAACAGTAGTTAGAATACAACTCCCATCATCCCCTGATTATGACATTGGGAAATGCCCAAAAATTATCGTAGAGCCCTGTATTGCACACTCACGGAAAACGGTGATATTGCTATACTAAGACAATGCTGTGGACCCCTCTTCAGTATAGATGTCAAGCATTTTTTTTTATTTCTCTCCTGTGTTGCAGTTTGTTCACAACAGAATGTCTCAATTTTTCTTTTTAACCCTTTGAATGCCAGAGTGGTATGCAACGTATTGAGTACCACTCTGGCACTCAAAGGGTTAACACATTACATCTATCACATTACAATCATTGATGTTTATTCTTGATGTAGTATGAAACTCTACAATGTATATACACATAGAGTTATCTGATATGAGGGGAAATCAGGATAGGAAAACGAGAGAGAGGAATTTGGGTACTAAAGAGGGACAGTAGGGTAGGAGGCTGGTACCAGAAAATGAAACCTTAATCTTTACCCATGTACTAACATAGAATGTGACATGTAGTTTGTCCATGTTCGAGTCGACCACTTATGTTGAGTAGGATGTGACAGGCATGGGTTTTCGATGTCGAGCATATGCTGAATTGAATGACAGGCATGAGGTTTCGATGTTCGAACATATGCTAGATTGAAGGACAGGCATGGGGTTTCGATGTTCGAACATGCTGAATTGAATGACAGGCATGGGTTTTCGATGTTCGACGTTTGCTTTGTGAGTGGCATCCCATGCTAGAGTAGAGGTGACATGCACAGACTTTCAATGTACGACAATGTCCATTTTTGGGATGGATCTTTTTCTAAATGCACACCCTGTCTGCAAATAATGATAGCAGCGTGCACGGAGGCGCACTGCTACAATTTAACCCATGTTAAATTCGGCCGAATAATTCGGAATGGATCAGAATTTCGTCCGAATCGAATAGGCCCGGTCCGAAATTAAGATCATCCGAATTAGAAAAAAAAAAATTCGACCGAATTCGAATTTTACCGAAAATTTTGCCCGTGCACAAGTCTACTAAAGTGTGAATTCAGTAAAATAAGGTGATTGACAGTTGTGTGGATTTGCCTTTGTCCACACCTGTGGCTTCTCCACTGCTTTGTAAGAAGGGGGTTGTGCAATAACTGTATTTCTTTTTAGGTGTGTTGTTAAGTAGTGAGAAAATACCATTAAAGAGATATTATTATGTTAAAATGTTACAACAAGCCAGTGTTGGACACTTTTTCTTTTTTCTTTTTATTCTCCATCTTATTTAAAGTGAACCTGTTCCTCTAAGACAAACTGAGGATGCTCTAAATATAATTAATATCTTCCTATTTATTTTACAGCCATTTTGATCCAAAATAACTATTTGTTTCAGAAATTAACCATTATATTTTAGTGTCAAGTTATGCTATTTCCCTGCACAGTGTGGTAACTAATTGTGATCCAGGTAGAAGTCCCCTCTGTATTATTAGAAATGACCCAGTGTATGTGGGTTCTGCCTAGATTAGTTCACAGCACAGCGTGTCCAATATTGGTCCAACATAGGAAGACTTTATATGATTTGATAAACTGATCCACCACCAAGTGTATTTTCTATAAAAATATGTATTCCTAGCAAATAACTACATCATTTAGACACGTTTTACTTCTCTTTAAAAAGACTAAATATATCTTAAGGTGACAAGTTAGCTTGAATACATTTTAGTGGCCCAACATTTGAACCATGGCATTTCAATAATATGTTTCCAACACATTCATCAAACGTCTGATGACCTCTACAGGATGGAAAGCATACACCAGAATACATCACAAGAGTGTTGGGGAGATCCATGAACAATGATGCCAGAACCAATAAGCTATGTTATTGTTATACACACATTCATGAGAGAGAAATGACCTTAATATACTCTTTGAAGTCCACACTTTGAATTTTGTCATTTTGCAATGATAGACTTTGAGGAGAAAGATGTTCAATCATTTAATTTAAATTTATTAAAAAAATAGAAATATATCAACACATGTTTTTAGAAAAATATTTTAACACATTTAGATAAACCCAAGTCATTTATTTTTCTCTGGAACAATTCAGTCCATTTTCTTTCTCTTCCGCAATACTGCTCTCGGCCACAGGGGGAATTTCCTGTCCACCAACTGGTGATTGGCTCATGTTGATGGGAACTGGTCTCTCTTTAGCAGGGGGCAGTGCCAGGCGAGGAGCCTGAATGTGGAGGTGTCCATCTTTGGAAAGGGAACACAGCATTTCCTCAGGATTCACATCTTCTGGCAGCTCTGCTTCTCTCTTCCACTCTCTATATTCATGGAAGTAACTTCCATCATCAGCATCACTTTTCTTGTCATGTTTTGCCATCACAATCAGCCTCCTTCCTTGTGTTTTCACTGTCAGTTCATCAGGAGTAAAGTGACTCACGTCCAGGGTGAGCTCAAAATGGTCCTTGCCCTCTTTGTTTGACTTGGGAAGGATGTCCTCGGTTTCTTTGGACTGTCTGCTTTTGCATATTCTCCTTCCCATCTCCATGTCCTGAGAGAGGAGTTGATAAGCCTGATTAACACGCTGCATTCTCCTCTCCATTTCATTCCTCATACTCAGCATGTCATCTTCCAGCTGGCCAAAGATGAGACGTGTAGCTGGCCACAGAGTGAGTGCAGGCTCTCTGCAGACACACAGAGGAGTATGTGAGGACTGTAGGAGGCTAAGAGGAAACATTCTCTGATGATTTTCCCAGGAGCTTCTTGTCAGAATTCAGCTGTAGAGAATAGTTCTGATGTTCCTTCTGCTTTCTTGCTTTTTACTATTGCAGTCACAGGGAGCACCGGCTCCTTATATATTCATTAGTTAATGTTCTGGGCAGTTCCTGAGAGTTCCCTGTGATCTCTGTTTATGGAAGGTAGGGGAGGTGACTGAAGATAATGAGTTATGTAAGTCATCTGAGACAGAGGTTGAGCTAGCAGCTTCTAGTATTAGCCAGGGCAATGACATCAGAAGTGGGAGGAGGCAGCATGTGTGTGTTTGCAGGAACTGCTACAGTGTTCACATCACTGTTCTTATCGGGTAGACACAGTGCTTGGAGGATAAACTGATGGAACATCCACATATAGAGCAATCTTAAGGAATTGTTTTATTTACTAAAAGAAGAAATGTCCCAGTATTGCCTAGAATTTGTGTATGTGCCTCTCTTCCCTGGACATATGTTGAAAAGAAAATTGGAGGAATTCTGGGACAAATCAAGTGCTCTATAGGGTAGAAATAAAAATTCCCATTGATTTAAATTTGATTTTTAACCTCATAAAGGGTTCTAGAAGTCTCAAATGTCTTGTGAGACAATACACTGGAGGCCTCACTGAAATTCAAGGGGTTAAAATCTCAACTAAAATCAAAGACATTTCGAGAACTTTTAGTTGTCCCCTGTAGTGCAGTTGGTTTGCCCCAGAATTCCTCCAGTTTTCTTTTGAACATACAACCCTTTCCTTATCTTTTTATGTTTATTTGTGGGTCTCATTTTATGACTGTGTATGTGTATATGTGTGTGTGTGTGTGTGTGTATATGTATGTATGTGTGTGAATGTGTATATGTGTGTGTGTTTGTACTCATGTCTATATGTATATATGTATGTGTGTATTTGTATGTATGAGTGTGTTTTTGTATGAGTGTGTGTTTGCATGAGTGTATATGTGTGTGTTTGTATGCATGTATGTGTAACTGTATGTGTGTATTTGTATGTGTAACTGTATGTGTAACTGAATGTGCGTATTTGTATGTGTGACTGTATGTGTGTATTTGAATCCTGTGGCCCTCTAGCTGCATGATGGAAATCATAGTCCAACTGCTGGGGGTGTGTGTTCTGAGAATTATAGAGAGTGAGATAAAACATTAAAAAATAACATTTTAAAGGACCAGAAGGGAATGTAACCAATGATATACCCCTCTGGTTCTTAAAGGGTGATATGGCTTAAGAACAGAGGGCAGTCCTCTTCTCCCACACACTTCATAGTTGTAGTTAATGTAACCAGATATCCCTTTAACTAAAACACACAGTATATGGTCACACTGATTTCTCTGCAGTCTCCCGGAATGAAGTTTTAATACGCCACCCTGAGTTAAAGGGATAGGTGTCCACATTATTTGTAGGGTGACCACATTTCCTTTTTTACCATTCAGGGACACTGTGGAGAAGATTATGGCAAAATACCTCTCAGTCCTAGTGTGGATGCATGGGTGAGATCACATGATATAATCACATGACCCTCAGTGGGCAAGACACGTTGGGACATAGGTATAAAGTCAAGTGTGGAGCAATTCTGGAGCAAAGTACACACACCAATAAACTTACAATACAAATGGATCCTCAGTGCAATTAATCCTTTGAGTGTCACATGAGTACTCCTGTTTAACCATATGAACACCAGAGAACACTGCAAAGCTATGGTAGTCTCCAGTACTGAAAGGGTTAATATATTGACACCCCCACTGGTCCTCAAAGGTTAACGTTCAGGAACAGGCTCCTTCAATACAATAAAATTACTACCTGTACAAGTGGAATTGATTCCAACTTATTCCACTGTCCACTGGTAGTCACAGAACCACACATATGCTGTCTGCCACCCCAGTCTTGCTCCACAGTCCAATGTTTGTTACAGAACCACACATACACAGTCTGACACCACAATACACGGATATATCTGGGTAGGAGTCCATCATACAAGTAGTTAGGAATATATCATTTAGTGCGTAGGTAGTTGTCTTTTATACAGCAGCCAGATATACCACAGATTGACTACATCAGCCAGGCAATATTTTACATTTGAAGACTGCTGCAGTCTATCGGTGACTTTTTAACCCCTTAGCGACCCTTGACGTACCAGGACCGTCAAGGGTAAATGTGATTCAGCGACCCTTGACGGTCCCGGTACGTCAAGAGTTAAACTCTTCCATCGCGGCCGCACGGACCGATGGGAGAGCGCGGGCTGCTTGTTACTAAGTGTCCCGATACCGGGACACTTAGTAACAACCAGTAGAAAGTTTGTTGCAACATGCGATTCGCTTGATGAGCAAATCACATGTTGCAAATGCTGATTGACAGGGACAGTATTTGTAAATACTGTCCCTGTCATATATCTCTGTCTCCCTCCATCTTGCACACTGCTGAGGTGGAGAGAGACAGAGAGAGATTGTGCCAGATTGCGATCCAGCGTTCCAGTGTTCCTGCAAACAGTGTTAAAACACAAAATTAACCCTTTGATCACTGTTTTACAGTGATCACCAAGTTCCCCCCCATCTGATCAATAAACTACACATCAGCGTCTGCTGATCTGTGGGATACCCCCCATCCCCCTTGTATCCTCTGAATTTTTTTTTTATTTTTTTTACATTTTTTTTAATTTTTTTTTTATTAAAAATTGATTTAAATATAATTTAGGTAGTTTAGGTAGGTAGGTGGGTAGGTTTAGTGTAGACTTGTGTTAGGGAAAGGTTTAGGGACAGATCTAGGTTTAGGGAAAAAAAAAACAAAAAAAAAAACAAAAAAATCCAAAAAATAAAAAAAAAATACTAAAAAAAAAAATATATATATATATAATAAGTATAGTTTAGATAGGTAGTTTACTTGGGTTAGGTAGGTTCTAGATATACGTAGGTTAGGGTAAGTTTTAGGGTTAGAGTTAGGTTTAGGGATAGCGTTAGAGTAAGGAAAAAAAAATTTAGTGGGCAAAATGCAGCGCACTTATAGCGTTGAAGAGGCATATGCCTTTTTGGCATCTGACTCAGAGGCAACAGATACTGCGTCAGATTTTGAAATAGAGCAGTTTTCAGAAACTGAGAGCAGCTCTACTTACGACGCTGGGCCTTCTATTAAGAAAAGACGCACTGCCCCAAGAGCTGCCCTGGCAACTGCCCCAGCACCTGCCAAAAATCCTGCCCCAGCACCTGCCACAAATCCTGCCACAAATCCTGCCACAAGATCTGCCAAAAATCCTGTCAAAAGATCTGCCAAAAGGAATGCCCCAAGTGCTGCCCCAAGAGCTGCCCTGGCAATTGCCCCAGCACCTGCAAAAAGATCTGGCCAAAGAAATGCCCCAACACCAGCCACTCCTGATCATAATGAATGGGTATCCCCAATAAATTTTTGCCCACAAATACCAGAATTTACAGGCACCCCAGGGATTCAAACTGATGTTGAGGGATTTAATTATGATAATTTTTTTTATTTATTTTTGGGGGAAGACATTTTAGGGGATATTGTGTCCCAAACCAACTTGTATGCAGCCCAGTATACTGCCGCCAACCCTACAGCTTTTGTAGTTAAGGAAGAAATATGGAAACCCATAGACCTCATAGAATTTAAGCAATTCTGGGCCTTAATAATGGCAATGGGTATAATAAAAAAGCCCAGTATCCGATCCTACTGGAGCAAAAACCCCGTATGTGATACCCCTATATTCCCCAAGACTATGACCAGGTCCAGATTTGAAATCATTTTGCACTTTATGCATTTTAACGATAATACCCTGTGCCCCCCAAAAGAACACCCCCAGTATGATAGACTATACAAAATTCGTCCCCTAATAAGCCATTTACAGAAAAAGTTTGCCCAAGTGTATATGCCACAAAAAGAAATAAGTGTAGATGAATCCCTAATGAAATACAAAGGCAGGTTAGGGTTCAAGCAGTACATCCCCTCAAAGCGATCCAAATTTGGTGTCAAATTTTATAAATTGTGCGAAAGTGCCACAGGCTACACCCAGGCTTTTAGAATTTATGAGGGCAAGGACAGCAAACTTGATCCTCCTGGGTGCCCCGAATTTATGGGAACAAGTGGGAAAATAGTTTGGGATTTAATTTACCCCTTATTAAATAAAGGCTATCAATTATTTGTTGATAATTATTACACCAGCCCCCTTTTATTTAGGTCTCTGTTTTATTTTGACACCGTGGCCTGTGGCACTGTCAGAAGCAATTGCAGGGAGTTTCCCAAAACACTCATAGATACCAAATTAAAAACTGGGACGTCCTCATCTTTGTGCCAACAGGAGCTGCTGGCAGTGAAGTTTAGGGACAAAAAAGAGGTCTGCATGCTGACCACAATGCATGATTACAGATCTGTGGCAGTCACTGTTCGTGGCAGGACAGTGGTAATGAGAAAGCCAGTCTGCATCAGGGAATATAATAAAAACATGGGGGGAGTTGATCTGAGTGATCAACTAATGCAGCCATACCTCGCAATGAGGAAGTGTAGGGCATGGTATAAAAAAGTTGCCATCTATATGATGCAGACTGCTGTCCATAATTCATTTTTACTTTTCAAGCTGGCAAACCCCAATCAAAGATGTAGCTTTTTACAGTACCAGCTACAACTTATTTCCATATTTTTATTTCAAGGTGCGTCTGAAATAATTCCACCAAGACCCGGGTTAGTACATTTTATTTATAAAATCCCCCCAACTCCCCAAAAGAACAAACCACAGAAGCGCTGCAGGGTTTGCTACAGAAAGGGAATACGGACAGACACCACCACTTACTGTCCTGATTGCCCTTCCAAACCTGGCCTCTGCATTGGTGACTGTTTCAAGGAATACCATTCAGGCACAATGCAGTAGTGCTGTAAAGGTTCTTTTATTATTTGGCCACTTTTTCCCCCTGAAATATCCTGTTTTTTATTTTTCAAAATACATCCCTCCTTAGATCTAACACTATCAAAATTTATCTCTGATAATGGAAACACACATGTTCCCTACTGGGCCTAGTAGCTCCCCCAAACCCTGACAAACCTATGCATATGGGGCATTGCCGTACTCATACAATGTAACTCACCACTAATGTAAAGCATTTAAAAAAATCTGCAAATATCATCTGATTGAAATCCAGAGCAACACTAAAATAGAAATGTGAAAAATGGTGTTTCTCTGCCTTACTGCAGATTTTGGGAGGGATTGGTGATACAGTGGCAGCGAAAAAATTGATAAGATGCAAATAGAATGAAAGCCAGGGTTGTCTACTCTTCTACAAAATATACTTTTGGGGGTAAAATTAATTGCAGCATTGCCAAACAGACCGAAATGAGACAAGGCACCAGCTGTAAAAATGGCATGTCTGTAAAAGGAAACTAACATGTTCCAACTGGGCCCAGTAGCTCCCCCAAAACCCCGACAAACCTATGTATATGGGGTATTGCCGTAATTAGAAGAAGGAGCCGAACACTAATCAATGCAGTTTATAAAATCTTCACCTGTTCTGTGCTTGAAATTCACATCAACATTGAAGGCAAAGCGTGAAAAATGCTGAATTTTTTTTACTTACGTCAAGTTTTCACAGGCTTGGTGGTAAAATGGCTGTTTGCAAGATTTGAAAACACACCTAAAATGAAAGCCTGGGGTGTCTACTTTAAAAAAATATACACTTTTGGGGGGAAATCTTAAAAAAGAGCAGTGTTACACAGCCCAAATGAGAAATGGCACCAGTAACGCAAGCTGTGAAGATTCAAAGTGTGAACCTGGAAACGCGCATGTTCCAATTTGGGACCCATAGCTCCCACAAACCATGAAAAAGCTATCCATATGGGGTATTTCCGTACTCAGAAGAAGGAGCCGAACACTAATCAATGCAGTTTATAAAATCTTCACCTGTTCTGTGCTTGAAATTCACATCAACATTGAAGGCAAAGCGTGAAAAATGCTGAATTTTTTTACTTACGTCAAGTTTTCACAGGCTTGGTGGTAAAATGGCTGTTTGCAAGATTTGAAAACACACCTAAAATGAAAGCCTGGGGTGTCTACTTTCAAAAAATATACACTTTTGGGGGGAAATCTTAAAAAAGAGCAGTGTTACACAGCCCAAATGAGAAATGGCACCAGTAACGCAAGCTGTGAAGATTCAAAGTGTGAACCTGGAAACGCGCATGTTCCAATTTGGGACCCATAGCTCCCACAAACCATGAAAAAGCTATCCATATGGGGTATTTCCGTACTCAGAAGAAGGAGCCGAACACTAATCAATGCAGTTTATAAAATCTTCACCTGTTCTGTGCTTGAAATTCACATCAACATTGAAGGCAAAGCTTGAAAAATGCTGAATTTTTTTACTTACGTCAAGTTTTCACAGGCTTGGTGGTAAAATGGCTGTTTGCAAGATTTGAAAACACACCTAAAATGAAAGCCTGGGGTGTCTACTTTCAAAAAATATACACTTTTGGGGGGAAATCTTAAAAAAGAGCAGTGTTACACAGCCCAAATGAGAAATGGCACCAGTAACGCAAGCTGTGAAGATTCAAAGTGTGAACCTGGAAACGCGCATGTTCCAATTTGGGACCCGTAACTCCCACAAACCATGAGAAAGTTATGCATATGGGGTATTGCCGTACTCAGAAGAAGGAGCTGAACACTAATCAATGCAGTTTATAAAATCTTCACCTGTTCTGTGCTTGAAATTCACATCAACATTGAAGGCAAAGCGTGAAAAATGCTGAATTTTTTTACTTACGTCAAGTTTTCACAGGCTTGGTGGTAAAATGGCTGTTTGCAAGATTTGAAAACACACCTAAAATGAAAGCCTGGGGTGTCTACTTTCAAAAAATATACACTTTTGGGGGGAAATCTTAAAAAAGAGCAGTGTTACACAGCCCAAATGAGAAATGGCACCAGTAACGCAAGCTGTGAAGATTCAAAGTGTGAACCTGGAAACGCGCATGTTCCAATTTGGGACCCGTAACTCCCACAAACCATGAGAAAGCTATGCATATGGGGTATTGCCGTACTCAGAAGAAGGAGCTGAACACTAATCAATGCAGTTTATAAAATCTTCACCTGTTCTGTGCTTGAAATTCACATCAACATTGAAGGCAAAGTGTAAAAAACGCTGTTTTTTTACTTACGTCAAGTTTACGAGAAAGTGGTGGTAAAATGGCCGTGTAAAAAATTTGAAAACACACCTAAAATGAAAGCTGGAGGTGTCTACTTTCCAAAAATATACACTTTTGGGGGGAAATCCTAAAGTGGAGCACTGGAACATAGCCCAAAATGAGTAATGGCACCAGTTAAGCAAGACTTGAAAATTCAATATTTGTTCAAATTTGGGCCCTGTAGCTCCCACAAACCTTGAGAAACCTATGCATATGGGGTATTGCCGTACTCAGAAGAAGGAGCTGAACACTAAACAATGCATTTTTAAAAATCTTCACCTATCATGTGCTTGAAATTCACATCAACATTGAAGTGCAAGTGTGAAAAACGCTGTTTTTTTAACTTACATCAAGATTTACGAGCGATTGGTGGTAAAATGGCTGCGTAAAAAAATTGAAAACATACATAAAATGAAAGCCTGGGGTGTCTACTTTCCAAAAATATATACTTTTGGGGGGAAATCTTAGAGTGGAGCACTGTTACACAGCCCCAAATGAGACATGGCACCAGTGATGCAAGCTGTGAAAATTCAAAGTGTGAAACTGGAAACGCGCATGTTCCAATTTGGGCCCCGTAGCTCTCCCAAACCTTGAGAAACCTATGCATGTGGGGTATTGCCATACTCAGAAGAAGGAGCTGAACACTAAACAATGCATTTTTAAAAATCTTCACCTATCATGTGCTTGAAATTCACATCAACATTGAAGTGCAAGTGTGAAAAACGCTGTTTTTTTAACTTACGTCAAGATTTACGAGCGATTGGTGGTAAAATGGCTGCTTAAAAAAATTGAAAACATACATAAAATGAAAGCCTGGGGTGTCTACTTTCCAAAAATATATACTTTTGGGGGGAAATCTTAGAGTGGAGCACTGTTACACAGCCCCAAATGAGACATGGCACCAGTGATGCAAGCTGTGAAAATTCAAAGTGTGAAACTGGAAACGCGCATGTTCCAATTTGGGCCCCGTAGCTCTCCCAAACCTTGAGAAACCTATGCATATGGGGTATTGCCGTACTCAGAAGAAGGAGCTGAACACTAAACAATGCATTTTTAAAAATCTTCACCTATCATGTGCTTGAAATTCACATCAACATTGAAGTGCAAGTGTGAAAAACGCTGTTTTTTTAACTTACGTCAAGATTTACGAGCGATTGGTGGTAAAATGGCTGCGTAAAAAAATTGAAAACATACATAAAATGAAAGCCTGGGGTGTCTACTTTCCAAAAATATATACTTTTGGGGGGAAATCTTAGAGTGGATCACTGTTACACAGCCCCAAATGAGACATGGCACCAGTGATGCAAGCTGTGAAAATTCAAAGTGTGAAACTGGAAACGCGCATGTTCCAATTTGGGCCCCGTAGCTCTCCCAAACCTTGAGAAACCTATGCATGTGGGGTATTGCCGTACTCAGAAGAAGGAGCTGAATACTAAACAATGCATTTTTAAAAATCTTCACCTATCATGTGCTTGAAATTCACATCAACATTGAAGTGCAAGTGTGAAAAACGCTGTTTTTTTAACTTACATCAAGATTTACGAGCGATTGGTGGTAAAATGGCTGCGTAAAAAAATTGAAAACATACATAAAATGAAAGCCTGGGGTGTCTACTTTCCAAAAATATATACTTTTGGGGGGAAATCTTAGAGTGGAGCACTGTTACACAGCCCCAAATGAGACATGGCACCAGTGATGCAAGCTGTGAAAATTCAAAGTGTGAAACTGGAAACGCGCATGTGCCAATTTGGGCCCCATAGCTCCCGCAAACCTTGAATAACCTATGCATATGGGGTATTGCCGTACTCAGAAGAAGGAGCTGAACACTAAACAATGCATTTTTAAAAATCTTCACCTATCATGTGCTTGAAATTCACATCAACATTGAAGTGCAAGTGTGAAAAACGCTGTTTTTTTAACTTATGTTAATATTTACGAGCGATTGGTGGTAAAATGGCTGCGTAAAAAAATTGAAAACATACATAAAATGAAAGCCTGGGGTGTCTACTTTCCAAAAATATATACTTTTGGGGGGAAATCTTAGAGTGGAGCACTGTTACACAGCCCCAAATGAGACATGGCACCAGTGATGCAAGCTGTGAAAATTCAAAGTGTGAAACTGGAAACGCGCATGTTCCAATTTGGGCCCCATAGCTCCCGCAAACCTTGAATAACCTATGCATATGGGGTATTGCCGTACTCAGAAGAAGGAGCTGAACACTAAACAATGCATTTTTAAAAATCTTCACCTATCATGTGCTTGAAATTCACATCAACATTGAAGTGCAAGTGTGAAAAACGCTGTTTTTTTAACTTACGTTAAGATTTATGAGCGATTGGTGGTAAAATGGCTGCGTAAAATAATTGAAAACATACATAAAATGAAAGCCTGGGGTGTCTACTTTCCAAAAATATATACTTTTGGGGGGAAATCTTAGAGTGGAGCACTGTTACACAGCCCCAAATGAGACATGGCACCAGTGATGCAAGCTGTGAAAATTCAAAGTGTGAAACTGGAAACGCGCATGTTCCAATTTGGGCCCCGTAGCTCTCCCAAACCTTGAGAAACCTATGCATATGGGGTATTGCCGTACTCAGAAGAAGGAGCTGAACACTAAACAATGCATTTTTGAAAATCTTCACCTATCATGTGCTTCATATCAACAGTAGTATTGAAATGTAAGTGTGAAAACTGCAAAAAAACAAAATATTACCACAATTTTGAAATTTTTTTCTGGAAAAATAGCTGCATGAAAAACTCCAAGATTCCCCTGATTATTTACTTTATGTTGTGTAGTTTTCAGAAACATATACCTTTGTGGGACATTTTTGGTTCTAGCACCGTCAGCTAAGCTATGATGCTCACATGCCAATTGTTGAGAAATTACAAGTTGGAAATAATGGCATCCATTCTGTAATATTTACCTTTTAAATGTGAGGAAGTGATTGAAATACTAGACATATGGGGTATTCTTATATTCAGGAGAAGCAAATGAATATATTTAGGGGTATTTTTTTGTCATAAACTAATTGTATGCAAATCCTGACACGAAAATATAAGCAAAATGTTGTTTTTTTTCAATTTTTTTGCTCTTTTTTTCTATTTTAATCAAATTAAACAATGAGGTATTCATATAATTGTGGTATCAAAAGAAAGCCCTACTTCTGCTTAAAAAAACAGTATATAATTTATGTGGGTGCACAAAAGGAATTAAAGAGAAAATATGGTTGAACAAAGACATAGTCAAAAAAGTCAAAATTGCTCCGGTCCTTAAGTCAAATCAAACTCAGATTTTCCCGGTCCTTAAGGGGTTAAGGTTCGAAAGGCGTACTTAGTCCTCTGGTGCTAAAAGGATTACCTGGCCTGCACAAAGCCTTCTGACAGTTAAAGGGTTAATCCATTTTAACACTGTGAATGGTAGAGGCTTGGTGTCCCTTTAACACTCAAAGAGTTTTTTATGTACCTTAGTTTGTTCAACCAGTGGCTCTCTAGCAGCTGATGGACTACATCTCTTCCTGAGGATAATGTAAGTTGTAGTTCAACAGCTGTTAGAGTGGTAGAGTCTGGATATCTCTTATGTAACAAAGTGACTATTTGAGTGTATGTACGTATACTTTTATTTATATACCACCAACAGGTGTACTTATCACTTGACAGTTTATAGTTAGTATACAGAGGACACAGTAAGTGCAGCAGTTAAGGGGACTCTACCTCTTAACATTAACCCTCAGAGTGCCAGAGTGGTCTCCTACACAATGCTTTGGATATCAAACACTGTTAATGCTAAAGAGTTAATTTCCTTTAACACTGTTAACCCTTTGAGCTCCAAATTGGATTCACCAGTTGAGAGCAAAATGGGTATTTTTTAATGCACTTGACAAACCTCCCCTCTCCCTGACATAAACTCTTTGACTTCCAGAGGTGTATGCAATACATTACATATCCTTTGACACTCAAAGGGTTAAAGGACTAAACAGAAAATGTAGGACCGATGCCTGCAACAGCTGACCAGACTAGGAATCTTTAAAGGCCTCTGGAACTTGTCCAGTGGAAGGCTACTCACATAACCAGGACAGTATTAGATTGATAGAGAAGAGAGACGCTCCTCCCCTTGTCACACACTTCCTCCCAGTTTCAGCTCACTGTACACATGAAGATAGCAAGTGTGTGACAGTCGTGTCCTAACATGATTCAGTGGTTCCCTGGTCATATGAATCGCTTTCTCCTTTGACAGGTTCCAACGTTGCATGATGCTGCCCTGACCATGTGTCCTGGTGGCTCTTGTGCCATTGGTTTGCCATCATTGGTATAGAGGTTGATCTATGTGGGAGACCCAAGCTTCAATTTCTAAAGTGTGAATTCAGTAAAATAAGGTGATTGACAGTTGTGTGGATTTGCCTGTGTCCACACCTGTGGCTTCTCCACTGCTTTGTAAGAAGGGGGTTGTGCAATAACTGTATTTCTTTTTAGATGTGTTGTTAAGTAGTGAGAAAATACCATTAAAGAGATATTATTATGTTAAAATGTTACAATAAGCCAGTGTTGGACACTTTTTGTTTTTTCTTTTTATTCTCCATCTTATTTAAAGTGAACCTGTTCCTCTAAGACAAACTGAGTTTGCTCTAAATATAATTAATATCTTCCTATTTATTTTACAGCCATTTTGATGCAAAATAACTATTTGTTTCAGAAATTAACCATTATATTTTAGTGTCAAGTTATGCTATTTCCCTGCACAGTGTGGTAACTAATTGTGATCCAGGTAGAAGTCCCCTCCGTATTATTAGAAATGACCCAGTGTATGTGGGTTCTGCCTAGATCAGTTCAATGCACAGTGTGTCCAATATTGGTCCAACACAGGAAGACTTTATTATGATTTGATAAACTGATCCACCACCAAGTGTATTTTCTATAAAAATATGTATTCCTAGCAAATTACATCATTTAGACACGTTTTACTTCTCTTTAAAATGACTAAATATATCTTAAGGTGACAGGTTAGCTTGAATACATTTTAGTGGCCGAACATATGAACCATGGCATTACACTAATATGTTTCCAACACATTCATCAAACATCTGTTGACCTCTACAGGATGGAAAGCATACACCAGAATACATCACACGAGTGTTGGGGAGATCCATGAACAATGATGCCAGAACCAATAAGCTATGTTATTGTTATACACACATTCATGAGAGAGAAATGACCTTAATATACTCTATGAAGTGCACACTTTGAATTTTGTCATTTTGCAATGATAGACTTTGAGGAGAAAGATGTTCAATCATTTAATTTAAATTTATTAAAAAAATAGAAATATATCAACACATGTTTTTAGAAAAATATTTTAACACATTTAGATTAACCCAAGTCATTTATTTTTCTCCGGAACAATTCAGTCCATTTCCTTTCTCTTCTGCAATACTGCTCTCGGCCACAGGGGGAATTTCCTGTCCACCAATTGGTGATTGGCTCATGTTGATGGGAACTGGTCTCTCTTTAGCAGGGGGCAGAGCCAGGCGAGGAGCCTGAATGTAGAGGTGTCCATCTTTAGAAAGGGAACACAGCACTTCCTCAGGATTAACATCTTCTGGCAGCTCTGCTTCTCTCTTCCACTCTCTATATTCATGGAAGTAACTTCCATCATCAGCATCACTTTTCTTGTCATGTTTTGCCATCGCAATCAGCCTCCTTCCTTGTGTTTTCACTGTCAGTTCATCAGGAGTAAAGTGACTCACGTCCAGGGTGAGATCAAAATGGTCCTTGCCCTCTTTGTTTGACTTGGGAATGATGTCCTCAGTTTCTTTGGACTGTCTGCTTTTGCATATTCTCCTTCCCATCTCCAAGTCCTGAGAGAGGAGTTGATAAGCCTGATTAACACGCTGCATTCTCCTCTCCATTTCATTCCTCATACTCAGCATGTCATCTTCCAGCTGGCCAAAGATGAGACGTGTAGCTGGCCACAGAGTGAGTGCAGGCTCTCTGCAGACACACAGAGGAGTGTGTGAGGACTGTAGGAGGCTAAGAGGAAACATTCTCTGATGATTTTCCCAGGAGCTTCTTGTCAGAATTCAGCTGTAGAGAATCGTTCTGATGTTCCTTCTGCTTTCTTGCTTTTTACTATTGCAGTCACAGGGAGCACCGGCTCTTTATATATTCATTAGTTAATGTTCTGGGCAGTTCCTGAGAGTTCCCTGTGATCTCTGTTTATGGAAGGTAGGGGAGGTGACTGAAGATAATGAGTTATGTAAGTCATCTGAGACAGAGGTTGAGCTAGCAGCTTCTAGTATTAGCCAGGGCAATGACATCAGAAGTGGGAGGAGGCAGCATGTGTGTGTTTGCAGGAACTGCTACAGTGTTCACATCACTGTTCTTATCGGGTAGACACAGTGCTTGGAGGATAAACTGATGGAACATCCACATATAGAGCAATCTTAAGGAATTGTTTTATTTACTAAAAGAAGAAATGTCCCAGTATAGCCTAGAATTTGTGTATGTGCCTCTCTTCCCTGGACATATGTTGAAAAGAAATTGGAGGAATTCTGGGACAAATCAAGTGCTCTATAGGGTAGAAATAAAAATTCCCATTGATTTAAATTTGATTTTTAACCTCATAAAGGGTTGTATAAGTCTCAAATGTCTTGTGAGACAATCCACTGGAGGCCTCACTGAAATTCAAGGGGTTAAAATCTCAACTAAAATCAAAGAAATTTCGAGAACTTTTAGTTGTCCCCTGTAGTGCAGTTGGTTTGCCCCAGAATTCCTCCAGTTTTCTTTTGAACATACAACCCTTTGCATATCTTTTTATGTTTATTTATTTGTGGGTCTCATTTTATGACTGTGTATGTGTATAGGTGTGTGTGTGTATATATGTATGTGTATATGTGTGTGTGTGTATATATGTATGTATGTGTGTGTATTTGTATATGTGTGTGTGTTTGTACTCATGTCTATGTGTATATATGTATGTGTGTAGTTGTATGTATGTGTGTGTTTCTGTATGAGTGTGTGCTTGCATGAGTGTATATGTGTGTGTTTGTATGCATGTATGTGTGACTGTATGTGTGTATTTGTATGCATGTATGTGTAACTGTATGTGTAACTGTATGTGTGACTGTATGTGTGTATTTGAATCCTGTGGCCCTCTAGCTGCATGATGGAAATCATAGTCCAACTGCTGGGGGTGTGTGTCCTGAGAATTATAGAGAGTGAGATAAAACATTAAAAAATAATATTTTAAAGGACCAGAAGGGAATGTAACCAATGATATACCCCTCTGGTTCTTAAAGGGTTATATGGCTTAAGAACAGAGGGCAGTCCTCTTATCCCACACACTTCATATTGGTAGTTAATGTAACCAGATATCCCTTTAACTCAGTGATACTTATAAAAAACACACAGTATATGGTCACACTGATTTCTCTGCAGTCTCCTGGAATGAAGTTTTAATACGCCACCCTGAGTTAAAGGGATAGGTGTCCACATTATTTGTAGGGTGACCACATTTCCTTTCTGCCATTCAGGGACACTGTGGAGAAGATTATGGCAAAATACTTCTCAGTCCTAGTGTGGATGCATGGGTGAGGTCACATGATATCATCACATGACCCTCAGTGGACAAGACACGTTGGGACATACGTATAAAATCAAGTGTGGAGCAATTCTGGAGCAAAGCACACACACCAATAAACTTACAATACAAATGGATCCTCAGTGCAATTAATCCTTTGAGTGTCACATGAGTACTCCTGTTTAACCATATGAACACCAGAGAACACTGCAAAGCTTTGGTAGTATCAAATACTGAAAGGGTTAATATAGTGACACCCCCACTGGTCCTCAAAGCTTAACATTCAGGAACAGGCTCCTTCAATACAATACAATTACTATGTGTACAAGTGGATTTGATCCCAACTTATTCCACTGTCCACTGGTAGTCACAGAACCACACATATTCTGTCTGCCACCCCAGTCTTGCTCCACAGTCCACTGTTTGTTACAGAACCACACATACACAGTCTGACACCACAATACACGGATACATCTGGGTAGGAGTCCATCATACAAGTAGTTAGGAATATATCATTTAGTGTGTAGGTAGTTGTCTTTTATAC
Organism: Rhinophrynus dorsalis; assembly: GCA_037306005.1. NCBI lineage: Eukaryota > Metazoa > Chordata > Amphibia > Anura > Rhinophrynidae > Rhinophrynus > Rhinophrynus dorsalis. Next base: position 347,152,656 of record CM074724.1, on the reverse strand, counting down.
AGCAGACAGATATACCACAGATTGACTACATCAGCCAGGCAATGTTTTACATTTGAAGACTGCTGCAGTCTATAGCGGTGACTTTTTAAGGTTCGAAAGGCGTACTTAGTCCTCTGGTGCTAAAAAGGATTATCTGGCCTACACAAAGCCTTCTGACAGTTAAATGGTTAATTCATTTTAACACTGTGAATGGTAGAGGCTTGGTGTCCCTTTAACACTCAAAGAGTTTTTTCTCTACATTAGGAGTGTTCAACCAGTGGCTCTCTAGCAGCTGATGGACTACATCTCTTCCTGAGGATAATGTAAGTTGTAGTTCAACAGCTGTTAGAGTGGTAGAGTTTGGATATCTCTTATGTAACAAAGTGACTATTTGAGTGTATGTACGTATACTTTTATTTATATACCACCAACAGATGTACTTATCACCTGACAGTTTATAGTTAGTATACAGGGGACACAGTAAGTGCAGCAGTTAAGGGGACTCTACCTCTTAACATTAACCCTCAGAGTGCCAGAGTGTTCTCCTACACAAGGCTTTGGATATCAAACACTGTTAATGCTAAAGAGTTAATTTCCTTTAACACTGTTAACCCTTTGAGCTCCAAATTGGATTCACCAATTGAGAGCAAAATGGGTATTTTTCAATGCACTTGACAAACCTCCCCTCTCCCTGACATTAACTCTTTGACTTCCAGAGGTGTATGCAATACATTACATATCCTTTGACACTCAAAGGGTTAAAGGACTAAACAGAAAATGTAGGACCGATGCCTGCAACAGCTGACCAGACTAGGAATCTTTAAAGGCCTCTGGAACTTGTCCAGTGGAAGGCTACTCACATAACCAGGACAGTATTAGATTGATAGAGAAGAGAGTCGCTCCTCCCCTTGTCACACACTTCCTCCCAGTTTCAGCTCACTGTACACATGAAGATAGCAAGTGTGTGACAGTCGTGTCCTAACATGATTCAGTGGTTCCCTGGTCATATGAGTCGCTTTCTCCTTTGACAGGTTCCAATGTTGCATGATGCTGCCCTGACCATGTGTCCTGGTGGCTCTTGTGCCATTGGTTTGCCATCATTGGTATAGAGGTTGATCTATGTGGGAGACCCAAGCTTCAGTTTCTAAAGTGTGAATTCAGTAAAATAAGGTGATTGACAGTTGTGTGGATTTGCCTGTGTCCACACCTGTGGCTTCTCCACTGCTTTGTAAGAAGGGGGTTGTGCAATAACTGTATTTCTTTTTAGATGTGTTGTTAAGTAGTGAGAAAATACCATTAAAGAGATATTATTATGTTAAAATGTTACAATAAGCCAGTGTTGGACACTTTTTGTTTTTTCTTTTTATTCTCCATCTTATTTAAAGTGAACCTGTTCCTCTAAGACAAACTGAGTTTGCTCTAAATATAATTAATATCTTCCTATTTATTTTACAGCCATTTTGATGCAAAATAACTATTTGTTTCAGAAATTAACCATTATATTTTAGTGTCAAGTTATGCTATTTCCCTGCACAGTGTGGTAACTAATTGTGATCCAGGTAGAAGTCCCCTCTGTATTATTAGAAATGACCCAGTGTATGTGGGTTCTGCCTAGATCAGTTCAATGCACAGTGTGTCCAATATTGGTCCAACACAGGAAGACTTTATTATGATTTGATAAACTGATCCACCACCAAGTGTATTTTCTATAAAAATATGTATTCATAGCAAATTACATCATTTAGACACGTTTTACTTCTCTTTAAAATGACTAAATATATATTAAGGTGACAGGTTAGCTTGAATACATTTTAGTGGCCGAACATATGAACCATGGCATTACAATAATATGTTTCCAACACATTCATCAAACATCTGTTGACCTCTACAGGATGGAAAGCATACACCAGAATACATCACACGAGTGTTGGGGAGATCCATGAACAATGATGCCAGAACCAATAAGCTATGTTATTGTTATACACACATTCATGAGAGAGAAATGACCTTAATATACTCTTTGAAGTGCACACTTTGAATTTTGTCATTTTGCAATGATAGACTTTGAGGAGAAAGATGTTCAATCATTTAATTTAAATTTATTAAAAAAATAGAAATATATCAACACATGTTTTTAGAAAAATATTTTAACACATTTAGATTAACCCAAGTCATTTATTTTTCTCCGGAACAATTCAGTCCATTTCCTTTCTCTTCTGCAATACTGCTCTCGGCCATTGGGGGAATTTCCTGTCCACCAATTGGTGATTGGCTCATGTTGATGGGAACTGGTCTCTCTTTAGCAGGGGGCAGAGCCAGGCGAGGAGCCTGAATGTAGAGGTGTCCATCTTTAGAAAGGGAACACAGCACTTCCTCAGGATTAACATCTTCTGGCAGCTCTGCTTCTCTCTTCCACTCTCTATATTCATGGAAGTAACTTCCATCATCAGCATCACTTTTCTTGTCATGTTTTGCCATCACAATCAGCCTCCTTCCTTGTGTTTTCACTGTCAGTTCATCAGGAGTAAAGTGACTCACGTCCAGGGTGAGCTCAAAATGGTCCTTGCCCTCTTTGTTTGACTTGGGAAGGATGTCCTCAGTTTCTTTGGACTGTCTGCTTTTGCATATTCTCCTTCCCATCTCCATGTCCTGAGAGAGGAGTTGATAAGCCTGATTAACACGCAGCATTCTCCTCTCCATTTCATTCCTCATACTCAGCATGTCATCTTCCAGCTGGCCAAAGATGAGACGTGTAGCTGGCCACAGAGTGAGTGCAGGCTCTCTGCAGACACACAGAGGAGTGTGTGAGGACTGTAGGAGGCTAAGAGGAAACATTCTCTGATGATTTTCCCATGAGCTTCTTGTCAGAATTCAGCTGTAGAGAATAGTTCTGATGTTCCTTCTGCTTTCTTGCTTTTTACTATTGCAGTCACAGGGAGCACCGGCTCTTTATATATTCATTAGTTAATGTTCTGGGCAGTTCCTGAGAGTTCCCTGTGATCTCTGTTTATGGAAGGTAGGGGAGGTGACTGAAGATAATGAGTTATGTAAGTCATCTGAGACAGAGGTTGAGCTAGCAGCTTCTAGTATTAGCCAGGGCAATGACATCAGAAGTGGGAGGAGGCAGCATGTGTGTGTGTTTGCAGGAACTGCTACAGTGTTCACATCACTGTTCTTATCGGGTAGACACAGTGCTTGGAGGATAAACTGATGGAACATCCACATATAGAGCAATCTTAAGGAATTGTTTTATTTACTAAAAGAAGAAAAGTCCCAGTATTGCCTAGAATTTGTGTATGTGCCTCTCTTCCCTGGACATATGTTGAAAAGAAAATTGGAGGAATTCTGGGACAAATCAAGTGCTCTATAGGGTAGAAATAAAAATTCCCATTGATTTAAATTTGATTTTTAACCTCATAAAGAGTTATAGAAGTCTCAAATGTCTTGTGAGACAATCCACTGGAGGCCTCACTGAAATTCTAGGGGTTAAAATCTCAACTAAAATCAAAGAAATTTCGAGAACTTTTAGTTGTCCCCTGTAGTGCAGTTGGTTTGCCCCAGAATTCCTCCAGTTTTCTTTTGAACATACAACCCTTTGCTTATCTTTTTATGTTTATTTATTTGTGGGTCTCATTTTATGACTGTGTATGTGTATAGGTGTGTGTGTGTATATGTATGTGTATATGTGTGTGTGTGTATATATGTATGTATATGTGTGTATGTGTATATGTGTGTGTGTGTTTGTACTCATGTCTATGTGTATATATGTATGTGTGTAGTTGTATGTATGTGTGTGTTTCTGTATGAGTGTATGCTTGCATGAGTGGATATGTGTGTGTTTGTATGCATGTATGTGTGACTGTATGTGTGTATTTGTATGCATGTATGTGTAACTGTATGTGTGACTGTATGTGTGTATTTGAATCCTGTGGCCCTCTAGCTGCATGATGGAAATCATAGTCCAACTGCTGGGGGTGTGTGTCCTGAGAATTATAGAGAGTGAGATAAAACATTAAAAAATAATATTTTAAAGGACCAGAAGGGAATGTAACCAATGATATACCCCTCTGGTTCTTAAAGGGTTATATGGCTTAAGAACAGAGGGCAGTCCTCTTCTCCCACACACTTCATATTTGTAGTTAATGTAACCAGATATCCCTTTAACTCAGTGATACTTATAAAAAACACACAGTATATGGTCACACTGATTTCTCTGCAGTCTCCTGGAATGAAGTTTTAATACGCCACCCTGAGTTAAAGGGATAGGTGTCCACATTATTTGTAGGGTGACCACATTTCCTTTCTGCCATTCAGGGACACTGTGGAGAAGATTATGGCAAAATACTTCTCAGTCCTAGTGTGGATGCATGGGTGAGGTCACATGATATCATCACATGACCCTCAGTGGACAAGACACGTTGGGACATACGTATAAAATCAAGTGTGGAGCAATTCTGGAGCAAAGCACACACACACCAATAAACTTACAATACAAATGGATCCTCAGTGCAATTAATCCTTTGAGTGTCACGTGAGTACTCCTGTTTAACCATATGAACACCAGAGAACACTGCAAAGCTTTGGTAGTATCAAATACTGAAAGGGTTAATATAGTGACACCCCCACTGGTCCTCAAAGCTTAACATTCAGGAACAGGCTCCTTCAATACAATAAAATTACTATGTGTACAAGTGGATTTGATCCCAACTTATTCCACTGTCCACTGGTAGTCACAGAACCACACAAGTGCTGTCTGCCGCCCCAGTCTTGCTCCACAGTCCACTGTTTGTTACAGAACCACACATACACAGTCTGACACCACAATACACGGATATATCTGGGTAGGAGTCCATCATACAAGTAGTTAGGAATATATCATTTAGTGTGTAGGTAGTTGTCTTTTATACAGCAGACAGATATACCATAGATTGACTACATCAGCCAGGCAATATTTTACATTTCAAGACTGCTGCAGTCTATAGCGGTGACTTTTTAAGGTTCGAAAGGCGTACTTAGTCCTCTGGTGCTAAAAAGGATTATCTGGCCTACACAAAGCCTTCTGACAGTTAAAGGGTTAATCCATTTTAACACTGTGAATGGCAGAGGCTTGGTGTCCCTTTAACACTCAAAGAGTTTTTTCTCTACATTAGGAGTGTTCAACCAGTGGCTCTCTAGCAGCTGATGGACTACATCTCTTCCTGAGGATAATGTAAGTTGTAGTTCAACAGCTTTTAGAGTGGTAGAGTTTGGATATCTCTTATGAAACAAAGTGACTATTTGAGTGTATGTACGTATACTTTTATTTATATACCACCAACAGATGTACTTATCACCTGACAGTTTATAGTTAGTATACAGGGGACACAGTAAGTGCAGCAGTTAAGGGGACACTACCTCTTAACATTAACCCTCAGAGTGCCAGAGTGTTCTCCTACACAATGCTTTGGATATCAAACACTGTTAATGCTAAAGAGTTAATTTCCTTTAACACTGTTAACCCTTTGAGCTCCAAATTGGATTCACCAGTTGAGAGCAAAATGGGTATTTTTCAATGCACTTGACAAACCTCCCCTCTCCCTGACATTAACTCTTTGACTTCCAGAGGTGTATGCAATACATTACATATCCTTTGACACTCAAAGGGTTAAAGGACTAAACAGAAAATGTAGGACCGATGCCTGCAACAGCTGACCAGACTAGGAATCTTTAAAGGCCTCTGGAACTTGTCCAGTGGAAGGCTACTCACATAACCAGGACAGTATTAGATTGATAGAGAAGAGAGTCGCTCCTCCCCTTGTCACACACTTCCTCCCAGTTTCAGCTCACTGTACACATGAAGATAGCAAGTGTGTGACAGTCGTGTCCTAACATGATTCAGTGGTTCCCTGGTCATATGAGTCGCTTTCTCCTTTGACAGGTTCCAACGTTGCATGATGCTGCCCTGACCATGTGTCCTGGTGGCTCTTGTGCCATTGGTTTGCCATCATTGGTATAGAGGTTGATCTATGTGGAATACCCAAGCTTCAGTTTCTAAAGTGTGAATTCAGTAAAATAAGGTGATTGACAGTTGTGTGGATTTGCCTGTGTCCACACCTGTGGCTTCTCCACTGCTTTGTAAGAAGGGGGTTGTGCAATAACTGTATTTCTTTTTAGGTGTGTTGTTAAGTAGTGAGAAAATACCATTAAAGAGATATTATTATGTTAAAATGTTACAATAAGCCAGTGTTGGATACTTTTTGTTTTTTCTTTTTATTCTCCATCTTATTTAAAGTGAACCTGTTCCTCTAAGACAAACTGAGGTTGCTCTAAATATAATTAATATCTTCCTATTCATTTTACAGCCATTTTGATGCAAAATAACTATTTGTTTCAGAAATTAACCATTATATTTTAGTGCCAAGTTATGCTATTTCCCTGCACAGTATGGTAACTAATTGTGATCCAGGTAGAAGTCCCCTCTGTATTATTAGAAATGACCCAGTGTATGTGGGTTCTGCCTAGATCAGTTCAATGCACAGCGTGTCCAATATTGGTCCAACACAGGAAGACTTTATTATGATTTGATAAACTGATCCACCACCAAGTGTATTTTCTATAAAAATATGTATTCCTAGCAAATTACATCATTTAGACACGTTTTACTTCTCTTTAAAATGACTAAATATATCTTAAGGTGACAGGTTAGCTTGAATACATTTTAGTGGCCGAACATATGAACCATGGCATTACAATAATATGTTTCCAACACATTCATCAAACATCTGTTGACCTCTACAGGATGGAAAGCATACACCAGAATACATCACAAGAGTGTTGGGGAGATCCATGAACAATGATGCCAGAACCAATAAGCTATGTTATTGTTATACACACATTCATGAGGGAGAAATGACCTTAATATACTCTTTGAAGTGCACACTTTGAATTTTGTCATTTTGCAATGATAGACTTTGAGGAGAAAGATGTTCAATCATTTAATTAAAATTTATTAAAAAAATAGAAATATATCAACACGTTTTTAGAAAAATATTTTAACACATTTAGATTAACCCAAGTCATTTATTTTTCTCCGGAACAATTCAGTCCATTTCCTTTCTCTTCTGCACTACTGCTCTCGGCCACAGGGGGAATTTCCTGTCCACCAATTGGTGATTGGCTCATGTTGATGGGAACTGGTCTCTTTTTAGCAGGGGGCAGAGCCAGGCGAGGAGCCTGAATGTAGAGGTGTCCATCTTTAGAAAGGGAACACAGCACTTCCTCAGGATTAACATCTTCTGGCAGCTCTGCTTCTCTCTTCCACTCTCTATATTCATGGAAGTAACTTCCATCATCAGCATCACTTTTCTTGTCATGTTTTGCCATCACAATCAGCCTCCTTCCTTGTGTTTTCACTGTCAGTTCATCAGGAGTAAAGTGACTCACGTCCAGGGTGAGCTCAAAATGGTCCTTGCCCTCTTTGTTTGACTTGGGAAGGATGTCCTCAGTTTCTTTGGACTGTCTGCTTTTGCATATTCTCCTTCCCATCTCCATGTCCTGAGAGAGGAGTTGATAAGCCTGATTAACACGCTGCATTCTCCTCTCCATTTCATTCCTCATACTCAGCATGTCATCTTCCAGCTGGCCAAAGATGAGACGTGTAGCTGGCCACAGAGTGAGTGCAGGCTCTCTGCAGACACACAGAGGAGTGTGTGAGGACTGTAGGAGGCTAAGAGGAAACATTCTCTGATGATTGTCCCAGGAGCTTCTTGTCAGAATTCAGCTGTAGAGAATCGTTCTGATGTTCCTTCTGCTTTCTTGCTTTTTACTATTGCAGTCACAGGGAGCACCGGCTCTTTATATATTCATTAGTTAATGTTCTGGGCAGTTCCTGAGAGTTCCCTGTGATCTCTGTTTATGGAAGGTAGGGGAGGTGACTGAAGATAATGAGTTATGTAAGTCATCTGAGACAGAGGTTGAGCTAGCAGCTTCTAGTATTAGCCAGGGCAATGACATCAGAAGTGGGAGGAGGCAGCATGTGTGTGTGTTTGCAGGAACTGCTACAGTGTTCACATCACTGTTCTTATCGGGTAGACACAGTGCTTGGAGGATAAACTGATGGAACATCCACATATAGAGGAATCTTAAGGAATTGTTTTATTTACTAAAAGAAGAAATGTCCCAGTATTGCCTAGAATTTGTGTATGTGCCTCTCTTCCCTGGACATATGTTGAAAAGAAAATTGGAGGAATTCTGGGACAAATCAAGTGCTCTATAGGGTAGAAATAAAAATTCCCATTGATTTAAATTTGATTTTTAACCTCATAAAGGGTTATAGAAGTCTCAAATGTCTTGTGAGACAATCCACTGGAGGCCTCACTGAAATTCAAGGGGTTAAAATCTCAACTAAAATCAAATAAATTTTGAGAACTTTTAGTTGTCCCCTGTAGTGCAATTGGTTTGCCCCAGAATTCCTCCAGTTTTCTTTTGAACATACAACCCTTTGCTTATCTTTTTATGTTTATTTATTTGTGGGTCTCATTTTATGACTGTGTATGTGTATAGGTGTGTGTGTGTGTATATTTATGTGTATATGTGTGTGTGTGTATATATGTATGTATGTGTGTGTATGTGTATATGTGTGTGTGTTTGTACTCATGTCTATGTGTATATATGTATGTGTGTAGTTGTATGTATGTGTGTGTTTCTGTATGAGTGTGTGCTTGCATGAGTGTATATGTGTGTGTTTGTATGCATGTATGTGTGACTGTATGTGTGTATTTGTATGCATGTATGTGTAACTGTATGTGTAACTGTATGTGTGACTGTATGTGTGTATTTGAATCCTGTGGCCCTCTAGCTGCATGATGGAAATCATAGTCCAACTGCTGGGGGTGTGTGTCCTGAGAATTATAGAGAGTGAGATAAAACATTAAAAAATAATATTTTAAAGGACCAGAAGGGAATGTAACCAATGATATACCCCTCTGGTTCTTAAAGGGTTACATGGCTTAAGAACAGAGGACAGTCCTCTTCTCCCACACACTTCATATTTGTAGTTAATGTAACCAGATATCCCTTTAACTCAGTGATACTTATAAAAAACACACAGTATATGGTCACACTGATTTCTCTGCAGTCTCCTGGAATGAAGTTTTAATACGCCACCCTGAGTTAAAGGGATAGGTGTCCACATTATTTGTAGGGTGACCACATTTCCTTTCTGCCATTCAGGGACACTGTGGAGAAGATTATGGCAAAATACTTCTCAGTCCTAGTGTGGATGCATGGGTGAGGTCACATGATATCATCACATGACCCTCAGTGGACAAGACACGTTGGGACATACGTATAAAATCAAGTGTGGAGCAATTCTGGAGCAAAGCACACACACACCAATAAACTTACAATACAAATGGATCCTCAGTGCAATTAATCCTTTGAGTGTCACATGAGTACTCCTGTTTAACCATATGAACACCAGAGAACACTGCAAAGCTTTGGTAGTATCAAATACTGAAAGGGTTAGTATAGTGACACCCCCACTGGTCCTCAAAGCTTAACATTCAGGAACAGGCTCCTTCAATACAATAAAATTACTATGTGTACAATTAGATTTGATCCCAACTTATTCCACTGTCCACTGGTAGTCACAGAACCACACATATTCTGTCTGCCACCCCAGTCTTGCTCCACAGTCCACTGTTTGTTACAGAACCACACATACACAGTCTGACACCACAATACACGGATATATCTGGGTAGGAGTCCATCATACAAGTAGTTAGGAATATATCATTTAGTGTGTAGGTAGTTGTCTTTTATACAGCAGACAGATATACCACAGATTGACTACATCAGCCAGGCAATGTTTTACATTTGAAGACTGCTGCAGTCTATAGCGGTGACTTTTTAAGGTTCGAAAGGCGTACTTAGTCCTCTGGTGCTAAAAAGGATTATCTGGCCTACACAAAGCCTTCTGACAGTTAAAGGGTTAATCCATTTTAACACTGTGAATGGTAGAGGCTTGGTGTCCCTTTAACACTCAAAGAGTTTTTTCTCTACATTAGGAGTGTTCAACCAGTGGCTCTCTAGCAGCTGATGGACTACATCTCTTCCTGAGGATAATGTAAGTTGTAGTTCAACAGCTGTTAGAGTGGTAGAGTTTGGATATCTCTTATGTAACAAAGTGACTATTTGAGTGTATGTACGTATACTTTTATTTATATACCACCAACAGATGTACTTATCACCTGACAGTTTATAGTTAGTATACAGGGGACACAGTAAGTGCAGCAGTTAAGGGGACTCTACCTCTTAACATTAACCCTCAGAGTGCCAGAGTGTTCTCCTACACAATGCTTTGGATATCAAACACTGTTAATGTTAAAGAGTTAATTTCCTTTAACACTGTTAACCCTTTGAGCTCCAAATTGGATTCACCAATTGAGAGCAAAATGGGTATTTTTCAATGCACTTGACAAACCTCCCCTCTCCCTGACATTAACTCTTTGACTTCCAGAGGTGTATGCAATACATTACATATCCTTTGACACTCAAAGGGTTAAAGGACTAAACAGAAAATGTAGGACCGATGCCTGCAACAGCTGACCAGACTAGGAATCTTTAAAGGCCTCTGGAACTTGTCCAGTGGAAGGCTACTCACATAACCAGGACAGTATTAGATTGATAGAGAAGAGAGTCGCTCCTCCCCTTGTCACACACTTCCTCCCAGTTTCAGCTCACTGTACACATGAAGATAGCAAGTGTGTGACAGTCGTGTCCTAACATGATTCAGTGGTTCCCTGGTCATATGAGTCGCTTTCTCCGTTGACAGGTTCCAACGTTGCATGATGCTGCCCTGACCATGTGTCCTGGTGGCTCTTGTGCCATTGGTTTGCCATCATTGGTATAGAGGTTGATCTATGTGGGAGACCCAAGCTTCAGTTTCTAAAGTGTGAATTCAGTAAAATAAGGTGATTGACAGTTGTGTGGATTTTCCTGTGTCCACACCTGTGGCTTCTCCACTGCTTTGTAAGAAGGGGGTTGTGCAATAACTGTATTTCTTTTTAGGTGTGTTGTTAAGTAGTGAGAAAATACCATTAAAGAGATATTATTATGTTAAAATGTTACAATAAGCCAGTGTTGGATACTTTTTGTTTTTTCTTTTTATTCTCCATCTTATTTAAAGTGAACCTGTTCCTCTAAGACAAACTGAGGTTGCTCTAAATATAATTAATATCTTCCTATTCATTTTACAGCCATTTTGATGCAAAATAACTATTTGTTTCAGAAATTAACCATTATATTTTAGTGCCAAGTTATGCTATTTCCCTGCACAGTATGGTAACTAATTGTGATCCAGGTAGAAGTCCCCTCTGTATTATTAGAAATGACCCAGTGTATGTGGGTTCTGCCTAGATCAGTTCAATGCACAGCGTGTCCAATATTGGTCCAACACAGGAAGACTTTATTATGATTTGATAAACTGATCCACCACCAAGTGTATTTTCTATAAAAATATGTATTCCTAGCAAATTACATCATTTAGACACGTTTTACTTCTCTTTAAAATGACTAAATATATCTTAAGGTGACAGGTTAGCTTGAATACATTTTAGTGGCCGAACATATGAATCATGGCATTTCAATAATATCTTTCCAACACATTCATCAAACATCTGTTGACCTCTACAGGATGGAAAGCATACACCAGAATACATCACAAGAGTGTTGGGGAGATCCATGAACAATGATGCCAGAACCAATAAGCTATGTTATTGTTATACACACATTCATGAGAGACAAATGACCTTAATATACTCTTTGAAGTGCACACTTTGAATTTTGTCATTGTGCAATGATAGACTTTGAGGAGAAAGATGTTGAATCATTTAATTTAAATTTATTAAAAAAATAGAAATATATCAACACATGTTTTTAGAAAAATATTTTAACACATTTAGATTAACCCAAGTCATTTATTTTTCTCCGGAACAATTCAGTCCATTTCCTTTCTCTTCTGCAATACTGCTCTCGGCCACAGGGGGAATTTCCTGTCCACCAATTGGTGATTGGCTCATGTTGATGTTAACTGGTCTCTCTTTAGCAGGGGGCAGAGCCAGGCGAGGAGCCTGAATGTAGAGGTGTCCATCTTTAGAAAGGGAACACAGCACTTCCTCAGGATTAACATCTTCTGGCAGCTCTGCTTCTCTCTTCCACTCTCTATATTCATGGAAGTAACTTCCATCATCAGCATCAGTTTTCTTGTCATGTTTTGCCATCACAATCAGCCTCCTTCCTTGTGTTTTCACTGTCAGTTCATCAGGAGTAAAGTGACTCACGTCCAGGGTGAGCTCAAAATGGTCCTTGCCCTCTTTGTTTGACTTGGGAAGGATGTCCTCAGTTTCTTTGGACTGTCTGCTTTTGCATATTCTCCTTCCCATCTCCATGTCCTGAGAGAGGAGTTGATAAGCCTGATTAACACGCTGCATTCTCCTCTCCATTTCATTCCTCATACTCAGCATGTCATCTTCCAGCTGGCCAAAGATGAGACGTGTAGCTGGCCACAGAGTGAGTGCAGGCTCTCTGCAGACACAGAGGAGTGTGTGAGGACTGTAGGAGGCTAAGAGGAAACATTCTCTGATGATTTTCCCAGGAGCTTCTTGTCAGAATTCAGCTGTAGAGAATCGTTCTGATGTTCCTTCTGCTTTCTTGCTTTTTACTATTGCAGTCACAGGGAGCACCGGCTCTTTATATATTCATTAGTTAATGTTCTGGGCAGTTCCTGAGAGTTCCCTGTGATCTCTGTTTATGGAAGGTAGGGGAGGTGACTGAAGATAATGAGTTATGTAAGTCATCTGAGACAGAGGTTGAGCTAGCAGCTTCTAGTATTAGCCAGGGCAATGACATCAGAAGTGGGAGGAGGCAGCATGTGTGTGTTTGCAGGAACTGCTACAGTGTTCACATCACTGTTCTTATCGGGTAGACACAGTGCTTGGAGGATAAACTGATGGAACATCCACATATAGAGCAATCTTAAGGAATTGTTTTATTTACTAAAAGAAGAAATGTCCCAGTATTGCCTAGAATTTGTGTATGTGCCTCTCTTCCCTGGACATATGTTGAAAAGAAAATTGGAGGAATTCTGGGACAAATCAAGTGCTCTATAGGGTAGAAATAAAAATTCCCATTGATTTAAATTTGATTTTTAACCTCATAAAGGGTTATAGAAGTCTCAAATGTCTTGTGAGACAATACACTGGAGGCCTCACTGAAATTCAAGGGGTTAAAATCTCAACTAAAATCAAATAAATTTCGAGAACTTTTAGTTGTCCCCTGTAGTGCAGTTGGTTTGCCCCAGAATTCCTCCAGTTTTCTTTTGAACATACAACCCTTTGCTTATCTTTTTATGTTTATTTATTTGTGGGTCTCATTTTATGACTGTGTATGTGTATAGGTGTGTGTGTGTATATATGTATGTGTATATGTGTGTGTGTGTATATATGTATGTATGTGTGTGTATGTGTATATGTGTGTGTGTTTGTACTCATGTCTATGTGTATATATGTATGTGTGTAGTTGTATGTATGTGTGTGTTTGTGTATGAGTGTGTGCTTGCATGAGTGTATATGTGTGTGTTTGTATGCATGTATGTGTGACTGTATGTGTGTATTTGTATGCATGTATGTGTAACTGTATGTGTAACTGTATGTGTGACTGTATGTGTGTATTTGAATCCTGTGGCCCTCTAGCTGCATGATGGAAATCATAGTCCAACTGCTGGGGGTGTGTGTCCTGAGAATTATAGAGAGTGAGATAAAACATTAAAAAATAATACTTTAAAGGACCAGAAGGGAATGTAACCAATGATATACCCCTCTGGTTCTTAAAGGGTTATATGGCTTAAGAACAGAGGGCAGTCCTCTTCTCCCACACACTTCATATTTGTAGTTAATGTAACCAGATATCCCTTTAACTCAGTGATAGTTATAAAAAACACACAGTATATGGTCACACTGATTTCTCTGCAGTCTCCTGGAATGAAGTTTTAATACGCCACCCTGAGTTAAAGGGATAGGTGTCCACATTATTTGTAGGGTGACCACATTTCCTTTCTGCCATTCAGGGACACTGTGGAGAAGATTATGGCAAAATACTTCTCAGTCCTAGTGTGGATGCATGGGTGAGGTCACATGATATCATCACATGACCCTCAGTGGACAAAACACGTTGGGACATACGTATAAAATCAAGTGTGGAGCAATTCTGGAGCAAAGCACACACACACCAATAAACTTACAATACAAATGGATCCTCAGTGCAATTAATCCTTTGAGTGTCACATGAGTACTCCTGTTTAACCATATGAACACCAGAGAACACTGCAAAGCTTTGGAAGTATCAAATACTGAAAGGGTTAATATAGTGACACCCCCACTGGTCCTCAAAGCTTAACATTCAGGAACAGGCTCCTTACATACAATAAAATTACTATGTGTACAAGTGGATTTGATCCCAACTTATTCCACTGTCCACTGGTAGTCACAGAACCACACATATTCTGTCTGCCACCCCAGTCTTGCTCCACAGTCCACTGTTTGTTACAGAACCACACATACACAGTCTGACACCACAATACACGGATATATCTGGGTAGGAGTCCATCATACAAGTAGTTAGGAATATATCATTTAGTGTGTAGGTAGTTGTCTTTTATACAGCAGACAGATATACCACAGATTGACTACATCAGCCAGGCAATGTTTTACATTTGAAGACTGCTGCAGTCTATAGCGGTGACTTTTTAAGGTTCGAAAGGCGTACTTAGTCCTCTGGTGCTAAAAAGGATTATCTGGCCTACACAAAGCCTTCTGACAGTTAAAGGGTTAATCCATTTTAACACTGTGAATGGTAGAGGCTTGGTGTCCCTTTAACACTCAAAGAGTTTTTTCTCTACATTAGGAGTGTTCAACCAGTGGCTCTCTAGCAGCTGATGGACTACATCTCTTCCTGAGGATAATGTAAGTTGTAGTTCAACAGCTGTTAGAGTGGTAGAGTTTGGATATCTCTTATGTAACAAAGTGACTATTTGAGTGTATGTACGTATACTTTTATTTATATACCACCAACAGATGTACTTATCACCTGACAGTTTATAGTTAGTATACAGGGGACACAGTAAGTGCAGCAGTTAAGGGGACTCTACCTCTTAACATTAACCCTCAGAGTGCCAGAGTGTTCTCCTACACAAGGTTTTTTAAATCAAACACTGTTAATGCTAAAGAGTTAATTTCCTTTAACACTGTTAACCCTTTGAGCTCCAAATTGGATTCACCAATTGAGAGCAAAATGGGTATTTTTCAATGCACTTGACAAACCTCCCCTCTCCCTGACATTAACTCTTTGACTTCAAGAGGTGTATGCAATACATTACATATCCTTTGACACTCAAAGGGTTAAAGGACTAAACAGAAAATGTAGGACCGATGCCTGCAACAGCTGACCAGACTAGGAATCTTTAAAGGCCTCTGGAACTTGTCCAGTGGAAGGCTACTCACATAACCAGGACAGTATTAGATTGATAGAGAAGAGAGTCGCTCCTCCCCTTGTCACACACTTCCTCCCAGTTTCAGCTCACTGTACACATGAAGATAGCAAGTGTGTGACAGTCGTGTCCTAACATGATTCAGTGGTTCCCTGGTCATATGAGTCGCTTTCTCCGTTGACAGGTTCCAACGTTGCATGATGCTGCCCTGACCATGTGTCCTGGTGGCTCTTGTGCCATTGGTTTGCCATCATTGGTATAGAGGTTGATCTATGTGGGAGACCCAAGCTTCAGTTTCTAAAGTGTGAATTCAGTAAAATAAGGTGATTGACAGTTGTGTGGATTTTCCTGTGTCCACACCTGTGGCTTCTCCACTGCTTTGTAAGAAGGGGGTTGTGCAATAACTGTATTTCTTTTTAGGTGTGTTGTTAAGTAGTGAGAAAATACCATTAAAGAGATATTATTATGTTAAAATGTTACAATAAGCCAGTGTTGGATACTTTTTGTTTTTTCTTTTTATTCTCCATCTTATTTAAAGTGAACCTGTTCCTCTAAGACAAACTGAGGTTGCTCTAAATATAATTAATATCTTCCTATTCATTTTACAGCCATTTTGATGCAAAATAACTATTTGTTTCAGAAATTAACCATTATATTTTAGTGCCAAGTTATGCTATTTCCCTGCACAGTATGGTAACTAATTGTGATCCAGGTAGAAGTCCCCTCTGTATTATTAGAAATGACCCAGTGTATGTGGGTTCTGCCTAGATCAGTTCAATGCACAGCGTGTCCAATATTGGTCCAACACAGGAAGACTTTATTATGATTTGATAAACTGATCCACCACCAAGTGTATTTTCTATAAAAATATGTATTCCTAGCAAATTACATCATTTAGACACGTTTTACTTCTCTTTAAAATGACTAAATATATCTTAAGGTGACAGGTTAGCTTGAATACATTTTAGTGGCCGAACATATGAATCATGGCATTTCAATAATATCTTTCCAACACATTCATCAAACATCTGTTGACCTCTACAGGATGGAAAGCATACACCAGAATACATCACAAGAGTGTTGGGGAGATCCATGAACAATGATGCCAGAACCAATAAGCTATGTTATTGTTATACACACATTCATGAGAGACAAATGACCTTAATATACTCTTTGAAGTGCACACTTTGAATTTTGTCATTTTGCAATGATAGACTTTGAGGAGAAAGATGTTGAATCATTTAATTTAAATTTATTAAAAAAATAGAAATATATCAACACATGTTTTTAGAAAAATATTTTAACACATTTAGATTAACCCAAGTCATTTATTTTTCTCCGGAACAATTCAGTCCATTTCCTTTCTCTTCTGCAATACTGCTCTCGGCCACAGGGGGAATTTCCTGTCCACCAATTGGTGATTGGCTCATGTTGATGTTAACTGGTCTCTCTTTAGCAGGGGGCAGAGCCAGGCGAGGAGCCTGAATGTAGAGGTGTCCATCTTTAGAAAGGGAACACAGCACTTCCTCAGGATTAACATCTTCTGGCAGCTCTGCTTCTCTCTTCCACTCTCTATATTCATGGAAGTAACTTCCATCATCAGCATCAGTTTTCTTGTCATGTTTTGCCATCACAATCAGCCTCCTTCCTTGTGTTTTCACTGTCAGTTCATCAGGAGTAAAGTGACTCACGTCCAGGGTGAGCTCAAAATGGTCCTTGCCCTCTTTGTTTGACTTGGGAAGGATGTCCTCAGTTTCTTTGGACTGTCTGCTTTTGCATATTCTCCTTCCCATCTCCATGTCCTGAGAGAGGAGTTGATAAGCCTGATTAACACGCTGCATTCTCCTCTCCATTTCATTCCTCATACTCAGCATGTCATCTTCCAGCTGGCCAAAGATGAGACGTGTAGCTGGCCACAGAGTGAGTGTAGGCTCTCTGCAGACACACAGAGGAGTATGTGAGGACTGTAGGAGGCTAAGAGGAAACATTCTCTGATGATTTTCCCAGGAGCTTCTTGTCAGAATTCAGCTGTAGAGAATCGTTCTGATGTTCCTTCTGCTTTCTTGCTTTTTACTATTGCAGTCACAGGGAGCACCGGCTCTTTATATATTCATTAGTTAATGTTCTGGGCAGTTCCTGAGAGTTCCCTGTGATCTCTGTTTATGGAAGGTAGGGGAGGTGACTGAAGATAATGAGTTATGTAAGTCATCTGAGACAGAGGTTGAGCTAGCAGCTTCTAGTATTAGCCAGGGCAATGACATCAGAAGTGGGAGGAGGCAGCATGTGTGTGTTTGCAGGAACTGCTACAGTGTTCACATCACTGTTCTTATCGGGTAGACACAGTGCTTGGAGGATAAACTGATGGAACATCCACATATAGAGCAATCTTAAGGAATTGTTTTATTTACTAAAAGAAGAAATGTCCCAGTATTGCCTAGAATTTGTGTATGTGCCTCTCTTCCCTGGACATATGTTGAAAAGAAAATTGGAGGAATTCTGGGACAAATCAAGTGCTCTATAGGGTAGAAATAAAAATTCCCATTGATTTAAATTTGATTTTTAACCTCATAAAGGGTTATAGAAGTCTCAAATGTCTTGTGAGACAATCCACTGGAGGCCTCACTGAAATTCAAGGGGTTAAAATCTCAACTAAAATCAAATAAATTTCGAGAACTTTTAGTTGTCCCCTGTAGTGCAGTTGGTTTGCCCCAGAATTCCTCCAGTTTTCTTTTGAACATACAACCCTTTGCTTATCTTTTTATGTTTATTTATTTGTGGGTCTCATTTTATGACTGTGTATGTGTATAGGTGTGTGTGTGTATATATGTATGTGTATATGTGTGTGTGTGTATATATGTATGTATGTGTGTGTATGTGTATATGTGTGTGTGTTTGTACTCATGTCTATGTGTATATATGTATGTGTGTAGTTGTATGTATGTGTGTGTTTGTGTATGAGTGTGTGCTTGCATGAGTGTATATGTGTGTGTTTGTATGCATGTATGTGTGACTGTATGTGTGTATTTGTATGCATGTATGTGTAACTGTATGTGTAACTGTATGTGTGACTGTATGTGTGTATTTGAATCCTGTGGCCCTCTAGCTGCATGATGGAAATCATAGTCCAACTGCTGGGGGTGTGTGTCCTGAGAATTATAGAGAGTGAGATAAAACATTAAAAAATAATACTTTAAAGGACCAGAAGGGAATGTAACCAATGATATACCCCTCTGGTTCTTAAAGGGTTATATGGCTTAAGAACAGAGGGCAGTCCTCTTCTCCCACACACTTCATATTTGTAGTTAATGTAACCAGATATCCCTTTAACTCAGTGATACTTATAAAAAACACACAGTATATGGTCACACTGATTTCTCTGCAGTCTCCTGGAATGAAGTTTTAATACGCCACCCTGAGTTAAAGGGATAGGTGTCCACATTATTTGTAGGGTGACCACATTTCCTTTCTGCCATTCAGGGACACTGTGGAGAAGATTATGGCAAAATACTTCTCAGTCCTAGTGTGGATGCATGGGTGAGGTCACATGATATCATCACATGACCCTCAGTGGACAAAACACGTTGGGACATACGTATAAAATCAAGTGTGGAGCAATTCTGGAGCAAAGCACACACACACCAATAAACTTACAATACAAATGGATCCTCAGTGCAATTAATCCTTTGAGTGTCACATGAGTACTCCTGTTTAACCATATGAACACCAGAGAACACTGCAAAGCTTTGGAAGTATCAAATACTGAAAGGGTTAATATAGTGACACCCCCACTGGTCCTCAAAGCTTAACATTCAGGAACAGGCTCCTTACATACAATAAAATTACTATGTGTACAAGTGGATTTGATCCCAACTTATTCCACTGTCCACTGGTAGTCACAGAACCACACATATTCTGTCTGCCACCCCAGTCTTGCTCCACAGTCCACTGTTTGTTACAGAACCACACATACACAGTCTGACACCACAATACACGGATATATCTGGGTAGGAGTCCATCATACAAGTAGTTAGGAATATATCATTTAGTGTGTAGGTAGTTGTCTTTTATACAGCAGACAGATATACCACAGATTGACTACATCAGCCAGGCAATGTTTTACATTTGAAGACTGCTGCAGTCTATAGCGGTGACTTTTTAAGGTTCGAAAGGCGTACTTAGTCCTCTGGTGCTAAAAAGGATTATCTGGCCTACACAAAGCCTTCTGACAGTTAAAGGGTTAATCCATTTTAACACTGTGAATGGTAGAGGCTTGGTGTCCCTTTAACACTCAAAGAGTTTTTTCTCTACATTAGGAGTGTTCAACCAGTGGCTCTCTAGCAGCTGATGGACTACATCTCTTCCTGAGGATAATGTAAGTTGTAGTTCAACAGCTGTTAGAGTGGTAGAGTTTGGATATCTCTTATGTAACAAAGTGACTATTTGAGTGTATGTACGTATACTTTTATTTATATACCACCAACAGATGTACTTATCACCTGACAGTTTATAGTTAGTATACAGGGGACACAGTAAGTGCAGCAGTTAAGGGGACTCTACCTCTTAACATTAACCCTCAGAGTGCCAGAGTGTTCTCCTACACAAGGCTTTGGAAATCAAACACTGTTAATGCTAAAGAGTTAATTTCCTTTAACACTGTTAACCCTTTGAGCTCCAAATTGGATTCACCAATTGAGAGCAAAATGGGTATTTTTCAATGCACTTGACAAACCTCCCCTCTCCCTGACATTAACTCTTTGACTTCAAGAGGTGTATGCAATACATTACATATCCTTTGACACTCAAAGGGTTAAAGGACTAAACAGAAAATGTAGGACCGATGCCTGCAACAGCTGACCAGACTAGGAATCTTTAAAGGCCTCTGGAACTTGTCCAGTGGAAGGCTACTCACATAACCAGGACAGTATTAGATTGATAGAGAAGAGAGTCGCTCCTCCCCTTGTCACACACTTCCTCCCAGTTTCAGCTCACTGTACACATGAAGATAGCAAGTGTGTGACAGTCGTGTCCTAACATGATTCAGTGGTTCCCTGGTCATATGAGTCGCTTTCTCCGTTGACAGGTTCCAACGTTGCATGATGCTGCCCTGACCATGTGTCCCGGTGGCTCTTGTGCCATTGGTTTGCCATCATTGGTATAGAGGTTGATCTATGTGGGAGACCCAAGCTTCAGTTTCTAAAGTGTGAATTCAGTAAAATAAGGTGATTGACAGTTGTGTGGATTTTCCTGTGTCCACACCTGTGGCTTCTCCACTGCTTTGTAAGAAGGGGGTTGTGCAATAACTGTATTTCTTTTTAGGTGTGTTGTTAAGTAGTGAGAAAATACCATTAAAGAGATATTATTATGTTAAAATGTTACAATAAGCCAGTGTTGGATACTTTTTGTTTTTTCTTTTTATTCTCCATCTTATTTAAAGTGAACCTGTTCCTCTAAGACAAACTGAGGTTGCTCTAAATATAATTAATATCTTCCTATTCATTTTACAGCCATTTTGATGCAAAATAACTATTTGTTTCAGAAATTAACCATTATATTTTAGTGCCAAGTTATGCTATTTCCCTGCACAGTATGGTAACTAATTGTGATCCAGGTAGAAGTCCCCTCTGTATTATTAGAAATGACCCAGTGTATGTGGGTTCTGCCTAGATCAGTTCAATGCACAGCGTGTCCAATATTGGTCCAACACAGGAAGACTTTATTATGATTTGATAAACTGATCCACCACCAAGTGTATTTTCTATAAAAATATGTATTCCTAGCAAATTACATCATTTAGACACGTTTTACTTCTCTTTAAAATGACTAAATATATCTTAAGGTGACAAGTTAGCTTGAATACATTTTAGTGGCCGAACATATGAATCATGGCATTTCAATAATATCTTTCCAACACATTCATCAAACATCTGTTGACCTCTACAGGATGGAAAGCATACACCAGAATACATCACAAGAGTGTTGGGGAGATCCATGAACAATGATGCCAGAACCAATAAGCTATGTTATTGTTATACACACATTCATGAGAGACAAATGACCTTAATATACTCTTTGAAGTGCACACTTTGAATTTTGTCATTTTGCAATGATAGACTTTGAGGAGAAAGATGTTGAATCATTTAATTTAAATTTATTAAAAAAATAGAAATATATCAACACATGTTTTTAGAAAAATATTTTAACACATTTAGATTAACCCAAGTCATTTATTTTTCTCCGGAACAATTCAGTCCATTTCCTTTCTCTTCTGCAATACTGCTCTCGGCCACAGGGGGAATTTCCTGTCCACCAATTGGTGACTGGCTCATGTTGATGTTAACTGGTCTCTCTTTAGCAGGGGGCAGAGCCAGGCGAGGAGCCTGAATGTAGAGGTGTCCATCTTTAGAAAGGGAACACAGCACTTCCTCAGGATTAACATCTTCTGGCAGCTCTGCTTCTCTCTTCCACTCTCTATATTCATGGAAGTAACTTCCATCATCAGCATCACTTTTCTTGTCATGTTTTGTCATCACAATCAGCCTCCTTCCTTGTGTTTTCACTGTCAGTTCATCAGGAGTAAAGTGACTCACGTCCAGGGTGAGCTCAAAATGGTCCTTGCCCTCTTTGTTTGACTTGGGAAGGATGTCCTCAGTTTCTTTGGACTGTCTGCTTTTGCATATTCTCCTTCCCATCTCCATGTCCTGAGAGAGGAGTTGATAAGCCTGATTAACACGCTGCATTCTCCTCTCCATTTCATTCCTCATACTCAGCATGTCATCTTCCAGCTGGCCAAAGATGAGACGTGTAGCTGGCCACAGAGTGAGTGCAGGCTCTCTGCAGACACACAGAGGAGTGTGTGAGGACTGTAGGAGGCTAAGAGGAAACATTCTCTGATGATTTTCCCAGGAGCTTCTTGTCAGAATTCAGCTGTAGAGAATCGTTCTGATGTTCCTTCTGCTTTCTTGCTTTTTACTACTGCAGTCACAGGGAGCACCGGCTCTTTATATATTCATTAGTTAATGTTCTGGGCAGTTCCTGAGAGTTCCCTGTGATCTCTGTTTATGGAAGGTAGGGGAGGTGACTGAAGATAATGAGTTATGTAAGTCATCTGAGACAGAGGTTGAGCTAGCAGCTTCTAGTATTAGCCAGGGCAATGACATCAGAAGTGGGAGGAGGCAGCATGTGTGTGTTTGCAGGAACTGCTACAGTGTTCACATCACTGTTCTTATCGGGTAGACACAGTGCTTGGAGGATAAACTGATGGAACATCCACATATAGAGCAATCTTAAGGAATTGTTTTATTTGCTAAAAGAAGAAATGTCCCAGTATTGCCTAGAATTTGTGTATGTGCCTCTCTTCCCTGGACATATGTTGAAAAGAAAATTGGAGGAATTCTGGGACAAATCAAGTGCTCTATAGGGTAGAAATAAAAATTCCCATTGATTTAAATTTGATTTTTAACCTCATAAAGGGTTATAGAAGTCTCAAATGTCTTGTGAGACAATCCACTGGAGGCCTCACTGAAATTCAAGGGGTTAAAATCTCAACTAAAATCAAATAAATTTCGAGAACTTTTAGTTGTCCCCTGTAGTGCAGTTGGTTTGCCCCAGAATTCCTCCAGTTTTCTTTTGAACATACAACCCTTTCCTTATCTTTTTATGTTTATTTATTTGTGGGTCTCATTTTATGACTGTGTATGTGTATAGGTGTGTGTGTGTATATATGTATGTGTATATGTGTGTGTGTGTATATATGTATGTATGTGTGTGTATGTGTATATGTGTGTGTGTTTGTACTCATGTCTATGTGTATATATGTATGTGTGTAGTTGTATGTATGTGTGTGTTTCTGTATGAGTGTGTGCTTGCATGAGTGTATATGTGTGTGTTTGTATGCATGTATGTGTGACTGTATGTGTGTATTTGTACGCATGTATGTGTAACTGTATGTGTAACTGTATGTGTGACTGTATGTGTGTATTTGAATCCTGTGGCCCTCTAGCTGCATGATGGAAATCATTGTCCAACTGCTGGGGGTGTGTGTCCTGAGAATTATAGAGAGTGAGATAAAACATTAAAAAATAATATTTTAAAGGACCAGAAGGGAATGTAACCAATGATATACCCCTCTGGTTCTTAAAGGGTTATATGGCTTAAGAATAGAGGGCAGTCCTCTTCTCCCACACACTTCATATTTGTAGTTAATGTAACCAGATATCCCTTTAACTCAGTGATACTTATAAAAAACACACAGTATATGGTCACACTGATTTCTCTGCAGTCTCCTGGAATGAAGTTTTAATACGCCACCCTGAGTTAAAGGGATAGGTGTCCACATTATTTGTAGGGTGACCACATTTCCTTTCTGCCATTCAGGGACACTGTGGAGAAGATTATGGCAAAATACTTCTCAGTCCTAGTGTGGATGCATGGGTGAGGTCACATGATATCATCACATGACCCTCAGTGGACAAGACACGTTGGGACATACGTATAAAATCAAGTGTGGAGCAATTCTGGAGCAAAGCACACACACACCAATAAACTTACAATACAAATGGATCCTCAGTGCAATTAATCCTTTGAGTGTCACGTGAGTACTCCTGTTTAACCATATGAACACCAGAGAACACTGCAAAGCTTTGGTAGTATCAAATACTGAAAGGGTTAATATAGTGACACCCCCACTGGTCCTCAAAGCTTAACATTCAGGAACAGGCTCCTTCAATACAATAAAATTACTATGTGTACAAGTGGATTTGATCCCAACTTATTCCACTGTCCACTGGTAGTCACAGAACCACACAAGTGCTGTCTGCCGCCCCAGTCTTGCTCCACAGTCCACTGTTTGTTACAGAACCACACATACACAGTCTGACACCACAATACACGGATATATCTGGGTAGGAGTCCATCATACAAGTAGTTAGGAATATATCATTTAGTGTGTAGGTAGTTGTCTTTTATACAGCAGACAGATATACCATAGATTGACTACATCAGCCAGGCAATATTTTACATTTCAAGACTGCTGCAGTCTATAGCGGTGACTTTTTAAGGTTCGAAAGGTGTACTTAGTCCTCTGGTGCTAAAAAGGATTATCTGGCCTACACAAAGCCTTCTGACAGTTAAAGGGTTAATCCATTTTAACACTGTGAATGGCAGAGGCTTGGTGTCCCTTTAACACTCAAAGAGTTTTTTCTCTACATTAGGAGTGTTCAACCAGTGGCTCTCTAGCAGCTGATGGACTACATCTCTTCCTGAGGATAATGTAAGTTGTAGTTCAACAGCTTTTAGAGTGGTAGAGTTTGGATATCTCTTATGAAACAAAGTGATTATTTGAGTGTATGTACGTATACTTTTATTTATATACCACCAACAGATGTACTTATCACCTGACAGTTTATAGTTAGTATACAGGGGACACAGTAAGTGCAGCAGTTAAGGGGACACTACCTCTTAACATTAACCCTCAGAGTGCCAGAGTGTTCTCCTACACAATGCTTTGGATATCAAACACTGTTAATGCTAAAGAGTTAATTTCCTTTAACACTGTTAACCCTTTGAGCTCCAAATTGGATTCACCAGTTGAGAGCAAAATGGGTATTTTTCAATGCACTTGACAAACCTCCCCTCTCCCTGACATTAACTCTTTGACTTCCAGAGGTGTATGCAATACATTACATATCCTTTGACACTCAAAGGGTTAAAGGACTAAACAGAAAATGTAGGACCGATGCCTGCAACAGCTGACCAGACTAGGAATCTTTAAAGGCCTCTGGAACTTGTCCAGTGGAAGGCTACTCACATAACCAGGACAGTATTAGATTGATAGAGAAGAGAGTCGCTCCTCCCCTTGTCACACACTTCCTCCCAGTTTCAGCTCACTGTACACATGAAGATAGCAAGTGTGTGACAGTCGTGTCCTAACATGATTCAGTGGTTCCCTGGTCATATGAGTCGCTTTCTCCTTTGACAGGTTCCAACGTTGCATGATGCTGCCCTGACCATGTGTCCTGGTGGCTCTTGTGCCATTGGTTTGCCATCATTGGTATAGAGGTTGATCTATGTGGGAGACCCAAGCTTCAGTTTCTAAAGTGTGAATTCAGTAAAATAAGGTGATTGACAGTTGTGTGGATTTGCCTGTGTCCACACCTGTGGCTTCTCCACTGCTTTGTAAGAAGGGGGTTGTGCAATAACTGTATTTCTTTTTAGGTGTGTTGTTAAGTAGTGAGAAAATACCATTAAAGAGATATTATTATGTTAAAATGTTACAATAAGCCAGTGTTGGATACTTTTTGTTTTTTCTTTTTATTCTCCATCTTATTTAAAGTGAACCTGTTCCTCTAAGACAAACTGAGGTTGCTCTAAATATAATTAATATCTTCCTATTCATTTTACAGCCATTTTGATGCAAAATAACTATTTGTTTCAGAAATTAACCATTATATTTTAGTGCCAAGTTATGCTATTTCCCTGCACAGTATGGTAACTAATTGTGATCCAGGTAGAAGTCCCCTCTGTATTATTAGAAATGACCCAGTGTATGTGGGTTCTGCCTAGATCAGTTCAATGCACAGCGTGTCCAATATTGGTCCAACACAGGAAGACTTTATTATGATTTGATAAACTGATCCACCACCAAGTGTATTTTCTATAAAAATATGTATTCCTAGCAAATTACATCATTTAGACACGTTTTACTTCTCTTTAAAATGACTAAATATATATTAAGGTGACAGGTTAGCTTGAATACATTTTAGTGGCCGAACATATGAACCATGGCATTACAATAATATGTTTCCAACACATTCATCAAACATCTGTTGACCTCTACAGGATGGAAAGCATACACCAGAATACATCACAAGAGTGTTGGGGAGATCCATGAACAATGATGCCAGAACCAATAAGCTATGTTATTGTTATACACACATTCATGAGGGAGAAATGACCTTAATATACTCTTTGAAGTGCACACTTTGAATTTTGTCATTTTGCAATGATAGACTTTGAGGAGAAAGATGTTCAATCATTTAATTAAAATTTATTAAAAAAATAGAAATATATCAACACGTTTTTAGAAAAATATTTTAACACATTTAGATTAACCCAAGTCATTTATTTTTCTCCGGAACAATTCAGTCCATTTCCTTTCTCTTCTGCACTACTGCTCTCGGCCACAGGGGGAATTTCCTGTCCACCAATTGGTGATTGGCTCATGTTGATGGGAACTGGTCTCTCTTTAGCAGGGGGCAGAGCCAGGCGAGGAGCCTGAATGTAGAGGTGTCCATCTTTAGAAAGGGAACACAGCACTTCCTCAGGATTAACATCTTCTGGCAGCTCTGCTTCTCTCTTCCACTCTCTATATTCATGGAAGTAACTTCCATCATCAGCATCAGTTTTCTTGTCATGTTTTGCCATCACAATCAGCCTCCTTCCTTGTGTTTTCACTGTCAGTTCATCAGGAGTAAAGTGACTCACGTCCAGGGTGAGCTCAAAATGGTCCTTGCCCTCTTTGTTTGACTTGGGAAGGATGTCCTCAGTTTCTTTGGACTGTCTGCTTTTGCATATTCTCCTTCCCATCTCCATGTCCTGAGAGAGGAGTTGATAAGCCTGATTAACACGCTGCATTCTCCTCTCCATTTCATTCCTCATACTCAGCATGTCATCTTCCAGCTGGCCAAAGATGAGACGTGTAGCTGGCCACAGAGTGAGTGCAGGCTCTCTGCAGACACACAGAGGAGTGTGTGAGGACTGTAGGAGGCTAAGAGGAAACATTCTCTGATGATTGTCCCAGGAGCTTCTTGTCAGAATTCAGCTGTAGAGAATAGTTCTGATGTTCCTTCTGCTTTCTTGCTTTTTACTATTGCAGTCACAGGGAGCACCGGCTCTTTATATATTCATTAGTTAATGTTCTGGGCAGTTCCTGAGAGTTCCCTGTGATCTCTGTTTATGGAAGGTAGGGGAGGTGACTGAAGATAATGAGTTATGTAAGTCATCTGAGACAGAGGTTGAGCTAGCAGCTTCTAGTATTAGCCAGGGCAATGACATCAGAAGTGGGAGGAGGCAGCATGTGTGTGTTTGCAGGAACTGCTACAGTGTTCACATCACTGTTCTTATCGGGTAGACACAGTGCTTGGAGGATAAACTGATGGAACATCCACATATAGAGCAATCTTAAGGAATTGTTTTATTTACTAAAAGAAGAAATGTCCCAGTATTGCCTAGAATTTGTGTATGTGCCTCTCTTCCCTGGACATATGTTGAAAAGAAAATTGGAGGAATTCTGGGACAAATCAAGTGCTCTATAGGGTAGAAATAAAAATTCCCATTGATTTAAATTTGATTTTTAACCTCATAAAGGGTTATAGAAGTCTCAAATGTCTTGTGAGACAATCCACTGGAGGCCTCACTGAAATTCAAGGGGTTAAAATCTCAACTAAAATCAAATAAATTTTGAGAACTTTTAGTTGTCCCCTGTAGTGCAATTGGTTTGCCCCAGAATTCCTCCAGTTTTCTTTTGAACATACAACCCTTTGCTTATCTTTTTATGTTTATTTATTTGTGGGTCTCATTTTATGACTGTGTATGTGTATAGGTGTGTGTGTGTGTATATTTATGTGTATATGTGTGTGTGTGTGTATATATGTATGTATGTGTGTGTATGTGTATATGTGTGTGTGTTTGTACTCATGTCTATGTGTATATATGTATGTGTGTAGTTGTATGTATGTGTGTGTTTCTGTATGAGTGTGTGCTTGCATGAGTGTATATGTGTGTGTTTGTATGCATGTATGTGTGACTGTATGTGTGTATTTGTATGCATGTATGTGTAACTGTATGTGTAACTGTATGTGTGACTGTATGTGTGTATTTGAATCCTGTGGCCCTCTAGCTGCATGATGGAAATCATAGTCCAACTGCTGGGGGTGTGTGTCCTGAGAATTATAGAGAGTGAGATAAAACATTAAAAAATAATATTTTAAAGGACCAGAAGGGAATGTAACCAATGATATACCCCTCTGGTTCTTAAAGGGTTATATGGCTTAAGAACAGAGGACAGTCCTCTTCTCCCACACACTTCATATTTGTAGTTAATGTAACCAGATATCCCTTTAACTCAGTGATACTTATAAAAAACACACAGTATATGGTCACACTGATTTCTCTGCAGTCTCCTGGAATGAAGTTTTAATACGCCACCCTGAGTTAAAGGGATAGGTGTCCACATTATTTGTAGGGTGACCACATTTCCTTTCTGCCATTCAGGGACACTGTGGAGAAGATTATGGCAAAATACTTCTCAGTCCTAGTGTGGATGCATGGGTGAGGTCACATGATATCATCACATGACCCTCAGTGGACAAGACACGTTGGGACAGACGTATAAAATCAAGTGTGGAGCAATTCTGGAGCAAAGCACACACACACCAATAAACTTACAATACAAATGGATCCTCAGTGCAATTAATCCTTTGAGTGTCACATGAGTACTCCTGTTTAACCATATGAACACCAGAGAACACTGCAAAGCTTTGGTAGTATCAAATACTGAAAGGGTTAATATAGTGACACCCCCACTGGTCCTCAAAGCTTAACATTCAGGAACAGGCTCCTTCAATACAATAAAATTACTATGTGTACAAGTGGATTTGATCCCAACTTATTCCACTGTCCACTGGTAGTCACAGAACCACACATATTCTGTCTGCCACCCCAGTCTTGCTCCACAGTCCACTGTTTGTTACAGAACCACACATACACAGTCTGACACCACAATACACTGATATATCTGGGTAGGAGTCCATCATACAAGTAGTTAGGAATATATCATTTAGTGTGTAGGTAGTTGTCTTTTATACAGCAGACAGATATACCACAGATTGACTACATCAGCCAGGCAATGTTTTACATTTGAAGACTGCTGCAGTCTATAGCGGTGACTTTTTAAGGTTCGAAAGGCGTACTTAGTCCTCTGGTGCTAAAAAGGATTATCTGGCCTACACAAAGCCTTCTGACAGTTAAAGGGTTAATCCATTTTAACACTGTGAATGGTAGAGGCTTGGTGTCCCTTTAACACTCAAAGAGTTTTTTCTCTACATTAGGAGTGTTCAACCAGTGGCTCTCTAGCAGCTGATGGACTACATCTCTTCCTGAGGATAATGTAAGTTGTAGTTCAACAGCTGTTAGAGTGGTAGAGTTTGGATATCTCTTATGTAACAAAGTGACTATTTGAGTGTATGTACGTATACTTTTATTTATATACCACCAACAGATGTACTTATCACCTGACAGTTTATAGTTAGTATACAGGGGACACAGTAAGTGCAGCAGTTAAGGGGACTCTACCTCTTAACATTAACCCTCAGAGTGCCAGAGTGTTCTCCTACACAAGGCTTTGGATATCAAACACTGTTAATGCTAAAGAGTTAATTTCCTTTAACACTGTTAACCCTTTGAGCTCCAAATTGGATTCACCAATTGAGAGCAAAATGGGTATTTTTCAATGCACTTGACAAACCTCCCCTCTCCCTGACATTAACTCTTTGACTTCCAGAGGTGTATGCAATACATTACATATCCTTTGACACTCAAAGGGTTAAAGGACTAAACAGAAAATGTAGGACCGATGCCTGCAACAGCTGACCAGACTAGGAATCTTTAAAGGCCTCTGGAACTTGTCCAGTGGAAGGCTACTCACATAACCAGGACAGTATTAGATTGATAGAGAAGAGAGTCGCTCCTCCCCTTGTCACACACTTCCTCCCAGTTTCAGCTCACTGTACACATGAAGATAGCAAGTGTGTGACAGTCGTGTCCTAACATGATTCAGTGGTTCCCTGGTCATATGAGTCGCTTTCTCCGTTGACAGGTTCCAACGTTGCATGATGCTGCCCTGACCATGTGTCCTGGTGGCTCTTGTGCCATTGGTTTGCCATCATTGGTATAGAGGTTGATCTATGTGGGAGACCCAAGCTTCAGTTTCTAAAGTGTGAATTCAGTAAAATAAGGTGATTGACAGTTGTGTGGATTTTCCTGTGTCCACACCTGTGGCTTCTCCACTGCTTTGTAAGAAGGGGGTTGTGCAATAACTGTATTTCTTTTTAGGTGTGTTGTTAAGTAGTGAGAAAATACCATTAAAGAGATATTATTATGTTAAAATGTTACAATAAGCCAGTGTTGGATACTTTTTGTTTTTTCTTTTTATTCTCCATCTTATTTAAAGTGAACCTGTTCCTCTAAGACAAACTGAGGTTGCTCTAAATATAATTAATATCTTCCTATTCATTTTACAGCCATTTTGATGCAAAATAACTATTTGTTTCAGAAATTAACCATTATATTTTAGTGCCAAGTTATGCTATTTCCCTGCACAGTATGGTAACTAATTGTGATCCAGGTAGAAGTCCCCTCTGTATTATTAGAAATGACCCAGTGTATGTGGGTTCTGCCTAGATCAGTTCAATGCACAGCGTGTCCAATATTGGTCCAACACAGAAAGACTTTATTATGATTTGATAAACTGATCCACCACCAAGTGTATTTTCTATAAAAATATGTATTCCTAGCAAATTACATCATTTAGACACGTTTTACTTCTCTTTAAAATGACTAAATATATCTTAAGGTGACAGGTTAGCTTGAATACATTTTAGTGGCCGAACATATGAATCATGGCATTTCAATAATATCTTTCCAACACATTCATCAAACATCTGTTGACCTCTACAGGATGGAAAGCATACACCAGAATACATCACAAGAGTGTTGGGGAGATCCATGAACAATGATGCCAGAACCAATAAGCTATGTTATTGTTATACACACATTCATGAGAGACAAATGACCTTAATATACTCTTTGAAGTGCACACTTTGAATTTTGTCATTTTGCAATGATAGACTTTGAGGAGAAAGATGTTCAATCATTTAATTTAAATTTATTAAAAAAATAGAAATATATCAACACATGTTTTTAGAAAAATATTTTAACACATTTAGATTAACCCAAGTCATTTATTTTTCTCCGGAACAATTCAGTCCATTTCCTTTCTCTTCTGCAATACTGCTCTCGGCCACAGGGGGAATTTCCTGTCCACCAATTGGTGATTGGCTCATGTTGATGTTAACTGGTCTCTCTTTAGCAGGGGGCAGAGCCAGGCGAGGAGCCTGAATGTAGAGGTGTCCATCTTTAGAAAGGGAACACAGCACTTCCTCAGGATTAACATCTTCTGGCAGCTCTGCTTCTCTCTTCCACTCTCTATATTCATGGAAGTAACTTCCATCATCAGCATCAGTTTTCTTGTCATGTTTTGCCATCACAATCAGCCTCCTTCCTTGTGTTTTCACTGTCAGTTCATCAGGAGTAAAGTGACTCACGTCCAGGGTGAGCTCAAAATGGTCCTTGCCCTCTTTGTTTGACTTGGGAAGGATGTCCTCAGTTTCTTTGGACTGTCTGCTTTTGCATATTCTCCTTCCCATCTCCATGTCCTGAGAGAGGAGTTGATAAGCCTGATTAACACGCTGCATTCTCCTCTCCATTTCATTCCTCATACTCAGCATGTCATCTTCCAGCTGGCCAAAGATGAGACGTGTAGCTGGCCACAGAGTGAGTGCAGGCTCTCTGCAGACACACAGAGGAGTGTGTGAGGACTGTAGGAGGCTAAGAGGAAACATTCTCTGATGATTTTCCCAGGAGCTTCTTGTCAGAATTCAGCTGTAGAGAATCGTTCTGATGTTCCTTCTGCTTTCTTGCTTTTTACTATTGCAGTCACAGGGAGCACCGGCTCTTTATATATTCATTAGTTAATGTTCTGGGCAGTTCCTGAGAGTTCCCTGTGATCTCTGTTTATGGAAGGTAGGGGAGGTGACTGAAGATAATGAGTTATGTAAGTCATCTGAGACAGAGGTTGAGCTAGCAGCTTCTAGTATTAGCCAGGGCAATGACATCAGAAGTGGGAGGAGGCAGCATGTGTGTGTTTGCAGGAACTGCTACAGTGTTCACATCACTGTTCTTATCGGGTAGACACAGTGCTTGGAGGATAAACTGATGGAACATCCACATATAGAGCAATCTTAAGGAATTGTTTTATTTACTAAAAGAAGAAATGTCCCAGTATTGCCTAGAATTTGTGTATGTGCCTCTCTTCCCTGGACATATGTTGAAAAGAAAATTGGAGGAATTCTGGGACAAATCAAGTGCTCTATAGGGTAGAAATAAAAATTCCCATTGATTTAAATTTGATTTTTAACCTCATAAAGGGTTATAGAAGTCTCAAATGTCTTGTGAGACAATACACTGGAGGCCTCACTGAAATTCAAGGGGTTAAAATCTCAACTAAAATCAAATAAATTTCGAGAACTTTTAGTTGTCCCCTGTAGTGCAGTTGGTTTGCCCCAGAATTCCTCCAGTTTTCTTTTGAACATACAACCCTTTGCTTATCTTTTTATGTTTATTTATTTGTGGGTCTCATTTTATGACTGTGTATGTGTATAGGTGTGTGTGTGTATATATGTATGTGTATATGTGTGTGTGTGTATATATGTATGTATGTGTGTGTATGTGTATATGTGTGTGTGTTTGTACTCATGTCTATGTGTATATATGTATGTGTGTAGTTGTATGTATGTGTGTGTTTCTGTATGAGTGTGTGCTTGCATGAGTGTATATGTGTGTGTTTGTATGCATGTATGTGTGACTGTATGTGTGTATTTGTATGCATGTATGTGTAACTGTATGTGTAACTGTATGTGTGACTGTATGTGTGTATTTGAATCCTGTGGCCCTCTAGCTGCATGATGGAAATCATAGTCCAACTGCTGGGGGTGTGTGTCCTGAGAATTATAGAGAGTGAGATAAAACATTAAAAAATAATACTTTAAAGGACCAGAAGGGAATGTAACCAATGATATACCCCTCTGGTTCTTAAAGGGTTATATGGCTTAAGAACAGAGGGCAGTCCTCTTCTCCCACACACTTCATATTTGTAGTTAATGTAACCAGATATCCCTTTAACTCAGTGATACTTATAAAAAACACACAGTATATGGTCACACTGATTTCTCTGCAGTCTCCTGGAATGAAGTTTTAATACGCCACCCTGAGTTAAAGGGATAGGTGTCCACATTATTTGTAGGGTGACCACATTTCCTTTCTGCCATTCAGGGACACTGTGGAGAAGATTATGGCAAAATACTTCTCAGTCCTAGTGTGGATGCATGGGTGAGGTCACATGATATCATCACATGACCCTCTGTGGACAAAACACGTTGGGACATACGTATAAAATCAAGTGTGGAGCAATTCTGGAGCAAAGCACACACACACCAATAAACTTACAATACAAATGGATCCTCAGTGCAATTAATCCTTTGAGTGTCACATGAGTACTCCTGTTTAACCATATGAACACCAGAGAACACTGCAAAGCTTTGGAAGTATCAAATACTGAAAGGGTTAATATAGTGACACCCCCACTGGTCCTCAAAGCTTAACATTCAGGAACAGGCTCCTTACATACAATAAAATTACTATGTGTACAAGTGGATTTGATCCCAACTTATTCCACTGTCCACTGGTAGTCACAGAACCACACATATTCTGTCTGCCACCCCAGTCTTGCTCCACAGTCCACTGTTTGTTACAGAACCACACATACACAGTCTGACACCACAATACACGGATATATCTGGGTAGGAGTCCATCATACAAGTAGTTAGGAATATATCATTTAGTGTGTAGGTAGTTGTCTTTTATACAGCAGACAGATATACCACAGATTGACTACATCAGCCAGGCAATGTTTTACATTTGAAGACTGCTGCAGTCTATAGCGGTGACTTTTTAAGGTTCGAAAGGCGTACTTAGTCCTCTGGTGCTAAAAAGGATTATCTGGCCTACAAAAAGCCTTCTGACAGTTAAAGGGTTAATCCATTTTAACACTGTGAATGGTAGAGGCTTGGTGTCCCTTTAACACTCAAAGAGTTTTTTCTCTACATTAGGAGTGTTCAACCAGTGGCTCTCTAGCAGCTGATGGACTACATCTCTTCCTGAGGATAATGTAAGTTGTAGTTCAACAGCTGTTAGAGTGGTAGAGTTTGGATATCTCTTATGTAACAAAGTGACTATTTGAGTGTATGTACGTATACTTTTATTTATATACCACCAACAGATGTACTTATCACCTGACAGTTTATAGTTAGTATACAGGGGACACAGTAAGTGCAGCAGTTAAGGGGACTCTACCTCTTAACATTAACCCTCAGAGTGCCAGAGTGTTCTCCTACACAAGGCTTTGGAAATCAAACACTGTTAATGCTAAAGAGTTAATTTCCTTTAACACTGTTAACCCTTTGAGCTCCAAATTGGATTCACCAATTGAGAGCAAAATGGGTATTTTTCAATGCACTTGACAAACCTCCCCTCTCCCTGACATTAACTCTTTGACTTCAAGAGGTGTATGCAATACATTACATATCCTTTGACACTCAAAGGGTTAAAGGACTAAACAGAAAATGTAGGACCGATGCCTGCAACAGCTGACCAGACTAGGAATCTTTAAAGGCCTCTGGAACTTGTCCAGTGGAAGGCTACTCACATAACCAGGACAGTATTAGATTGATAGAGAAGAGAGTCGCTCCTCCCCTTGTCACACACTTCCTCCCAGTTTCAGCTCACTGTACACATGAAGATAGCAAGTGTGTGACAGTCGTGTCCTAACATGATTCAGTGGTTCCCTGGTCATATGAGTCGCTTTCTCCGTTGACAGGTTCCAACGTTGCATGATGCTGCCCTGACCATGTGTCCTGGTGGCTCTTGTGCCATTGGTTTGCCATCATTGGTATAGAGGTTGATCTATGTGGGAGACCCAAGCTTCAGTTTCTAAAGTGTGAATTCAGTAAAATAAGGTGATTGACAGTTGTGTGGATTTTCCTGTGTCCACACCTGTGGCTTCTCCACTGCTTTGTAAGAAGGGGGTTGTGCAATAACTGTATTTCTTTTTAGGTGTGTTGTTAAGTAGTGAGAAAATACCATTAAAGAGATATTATTATGTTAAAATGTTACAATAAGCCAGTGTTGGATACTTTTTGTTTTTTCTTTTTATTCTCCATCTTATTTAAAGTGAACCTGTTCCTCTAAGACAAACTGAGGTTGCTCTAAATATAATTAATATCTTCCTATTCATTTTACAGCCATTTTGATGCAAAATAACTATTTGTTTCAGAAATTAACCATTATATTTTAGTGCCAAGTTATGCTATTTCCCTGCACAGTATGGTAACTAATTGTGATCCAGGTAGAAGTCCCCTCTGTATTATTAGAAATGACCCAGTGTATGTGGGTTCTGCCTAGATCAGTTCAATGCACAGCGTGTCCAATATTGGTCCAACACAGGAAGACTTTATTATGATTTGATAAACTGATCCACCACCAAGTGTATTTTCTATAAAAATATGTATTCCTAGCAAATTACATCATTTAGACACGTTTTACTTCTCTTTAAAATGACTAAATATATCTTAAGGTGACAGGTTAGCTTGAATACATTTTAGTGGCCGAACATATGAATCATGGCATTTCAATAATATCTTTCCAACACATTCATCAAACATCTGTTGACCTCTACAGGATGGAAAGCATACACCAGAATACATCACAAGAGTGTTGGGGAGATCCATGAACAATGATGCCAGAACCAATAAGCTATGTTATTGTTATACACACATTCATGAGAGACAAATGACCTTAATATACTCTTTGAAGTGCACACTTTGAATTTTGTCATTTTGCAATGATAGACTTTGAGGAGAAAGATGTTCAATCATTTAATTTAAATTTATTAAAAAAATAGAAATATATCAACACATGTTTTTAGAAAAATATTTTAACACATTTAGATTAACCCAAGTCATTTATTTTTCTCCGGAACAATTCAGTCCATTTCCTTTCTCTTCTGCAATACTGCTCTCGGCCACAGGGGGAATTTCCTGTCCACCAATTGGTGATTGGCTCATGTTGATGTTAACTGGTCTCTCTTTAGCAGGGGGCAGAGCCAGGCGAGGAGCCTGAATGTAGAGGTGTCCATCTTTAGAAAGGGAACACAGCACTTCCTCAGGATTAACATCTTCTGGCAGCTCTGCTTCTCTCTTCCACTCTCTATATTCATGGAAGTAACTTCCATCATCAGCATCACTTTTCTTGTCATGTTTTGCCATCACAATCAGCCTCCTTCCTTGTGTTTTCACTGTCAGTTCATCAGGAGTAAAGTGACTCACGTCCAGGGTGAGCTCAAAATGGTCCTTGCCCTCTTTGTTTGACTTGGGAAGGATGTCCTCAGTTTCTTTGGACTGTCTGCTTTTGCATATTCTCCTTCCCATCTCCATGTCCTGAGAGAGGAGTTGATAAGCCTGATTAACACGCTGCATTCTCCTCTCCATTTCATTCCTCATACTCAGCATGTCATCTTCCAGCTGGCCAAAGATGAGACGT
The DNA here is from genome assembly GCA_037306005.1 of Rhinophrynus dorsalis. Classification (NCBI taxonomy): domain Eukaryota; kingdom Metazoa; phylum Chordata; class Amphibia; order Anura; family Rhinophrynidae; genus Rhinophrynus; species Rhinophrynus dorsalis. The sequence goes on along the minus strand of CM074724.1, from coordinate 347,115,665 downwards.
GTAGCTGGCCACAGAGTGAGTGCAGGCTCTCTGCAGACACACAGAGGAGTATGTGAGGACTGTAGGAGGCTAAGAGGAAACATTCTCTGATGATTTTCCCAGGAGCTTCTTGTCAGAATTCAGCTGTAGAGAATCGTTCTGATGTTCCTTCTGCTTTCTTGCTTTTTACTATTGCAGTCACAGGGAGCACCGGCTCTTTATATATTCATTAGTTAATGTTCTGGGCAGTTCCTGAGAGTTCCCTGTGATCTCTGTTTATGGAAGGTAGGGGAGGTGACTGAAGATAATGAGTTATGTAAGTCATCTGAGACAGAGGTTGAGCTAGCAGCTTCTAGTATTAGCCAGGGCAATGACATCAGAAGTGGGAGGAGGCAGCATGTGTGTGTTTGCAGGAACTGCTACAGTGTTCACATCACTGTTCTTATCGGGTAGACACAGTGCTTGGAGGATAAACTGATGGAACATCCACATATAGAGCAATCTTAAGGAATTGTTTTATTTACTAAAAGAAGAAATGTCCCAGTATTGCCTAGAATTTGTGTATGTGCCTCTCTTCCCTGGACATATGTTGAAAAGAAAATTGGAGGAATTCTGGGACAAATCAAGTGCTCTATAGGGTAGAAATAAAAATTCCCATTGATTTAAATTTGATTTTTAACCTCATAAAGGGTTATAGAAGTCTCAAATGTCTTGTGAGACAATCCACTGGAGGCCTCACTGAAATTCAAGGGGTTAAAATCTCAACTAAAATCAAATAAATTTCGAGAACTTTTAGTTGTCCCCTGTAGTGCAGTTGGTTTGCCCCAGAATTCCTCCAGTTTTCTTTTGAACATACAACCCTTTGCTTATCTTTTTATGTTTATTTATTTGTGGGTCTCATTTTATGACTGTGTATGTGTATAGGTGTGTGTGTGTATATATGTATGTGTATATGTGTGTGTGTGTATATATGTATGTATGTGTGTGTATGTGTATATGTGTGTGTGTTTGTACTCATGTCTATGTGTATATATGTATGTGTGTAGTTGTATGTATGTGTGTGTTTCTGTATGAGTGTGTGCTTGCATGAGTGTATATGTGTGTGTTTGTATGCATGTATGTGTGACTGTATGTGTGTATTTGTATGCATGTATGTGTAACTGTATGTGTAACTGTATGTGTGACTGTATGTGTGTATTTGAATCCTGTGGCCCTCTAGCTGCATGATGGAAATCATAGTCCAACTGCTGGGGGTGTGTGTCCTGAGAATTATAGAGAGTGAGATAAAACATTAAAAAATAATACTTTAAAGGACCAGAAGGGAATGTAACCAATGATATACCCCTCTGGTTCTTAAAGGGTTATATGGCTTAAGAACAGAGGGCAGTCCTCTTCTCCCACACACTTCATATTTGTAGTTAATGTAACCAGATATCCCTTTAACTCAGTGATACTTATAAAAAACACACAGTATATGGTCACACTGATTTCTCTGCAGTCTCCTGGAATGAAGTTTTAATACGCCACCCTGAGTTAAAGGGATAGGTGTCCACATTATTTGTAGGGTGACCACATTTCCTTTCTGCCATTCAGGGACACTGTGGAGAAGATTATGGCAAAATACTTCTCAGTCCTAGTGTGGATGCATGGGTGAGGTCACATGATATCATCACATGACCCTCAGTGGACAAAACACGTTGGGACATACGTATAAAATCAAGTGTGGAGCAATTCTGGAGCAAAGCACACACACACCAATAAACTTACAATACAAATGGATCCTCAGTGCAATTAATCCTTTGAGTGTCACATGAGTACTCCTGTTTAACCATATGAACACCAGAGAACACTGCAAAGCTTTGGAAGTATCAAATACTGAAAGGGTTAATATAGTGACACCCCCACTGGTCCTCAAAGCTTAACATTCAGGAACAGGCTCCTTCAATACAATAAAATTACTATGTGTACAAGTGGATTTGATCCCAACTTATTCCACTGTCCACTGGTAGTCACAGAACCACACATATTCTGTCTGCCACCCCAGTCTTGCTCCACAGTCCACTGTTTGTTACAGAACCACACATACACAGTCTGACACCACAATACACGGATATATCTGGGTAGGAGTCCATCATACAAGTAGTTAGGAATATATCATTTAGTGTGTAGGTAGTTGTCTTTTATACAGCAGACAGATATACCACAGATTGACTACATCAGCCAGGCAATGTTTTACATTTGAAGACTGCTGCAGTCTATAGCGGTGACTTTTTAAGGTTCGAAAGGCGTACTTAGTCCTCTGGTGCTAAAAAGGATTATCTGGCCTACACAAAGCCTTCTGACAGTTAAAGGGTTAATCCATTTTAACACTGTGAATGGTAGAGGCTTGGTGTCCCTTTAACACTCAAAGAGTTTTTTCTCTACATTAGGAGTGTTCAACCAGTGGCTCTCTAGCAGCTGATGGACTACATCTCTTCCTGAGGATAATGTAAGTTGTAGTTCAACAGCTGTTAGAGTGGTAGAGTTTGGATATCTCTTATGTAACAAAGTGACTATTTGCGTGTATGTACGTATACTTTTATTTATATACCACCAACAGATGTACTTATCACCTGACAGTTTATAGTTAGTATACAGGGGACACAGTAAGTGCAGCATTTAAGGGGACTCTACCTCTTAACATTAACCCTCAGAGTGCCAGAGTGTTCTCCTACACAAGGCTTTGGAAATCAAACACTGTTAATGCTAAAAAGTTAATTTCCTTTAACACTGTTAACCCTTTGAGCTCCAAATTGGATTCAACAATTGAGAGCAAAATGGGTATTTTTCAATGCACTTGACAAACCTCCCCTCTCCCTGACATTAACTCTTTGACTTCAAGAGGTGTATGCAATACATTACATATCCTTTGACACTCAAAGGGTTAAAGGACTAAACAGAAAATGTAGGACCGATGCCTGCAACAGCTGACCAGACTAGGAATCTTTAAAGGCCTCTGGAACTTGTCCAGTGGAAGGCTACTCACATAACCAGGACAGTATTAGATTGATAGAGAAGAGAGTCGCTCCTCCCCTTGTCACACATTTCCTCCCAGTTTCAGCTCACTGTACACATGAAGATAGCAAGTGTGTGACAGTCGTGTCCTAACATGATTCAGTGGTTCCCTGGTCATATGAGTCGCTTTCTCCGTTGACAGGTTCCAACGTTGCATGATGCTGCCCTGACCATGTGTCCTGGTGGCTCTTGTGCCATTGGTTTGCCATCATTGGTATAGAGGTTGATCTATGTGGGAGACCCAAGCTTCAGTTTCTAAAGTGTGAATTCAGTAAAATAAGGTGATTGACAGTTGTGTGGATTTTCCTGTGTCCACACCTGTGGCTTCTCCACTGCTTTGTAAGAAGGGGGTTGTGCAATAACTGTATTTCTTTTTAGGTGTGTTGTTAAGTAGTGAGAAAATACCATTAAAGAGATATTATTATGTTAAAATGTTACAATAAGCCAGTGTTGGATACTTTTTGTTTTTTCTTTTTATTCTCCATCTTATTTAAAGTGAACCTGTTCCTCTAAGACAAACTGAGGTTGCTCTAAATATAATTAATATCTTCCTATTCATTTTACAGCCATTTTGATGCAAAATAACTATTTGTTTCAGAAATTAACCATTATATTTTAGTGCCAAGTTATGCTATTTCCCTGCACAGTATGGTAACTAATTGTGATCCAGGTAGAAGTCCCCTCTGTATTATTAGAAATGACCCAGTGTATGTGGGTTCTGCCTAGATCAGTTCAATGCACAGCGTGTCCAATATTGGTCCAACACAGGAAGACTTTATTATGATTTGATAAACTGATCCACCACCAAGTGTATTTTCTATAAAAATATGTATTCCTAGCAAATTACATCATTTAGACACGTTTTACTTCTCTTTAAAATGACTAAATATATCTTAAGGTGACAGGTTAGCTTGAATACATTTTAGTGGCCGAACATATGAATCATGGCATTTCAATAATATCTTTCCAACACATTCATCAAACATCTGTTGACCTCTACAGGATGGAAAGCATACACCAGAATACATCACAAGAGTGTTGGGGAGATCCATGAACAATGATGCCAGAACCAATAAGCTATGTTATTGTTATACACACATTCATGAGAGACAAATGACCTTAATATACTCTTTGAAGTGCACACTTTGAATTTTGTCATTTTGCAATGATAGACTTTGAGGAGAAAGATGTTCAATCATTTAATTTAAATTTATTAAAAAAATAGAAATATATCAACACATGTTTTTAGAAAAATATTTTAACACATTTAGATTAACCCAAGTCATTTATTTTTCTCCGGAACAATTCAGTCCATTTCCTTTCTCTTCTGCAATACTGCTCTCGGCCACAGGGGGAATTTCCTGTCCACCAATTGGTGATTGGCTCATGTTGATGTTAACTGGTCTCTCTTTAGCAGGGGGGGGAGCCAGGCGAGGAGCCTGAATGTAGAGGTGTCCATCTTTAGAAAGGGAACACAGCACTTCCTCAGGATTAACATCTTCTGGCAGCTCTGCTTCTCTCTTCCACTCTCTATATTCATGGAAGTAACTTCCATCATCAGCATCACTTTTCTTGTCATGTTTTGCCATCACAATCAGCCTCCTTCCTTGTGTTTTCACTGTCAGTTCATCAGGAGTAAAGTGACTCACGTCCAGGGTGAGCTCAAAATGGTCCTTGCCCTCTTTGTTTGACTTGGGAAGGATGTCCTCGGTTTCTTTGGACTGTCTGCTTTTGCATATTCTCCTTCCCATCTCCATGTCCTGAGAGAGGAGTTGATAAGCCTGATTAACACGCTGCATTCTCCTCTCCATTTCATTCCTCATACTCAGCATGTCATCTTCCAGCTGGCCAAAGATGAGACGTGTAGCTGGCCACAGAGTGAGTGCAGGCTCTCTGCAGACACACAGAGGAGTGTGTGAGGACTGTAGGAGGCTAAGAGGAAACATTCTCTGATGATTTTCCCAGGAGCTTCTTGTCAGAATTCAGCTGTAGAGAATCGTTCTGATGTTCCTTCTGCTTTCTTGCTTTTTACTATTGCAGTCACAGGGAGCACCGGCTCTTTATATATTCATTAGTTAATGTTCTGGGCAGTTCCTGAGAGTTCCCTGTGATCTCTGTTTATGGAAGGTAGGGGAGGTGACTGAAGATAATGAGTTATGTAAGTCATCTGAGACAGAGGTTGAGCTAGCAGCTTCTAGTATTAGCCAGGGCAATGACATCAGAAGTGGGAGGAGGCAGCATGTGTGTGTTTGCAGGAACTGCTACAGTGTTCACATCACTGTTCTTATCGGGTAGACACAGTGCTTGGAGGATAAACTGATGGAACATCCACATATAGAGCAATCTTAAGGAATTGTTTTATTTACTAAAAGAAGAAATGTCCCAGTATTGCCTAGAATTTGTGTATGTGCCTCTCTTCCCTGGACATATGTTGAAAAGAAAATTGGAGGAATTCTGGGACAAATCAAGTGCTCTATAGGGTAGAAATAAAAATTCCCATTGATTTAAATTTGATTTTTAACCTCATAAAGGGTTATAGAAGTCTCAAATGTCTTGTGAGACAATCCACCGGAGGCCTCACTGAAATTCAAGGGGTTAAAATCTCAACTAAAATCAAATAAATTTCGAGAACTTTTAGTTGTCCCCTGTAGTGCAGTTGGTTTGCCCCAGAATTCCTCCAGTTTTCTTTTGAACATACAACCCTTTGCTTATCTTTTTATGTTTATTTATTTGTGGGTCTCATTTTATGACTGTGTATGTGTATAGGTGTGTGTGTGTATATATGTATGTGTATATGTGTGTGTGTGTATATATGTATGTATGTGTGTGTATGTGTATATGTGTGTGTGTTTGTACTCATGTCTATGTGTATATATGTATGTGTGTAGTTGTATGTATGTGTGTGTTTCTGTATGAGTGTGTGCTTGCATGAGTGTATATGTGTGTGTTTGTATGCATGTATGTGTGACTGTATGTGTGTATTTGTATGCATGTATGTGTAACTGTATGTGTAACTGTATGTGTGACTGTATGTGTGTATTTGAATCCTGTGGCCCTCTAGCTGCATGATGGAAATCATAGTCCAACTGCTGGGGGTGTGTGTCCTGAGAATTATAGAGAGTGAGATAAAACATTAAAAAATAATACTTTAAAGGACCAGAAGGGAATGTAACCAATGATATACCCCTCTGGTTCTTAAAGGGTTATATGGCTTAAGAACAGAGGGCAGTCCTCTTCTCCCACACACTTCATATTTGTAGTTAATGTAACCAGATATCCCTTTAACTCAGTGATACTTATAAAAAACACACAGTATATGGTCACACTGATTTCTCTGCAGTCTCCTGGAATGAAGTTTTAATACGCCACCCTGAGTTAAAGGGATAGGTGTCCACATTATTTGTAGGGTGACCACATTTCCTTTCTGCCATTCAGGGACACTGTGGAGAAGATTATGGCAAAATACTTCTCAGTCCTAGTGTGGATGCATGGGTGAGGTCACATGATATCATCACATGACCCTCAGTGGACAAAACACGTTGGGACATACGTATAAAATCAAGTGTGGAGCAATTCTGGAGCAAAGCACACACACACCAATAAACTTACAATACAAATGGATCCTCAGTGCAATTAATCCTTTGAGTGTCACATGAGTACTCCTGTTTAACCATATGAACACCAGAGAACACTGCAAAGCTTTGGAAGTATCAAATACTGAAAGGGTTAATATAGTGACACCCCCACTGGTCCTCAAAGCTTAACATTCAGGAACAGGCTCCTTCAATACAATAAAATTACTATGTGTACAAGTGGATTTGATCCCAACTTATTCCACTGTCCACTGGTAGTCACAGAACCACACATATTCTGTCTGCCACCCCAGTCTTGCTCCACAGTCCACTGTTTGTTACAGAACCACACATACACAGTCTGACACCACAATACACGGATATATCTGGGTAGGAGTCCATCATACAAGTAGTTAGGAATATATCATTTAGTGTGTAGGTAGTTGTCTTTTATACAGCAGACAGATATACCACAGATTGACTACATCAGCCAGGCAATGTTTTACATTTGAAGACTGCTGCAGTCTATAGCGGTGACTTTTTAAGGTTCGAAAGGCGTACTTAGTCCTCTGGTGCTAAAAAGGATTATCTGGCCTACACAAAGCCTTCTGACAGTTAAAGGGTTAATCCATTTTAACACTGTGAATGGTAGAGGCTTGGTGTCCCTTTAACACTCAAAGAGTTTTTTCTCTACATTAGGAGTGTTCAACCAGTGGCTCTCTAGCAGCTGATGGACTACATCTCTTCCTGAGGATAATGTAAGTTGTAGTTCAACAGCTGTTAGAGTGGTAGAGTTTGGATATCTCTTATGTAACAAAGTGACTATTTGCGTGTATGTACGTATACTTTTATTTATATACCACCAACAGATGTACTTATCACCTGACAGTTTATAGTTAGTATACAGGGGACACAGTAAGTGCAGCATTTAAGGGGACTCTACCTCTTAACATTAACCCTCAGAGTGCCAGAGTGTTCTCCTACACAAGGCTTTGGAAATCAAACACTGTTAATGCTAAAAAGTTAATTTCCTTTAACACTGTTAACCCTTTGAGCTCCAAATTGGATTCAACAATTGAGAGCAAAATGGGTATTTTTCAATGCACTTGACAAACCTCCCCTCTCCCTGACATTAACTCTTTGACTTCAAGAGGTGTATGCAATACATTACATATCCTTTGACACTCAAAGGGTTAAAGGACTAAACAGAAAATGTAGGACCGATGCCTGCAACAGCTGACCAGACTAGGAATCTTTAAAGGCCTCTGGAACTTGTCCAGTGGAAGGCTACTCACATAACCAGGACAGTATTAGATTGATAGAGAAGAGAGTCGCTCCTCCCCTTGTCACACATTTCCTCCCAGTTTCAGCTCACTGTACACATGAAGATAGCAAGTGTGTGACAGTCGTGTCCTAACATGATTCAGTGGTTCCCTGGTCATATGAGTCGCTTTCTCCGTTGACAGGTTCCAACGTTGCATGATGCTGCCCTGACCATGTGTCCTGGTGGCTCTTGTGCCATTGGTTTGCCATCATTGGTATAGAGGTTGATCTATGTGGGAGACCCAAGCTTCAGTTTCTAAAGTGTGAATTCAGTAAAATAAGGTGATTGACAGTTGTGTGGATTTTCCTGTGTCCACACCTGTGGCTTCTCCACTGCTTTGTAAGAAGGGGGTTGTGCAATAACTGTATTTCTTTTTAGGTGTGTTGTTAAGTAGTGAGAAAATACCATTAAAGAGATATTATTATGTTAAAATGTTACAATAAGCCAGTGTTGGATACTTTTTGTTTTTTCTTTTTATTCTCCATCTTATTTAAAGTGAACCTGTTCCTCTAAGACAAACTGAGGTTGCTCTAAATATAATTAATATCTTCCTATTCATTTTACAGCCATTTTGATGCAAAATAACTATTTGTTTCAGAAATTAACCATTATATTTTAGTGCCAAGTTATGCTATTTCCCTGCACAGTATGGTAACTAATTGTGATCCAGGTAGAAGTCCCCTCTGTATTATTAGAAATGACCCAGTGTATGTGGGTTCTGCCTAGATCAGTTCAATGCACAGCGTGTCCAATATTGGTCCAACACAGGAAGACTTTATTATGATTTGATAAACTGATCCACCACCAAGTGTATTTTCTATAAAAATATGTATTCCTAGCAAATTACATCATTTAGACACGTTTTACTTCTCTTTAAAATGACTAAATATATCTTAAGGTGACAGGTTAGCTTGAATACATTTTAGTGGCCGAACATATGAATCATGGCATTTCAATAATATCTTTCCAACACATTCATCAAACATCTGTTGACCTCTACAGGATGGAAAGCATACACCAGAATACATCACAAGAGTGTTGGGGAGATCCATGAACAATGATGCCAGAACCAATAAGCTATGTTATTGTTATACACACATTCATGAGAGACAAATGACCTTAATATACTCTTTGAAGTGCACACTTTGAATTTTGTCATTTTGCAATGATAGACTTTGAGGAGAAAGATGTTCAATCATTTAATTTAAATTTATTAAAAAAATAGAAATATATCAACACATGTTTTTAGAAAAATATTTTAACACATTTAGATTAACCCAAGTCATTTATTTTTCTCCGGAACAATTCAGTCCATTTCCTTTCTCTTCTGCAATACTGCTCTCGGCCACAGGGGGAATTTCCTGTCCACCAATTGGTGATTGGCTCATGTTGATGTTAACTGGTCTCTCTTTAGCAGGGGGCAGAGCCAGGCGAGGAGCCTGAATGTAGAGGTGTCCATCTTTAGAAAGGGAACACAGCACTTCCTCAGGATTAACATCTTCTGGCAGCTCTGCTTCTCTCTTCCACTCTCTATATTCATGGAAGTAACTTCCATCATCAGCATCACTTTTCTTGTCATGTTTTGCCATCACAATCAGCCTCCTTCCTTGTGTTTTCACTGTCAGTTCATCAGGAGTAAAGTGACTCACGTCCAGGGTGAGCTCAAAATGGTCCTTGCCCTCTTTGTTTGACTTGGGAAGGATGTCCTCGGTTTCTTTGGACTGTCTGCTTTTGCATATTCTCCTTCCCATCTCCATGTCCTGAGAGAGGAGTTGATAAGCCTGATTAACACGCTGCATTCTCCTCTCCATTTCATTCCTCATACTCAGCATGTCATCTTCCAGCTGGCCAAAGATGAGACGTGTAGCTGGCCACAGAGTGAGTGCAGGCTCTCTGCAGACACACAGAGGAGTGTGTGAGGACTGTAGGAGGCTAAGAGGAAACATTCTCTGATGATTTTCCCAGGAGCTTCTTGTCAGAATTCAGCTGTAGAGAATCGTTCTGATGTTCCTTCTGCTTTCTTGCTTTTTACTATTGCAGTCACAGGGAGCACCGGCTCTTTATATATTCATTAGTTAATGTTCTGGGCAGTTCCTGAGAGTTCCCTGTGATCTCTGTTTATGGAAGGTAGGGGAGGTGACTGAAGATAATGAGTTATGTAAGTCATCTGAGACAGAGGTTGAGCTAGCAGCTTCTAGTATTAGCCAGGGCAATGACATCAGAAGTGGGTGGAGGCAGCATGTGTGTGTTTGCAGGAACTGCTACAGTGTTCACATCACTGTTCTTATCGGGTAGACACAGTGCTTGGAGGATAAACTGATGGAACATCCACATATAGAGCAATCTTAAGGAATTGTTTTATTTACTAAAAGAAGAAATGTCCCAGTATTGCCTAGAATTTGTGTATGTGCCTCTCTTCCCTGGACATATGTTGAAAAGAAATTGGAGGAATTCTGGGACAAATCAAGTGCTCTATAGGGTAGAAATAAAAATTCCCATTGATTTAAATTTGATTTTTAACCTCATAAAGGGTTATAGAAGTCTCAAATGTCTTGTGAGACAATCCACCGGAGGCCTCACTGAAATTCAAGGGGTTAAAATCTCAACTAAAATCAAATAAATTTCGAGAACTTTTAGTTGTCCCCTGTAGTGCAGTTGGTTTGCCCCAGAATTCCTCCAGTTTTCTTTTGAACATACAACCCTTTGCTTATCTTTTTATGTTTATTTATTTGTGGGTCTCATTTTATGACTGTGTATGTGTATAGGTGTGTGTGTGTATATATGTATGTGTATATGTGTGTGTGTGTATATATGTATGTATGTGTGTGTATGTGTATATGTGTGTGTGTTTGTACTCATGTCTATGTGTATATATGTATGTGTGTAGTTGTATGTATGTGTGTGTTTCTGTATGAGTGTGTGCTTGCATGAGTGTATATGTGTGTGTTTGTATGCATGTATGTGTGACTGTATGTGTGTATTTGTATGCATGTATGTGTAACTGTATGTGTAACTGTATGTGTGACTGTATGTGTGTATTTGAATCCTGTGGCCCTCTAGCTGCATGATGGAAATCATAGTCCAACTGCTGGGGGTGTGTGTCCTGAGAATTATAGAGAGTGAGATAAAACATTAAAAAATAATACTTTAAAGGACCAGAAGGGAATGTAACCAATGATATACCCCTCTGGTTCTTAAAGGGTTATATGGCTTAAGAACAGAGGGCAGTCCTCTTCTCCCACACACTTCATATTTGTAGTTAATGTAACCAGATATCCCTTTAACTCAGTGATACTTATAAAAAACACACAGTATATGGTCACACTGATTTCTCTGCAGTCTCCTGGAATGAAGTTTTAATACGCCACCCTGAGTTAAAGGGATAGGTGTCCACATTGTTTGTAGGGTGACCACATTTCCTTTCTGCCATTCAGGGACACTGTGGAGAAGATTATGGCAAAATACTTCTCAGTCCTAGTGTGGATGCATGGGTGAGGTCACATGATATCATCACATGACCCTCAGTGGACAAAACACGTTGGGACATACGTATAAAATCAAGTGTGGAGCAATTCTGGAGCAAAGCACACACACACCAATAAACTTACAATACAAATGGATCCTCAGTGCAATTAATCCTTTGAGTGTCACATGAGTACTCCTGTTTAACCATATGAACACCAGAGAACACTGCAAAGCTTTGGAAGTATCAAATACTGAAAGGGTTAATATAGTGACACCCCCACTGGTCCTCAAAGCTTAACATTCAGGAACAGGCTCCTTACATACAATAAAATTACTATGTGTACAAGTGGATTTGATCCCAACTTATTCCACTGTCCACTGGTAGTCACAGAACCACACATATTCTGTCTGCCACCCCAGTCTTGCTCCACAGTCCACTGTTTGTTACAGAACCACACATACACAGTCTGACACCACAATACACGGATATATCTGGGTAGGAGTCCATCATACAAGTAGTTAGGAATATATCATTTAGTGTGTAGGTAGTTGTCTTTTATACAGCAGACAGATATACCACAGATTGACTACATCAGCCAGGCAATGTTTTACATTTGAAGACTGCTGCAGTCTATAGCGGTGACTTTTTAAGGTTCGAAAGGCGTACTTAGTCCTCTGGTGCTAAAAAGGATTATCTGGCCTACACAAAGCCTTCTGACAGTTAAAGGGTTAATCCATTTTAACACTGTGAATGGTAGAGGCTTGGTGTCCCTTTAACACTCAAAGAGTTTTTTCTCTACATTAGGAGTGTTCAACCAGTGGCTCTCTAGCAGCTGATGGACTACATCTCTTCCTGAGGATAATGTAAGTTGTAGTTCAACAGCTGTTAGAGTGGTAGAGTTTGGATATCTCTTATGTAACAAAGTGACTATTTGAGTGTATGTACGTATACTTTTATTTATATACCACCAACAGATGTACTTATCACCTGACAGTTTATAGTTAGTATACAGGGGACACAGTAAGTGCAGCAGTTAAGGGGACTCTACCTCTTAACATTAACCCTCAGAGTGCCAGAGTGTTCTCCTACACAAGGCTTTGGAAATCAAACACTGTTAATGCTAAAGAGTTAATTTCCTTTAACACTGTTAACCCTTTGAGCTCCAAATTGGATTCACCAATTGAGAGCAAAATGGGTATTTTTCAATGCACTTGACAAACCTCCCCTCTCCCTGACATTAACTCTTTGACTTCCAGAGGTGTATGCAATACATTACATATCCTTTGACACTGAAAGGGTTAAAGGACTAAACAGAAAATGTAGGACCGATGCCTGCAACAGCTGACCAGACTAAGAATCTTTAAAGGCCTCTGGAACTTGTCCAGTGGAAGGCTACTCACATAACCAGGACAGTATTAGATTGATAGAGAAGAGAGTCGCTCCTCCCCTTGTCACACACTTCCTCCCAGTTTCAGCTCACTGTACACATGAAGATAGCAAGTGTGTGACAGTCGTGTCCTAACATGATTCAGTGGTTCCCTGGTCATATGAGTCGCTTTCTCCGTTGACAGGTTCCAACGTTGCATGATGCTGCCCTGACCATGTGTCCTGGTGGCTCTTGTGCCATTGGTTTGCCATCATTGGTATAGAGGTTGATCTATGTGGGAGACCCAAGCTTCAGTTTCTAAAGTGTGAATTCAGTAAAATAAGGTGATTGACAGTTGTGTGGATTTTCCTGTGTCCACACCTGTGGCTTCTCCACTGCTTTGTAAGAAGGGGGTTGTGCAATAACTGTATTTCTTTTTAGGTGTGTTGTTAAGTAGTGAGAAAATACCATTAAAGAGATATTATTATGTTAAAATGTTACAATAAGCCAGTGTTGGATACTTTTTGTTTTTTCTTTTTATTCTCCATCTTATTTAAAGTGAACCTGTTCCTCTAAGACAAACTGAGGTTGCTCTAAATATAATTAATATCTTCCTATTCATTTTACAGCCATTTTGATGCAAAATAACTATTTGTTTCAGAAATTAACCATTATATTTTAGTGCCAAGTTATGCTATTTCCCTGCACAGTATGGTAACTAATTGTGATCCAGGTAGAAGTCCCCTCTGTATTATTAGAAATGACCCAGTGTATGTGGGTTCTGCCTAGATCAGTTCAATGCACAGCGTGTCCAATATTGGTCCAACACAGGAAGACTTTATTATGATTTGATAAACTGATCCACCACCAAGTGTATTTTCTATAAAAATATGTATTCCTAGCAAATTACATCATTTAGACACGTTTTACTTCTCTTTAAAATGACTAAATATATCTTAAGGTGACAGGTTAGCTTGAATACATTTTAGTGGCCGAACATATGAATCATGGCATTTCAATAATATCTTTCCAACACATTCATCAAACATCTGTTGACCTCTACAGGATGGAAAGCATACACCAGAATACATCACAAGAGTGTTGGGGAGATCCATGAACAATGATGCCAGAACCAATAAGCTATGTTATTGTTATACACACATTCATGAGAGACAAATGACCTTAATATACTCTTTGAAGTGCACACTTTGAATTTTGTCATTTTGCAATGATAGACTTTGAGGAGAAAGATGTTCAATCATTTAATTTAAATTTATTAAAAAAATAGAAATATATCAACACATGTTTTTAGAAAAATATTTTAACACATTTAGATTAACCCAAGTCATTTATTTTTCTCCGGAACAATTCAGTCCATTTCCTTTCTCTTCTGCAATACTGCTCTCGGCCACAGGGGGAATTTCCTGTCCACCAATTGGTGATTGGCTCATGTTGATGTTAACTGGTCTCTCTTTAGCAGGGGGCAGAGCCAGGCGAGGAGCCTGAATGTAGAGGTGTCCATCTTTAGAAAGGGAACACAGCACTTCCTCAGGATTAACATCTTCTGGCAGCTCTGCTTCTCTCTTCCACTCTCTATATTCATGGAAGTAACTTCCATCATCAGCATCACTTTTCTTGTCATGTTTTGCCATCACAATCAGCCTCCTTCCTTGTGTTTTCACTGTCAGTTCATCAGGAGTAAAGTGACTCACGTCCAGGGTGAGCTCAAAATGGTCCTTGCCCTCTTTGTTTGACTTGGGAAGGATGTCCTCAGTTTCTTTGGACTGTCTGCTTTTGCATATTCTCCTTCCCATCTCCATGTCCTGAGAGAGGAGTTGATAAGCCTGATTAACACGCTGCATTCTCCTCTCCATTTCATTCCTCATACTCAGCATGTCATCTTCCAGCTGGCCAAAGATGAGACGTGTAGCTGGCCACAGAGTGAGTGCAGGCTCTCTGCAGACATACAGAGGAGTGTGTGAGGACTGTAGGAGGCTAAGAGGAAACATTCTCTGATGATTTTCCCAGGAGCTTCTTGTCAGAATTCAGCTGTAGAGAATCGTTCTGATGTTCCTTCTGCTTTCTTGCTTTTTACTATTGCAGTCACAGGGAGCACCGGCTCTTTATATATTCATTAGTTAATGTTCTGGGCAGTTCCTGAGAGTTCCCTGTGATCTCTGTTTATGGAAGGTAGGGGAGGTGACTGAAGATAATGAGTTATGTAAGTCATCTGAGACAGAGGTTGAGCTAGCAGCTTCTAGTATTAGCCAGGGCAATGACATCAGAAGTGGGAGGAGGCAGCATGTGTGTGTTTGCAGGAACTGCTACAGTGTTCACATCACTGTTCTTATCGGGTAGACACAGTGCTTGGAGGATAAACTGATGGAACATCCACATATAGAGCAATCTTAAGGAATTGTTTTATTTACTAAAAGAAGAAAAGTCCCAGTATTGCCTAGAATTTGTGTATGTGCCTCTCTTCCCTGGACATATGTTGAAAAGAAAATTGGAGGAATTCTGGGACAAATCAAGTGCTCTATAGGGTAGAAATAAAAATTCCCATTGATTTAAATTTGCTTTTTAACCTCATAAAGGGTTATAGAAGTCTCAAATGTCTTGTGAGACAATCCACTGGAGGCCTCACTGAAATTCAAGCGGTTAAAATCTCAACTAAAATCAAATAAATTTCGAGAACTTTTAGTTGTCCCCTGTAGTGCAGTTGGTTTGCCCCAGAATTCCTCCAGTTTTCTTTTGAACATACAACCCTTTGCTTATCTTTTTATGTTTATTTATTTGTGGGTCTCATTTTATGACTGTGTATGTGTATAGGTGTGTGTGTGTATATATGTATGTGTATATGTGTGTGTGTGTGTATATATGTATGTATGTGTGTGTATGTGTATATGTGTGTGTGTTTGTACTCATGTCTATGTGTATATATGTATGTGTGTAGTGGTATGTATGTGTGTGTTTCTGTATGAGTGTGTGCTTGCATGAGTGTATATGTGTGTGTTTGTATGCATGTATGTGTGACTGTATGTGTGTATTTGTATGCATGTATGTGTAACTGTATGTGTAACTGTATGTGTGACTGTATGTGTGTATTTGAATCCTGTGGCCCTCTAGCTGCATGATGGAAATCATAGTCCAACTGCTGGGGGTGTGTGTCCTGAGAATTATAGAGAGTGAGATAAAACATTAAAAAATAATACTTTAAAGGACCAGAAGGGAATGTAACCAATGATATACCCCTCTGGTTCTTAAAGGGTTATATGGCTTAAGAACAGAGGGCAGTCCTCTTCTCCCACACACTTCATATTTGTAGTTAATGTAACCAGATATCCCTTTAACTCAGTGATACTTATAAAAAACACACAGTATATGGTCACACTGATTTCTCTGCAGTCTCCTGGAATGAAGTTTTAATACGCCACCCTGAGTTAAAGGGATAGGTGTCCACATTATTTGTAGGGTGACCACATTTCCTTTCTGCCATTCAGGGACACTGTGGAGAAGATTATGGCAAAATACTTCTCAGTCCTAGTGTGGATGCATGGGTGAGGTCACATGATATCATCACATGACCCTCAGTGGACAAAACACGTTGGGACATACGTATAAAATCAAGTGTGGAGCAATTCTGGAGCAAAGCACACACACACCAATAAACTTACAATACAAATGGATCCTCAGTGCAATTAATCCTTTGAGTGTCACATGAGTACTCCTGTTTAACCATATAAACACCAGAGAACACTGCAAAGCTTTGGAAGTATCAAATACTGAAAGGGTTAATATAGTGACACCCCCACTGGTCCTCAAAGCTTAACATTCAGGAACAGGCTCCTTCAATACAATAAAATTACTATGTGTACAAGTGGATTTGATCCCAACTTATTCCACTGTCCACTGGTAGTCACAGAACCACACATATTCTGTCTGCCACCCCAGTCTTGCTCCACAGTCCACTGTTTGTTACAGAACCACACATACACAGTCTGACACCACAATACACGGATATATCTGGGTAGGAGTCCATCATACAAGTAGTTAGGAATATATCATTTAGTGTGTAGGTAGTTGTCTTTTATACAGCAGACAGATATACCACAGATTGACTACATCAGCCAGGCAATGTTTTACATTTGAAGACTGCTGCAGTCTATAGCGGTGACTTTTTAAGGTTCGAAAGGCGTACTTAGTCCTCTGGTGCTAAAAAGGATTATCTGGCCTACACAAAGCCTTCTGACAGTTAAAGGGTTAATCCATTTTAACACTGTGAATGGTAGAGGCTTGGTGTCCCTTTAACACTCAAAGAGTTTTTTCTCTACATTAGGAGTGTTCAACCAGTGGCTCTCTAGCAGCTGATGGACTACATCTCTTCCTGAGGATAATGTAAGTTGTAGTTCAACAGCTGTTAGAGTGGTAGAGTTTGGATATCTCTTATGTAACAAAGTGACTATTTGAGTGTATGTACGTATACTTTTATTTATATACCACCAACAGATGTACTTATCACCTGACAGTTTATAGTTAGTATACAGGGGACACAGTAAGTGCAGCAGTTAAGGGGACTCTACCTCTTAACATTAACCCTCAGAGTGCCAGAGTGTTCTCCTACACAAGGCTTTGGAAATCAAACACTGTTAATGCTAAAAAGTTAATTTCCTTTAACACTGTTAACCCTTTGAGCTCCAAATTGGATTCACCAATTGAGAGCAAAATGGGTATTTTTCAATGCACTTGACAAACCTCCCCTCTCCCTGACATTAACTCTTTGACTTCAAGAGGTGTATGCAATACATTACATATCCTTTGACACTCAAAGGGTTAAAGGACTAAACAGAAAATGTAGGACCGATGCCTGCAACAGCTGACCAGACTAGGAATCTTTAAAGGCCTCTGGAACTTGTCCAGTGGAAGGCTACTCACATAACCAGGACAGTATTAGATTGATAGAGAAGAGGGTCGCTCCTCCCTTTGTCACACATTTCCTCCCAGTTTCAGCTCACTGTACACATGAAGATAGCAAGTGTGTGACAGTCGTGTCCTAACATGATTCAGTGGTTCCCTGGTCATATGAGTCGCTTTCTCCGTTTACAGGTTCCAACGTTGCATGATGCTGCCCTGACCATGTGTCCTGGTGGCTCTTGTGCCATTGGTTTGCCATCATTGGTATAGAGGTTGATCTATGTGGGAGACCCAAGCTTCAGTTTCTAAAGTGTGAATTCAGTAAAATAAGGTGATTGACAGTTGTGTGGATTTTCCTGTGTCCACACCTGTGGCTTCTCCACTGCTTTGTAAGAAGGGGGTTGTGCAATAACTGTATTTCTTTTTAGGTGTGTTGTTAAGTAGTGAGAAAATACCATTAAAGAGATATTATTATGTTAAAATGTTACAATAAGCCAGTGTTGGACACTTTTTGTTTTTTCTTTTTATTCTCCATCTTATTTAAAGTGAACCTGTTCCTCTAAGACAAACTGAGGTTGCTCTAAATATAATTAATATCTTCCTATTCATTTTACAGCCATTTTGATGCAAAATAACTATTTGTTTCAGAAATTAACCATTATATTTTAGTGCCAAGTTATGCTATTTCCCTGCACAGTATGGTAACTAATTGTGATCCAGGTAGAAGTCCCCTCTGTATTATTAGAAATGACCCAGTGTATGTGGGTTCTGCCTAGATCAGTTCAATGCACAGCGTGTCCAATATTGGTCCAACACAGGAAGACTTTATTATGATTTGATAAACTGATCCACCACCAAGTGTATTTTCTATAAAAATATGTATTCCTAGCAAATTACATCATTTAGACACGTTTTACTTCTCTTTAAAATGACTAAATATATCTTAAGGTGACAAGTTAGCTTGAATACATTTTAGTGGCCGAACATATGAATCATGGCATTTCAATAATATCTTTCCAACACATTCATCAAACATCTGTTGACCTCTACAGGATGGAAAGCATACACCAGAATACATCACAAGAGTGTTGGGGAGATCCATGAACAATGATGCCAGAACCAATAAGCTATGTTATTGTTATACACACATTCATGAGAGACAAATGACCTTAATATACTCTTTGAAGTGCACACTTTGAATTTTGTCATTTTGCAATGATAGACTTTGAGGAGAAAGATGTTGAATCATTTAATTTAAATTTATTAAAAAAATAGAAATATATCAACACATGTTTTTAGAAAAATATTTTAACACATTTAGTTTAACCCAAGTCATTTATTTTTCTCCGGAACAATTCAGTCCATTTCCTTTCTCTTCTGCAATACTGCTCTCGGCCACAGGGGGAATTTCCTGTCCACCAATTGGTGATTGGCTCATGTTGATGTTAACTGGTCTCTCTTTAGCAGGAGGCAGAGCCAGGCGAGGAGCCTGAATGTAGAGGTGTCCATCTTTAGAAAGGGAACACAGCACTTCCTCAGGATTAACATCTTCTGGCAGCTCTGCTTCTCTCTTCCACTCTCTATATTCATGGAAGTAACTTCCATCATCAGCATCACTTTTCTTGTCATGTTTTGCCATCACAATCAGCCTCCTTCCTTGTGTTTTCACTGTCAGTTCATCAGGAGTAAAGTGACTCACGTCCAGGGTGAGCTCAAAATGGTCCTTGCCCTCTTTGTTTGACTTGGGAAGGATGTCCTCAGTTTCTTTGGACTGTCTGCTTTTGCATATTCTCCTTCCCATCTCCATGTCCTGAGAGAGGAGTTGATAAGCCTGATTAACACGCTGCATTCTCCTCTCCATTTCATTCCTCATACTCAGCATGTCATCTTCCAGCTGGCCAAAGATGAGACGTGTAGCTGGCCACAGAGTGAGTGCAGGCTCTCTGCAGACACACAGAGGAGTGTGTGAGGACTGTAGGAGGCTAAGAGGAAACATTCTCTAATGATTTTCCCATGAGCTTCTTGTCAGAATTCAGCTGTAGAGAATCGTTCTGATGTTCCTTCTGCTTTCTTGCTTTTTACTATTGCAGTCACAGGGAGCACTGGCTCTTTATATATTCATTAGTTAATGTTCTGGGCAGTTCCTGAGAGTTCCCTGTGGTCTCTGTTTATGGAAGGTAGGGGAGGTGACTGAAGATAATGAGTTATGTAAGTCATCTGAGACAGAGGTTGAGCTAGCAGCTTCTAGTATTAGCCAGGGCAATGACATCAGAAGTGGGAGGAGGCAGCATGTGTGTGTTTGCAGGAACTGCTACAGTGTTCACATCACTGTTCTTATCGGGTAGACACAGTGCTTGGAGGATAAACTGATGGAACATCCACATATAGAGCAATCTTAAGGAATTGTTTTATTTACTAAAAGAAGAAATGTCCCAGTATTGCCTAGAATTTGTGTATGTGCCTCTCTTCCCTGGACATATGTTGAAAAGAAAATTGGAGGAATTCTGGGACAAATCAAGTGCTCTATAGGGTAGAAATAAAAATTCCCATTGATTTAAATTTGATTTTTAACCTCATAAAGGGTTATAGAAGTCTCAAATGTCTTGTGAGACAATCCACTGGAGGCCTCACTGAAATTCAAGGGGTTAAAATCTCAACTAAAATCAAATACATTTCGAGAACTTTTAGTTGTCCCCTGTAGTGCAGTTGGTTTGCCCCAGAATTCCTCCAGTTTTCTTTTGAACATACAACCCTTTGCATATCTTTTTATGTTTATTTATTTGTGGGTCTCATTTTATGACTGTGTATGTGTATAGGTGTGTGTGTGAATATATGTATGTGTATATGTGTGTGTGTGTATATATGTATGTATGTGTGTGTATTTGTATATGTGTGTGTGTTTGTACTCATGTCTATGTGTATATATGTATGTGTGTAGTTGTATGTATGTGTGTGTTTCTGTATGAGTGTGTGCTTGCATGAGTGTATATGTGTGTGTTTGTATGCATGTATGTGTGACTGTATGTGTGTATTTGTATGCATGTATGTGTAACTGTATGTGTAACTGTATGTGTGACTGTATGTGTGTATTTGAATCCTGTGGCCCTCTAGCTGCATGATGGAAATCATAGTCCAACTGCTGGGGGTGTGTGTCCTGAGAATTATAGAGAGTGAGATAAAACATTAAAAAATAATATTTTAAAGGACAAGAAGGGAATGTAACCAATGATATACCCCTCTGGTTCTTAAAGGGTTATATGGCTTAAGAACAGAGGGCAGTCCTCTTCTCCCACACACTTCATATTTGTAGTTAATGTAACCAGATATCCCTTTAACTCAGTGATACTTATAAAAAACACACAGTATATGGTCACACTGATTTCTCTGCAGTCTCCTGGAATGAAGTTTTAATACGCCACCCTGAGTTAAAGGGATAGGTGTCCACATTATTTGTAGGGTGACCACATTTCCTTTCTGCCATTCAGGGACACTGTGGAGAAGATTATGGCAAAATACTTCTCAGTCCTAGTGTGGATGCATGGGTGAGGTCACATGATATCATCACATGACCCTCAGTGGACAAGACACGTTGGGACATACGTATAAAATCAAGTGTGGAGCAATTCTGGAGCAAAGCACACACACACCAATAAACTTACAATACAAATGGATCCTCAGTGCAATTAATCCTTTGAGTGTCACATGAGTACTCCTGTTTAACCATATGAACACCAGAGAACACTGCAAAGCTTTGGAAGTATCAAATACTGAAAGGGTTAATATAGTGACACCCCCACTGGTCCTCAAAGCTTAACATTCAGGAACAGGCTCCTTCAATACAATAAAATTACTATGTGTAAAAGTGGATTTGATCCCAACTTATTCCACTGTCCACTGGTAGTCACAGAACCACACATATTCTGTCTGCCACCCCAGTCTTGCTCCACAGTCCACTGTTTGTTACAGAACCACACATACACAGTCTGACACCACAATACACGGATATATCTGGGTAGGAGTCCATCATACAAGTAGTTAGGAATATATCATTTAGTGTGTAGGTAGTTGTCTTTTATACAGCAGACAGATATACCACAGATTGACTACATCAGCCAGGCAATGTTTTACATTTGAAGACTGCTGCAGTCTATAGCGGTGACTTTTTAAGGTTCGAAAGGCGCACTTAGTCCTCTGGTGCTAAAAAGGATTATCTGGCCTACACAAAGCCTTCTGACAGTTAAAGGGTTAATCCATTTTAACACTGTGAATGGTAGAGGCTTGGTGTCCCTTTAACACTCAAAGAGTTTTTTCTCTACATTAGTAGTGTTCAACCAGTGGCTCTCTAGCAGCTGATAGACTACATCTCTTCCTGAGGATAATGTAAGTTGTAGTTCAACAGCTGTTAGAGTGGTAGAGTTTGGATATCTCTTATGTAACAAAGTGACTATTTGAGTGTATGTACGTATACTTTTATTTATATACCACCAACAGATGTACTTATCACCTGACAGTTTATAGTTAGTATACAGGGGACACAGTAAGTGCAGCAGTTAAGGGGACTCTACCTCTTAACATTAACCCTCAGAGTGCCAGAGTGTTCTCCTACACAAGGCTTTGGATATCAAACACTGTTAATGCTAAAGAGTTAATTTCCTTTAACACTGTTAACCCTTTGAGCTCCAAATTGGATTCACCAATTGAGAGCAAAATGGGTATTTTTCAATGCACTTGACAAACCTCCCCTCTCCCTGACATTAACTCTTTGACTTCCAGAGGTGTATGCAATACATTACATATCCTTTGACACTCAAAGGGTTAAAGGACTAAACAGAAAATGTAGGACCGATGCCTGCAACAGCTGACCAGACTAGGAATCTTTAAAGGCCTCTGGAACTTGTCCAGTGGAAGGCTACTCACATAACCAGGACAGTATTAGATTGATAGAGAAGAGAGTCGCTCCTCCCCTTGTCACACACTTCCTCCCAGTTTCAGCTCACTGTACACATGAAGATAGCAAGTGTGTGACAGTCGTGTCCTAACATGATTCAGTGGTTCCCTGGTCATATGAGTCGCTTTCTCCGTTGACAGGTTCCAACGTTGCATGATGCTGCCCTGACCATGTGTCCTGGTGGCTCTTGTGCCATTGGTTTGCCATCATTGGTATAGAGGTTGATCTATGTGGGAGACCCAAGCTTCAGTTTCTAAAGTGTGAATTCAGTAAAATAAGGTGATTGACAGTTGTGTGGATTTTCCTGTGTCCACACCTGTGGCTTCTCCACTGCTTTGTAAGAAGGGGGTTGTGCAATAACAGTATTTCTTTTTAGGTGTGTTGTTAAGTAGTGAGAAAATACCATTAAAGAGATATTATTAAGTTAAAATGTTACAATAAGCCAGTGTTGGACACTTTTTGTTTTTTCTTTTTATTCTCCATCTTATTTAAAGTGAACCTGTTCCTCTAAGACAAACTGAGGTTGCTCTAAATATAATTAATATCTTCCTATTCATTTTACAGCCATTTTGATGCAAAATAACTATTTGTTTCAGAAATTAACCATTATATTTTAGTGCCAAGTTATGCTATTTCCCTGCACAGTATGGTAACTAATTGTGATCCAGGTAGAAGTCCCCTCTGTATTATTAGAAATGACCCAGTGTATGTGGGTTCTGCCTAGATCAGTTCAATGCACAGCGTGTCCAATATTGGTCCAACACAGGAAGACTTTATTATGATTTGATAAACTGATCCACCACCAAGTGTATTTTCTATAAAAATATGTATTCCTAGCAAATTACATCATTTAGACACGTTTTACTTCTCTTTAAAATGACTAAATATATCTTAAGGTGACAGGTTAGCTTGAATACATTTTAGTGGCCGAACATATGAATCATGGCATTTCAATAATATGTTTCCAACACATTCATCAAACATCTGTTGACCTCTACAGGATGGAAAGCATACACCAGAATACATCACAAGAGTGTTGGGGAGATCCATGAACAATGATGCCAGAACAAATAAGCTATGTTATTGTTATACACACATTCATGAGAGACAAATGACCTTAATATACTCTTTGAAGTGCACACTTTGAATTTTGTCATTTTGCAATGATAGACTTTGAGGAGAAAGATGTTCAATCATTTAATTTAAATTTATTAAAAAAATAGAAATATATCAACACATGTTTTTAGAAAAATATTTTAACACATTTAGATTAACCCAAGTCATTTATTTTTCTCCGGAACAATTCAGTCCATTTCCTTTCTCTTCTGCAATACTGCTCTCGGCCACAGGGGGAATTTCCTGTCCACCAATTGGTGACTGGCTCATGTTGATGTTAACTGGTCTCTCTTTAGCAGGGGGCAGAGCCAGGCGAGGAGCCTGAATGTAGAGGTGTCCATCTTTAGAAAGGGAACACAGCACTTCCTCAGGATTAACATCTTCTGGCAGCTCTGCTTCTCTCTTCCACTCTCTATATTCATGGAAGTAACTTCCATCATCAGCATCACTTTTCTTGTCATGTTTTGTCATCACAATCAGCCTCCTTCCTTGTGTTTTCACTGTCAGTTCATCAGGAGTAAAGTGACTCACGTCCAGGGTGAGCTCAAAATGGTCCTTGCCCTCTTTGTTTGACTTGGGAAGGATGTCCTCGGTTTCTTTGGACTGTCTGCTTTTGCATATTCTCCTTCCCATCTCCATGTCCTGAGAGAGGAGTTGATAAGCCTGATTAACACGCTGCATTCTCCTCTCCATTTCATTCCTCATACTCAGCATGTCATCTTCCAGCTGGCCAAAGATGAGACGTGTAGCTGGCCACAGAGTGAGTGCAGGCTCTCTGCAGACACACAGAGGAGTGTGTGAGGACTGTAGGAGGCTAAGAGGAAACATTCTCTGATGATTTTCCCAGGAGCTTCTTGTCAGAATTCAGCTGTAGAGAATAGTTCTGATGTTCCTTCTGCTTTCTTGCTTTTTACTACTGCAGTCACAGGGAGCACCGGCTCTTTATATATTCATTAGTTAATGTTCTGGGCAGTTCCTGAGAGTTCCCTGTGATCTCTGTTTATGGAAGGTAGGGGAGGTGACTGAAGATAATGAGTTATGTAAGTCATCTGAGACAGAGGTTGAGCTAGCAGCTTCTAGTATTAGCCAGGGCAATGACATCAGAAGTGGGAGGAGGCAGCATGTGTGTGTTTGCAGGAACTGCTACAGTGTTCACATCACTGTTCTTATCGGGTAGACACAGTGCTTGGAGGATAAACTGATGGAACATCCACATATAGAGCAATCTTAAGGAATTGTTTTATTTGCTAAAAGAAGAAATGTCCCAGTATTGCCTAGAATTTGTGTATGTGCCTCTCTTCCCTGGACATATGTTGAAAAGAAAATTGGAGGAATTCTGGGACAAATCAAGTGCTCTATAGGGTAGAAATAAAAATTCCCATTGATTTAAATTTGATTTTTAACCTCATAAAGGGTTATAGAAGTCTCAAATGTCTTGTGAGACAATCCACTGGAGGCCTCACTGAAATTCAAGGGGTTAAAATCTCAACTAAAATCAAATAAATTTCGAGAACTTTTAGTTGTCCCCTGTAGTGCAGTTGGTTTGCCCCAGAATTCCTCCAGTTTTCTTTTGAACATACAACCCTTTGCTTATCTTTTTATGTTTATTTATTTGTGGGTCTCATTTTATGACTGTGTATGTGTATAGGTGTGTGTGTGTATATATGTATGTGTATATGTGTGTGTGTGTATATATGTATGTATGTGTGTGTATGTGTATATGTGTGTGTGTTTGTACTCATGTCTATGTGTATATATGTATGTGTGTAGTTGTATGTATGTGTGTGTTTCTGTATGAGTGTGTGCTTGCATGAGTGTATATGTGTGTGTTTGTATGCATGTATGTGTGACTGTATGTGTGTATTTGTATGCATGTATGTGTAACTGTATGTGTAACTGTATGTGTGACTGTATGTGTGTATTTGAATCCTGTGGCCCTCTAGCTGCATGATGGAAATCATTGTCCAACTGCTGGGGGTGTGTGTCCTGAGAATTATAGAGAGTGAGATAAAACATTAAAAAATAATATTTTAAAGGACCAGAAGGGAATGTAACCAATGATATACCCCTCTGGTTCTTAAAGGGTTATATGGCTTAAGAATAGAGGGCAGTCCTCTTCTCCCACACACTTCATATTTGTAGTTAATGTAACCAGATATCCCTTTAACTCAGTGATACTTATAAAAAAACACACAGTATATGGTCACACTGATTTCTCTGCAGTCTCCTGGAATGAAGTTGTAATACGCCACCCTGAGTTAAAGGGATAGGTGTCCACATTATTTGTAGGGTGACCACATTTCCTTTCTGCCATTCAGGGACACTGTGGAGAAGATTATGGCAAAATACTTCTCAGTCCTAGTGTGGATGCATGGGTGAGGTCACATGATATCATCACATGACCCTCAGTGGACAAGACACGTTGGGACATACGTATAAAATCAAGTGTGGAGCAATTCTGGAGCAAAGCACACACACACACCAATAAACTTACAATACAAATGGATCCTCAGTGCAATTAATCCTTTGAGTGTCACATGAGTACTCCTGTTTAACCATATGAACACCAGAGAACACTGCAAAGCTTTGGTAGTATCAAATACTGAAAGGGTTAATATAGTGACACCCCCACTGGTCCTCAAAGCTTAACATTCAGGAACAGGCTCCTTCAATACAATAAAATTACTATGTGTACAAGTGGATTTGATCCCAACTTATTCCACTGTCCACTGGTAGTCACAGAACCACACAAGTGCTGTCTGCCACCCCAGTCTTGCTCCACAGTCCACTGTTTGTTACAGAACCACACATACACAGTCTGACACCACAATACACGGATATATCTGGGTAGGAGTCCATCATACAAGTAGTTAGGAATATATCATTTAGTGTGTAGGTAGTTGTCTTTTATACAGCAGACAGATATACCATAGATTGACTACATCAGCCAGGCAATATTTTACATTTGAAGACTGCTGCAGTCTATAGCGGTGACTTTTTAAGGTTCGAAAGGCGTACTTAGTCCTCTGGTGCTAAAAAGGATTATCTGGCCTACACAAAGCCTTCTGACAGTTAAAGGGTTAATCCATTTTAACACTGTGAATGGTAGAGGCTTGGTGTCCCTTTAACACTCAAAGAGTTTTTACTCTACATTAGGAGTGTTCAACCAGTGGCTCTCTAGCAGCTGATGGACTACATCTCTTCCTGAGGATAATGTAAGTTGTAGTTCAACAGCTGTTAGAGTGGTAGAGTTTGGATATCTCTTATGAAACAAAGTGACTATTTGAGTGTATGTACGTATACTTTTATTTATATACCACCAACAGATGTACTTATCACCTGACAGTTTATAGTTAGTATACAGGGGACACAGTAAGTGCAGCAGTTAAGGGGACTCTACCTCTTAACATTAACCCTCAGAGTGCCAGAGTGTTCTCCTACACAATGCTTTGGATATCAAACACTGTTAATGTTAAAGAGTTAATTTCCTTTAACACTGTTAACCCTTTGAGCTCCAAATTGGATTCACCAATTGAGAGCAAAATGGGTATTTTTCAATGCAATTGACAAACCTCCCCTCTCCCTGACATTAACTCTTTGACTTCCAGATGTGTATGCAATACATTACATATCCTTTGACACTCAAAGGGTTAAAGGACTAAACAGAAAATGTAGGACCGATGCCTACAACAGCTGACCAGACTAGGAATCTTTAAAGGCCTCTGGAACTTGTCCAGTGGAAGGCTACTCATATAACCAGGACAATATTAGATTGATAGAGAAGAGAGTCGCTCCTCCCCTTGTCACACACTTCCTCCCAGTTTCAGCTCACTGTACACATGAAGATAGCAAGTGTGTGACAGTCGTGTCCTAACATGATTCAGTGGTTCCCTGGTCATATGAGTCGCTTTCTCCGTTGACAGGTTCCAACGTTGCATGATGCTGCCCTGACCATGTGTCCTGGTGGCTCTTGTGCCATTGGTTTGCCATCATTGGTATAGAGGTTGATCTATGTGGGAGACCCAAGCTTCAGTTTCTAAAGTGTGAATTCAGTAAAATAAGGTGATTGACAGTTGTGTGGATTTTCCTGTGTCCACACCTGTGGCTTCTCCACTGCTTTGTAAGAAGGGGGTTGTGCAATAACTGTATTTCTTTTTAGGTGTGTTGTTAAGTAGTGAGAAAATACCATTAAAGAGATATTATTATGTTAAAATGTTACAATAAGCCAGTGTTGGACACTTTTTGTTTTTTCTTTTTATTCTCCATCTTATTTAAAGTGAACCTGTTCCTCTAAGACAAACTGAGGTTGCTCTAAATATAATTAATATCTTCCTATTCATTTTACAGCCATTTTGATGCAAAATAACTATTTGTTTCAGAAATTAACCATTATATTTTAGTGCCAAGTTATGCTATTTCCCTGCACAGTATGGTAACTAATTGTGATCCAGGTAGAAGTCCCCTCTGTATTATTAGAAATGACCCAGTGTATGTGGGTTCTGCCTAGATCAGTTCAATGCACAGCGTGTCCAATATTGGTCCAACACAGGAAGACTTTATTATGATTTGATAAACTGATCCACCACCAAGTGTATTTTCTATAAAAATATGTATTCCTAGCAAATTACATCATTTAGACACGTTTTACTTCTCTTTAAAATGACTAAATATATCTTAAGGTGACAGGTTAGCTTGAATACATTTTAGTGGCCGAACATATGAATCATGGCATTTCAATAATATGTTTCCAACACATTCATCAAACATCTGTTGACCTCTACAGGATGGAAAGCATACACCAGAATACATCACACGAGTGTTGGGGAGATCCATGAACAATGATGCCAGAACCAATAAGCTATGTTATTGTTATACACACATTCATGAGAGAGAAATGACCTTAATATACTCTTTGAAGTGCACACTTTGAATTTTGTCATTTTGCAATGATAGACTTTGAGGAGAAAGATGTTCAATCATTTAATTTAAATTTATTAAAAAAATAGAAATATATCAACACATGTTTTTAGAAAAATATTTTAACACATTTAGATTAACCCAAGTCATTTATTTTTCTCCGGAACAATTCAGTCCATTTCCTTTCTCTTCTGCAATACTGCTCTCGGCCATTGGGGGAATTTCCTGTCCACCAATTGGTGATTGGCTCATGTTGATGGGAACTGGTCTCTCTTTAGCAGGGGGCAGTGCAAGGCGAGGAGCCTGAATGTAGAGGTGTCCATCTTTAGAAAGGGAACACAGCACTTCCTCAGGATTAACATCTTCTGGCAGCTCTGCTTCTCTCTTCCACTCTCTATATTCATGGAAGTAACTTCCATCATCAGCATCACTTTTCTTGTCATGTTTTGCCATCACAATCAGCCTCCTTTCTTGTGTTTTCACTGTCAGTTCATCAGGAGTAAAGTGACTCACGTCCAGGGTGAGCTCAAAATGGTCCTTGCCCTCTTTGTTTGACTTGGGAAGGATGTCCTCAGTTTCTTTGGACTGTCTGCTTTTGCATATTCTCCTTCCCATCTCCATGTCCTGAGAGAGGAGTTGATAAGCCTGATTAACACGCTGCATTCTCCTCTCCATTTCATTCCTCATACTCAGCATGTCATCTTCCAGCTGGCCAAAGATGAGACGTGTAGCTGGCCACAGAGTGAGTGCAGGCTCTCTGCAGACACACAGAGGAGTGTGTGAGGACTGTAGGAGGCTAAGAGGAAACATTCTCTGATGATTTTCCCAGGAGCTTCTTGTCAGAATTCAGCTGTAGAGAATCGTTCTGATGTTCCTTCTGCTTTCTTGCTTTTTACTATTGCAGTCACAGGGAGCACCGGCTCTTTATATATTCATTAGTTAATGTTCTGGGCAGTTCCTGAGAGTTCCCTGTGATCTCTGTTTATGGAAGGTAGGGGAGGTGACTGAAGATAATGAGTTATGTAAGTCATCTGAGACAGAGGTTGAGCTAGCAGCTTCTAGTATTAGCCAGGGCAATGACATCAGAAGTGGGAGGAGGCAGCATGTGTGTGTTTGCAGGAACTGCTACAGTGTTCACATCACTGTTCTTATCGGGTAGACACAGTGCTTGGAGGATAAACTGATGGAACATCCACATATAGAGCAATCTTAAGGAATTGTTTTATTTACTAAAAGAAGAAATGTCCCAGTATTGCCTAGAATTTGTGTATGTGCCTCTCTTCCCTGGACATATGTTGAAAAGAAAATTGGAGGAATTCTGGGACAAATCAAGTGCTCTATAGGGTAGAAATAAAAATTCCCATTGATTTAAATTTGATTTTTAACCTCATAAAGGGTTGTAGAAGTCTCAAATGTCTTGTGAGACAATCCACTGGAGGCCTCACTGAAATTCAAGGGGTTAAAATCTCAACTAAAATCAAAGAAATTTCGAGAACTTTTAGTTGTCCCCTGTAGTGCAGTTGGTTTGCCCCAGAATTCCTCCAGTTTTCTTTTGAACATACAACCCTTTGCTTATCTTTTTATGTTTATTTATTTGTGGGTCTCATTTTATGACTGTGTATGTGTATAGGTGTGTGTGTGTATATGTATGTGTATATGTGTGTTTGTGTATATATGTATGTATGTGTGTGTATGTGTATATGTGTGTGTGTTTGTACTCATGTCTATGTGTATATATGTATGTGTGTAGTTGTATGTATGTGTGTGTTTCTGTATGAGTGTGTGCTTGCATGAGTGTATATGTGTTTGTTTGTATGCATGTATGTGTGACTGTATGTGTGTATTTGTATGCATGTATGTGTAACTGTATGTGTAACTGTATGTGTGACTGTATGTGTGTATTTGAATCCTGTGGCCCTCTAGCTGCATGATGGAAATCATAGTCCAACTGCTGGGGGTGTGTGTCCTGAGAATTATAGAGAGTGAGATAAAACATTAAAAAATAATATTTTAAAGGACCAGAAGGGAATGTAACCAATGATATACCCCTCTGGTTCTTAAAGGGTTATATGGCTTTAGAACAGAGGGCAGTCCTCTTCTCCCACACACTTCATATTGGTAGTTAATGTAACCAGATATCCCTTTAACTCAGTGATACTTATAAAAAAAACACAGTATATGGTCACACTGATTTCTCTGCAGTCTCCTGGAATGAAGTTTTAATACGCCACCCTGAGTTAAAGGGATAGGTGTCCACATTATTTGTAGGGTGACCACATTTCCTTTCTGCCATTCAGGGACACTGTGGAGAAGATTATGGCAAAATACTTCTCAGTCCTAGTGTGGATGCATGGGTGAGGTCACATGATATCATCACATGACCCTCAGTGGACAAGACACGTTGGGACATACGTATAAAATCAAGTGTGGAGCAATTCTGGAGCAAAGCACACACACACCAATAAACTTACAATACAAATGGATCCTCAGTGCAATTAATCCTTTGAGTGTCACATGAGTACTCCTGTTTAACCATATGAACACCAGAGAACACTGCAAAGCTTTGGTAGTATCAAATACTGAAAGGGTTAATATAGTGACACCCCCACTGGTCCTCAAAGCTTAACATTCAGGAACAGGCTCCTTCAATACAATAAAATTACTATGTGTACAAGTGGATTTGATCCCAACTTATTCCACTGTCCACTGGTAGTCACAGAACCACACATATTCTGTCTGCCACCCCAGTCTTGCTCCACAGTCCACTGTTTGTTACAGAACCACACATACACAGTCTGACACCACAATACACGGATACATCTGGGTAGGAGTCCATCATACAAGTAGTTAGGAATATATCATTTAGTGTGTAGGTAGTTGTCTTTTATACAGCAGACAGATATACCACAGATTGACTACATCAGCCAGGCAATGTTTTACATTTGAAGACTGCTGCAGTCTATCGGTGACTTTTTAAGGTTCGAAAGGCGTACTTAGTCCTCTAGTGCTAAAAAGGATTATCTGGCCTACACAAAGCCTTCTGACAGTTAAAGGGTTAATTCATTTTAACACTGTGAATGGTAGAGGCTTGGTGTCCCTTTAACACTCAAAGAGTTTTTTCTCTACATTAGGAGTGTTCAACCAGTGGCTCTCTAGCAGCTGATGGACTACATCTCTTCCTGAGGATAATGTAAGTTGTAGTTCAACAGCTGTTAGAGTGGTAGAGTTTGGATATCTCTTATGTAACAAAGTGACTATTTGAGTGTATGTACGTATACTTTTATTTATATACCACCAACAGATGTACTTATCACCTGACAGTTTATAGTTAGTATACAGGGGACACAGTAAGTGCAGCAATTAAGGGGACTCTACCTCTTAACATTAACCCTCAGAGTGCCAGAGTGTTCTCCTACACAATGCTTTGGATATCAAACACTGTTAATGCTAAAGAGTTAATTTCCTTTAACACTGTTAACCCTTTGAGCTCCAAATTGGATTCACCAATTGAGAGCAAAATGGGTATTTTTCAATGCACTTGACAAACCTCCCCTCTCCCTGACATTAACTCTTTGACTTCCAGAGGTGTATGCAATACATTACATATCCTTTGACACTCAAAGAGTTAAAGGACTAAACAGAAAATGTAGGACCGATGCCTGCAACAGCTGACCAGACTAGGAATCTTTAAAGGCCTCTGGAACTTGTCCAGTGGAAGGCTACTCACATAACCAGGACAGTATTAGATTGATAGAGAAGAGAGTCGCTCCTCCCCTTGTCACACACTTCCTCCCAGTTTCAGCTCACTGTACACATGAAGATAGCAAGTGTGTGACAGTCGTGTCCTAACATGATTCAGTGGTTCCCTGGTCATATGAGTCGCTTTCTCCTTTGACAGGTTCCAACGTTGCATGATGCTGCCCTGACCATGTGTCCTGGTGGCTCTTGTGCCATTGGTTTGCCATCATTGGTATAGAGGTTGATCTATGTGGGAGACCCAAGCTTCAGTTTCTAAAGTGTGAATTCAGTAAAATAAGGTGATTGACAGTTGTGTGGATTTGCCTGTGTCCACACCTGTGGCTTCTCCACTGCTTTGTAAGAAGGGCGTTGTGCAATAACTGTATTTCTTTTTAGGTGTGTTGTTAAGTAGTGAGAAAATACCATTAAAGAGATATTATTATGTTAAAATGTTACAATAAGCCAGTGTTGGACACTTTTTGTTTTTTCTTTTTATTCTCCATCTTATTTAAAGTGAACCTGTTCCTCTAAGACAAACTGAGGTTGCTCTAAATATAATTAATATCTTCCTATTAATTTTTTCAGCCATTTTGATGCAAAATAACTATTTGTTTCAGAAATTAACCATTATATTTTAGTGCCAAGTTATGCTATTTCCCTGCACAGTATGGTAACTAATTGTGATCCAGGTAGAACTCCCCTCTGTATTATTAGAAATGACCCAGTGTATGTGGGTTCTGCCTAGATTAGTTCACAGCACAGCGTGTCCAATATTGGTCCAACACAGGAAGACTTTATATGATTTGATAAACTGATCCACCACCAAGTGTATTTTCTATAAAAATATGTATTCCTAGCAAATTACATCATTTAGACACGTTTTACTTCTCTTTAAAATGACTAAATATATCTTAAGGTGACAGGTTAGCTTGAATACATTTTAGTGGCCCAACATATGAATCATGGCATTACAATAATATCTTTCCAACACATTCATCAAACATCTGTTGACCTCTACAGGATGGAAAGCATACACCAGAATACATCACAAGAGCGTTGGGGAGATCCATGAACAATGATGCCAGAACCAGTAAGCTATGTTATTGTTATACACACATTCATGAGAGAGAAATGACCTTAATATACTCTTTGAAGTGCACACTTTGAATTTTGTCATTTTGCAATGATAGACTTTGAGGAGAAAGATGTTCAATCATTTAATTTAAATTTATTAAAAAAATAGAAATATATCAACACATGTTTTTAGAAAAATATTTTAACACATTTAGATTAACCCAAGTCATTTATTTTTCTCCGGAACAATTCAGTCCATTTCCTTTCTCTTCTGCAATACTGCTCTCGGCCACAGGGGGAATTTCCTGTCCACCAATTGGTGATTGGCTCATGTTGATGTTAACTGGTCTCTCTTTAGCAGGGGGCAGAGCCAGGCGAGGAGCCTGAATGTAGAGGTGTCCATCTTTAGAAAGGGAACACAGCACTTCCTCAGGATTAACATCTTCTGGCAGCTCTGCTTCTCTCTTCCTCTCTCTATATTCATGGAAGTAACTTCCATCATCAGCATCACTTTTCTTGTCATGTTTTGCCATCACAATCAGCCTCCTTCCTTGTGTTTTCACTGTCAGTTCATCAGGAGTAAAGTGACTCACGTCCAGGGTGAGCTCAAAATGGTCCTTGCCCTCTTTGTTTGACTTGGGAAGGATGTCCTCAGTTTCTTTGGACTGTCTGCTTTTGCATATTCTCCTTCCCATCTCCATGTCCTGAGAGAGGAGTTGATAAGCCTGATTAACACGCTGCATTCTCCTCTCCATTTCATTCCTCATACTCAGCATGTCATCTTCCAGCTGGCCAAAGATGAGACGTGTAGCTGGCCACAGAGTGAGTGCAGGCTCTCTGCAGACACACAGAGGAGTGTGTGAGGACTGTAGGAGGCTAAGAGGAAACATTCTCTGATGATTTTCCCAGGAGCTTCTTGTCAGAATTCAGCTGTAGAGAATCGTTCTGATGTTCCTTCTGCTTTCTTGCTTTTTACTATTGCAGTCACAGGGAGCACCGGTTCTTTATATATTCATTAGTTAATGTTCTGGGCAGTTCCTGAGAGTTCCCTGTGGTCTCTGTTTATGGAAGGTAGGGGAGGTGACTGAAGATAATGAGTTATGTAAGTCATCTGAGACAGAGGTTGAGCTAGCAGCTTCTAGTATTAGCCAGGGCAATGACATCAGAAGTGGGAGGAGGCAGCATGTGTGTGTTTGCAGGAACTGCTACAGTGTTCACATCACTGTTCTTATCGGGTAGACACAGTGCTTGGAGGATAAACTGATGGAACATCCACATATAGAGCAATCTTAAGGAATTGTTTTATTTACTAAAAGAAGAAATGTCCCAGTATTGCCTAGAATTTGTGTATGTGCCTCTCTTCCCTGGACATATGTTGAAAAGAAAATTGGAGGAATTCTGGGACAAATCAAGTGCTTTATAGGGTAGAAATAAAAATTCCCATCGATTTAAATTTGATTTTTAACCTCATAAAGGGTTATACAAGTCTCAAATGTCTTGTGAGACAATCCACTGGAGGCCTCACTGAAATTCAAGGGGTTAAAATCTCAACTAAAATCAAATAAATTTCGAGAACTTTTAGTTGTCCCCTGTAGTGCAGTTGGTTTGCCCCAGAATTCCTCCAGTTTTCTTTTGAACATTCCACCCTTTCCTTATCTTTTTATGTTTATTTATTTGTGGGTCTCATTTTATGACTGTGTATGTGTATATGTGTGTGTATATGTATGTGTATATGTGTGTGTATATGTATGTATGTGTGTATATGTGTATATGTGTATATGTGTGTGTGTTTGTACTCATGTCTATGTGTATATATGTATGTGTGTAGTTGTATGTATGTGTGTGTTTCTGTATGAGTGTGTGCTTGCATGAGTGTATATGTGTGTGTTTGTATGCATGTATGTGTAACTGTATGTGCGTATTTGTATGTGTGACTGTATGTGTGTATTTGAATCCTGTGGCCCTCTAGCTGCATGATGGAAATCATAGTCCAACTGCTGGGGGTGTGTGTCCTGAGAATTATAGAGAGTGAGATAAAACATTAAAAAATAATATTTTAAAGGACCAGAAGGGAATGTAACCAATGATATACCCCTCTGGTTCTTAAAGGGTTATATGGCTTAAGAACAGAGGGCAGTCCTCTTCTCCCACACACTTCATATTTGTAGTTAATGTAACCAGATATCCCTTTAACTCAGTGATACTTATAAAAAACACACAGTATATGGTCACACTGATTTCTCTGCAGTCTCCCGGAATGAAGTTTTAATAGCCACCCTGAGTTAAAGGGATAGGTGTCCACATTATTTGTAGGGTGACCACATTTCCTTTCTGCCATTCAGGGACACTGTGGAGAAGATTATGGCAAAATACTTCTCAGTCCTAGTGTGGATGCATGGGTGAGGTCACATGATATCATCACATGACCCTCAGTGGACAAGACACGTTGAGACATACGTATAAAATCAAGTGTGGAGCAATTCTGGAGCAAAGCACACACACCAATAAACTTACAATACAAATGGATCCTCAGTGCAATTAATCCTTTGAGTGTCACATGAGTACTCCTGTTTAACCATATGAACACCAGAGAACACTGCAATGCTTTGGTAGTATCAAATAATGAAAGGGTTAATATAGTGACACCCCCACTGGTCCTCAAAGCTTAACATTCAGGAACAGGCTCCTTCAATACAATAAAATTACTATGTGTACAAGTGGAATTGATTCCAACTTATTCCACTGTCCAGTTGTAGTCACAGAACCACACATATTCTGTCTGCCACCCCAGTCTTGCTCCACAGTCCACTGTTTGTTACAGAACCACACATACACAGTCTGACACCACAATACACGGATATATCTGGGTAGGAGTCCATCATACAAGTAGTTAAGAATATATCATTTAGTGTGCAGGTAGTTGTCTTTTATACAGCAGACAGATATACCACAGATTGACTACATCAGCCAGGCAATGTTTTACATTTGAAGACTGCTGCAGTCTATAGCGGTGACTTTTTAAGGTTCGAAAGGCGTACTTAGTCCTCTGGTGGTAGGAAGGATTATCTGGCCTACACTAAGCCTTCTGACAGTTAAAGGGTTAATCCATTTTAACACTGCGAATGGTAGAGGCTTGGTGTCCCTTTAACACTCAAAGAGTTTTTTCTCTACATTAGGAGTGTTCAACCAGTGGCTCTCTAGCAGCTGATGGACTACAACTCTTCCTGAGGATAATGTAAGTTGTAGTTCAACAGCTGTTAGAGTGGTAGGGTTTGGATATCTCTTATGAAACAAAGTGACTATTTGAGTGTATGTACGTATACTTTTATTTATATACCACCAACAGATGTACTTATCACCTGACAGTTTATAGTTAGTATACAGGGGACACAGTAAGTGCAGCAGTTAAGGGGACTCTACCTCTTAACATTAACCCTCAGAGTGCCAGAGTGTTCTCCTACACAATGCTTTGGATATCAAACACTGTTAATGCTAAAGAGTTAATTTCCTTTAACACTGTTAACCCTTTGAGCTCCAAATTGGATTCACCAATTGAGAGCAAAAGGGGTACTTTGCAATGCACTTGACACCCCTCCCCTCTCCCTGACATTAACTCTTTGACTTCCAGAGGTGTATACAATGCATTACATATCCTCTGACACTCAAAGGGTTAAAGGACTAAACAGAAAATGTAGGACCGATGCCTGCAACAGCTGACCAGACTAGGAATCTTTAAAGGCCTCTGGAACTTGTCCAGTGGAAGGCTACTCACATAACCAGGACAGTGTTAGATTGATATAGAAGCGGGTCACTCCTCCCCTTGTCACACACTTCCTCCCAGTTTAAGCTCACTGTACACATGAAGATAGCAAGTGTGTGACAGTCGTGTCCTAACATGATTCAGTGCTTCCCTGGTCACATGAGTCGCTTTCTCCTTTGAGAGGTTCGAACGTTGCATGATGCTGCCCTGGCCATGTGTCCTGGTGGCTCCTGTGCCATTGGTTTGCCATCATTAGTATAGAGGTTGATCTATGTGGGAGACCCAAGCGTCAGTGTCTAAAGTGTGAATTCAGTAAAATAAGGTGATTGACAGTTGTGCGGATTTGCCTGTGTCCACACCTGTTGCTTCTCCACTGCTTTGTAAGAAGGGGGTTGTGCAATAACTGTATTTCTTTTTAAGTGTGTTGTTAAGTAGTGAGAAAATACCATTAAAGAGATATTATTATGTTAAAATGTTACAATAAGCCAGTGTTGGAGACTTTTTGTTTTTTCTTTTTATACTCCATCTTATTTAAAGTGAACCTATTCCTCTAAGACAAACTGAGGTTGCTCTAAATATATTTAATAAATTCCTATTTATTGAACAGCCATTTTAACGCAAAATAACTATTTGTTTCAGAAATTAACCATTATATTTTAGTGCCAAGTTATGTTATTTCCCTGCACAGTGTGGTAACTAATTGTGATCCAGGTAGAAGTCCCCTCTGTATTATTAGAAATGACCCAGTGTATGTGGGTTCTGCCTAGATCAGTTCAATGCACAGCGTGTCCAATATTGGTCCAACACAGGAAGACTTTATTATGATTTGATAAACTGATCCACCACCAAGTGTATTTTCTATAAAAATATGTATTCCTAGCAAATAACTACACCATTTAGACACGTTTTACTTCTCTTTAAAATGACTAAATATATCTTAAGGTGACAGGTTAGCTTGAATACATTTTAGTGGCCCAACATATGAACCATGGCATTACAATAATATGTTTCCAACACATTCATCAAACGTCTGATGACCTCTTCAAGATGGAAAGCATACACCAGAATACATCACACGAGTGTTGGGGAGATCCATGAACAATGATGCCAGAACCAATAAGCTATGTTATTGTTATACACACATCCATGAGACAGAAATGACCTTAATATACTCTTTGAAGTGCACACTTTGAATTTTGTCATTTTGCAATGATAGACTTTGAGGAGAAAGATGTTCAATCATTTAATTTAAATTTATTAAAAAAATAGAAATATATCAAGACATGTTTTTAGAAAACTATTTTAACACATTTAGATTAACCCAAGTAATTTATTTTTCTCCGGAACAATTCAGTCCATTTTCTTTCTCTTCCGCAATACTGCTCTCGACCACAGGGGGAATTTCCTGTCCACCAATTGGTGATTGGCTCATGTTGATGGGAACTGGTCTCTCTTTAGCAGGGGGCAGTGCCAGGCGAGGAGCCTGAATGTGGAGGTGTCCATCTTTGGAAAGGGAACACAGCACTTCCTCAGGATTCACATCTTCTGGCAGCTCTGCTTCTCTCTTCCACTCTCTATATTCATGGAAGTAACTTCCATCATCAGCATCACTTTTCTTGTCATGTTTTGCCATCACAATCAGCCTCCTTCCTTGTGTTTTCACTGTCAGTTCATCAGGAGTAAAGTGACTCACGTCCAGGGTGAGTTCAAAATGGTCCTTGCCCTCTTTGTTTGACTTGGGAAGGATGTCCTCAGTTTCTTTGGACTGTCTGCTTTTGCATATTCTCCTTCCCATCTCCATGTCCTGAGAGAGGAGTTGATAAGCCTGATTAACACGCTGCATTCTCCTCTCCATTTCATTCCTCATACTCAGCATGTCATCTTCCAGCTGGCCAAAGATGAGACGTGTAGCTGGCCACAGAGTGAGTGCAGGCTCTCTGCAGACACACAGAGGAGTGTGTGAGGACTGTAGGAGGCTAAGAGGAAACATTCTCTGATGGTTTTCCCATGAGCTTCTTGTCAGAATTCAGCTGTAGAGAATCGTTCTGATGTTCCTTCTGCTTTCTTGCTTTTTACTATTGCAGTCACAGGGAGCACTGGCTCTTTATATATTCATTAGTTAATGTTCTGGGCAGTTCCTGAGAGTTCCCTGTGATCTCTGTTTATGGAAGGTAGGGGAGGTGACTGAAGATAATGAGTTATGTAAGTCATCTGAGACAGAGGTTGAGCTAGCAGCTTCTAGTATTAGCCAGGGCAATGACATCAGAAGTGGGAGGAGGCAGCATGTGTGTGTGTTTGCAGGAACTGCTACAGTGTTCACATCACTGTTCTTATGGGGTAGACACAGTGCTTGGAGGATAAACTGATGGAACATCCACATATAGAGCAATCTTAAGGAATTGTTTTATTTACTAAAAGAAGAAATGTCCCAGTATTGCCTAGAATTTGTGTATGTTCCTCTCTTCCCTGGACATATGTTCAAAAGAAAATTGGAGGAATTCTGGGACAAATCAAGTGCTTTATAGGGTAGAAATAAAAATTCCCATTGATTTAAATTTGTTTTTTAACCTCATAAAGGGTTATAGAAGTCTCCAAAGCCTTGTGAGACAATCCACTGGAGGCCTCACTGGAATTCCAGGGGTTAAAATCTCAACTAAAATCAAAGAAATTTCGAGAACTTTTAGTTGTCCCCTGTAGTGCAGTTGGTTTGCCCCAGAATCCCTCCAGTTTTCTTTTGAACATACAACCCTTTCCTTATCTTTTTATGTTTATTTATTTGTGGGTCTCATTTTATGACTGTGTATGTGTATATGTGTGTGTGTGTATATGTATGTATGTGTGTGTATGTGTGTATGTGTATATGTGTGTGTGTGTATATGTATGTATGTGTGTGTATGTGTATATGTGTGTGTGTGTATATGTATGTATGTATGTGTGTATATGTGTATATGTGTGTGTATATTTATGTATGTTTATGTGTATATGTGTGTGTTTGTACTCATGTCTATGTGTATATATGTATGTGTGTATCTGTATGTATGTGTATGTGTGTGTCTTTGTATGAGTGTGTGTTTGCATGAGTGTATATGTGTGTGTTTGTTTGTATGCATGTATGTGGGACTGTATGTGTGTATTTGAATCCTGTGGCCCTCTAGCTGCATGATGGAAATCATAGTACAAATCTGATCACATATGACTATCTTGTGTCATTGATCACACCCTCCCCTGTCAGGGTTTAAAGGTATAGTAATACTGAATATGTTCCATGAACCTAACTAGTAGGGTTCATCCCCCTGAATAAAACAAGGGAACTCCCCCTGCTTTGCATTCCAAAGTTAGTTCAGCTCACAGTTGAAGATCATACATGAAATCTCACAGTGGCCTGAATTTTTACAGTGGTTCTGTTGCTACACCATCCCATGGACAGCTCTGGTCACAGCACCTTGAATCTACATTGGATGGTGTAGCACCAGTGCCACTTGACCACGTGAGACCACTGTGGTTTGCCTATGTAAAAACAACTGTGAGCTGACATAACCTGTGAATGAAACACCCTTCAGCAGTGGGAATTCCCTTGTTCTACTCAAGGGGATGAACCCTAACACATATTTGTTCAAACATTCTAAGCATTACTATCCCCTTAATTGTGATTATGTTGTTGATCTGCTGATATATCTAATGTGTTCATGTTGTTTAAGTTCAAGTCACATCATGGAACAACACCCTGATGTTGTTTGGCTTTCAAATGTCTGTGAGTTGAACTTGGACAAACATGTCTGAATGTGATGTGTGTGTGTTCACCCTGCTGTAAAAGCTTGTGACGCCAGTCATCCTGCCTGAGTTGTGTTCACTGCATAGCTATACAATGCATTGGAGACAACTCATTCCCTGACACACATGTTAGATGTGCCTGAGTTGTGTTCACTGCATAGCTGTACAATGCATTGGAGACAACTCATTCTCTGAACAGACCACATCCTGAATAGGAAATATGCATGGACACAGACGTTATGAAGAAATGTAAAAATGTATTTCAAGGACCTTGAAAAGCTTGGCCTCACTTTTTTTTCTTTTTTGGAGGGTCGGTGGGGGGGGGGACTGTAGAGGAGGATTCCCTCCTACTTTGGCGGGTTACCCGAGGGGGTCTGGTGGCTGGTGGTGATGGTCGGGGATCGCTGCTGGCCGGTGAGACATCACTGGACCCCTCCCGTGATGGCTGGCCCATGTCCTGCCGCTCATTCAGCCTGCTGTTGGAGTCCAGCATTTCCACAAGCATGTTGCCGAGGACCTCCAACATCCCTGTGTTGAATTGTAGCTGCTGGGTGTTAGCTACCACTTGTTGAGCCTCAATGGCCCTGAGGCACCCCATGATCTTCCCCAGGGTCAGCTCCACCCGTCTGAGGGCTCGGACACACCCCCTAACCACTGTGAGCTGCTCCCCCTGGATGGCCACACATGTTGCGTCAAGGGCCACTGTGCCTGTGGGGGTAACAGGAGTGGAGGCTCGAGACGCTGGTGCAGGCGGTGGTGTGGCATGGGGGAACGGACTCCCATGGGGTGCCTCAGGGGGAGCTGCAACACCATGGGTGCTGTGTGGGGAGAAAACTTGCTGCTCCCTGGACCCGTCACTCCCCTCGGATCCTCTGTCCTCAGGTTGTCCGACCAGTGGTGGTGATGGTGTTGGTGGTGGGGTGAATACCTCCTTTCGCAGGGGGCATTGTGGCTCACCCAGGAGCCCCACATGTTCATACCCCATGGGCCATTCATATGTGGACTCCTGGGTGTCCTCCTGCCACATATGTCCCTGTGGCCTCGGGGTTGGGCCAAAGCTGGACAGCTGGGGCTCTGCCACCATCTGGGGCATCAGGTGCCTACCCGGCGGTGGTGGTGGTGCCTGGTATCCCTGCTGCTGTGGGGCCTGGTAGCCCAGATGTTGTGGGGCCTGGTAGCTCAGATGTGGTGGGGCCTGGTAGCCCACATGTGGTGTGGCCTGAGGTGGTGGTGCCTGGTGGGCCTGAGGTGGTGGGGCCTGGTAGCCCTGAGGTGGTGGTGCCTGGTGGGCCTGAGGTGGTGGGGCCTGGTACCCCTGAGGTGGTGGTGCCTGGTAACCCTGAGGTGGTGGGGCCTGGTGGGCCTGAGGTGGTGGGGCCTGGTAGCCCTGCTGCTGCTGGTGATGGTGGGGTGGACCCTGGGTGCCATGGTGAGGCTGCTGTAGTGGGTGTTGTGGTGGCAGTGCCCTGTGGTAGCCTCCTCAGAGGAGGTGCCTCCAGAGTCCTCCACACGGGATGACTGGTGTGCTGTGTGGGTAAATGACATGATGCAATCAGTGATGTGAGCCATGACAGGAGTGCTGCAAGACTATTACATTGACCTGTGAACAGCTGAGTGTCAGGATGGTGTCCATTGCATTGCTTTGCAATGCATTGGTTACCATCCTGACACACATTGCTTAGCTTGACTACATCACATACATTGATTCCACTGACCTACAGTGGTGGAGATTTGGTCATCATATGTATCCTGAGCAGTGGGTATGGCTAGGCATATATCTCCTTGCTATCCCCATTCATCAGGATTAGTGTTGAGCGAGCATGCTCGGCCGATGCTCGGATCGGCTCGAGCATCGCTCTGCTCGGCACATGGCGGTACTCGTACGAGTACCGCATGTGCTCGCCCGCCATGTTCGGGTCTCCTCCCCGCACGTTTTGCGGCTGCTGCGCAGCCAATAAACGTGCAGGGAGGCTCTGACATCGGTGTAATGCCAGCAGCCATGTTGGCTGCTGGCATTACACTGATTGGCTGGCCAGAACCCGTGGTCGGGTGCTGTATAGCACCTGACCATCGAGTTCGGCTCAGTCTGAGCCAGGAAGAGCTGAGGATAGGAAGGGAAAGGCAGTGTAGGGAGGAAAAAAACAAAAATTGTGAAAAAAAAGAACCAAAAGTCCTTTTTAGGACTACTGTGTGTGGGGGCAGCAGGTTATTTTGTGTGGGGGGAAAAAAACAAAAAAAAAAAAAAAAAAATATTCTGTTTAGTGTGAAAAGTTGCAGATTAGAGCACATTCTGTTTAGTGTGCACAGTTGCAGATTAGAGCACATTCTGTTTAGTGTGCAAAGTTGCAGATTAGAGCACATTCTGTTTAGTGTGCAAAGTTGCAGATTTGAGCACATTCTGTTAAGTCTTCAAACTAAAATATCAAAGTCACATATTCCATTCAGTGTGCGTCGCCGCAGTTTAGCAGCACATTCTGTGTACTGTGCAGAGTTGCAGAATAGGAAGAAATACTGTTAAGTCTTCAAACTAAAATATCAAAGTCACATATTCCATTCAGTGTGCTTCGCCGCAGTTTAGCAGCACATTCTGTGTACTGTGCAGAGTTGCAGAATAGGAAGAAATACTGTTAAGTCTTCAAACTAAAATATCAAAGTCACATATTCCATTCAGTGTGCTTCGCCGCAGTTTAGCAGCACATTCTGTGTACTGTGCAGAGTTGCAGAATAGGAAGAAATACTGTTAAGTCTTCAAACTAAAATATCAAAGTCACATATTCCATTCAGTGTGCTTCGCCGCAGTTTAGCAGCACATTCTGTGTAGTGTGCAGAGTTGCAGAATAGTAAGAAATACTGTTAAGTTTTCAAACTCAAATATTAAAGTCACATATTCCATTCAGTGTGTGTCACCGCCGTTTAGCAGCCTATTCTGTGTACTCTGCAGAGTTGCAGAATAGTAAGAAATAGTGTTAAGTTTTCAAACTCAAATATTAAAGTCACATATTCCATTCAGTGTGTTTCACCGCCGTTTAGCAGCCTATTCTGTGTACTCTGCACAGTTGCAGAATAGTAAGAAATACTGTTAAGTTTTCAAACTCAAATATTAAA
This sequence comes from Rhinophrynus dorsalis, assembly GCA_037306005.1. Taxonomy (NCBI): domain Eukaryota; kingdom Metazoa; phylum Chordata; class Amphibia; order Anura; family Rhinophrynidae; genus Rhinophrynus; species Rhinophrynus dorsalis. The sequence goes on along the minus strand of CM074724.1, from coordinate 347,071,564 downwards.
GTCACATATTCCATTCAGTGTGTATCACCGCCGTTTAGCAGCCTATTCTGTGTACTCTGCAGAGTTGCAGAATAGTAAGAAATACTGTTAAGTTTTCAAACTCAAATATTAAAGTCACATATTCCATTCAGTGTGTTTCACCGCCGTTTAGCAGCCTATTCTGTGTACTCTGCACAGTTGCAGAATAGTAAGAAATAGTGTTAAGTTTTCAAACTCAAATATTAAAGTCACATATTCCATTCAGTGTGTTTCACCGCCGTTTAGCAGCCTATTCTGTGTACTCTGCACAGTTGCAGAATAGTAAGAAATACTGTTAAGTTTTCAAACTCAAATATTAAAGTCACATATTCCATTCAGTGTGTATCACCGCCGTTTAGCAGCCTATTCTGTGTACTCTGCAGAGTTGCAGAATAGTAAGAAATAGTGTTAAGTTTTCAAACTCAAATATTAAAGTCACATATTCCATTCAGTGTGTATCACCGCCGTTTAGCAGCCTATTCTGTGTACTCTGCAGAGTTGCAGAATAGTAAGAAATAGTGTTAAGTTTTCAAACTCAAATATCAAAGTCACATATTCCATTCAGTGTGTATCACCGCCGTTTAGCAGCCTATTCTGTGTACTCTGCACAGTTGCAGAATAGTAAGAAATACTGTTAAGTTTTCAAACTCAAATATTAAAGTCACATATTCCATTCAGTGTGTATCACCGCCGTTTAGCAGCCTATTCTGTGTACTCTGCAGAGTTGCAGAATAGTAAGAAATAGTGTTAAGTTTTCAAACTCAAATATCAAAGTCACATATTCCATTCAGTGTGTATCACCGCCGTTTAGCAACCTATTCTGTGTACTCTGCAGAGTTGCAGAATAGTAAGAAATAGTGTTAAGTTTTCAAACTCAAATATTAAAGTCACATATTCCATTCAGTGTGTTTCACCGCCGTTTAGCAGCCTATTCTGTGTACTCTGCACAGTTGCAGAATAGTAAGAAATACTGTTAAGTTTTCAAACTCAAATTTTAAAGTCACAAATTCCATTCAGTGTGTATCACCGCCGTTTAGCAGCCTATTCTGTGTACTCTGCAGAGTTGCAGAATAGTAAGAAATAGTGTTAAGTTTTCAAACTCAAATATCAAAGTCACATATTCCATTCAGTGTGTATCACCGCCGTTTAGCAACCTATTCTGTGTACTCTGCACAGTTGCAGAATAGTAAGAAATACTGTTAAGTTTTCAAACTCAAATATTAAAGTCACATATTCCATTCAGTGTGTATCACCGCCGTTTAGCAGCCTATTCTGTGTACTCTGCAGAGTTGCAGAATAGTAAGAAATAGTGTTAAGTTTTCAAACTCAAATATCAAAGTCACATATTCCATTCAGTGTGTGTCACCGCAGTTTAGCAGCCTATTCTGTGTACTCTGCACAGTTGCAGAATAGTAAGAAATACTGTTAAGTTTTCAAACTCAAATATTAAAGTCACATATTCTGTGTAAGATGAAGAAGGCGGGTAAAAAGGGACGGGGAAGTGGACGTGATCCTGAAAGTTCAGGGCGCGGGTCAGGACGCGGAGAAACTGTGCCTGGTGCCAGAGCACAAGAAAGAAAGACATCCACCATACCTAGCTTCATGTGTAATTTTACAGGGCGTCGCAGGACATCACTCTCGAGGTCCGACCACTGCGAACAGGTGGTCGGTTGGATGACAGCTGATACTGCTTCCAGTCGGTTAAGCACCACCCTGTCTTCCACCAAGTCCACTCTCAGTAGCCAAGAGTCTGGTCAAAATAATCCTCACTCTGATCATCCTTCCTCCCACCATACACGGTCTGGTCAAAGAAGTGATCCCACACTGGGATATAGTGAGGAGCTCGTCTCATCACCAATCCTTCATTTGACCCTCTCTCCAAGCACGCTTGCAGAGGAACATGACATCTTGTGCCCTGATTCACAACCTCTAGAGGCTACCCAATCACAAGAAGATGACAGATGTGAACGGCATTTAAGGTCAAAGGAAGTAGTGGATGATGATGATGATGATGAGACACAGTTGCCATTAAATCAACCACTATTTCCGTCTCAAGACCTTGTTGAGGAGAATGTTATACAGTTGTCAATGACTGAGTATGTGGTGGGATCAAGACTTGAGGAGGATGATCAGAGTGAGGAAGTGGAGGAGGACTTGGTGGACGATGAGGTGACTGACCCCACCTGGGAAGGTGTAGAGCCGAGCGATGTCAGCAGTCCTGAGGGTGAGCCATCTGCAGCACCGCAACAGGCTGGAAGAGGCAGTGGTGTGGCTACAGAAAGAAGGCGGACCGCACCAAACCGGCCCGCAAATGTTCCACGGAGCACCCCCTTGCGTAAATCTACCTTGCCAAAGGGTAGGTGTTCCGCGGTATGGCGTTTTTTTAAGGAAAGTGCGGACGACAAAAGAATTGTAGTTTGCAACCTGTGCCACACCAGAATGAGCCGAGGCATGAACACTAGAAACCTCACCACCACCAGCATGATCCGACACATGGCATCCAAGCACCGTAGTAAGTGGGAGGAACGCCTGGATCGCCCATCTGTGTCTGCAGGCCACACCACTGCCTCCTCTTCCCCTGTTTTCGGTGCCGGCCAATCGCCTGTCGAAGGCGCAGGCCCGCATACCTCCCGCCCTGCACCTGTACCATCTGAAGCACCATCAGCGACCACATCCACTTCCCTGTCCCAGCACAGCGTCCAAATGTCGTTACCCCAGGCATTTGAGCGCAAGAGAAAGTACCCAGCCACCCACCCACAGGCCATAGCACTAACCTCACACCTTTCAAAATTACTGGCCATCGAAATGCTGCCATTTAGGCTTGTGGACACTGAGTCCTTCCGCAGCCTGATGGCAGCAGCTGTCCCTCGGTACGCGGTCCCCAGCCGCCACTACTTTTCCCGGTGTGCCATCCCCGCATTACACCACCATGTGTCCCGTAACATCACCCGTGCCCTGACCAACGCAGTTACTGGGAAGGTCCACTTAACGACTGACACATGGACAAGTGCTTGTGGCCAGGGACGCTACATTTCCCTGACGGCACACTGGGTGAATGTTGTGGAGGCTGGGAGCGACTCGGACCCTGGGATGGCACGGGTGCTACCCACGCCGAGGATTGCGGGCCCTACCTCCATCAGGGTTTCCACCAGCACCTACGTTATTGGCTCCTCCTCCTCCGTTTCCACCTCCGAATTCTCTACACGCAGCGCCACTCCCCCATCAGCCAGTAGCTGGAAGCAGTGTAGCACTGCAGTGGGGAAGCGTCAACAGGCCGTGCTGAAGCTGATCTGCCTTGGGGACAAACAGCACACGGCCTCAGAGCTGTTGCAGGGGATTAGTCACCAGACCGAGCAGTGGCTCTCGCCACTCAACCTGCAACCAGGCATGGTTGTGTGTGATAATGGGCGTAACTTGGTGGCGGCTTTGGAGCTCGGCAAGCTCACACACGTACCATGCCTAGCGCATGTATTTAATTTAGTGGTGCAACGATTTCTAAAAACCTACCCCAATGTGCATGATCTCTTGACCAAGGTGCGCCGCGTGTGTGCACATTTCCGTAAGTCATCTACAGCTTCGGCCGGCCTGTTGAAGCTGCAGCAGCGCTTACAATTGCCAGCTCACCGGCTGCTGTGTGACGTGAGCACGCGCTGGAACTCCACCTTCCACATGTTGGCCCGGCTTTGTGAGCAGCAGAGGGCAGTAGTGGAGTACCAGCTGTTACACGGTCGTCGCCTCTCCGTTCAACTTCCTGTAATCAGAAGTGAGGAGTGGGAATGGATGTCAGACCTCTGCGAGGTTTTACGCAATTTTGAGGAATCGACACAGATGGTGAGCGGCGATAACGCTATTATCAGTGTAACCATCCCACTTCTGTGTCTACTGAAACGCTCGCTGCTCACAATTAAAACCGACGCTTTGCATGTGGAAGAGGTGGAAATGGGGGAGGAAGAGCTTACACAAGGTGATAGCCAGAGCACCCTCACTTCGTCTTCTCAGCGACAATTGGAGGAGGCGGAGGAGGAGGAGGAGGAGGAGGAGGAGGAGGAAGACACGGTTGCCTCCGCTACAGAGGGTAGCCATGGAACTTTAGTTCCATCTCTTCAGCGTGGGTGGGCAGAAGAGGAGGAAGAGGATGAGGATATTGAGAGTCATCCTCCTGGTGAGGACAGCGAAATCTTGACTGTTGGTACTCTGGCACACATGGCTGACTTTATGTTAGGCTGCCTTTCCCGTGACCCACGCGTTATACGCATTTTAAACAACACGGATTACTGGGTGTTCACCCTTCTGGACCCCCGCTACAAAGAGAATTTCTCATCTCTCATTCCTCCGGTGGAGAGGACAAGCAAAATGGTGCAATACCAGAAGGTTCTTGTCGAAAAATTGCTCCAAAATTTTCCATCTGACAACGCTGGCGGCAGAGTACGTGCTACCTTGGCCAGCCGAGAAGGGGAGAAAAGGGGAGCACACAGCAGTTCCGACAAAGGCAGGGCAACACTCTCCAAGGCGTGGGACACCTTCATGACACCCCGCCAGCACCCTCACCCTGATGCGCAGCCTAGTGTCACAAGGAGGGAAAAGTTTTGGAAGATGGTGAAGGAGTACGTAGCAGACCGTGTCAGCGTCCTCAATGATCCCTCTGTGCCTTACAACTACTGGGTGTCCAAGCTGGACACGTGGTATGAACTGGCACTCTACGCCTTGGAGGTGCTGGCCTGCCCTGCCGCCAGCGTTCTGTCTGAGCGGGTATTTAGTGCTGCTGGTGGCATCATAACAGATAAGCGTATCCGCCTTTCCACCGACAATGCTGATAGGTTGACACTTATAAAAATGAACAAGGCCTGGATTTCCCCTGACTTCTCCACTCCACTGGAGGAAAGCCGCGGGGGAACATAAACTCACTTTATATATGTTATTTACAATGATGTGAATACTCTGTATTCCCATTCACCCCTTCCACCCAAAAAACAGGTATATGGTTGACTCTTAATCTTCTCATCCTCCTCCTCCTCTTCCATATGCCCTGTGCTATAATTTTTATATAGGGCCAGCTCACCAGCGGGCCCTGTGATATAATTTTTATATAGGGCCAGCTCACCAGCGGGCCCTGTGATATAATTTTTATATAGGGTCAGCTCACCAGCGGGCCCTGTTTGCCAATTTTTATATAGGTCAGCTCACCAGCGGGCCTTCTCATATAATGTTTTATTGGGTCAGCTCTCTAGCGGGCCCTCTCATATAATGTTTTATAGCGTCAGCTCACTAGCGGGCCTTCGCATATAATGTTTAGGATGGTCAGCTCTGCAGCAGACCCTCACCCATAATGTTTAGATGGTCAGCTCAGCGCACGTTTCCCTCTTAATCATGGCCTCAATTCTGAAAATCAAGGACATTTTTGGGAGAATTTGCCTCTGCGCACGTTTCCCTCTTAATCATGGCCTCAGTTCTGAAAATCAAGGAAATTTTTGGGAGAATTTGCCTATGCGCACGTTTCCCTCTTAATCATGGCCTCAGTTCTGAAAATCAAGGAAATTTTTGGGAGAATTTGCCTCTGCGCACGTTTCCCTCTTAATCATGGCCCTTCACTTCGTTTTTATTTTCCTTTTTGTGTGTTTTACGGTCAGTCTGTAAAAATGGCGTACTACGGGCGAAAGATCGTTCCCAGCAGCGATGTTGGAGTCCAAGATGCATCCAGACATCCTCCCTATGCTGTCCCTGAACCATTTCTGTGGTGTTTCCATCCTTTTCTGCCCTTTTCCTATGGACCAGGCACCCTCCCCTCATCAGAGCAGGGGGTGCCTGGTGTAATGCTCGAGTCCTCCCATTGACTTCAATGGGGCTCGGGTGCTCGGCCGAGCACTCGAGCCTCAGGGGGTGCTCGGTCAGAGCACCCGAACACCCGAGCATTGGGGTGCTCGCTCATCACTAATCAGGATCCATGTGGTGAGGAAAAGTGAACCATCACACCTTGAGTGCCACAAAGCCACTGCATGTCCTACACCTAGGCCTCAACAGCAAACACACTAGACCTCTAAACACAGCAATGCACCAGTAATGACCTATGACTACAGTCCAACCAATGATGTCGGCAACAGTAATAAACACACCAAGCACACCAACCAACATGATCTGTGGAACCCAGCAACCCAATCTGCTGGAGGACACACAAACACACCCTGGACAGCTAAAATCCTAACACACAGCAAACATGTGCATGGTTAGACTGTACTATTTGCGGTTGCTTCTACCTTTTCCCATGTTATGCTATGGAGACTAAGCACTGGTATGTCACGTGTTGTTTAGATCTCAGTGCATTGTATCCACAGAATAACAGAGGGATTGCAGGTGTGATGACACTGCATTTGTCATGTACACAAAACCAAAACCAATGTGGCTAACCAATAATGTAATTCATGAAATAAATAACAAGAAAGCAGCATTTAAACATTATAAAGCTGAGGGATCAGTAGAGGCATTTTCAGAATACAAAAATGCCAACAAAACCTGTAAAAAGGCTATTAAATTAGCTAGACTAGTGAATGAAAAAAATATTGCTAAGGAGAGCAAGAGCAACCCAAAAATAATCTTTAAATACATTAATGGCAAAAAATTAAAGTCTGATAATGTTGGATCCTTGTTAACTGAAACGGGTGAGATGGTCAAGGGGGACAGAGGGAAGGCAGATATTTTAAATAATTTCTTTTCTTCTGTTTTTACCAAAGAAGACCCAATGGACAAGAATCTGCAAACTACTTTTACAGAACAGTCACAGCAAACATGGGACTGGCTAACACAAGAAAAAGTGTTAAAACAATTGAATGGTGTTAAGCTACACAAAGCTCCGGGGCCAGATGGTATACACCCACGGGTACTTAAAGAGCTAAGCCAGGCCCTGGCCAGACCGTTATATTTGATTTTCAGGGATTCTTTTATTTCAGTTATGGTGCCCATGGACTGGCGTAAAGCAGATGTGGTGCCCATATTTAAAAAGGGATCAAAGTCACAGCCAGGGAATTACAGACCTGTAAGCTTGACATCTGTGTTAGGGAAGCTGTTTGAAGAGTTGCTAAGGGAATATATTCAATAATTCTGCTGGAACAGGAATATTATTAGCAGGAGTCAACATGGCTTTGTGAAAGACAGGTCTTGTCAAACCAACTTGATCGCATTTTATGAAAAAGTGAGTATTTATATATATGCGGGAGCGGCGGTTGATGTGATCTGTTTAGACTTTGCCAAGGCATTTGATACGGTTCCACACAAGAGGTTACTGTACAAATTGAATGAAATTGGCCTAGGGGAAAATGTTTGTGTGTGGATTGGAAATTGGCTGAAAGATAGAATGCAAAGAGTGGTAGTAAATGGCAAGTTCTCCAGTTGGATAAAAGTGATAAGTGGAGTACCTCAGGGATTCCCCCCCCCCCATTCAGGGCAGAATTTGAAATTGCTATATTGAGGGTGTTTTTTTTTCTTGCCTTCTTTTGGATCAACAATGGTAAACAGGAATAGGAAAAGGGTTGAACTAGATGGACGCAAGTCTTTTTTCAACCTAAATTACTATGTTACTATGTTACATTGTCACCTCTTTCTGACACCCTAGTGAGTGTCCCCACCATCAGTCTTGTGAATCACATATGTCCTGCAGAGTGGGGATGGCGGGGAATGCCCCCTGGCCATCCCTACTCTGCAGGCTATATATGATGCAGAAAGCTGAACCTTGACTATTCCGCTTGGACTAACTACCTACATGTACAACACCTAGCCCTGACATGCAGTCACAATACAATAAGAAACACACCAATTCCCCTCCTTGCTATTCTCTGTTAACCCTTTGGTTGCCAAGGGACTAGCCAATGTATTGTCGACCAATGCATTACTCATCCCTGTGGCACTCCAGGGGTTGTGTGCAGACCTCTTTGTCACTCTATGTATGACATTGTGATACACATAACAGTTAGATCTGTGACTGAGCTGTGTGGGTGAATTGTGGTGTGGAATGCTGTCCATGTATTCAGGTGTCACTGTGTTGGCCTCTGTCTGGTGGGTGTCAGGAGTTGTGTGATGATATGTGTGGGCCTTGATGCACTTACCAGTGGACTGGAGACTCCTTTCATCCCCGGTGTCACTCCATCCAGGGACACCACACACCATGATGGAGGAGATGGTCCTACGCACGGCCTCCTCCCACTCGCTGTATTCCACACGCACGGGTGGACCACCCCCTGTGCCAGCAGCGTGCAAGGCCTGCTCGCGCATCTTCTTCTTCACCTTTACAATGATGGACAGAAATGGGAAAAGGGTTGAACTAGATGTATGCAAGTCTTTTCTCAACATACATTACTTTGTTAATATGTTACTATCTTACCTTAGCCTTGTAGTCTGTCCACCTTTTTTTCTCCGACTCCAGGGACCGGCTGCGGTTGGACACAGCATTCACTGCATCCACAACCTCCTTCCAGGCTGCCTTCCTCTTGTGGGACAGCCCAGCTACAGGCCCCTTGAGAAACAGGATCCTGTGCCTTTGAACCACAGCCTCACAGAGGACCAGGTTTTCCTCCTCTGTGGCTCTCTGGACCTCTCCCCCTCCTCACCCCCAGAGGTTTGTTGAGAGCCCTGGCTGTGGCTCTCCAGCCCTGCCTGCACTGGCCCTGGCTGTGTGTGGTGCAGGGGGACTGCCCCTCGTCCCACTGTCTCTGCCCCTGCACTAGATGTGCCTGGTCTTGGGTGGCTGCCCCTCCACCCCAGAGATCTCCCTCTCCCTCCCCTACCCTGACCAGGGATGCCCCCCTGAATCTGCTCCTCCTCTCCTCCTACACTCCCCACCCCTCTCTCCTCTCCTCTCCTCTCCATCTCTCTCACCCACTCACACCCAGGCACTCACTCAGGCCCTCACACACTCACTCACTCTCTGTCACTCACTTGCACTCACAGACTCACACTGTCAAAGAAAATATAACAAAGTGTGTGTGTGTTTTACAAAAAAAATATGGGCTATGTGTATGTGTGTATGTGTGTTTGGATGCGTGTATTTGATATGTTCAAAAGTGTATTGTGTTGCTTTGTGTGCTGTCAAACTCTCCTTCTACCTGTCTGATGTGTGTGTGCGCGCCTCAACTCTCTTTCTCTCAAAACTAACCTCCGCTCCTTGGGTCCTGATATCTAGCTCTTGGGAACTCGATAACAGACAAAGGTGCATAGGTGATTTTGGGTCTATTTATAGTTTATTCAACTCAACTTGCTACTTTGGGGTGCTGTGATTGGCTGGGTCACTTGGTAACGTTGGACGTTTCGCTTGTTTTTTATTTTTGGAGACGTTTCTCGCATTTATCGTGTGTTTGGCGTCAACGATGAGGTCAAATTGTAGGCGAGTCCGGTTTTGTAGTTTTCGTGTGTTTTGTAGGCCGTCGCGCGTTAACTCTTCTGGGTAAGGAAGATTTGAATCTCTCGTTACCCAGTTTTGTTTAACTCGCGAAGCCAGTGTTTTGCTTCACGCTAGTTTTAACTCCAACATTCCAACAAGTACTTATCCATATCCATGACTATAAAAATTGTCCATAATGTATCACTAAATCGAGCTGCAGACAAGGACGGGGAGTAGCAAAGATGACCCCGTCAGTGAAACTAGACACAAATATATATACACATTCACATATCAAAAAGATTCACATATCAAAAGATTTTTACCACATTAAAAAGATCATAAAGAAACATATACCCATGCTGAGTGTTCTATCGTTTGGACCTGGGAAGGTCGGTTATCTATTTAGCACATGTTTTCAACTATCCGTTTGAATGGACACTGTGGTTGAACTACAAAAGGTCCAGGTAGCTCCAGAGCCACTTACATGTTTCTTCAGTAGCTCTTAATCGTTTATACAGAAGTCAGATATACCACAGAAGGTCTACACCAGTCAGGTATTTTGTTTTTGCATTTGAAGACTGCTACAGTCTATAGCAACAACTTTTTAAGGTACCAAAGTCGTGCCCAGTCCTCTTGTACAAAAATGATTATCTGAACTACATCAGTAACACTGCCAAAGGGGCCTGCCCCCCCCCCCATGTCCCCCCCGTCCAGACTTACAGCTGCTGTTGAGTTGAGTGCCCTGTAAACTCAATGGGAATTGGGAAGCACTTATATTTGCCAGGATCAAGACCGTACAGGGCATTGATTTCCCACCATATCCTGTCTGCTCTGGACTGCAGCGAGTATAAGCGCTTCCCATTGAGTCTATGTCTCAGACTCTGACTCATTGTAGGCAGGGAACCTTCACCATGCTGAACTGCGCATGCGTAGTTATGATGTGTGATGATGTGCTGCTCGTGATGATACTTCACGATGACGTGTCTGGCTGTAACGGTTTTATGGACACTCAGACACTGAAGGTTTAGGTAAAATGCAATTTTATTGAAGAACCACAATAATAGAATAACCCTCACGGGTCCAGTATATTTGCAGCAGTATATTACTGACACGGGACAGGTAGCAGTACAAAACACCCACACAGGTCCAGCATAGATGTACAATACAATACTATACTGACACAGGTCAGGTTCACAGTTATTAGTAGCCACACAGGTCCAGTATGTATATATGCAATACTATACTGACACAGGTGTCACGGTTTTTTAGGACTCTCAGACCAAATAAGTGAAAATAAAACACACTTTATTAAAGTGAATAAGGCACAAGTACGCCTCTAGAGGCGGTAGGTAATACACAGATAAGTAAACTGAGATATTTACAAGGGTAATAGCACAAAATACATAAATGCAAAACAGTATGCACTAGGATGATATTGACCCCCAAGGGGTTAATGTCCATATAACAGTCTGTCTCAGATGTGGAGGTTTGACACGCCCTGGATGTTAAAAGGGCTGTGCTGTATAGACAAAGTTCATCAAGTGCTAAGGATAGAGCTGCCTTGCCAAGGTGTTGGATAGTAAGCAGAAAGGGAACCAACTTAGCCCCCACGGGCGTAGTTACAGGAACTGCTTCCGTTTGTGCAAGTGCCAATAGCCCCCACGGGCGTAACGGAAACCGGCCGACGGTGCAAGAGTTAACAGCCTCCTTAAGTGTAATCGAATGCTGGAATAAGAGAGCAAGAGCCACTAGCCCCCTCGGGCGTAGTACCGGAAAAGCCAACACTGAAGCCTTTCTGCCAACACTCTGTGTCAAATGATATTGTCGGTAGTCAATACCGGAGAGCCTTAAGCGCCCAAACGCCCAACTATGTGAACACTCTGCAATGGTGGACTAGAGTTGCCGACGGAGAGCGACCAACTCAGCAGCAGTATCACGGGTAACGAGGCTCGTACAGGAGATAGCGAGAGTGAATTCGAGGCAGCACTGCAAGAGTTAAAATGCACGTTTACTCGAGGCTTCAGCGCTACTGCAAGGCTCTGCACCGGGAGGAAGGCCCACAGCATACACACAACTCTACACAAAGAACGAGGCACAGCACTAAATCGAGGGAAGCACCAGGCAAGGCAGTCACTCTGACGCGGGCAGCAGAGACTGGAAATGTCGCGGCAGCGACAACTGGAACGCAGGTCACTGGAACAAGCTGGAAGTCGATCTTCGGAGCAGGAAGTCAGCCGGGCCGGGTCGGAGCACGTAGGAGGCAGTCATACAAGCCGGTTCATACACGAGCAGGAACGTCAGTCTAGCCGGGTCAGGATCCAAGGGTGGTACGCAGACGAGCCGGGTCATACACAAGCAGGTACACTGGAGAATGGTCAGGACAAGCCGAATCGGTACACAGGAACTCAGAATACAGGAACACAGCAACAGCACTACTGGCTCAGGAACACCACGAAAGGGCCTCTGACAGATGTTATAGCCAGGTATAAAAAGGTCATCCGGAGGCGGGTGAAACTCAGTTAGCAAATCGGTGATAGCCACAACTGAGAGTGACAGGAATCACAGGCACTGTGATAGTACCCCCCTCTCAAAGACCCCCTCTCCCAGCCTAAGGTCTGGGTTTCAAAGGATATTTAGAGTGAAAGCTGCGTACTAATCTCGGAGCATGGAGATCCCCCTGATCAACCCAAGAACGTTCCTCAGGGCCATAGCCCTTCCAATGAACCAAATATTGCAGCTTTCCTCTAAATCTCCTGGAATCAATAATACTCTGGACTTCATATTCTTCTTGGCCCTGGACGTCCACCGGCCCAGGAATCACTGGCGTAGTAGTATAACGATTGCACACCAAGGGTTTCAGGAGTGACACGTGGAACACATTATGAATGTGCATAGAGGGTGGAAGCTCCAGAGCATAAGAAACCGGATTAATCTTGCGGATAATCTTAAATGGACCAATGAACCGGGGAGCCAGTTTATTGGATGGCACTTGTAAATTGAGGTTTCTGAATGACAGCCATACCCTGTCCCCAACCTGAAATGAGACCGCTGGAAGGCGTCTGCGATAAGCGTGCCTTTGCTGTCGCCTGAAAGACTGACTGAGGGACCTCTGAACCTGTGCCCAAGTGGAACAAAGTCGTGCCAAATGCCCGTCTAGAGCAGGAATCTACTGCGCCTGAAAGGAGTCCGGGAGCAGACAAGGCTGGAAACCATAATTCACAAGAAACGGGGAGCTCCCGGACGATGAGTTAACCGCACAGTTTCTGGCAAACTCTTTGCTTTGGCCCTCTTAGCCAAGCGTCTCTCCCGGATGCGAGAGTCTATCAACATGACATAGTCAATGTACTCATCCAGCTCGCTGGGTACATCTCGAGCTGCTATCTCGTCCTTAATCTGTTCAGCAAGACCCTGAGTAAAGGCAGCAAGTAAGGCCTCATCGTTCCAGCCTACCTCTGCTGCCAAGGTCCGGAATTCGATAGCATACTCGCCCAGAGTGCGTTCGCCCTGCTGAATCTCCATCAGCCTTTTGGCAGCAGAGGCAGACCTGCCAGGAACCTCAAACACACGTCTGAACTTAACCACGAAATCTCTAAAGTTCAGTGTGCAGGGTCTGGCATTCTCCCATAACGGATTTGCCCATGCCAAAGCTTTGCCCGTCAACAGAGATATCATAAAGCCGACCTTGCTACGGTCATTCAGAAATGCCTGGGGTGCCAACTCCAAAAATATCTCCAACTGGTTAATAAAACCTCTGCATAGGGAGGGTTCGCCATCATATCTTAGGGGTAACGGTACCGCTGCCGTTAACCCTCTAGTGTTAGCAGTGGGAGATACAGAGGGATTCCCCGGTGTCACGACTGGGGGGACCACCGGGTTAGGACCAGACTTGTCCAAATGTACTGTACGTTCAAGTAACGTTTGTAGAGCCAGTGCCAATTGGTCCAGGCGCTGCTCATGGACATCCATTCTCCAGTGGATGTTCTGAGTATTACTTTCACCCTTACCGTCTGAGGTCATGGCCCTTTCGTACTGTCACGGTTTTTTAGGACTCTCAGACCAAATAAGTGAAAATAAAACACACTTTATTAAAGTGAATAAGGCACAAGTACTCCTCTAGAGGCGGTAGGTAATACACAGATAAGTAAACTGAGATATTTACAAGGGTAATAGCACAAAAGACATAAATGCAAAACAGTATGCACTAGGATGATATTGACCCCCAAGGGGTTAATGTCCATATAACAGTCTGTCTCAGATGTGGAGGTTTGACACGCCCTGGATGTTAAAAGGGCTGTGCTGTATAGACAAAGTTCATCAAGTGCTGAGGATAGAGCTGCCTTGCCAAGGTGTTGGATAGTAAGCAGAAAGGGAACCAACTTAGCCCCCACGGGCATAGTTACAGGAACTGCTTTCGTTTGTGCAAGTGCCAATAGCCCCCACGGGCGTAACGGAAACCGGCAGACGGTGCAAGAGTTAACAGCCTCCTTAAGTGTAATCGAATGCTGGAATAAGAGAGCAAGAGCCACTAGCCCCCTTGGGCGTATTACCGGATAAGCCAACACTGAAGCCTTTCTGCCAACGCTCTGTGTCAAATGATATCGTCGGTAGTCAATACCAGAGAGCCTTAAGCGCCCAAACGGCCCAACTATGTGAACACTCTGCAATGGTGGACTAGAGTTGCCGACGGAGAGTGGCCAACTCAGCAGCAGTATCACGGGTAACGAGGCTCGTACAGGAGATAGCGAGAGTGAATTCGAGGCAGCACTGCAAGAGTTAAAATGCACGTTTACTCGAGGCTTCAGCGCTACTGCAAGGCTCTGCACTGGGAGGAAGGCCCACAGCATACACACAACTCTGCACAAAGAACGAGGCACAGCACTAAATCGAGGGAAGCACCAGGCAAGGCAGTCACTCTGACGTGGGCAGCAGAGACTGGAAATGTCGCGGCGGCGACAACTGGAACGCAGGTCACTGGAACAAGCTGGAAGTCGATCTTCGGAGCAGGAAGTCAGCCGGGCCGGGTCGGAGCACGTAGGAGGCAGTCATACAAGCTGGGTCATACACGAGCAGGAACGTCAGTCCAAGGGTGGTACGCAGACGAGCCGGGTCATACACAAGCAGGTACACTGGAGAATGGTCAGGACAAGCCGAATCGGTACACAGGAACTCAGAATACAGGAACACAGCAACAGCACTACTGGCTCAGGAACACCACGAAAGGGCTTCTGACAGATGTGATAGCCAGGTATAAAAAGGTCATCCGGAGGCGGGTCAAACTCAGTTAGCAAATCAGTGACAGCCACAACTGAGAGTGACAGGAATCACAGGCACTGTGATAACAGGTCAGGTACAATTCATGTGAATCCAAACAAAATACGGATAGTGATTACTATTAGGCCAGGAGGACGGGCAGGCCCTAATAGTATAATGGCCCTTAAAGGGATAGTAATACTTCGTTTTAACTTTATTTTATTTTGTAGGCATTAAAAAAACATGAAGAATGATATAAGTCTTATCTCTCAAACCTTTATGGTTTATGAGATATTCACAAGCAAAGTTCCCCTCCCCGCCCCTTTTACCTAGTGTAAGCCATCTCTTCTCAAATGTGAGTCTGGTTGTATGACAGGACAGATAACAGAAGGGGACAATTTTCTTTGTATGAAAACAATGAAAGCCCTTCCCCCCTTGACAAGTTTTTCAGCTTTTTCCATTATCTTAATTGAAGATTGTCCCTCTCTGCAGTCTACCTGGGCATCTCCCTTCTGATCTGATTGAACAGGGAAGGGATACTTTGTTTGTGAATATCTCTTAAAGGGATAGTAATACTTCGTTTTAACTTTATTTTATTTTGTAGGCATTAAAAAAACATGAAGAATGATATAAGTCTTATCTCTCAAACCTTTATGGTTTATGAGATATTCACAAGCAAAGTTTCCCCCTCCCGCCCCTTTTACCTACTGTAAACAATCTCTTCTCAGATGTGGAATACAGTCCATAGACTGGACAGATAACAGAAGGGGACACTCTTATTCCTATGAAAACAATGAAATCCCTGCCCCCCTTGACAAGCTTTTCAGGTTTTTCCCCTTATCTTAATTGAAGATTGTCCTTCTCTGCAGTCTACCTGGGCAGCTCCCTTCTGCCCTGGCTGAGAAGTGTTACATCAGTAAAAGGGGCGGGAGGGGGACACTTTGCTTCTGAATATCTCTTAAACCATAAAGGTTTGAGAGATAAGACTTACATCATTCTTCATGTTTTTTTAATGCCTACAAAATAAAATAAAGTTAAAATGAAGTATTACTATCCCTTTAAACCATAAAGGTTTCAGAGATAAGACTTATATCATTCTTCATGTTTTTTTAATGCCTACAAAATAAAATAAAGTTAAAACGAAGTATTACTATCCCTTTAATACACTCTCTATGCAGAGAGTGACACAATGGCGATCATTCAGCGACAGCAACGAAGGACCTGGACAAACGGTAGACTACCAGAGCTGCCAAAGGAGGACTGTCACAGAGGCACGGAGAAATGCCAAACAGTGACTGCAATGACTGTACCCAATGTGCCAGGCACCAACCCACAAGGGGTTAACGAATGCTCAGACCTAAAATCATTGCCAGTATGGGGCAAGCTTGAGGCGCCCAGGAAAGACCAACCTCAGTTAGGGCAGTATAGGTCAAGAGTACCGTGGTGCTACCGAAGGACACTACAACACCTGATGTCGTATCACAAGGCACAATACTGATCGGGTCACAGTAACTGGCTGCCGGAGCAGCAACGGAGGCAACAGAGGATCTGTCCATGGACAGAGAGAGACTGGAGTATGGCCCACAACCGGATACCGGATGTGAAGTAATCAGGACCGGATCGGTACTATCACGGTGCCCGTGATTTGCTGCAGTTACTTGTCTGTCACCAGTAGGGGGCTTCTATTGGCTGTCTGCAGATAGCCCGCCTCTTATTGACTATTTAAACCTGGATTGGGCACCCTTTGAGTGCCCTTTCGTGTTGTTTCTGACCTTCTTGCTATCACTATGCTAGTGATAGCTGGGCCTCTGTTCCAGTGTTCCTGAGTTCCTGATCTCATGTGTTCCTGAGTTCCTGATCTCTACTGTTCCAGTGTTTCCTGCATGCTGAAGTACTTCCAGTCCTGGTTCCGGCCTAGTCTCTGGTGTTGCAGTTCCTGCTGAACTTCTCTGCTGTTTTCTGACCTGACTGATCGTTGCTGGTTCCTGTCATCTCATCACCTGTCTTCAGTATCCTGGCGACCTTCTGCCTGGTCGCGTTGGTGACATTGCTACAATTCCGTGTTGGTCCCAGCGTGCGGACGCTGGTTTGCTCCCAAGCCTTGCGGCTATACTAACTCGCTTGTTACACCAGTGTTCGGTCACTGGTTTGCTCCTAAGCCTTTCAGCTATACAAATCTGTGTTGGTCCCAGCGTGCGGACGCTGGTTTGCTCCTAAGCCTTGCGGCTATACAAACTCGCTTGTTACACCAGTGTGCGGTCACTGGTTTGCTCCAAAGCCTATCAGCTATACAATTCTGTGTTGGTCCCAGCGTGCGGACGCTGGTTTGCTCCTAGCCTTGCGGCTATACAAACTCGCTTGTTACGCCAGTGTGCGGTCACTGGTTTGCTCCAAAGCCTATCAGCTATACTAATCTGTGTTGGTCCCAGCGTGCGGACGCTGGTTTGCTCCTAAGCCTTGCGGCTATACTACTCGCTTGTTACTCCAGTGTGCGGTCACTGGTTTGCTCGCTAAGCCTAACGGCTATACTATTCAGTGTTGTTTCCAGCGTGCGGACGCTGGTTTGCTCCAAAGCCTTGCTGCTTAACGATTCTGCTAATTTGCCAGTTCCATCTGACTGCTGCTATTATCTCTGGGCTGCCCTGCCCGGTATTGGTAAGGCCGGTAGAACCTTTTACCACATTCCATCTGAGGTTGCCTTACCCGGTATTGGCAGGGCCGGTAGAGCCTACATTGTGTATCTATTGAGGCTGCCTTGCCCGGTAATTTGGTAAGGCCGGTAAAACCGTTATGCTATTCCATCTGCAGGTTGCCTTACCCGGTATTGGCAAGGCCGGTAGAGCCTAAAGACTGTCCTGTCCGGTATATTGACAGGACCGGTAGAGTCTGCCTTCTGTCTGTGCTATATTCTGTATATATATATATGTATGTTATTGCCATCCTAAGTTATCATTTATTATTTCAATAAAATTGATTTTTTTTTACCTAAACTTGTGTCTGAGAGTCATAATAAACCGTGACAGTACGAAAGGGCCATGACCTCAGACAGCAAGGGTCAAGGTAACGCACAGAATATCCATTGGAGGATGGATGTGCTCGAGCAACGTTTGGATCAGTTGGCAGTTGCAATTCAAACGATCCTTGAACGCACGGTACCTGCTGACCAATCTAGCTCTAGCCCGGTGGTCTCGCCAAGTCAGACACCGGAAAGTGATACCAGACCCCTAGGGGGTACTGCTAAAGGGTTAACGGCTTCTGCACCCTTGCCGCTAAGATATGATGGTGACCCTAGTCTCTGCAGAGGGTTCATCAATCAACTCGAAATCTTTATGGAATTGACGGCACACGCATTTCCCAATGATCGTAGTAAAGTGGGGTTCACGATATCACTGCTCACTGGCAGAGCATTGGCCTGGGCTAACCCCTTGTGGGAGAATGCTAAACCTTGTACTAAGAACTTTAGTGAATTTGTGCATTCCTTTCGAAGAGTGTTTGAGCCTCCTGGTAGAACCACCTCTGCTGCCAAACGCCTTATGGAGATACAACAGGGCAGGCGTACAGTGGGCGACTATGCCATCGAATTCCGCACATTGGCAGCAGAGGTAGGTTGGAATAACGAGGCATTATTGGCAGCCTTCTCTCAAGGCCTGAATGACCACATTAAAGACGAAATCGCTGCTAAAGATCTACCTATTGATCTAGATGATTACATTGAGTATGTCATGATAATTGACTCCAGAATACGTGAGAGATCAATTGCCAGAGATCGTAAGTTACGGTCAAAAAGTATTGAGCCTAGTAGCATGTTTTGCCCACCCATCCCTCCCTTGGCATTGAAGTCTAGTGAACCAGTACGGGAAACAAGTGAACCTATGGAAATAGGCTTCACTAGACTATCCAAGGCAGAGAGACTATATCGCAAAAAACAAGGGTTATGTTTATACTGCGGTAAAAAAGGGCACTTGCTAAATTCCTGTCCGGTACGTCCGGGAAACGCACACACCTAGGGTATCTTGGGGGACAGGCCCTAGGTGGTGTACAATCGTCCCCAGTGTCGGGCATAATGAAACCCACCATACAGGTGGTATTGTCTTGGGCACAACGCTCTGTGGAGGTTTTGGCCTTGGTTGACTCCGGTGCAGCAGGGTATTTTATGGATAATACCTTTGCTGAATTGCACGGAGTTCCACGCATTGAAAGAGAAAACCCCTTGACTATTGAAGCGATTGATGGTAGACCCTTAGAACCGCCTCAGGTTATATTTGAAACTATGCCATTGTCTATGACTATCGGGGCACTTCACAGAGAAGAGCAGCAGTTTCAACTGATTAATTCCCCGCACCATGCGGTGATATTGGGATTTCCGTGGTTACAGTTACATAACCCACAATTCGATTGGAAAAAGTGTGAAATTGCTGCTTGGTCCCAGTTTTGTATGGACAAGTGCGTCATCCAGCCTATTAAGGTCATGTGCACCTCCTCTGCTATGCCGGATGTGTACCAACAGTTTGGCGATGTTTTTAGCAAAGGAGAGGCTAGTATGCTACCCCAGCATAGACCTTATGATTGTTGCATTGAATTGCAGCCTGGTGCAGTACCTCCGAAAGGACGCACTTATCCATTATCTTGTGATGAAAATAAGGCTATGGAGGATTACATTTCTGATGCCCTTGCTAGAGGGATCATACGTAAATCTACCTCTCCAGCTGGGGCTGGGTTCTTTTTTGTAAAAAAGAAAAATGGCGAATTAAGACCATGCATTGACTACCGGGGCTTGAATAAACTAATGGCTAAAAACGCATACCCAATACCACTCATCACCGAGCTTTTTGACAGGCTTAAGGGCGCTTCGATATTTACCAAGTTGGACCTACGGGCCGCTTACAATCTGGTTCGCATTCGAGCAGGTGATGAGTGGAAAACTGCCTTTAATACTCGAGCTGGGCACTACGAGTATCTAGTAATGCCTTTTGGGCTGTGTAATGCACCCGCAGTTTTCCAGGAACTGATAAATGATGTTCTGAGAGATATGTTACAGACATGTGTTGTGGTGTACCTCGACGATATACTGATTTACTCCCAAAACATGGCACAGCACATCAAAGATGTATCCGCAGTATTACTACGACTCCGTGAGAACAAATTATTTTGTAAAATGGAAAAATGTGAGTTTCATAGAACCAGTGTGCCATTCTTGGGGTTCATAATTG
Source organism: Rhinophrynus dorsalis (assembly GCA_037306005.1). Classification (NCBI taxonomy): domain Eukaryota; kingdom Metazoa; phylum Chordata; class Amphibia; order Anura; family Rhinophrynidae; genus Rhinophrynus; species Rhinophrynus dorsalis. Next base: position 347,051,722 of record CM074724.1, on the reverse strand, counting down.
GCAATGATGGCATTGCCATGGACAAAGAAAAGTTGTCAGCTGTCCTACAATGGCCAAAACCCAAGGGTCTTAAAGCCATACAGCGTTTCCTGGGTTTCGCTAATTATTATAGGAGGTTTATTAAGAACTTTTCTTCCATTGTCAAACCTCTGTCCGATCTTACGCACAAGGGTGCTAATCCTTCTTGTTGGCCGGTATCTGCTGAGAAAGCCTTTGAGAATTTGAAGCTGGCATTTGCTGCGGCTCCTGTGTTATCCCACCCCAATCCTTTACTTCCATTTACGTTAGAGGTTGATGCCTCAGATATTGGGGTCGGGGCAGTACTTTCGCAGCGACACGAGAAAGGTGGAACTCTCAGACCTTGTGGGTTTTTCTCTAAAAAGTTGACTGTCACTCAAAGCCACTATGAGATAGGTGACAGAGAATTATTGGCCATTATCCTTGCTCTTAAGGAATGGCGTCATTTGCTTGAAGGTACTAAGAATCCTGTCTTAATCCTAACAGATCATAAGAATCTGACCTATCTCTCGGAGGCCAAGAGATTGTCCTCTCGTCAGGCCAGGTGGGCACTGTTCCTGTCTCGATTTAATTTCATTGTATCATATTTGCCAGGGTCAAAAAATATCAGGGCTGATGCACTGTCAAGACAATTTGAGGCCGACAGTGACAGAGTGGAAGCACCAGCTCCTATCATCCAACCTGATAGAATACTGGCTACTATACGCACGAGTATCACTTCTCCGCTAGGGGAGGAGATCCTGGCCTCTCAGGGGTCCGCTCCCCATGAAACCCCAGTGGGCAAATGTTTTGTCGCTGAATCATTTCGTACTAGGCTGCTCGAAACCTACCATTCCTCTAAGGCTGCGGGACATATTGGTAGAGACCAATTGTTATGGTCCCTTTCTCAGTTATTTTGGTGGCCTTCCATGAGAAACGATTGTGCCGAATTTACGAATGCCTGTGCCACCTGCGCCCGCGCTAAGACCCCGAGACATCTCCCTGTGGGCTTGCTTCAACCGGTGCCTAATGGCGAACGCCCCTGGTCTCATGTTTCCATTGATTTTATGGGAGAGTTGCCTATGTCGAAGGGGTACTTCTTTATATTCATGGTGGTGGACAGGTTTTCTAAAATGGCTCATTTCGTGCCCCTCCGTGGTCTTCCTTCAGCGAAGGAATTGGCAATGGTGTTCGCCAGAGAAGTATTCCGGTTGCATGGAGTGCCTAGGGTACTGGTGTCTGACAGGGGGAGCCAGTTTGTGTCTAGATTTTGGAGGGCATTTTGCCAACAGATGGGCATACAGCTGTCCTTCTCCTCTGCCTACCATCCCCAGACCAATGGAGCCGCTGAACGAGCTAATCAGGGCTTGGAACAATTTCTCCGTTGTTTCGTTACTGACCATCATGATAATTGGTCCGACTTGTTGCCTTGGGCAGAGTTCGCCAGGAACTGTGCGGTCAATTCTTCATCTGGGAGCTCTCCGTTTCTGATTAATTATGGGTTCCAGCCCTGTTTGCTTCCAGACTCATTTCAGACGCAACAGATTCCAGCTCTGGATGAGCATATCGAGCAACTCCGTTCCACATGGGCACAAGTTCAGAGGGCACTTGGTCAGTCATTTCAGCGTCATCAGCGCCATGCTAATCGCAGAAGGCTTCCAGCGGTTTCCTTTCAGGTTGGGGATAGAGTATGGCTTTCCTCCAGAAATCTCAAGCTGCAGGTTCCGTCTAATAAGTTGGCTCCTCGGTTTATTGGTCCATACAGAGTTATTCGCAAAATTAACCCTGTCTCCTATGCACTAGACCTACCTGCATCCATGCGTATCCATAATGTGTTCCATGTGTCCCTTCTTAAGCCTCTGGTTTGCAATCGCTATACTACCACACCTGTGGTGCCAGGACCTGTTGAGGTCGAGGGCCAGGAGGAGTACGAGGTTCAGAGCATTATTGATTCCCGTAGGCTTAGAGGAAGGGTACAGTACCTGGTACATTGGAAAGGGTATGGTCCTGAGGATCGGTCATGGGTGGATAGTACGGACCTTCATGCACCTAGGTTAACTAGGGCCTTTCATGCCAATTACCCGCAGAAACCTAAACCCTATTCTAGGAGAGGGGGTCTTTGAAAGGGGGGTACTATCACGGTGCCCGTGATTTGCTGCAGTTACTTGTCTGTCACCAGTAGGGGGCTTCTATTGGCTGTCTGCAGATAGCCCGCCTCTTATTGACTATTTAAACCTGGATTGGGCACCCTTTGAGTGCCCTTTCGTGTTGTTTCTGACCTTCTTGCTATCACTATGCTAGTGATAGCTGGGCCTCTGTTCCAGTGTTCCTGAGTTCCTGATCTCATGTGTTCCTGAGTTCCTGATCTCTACTGTTCCAGTGTTTCCTGCATGCTGAAGTACTTCCAGTCCTGGTTCCGGCCTAGTCTCTGGTGTTGCAGTTCCTGCTGAACTTCTCTGCTGTTTTCTGACCTGACTGATCGTTGCTGGTTCCTGTCATCTCATCACCTGTCTTCAGTATCCTGGCGACCTTCTGCCTGGTCGCGTTGGTGACATTGCTACAATTCCGTGTTGGTCCCAGCGTGCGGACGCTGGTTTGCTCCCAAGCCTTGCGGCTATACTAACTCGCTTGTTACACCAGTGTGCGGTCACTGGTTTGCTCCTAAGCCTTTCAGCTATACAAATCTGTGTTGGTCCCAGCGTGCGGACGCTGGTTTGCTCCTAAGCCTTGCGGCTATACAAACTCGCTTGTTACACCAGTGTGCGGTCACTGGTTTGCTCCAAAGCCTATCAGCTATACAATTCTGTGTTGGTCCCAGCGTGCGGACGCTGGTTTGCTCCTAGCCTTGCGGCTATACAAACTCGCTTGTTACGCCAGTGTGCGGTCACTGGTTTGCTCCAAAGCCTATCAGCTATACTAATCTGTGTTGGTCCCAGCGTGCGGACGCTGGTTTGCTCCTAAGCCTTGCGGCTATACTACTCGCTTGTTACTCCAGTGTGCGGTCACTGGTTTGCTCGCTAAGCCTAACGGCTATACTATTCAGTGTTGTTTCCAGCGTGCGGACGCTGGTTTGCTCCAAAGCCTTGCTGCTTAACGATTCTGCTAATTTGCCAGTTCCATCTGACTGCTGCTATTATCTCTGGGCTGCCCTGCCCGGTATTGGTAAGGCCGGTAGAACCTTTTACCACATTCCATCTGAGGTTGCCTTACCCGGTATTGGCAGGGCCGGTAGAGCCTACATTGTGTATCTATTGAGGCTGCCTTGCCCAGTAATTTGGTAAGGCCGGTAAAACCGTTATGCTATTCCATCTGCAGGTTGCCTTACCCGGTATTGGCAAGGCCGGTAGAGCCTAAAGACTGTCCTGTCCGGTATATTGACAGGACCGGTAGAGTCTGCCTTCTGTCTGTGCTATATTCTGTATATATATATATGTATGTTATTGCCATCCTAAGTTATCATTTATTATTTCAATAAAATTGATTTTTTTTTACCTAAACTTGTGTCTGAGAGTCATAATAAACCGTGACAGGTACACAGAGCAGGAACGTCAGCCAATCCGGGTCGGTACACAGAGCAGGAACATCAGCCAGGCTGGGTCGATACACAGAGCAGGAACGTCAGCCAATCCGGGTCGGTACACAGAGCAGGAACGTCAGCCAGTCCGGGTCGGTACACAGAGCAGGAACGATGCAGGCAGAGTAGTCAGGCAACTGAATAGAAGGATCCGGGTGGCACAAATCCAATACAAATAGATGTACATAAAAGGTGTGCTTTATTCCAATATTAAAAGACACATATATGGCAAGCAGACATAAAGACAAGACCAATATAGTCTAACGCATTTCGCACGTAATATTGCGCTTACTCATAGACATAAAGAGCATAGTGAAATACAAAACATATATAGCTAAGTAATTAAAATTAATGTAAAACACCTCTCTAGTGTATCTGATTTCAGAGCGGAAGTCCAAAAGAAACAGCAGAATTAACCCCTGAACTTACTAGGGAAAAAGTGTTGAAGATCTTAAACACAAAATGACACTTAAAGAGAAATGGCATTGTACACCTGAAACCATTCTTAAAAGAAAATCCTTCACTCAAAAATCAATATAATCACATCTAATGAAATAACCACATAATATAATTGATATCCCATTCCAAATTCATACCCTGATGATGATGGCTATGCAAATGAAATATCCAATATGCTTCCCTTTTATTGATGAGATCGAGGATGTTACCTCCCCTCCAGGGCAATACAACCCTCTCAATGCCCTGAAAAGTCAAACAGCCTGGATCCCCACCATGCCTCTCCTGTACATATTTTGCTATAGCTGATGTAGGCAATTCACGAGAAATCTGATACATATGTTCCCTGATTCTCATTTTTAGTGGGCGTGCCGTTCGACCCACATATTGCTTATGACAGAGACTGCATGTGGATAAATAAACCACATTGCAAGTGTTACAATTGATATAATCCCGCATCTTATAAACTCTGCCATCCACAGAGCACTTAAATTCTTTTGAAATGCACATAACCTTACAGCATCTGCATACATTACTCCCACGTTTATAACTACCTATCGTATTAAGCCATGAAGACTGTGTACTTCTAGTAGAAAAAAAGCTGGGAGATACAATGTTACCAATAGTAATACCCCGCCTAGCACTAAACCCACATCCAGATTCCAAGATCTTATCCAATAAGGGATCAGTGCACAACATAGGAAGAAGGGATTTGATCAAACCGCAAATCTGTGAGTACTGTGGACTGAAAGTAGTAACAAATCTAAACTTATCTGAAAAAATACTATGTTTAGATTTCAAAACTGTAACATCAATAAGCTCCTCCCTGGATTTTGACGCTGCCAGGTTAAAAGCCCCTGTAAGTGACCGCTCATCATATCCTCTATTCTTAAATCTGTTAAACAAATCCACAGATGACCGCTTAAACTCTTCCTCCGTAGAGCAATTGCGCCGCAACCGCAAAAATTGGCCTCTGGGAATATTAGCTATCAAATGTTTAGGATGTGATGAGCGGGCATGCAGGAGGCTATTACCCACTACTGTCTTCCTATAAATGGAGGTATTGATATTACCAGAAATAGGATCCCCTGTCAAAGAAAGATCCAAGAAGGAAATAGTCTGCCTTTCACATTGATAAGTGAACTTCAAGTTCAATGTGTTACTATTCAAAGAGCTTATAAAGGTGACAACCTCCTCCTGGGATCCAGACCAAATAAACAGCAGATCGTCAATGTATCTTCCATACCACAAGATCCTCCCCCCCATGGACAGAGGTGAGTCCACTTTGGAATTGATTGCTTCAAAAGAGTTTCTTTACATGAATATTCCACTTTCTGCCCATGTAGAAGCATCATTTCCTGTTGTTTGATCCAGAGTATTCAGGCAGTCCGGGTCATACACAGGAAACACACGAATTCTGGAGCAAGCGCTAGTAACAGAAACACCACGAAAGGCACTGCAAAAGTGACAGGCTTCAGTATATAAGGTTTATCACTGGGTGGAGCAACCCCACGTTAACCAATAAGAATGAATCAGGAAGGAGCACAGTCATAATGTCACCAGCAATAACATGGGCACCGTGATACCGGCCCAATAAATAGGCTTGGCACCATCATCCATTCCTAAGAGCATGCCAAGCCAATTTGCCCACCAAGCCGCCATCAGTTTTTTTGGCTGCGTAGTGCTCAACATTCAAATGCCATCGCCAGTACTCCACCAAAAAAACAGCCAGCCAGGGAGTCATTGAAGACACTGAAAGGAGTCCAGATGTCTAGTCTGACCAGACCAGACAGAGACTAGTCACCAGAGTGACCTGAGGAGGAGAGAGCAGCACTCAGTCAACACAGTGGACACAGCAGGACACAGACACTTGGCACAGAATGCCACAGAAAGCCACAGGCTGCCTGAATTTTTGGAGGTGAGCAGACTGACTCAGTGAGCACTACTGGCCAGAACAAGGACAGAGGGAGAGGAGTGAGTAGACAAGAGAAGGGTGGACTGGAGGACTCTTTGTACATACTGGCCAAGGCCAATGGCCATACCCAGCCTTCTGTCAATCCATCCCTTTGGGCCACAGCCAGCCAGACAAAATCCAGCCCTCAGGCAGCCAGCTTCCAGCCCTTAGTCAGCCTGGCCAAATCAGGCCATCCCTTTACCAGTCGGGCCAAATCCAGCCGTCCCTTAGTCAGCCTGGCCAAATCCAGCCATCCCTTTACCAGTCTGGCCAAATCCAAATCCAGCCATCTCTTAGCCAGCCAGGCCAAATCCAGACATTTCTCAGACAGACAGTCGAGCCAAATCCAAACCCAGCCATCTCTTAGCCAGCCAGGCCAAATCCAGACATTTCTCAGACAGACAGCCAGGACAAATCCAGACATCCCTCAGACAGACAGACAGTCCACATCCAACCCTCAGACAGACACCCAGGCCACATCCTGCCCTCAGACAGACACCCGGGCCACATACAGCACTCAGCCAGCCTGACAACATCCAGCCCTCAGACAGCTGGAGCAACATCCAGCCCTCAGACAGCCAGGCCACATCCAGCCCTCAGACAGACACCTGGGCCACATCCAGCCCTCAGACAGACACCTGGGCCACATCCAGCCCTCAGACAGACACCCAGACCACATCCAGCCTTCAGACAGACAGCCGGACCACATACAGCCCTCAGCCATCCTGACCACATTCAGCCCTCAGACAGACAGCTGGGCCTCATCCAGCCCTCAGATATTCACCCGGGCCACATCCAGCCCTCAGACAGCCGGGCCACATCCAGCCCTTAGGCAGCCAGCATGACAACATCCAGCCCTCAGACAGCCGGGCCACATCCAGCCCTCTGACAGCCGGGCCACATCCAGCCCTCAGGCAGCCAGCATGACAACATCCAGCCCTCAGACAGACAGCCAGGCCACATCCAGCCCTCAGACAGACAGCCAAGCAAAATCACCACTATCAGATTCAGTAACAATTGCGGAGTGTGGACATCCAAGGTGTGTGTTGGGAAGTAGATGGTTTATGCAGACTTGTAACACTTTCATGGGTGTGTGGGCTGTATGGGGGGTGTGTGTGTGGGTGGTGTGTATATGTATGTATGTGACATGCTACCAATGTATTTACAAAATGTTATACCTTCTGCAGGAAGACAGCCAGCTCCCATCATCAGTCAGCAAGACAGAGAATCTGTAATAATATATAAGACAGTTTCCTTGCAGGAGTGTGATCAACCACATCCTACATATTTTAGTAGGTCACAGCAATTTTATTTGTGTTTGTGCATGATACTGTGTAATATATAATCTGTTAGTACAAGCAAAGGAAACACAGGATTGCCTGTTCCAGAAGCAGCCCAGGTAGGAGAGAGGTATTTCACTGTATAGGGATGTTTTAAATGCAACGCCCCAGGCCACTCAAAGTCATGTGGAGTAGGGAGGCTTCTCTAAATTACTTAGCGTGTGTACTCCACTCTACATCCTGAAGGAAGCTATTCACCCTTTCCAGAAGGAGCGGGATGCGTGTATAAGTAACACATTGAGGAACAGTGCCTTGCTCATCATCCCTCTTACTAAAAACACTGTTAATATTTGGCTTCAGGATCCAGGTTGGTTTGATTATGGGCTGTGCTCCTTGTTGAGTAATGTAGTGTGAAGCAAATGAGATATCCAATGAGATGAATAGGTCTGCAGGACTGAAAGGGTTAACCGTTTGATTGGCCTTTGAGTGACAGAGGAATCCAATGCTTTGGATAGTTTTGCAGCACATAAATGGTTCTGCATTAGAGTGGCAAGGTGTTATCCAATGCCTTGGATACTTCAGTGACACTGAAAGGGTTAACACTGAGACAGTGATATACAATGCACAGGACAGTTCATCAGCACCAAAGGGGTTAACCAATTGATAGTGCTGTTGTGATTGACGAAGCTTTGAATCATGGATTGGACAGCTCCCTCTTTGGCCCTAAAAGGGTTCAGTCTTAAATTGCTATCCTATGCATTGGATACCCCTTTGGCAATGTGGCAATGGAAGGGGTAAACCCAGAAACAGACACACACAAATACATAACCATACAGTAAATATAGACATACACCGAGAGAAACACACACCACTAACCACATAAACTGTACCTACATACATACATAGACACATATACATACATATACTGTACATATTACATAACCATACCCACTAACGATTATGCTGCATGTGGTGTGGTGGCAGGGAAATAGGTAAACTGTGTAATTTACCGTATTTCTATTCCCTGAGAAGTGATGAGGGGTGAAGGCAGCTGGAGGAAAGTGAATGTTACCCTGTGTGTGTCAAAAAAGTGAAAAACAAAGGGCAAATGGCAAAGTGTGGAGTAAAACGCCCAAAACTGGGAAATAGATGTATTGGTAAACAGAAGGAATACTACTGTATGGAAAAGATGGATCTCAGGTATTCATTTGTAACATTTTATTTTTCTAAAGTTTTTATGACAATCTAATAATTATAGAACATAAAACTAGGATTATATAAGACACAGATAAGGAGCCAACAAATAAAACCCAATACATACAGCAGATATCCTTAACCCTTTGAGTGACCGGGTTACTCAATGCATTGCAAAACAATGCGTTGAGTACCCCTCTGGAACTCAAAGGGCTCATCCGTTAGTATTTTTGCTATAAATGTTGTGAAACAAGTCAGTTCAATCTGTAGGGTTTATGTCTTCTGTGTATAAGGTACATTCCTTTTTTTCTTTTCAGAAAATATCCTGTTTTAATATCCTGTTGTCCTATGAACATGATAGAGCATCCTCTTGCTTACATTCCTGACTCCAGGCAAAGAGAAAACCGATCCTGTGCTGAAGGCGCTATGCAGAGACATTTGTACATAGGTATATGTAAAGAAAAAAAACACATGGTAATATCATACCTTTTAATTGTATAAAATGTTTTGTTAACCATTTCCATGTGAATGTGAAAATGGGTGTCATAGTGTATGCGAGTTTGATACTGCCTGAAGCAGCAGTTGATAACATCTACACTACACTTGATATGTACCAATGTATATCTGATCTACATAGCTGGGAACTCTCCATTTTACCCCGGAGACTCCGGTTTTCACTCTGAATTACAGGGTCTCCGGGGCAGAGTCTGATTCTCTGGATGTGGGGAGTTTCTGATGAAACTCTGCCCACTTGTGCTAAATCCTACCCTGTTCCTCCCACTGCCCGCCCTCTTCTCCACCTTCCCCAGTCTATTCAAGCTATTTTTTTTTTGTTTTAGAAGTCCCACCCCCCACTCACCATTAAACCCGGCCCTTTTATGATGCTAATCGCGTAATTTCTCTCCTCTCTTCGGCACCAGAGGGCTCTCCTCTGGGCAGCCCCAACCGAGAAGTTCCCAGGTTTGCCGATCCATAGGCTTGTGCCTTTAGTTCTTCTATAAAATGTTTTGACCATTTCTATGTGTATGTGAAAGTGGGTGTCATAATGTATGGGATTTTGATATTCCCTGAAGCAGCAGTTGGTAACATCTACACTAAACTTGATTTGTACCAATGCATATCTGATCCATAGGCATGAGCCTTTAGTTCTTTAGTTTTGAAGAAGGATAGATAAATACAGAGGGTGGAGGAACAAATGAATCTATGTAGAAACTACCTCCCCAGGTATCTACCACCTTTGTGAACTACAGCATATTTGTATGTTTAACAGCTCTTCCAAGTATTTTTCAAATTATGATTTTCGCTGTGCTGTGATTTATTTTTTTAATCTTTTATAAAGGTATGGAAACATGATAATTGCATTTTTATGGTGTGGCTGCTCGAAGGTGCCATGGAAATGAGTCTTAAACAGAATACATAAGAGGTTTAGGTATTCTGTTTAGCCTTTCTTTCTCAGGGTACACTAAGTTGAGCAACATCATTAAGGCAGGGATCCATCAAGGTGTGAATGGCTTAATGCGCAAGAAAACCGGAGGATTTAGTTAACCATTCGCCCATTCAGCAATTTACGGATTGTATCTGGCCATCTCTTATTCTTTCACTCAGGTGCCAGAGTCTCCTGCTGCCAGTGGTGTTGCTGCTAACCAAGTTCCAGTTACTCAGGTACCATGTACTTCAGCTGCTGTTGCCACCCGGGTACCAGTGGTTACTGATTCTGGTCCTTCTGATGCTACTACTCAGGTTCCTGTGACTCCACTATCTGGTATTCCTGCTTCTGTTACCACCCAGGTTCCTGTGGCTCCTGATTCCTGTCTGCCTGATACCACTGTTCAGTGTCTTGTGAATCCACCATCCAGTCCTCCTGTCACTCAGGTGCCAGAGTCATCAGCTGCCAATCTACCTGCTATCTCTCCCGTCTTCCAGGTGCCCTAGAGTCCAGGCCTTTCACTGCAGTAACCTTCCAGACACCAGTGGCCAGTACTACTGCTGCTGTGACTATCCAGAAGCCAGCTATCCCTTCCTCTGGTCCTCCTATTCCTGCTACTCAACTTCCTGTGCAACATCCATTGTCAGAGGCAAATCTGGAGTAATTCCAGCCTTATATAAAAAGGCCCCTGTCTGAGATTTGCTCAGTCATCAAGGGCTATAGTGGTTCTGTCTTGGGTCTGATAGTTATCTTTTTTGGCCACTTTGTTACCATTTGTTCTAGCCATGCATTTATTTTTGTACTGAATGTATACGATTGAGATTGATGATAATGCTGATTTAGAATATTTTTTCTCCACTCTGAGGATTGCTGTGTGCATCTGTATGCCTGTACAGTGTTTCTCTGAGCCTATACCTGTTCCTTGATATCTCATTGCTGACCTGGTTGCTTCCAACCATGTTTGCCCAAAGAACCAACATTCAGTCTGGTAACTCTCTTCCTAAAATATGTGCCACCATCCTCGACTTTTGTCTTCTCCTGGCCTTTCCAAGTTTTTTTTTATTTTATACTGTGCCTTTGGTTCCAGCATGTAGTGTGGCTGGTCTATCTTCCTCAGTGCTGAGCCTCCTGAGCCTCCTGCAATAAAAGCTTTCCCATAGCAACCCTTTTGTTTCTTTTTACTGAACTATTTCTTCCATTTGTTATCCTGCCCTGCCAACTGTTGCTAAAAAATCTTTCCCTTAGTAAACTTTGTTTTAGCTCAGCTTCTTTTTACTTAGATATTTCTACCATTTGTTATACTGCCATCTTGTGGGTATTATAGTTTACTAGTGAGTAGTATATTAATCTCTGACATATGGGTCAGACCTGCTTACTGTGGTTACTGAACATATTTACAACACTAAAGCATCATGTCTACTTACCCTGTAGAGATGGCTAAAGCTGTCCTTCAGCAGCAGACCCTTCTGGAACAGACTCCAGAACTGGTATCACAAACTTGATTCCTTTACCAGTCTTCTGCAGGTTCCACAGTATTGTCTAGAACTATGCTCTGCCCTAACACCACCTCTTCTTGCAATGTGCTTCCAGCTATTTCTCCAAATTCCCAACCACATTAGCTGCATCTTCATGAGAGATTTGGCAACAAATGAGAAGCTTCCCCAGTCAAAGTGCTCTCCACTTCAGAAATCAACCAGAAACCTATGACATCCATTAGGAATGTATTACCTTCATTATTTGTAAAAGAAGGACAGAAATATTCATCCATGCACAGACTAGGGGAGATTAGATGAGATTACTATGGAACAGCTACTGAATTCTTTTGATTTCTAAGCTGTTTGATAGAGTTTGTGGAGCCACAATTTTTACTAAACTAGATCTTCATGGGATGAAGCACAATCTTATTTGCATACAAGAGGGATATGAGTGTAATATAGCATTTAACACTCACATGGAGCATTGTGAATAGCTGATTATGACCTTTGGACTTAGAAACACCCTAGCAGTTTCTTAGGGCCTTTATCAGTGATGTACTTTGGGATCTTCTTTTAACCATCGTCTACCTTGATGACATTCTTGTACTTTGCAAATCCCTGTATTGGACCCATGTTAAATACATTCTTCTTCACCTTAGGATGCACCATGTTTTTGCTAAACTCAAACTGGATTCTAATAAGGTGGAGGAAATGCCATTCAACAATTCATTAGCTTTGCCAGTTATTATTGTTTTGAATCTGGAATTTTTTTAAATGAATCACTTCCATTTCACAGATGACTCCCGATGGTTCTAATCCCATGACCTGGTCTCTAGAGGCCTTGAAAGTCTTCAACACTCTAAAGGAAGTTTTTACTACTGTAACCATTGTTGCCCATCCCAGTCTTTCTAAGCTTTTTACTATAGAGGTTGATGTTTCCAAGTCTGCAGCCACAGCTGTACTATCACATTTACAATCATATCTCATTGCTGCAGGGAAAATAAATCTTACTCCAAGTTCCCTAGGAGCTTTTCTGTTACAGAGAAGAACTACTATGCCACTTGACTTTCAGCCTGGTAACATACTCTCAAATTTGTTCTGCCTGACACAACTTCTGGCTTCTGCTGACCTCTCTTTAAGTCTGTTAATTTTGTACTCTGCCTTTGGTTCCAGCATCCAGTGTCCCTTGTCTATCCTGCTATCTGGTGCACTGTCTTCTTGCCCTTTTTGTTTTCTTTTCTTTGCTGCCAGGGGCCGAGCCTCCTGAGCTTATTTGCCTTGAAGCACATTTATATTTCCTGCCAATGCTAGAAAATCTTACAGGTAGCAACATTTGTTTTAGCAGAGGTTCCTTTTTCCACTAATATATTTCTTACACTGTTATCCTGCTCTGCCATCTTGTGGGCAGTTTTTGTGATACATCTTTAGATTTGGATTTTTTTATACACTATTTCCCCAGCGAACGGAGTACTGTACTGTTCCAGTTCCAGCACAACTAACTATGGTCATTCAAACTCACTGTTGCCAACTTTAACCACTGTTACAGACACAGCAAAGAAGTCACAGCAATTGATGTTTTTCTCAGCTTTTGCACCCCATTTACAAACCTAAACTTCCTCAATAGTGGACTAGTGAGTAACATGCTATTCTCTGCTTTCTGGTTCAGTCATGCCTTCTGTGGTTTTTCCAAGAATGAAAAAGACTAATATTCCTGTTTATAAACTTTTTGAGAATCAACTGGAAATTCTGACTCTGGGCAAGTAAACATGCCTAAATCTAGGTCCACTTCCAATCCTCACTCAAGCACAGTCATTTTTATTGACTATGCAGCAATACAGATCAACATTAACCACCATAGCTATGAGTTCTTCTGCTGTTATTCAAGGTGCAACATCACTGCCACCTACTACTACTAATAGTGCTATTGAAACATATAGTTCCTGTAGTATTGATTATGTAACAAATAGTAGTCTCTCAGAAGCCTCTCAGTGCATTAAATCTACATAATGGAGATATGTCACTCATGATCCAAAAGCTAAACATGTTGCTCTCTGTTGGAACAGGGGGAATTCAAGGAATTCAAGGAAAAGCAGGATCACATCTAGGCGCATCCTCACTGCAATTCCACCTGAAGCACAACAACAGGTCTGAGCAAGAGACACCACTGCAGCACATCAACTGCATGACAACTAACAGCAGAGGAACTCTCAAAAGTACTTGGGGCAGAGGGAGACATGAAGATGTGCCAGGCAGTGGAAGAACATTTTCCTCAGTAATAATAACACACACGGCTCCTGTGCAAATAGAAAGCATGGAGGGCGAAGACGTGCCACACCAACCCTACCACCTCTAGTTATGTTGTTAAAGCAATGAAGTTATGCATTTCTTCTGTGTGTTGCCAATCCACACTTACGGAGTAAGAAGCGTAGTCAGGCGAGCCGGGTCATACACGGAAACAGGAAACAAGAACAACTAGTCGCTAGGTACGGGTACACCACGAAAGGGCACCGGTATAGTGACAAGAGGGCGTATAAAAAGGCAAGCCCTGGGAGGAGTAATAACACAGAGCCAATAAGAATGCAGCCAGGGTAAACCCGGAAGTAGCAATGTCGCTCAGGAATCACGGGAACCTGATTCCCAATTTCATTTCTTCAGACTTATCAACAGTGCAGATTTACAGTTTCTCGTCATATGAGCACCAGTAGGTAAATCAATAGATGAGTCATTTTGAAAGATCCACCTGTGCTATGTGAGGAAATCATGACAAACTGCACTGTTCATATGTCCTGAGAACTAAACATGGGAACCATTGATGTTGTCTCTGTTGTTGCTACCAATTACCTTGCTGTTCAACTGTTTCTCCAGTAAATAGAAAGTAGCTCAGTGACATCAAAATAAAGACAATCATAGCACTTAAAAAAGTATTTATTGGACCTATGTTAAATACTATAAGTATTGAGTCCTATATTCAGTCCTATGTAATCACCACATAAAAAAACCTAAAGATAAGATGACCAGATAGAAGTTGGCTCCTTGGACTGATCCGTAAAGTTCATACTAACTAAATTGGCTAAAGTAAGGGGAGATAAAAAGTTACACAAGATACTCACAATTATGAGACTTAAAAGTAAGAGTTCTTGAACCCCTTAATCGGACTTGCCAAACAAAGTAAATGCACATTAAAAGAAACTAAACTTCAAAGACAAAGTTAACAATTTTTTTACTTGAAAACTGGAAAAACATAATGCAAGAAGAGGTTTCTATCTGGGATTAGGTTTGTGGCTTCCACCCAGGTCTACTACAGGACAGATGAATGATATGCCTATCTTCTTGTGGGATCATGGTGGTTTATGATGCCTCTTTTTGGGAAAACCTTGATTCTTACTGTGATGGATTTTTCCAAATCACCCTTATTAATCTCTATTCCAGAGTACACTAAGTGATAGAAACCTTCAGTTCTTTCCAATAAAGAGTGAGGATGCCAAGGAAATAGACTAGGAGGCCAATGAAGAAGATAGAAAATATTCAAACAATGCTGGAAAACCCACAGGTAATAAATAAATAACTAAATAAATAAACTAGAATGAATAATAGCAACTAAGACTGTTTACACCAGGGAGATTTTTGTGGCAGTACACAAAGGTACAAAATGCTAGCACCTCTGTTAAAAAAAAAAAAAAAACAGAAAAGAAAATAATAGCCTATACAGTATACCGTTCTTCAAACAATTAAAGAACAATGGGTCTTATGAACGAAATAAAACACGGGCAATTATGGACTAATCCAACTTCACCATAGTTGAACAAATAAAACTTTGCATTAATTTAAATGGGGATTTTAACCCCTTGAATACTAGGCTGGTCTCCAACACATTACAAAATAATGCATTAGAAACCACTGTAGGTGGTTGGTTGGTTTGCAAGCACACGTAGAAGACCGTTTCAGTGAAATAATTATTTGTCACTAACGCAATCTCGGCTCTGCTGCAGAGCTGCCTGATGAAAGTCAGACCGGATATCCCTGCAGTCAGTACAAGGCTGACTTTAGGGAAGGGGGAGGGAGGGGGGAACTTTGCCTTCGGTTATCTCTCAAACCATAAAGGTTGGAGAGATGAACCTGGGGCCTATTAAATTATTTTGCAAATATCTACAATGTGGGGGACAGTAATAATAAAGTATTACTATCCCTTTAAATTCGATGAGGCTAATTCAACACTAAATTAACTAAAAACTTCTGTTACTTCAACCACTTACTTGCTTAAAGAAATAATATCTTGGTCTGATCCTACAGAGATTATGATGATGACGATCTGGGTCCATGCTGGGAAAAAGAAGATGTTCCCCTCCCATACTCAGAGGAGTGGCCTAGTTTGGAGAAATTGCTCAAGTACTTCTTAATATATCAGTCTCATCAAGGCTTATTTATTAGCAGGGCAGCATGCAACAAAGTGGTGCATTCACTATATATAATGTTCTCTTGATGGACTAGCATTAGAATGTTACTGTATTGTTCATGTTTATGAATTACGAAACATTTGCTCTTTTTTTTTACCAAATTAATTTCAAAAAGTAGGTTTGGTTAGAATATCCACTGTTTTGTGAGAAGATTAGCAATTCTGCTTAATTCAGCAACTCAAATAGCACTCATTTTCATACATCTGGCAGCCTGTAGAGTTGGTTTCAGAGCATGTACCATTAACATACTTGGGATGGGAACTTTTTCTTGTGGACTCCACGGAGAGGGGAGTCCTGTAATGCTGCTGGGGGAGATAAATGACGCGATTCTCATCAAAAAGGGGTGGGGCTTCATCGTACGTGGGGCGGGTTTATAAAGAATAGAAAAAGTTTGAGGAATAGGCTGGGGAAGGAAGAGACGTGGGTGGGGAATGGGAGGAACAGACTGGGAAGGAGCAGAAGTGGGTAGAGTTTCATTAGAAACTTCCCACATCCAGAAAATCAATGTCTGCCCTGGAGACCCAGTAATTAGCGGCAAAAAATGGAGTCTCCGTTGGCAAAGCCAGAGAGTTCCCAGCTATGACCATTAAAGGGATAGTAATACTTCATTTTAACTTTATTTTATTTTGTAGGCATTAAAAAAACATGAAGAATGATATAAGTCTTATCTCTCAAACCTTTATGGTTTAAGAGATATTCACAAGCAAAGTGTCCCCCTCCCGCCCCTTTTACTGATGTAACACTTTTCAGCCAGGGCAGAAGGGAGCTGCCCAGGTAGACTGCAGAGAGGGACAATCTTCAATTAAGATAACAGAAAAACCTGAAAAGCTTGTCAAGGGGGGCAGGGATTTCATTGTTTTCATAGGAATAAGAGTGTCCCCTTCTGTTATCTGTCCAGTCTATGGACTGCATTCCACATCTGAGAAGAGATTGTTTACAGTAGGTAAAAGGGGCGGGAGGGGGAAACTTTGCTGGTGAATATCTCATAAACCATAAAGGTTTGAGAGATAAGACTTATATCATTCTTCATGTTTTTTTAATGCCTACAAAATAAAATAAAGTTAAAACAAAGTATTACTATCCCTTTAAACATCAAGGTGTTAGTGTGTCTGTTTAATCAAAACATGAACTATTGAAAATGACTCCTAAATGTATGCATTTCACAAAAAAGCTACACTCCACTTTACAGCATGCCGCACTAAAGTTTACAAATTACTGGAAGAAAAATGTTTTTTTATTAGTGATTATGCGAAATGCATACATGTATCATTTTTATAAAGAACTTAAGTAACTAGTTGCAATTTGCAAATAAAAGCCATTTGAGATTGCAAAATATATATGATCACATGTTGCTATTCAGTAGATTATTGTCTTATTTTTAGGTGATAACTCTGTTTGTATGACCTCTATCTTTTCACTATTTCTTGCTTTATATTTGATAGATACATTGCTAAGGATCGCTGGAAGGTTAATTTTTGATCTGAGGTCATTAATTTTACATTTCCTTTGCTGTTTTGCTGAATATGTATACACAAATCATTCATAATTGCATTTGCAACCTATATTGAACTACTGACCTACGCTCCACTATGTCTTATTTGTAGTAATGCTATTGTATGAATAATATAAATCGAACCGTAATAGTCAGCATAATCAATCCCGTTCTATTATATTCTACATAACCCATAGTTCTAGGTTAAAACTTATTTTGTTATGATCGCTGTTGATATACCCATTACACATCCCTATCTCCACATGAATCACTAAAAATGGTGGGAGTTAAACTTCTCAATAAGAATTGCTCAGCTTCCTGCCCTAATGATTACAGATAAAGGAAATGATCTGTTATCTGTAATCATTATGTAGTAATAAAAACAGGAAGAAAGATTGTTGAAGGAATAGTAACTGTTCTTAATAACAACTCCACACTTTCTTTAATATGGGCATGAAATTGTCATTTTGAATCAATTCTGGGTGGATTAGTTTTCCAGCCTGATCTTTAAATGCCCCATACCTATCCCTGCTGTGGCCATATGTACCCAATGGCTACTCTCCCTCGATCCACCGGATTTCCTGTAGTAAGGAGGAAGTAAGTATCCTTGGAAAAGAGGAAATAAGTATTCTTTTAAAAGGGGGATTGATACGTGGACTAACCCCCCTTGTACAGACTATAAATGAAAAACGAATTTAAGAACCCTTTGATAGATATATGCATATCCTAAGGTTTAATTGTTAGGCTTTAAAAATGATGGAAAATTGATGGACTGGGTTTGGTTATTTGGTTATCTGCCATGACATCTGTGCCTGGATGGTTATCTGGAAGCTGGGACTTCCTTGGGAACCTGGAACTGATAGCATGCACTGTTATATCTCTATATTTATAACAATAACAGAATCAATAAATATTAGTATTTGTTTGATCAATATGTTATATTTTTTCTAGTAACAACCACAACACCCTAAATACACTGATATTACCTGAAATGTCTGTTCCTTTAGTAAGGTGGAAAAAGCACAGACCTTGTGATTAAATCTGAGCATGGGTTCTTAAAGGGTTAGTTATGTCTGATTTTAATAAAATGTATTATTGTAGATATTAAAAAAAATTAACTGATGCAAGTCCCGTCCCTCAAACATGTATAGTTTGAGAGATATTATCAGACATTACTATCCCTTTAAAGTGAGAACAAACAATCACAGACAATATGCTATCTAATCCAATCTGGTGATAAGCCAGAATCAACATACTTGTCTGTCCTGATTGTAACTCCCTTTGTTCTAAACTGGCTATTTCACATAGACTGTTTCTTTATAATTAATTTAGTTAACTATTGTTTGACCAGTATACTAACTGGACCCATAAAATTGCACAACTAAGGCCACAATAGAGCAGTAGTCTAATTCAACTCCTACCGCACTATGACCATACCTGGGAACTTACAGTTGAGGGCGACCCGGAAGGTAGTCCTCTGTTCAGCAGGGGGTGACAAAAATGACGCTAATCATGTCAAAAAGGGGCGGGGCTTGACACGAGTGTGGGGGGACTTAACCCTTTGAGTGCCAGAGTGGTACGGAATGCATTGCAAAGCAATGCATTCCGTACCACTCTGGCACTCAGAGGGCTAAATGTGTCACACAGAAGGCTGGGGACGGAGGCACAACGGGAGAAAAAGCAGATGTGGGAGAGTTTCAATAGAAACTCTCCACATCCGGAGGAATCAGCCTCTGCCCTGGAGACCCGGTAAAGCTCTGTCAGAACTGGAGTCTCCGGGGCAAATCCGGAGAGTTCCCAGGTATGGGTATGACCCCCTTCACCTGAAAAACCCCCAGACTCCAGCCAGCATCCCACCATTCTAAAATAGCAAACTACCTTCCCTAACAATAACTAGATATAGATCTGAGAAAATGTGTTATGTTTCTGAATAAGAAGATATTTATACAGTATATAAGGTAACAGAAACACGAAGTGAGGTATAAAATAAGCAAAAGTCAAAGTGGTAGCCAATAAGCAGTGACATTCATCCCTGACATAGACAATAATATGGATTCAGCCTAATCATGTCATTTGTGGAATGATAAAATTCTAAAGACATCAATGTTGAGGGTCAAATCATCCCGCACTAGTATGTTTCTCAATGAAAACAATAATAACTATATAGTAACAATAGGTACATTAATAAATTATGAAACCTTGTGTCAACCAATAAGTGGTAGAGTAATTCAGAATAAAAGATATACTGACCAAAAAGGTATTTGTATATTTCACATATGATTTTTTCCCATGGGGTGCTGTTGATTTGCTCCACAGTTCATCCAGTTCTTCTTGATATCAGCCTCTCTATGTTTGCGGTTTTGTCATTCTAGGTATGGTTTCCTCACACACATATTTTGGTTGCTTGATGATGATGAATCACCAGTCTTAAACCACTATAAAGAGAGAAAATCTCTTATTCATTCTTAATAACAACTGATACAGGCTGTGAGTGTGGTAGGCTGCCCTTCGCCCTAAAGCCTGAGGTTCTCTATTGTCTAGGTGTTGCAGTTGTTTTTTCCACAAGAAGCCAATAGGATTTGGTAAGTTGGAGGTAATACCCATTTCTACTACCTGTCTGAACTTGACTGGGAAATGTAGGTTGTTTCTTATTTGTCAGTGTTTTAGAAAAAAAAAAAAAAAAAAAAAAAAAAAAGTAGTTAACCCTTTGAGTGCTAGGTGGTGGGCAACACAATGCAGTGTGTACCCCCTCTGGCATTCATCGGGTTAAGGCACAAACCAACTGTGCCCTAGGGTAAAATAAAAATGTAAAAAAAAACACATTGATTCAAACTGGGATTTGAACCTCCTGAATGCAAGAATGGTCTTTCTACCATTTAAGGGGTTAAAAGCCCCATTTAAATCAATGGATATATTTATTTACCCCCCACCACCACCCCTATGGCACAGTTGATTTGCCCAGAATGTCTGGCACACAGGTGATTGATTTATTGGGAACCAATATATAAAAACAAGCAAAATCAAACTTTGAAACATTACACGCGTGTTCCTTTCATTTAGAAAATTAGTTTTAAGTACTATATTGCTGTCAGTTTAAGATGAGGATCCCTCTGCCTTTATCTACAGGGCAAATTATTATGTCTTTTTTTCTTTAAAGGGATAGTAATGTTTCACAAAAACAACAGCTCCAATTAATCTTCATCTTCGTATTTGAGCCATAAAGAGTATTATTTCAGTACTGTCAGAGTTGTAGTTCAAGAGTAATTGAATGATAAAGTATCCCCCTCCCGCCCCTTTTACCTAGTGTAACACTGCTCACCTCAGATGTGGAATCTGGTTGCTTGACCAGACAGATAACAGGAAGGGACAATCTTCTTACTATGAGAACAATGAAAACCCTGCCCCCCTTGACAGGTTTTTCAGCTTTGTCCCTTATCTTAATTGAAGATTGTCCCTCTCAGCAATCTACCTGGGCATCTCCCTGCTGCTCTGAGCTGAACAGTGTTACATCAGTAAAAAGGGAGGCAGGGGAATACTTTATCATTCAATTATTCTTGAACTACAACTCTGACAGTATTAAAATAACACTCATCAAGGCCCAAATACTATGATGATTACTAAGAGCTGCTTTTATTATGAAACATTACTATCCCTTTAAGGCCTTATCTGCTTTTCTCTGCAAAATAGTCATATTTCGTCTAGTAAATGCTCTCTTAGAAATTACTCTGTGTAAATCTCTTTTCACTAAACTTTTAAATGTTTCAATATTCTCACTGATTTCTTCTTTTGTAAATAATGCTGCTTAGTCAGTCAGTGTTGTATGTTTAATTTCACTTTCCAGTGGATTATAGAAATCTTTTCCCTCTATATTGCGAATAGTAAACTTTTGGTTGTCCAGCTGATAGGAACCACAAATCACATCATCCCCAGCCAGCTATTGGCTCAACCACATATATCAGTTTGTATAAACGTGTACATGTAATGAGTATTGCCCTGACTGTATAGTGCTGCAGAATAAGCAGCTTTATATATGAATGTTAATAATAATATTATCTGCTTTATTGTCATTGTACCTTGGGGTACAGCTGTCCACACACACTTCTGTCCTGTATTTTGTCCAGACGTGTGCATGCAATTAATCCTCATGTCTTGCACAGACTGCAAATTAAATATGCTTTTTGTATCTATCTTCTTATTGATTTCTATCTTTGTTTTGCTCCTCTCCTCCCTTTTTGGTGTATTGTTTATAATAAGGTTTCATCCATGTGCACGATGAGCTAAAGGTCGATGGTGGATCAGGATGGCAATGTTGTGTTGGATCTGTATTATAGGCACATCTTCAGTATGCACTTCTGTGTCTTCGACAAAGAACACCCAGAGGAGACATGCACTGGTACCCTTTTAAAATACAATATATATTTATTTAAGCAGCAGATACAGAGAAATCAGATGAAGCAACGTTTTAGCCAGCAACATGAGAATCTTGCACTTTTCATGCAGGGCGAGATTCGCATGTCACCTTTAAAATCACAGTGATATGGTGAATTCTCCTTTATGTTGCACACTCTTTTGTGGATGACATTTTAAAAGGATACCCCACAAGGGTAGGGGGGTTCTGGTCTTTCCAATGTAGGGGGATTAGTGTTTTTGCTACATTGATCATTGTCAGCAGAATGCTTCTCTGAAGTGATTGATGGTAACATGGCAAGATTGTTATAGAAGACAACCATTATAGGATTTCTCCAGAGGGAGAGGTCTAAAAATGTTTCAATGTGAGAAATTAAGTCAGAACATAAAGGACAAATCTTTGAGCAAGACCATCATATGTGGAAGAAAAGATCCACTGTGCAAGCTACATCTCCAGCACAAGGGACTCACCGATGGGGTGATTATGTGCAATCTGACAGGAATTAAATACCATCTATAAAGACATTTCTAGTTGGTTTCTAGTAACTGGGAAGATCTAGAAGAAAAAGAAACCATGATTTTCCAATCCACTCAATCGTCGGGTGTAATTTGGGTTCTTTCTCCTACTCTGAAGTGTAGCTGTGAGCAGCCTTTGAAAAGGAACAAAGTAGTATGGAATGGATCGTACTCAAACAATGGTGAGTGGTGGTGGAAGGTAGGCATAGAGCTTTGAATGGAGATAGAGGATGGGACACATTACGGAGAATATTTGGTTGATCATTAGCTATGTTTTTAAGTACAATTTATTGGGGTGTTTTTTTGTGTGTGTACTGTACCATAATTAAGTGGGGATTATCATCTTTTATTAAGTCTGCTCCAGCTGTTCCATGCTATTGTTTTTTTTTTTGTTTTGTTATGTTTGTTTGTGGTTAATGCAAATAATATTTAGCTCTAATTATTTTTCTCCATAGTTTGACTTCAAAGTAATTGGCAAATGAGACATCTTTGCCATACCTGGGAACTTTGTCTTCTGGAGGCTTCTGTGGTGCCTCTGGGGGTGGGGTTATAAATTATGTGATTCACGTAAAAAGGGGTGTGACTTGCTCGCAAGTAGGGCTGGGGCTTAAATTTGTCACAAAAGGAGGAGGAAAGTGGGAGGAACAGTGGGGAAGTGGGTGGAAAGTGGAAGGAACAGGACGGGAAGGAGCAAAAGTGGGCAGAGTTTCATGAGAACTCCCCACTGCCGGAGAACCAGTGTCAGTGCCCGGAGACCTGGAAATGCACAGTAAAAACCAGAGTCTGTGGGCAAATCCAGCGAGTTCCCATGAATGATCTTTCACACAATATCCATATTAAATTTGAACCCAGAATACCTATGATATATGCCCTCCCTTTCCATATTTCCACACCTACAATATATGTTTGCCCCAAGCACTTTGAAGTCAGCCTGACCCTTTCATATTATTACTGATGCATAATAACTCCTAAATTTACTCCCATGTCTTAGAAACTTGAATTGGAAGTAAAAAGAACTGAAAATGTATTTTTCTTATTTACAGTTGTCAAATGTTTCTACAGTTTTTGTTTTCTCAAGTTCTTAGACTAGGACTTATAAAAAAATGTATGTTAAATGAGGTCTATGATATCTATGTACTTTCTGTTTGATGACGTTATCTTTTTTGTGCTTAAACATTTCTCAACAGGGGAAAATACCTTCCGTGTACTAATCGGTTTTGTTATCTCTTTGTTTAAAACTTCCTCATTTGTTTTTGATAGTGTCATTGAAATCATGTGACTGCACTTTCAAGTCCTGTTAGAGAGAACTAGGGTCAGTATTCTGTAAATTAAAGATATGCAATGTTAGAGTACACTGATTGCACCAGAGGGAAAACATTCAAAACCTCCTACTGATTTAAGTGGGGATTTTAATTACTTAAATGCTAGGGCGGTCTCCATTGCTTTGCAAAGCAAAGCGATGGTGGCTCCCTCTATCATTCAGTTTGTGAAAAAGCCCTACTTAAATCATTTTCTCCTTTTCCCCATCCCCATTTGCCCACTATGGTGCAGCTGGTTTCTACCATATCTTATACATTTTAGACATGGCTTTATTTCCCAGTAGGCACAGTAGGCAACTAACTAGAGCTCCAAATTTTGAGGAGCACCTCAGCCATGCTAGCCACACCCACATTCAGAATTATCCAAGTCATTTTCATGTGTCTCGCTCTGACACATTTAGTTCAATTTACTATAGAGGAAAAAGCCAGATTTGTCATTAGGCAGAAAAGGTTACCATCTAGGGTGCCTAATTGTGTGGGACCCCTGTCATGCTGGCCTGTTCCACCATGATGAATAGTGGATGTGACCAGTGCAAAGCACAGGATATAACGTTACACATCCCTGTACTAGTTATCCTATTTAACCACTGGGATGCTAAAGAGGTCTCTGACTCATTGTTTAGCAATGTTGTGTTGAAATCTCTCTACTACCCAAGCAGGTAAACAGGAAGTAACACCTTATGGCAACTTAAGTTCATTGGAAAGAACTTTCAAGATTACCCATATGTTTATTTTTTTTTTAATTATGTCTTTTGAGATATGTAGCCTTATTTATTTATCAGTTGATGCAAGGCAGATAGTGCTGGCTGGCAGACATGTGCCAGACACTAACATTGCATACTGCTTTACCTCATGCTGCAGTGTCATGCTCTTCCTTCCTTCCCCCTATTTATATTAGTAACTGGAGTAAGGGATTTCATAAGCCTCTCTACAGTCAAAAAACAACATGAGTGAGTTTATTTCTATCTTTTTGAGTGACAGTGGATTGCACATCCCAAAGGGTTATATCTAATCTACTAATGTAGAGTTAGCTTATGGGGACTGCCTGTGGAAACCATTGCCACAGAGTATAATCACACACGCACACACACATTCTCCAGTTTTTAAAAAGAAGGCAGGGAATGTCAGTGAGAGTAAATGCAGTGTGATATTTTAGTATTTGTCACACAGATGAGACAACCAATATTGTCTAACTTGCATAAACTGAAATATAACTAAATCTGTACACCTTCTAATGCATTATTTGAAGTAAAAATGGCTAAGATAAATATATGTGATTCTGAAAGCAGTTTCAAATAAATCTAAGTTGTCATAAGATGTTAACGCTTTGAGTGCCAGAGTGGTACGCAATATGAGTGCCAGAGTGGTACGCAACGTATTGCTTTGCAATGCATTGCATACCACGCTGGCACTGAAAGGGTTAATGCTACCTCATTGTTTTCTGCACCAGGTAACAGTGGATGGAGCTGGGGTCATTGGGTGTGACCACTGTAGGCTGTAGCTGTTGGTCAATGATAGCGTTACAGAAATGCTTTATATAATCTTTTTTCACTTTTTTCTTGAACCCTTTTTCCCAATTTTTATGATAAAATGTTTGCTTCTACCTAACATTCAGAATCAGAGTTTTTAGGAGAGGTGTCTAGAGTTGAATAGGGTTAATCAATCAAAGGAGAAAGCAAGGTAGTAATTTATATTCACTCACTGATACATATGAGAAAAGTTCATATGGAATCGAAGGAATTTTCTTTTTTAAAGAATACGCTCTACGGGAGAACTTGAGTCATAGACTACTGCATTCCATATTAAGTGATAAGAACAGCAGAATATGGTGGCCACAATTTAATCTGCAAAAAGTTTATGCTGTAGAAATGTGAAATACCTTTCTTTTATTCATCAGGAAAGTATTACGGTATATATTTTTCCATAAAAAAAGTTTACTGCTTCTTTAACCATTTGAAGCTTGATAAACAGGTCCCACAATTTAAACTGAGCAGTATTTATTTTCTTTTGTATGTCAGTAGAGTGCACATTGCACTTATATCCTGCACTTAAAGAGTTAATGCCAATGATATGGAATCACTCTTTTTATTCAATGCTAACACAGCATAAGCCTGTTCTTTTTAAAGGGATAGTAATGTTTCACAATAAAAGCAGCTCCATTTAATCTTCAAATATGGAGAGTGTTATTTCAATACTATCAGAGTTGTAGTTCAATAGTAATTGAATGATAAAGTATCCCCATACCTGGGAACTCTCCGGATTTGCCCCGGAGACTCCGGTTCTGACAGAGTTTTACCGGGTCTCCGGGGCAAAGGCTGATTCCTCCGGATGTGGGGAGTTTCTATTGAAACTCTGCCACATCTGATTTTTCTCCCGGTGTTCCTCCGTCCCCAGCCTTCTGTGTGACACCTTTAACCCTCTGAGTGCCAGAGTGGTACGGAATGCATTGCTTTGCAATGCATTCCGTACCACTATGGCACTCAAATGGTTAAGCCCCCCCACTCGTGTGAAGCCCCGCCCCTTTTTGACGCGATTAGCGTCATTTTTGTCACCCTCTGCTGAACAGAGGACTACCCTCCGGGTAGCCATCAACTGTAAGTTCCCAGGTATGAGTATCCCCCTCCCGCCCCTTTTACTGATATAACACTGCTCACCTCAGAGCAGCAAGACTGTCCAGATGGATCATAGGGAGGGACAATTTTCAGTGATCATAAGGAAAAACATGTCATGGGGGCAGGGTTTTCCTTATGGTCACAGTAAGAAAATTGTCCCTTGCTGTGATCTGTCTGGTCCCAGGACCAGATTCTACATCTGAGGGGATGTGGCTTACACTAGCTATAAGTGGTGGGAGGGGGATACTTTATCATTCAATTACTCTTGAACTACAACTCTGACAGTATTGAAATAACACTCTCCATGGCCCAAATACTATGAAGATTAATTGGAGCTGTTGCTTTTGTGAAACATTACTATCCCATTAAATGGGGACTTTCTTTTTAGTTCCTCAAAATTATTTTTGTTAAACATTTTAAGCACTTCATCTCTCATTTCTGCTTTTCCTCACAAGCTTCTAACACGTGTAAGGAAATTGTAATAATTAATTACTTTTTTCATGTTAACCCATTCTAAACCATAGGGGTGTGCAACATCTTGCTTGCCAATTTATTTCATAACCCTCTGGTCCTTAAAGGGTTAAGGAAAATCCAGTCTTATTCTCCCAAAAACATTCTTGAGGAATTATATTTATGAGAATTTGAAAACTGGACTACAACATGTTCCAGGTAAACCTAATATACAATAAGCCTGACATTTGGTTTGATGGGATTTGGGCTTTATTTAGTTATTGAAGCATGTCATTTGTTGCTATATGGACAAAAAGTATCTTTTTTTTCCTATGATGGTATTTACATTCTGGAAATCCCAAAATTGAGCCATGTTGGAGATGTTTCTATTTTTTTGTTTTGGTTTGTTTTAATGTGAAAAAGTTCCAGCTCAGGACAAATCGTTGTCTTTTTAATAGGGTGACCAGACCTTACCTTTAACTGGGGACACATATGAAAAATACATGCTGCAGGGCTCAGCTGATTTCAGTGCAGTCCTGACATATGCCTACTTCCTATGTGACCCCTGTTAAAGGTGTGGTCTGGTCCCCCTGCTTTTTAATTGTACTATGGGGTGAAGGTAACATTAAAATGTCCCTTCTGGCCCAACCCCAAAGCAAGAGGATGTCTCCATCATGCTTTGGGGATTTATTTTTTATAATGGACTCTTTACAAACAACAATGAAGCATTATCCCTTAGAGCAGTATCCTTTAGAATTGTCACCCACTATTGGGTGACCTACTAAACGGTGCATTATCCTTGTCGCCGGGATGAAAAGGGTGACATGAGAATCTTGCACGCATCAAAAGGGAGAGATTCTAATGTCGCAGGCTTAAGCTTCACTCATTTGAGTGGTCTCATCATTCTCATAAACACACCTTGCTGAAGCTAGAAAAGTTCTATGTGTACTTCTGCTCTCCTTCCCCTCACTGTCCACAGCTCATAATAATAATAATAATAATAATAATAATAATAATAAAAAAATAAAATCACATGACCATCTGCAAAGACACAGGAACACAATTGACCAATACAGTATGTGTACATATTGAAGCTGTATATTTAATTACTGTAGGGGTGAATTGCATATACCTTTTGAGCAGGCGTGCCCAAGTTCAGTCCTCAAGGGATAACAACATTCCAGGATTTCCCCATGTGAGCACATGTATCAGTGAGTGAATATAAATTACTACCTTGCTTTCTCCTTTGATTGATTAACCCTATTCAACTCTAGACACCTCTCCTAAAAACTCTGATTCTGAATGTTAGGTAGAACAAGCCACTGAGTAACTCACCTGTGCTTAATCAGGGAAATCCTTAGATCCTGGCCTGTTGGTTGCCCTTGAGGTTTGAACTTGAACACTTTTGCCTCGGAGTATACGTGCTATGCACTGTAATGCATTTCATAGTGCTCAGGTGGGTTAAACAGTTAGCCGGAGAGATGACTCAGTTGGTTAAGGCGCCAGCTATATAATCTGCTCAGACCTTGAGATTGTAGGTTCTAGTCCTGGGAAGGTCAGCTCAGCCTTTCACCTTTCTAAGGTAGGTAAAATAAGTCCAGGACATACTTGAAAATGAGAGACAACCACAATATATTCTTCATGGTAAAATACTTTCGCAAAAAAAAAAATCTGGAGTCTTACAATAAATGTATTAAAATGACTAATAAAAATGATACCATTCCTGTATTACATTATGTGTAATAGATAGGACTTGCTTGAACTGGGGTACAGTGGCATGGTAAGAGAGCTTAAATATATTTTGGCCAAACTATGCAAAAAGACCCTCACATTTATCAACACAGTGGAATAATATACAGTATGCTGTATGCAGGGTGCACATTTGAATAATTTGTATGGAGGAGTGTGGGTCTGTTTTTGTTAAATATATTCTAGGAATTGAGAATAGTTCAAAAGTTATTAAGGGAAAGGAGGACTTGAAGCATGAAGAACGTCTAGACGAACTTGGTTTATTTACTCTAGAGAAAACATGATAAGAGAGGAATTGGTTATATTATATAAGTATATGGAAGTTCAATACAAGGAATTATCTAGTAAGCTTATCATTCCAAGGCCTGATCAAATAACTAGGGGCCATCTGATAATATTAGAGTAAAGCAGGTTCCAACTTCAGCAGAAGAAGGTTGTTTTTAATAGTAAGGTCTGTTAAATTGTGGAATTCTGTGCCAAAGATTTACTAATGGCAGATACAATAGATACATTTAAGAGAACATTAGATGTATTTCTAGCTGAAGGGAACATACAGGGTTAAACTATGTATTAGTAGTAAAAACAGGAAGTTCTGGTAAACAGATTAAGACTCATTTTGGAGTCCGGAAGACTTAAGTCTTGTTTCCTTGGTTATACTGTAGCAAAGGCAGAGATAGCGACATTGGGCCTCCTCTTATCTGGGCAAACTGACTCAGTGGCTCCACTGGCATCTCTGGACTCTCTTACACTGTACCAATCATAATTTACCTGACCTGTGTCAGTATTGTATTCTGTTGTACATACTGGACCCGTGTGGTTTAAACTTGCTAATGTAACCTGTCCTGTGTCAGTTATCTATGTGCTATATGCTGGACCCGTGAGGGTTACGTTATTCATTGTGCTCTCTAAATAAAATTGTGTTTTTTACCAATATCTACCGTTTCTGAGTGTACTGAACCGTAACAGTACACAGATTTGCGGGCCGCCGTGATAGTCTGCCTCTGTCTTCCCAATCAGTCACGCAGAATTTTGGGGTGTTTGGGGTCAATCTCCTTTCTCTGTTC
This sequence comes from Rhinophrynus dorsalis, assembly GCA_037306005.1. NCBI lineage: Eukaryota > Metazoa > Chordata > Amphibia > Anura > Rhinophrynidae > Rhinophrynus > Rhinophrynus dorsalis. The sequence goes on along the minus strand of CM074724.1, from coordinate 347,022,303 downwards.
CTGTCACCCAGAGTCCCCTAATAGAGAGAACAGATGTCCTGTCTACAAGATTCCCTAAACTTTAACTTTATTAGCCTGTCTTCTCTAGATGAAAACTGTTCTGCTTCCTCATCCTATAACAAACACAGAATGGCATGTTGTGGGAACATAACATCCCTTTTATACTAGGCCTGTGGGAAAAGAAGAGAAACTTATCATGGGAGAAATTCTGTCTTCCCATTGATTTTAATGTAATGAGCGAAACAAGAAAAAAACATGTCACTTTTTGCAGAAAATTTACCAGTTCGCAAAAAATACCATGCAAAACACGTCACTTTTTGCAGACAATTTACCACTTCGCAAAAAGTACCATGTTCCTCCTGTTTCTCTTTTGAGGAGAAAACATTTGCCCATCCCTAACTATAAATGGCCATATCTAGATTATGGTAAACCCTTTCCTTATGATGATAATAGATTGATATTCCATAATACATAAATACACCCTAGAAGAAATCTATGATAAAAATATTTTTTATTATCTAGACCCATCTCTTAGGACATGTACCTAACAACTTAATCCATGGAGTTCCATAGCACTGAAGTGTATTGCAAAAGATTATGATTATATATTAATAATAATGTTAATACAAAATACATTTAGCTCCAGCCTATATAAATAGTTAACACTGGTTACTTACTCAGTATGTTTATGGTTTTATCATAGGGTTTATGATAGGGGAATACAAATAAGGTTCTCTGTTTACACACATGCTTTGGTTACTCGGTGATGGTGAATCACCAGTCTGAAGACAAAGGAAAATACTACTTTCGTTTTCACTCTTAATAAGAATTGAAACTCTAAGAAACAGCATGTAACCTTCCTATAGATATGAAGCATGTTCCCTCCCTGATGTCCATGACTGTGTGAGGTATATAAGATGTTCTAAGCACATGAATTGTATCTTCAAGGAGAAGTTGATGGTAAGGTAGAACGCATGCTACTTCCTAGCATCTATTGCAGCAACTGTAAGTCTTTGATAGCAAATGTAAGCTGCTTTGCTTTTTTAATATTAACAGTTTATACAGGATTTTATAATATTTTAATTAAAACAAATCTTCAAAAACAGTAATGCTAATTATTAACACATAATTAATTAAGCTTCAAAGAATATATATATATATATATATATATATATATATATATATATATATATATATATATATATATATATATATATATATATAATGTTAACATATTATAGAACTCTAAGTATTATTTATTTTCAGATTGTAAAATGATAACAAAGTTGAAATTATGTCAACTTATTTATAGATATCCTCTTATGAATCAATGAACTACATCTACGCTATTAACCCTTTGAGTGCCAGGGGCTATGCAACGCCTTGCTTTGTAAAGCGTTGCATACCCAAAGAGTTAAATCCACCTAAACAGTAAAATATCATATTCTACTCTTGTATTTTTTTTTTTTTTTTTTTTTAGAATTTAAAGTTTTATTTATGGTTTTATATTCCTTTTTTCAATTTTAAACTGCTTATGCTCCACAGTAATAAATCAATAAATCATCTGTTTTATCTTAACAAATTATATAAGAACTAGTGTAAAAGCCCGTGTACACGGGCCAAGGTCCGGGTAATGTTAACCCTTTGAGTGCCAGAGGGGTACGCAACGCAATGCGTTGCGTACCCCTCTGGCACTCAAAGGGTTAAGCGGCCATTACCTCATTGCTCCACGCAATGCAGTCTTGAGCCGCCTCACTCACGGGATGCAATCATGCCCAGTAGAGACTGCCCGAACGCGTGCAGTCTCTACTGTGCATGACGGCTTCTGACAAACATCCTAATGAATTATTATATAGGAGGATAATAACCGATGATAGTTTACTTCTGCATAAGCAACTAATCTGTAAGTATAAATACTTTATTTCTGGATCAGTTAGAAACACTTTGGTATGATGTGGTGATGAGACTTCAAGCAATGATGGAAACTAGATCAAGTCTACCCTTTATAATATATATATGTAAAAATATTCAATAACTGAGAATTTGTTGGGTGAAAAGTGCCAAACTGTCATTAAAAATAATTTTTGTAACTTTTCTTAACCCCTCCCCTGGGATGTTAGAAGTTTCCATCCCGATTCATTGCTGAGACCTCTATAGAATTCAAAGGGTTAATTTAAGTAAATCCATAAATGTGGCTTGTGAGTAAATCTGAAACACATAGAAGTTACAAATTTGTTCCTACACCATCATTGATACAGTGTCAAAACAAGAGTATTGCAGCTCAAACCAAGGTAGGAACATTGATTTAAAGGTAATCACAGATTCCCCTCCTGACCCTGTCATTAGATGCTAAAAAGGCGTTTGATAGGGTCGGGTGGGATTATATGTTTGCCACCTTAGAGAGATTTGGTTTGGAAGGCTGGATTATGGGAGCAATACGAGCACTATATAGTCAACCTCAAGCTAGAGTAGTAGGTTCAAGTTTGTGTTCAGAGTGGTTCGATCTTAGAAATGGAACAAGACAGGGATGTCCGTTGTCTCCTATATTGTATATATTATCAATAGAGCCATTCGCGGCACATATTAGACAAAATGATAAAATTAAAGGATTTCAGATTGGTAATGCAATCGTGAAGATATCCCTATTTGCGGATGATGTTCTACTTACAATCGGGGAGATAACGGAGTCTTTAGCTCAGGTAATGGAAGAGATAGGTGGCTATAGCAATGTAGCTAATTATAAATTAAATATTAGTAAAACGGTAGTGCAGTTTCATAATGTGGACCCCAAAAGAAGTTAGACATTAAACAATTGTATGCTTTTGATTATACAAGAAAATTTTATACATATTTAGGGATAGTTATTCCAGCGAACTTCAAAAGAATTGTGGAGGTTAATTGTCTGAAAATATTGCAGGAGACAAATAAAAAATTGAAAGAATGGGGGCACAAAGAAATTTCCTGGTGGGGTAGAATAAATATAATTAGAGCTTATGTTGTACCAAGGTGGGTCTATATGTTTAGGATGTTGCCATTAAGGTTTACGAAAAGCTGGTTGGATCTTATTCAAACTGGTTTTAGAAATTTTGTTTGGCGGGGGAAAGTGCCGAGAATTAGTGCTACTAGATTGGCAAAAAAAATGAAGTGTGTTGGGACGGGCTTTCCGATTATTCATAGGTTGTATGAGGCAAGTATTTTGTTTCACGTGAGTAGAATGCAGTTGCCCCAGGGCAATGGGGAAAAATGGTATGAAATAGAAGCAAAGATGTGTGGAATCTCTGATTTAACATGTTTATTGTGGGATGTTCATTTAAATAATAGTTTAGAGAGACAAAATAAGAGATGTTGGATATTAGAACAAATTTTGCCGGAATGGAATAAGATAAAAGGAAAATTGCATATTAAAGAAAAAATTCCAATGTTTGCTAATATACAATGTCTCGTTTACAACATGGAAGATCTATCCTTAAAGAAGTGGAAAGTCTGTGGTATATCAAAATTAGAACAGATACTAAAAGGTGTGGAGATTAGATCCTTTGAAGAATTAACAGAAATTTATGGATTACCTGGATCTGAAATCTTTTCATATTTGAGGATAAAGGGATTTCTCGCTAGATATTTATGGCAGAGTGAGGAAGAAATAATAGTAGCAGTGAAGAATTTATTTGAAAGGGTGGATGATAAGAAGCTTTTCTCTAAATGCTCTAAATTAATTGAGAAATTAGTAGATGATAATAGAGGATTAGAGAGGATAATTAAAAAATGGGAAAAAGACATTAATATGCATATAAATATGGTGGATTGGAATAAAGCTTGTTATAGAATTAATACATTTGTTCATGGTCTGGCTCTTGTGGAAAATCAGTTTAAGGTGATGAATAGATGGTATTTTGTACCTACAAAGAAATCTATAATTAACCCACAGTTGTCTGCAATATGTTGGGGTTGTGGTACTAGGGAAGGTACATACTATCATATATGGTGGTCTTGTGCAAAGGCTAGAAAGGCATGGGAAATAGCTTTTAATTTTCTGTTCAAGTATTTCAACATCTCTTTACAGAGGAAACCTGAAACAGCTTTGCTGATTTTATTTTGGCCTTCACTAACCTTGAAACAAGAGTATTTAATAACTCATTGTTTTGCAGCTATTAAGATGTTGTTAGCGAGGGGTTGGAAATCTTCTGTGCCAGTGACTATGGTTCAATTTATGTCACAATTAAAATGGCAATTAAAAATGGAACAAGGTGTTTATTGGTCTCCAGACATGTCAGCAAAAATGAGGGTGATTAGTGATCGGATATATTGGGAGGTTGAAGAGCTTTATGGCAGGTAATACGCCCGCACGTTTGGTGGTCAAAGTTATGTAAGGATCAATTTTATGTCCACTAGGGGTTAAAATGTGTTTTGTGAATCGATGGAAATATGTATGTATCCTTGTAAGTTATGTGTATGTGTTTAATAAAAAAAAAAAAAAAAGGTAATGTTGAAAAAAGACTACTTGCTATCGAAATGACCCATAAGGATACAAATGCTGATACAAGTGTAACTCAGGATAGTGTTCATTTTTCTTAATAACCAGTTATAACATTATAATAAATTATGCAATGTCTATTAACTTTAATGGAATTTACATGAAACCATTTCATTTTTCTGTGACAGAGGCAGATTTAACACAGAAAAAAGTGCAATAACTCAGTCTACATCTTAAATTAACATATACTGTATTGCTTTAATTTTTCATATATATATATATATATATATATAGAATAACATATAAACACGCAACACGGAGACTGTGCTGTGAAAGGTCTTGTTAGAGTGAGTGTGGTGGTGCTGAGGAAAGCATGGTAGACTTTTTTTTTTTTTCAAATACACATTAATATGTTTGTGCCAGTTCATATGAATGTTTACAAGTGTGTATAACTGTGTATTAGCGTGGTTATGTCTATACTAGCATACATTACTTTATTGTGCACTCCATTGTCTGAGTTCTTCTACATATACTCATTGTACTTGATTGTATTTGTGCTAGTGTATATGAACGTAGGTGTGTAGTGAACATGAAATGTGCATGGCAGTGTATGTGAGTGCTTCTGCACTTGAATGTGTGTGTGACCTATATACTTGATTGTGTAAGAGTAACAATGCATAGGATAGTATGTGCAGGGCTGGATTTACATCTCAGGCGCCCCTAGGCACAACAACGTCTGGCGCCCCTAGCCCCGCCTTTGCCCCACCCCCTAACCATGCCACTCAGCTACACCCCTCCATTAACCACACTCATTTTTAGGTTTGTTTTATTCCTCACAGTACTGTGACAATTTCCCCAGAGTTAGAGGAAAAAATTATATATAGTGAGGTGCAGGCCTGGTGGTGGTATATATACAGACAGCATAAATCACCTTTTTTATATATGTAACCTGCCCTTTATTTCCCAGCGTTTAAGACCCAAGTAATTGTAAGGTACCAGTACCAAAGATCAACTCAATACTGATAAATCAAGCAGTGAGTTCTAAATTATACAACACACATTCTTAACACTTCAACCGCTATGTGCACATATTTTGATGTTCACTTTCTGAACTTTAACACATGCCTTACTATGTCACTGCTATTCCACACACACACATTGTTAACAGTTCAAACACTCATACCACACACCCTTAACACTTACAGCACAGACTGAAATGCTGATGTTGGTCTCACACCTAACCCTGTTTATACATTGCCCCTTCCACAATGCCCCCTTCATCTCCACATTGCCCCTTCCACAATGCTTCCTTCATCTCCACAATGCCCCTTCCACAATGCTTCCTTCATCTCCATATTGCCCCCTTCATCTCCACATTGCCCCTTCCACAATGCTCCCTTAATCTGTACATTGCCCCTTCCATAAGGCCCCTTCATCTCTACATTGCCTCTTCCACATTGCCCCTTCCACAATGCCCCTTAATCTCCACATTGCCCCTTCCACAATGCCTCCTTAATTTCCACATTGCCCCTTACACAAGTTCCTACAACTGCTAGTAACCAACCTCTGAGCCAGCCCAAACAAAAGTGCTCTCTCACTCAGCTTAGCCGGCAAATATGTGGTGTAGGCCACTTCCTGGAGTATATATGTAGATCTCTCAGCGTAGCTTGCGCTGCTCCCAATACGTCCGTGCGGGTGCGTCGTGATGTCACAAGACATCCCGAGGTGACCAATGAGAACAGAGGGCCTCTACCTCTGTTCTCATTGGTCACCTCGAGACATCTTTTGACATCAGACGCAGATGTAGCAGTGGCGCCCCGGCGGCCGGCACAGAATAGACTACTAGTTCACTGCCCAAAGTAACAGCACCTGCGCCCTCGAGTCAAGCCAGGGCATAGCCAAGGCGCACGCGCACAGCATATATTTAAATGGCAGTGTGAGGCACAGCAATGACAGCACCCGGAATTGTGGGCGTGACAATGGCATTGCAAGGCGCCCCTGAAAATCGGGCGCCCTAGGCAAGTGCCTTGTCTGCCTATTCACAAATCCGGGCCTGAGTATGTGACTGTGTATGTATTTGCTAGTTTACATAGGTATGCTTGCATGCCTCAGGAAATGAATGTGTGTGTGTTTATGTGACAGTGTATATTAGTATTTGTTTCCAGCACAAGTATATATGAGTACATTGGTGTATATGAAAGTCTGGATGTCTGTGTGCCAGTGTAATTGAGAGCCTGAATGTATGTCAATGTATATGAATGCTTGAATGTCTGTGTTTCAGAGTATTTGAGTGGTTTTGCAATTAAGCATTAGTATGCCAAGGTATGAATGCCTGAAGAGTGTGTATGTCTGTGTGTAAATGTGTATGTGTGTGTGTCACAGTGTGTGAGGGCCTGAATGTCTGTTTGCCATGGTATATGAGTGTCTGAATGTCTGTATGCCAGGATACATGAAATCTTGAATCTCTGCATCCCAGTGTACAAGAGTGCCTGAATATATATGTGTGTGTTATTGTATATGAGTTTATGAATGTCTGTCTACTGGTGTCTGAGTGCCTGAATGTTTGTGTTACAGTGTTTGAATAATTAATAGGCATTTTCTTATTTCTATGAATATTTGCATATTGGTGTGTGTATGTATATTATGTGTGTGCGCATTAATGATTTAAATGCTAGACATCTCTAGCTCATTGCAATGCTCTGGAAATATCTCTAGAATCCAAGGGACTGGAAACTGCATGTTGTGATGCCAGTCCCCATAACATGACTGGCTTTTTACTTTCTTCTAGTACAATAATAAAGTCTGCTATAGTAATTAGTAAAAAACAGAGCAAACCAAACAACCTTTTACAGCTTTTATTCAGACATGAGTTTGTTTTGGAAAATGAGAAATGCATCCTGGGCAAGATTCTATATACTTATGGGGTATGTTTTGCCTAATCAGAAATATCAGCTCATCAGACAATAGTATTACAGGTTAATAGGGTTTTTTTCCCAGAAGAAAAGCATCAATATTATTAATATTCTGTGACATACAAGTAACCTCTTTGATGCAATTATAGAAGTATCCATGCATTGCTCCGTAATGCATCTCAGTGGTTAATAAATTACCTTATGAACCGTATTATCGAGCTAAAGAAATTCAATTCTGTAGCAAACCAAATGCACTATGGGGTGGATGTAAATATTCCCACTCTTTTAAATGGAGCTTTTAACCCCTTTGAATGCTAGCAGTCCACAATGCAGAGCTTTGCAATGGGCTGGAGAATTCTCAAGCATTTAGTTGGCTAAAAGACACATCCAAATCAATGGGAATGAGTAGATATCTTTTATTGCCACCCAGTAGTATAGAAGGTTTGCTGCATAATTATATTTATGTAATTTGAACATGGCCCTATATGTGTGTGTGTGGATGTGTGTGGTTTACTTTTTTATTGCAACCCAAATTATACGCTTAATACCATGTATTCCATCTTCATTTCAATGAATTGGATGTCTCTGGCATCCGAGGGTTTAAATTTAACACAATGGAACTGTTTTTTCCGATTTTAATTACTTCAATTATTTGAAAATTTCAGAGCACAAGTAGTCCTGCTAGCAACTATCTGATCAACGGGATCATGAAACTACCATGTAAGATGCATGTCTGTTGTACTTTTGTATCTCTCTCTCTCTCTCCCTATACTGTGTTGGATATATTTCCTAGCTCAGCAATCTCACCTATCGCCATGTCCTTCACCTGCCCTTTTCTCAGGAGATCTTGGTTATACATGGTGTAGGACTAGGCCAGGACCTAAAGTGCCACTAATCTCTAGCACACAGTGCCTCTGCTCATAAATGCCCGGAAATATGCTACTATCTCTACTGAGACCAATATACAAAGCAACAGGACACTTTAAAGGCCTTATGTTGAAAAGAAATCTGGAGCAATTAAGGGGCACATCAACTATACCATAGGGGACAAATACAAATTTCAGGTGATTTGTAAATCTCCAGATGATAGAGAGATCACCCATGCATTGCACCCCCCCAAGGGCAGCATCAAGGAAAAGTAATGTATTCATATCTCCCCCCACAACCTGCATAGACTGGTTCAAATCTAACCTAGACTCCTCTGGGATAGGGATTTGTGCAGGACAGTGTAAAGCCCCAAATTTAGTTGAGGGCTGGCCTGTGAGACAGACAGGCACATGCCCCCCAGGCTGATCATAATTCAGGGTTGGTGGGCCACTGCCTCACTCCATTTCTTGCTTGGAGCTAAAAAGGAGTAAAGAGAGCTTACAATACAAATGGAGCTACACTACCAGCAAAGCTCTGTAACATCATAAGTGTAGCTCCGATTCAGTTGTAAGCTCTGTAGTATTACAAGTGTAGCTCCATTTCAGTTGTAAGCTCTGTAGTATCACAAGTGTAACTGTTTCAGTTGTAAGCTCTGTAGTATCACAAGTGTAGCTCTGTTTCAGTTGTAAGCTCTGTAGTATCACAAGTGTAGCTCCATTTCAGTTGTAAGCTCTGTAGTATCACAAGTGTATCTCCGTTTCAGTCGTAAGCTCTGTAGTATCACTTGACTTACTTCATAACATTAATTCCAGTTATAAAATTAACAAATGGAGGTGGACTGCTACATTGGATTGCAGCGATAGTAGAACGAGGCCACTTGATTGTACTTGCCTCCCAAGCTAAAAGTTGCCAGCCCTCCCCTGTTCAAATGCACCATCCTGCCCAAATCACCAGCAGTAACATTCCTCACCTTAAACTACCCTGATCCTTTATAGCATTCAAGGGGTTAAAATCCCCTTTTAAATCAAAGGGAGGTTTGATTTTCACATACGGTACAGTTGGTTTGCTCCAGAATTTCTCCATTTTTTTGTACATATGGTCCAGTGAGTATTAATCACAGTCCACTCTCATCTGAACCTGTCACCATAACCCTTTGAGTGCCAGAGGACTATACAACACATTGCTTTACAATGCTTAGGATACCCCTCTGGCACTCACAAGGTTAATATAAGTTTAATTAATTTCAAAGAGGCTAATTAGACTTGTGCTCTCCACCTGCTTCAGATTGGGAAAAATTCCAACCAGTTTTACGTATACCTGTCATGGCAGTGGCATAACTAATGCAGGCTTTTTGGGGCCATAAAATATTCTCACAGAGGCATATCTGGTGCCTGCTAGACCCTGGGGTAGATGGGGCCACTTGGATGCTGGGCCCCAGCTAAACTGAACCTTCTGTACCTCATGGATGCTGGGCCCCAGCTAAACTGAACCTTCTGTACCTCATGGAGTTACACCCCTGCTCCACGGATATGACATCCAGGGCTGATTAAAGATGTTACTTCTTAAACAAAGTAATCCATGGAAATAAGCCGAGCACCCTCTTGGTTAAAACAATACTTTATTTCACATCAGAGCCTCTTTCAATAAAAATGTGCACACAGTCAGCACCTTATATTTTTAAAACGGGAGTTATCCAAATCGCAACTGGCAAGTGGATAGTCTCCGAGCCCAATGGATCTGTAAACCATTTGAATTCTATGGGTGCAAAATTTATTGAAAGAGGCTATGATGTGAAACAGATCCAAGAATGTATTAATGAAATGGCAGGGATAGACAGGAATCAGTTATTACTGAGACAGGAACAGCATGCTAGATCCGGTGCTGACAGAATGGTCATTACTACTACATTTACAGATATGGCTAAGAAATTTAAAGAAACAACCTTAAAACATTGGGGACTGCTAGAGAAGGATCCTAAAGTTGAGCACATGTTTGAGCAACCTCCACTGTTGGGTACAGACAGGGGAAAAGCCTGCTGGATGAACTGGTGTGCTCGGATTCAACGGATAAATATATGGAGCACAAAATACACTGTAAGAAAGGAGTGTTCAAATGTAAAGGTTGTCTGACATGTAGCCACGTGGTGATGGGATCAAGATTCACAGTTCCCAAGTTGAACTATGTGATCAAGGTCAAGGATTATATTACTTGTTCCACATTATATGTAATATATTTACTCAGTCCATGTGAGATATGTTAAGTGGGTAAAACAAGCAAACCATTCAAAGAATGATTAAGAGAGCACAGTTCCTTCAGCATGAGAGGACTGAATAATACCCTTAATGAGCAACAATTGAAAAGATCACCTGTGACTAGAACTAGACACTTTGTAACTTTGAAACATAGTGTCAAGGATCTAAGATGCTTTCTAGTGATGAGCGAGCACCCCAATGCTCGGATGTTCGGGTGCTCTGACCGAGCACCCCCTGAGGCTCGAGTGCTCGGCCGAGCACCCGAGCCCCATTGAAGTCAATGGGAGGACTCGAGCATTACACCAGGCACCCCCTGCTCTGATGAGGGGAGGGTGCCTGGTCCATAGGAAAAGGGCAGAAAAAGATGGAAACACTACAGAAATGGTTCAGGGACAGCATAGGGAGGATGTCTGGATGCACCTTGGACTCCAACATCGCTGCTGGGAATGATCTTTCGCCCGTAGTACGCCATTTTTACAGACTGACCATAAAACACACAAAAAGGAAAATAAAAACGACTTTAGGCGAAAAATTGTTACCAAACAATATTTGCTGTATATTTACTTGTATATCATCTGCAAATTCTCCCAAAAATTTCCTTGATTTTCAGAACTGAGGCCATGATTAAGAGGGAAACGTGCGCAGAGGCAAATTCTCCCAAAAATTTCCTTGATTTTCAGAACCGAGGCCATGATTAAGAGGGAAACGTGCGCAGAGGCAAATTCTCCCAAAAATTTCCTTGATTTTATTGAACTGAGGCCATGATTAAGAGGGAAACGTGCGCTGAGCTGACCATCTAAAACATTATGGGTGAGGGTCTCCTGCAGAGCTGACCATCCTAAACATTATATGCGAAGGCCCGCTAGTGAGCTGACGCTATAAAACATTATATGCGAAGGCCCGCTAGTGAGCTGACGCTATAAAACATTATATGAGAGGGCCCGCTAGAGAGCTGACCCAATAAAACATTATATGAGAAGGCCCGCTGGTGAGCTGACCTATATAAAAATTGGCAAACAGGGCCCGCTGGTGAGCTGGCCCTATATAAAAATTATATCACAGGGCCCGCTGGTGAGCTGGCCCTATATAAAAATTATATCCCAGGGCACGCTGGTGAGCTGGCCCTATATAAAAATTATATCCCAGGGCATATGGAAGAGGAGGAGGAGGATGAGAAGATTAAGAGTCAACCATATACCCGTTTTTTGGGTGGAAGGGGTGAATGGGAATACAGAGTATTCCCATCATTGTAAATAACATATATAAAGTGAGTTTATGTTCCCCCGGGGCTTTCCTCCAGTGGAGTGGAGAAGTCAGGGGAAATCCAGGCCTTGTTCATTTTTATAAGTGTCAACCTATCAGCATTGTCGGTGGAAAGGCGGATACGCTTATCTGTTATGATGCCACCAGCAGCACTAAATACCCGCTCAGACAGAACGCTGGCGGCAGGGCAGGCCAGCACCTCCAAGGCGTAGAGTGCCAGTTCATACCACGTGTCCAGCTTGGACACCCAGTAGTTGTAAGGCACAGAGGGATCATTGAGGACGCTGACACGGTCTGCTACGTACTCCTTCACCATCTTCCAAAACTTTTCCCTCCTTGTGACACTAGGCTGCGCATCAGGGTGAGGGTGCTGGCGGGGTGTCATGAAGGTGTCCCACGCCTTGGAGAGTGTTGCCCTGCCTTTCTCGGAACTGCTGTGTGCTCCCCTTTTCTCCCCTTCTCGGTTGGCCAAGGTAGCACGTACTCTGCCGCCAGCGTTGTCAGATGGAAAATTTTGGAGCAATTTTTCGACAAGAACCTTCTGGTATTGCACCATTTTGCTTGTCCTCTCCACCGGAGGAATGAGAGATGAGAAATTCTCTTTGTAGCGGGGGTCCAGAAGGGTGAACACCCAGTAATCCGTGTTGTCTAAAATGCGTACAACGCGTGGGTCACGGGAAAGGCAGCCTAACATAAAGTCAGCCATGTGTGCCAGAGTACCAACAGTCAAGATTTCGCTGTCCTCACCAGGAGGCTGACTCTCAATATCCTCATCCTCTTCCTCCTCTTCTGCCCACCCACGCTGAAGAGATGGAACTAAAGTTCCATGGCTACCCTCTGTAGCGGAGGCAACCGTGTCTTCCTCCTCCTCCTCCTCCTCCTCCTCCGCCTCCTCCAATTGTCGCTGAGAAGACGAAGTGAGGGTGCTCTGGCTATCACCTTGTGTAAGCTCTTCCTCCCCCATTTCCACCTCTTCCACATGCAAAGCGTCGGTTTTAATTGTGAGCAGCGAGCGTTTCAGTAGACACAGAAGTGGGATGGTTACACTGATAATAGCGTTATCGCCGCTCACCATCTGTGTCGATTCCTCAAAATTGCGTAAAACCTCGCAGAGGTCTGACATCCATTCCCACTCCTCACTTCTGATTACAGGAAGTTGAACGGAGAGGCGACGACCGTGTAACAGCTGGTACTCCACTACTGCCCTCTGCTGCTCACAAAGCCGGGCCAACATGTGGAAGGTGGAGTTCCAGCGCGTGCTCACGTCACACAGCAGCCGGTGAGCTGGCAATTGTAAGCGCTGCTGCAGCTTCAACAGGCCGGCTGAAGCTGTTGATGACTTACGGAAATGTGCACACACGCGGCGCGCCTTGGTCAAGAGATCATGCACATTGGGGTAGGTTTTTAGAAATCGCTGCACCACTAAATTAAATACATGCGCTAGGCATGGTACGTGTGTGAGCTTGCCGAGCTCCAAAGCCGCCACCAAGTTACGCCCATTATCACACACAACCATGCCTGCTTGCAGGTTGAGTGGCGAGAGCCACTGCTCGGTCTGGTGACTAATCCCCTGCAACATCTCTGAGGCCGTGTGCTGTTTGTCCCCAAGGCAGATCAGCTTCAGCACGGCCTGTTGACGCTTCCCCACTGCAGTGCTACACTGCTTCCAGCTACTGGCTGATGGGGGAGTGGCGGTGTGTGTAGAGAATTCGGAGGTGGAAACGGAGGAGGAGGAGCCAATAACGTAGGTGCTGGTGGAAACCCTGATGGAGGTAGGGCCCGCAATCCTCGGCGTGGGTAGCACCCGTGCCATCCCAGGGTCCGAGTCGCTCCCAGCCTCCACGACATTCACCCAGTGTGCCGTCAGGGAAATGTAGCGTCCCTGGCCACAAGCACTTGTCCATGTGTCAGTCGTTAAGTGGACCTTCCCAGTAACTGCGTTGGTCAGGGCACGGGTGATGTTACGGGACACATGGTGGTGTAATGCGGGGATGGCACACCGGGAAAAGTAGTGGCGGCTGGGGACCGCGTACCGAGGGACAGCTGCTGCCATCAGGCTGCGGAAGGACTCAGTGTCCACAAGCCTAAATGGCAGCATTTCGATGGCCAGTAATTTTGAAAGGTGTGAGGTTAGTGCTATGGCCTGTGGGTGGGTGGCTGGGTACTTTCTCTTGCGCTCAAATGCCTGGGGTAACGACATTTGGACGCTGTGCTGGGACAGGGAAGTGGATGTGGTCGCTGATGGTGCTTCAGATGGTACAGGTGCAGGGCGGGAGGTATGCGGGCCTGCGCCTTCGACAGGCGATTGGCCGGCACCGAAAACAGGGGAAGAGGAGGCAGTGGTGTGGCCTGCAGACACAGGTGGGCGATCCAGGCGTTCCTCCCACTTACTACGGTGCTTGGATGCCATGTGTCGGATCATGCTGGTGGTGGTGAGGTTTCTAGTGTTCATGCCTCGGCTCATTCTGGTGTGGCACAGGTTGCAAACTACAATTCTTTTGTCGTCCGCACTTTCCTTAAAAAAACGCCATACCGCGGAACACCTACCCTTTGGCAAGGTAGATTTACGCAAGGGGGTGCTCCGTGGAACATTTGCGGGCCGGTTTGGTGCGGTCCGCCTTCTTTCTGTAGCCACACCACTGCCTCTTCCAGCCTGTTGCGGTGCTGCAGATGGCTCACCCTCAGGACTGCTGTCATCGCTCGGCTCTACACCTTCCCAGGTGGGGTCAGTCACCTCATCGTCCACCAAGTCCTCCTCCACTTCCTCACTCTGATCATCCTCCTCAAGTCTTGATCCCACCACATACTCAGTCATTGACAACTGTATAACATTCTCCTCAACAAGGTCTTGAGACGGAAATAGTGGTTGATTTAATGGCAACTGTGTCTCATCATCATCATCATCATCATCCACTACTTCCTTTGACCTTAAATGCCGTTCACATCTGTCATCTTCTTGTGATTGGGTAGCCTCTAGAGGTTGTGAATCAGGGCACAAGATGTCATGTTCCTCTGCAAGCGTGCTTGGAGAGAGGGTCAAATGAAGGATTGGTGATGAGACGAGCTCATCACTATATCCCAGTGTGGGATCACTTCTTTGACCAGACCGTGTATGGTGGGAGGAAGGATGATCAGAGTGAGGATTATGTTGACCAGACTCTTGGCTACTGAGAGTGGACTTGGTGGAAGACAGGGTGGTGCTTAACCGACTGGAAGCAGTATCAGCTGTCATCCAACCGACCACCTGTTCGCACTGGTCGGACCTCGAGAGTGATGTCCTGCGACGCCCTGTGAAATCAGACATGAAGCTAGGTATGGTGGATGTCTTTCTTTCTTGTGCTCTGGCACCAGGCACAGTTTCTCCGCGTCCTGACCCGCGCCCTGAACTTTCAGGATCACGTCCACTTCCCCGTCCCTTTTTACCCGCCTTCTTCATCTTACACAGAATATGTGACTTTAATATTTGAGTTTGAAAACTTAACAGTATTTCTTATTATTCTGCAACTCTGCAGAGTACACAGAAAAGGCTGCTAAACTGCGGTGAAACACACTGAATGGAATATGTGACTTTGATATTTTAGTTTGAAGACTTAACAGTATTTCTTCCTATTCTGCAACTCTGCACAGTACACAGAATAGGCTGTTAAACGGCGTTGAAACACACTGAATGGAATATGTGACTTTAATATTTGAGTTTGAAAACTTAACAGTATTTCTTATAATTCTGCAACTGTACAGAGTACACAGAATAGGCTGTTAAACGGCGTTGAAACACACTGAATGGAATATGTGACTTTAATATTTGAGTTTGAAAACTTAACAGTATTTCTTATAATTCTGCAACTGTACAGAGTACACAGAATAGGCTGTTAAACGGCGTTGAAACACACTGAATGGAATATGTGACTTTAATATTTGAGTTTGAAAACTTAACAGTATTTCTTATAATTCTGCAACTGTACAGAGTACACAGAATAGGCTGTTAAACGGCGTTGAAACACACTGAATGGAATATGTGACTTTAATATTTGAGTTTGAAAACTTAACAGTATTTCTTATAATTCTGCAACTGTACAGAGTACACAGAATAGGCTGTTAAACGGCGGTGAAAGACACTGAATGGAATATGTGACTTTAATATTTGAGTTTGAAAACTTAACAGTATTTCTTATAATTCTGCAACTCTGCAGAGTACACAGAATAGGCTGTTAAACGGCGGTGAAAGACACTGAATGGAATATGTGACTTTAATATTTGAGTTTGAAAACTTAACAGTATTTCTTATTATTCTGCAACTCTGCAGAGTACACAGAATAGGCTGTTAAACGGCGTTGAAACACACTGAATGGAATATGTGACTTTAATATTTGAGTTTGAAAACTTAACAGTATTTCTTATAATTCTGCAACTGTACAGAGTACACAGAATAGGCTGTTAAACGGCGTTGAAACACACTGAATGGAATATGTGACTTTAATATTTGAGTTTGAAAACTTAACAGTATTTCTTATTATTTTGCAACTGTACAGAGTACACAGAATAGGCTGTTAAACGGCGTTGAAACACACTGAATGGAATATGTGACTTTAATATTTGAGTTTGAAAACTTAACAGTATTTCTTATAATTCTGCAACTGTACAGAGTACACAGAATAGGCTGTTAAACGGCGTTGAAACACACTGAATGGAATATGTGACTTTAATATTTGAGTTTGAAAACTTAACAGTATTTCTTATAATTCTGCAACTGTACAGAGTACACAGAATAGGCTGTTAAACGGCGTTGAAACACACTGAATGGAATATGTGACTTTAATATTTGAGTTTGAAAACTTAACAGTATTTCTTATAATTCTGCAACTGTACAGAGTACACAGAATAGGCTGTTAAACGGCGTTGAAACACACTGAATGGAATATGTGACTTTAATATTTGAGTTTGAAAACTTAACAGTATTTCTTATTATTCTGCAACTGTACAGAGTACACAGAATAGGCTGTTAAACGGCGGTGAAAGACACTGAATGGAATATGTGACTTTAATATTTGAGTTTGAAAACTTAACAGTATTTCTTATTATTCTGCAACTGTACAGAGTACACAGAATAGGCTGTTAAACGGCGTTGAAACACACTGAATGGAATATGTGACTTTAATATTTGAGTTTGAAAACTTAACAGTATTTCTTATTATTCTGCAACTGTACAGAGTACACAGAATAGGCTGTTAAACGGCGGTGAAAGACACTGAATGGAATATGTGACTTTAATATTTGAGTTTGAAAACTTAACAGTATTTCTTATTATTCTGCAACTGTACAGAGTACACAGAATAGGCTGTTAAACGGCGTTGAAACACACTGAATGGAATATGTGACTTTAATATTTGAGTTTGAAAACTTAACAGTATTTCTTATAATTCTGCAACTGTACAGAGTACACAGAATAGGCTGTTAAACGGCGGTGAAAGACACTGAATGGAATATGTGACTTTAATATTTGAGTTTGAAAACTTAACAGTATTTCTTATTATTCTGCAACTCTGCAGAGTACACAGAAAAGGCTGCTAAACTGCGGTGAAACACACTGAATGGAATATGTGACTTTGATATTTTAGTTTGAAGACTTAACAGTATTTCTTCCTATTCTGCAACTCTGCACAGTACACAGAATGTGCTGCTACACTGCGGCGAAGCACACTGAATGGAATATGTGACTTTGATATTTTAGTTTGAAGACTTAACAGTATTTCTTCCTATTCTGCAACTCTGCACAGTACACAGAATGTGCTGCTACACTGCGGCGAAGCACACTGAATGGAATATGTGACTTTGATATTTTAGTTTGAAGACTTAACAGTATTTCTTCCTATTCTGCAACTCTGCACAGTACACAGAATGTGCTGCTACACTGCGGCGAAGCACACTGAATGGAATATGTGACTTTGATATTTTAGTTTGAAGACTTAACAGTATTTCTTCCTATTCTGCAACTCTGCACAGTACACAGAATGTGCTGCTAAACTGCGGCGAAGCACACTGAATGGAATATGTGACTTTGATATTTTAGTTTGAAGACTTAACAGTATTTCTTCCTATTCTGCAACTCTGCACAGTACACAGAATGTGCTGCTACACTGCGGCGAAGCACACTGAATGGAATATGTGACTTTGATATTTTAGTTTGAAGACTTAACAGTATTTCTTCCTATTCTGCAACTCTGCACAGTACTCAGAATGTGCTGCTAAACTGCGGCGACGCACACTGAATGGAATACGTGACTTTGATATTTTAGTTTGAAGACTTAACAGAATGTGCTCTAATCTGCAACTTTGCACACTAAACAGAATGTGCTCTAATCTGCAACTTTGCACACTAAACAGAATGTGCTCTAATCTGCAACTGTGCACACTAAACAGAATGTGCTCTAATCTGCAACTTTGCACACTAAACAGAATATATATATTTTTTTTTTTTTTTTTTGTTTTTTTCCCCCCACACCAAATAACCTGCTGCCCCCACACACAGTAGTCCTAAAAAGGACTTTTGGTTCTTTTTTTTCACAATTTTTGTTTTTTTCCTCCCTACACTGCCTTTCCCTTCCTATCCTCAGCTCTCCCTGGCTCAGACTGAGCCGAACTCGATGGTCAGGTGCTATACAGCACCTGACCACGGGTTCTGGCCAGCCAATCAGTGTAATGCCAGCAGCCAACATGGCTGCTGGCATTACACCGATGTCAGAGCCTCCCTGCACGTTTATTGGCTGCGCAGCAGCCGCAAAACGTGCGGGGAGGAGACCCGAACATGGCGGGCGAGCACATGCGGTACTCGTACGAGTACCGCCATGTGCCGAGCAGAGCGATGCTCGAGCCGATCCGAGCATCGGCCGAGCATGCTCGCTCAACACTAATGCTTTCCATCTGAGGTGATCAGACAACCTCTTGGGGAGGTCTGTGATAGAGAGACCAGGCTCTCTAAGAGTGAGATTTACTGGATTTACACATTACATACTCTATCACTGAATGGGCTTAATGAGCAATATAGCTTCATTCACTACATATAACTTATTTTTCATGTGACAACTATAGTTCGTAGCAGTGTTTGATATTGCACTATCTTGTTTTTAAGTGATTTAGACATCATTGATTTGTCTGCGGACCGGCGTCTATGGTTGCTATGACAACCAGATGTAGTTGGATGGGTTTAAAGGGATAGTAATACTCCGTTTTAACTTTATTTTATTTTGTAGGCATTTAAAAAACATGAAGAATGACATAAGTCTTATCTCTCAAACCTTTATGGTTTATGAGATATTCACAAGCAAAGTTTCCCCCTCCCTCCCCTTTTACTGATGTCACACTATTGAGCAAAAGGGAGGTGGCCAGGTAGACTGCAGAGAGGGACAATCTTCAATTAAGATAAGGGGAAAACCTGAAAAGCTTGTCAAGGGGGGCAGGGATTTCATTGTTTTCATAGGAATAAGAGTGTCCCCTTCTGTTATCTGTCTGGTCTATGGACTGGATTCCACATCTGAGAAGAGATGGCTTACATTAGGTAAAAGGGGCGGGAGGGGGAAACTTTGCTTGTGAATATCTCATAAACCATAAAGGTTTGAGAGATAAGACTTATATCGTACTTCATGTTTTTTTAATGCCTACAAAATAAAATAAAGTTAAAACGAAGTATTACTATCCCTTTAAATAACACAACAGAGCCCGTAATCTGTAACTTTATAGTCCCTGATGAAAGTCCCAATCTGGTACCGGAATTTTACATTTTTAATGTGCTAAATAAAGTATCGTTTTAACCAAGGGAGTGCTCGGCTTATTTCTATGGATTGCTATGATATGGTATTTGGGCCTTGAGCACTTCTTAACCCCTTAGAGTCCGGTGACATACCTGGACCGTCACGCTGGTCCGGCACTTAAGGACCAGTGAAGGTCCTGGTACGTCACGTACTATTACTCACCGCGCTCCTGCAGGAGCGCGGTGAGTAATACCGGGGACTGAATTTGATCGCTCCAAGACCGATCTCTTTCAGTCCCTCAGTTCGGCGTGCCGCCCCACGTGATCAGTCATGTGGGGCGGCACGCCGAAATTCTCTATCTGGTCCTTAAAGGACCACTCACCCTGCGACCGCTGGTCGTTAAGGGGTTAAACAAAGACAAAAGGGTAAAATTCATAGGTGTCCGTAAGATTGTCTGGTTATAGAAAGGTAAGTGGGTGTTATTATTAAGAAGTATCAGCACTCCTTTAAGACATTACCAAGACAAAAGCTACAAAGAGATATAGGGATAATATATATTAATAACAATAATAATAATAATAATAATAATAAATATTTCACTCTATTTTAGTGATGATTGCAAGTTGTTTCCTTTGGGCAACCGCTGTATCAGACGAGAACCCACTGTCTAAATGTTTCCAAGACAAAGATTACAAGGAGCTGTTGAGAATAGCTCGTCGGGGTCTCAATAAAACTACAAAACCAAAGCGTATAGTGATTGTGGGGGCTGGAATTGCGGGACTGACTGCAGCAAAAGTGCTGGAGGATGCAGGACACAAGGTATGCCTGTATAGGGAATGTAGCTGTTGGAATCTCTATGTTATTACAAAACACTTGATTGAAATAGTCCATCAAGTCAACCATTACTGGATCTCTTTTCTATTGATTCAGAAGAAAGCAAACCCACTCAATTAAAGAAACACAAACATCTGGAAATTATTTAGTGTTAAACACCTTGCACTCCACGTTAGCCTTTGCAAAACAAAATACTTGCATACACTGTCTTGGGATTCAGCTTTGAACAGGGCTCCACTGCACATTTTACAATAACAATCTTTATAGGTGTCTCAGAAGTGATATTATTTTATTATCTGTTAATAAGCCTGAGATGTGGTATCAACTTTTCTGGACAAAAGAGCATTGTGTGCTAATGTCATTATATTAACAGCATTAGCTGTGCACAAACGGGTAATTAAATTGCACCTCCACATCCCTCTGAGGTATACACAGTCTGACATTGTAACCCTATAATTACATTCTCCTGAACCACATAGCACCATCAGTATATGTTACCTTAAAGAGTAAGATGTTATAATAATAAACCCGCATACATTATTCTGACCAAAAACCCCGCATGGTCCTAATGCATTTTTTTCTTGTGCGTTTGTTCAAGAGATAAGAAAAAAACAAGAAACAGGGGGTGTCATTGTGTAGAAACGTTCCATTAGAACAAGATGAGAGGGAATCACTAGCCAAATGGTTACTCACATTTATGGTGGTCACCTAGAATACTAAGTGACAGAAGATCATGTGGAGGATCCTTACATCTTCTCGCAGCCCTTTTTACCCCTTCTACTTGGTGGTATCATGGCAGCAACCTGTTAACCTACTGATCACCTTGTAGGAAATAATATACAAACAAACGCAATCAGGCACTCTCTAACTGTTCCACAGTATATTCAAGTGGTTTGTTTGGTGCTGTTTATCTCCAACTCACTTTACAGGTGTACCAAACAAAAGAAAACACAGCTGTAGCTTGGAGGAGCAATTGTAGCCCTTTTCTGCTCTGGTACACTTGTAATAACAAAAGTGTCACTCTAATCGGGATAATTTAAATAAAAAGTGCTTTGCTTGTAAAAAATGCAATACAAATATTATATTATAAAAACAACAAAATCCAGTCAATGATCACTGTGCAGTGGCCAAGCCAACAACTTTGATATCTGTCTCCATGGATATGACATTCAGAACTGACTGAAGATGTTATCTCTCAACAAAGGCACAAGGACAAAATTAATAAGGGCCATCTTGTTCCCTAAGATGCAGGTTGTTTCCCTCCAGAATTGGGCCTTTATAAATACACCTATATTTATCATTGCACACAGATCACAGTGTTGGAGGCCAGTGAACGTGTAGGAGGACGGATATACACATATAGAAATGAGAGTGCTGGGTGGTATGCCGAATTAGGTGCAATGAGGATTCCCAGTTACCATCAGTAAGTCACAGCATGATGAACATTTCCTTTTAGGGGACCAATGTATTATGTTGTCTTGTAAGCTCTAGAGCAGGGACCCCTCTATGACTTTCGCTCTGTATAGAACTTGTTACCCTGTATTCTTTGAACCATTAAAATGGACCTGGCACCCTAAGGCAAGTTTAGTTTGTTTCACAGAGAATTAAAATATGTCTATATGTTGTACTAACCATTTTCTCTAAAATACTTTTTGATAAAATAACCATTATGTTTTGGTGGTACAATGCTGTACTTTATACTAATTCTCTGCACAATATGCTAGTTATTTCTGAAGGTGACAGGCTCACTTTAAATTTCAAAGCTGTGCATACACGTTTGGCTCACATATTCATTTATTCATTCACTTGTTAAAGAGGTGTTAAAGAAAGAGAATATCACTTATCCAACATTATAAACTTTCCAAATCCTATGTTATTCTATGGACCTTGTGCACCATCCATCTCAAGATGGAGAAATCTTAGTGCATTGGTTCCAAAGAATAACTCAGGGATTTGGAGACTTTTTCACAGTGAAGTCACCTCTACCTTATCACCGCTTTACACATCTTAGTACATCTCCAGTTTTGAGTACTTCGGGCTCTATGTGTGTCTTTATTTTCCATTTTCTTTCCATGTTATATTATTGCAAATTGACTGTAACTACAGTATATATATATATATATATATATATATATATATATATATATATATGTGCATTACTTAGTCTATATTTAATTTGTTACTAGGATAGTTCTGGAGTTCATTGCCAAGTTCCACCTGAAAGTCTCTGAGTTTGTTCAATACAATTTGAACACATGGTATGCAGTCAATAATATATTAAAAAGAACGTATGCAGTGAGAGATAATCCTGACTTGCTGGATTATAAGGTGAAGGATGCTGAAAAGGGAAAGTCCTCTGATCGGCTTTTTGAAGATTCCTTAGCCAAGGTAATTATTTTTAATAGTATCATAAAGTAAATATCTATTAACATGTAAAACACACGTATGACAGCTCTTATCTAGCCAGTAATACATTTCTAAATGTCATGTTTTCTGTACAGTGGTATAATATCACAAAGAACCCTATACCTGAAGCTGTATAGCACAAATTATACATCCCAAAGAAAAGCTATCTAAAGTATTTTAGAAGCAGTATATGAAAAAAACAGGTGTTTTAGTGCCTTAACCGAGTAAAACATATTTCATCCAATATTTATTACAGGTCAAACTTTTAAAGTACAGCAATTTTCCGTTCTGGTTACTAGGTGGTGCTGTTCCTATAACTTACTTCAAGAGACATAGTGTGTGTCTCACTTTTTCCCACTGAGAGCATTATAAAATGCAGTTTGCCTTTTGGACACTAGTTGAATCTGTTACATCTGTTAAAGTTTTATATAAAAATTGGGCTAAATATCTATTGATTGAAAAATATCCCAGCTGTGGGGATACCCTTATTTTATCAGCATGAAAAGCCCTATGACATGTTTTCATATTTTTAACATTAAATGATAAATTAAATGTAACATGTACCCCTGATATGCAAAAAATGTCCTTTCACGCCATGGCATGCTTCAAAGCACAGGCTTGTCAAGCTGTAAAAAATTTCAACCCCCAAATTAAAAAAAAACCAAAAATAATAATAATAAAAAAAAGTTAAAACAAATCTAAATATATCTAAAGGGAAATTAACTGTCTAATGGGCATCACAAATATTGAATAAGAAAATAATCACACTGCTGATGTGTCAAGCTCATGTTGAATGTTACAGTACTATAACTCCACAACCATAGAGAGCCATCTATACTCATCTTACTTTACAATATTAGACACTTCCTGAAGGAGCTGAGCTGTGTGTCTCAAATAGGACACTTCCTATTTCTCATATAGGACACTTCAAAACTGCAGTTGATAATCTACAAAACCAGACAAGTTCACAGTTAGACTGATATGGGGAGCCCGGATGAGAAGAAATATAAGAGTTATGTATTTTTGATAATAAATCACCAGGATGGGATTATGAACATAAATTCATGCTCTGCTTTAGAAAGAATTCCTTCCCAATATGCTCCCTAATTCAAGAAATATATCTCTCTGGTGAAAATGGGGGTGGGGTTGTCCTCAAGGACCCGATAATAGAAAGGTTTCATTAGGATCCTGTTAGCTTCATCTAAATTAACTTCTAAATCTTTGACAATCCCACATCCCTTATCAGGGTTTGATGACTGCATCTGCATAAGACTGGATTCTATTAAAGGCTTGAATTTTACACCTGTTAAATTAGAAGAAGAACCATATTTGTCATTATGCAATAAAATAGCCTCTTCACCCTGGCAAAACACTGAGATGATAACTAAGTCCTGTAACTCTTGCCTAAGGGATTTGAATCTCTAATCAATAACCTCCCTCCTCTTTGCCCAAAACGTAAGGGTAACTATCCAAAAAAATCCCTTATTATTACAAAAGCCTGAGTATATCCCTATTAACTATATCCACTGATATGTTTACTCTTGTTCCTTATGTTTATGCTTATCCCATAAGTGAGGACTAATTATGTTGTTATGAAGAAAAGGCTCGTACATAAGTGATATATACAGTTAGGGCAAAAATTATTTGATCCCCTGCTGATATTTAACGTTTGCCCACTGACAAAAAAATGATCAGTCTGGGGGTGGAGCTCACCGTGGACCAAGATGGACACATTATCTTGAAGCTCCCAGTGTCACGGGCAACTAATCCTGTTTTACTAGCTATAACTCTTCTCTACTTGCTGATAATCCTGACAATCATCTTCACTGTGTAACGAGGATTCGTCCCATATCTCATGGTTCGCTGTGCGCTTTGACAAACTGTTTTTTCTTGTGCCTATATGACCAGAGATTTTTGCTGAACGCCATGTTAGAGAGTGACCTGGTTAAACAGATGGGAACAGAGCCCACACACTTGCTCACCTATGTTGGACACCTCGATGGCATAAGTCCAGTGTGACTTCATCATGGCATCTTGCCCTCCTCAGAATATTAAACCAGCTACAATGGCTGTTGAGAGAACCTCTACCGATATGTCGGAGGAGGAGGAAGATCTCTTTAAGAGGGTGGATTTACGGGAAGACATTAGAGGTTTCATTGAGGATATCAAATCTACTTTGAGATTTGAAATAGCAAGGGCCTGGACGGTCATAGCACAGATCAGCAACTGAGTATCTGCTTTAGAGGAAGATAAAACAAAGACAACTGACACTATCCACAACATGGATCAAATATTAATGGCCCAAAGGGATCAAATACAATATCTAATGTTGAAACTAATGGATCTCAATAATAGAGTTCAAAGGTGCAACCTAAGGGTGAAAAATCTCCCAGATATTGTCCTTCACCACCATGGGCAACCATGAACAGTACTGGATTTGCAATTAACTAGACCAGCCAACTGTCTAGGGTATAGCTGCCCAAGTTCAGTTCTCAAGGGCCACCAATAAGCCAGGATTTAGGGATTTCTCTGTTTGAACACAGGTGAGTCAATCAAAATGAATGATCCACTGATTAACTCACCTGTGCTTAATCAGGGAAATCATTACATCCTGGCCTGTTGTTGATCCTTGAATACTGAACTTGGACAGCTCTGGTGTAGGGTACAATATTCTAGGACAGAGCTTCTCAGCCCTGCTGAACACAACCACTTTGCTGTATTGCGAGTGTAACAGATTTATTTACCAGTTTATATACTACTGTATAGTCCAGTTTATATATTTATGTTGACAGTGTATATACTTCTATAGTGCTTAGTTAAGAGTTTTTTCTGTGCCAAACGAAAGTACATTGGCTGGGGCAGGGTCATGGATAGCTTGGGGGTTTGGCCATGGATGGGGCTTGTAGACACAAAAGCCTTCTTGCCTTAAGGCACCTGATATGTAATTCTGGCACTGGATGGTCACTAATGATATCAGTGAGTACACATAAAAATTAGTGATGAGCGAGCACCCCAATGCTCGGATGTTCGGGTGCTCTGACCGAGCACCCCCTGAGGCTCGAGTGCTCGGCCGAGCACCCGAGCCCCATTGAAGTCAATGGGAGGACTCGAGCATTACACCAGGCACCCCCTGCTCTGATGAGGGGAGGGTGCCTGGTCCATAGGAAAAGGGCAGAAAAAGATGGAAACACTACAGAAATGGTTCAGGGACAGCATAGGGAGGATGTCTGGATGCACCTTGGACTCCAACATCGCTGCTGGGAACGATCTTTCGCCCGTAGTACGCCATTTTTACAGACTGACCATAAAACACACAAAAAGGAAAATAAAAACGACTTTAGGCGAAAAATTGTTACCAAACAATATTTGCTGTATATTTACTTGTATATCATCTGCAAATTCTCCCAAAAATTTCCTTGATTTTCAGAACTGAGGCCATGATTAAGAGGGAAACGTGCGCAGAGGCAAATTCTCCCAAAAATTTCCTTGATTTTCAGAACTGAGGCCATGATTAAGAGGGAAACGTGCGCAGAGGCAAATTCTCCCAAAAATTTCCTTGATTTTATTGAACTGAGGCCATGATTAAGAGGGAAACGTGCGCTGAGCTGACCATCTAAAACATTATGGGTGAGGGTCTCCTGCAGAGCTGACCATCCTAAACATTATATGCGAAGGCCCGCTAGTGAGCTGACGCTATAAAACATTATATGCGAAGGCCCGCTAGTGAGCTGACGCTATAAAACATTATATGAGAGGGCCCGCTAGAGAGCTGACCCAATAAAACATTATATGAGAAGGCCCGCTGGTGAGCTGACCTATATAAAAATTGGCAAACAGGGCCCGCTGGTGAGCTGGCCCTATATAAAAATTATATCACAGGGCCCGCTGGTGAGCTGGCCCTATATAAAAATTATATCCCAGGGCACGCTGGTGAGCTGGCCCTATATAAAAATTATATCCCAGGGCATATGGAAGAGGAGGAGGAGGATGAGAAGATTAAGAGTCAACCATATACCCGTTTTTTGGGTGGAAGGGGTGAATGGGAATACAGAGTATTCCCATCATTGTAAATAACATATATAAAGTGAGTTTATGTTCCCCCGGGGCTTTCCTCCAGTGGAGTGGAGAAGTCAGGGGAAATCCAGGCCTTGTTCATTTTTATAAGTGTCAACCTATCAGCATTGTCGGTGGAAAGGCGGATACGCTTATCTGTTATGATGCCACCAGCAGCACTAAATACCCGCTCAGACAGAACGCTGGCGGCAGGGCAGGCCAGCACCTCCAAGGCGTAGAGTGCCAGTTCATACCACGTGTCCAGCTTGGACACCCAGTAGTTGTAAGGCACAGAGGGATCATTGAGGACGCTGACACGGTCTGCTACGTACTCCTTCACCATCTTCCAAAACTTTTCCCTCCTTGTGACACTAGGCTGCGCATCAGGGTGAGGGTGCTGGCGGGGTGTCATGAAGGTGTCCCACGCCTTGGAGAGTGTTGCCCTGCCTTTCTCGGAACTGCTGTGTGCTCCCCTTTTCTCCCCTTCTCGGTTGGCCAAGGTAGCACGTACTCTGCCGCCAGCGTTGTCAGATGGAAAATTTTGGAGCAATTTTTCGACAAGAACCTTCTGGTATTGCACCATTTTGCTTGTCCTCTCCACCGGAGGAATGAGAGATGAGAAATTCTCTTTGTAGCGGGGGTCCAGAAGGGTGAACACCCAGTAATCCGTGTTGTCTAAAATGCGTACAACGCGTGGGTCACGGGAAAGGCAGCCTAACATAAAGTCAGCCATGTGTGCCAGAGTACCAACAGTCAAGATTTCGCTGTCCTCACCAGGAGGCTGACTCTCAATATCCTCATCCTCTTCCTCCTCTTCTGCCCACCCACGCTGAAGAGATGGAACTAAAGTTCCATGGCTACCCTCTGTAGCGGAGGCAACCGTGTCTTCCTCCTCCTCCTCCTCCTCCTCCTCCGCCTCCTCCAATTGTCGCTGAGAAGACGAAGTGAGGGTGCTCTGGCTATCACCTTGTGTAAGCTCTTCCTCCCCCATTTCCACCTCTTCCACATGCAAAGCGTCGGTTTTAATTGTGAGCAGCGAGCGTTTCAGTAGACACAGAAGTGGGATGGTTACACTGATAATAGCGTTATCGCCGCTCACCATCTGTGTCGATTCCTCAAAATTGCGTAAAACCTCGCAGAGGTCTGACATCCATTCCCACTCCTCACTTCTGATTACAGGAAGTTGAACGGAGAGGCGACGACCGTGTAACAGCTGGTACTCCACTACTGCCCTCTGCTGCTCACAAAGCCGGGCCAACATGTGGAAGGTGGAGTTCCAGCGCGTGCTCACGTCACACAGCAGCCGGTGAGCTGGCAATTGTAAGCGCTGCTGCAGCTTCAACAGGCCGGCTGAAGCTGTTGATGACTTACGGAAATGTGCACACACGCGGCGCACCTTGGTCAAGAGATCATGCACATTGGGGTAGGTTTTTAGAAATCGCTGCACCACTAAATTAAATACATGCGCTAGGCATGGTACGTGTGTGAGCTTGCCGAGCTCCAAAGCCGCCACCAAGTTACGCCCATTATCACACACAACCATGCCTGCTTGCAGGTTGAGTGGCGAGAGCCACTGCTCGGTCTGGTGACTAATCCCCTGCAACAGCTCTGAGGCCGTGTGCTGTTTGTCCCCAAGGCAGATCAGCTTCAGCACGGCCTGTTGACGCTTCCCCACTGCAGTGCTACACTGCTTCCAGCTACTGGCTGATGGGGGAGTGGCGGTGTGTGTAGAGAATTCGGAGGTGGAAACGGAGGAGGAGGAGCCAATAACGTAGGTGCTGGTGGAAACCCTGATGGAGGTAGGGCCCGCAATCCTCGGCGTGGGTAGCACCCGTGCCATCCCAGGGTCCGAGTCGCTCCCAGCCTCCACGACATTCACCCAGTGTGCCGTCAGGGAAATGTAGCGTCCCTGGCCACAAGCACTTGTCCATGTGTCAGTCGTTAAGTGGACCTTCCCAGTAACTGCGTTGGTCAGGGCACGGGTGATGTTACGGGACACATGGTGGTGTAATGCGGGGATGGCACACCGGGAAAAGTAGTGGCGGCTGGGGACCGCGTACCGAGGGACAGCTGCTGCCATCAGGCTGCGGAAGGACTCAGTGTCCACAAGCCTAAATGGCAGCATTTCGATGGCCAGTAATTTTGAAAGGTGTGAGGTTAGTGCTATGGCCTGTGGGTGGGTGGCTGGGTACTTTCTCTTGCGCTCAAATGCCTGGGGTAACGACATTTGGACGCTGTGCTGGGACAGGGAAGTGGATGTGGTCGCTGATGGTGCTTCAGATGGTACAGGTGCAGGGCGGGAGGTATGCGGGCCTGCGCCTTCGACAGGCGATTGGCCGGCACCGAAAACAGGGGAAGAGGAGGCAGTGGTGTGGCCTGCAGACACAGGTGGGCGATCCAGGCGTTCCTCCCACTTACTACGGTGCTTGGATGCCATGTGTCGGATCATGCTGGTGGTGGTGAGGTTTCTAGTGTTCATGCCTCGGCTCATTCTGGTGTGGCACAGGTTGCAAACTACAATTCTTTTGTCGTCCGCACTTTCCTTAAAAAAACGCCATACCGCGGAACACCTACCCTTTGGCAAGGTAGATTTACGCAAGGGGGTGCTCCGTGGAACATTTGCGGGCCGGTTTGGTGCGGTCCGCCTTCTTTCTGTAGCCACACCACTGCCTCTTCCAGCCTGTTGCGGTGCTGCAGATGGCTCACCCTCAGGACTGCTGTCATCGCTCGGCTCTACACCTTCCCAGGTGGGGTCAGTCACCTCATCGTCCACCAAGTCCTCCTCCACTTCCTCACTCTGATCATCCTCCTCAAGTCTTGATCCCACCACATACTCAGTCATTGACAACTGTATAACATTCTCCTCAACAAGGTCTTGAGACGGAAATAGTGGTTGATTTAATGGCAACTGTGTCTCATCATCATCATCATCATCATCCACTACTTCCTTTGACCTTAAATGCCGTTCACATCTGTCATCTTCTTGTGATTGGGTAGCCTCTAGAGGTTGTGAATCAGGGCACAAGATGTCATGTTCCTCTGCAAGCGTGCTTGGAGAGAGGGTCAAATGAAGGATTGGTGATGAGACGAGCTCATCACTATATCCCAGTGTGGGATCACTTCTTTGACCAGACCGTGTATGGTGGGAGGAAGGATGATCAGAGTGAGGATTATGTTGACCAGACTCTTGGCTACTGAGAGTGGACTTGGTGGAAGACAGGGTGGTGCTTAACCGACTGGAAGCAGTATCAGCTGTCATCCAACCGACCACCTGTTCGCACTGGTCGGACCTCGAGAGTGATGTCCTGCGACGCCCTGTGAAATCAGACATGAAGCTAGGTATGGTGGATGTCTTTCTTTCTTGTGCTCTGGCACCAGGCACAGTTTCTCCGCGTCCTGACCCGCGCCCTGAACTTTCAGGATCACGTCCACTTCCCCGTCCCTTTTTACCCGCCTTCTTCATCTTACACAGAATATGTGACTTTAATATTTGAGTTTGAAAACTTAACAGTATTTCTTATTATTCTGCAACTCTGCAGAGTACACAGAAAAGGCTGCTAAACTGCGGTGAAACACACTGAATGGAATATGTGACTTTGATATTTTAGTTTGAAGACTTAACAGTATTTCTTCCTATTCTGCAACTCTGCACAGTACACAGAATAGGCTGTTAAACGGCGTTGAAACACACTGAATGGAATATGTGACTTTAATATTTGAGTTTGAAAACTTAACA
The DNA here is from genome assembly GCA_037306005.1 of Rhinophrynus dorsalis. Classification (NCBI taxonomy): domain Eukaryota; kingdom Metazoa; phylum Chordata; class Amphibia; order Anura; family Rhinophrynidae; genus Rhinophrynus; species Rhinophrynus dorsalis. The sequence continues at coordinate 346,991,764 of CM074724.1, read as the reverse complement.
GTATTTCTTATAATTCTGCAACTGTACAGAGTACACAGAATAGGCTGTTAAACGGCGTTGAAACACACTGAATGGAATATGTGACTTTAATATTTGAGTTTGAAAACTTAACAGTATTTCTTATAATTCTGCAACTGTACAGAGTACACAGAATAGGCTGTTAAACGGCGTTGAAACACACTGAATGGAATATGTGACTTTAATATTTGAGTTTGAAAACTTAACAGTATTTCTTATAATTCTGCAACTGTACAGAGTACACAGAATAGGCTGTTAAACGGCGTTGAAACACACTGAATGGAATATGTGACTTTAATATTTGAGTTTGAAAACTTAACAGTATTTCTTATAATTCTGCAACTGTACAGAGTACACAGAATAGGCTGTTAAACGGCGGTGAAAGACACTGAATGGAATATGTGACTTTAGTATTTGAGTTTGAAAACTTAACAGTATTTCTTATAATTCTGCAACTCTGCAGAGTACACAGAATAGGCTGTTAAACGGCGGTGAAAGACTGAATGGAATATGTGACTTTAATATTTGAGTTTGAAAACTTAACAGTATTTCTTATTATTCTGCAACTCTGCAGAGTACACAGAATAGGCTGTTAAACGGCGTTGAAACACACTGAATGGAATATGTGACTTTAATATTTGAGTTTGAAAACTTAACAGTATTTCTTATAATTCTGCAACTGTACAGAGTACACAGAATAGGCTGTTAAACGGCGTTGAAACACACTGAATGGAATATGTGACTTTAATATTTGAGTTTGAAAACTTAACAGTATTTCTTATTATTCTGCAACTGTACAGAGTACACAGAATAGGCTGTTAAACGGCGTTGAAACACACTGAATGGAATATGTGACTTTAATATTTGAGTTTGAAAACTTAACAGTATTTCTTATAATTCTGCAACTGTACAGAGTACACAGAATAGGCTGTTAAACGGCGTTGAAACACACTGAATGGAATATGTGACTTTAATATTTGAGTTTGAAAACTTAACAGTATTTCTTATAATTCTGCAACTGTACAGAGTACACAGAATAGGCTGTTAAACGGCGTTGAAACACACTGAATGGAATATGTGACTTTAATATTTGAGTTTGAAAACTTAACAGTATTTCTTATAATTCTGCAACTGTACAGAGTACACAGAATAGGCTGTTAAACGGCGTTGAAACACACTGAATGGAATATGTGACTTTAATATTTGAGTTTGAAAACTTAACAGTATTTCTTATTATTCTGCAACTGTACAGAGTACACAGAATAGGCTGTTAAACGGCGGTGAAAGACACTGAATGGAATATGTGACTTTAATATTTGAGTTTGAAAACTTAACAGTATTTCTTATTATTCTGCAACTGTACAGAGTACACAGAATAGGCTGTTAAACGGCGTTGAAACACACTGAATGGAATATGTGACTTTAATATTTGAGTTTGAAAACTTAACAGTATTTCTTATTATTCTGCAACTGTACAGAGTACACAGAATAGGCTGTTAAACGGCGGTGAAAGACACTGAATGGAATATGTGACTTTAATATTTGAGTTTGAAAACTTAACAGTATTTCTTATTATTCTGCAACTGTACAGAGTACACAGAATAGGCTGTTAAACGGCGTTGAAACACACTGAATGGAATATGTGACTTTAATATTTGAGTTTGAAAACTTAACAGTATTTCTTATAATTCTGCAACTGTACAGAGTACACAGAATAGGCTGTTAAACGGCGGTGAAAGACACTGAATGGAATATGTGACTTTAATATTTGAGTTTGAAAACTTAACAGTATTTCTTATTATTCTGCAACTCTGCAGAGTACACAGAAAAGGCTGCTAAACTGCGGTGAAACACACTGAATGGAATATGTGACTTTGATATTTTAGTTTGAAGACTTAACAGTATTTCTTCCTATTCTGCAACTCTGCACAGTACACAGAATGTGCTGCTACACTGCGGCGAAGCACACTGAATGGAATATGTGACTTTGATATTTTAGTTTGAAGACTTAACAGTATTTCTTCCTATTCTGCAACTCTGCACAGTACACAGAATGTGCTGCTACACTGCGGCGAAGCACACTGAATGGAATATGTGACTTTGATATTTTAGTTTGAAGACTTAACAGTATTTCTTCCTATTCTGCAACTCTGCACAGTACACAGAATGTGCTGCTACACTGCGGCGAAGCACACTGAATGGAATATGTGACTTTGATATTTTAGTTTGAAGACTTAACAGTATTTCTTCCTATTCTGCAACTCTGCACAGTACACAGAATGTGCTGCTAAACTGCGGCGAAGCACACTGAATGGAATATGTGACTTTGATATTTTAGTTTGAAGACTTAACAGTATTTCTTCCTATTCTGCAACTCTGCACAGTACACAGAATGTGCTGCTACACTGCGGCGAAGCACACTGAATGGAATATGTGACTTTGATATTTTAGTTTGAAGACTTAACAGTATTTCTTCCTATTCTGCAACTCTGCACAGTACTCAGAATGTGCTGCTAAACTGCGGCGACGCACACTGAATGGAATACGTGACTTTGATATTTTAGTTTGAAGACTTAACAGAATGTGCTCTAATCTGCAACTTTGCACACTAAACAGAATGTGCTCTAATCTGCAACTTTGCACACTAAACAGAATGTGCTCTAATCTGCAACTGTGCACACTAAACAGAATGTGCTCTAATCTGCAACTTTGCACACTAAACAGAATATATATATTTTTTTTTTTTTTTTTTTTTGTTTTTTTCCCCCCACACCAAATAACCTGCTGCCCCCACACACAGTAGTCCTAAAAAGGACTTTTGGTTCTTTTTTTTTTCACAATTTTTGTTTTTTTCCTCCCTACACTGCCTTTCCCTTCCTATCCTCAGCTCTCCCTGGCTCAGACTGAGCCGAACTCGATGGTCAGGTGCTATACAGCACCTGACCACGGGTTCTGGCCAGCCAATCAGTGTAATGCCAGCAGCCAACATGGCTGCTGGCATTACACCGATGTCAGAGCCTCCCTGCACGTTTATTGGCTGCGCAGCAGCCGCAAAACGTGCGGGGAGGAGACCCGAACATGGCGGGCGAGCACATGCGGTACTCGTACGAGTACCGCCATGTGCCGAGCAGAGCGATGCTCGAGCCGATCCGAGCATCGGCCGAGCATGCTCGCTCAACACTAATAAAAATTAATTGGGTTTACATGTTCTTTAGATCAGAGGTTTGTTTTCTCTTGGAAATCGGTGCACAGTAAGGAGTACAGTTTTGATTCATATGTAACCATTTAACTACTAGAGGGGTATGCAATGCATTACTTCTCAATGCGTCATACACGCATCTGATCCTTAAAGGGTTAGACAAAATACATTTGGCTTTCAATATTTCAATGGTATTTGTAACCTGAATTATTTTATAGATTATAGAGGATTTCAAAGCCAGTAACTACAGCTGTGAGAAGGTGATGAAGAAGTATGATTCCTATACTGTCAAGGTAATTATGTTATTTTAGGTAATTTCTAATTATTGATTATTAGCAGGGATGGGTAAATCAGTTATGTAATTTTGGTAGTTTAATGAAACAGGTTGTGGCAAAACTCCAAAGTAAGTCTTGCAAAATAGGTGTATGATTTTGTTCTTCTTTTAAAACTTGAACCAATCAGATAACCAGAAATTTGAGTGCATGATGTCTGTTCAAAGCAGTTACATTCACCTTCACTCATCTGGACAAGGATGAGGATGTCTTGGATAGGTTAGTCTTTTGCAGGTTAGTAGACAGGCAGAACTGTTAGACAACTCTTCACTTTCCTCTACTTTATCTCTCCCCTTCCCCCAGCCCTGTCTCTCCCAGGATGATGCCGAGTCTCCACAGATCTTGGAGATTGGGAAATAATGAGCTTTTGGCCTACACAGCTAGGTATCTAATGATAGATATTAATCTCTGCTAAGACAATAATAAAATAATTATAATAATGACTGCACACAGTATGGGTTTTAAAAGGAATGGTACCAACAACAGAATAACACAATTCTATACTCCCCAGTGTGAAAGTCCACCACCCATCAGCGTCACCCTCCAAACATTGGAGTTCCCCCTGTTTCTCCTCCTCAGCCGATACCCAGTCTCAGTCCCCTGGGGAAATGGTGGTGCATGTAGTGGGTCCCTTGTTGGAGGTAGCGCTACCCCTGTATTGTGAGGTGTGTAACACAGAGTACCTTTTGGCAGCTTGCATGCATTCTCCCTTGATCTTGAACATCTGAACAGCAACACTTTGATTGGCAGGCAGGTCACCTAACAGTAGCTCCTCAGGCAGGTGTCTGGATAGTTACTGGAGTGTTAGTTTCTTTTTCAGAACTAGCATGTGGGGCACCACACCAAGCAAGATTTATTACTAGAACCTCACAAACTGCCACACTAGGAGAGTTCTGGGATCTTTCAGTTTAATGTTCAATCTTTAGCAGGGAATTGTACACATCCTAGACTCAAGCAAGCCAGACGCTTAAAAATTATCTTACTCTGAGCAGCAGGGAGTTCTGGTCACTTCCCCTGTTCAGACAGAACTGGAACTCCTTCAGCTATACCTAGATCATCCCTCCTCTTCCTGGGAACTCAGCAGGATTTTAATTGGCTGAGGGAATGTTGGGACAATAATCATCCAAAGAGAACTCTAGCAAAGAGGGATGGAGTTGCCCGTCATGTTATGAATTGGGTGTACGCGTACGAAATGTACACACACACTGTGTGAAAGAGCCACCACATGAAACAGACATGCACATATGTACATAAATGGAACAGACATGCAAACACGTACACAGACACATGCGCACACACACAGAGGGGGACACAGACACAATTAATTTTCCCATGCCATAAAGTACAGATGTGTGTGTGTGTTTGTGTGTATTAAACAAAAACAAAAAAAAAAAAAAAAATATATATATATATATAAAGAAGCAAAACTGAGTGTGATCACGGCGCCCCATGCCCACCAATGTGGACTATTACTAAACTATCAACGATAATATACATCGCTTCTATCCTCGACTCCGTTAGTGGTAAGAGTCCTTAAATAATAACACCAACAGTAATATATATATAATATAAAAGAAGGGCAAAAAGAGGGGTGCAATGTCAGAGGAGAATGCAATGCATTGCTCAGTAATGTGTTCATTACCTCTGTGGCACTGAAGGTGATAATAAAGGGGTGAATTTTGGAATTGTTTTATGTTGTTGTAATTGTGCGACACAGGACTCAATGGCAGCAGCACAGTTTATGAAGGGCAGACAGTAATTTGCCATGCAGTTCTTACAGTTGTTGAAGAATCAGTGAGTGCGTGAAAACATTTTTTTAAAGTGTCCTCTGCTGCAAAAATGTGTCTCTTCTTTAACCTGAGCCCCCTTGTACTCTATTTACTTTAATACATTATTGAAATGAAGTGATTTCTCACAGTCACTTTTCCATAAAGATGAAATCTTCCAAGTTTATGTGTGTTTGTCAGTAAGAAATGCCATGTCATGGCCTGTGTGAACAAACTTCACACCATGTGATCCATCACAATGTGTGATGCAACAGATTCTAGAGTGTGTAAGTATGGATGTTTATGATTGTGGACTGCACAGAGCATACGTGGTAAGGGTTGATTGTGGACTCCCTGGAGAGTGGAGTCCTGCGGTGCCAGTCAGGGAGATAAAAGATGCAAACCGCATCAAAAATGGGCAGGGCTTAGGCACGAGTGGGGGTGGGACTTGCAAAAATGTAAAACAATGTAGTAAGGAGAAGCAATGTGGGGAGTGGGAGGAACACAGCAGAAATGCACGGTTCTGCCCACATCTGGAGAATCAGCCTCTGGAGAGTTCCTAACTTTGAGTCTGGGGAGCTCTGTGCAAGATGGAAATGAGCACTGACAGAGGTGCAGAGAGAGGCTGGATGAATGGATCTGCCTGCTGGGCCAAAAGTCATTGTGTGTTAATTGAGTAGTAAGTAAATAAATGTGTCTGTCATTTCCATGGTTCATAACAGCACCTACTACAATAGTAGCATTTTTTGGGGGGGGGAGGGGAATTCATATAAGCCGTGAAAGCATAGTGTGCCATATCCTGGACACAGAAAACACCAGAGCAGCGTTGGAGAGCGTCTTACAAGTGCTCACAGCATAGACTGCATATTAATCACGATATGCAAGTGTATGCTGTGAATGCTTGTAAGACGCGTGAGTCCCCCCTCCGCTGGCATTGGTTACCCCTCTGACACCCAATGGCATAATGTATTAATGATGGGTCAGTCTCCTCCACTTACAAGACAGGGGAAAGAGAGGCAGGGGCAGCGCTCAGCAACATTGCGATTAGGGTAAGGCAAATGTAATATCTCAGGTTAAGCCAACTATCCGATTGTGCGGTGTTAACAAGATGAGAAGTAGCATTGGACTTGAGTGCTGGCAGCAGACTAAGTCCTAGGCACATAACCTTGCGTCGTTGTAGGAGGTGCAGAAGGACCGTGGGTGAATATTCTGCACTCTCAAGGGCATCCTCTATGGCATACGATGCATAGACGGCACAGGTACAAGGATGTGCGGCCTGCCCAGACCACTCTGCTGAGAGCTGAGAGGTTACAAACACAAGGAGAGGGGTGTCTGTAGCTTGTTTGTGTGTGTGTCTGAGGCTTGTTTGTGTGTGTCTGTGGCTTGTGTGTGTGTCTGTGGTGTAGGAACAAGTGGTAGTCATTTTTTTTTTTTTTTTGTTTTGGATAGTGGTGGGCGGGCTGGATAGTGGGGGCGGGTCCACTCCCTGCAGTGATTTTCACAGGAGTAGCAGGGGCTTTCGGCCTCTGCTACTCCTGTGAAAATCACACCCCATTGAATCACCCAATGGGAGCAGTAACTTCTCCTTACTGCTGTCCCTGGTTGTGTTTTGCAAGGCACACAGAAGTCTTCATATATATATGTGTTTGTGTATATATATATATATATATATATATATATATATATATATATATACAGTACTGTGCAAAAGTTCTAGGCAGATATGAAAAAATACTGTAAGAATGCTTTAAAAATAGACATGTTAATAATTATTTTTATCAATTAATACATTGCATAGTGAGCAAACAGAAGAAAAATCTAAATCACATCAATATTTGGTGTGACCACCCTTTGCCTTCAAAACAGCATGAATTCTTGTAGGTACACTTGCACAAAGTCAGGGATGTTTTAAGCATATAGTCAGGTGTATGAGTAAACAAATATACCAAGCACATGCTAATGATGATCAATTTAATATGTGGGTTGAAACACAATCATTAACTGAAACAGAAACATCTGTGTAGGAGGAATGAAACTGGGTGAGCAACAGCCAAACTCAGCTAACAAGGTGAGATTACTGGTTCACTGTCAAAATGTCGCAGAACACTGAAGCAGGCAGGACTCAGTAAATAGATACCGCAGAGCCAGACTGAACAACTTGTATAGCGGGACAACAATGTAGACTTTAAATTCCCCCCTGAGTCCCACCAAGCCAGGGGTGTCATCTGCCCAACCAACCACTGTTCTAGAGCTGGGTAAGCTGGAGCGCTCACCGTATTATGGTACTATGGATGATTCTAGATTAAAAATGCGTTGTGTACCCCTATAGCATTCAAAGGGTTAAGACTTTTTTGTTTTTCTAATCTGCATTGAACCTGAGAGCAGGGTAACCCAGCTTTGGCAGGCTGACGTTTCAAAAAGTCATTTGCTTCATGAGCTGGGGGGCTAATTGAGAGCTCTGGGGGCTAGGTATATTTCCAGTTATGGAAAATACCCGCTCACTTTGGACAGTGGTTGGGTGGCAACAAAGCAACTCCTGGGCTACCAGGAACAATGTAAGCCACACAGCCCTCTTGTTATCCCAGAAAGTCAAGGGATCTGTACTTGGGGGTAAAGAAGGTTCAGCAAGGTAAGCCTTAACCTCAAACTCAGCACTTTTTCTATTTATGGGGAGCTGTTGGTTTTGTCATGATCTGTCCATAAAAAGCAGCAGCTGCTCCACTGGAAGAAGATGACATGCTACTGGCGCTGCTACTTATAGGTCCCGGAAGACCACCACACTCCTCCAGCTCATTTGCTGAATCTTCGCCTGCCTCCTGTGACTGCATCCTGTTTTTTCTTTGCCTCTCACGCACCCTAGTTATCAATTGTTCCCTCCAGTGAATTGGAAGTAAGTGTTATATTGCCTTTGATTCGTGGAACGCACATTGTGGCAAGCATTAACTCGGGACAATTATCCATGCGCTTTTTCATGCGCTGAGTCAGTTCCTTCTTCAGCCCCTTTAGAAGGGCAGCAACATCAGGAAGTATATTACCCTCAGCACCAGGCAAACATTCCCTATGAACAAGGAAATCGTCCAGTTTTAAGGAGAAATGCATGAAGAGGGGAGTGACTTCTGCCAGGCTAGCATTCTCTTTGCATATCTAAGGTGGAGCTCCACCTGGTCCCAGTGTCTTGGTTTAGGCGGTGATCTTGGAGGTCTGCCTTTTTCTGTTCCTCCCAGATGAGCTGGCTATCTTTGACGCTCCGATGGAAGTGGCCAGAAATTTGTCGGCATGACTCCAGAAGTTCTGGCAACCTTCCAGTGTTACTGCAATCCACAAGAGCAGCCTTCACTACTAGATGCAGGGCATGTGCTGAGCAGCGCACACCCACAAATCTGCCATCCAGGAGAGCCTCGATCATGTTCGCTGCACCATTAGTAACCCTAAACCCCATTTGCGCCTGTGTGCCTGTCTGCTCCCCTAGCCACTGCACCACCATGTTCTGCAGTGCTTTAAGAATGTTATCTGAGGTGTGCTGCTGATCCATTACCTCAGCATGGAAGAGGAAAGAGCGGTGCCCTGTCTTCTTGGCTACCGCACCCAAACTTGTTGTTGCTATTGGTGTATCTTGCAACACATCGGGCTGCCACCAATTCTCCGTCAACGACAGGAAGCCATGCTGGCCACTCAGAGCACTCCATGAGTCAGTGGTAAAGTGCACTGACTGGCCACCAGCCTTTCCTAGCAGATCCTTCAATAGCCCAAAGCATGACGGGTACAGTGAGGGCACTATTGTTCTACTAAATGTGGAGCGGGATGGAATTTTATATCTGGGTGCAACAGCCTCCATAAGTTGCTGGAAGGGCTCCCTGTCCACCAAATTAAAAGTAGCATCCCCAATGGCTATAAGCTGTGCAATGAGGTGTGTGATTTTCCTGTCTTGCTGTCTGCACATCCCCTTTGAATGAAACCCACCAAAATCTTCCAGTGTTGTCTGTATTGATTTTGGGATGGGTTGTGACTGTCTGCTGCTCTTACTAGGACCAAATGTGGCATGATCCCCCTGCCCTTTCTCCTGCTGCCTACTGGTGGTGGGTGTGACACTGGTATATGCAGTACTAGTACTGCCACATTCTGCACTTATCAACACCGACTTGTAGTAGTTGTTCAGGGGTTGGTTCATCCCGGAGGTGGTCAGATAACACAACACCTGCCCATGGCTCACTTTCCTGCCACACGATTTACATTTTTGCTATCCGGCCATCGCCAACTGCCACAAAATGGTCCCACATTATGTAACGACGAATGACTCTGGAAGGTGGTGGAGAAGAAGAAACGGAGGTGTCACTTTCTTCATTTTCACATGCTGGCGCAACCTCACTTTGCTTTTTCTTTCTACGTACTGTTACAGGGATACCAGTAAACCTTAAGAAGGCAGCAGGGATGTTGGGACTGGGATTGGAGGAGGATTGTGGAGTAACAGTGGTACTGGTGGCAGAGACACTAGCAGCTACTACCTGGCTGGGAGACTCAAATGGTACTGGAGATGCAGGTGTTGAGTTGTCAATAGAAGACACAAATGTAACTGGAGAAACAGGAGGAATACTATGGAAAGCAGGTAAAATATTAAGCTCAGGGGAATAATCAAGGTTACTGGAAAAGCCAAGTTCATGGAACAAATCAAGCTTAAGAGGCCTTGATCCCTCAGATTCTTCTTCTTCCACCTCTTGTAGGTTTTGACAGTGAGAAAAATCATCATCAGCAGCAGATTGTGGGGAGACCTGTTCAATTCCCTCTTCTGCCTGGTGTCTACTGGGAAATAGTTAACTATCTCCCTCAGTAGAGTCAATAACACTTTCTGGAGTAGATATGCTCTCAGTGGTAGTGATAGTGGTGGCAGGAAACATTTTATCCAAATACTGCAATAATTTCCATTTTGGCTGCTTACACCGATGTTCGCTAGCTAGCTTTGCTGCAAAGCAACATCACTGTGGTCGTGTTGGTGGTTGCTGACTTGCTGGGTCACTGCAGCTGGTACCAGGGCGAAGAACATCAGGTTGTTCATTAGGACTCAAATCCATTGCAGATAGTTAGGTAGTGTGCTATAATAATTTGACAATTTTACAACCTGGCCACTGGACAACTGTGAGATTGTGTCACTCTGCAAATTATTCACACAAACTCCTAAGTTGAATTTTGAAATGTAACACTGGAGCACTGATGATTCGCCCTTGCGGTGGCAGTAAGGTAGTTGGCCTCCCAGTCCATACACAACTGTGAGATTGTGTCACTCTGTAAATTATTCAAACAAAACTCTAAATTGAATTTTTATATTTAACACTGGAGCACTGATGATTCTCCCTTGTGGTGGCAGTAAGATAGTAGGCCTCCCAGAACCTACACAACTGTGAGATTGTGCCACTCTGCAAATTATTCAAACTCCTAAATTGAATTTTAAAATTTAACACTGGAACACTGGGAATTCTCCCTTGTGGTGGCAGTAAGCTAGTAGGCCTCCCAGTCCCTACACAGCTGTGATATTGTGTCACTCTGCAAATTATTCAAACAAACTCCTAAGCTGAATTTTTACATTTAACACTGGAACACTGATGATTCTCCCTTGTGGTGGCAGTAAGCTAGTAGGCCACCCAGTCCCTACACAACTGTGAGATTGTGTCACTCTGCAAATTATTCAAAGAAAATCCTAATTTGAATTTTTATATTTAACACTGGAGCACTGATGATTCTCCCTTGTGGTTGCAGTAAGCTAGTAGGCCTCCCAGTCCCTACACAACTGTGATATTGTGTCACTCTGCAAATTATTCAAACAAAAGCCTAAATTGAATTTTAAAATGTAACACTGGAACACTGATGATTCTCCCTTGCAGTGACAGTAAGGTAGTAACCTCCCAGTACCTACACAACTGTGAGATTGTCACTCTGCAAATTATTCAAACAAACTCCTAAGCTGAATTTTTAGATTTAACACTGGAGCACTGATGATTCTCCCTTGTGGAGGCAGTAAGGTAGTAGGCCTCGCAGTCCCTACACACTGTGAGATTGTGTCACTCTGCAAATTATTCAAACAAAATCCGAAGCTGAATTTTAAAATTTAACACTAGAACACTGATGAGTCTCCCTTGCGGTGGCAGTAAGGTAGTTGGCCTCCCAGTCCCTACATAACAGTGAGATTGTGTCACTCTGCAAATTATTCAAACAAAATCGTATGCTGAATTTTTATATTTAACACTAGAACACTGATGAGTCTCCCTTGCGGTGGCAGTAAGGTAGTTGGCCTCCCAGTCCCTACATAACAGTGAGATTGTGTCACTCTGCAAATTATTCAAACAAAATCATATGCTGAATTTTTATATTTAACATTAGAACACTGATGATTCTCCCTTGCGGTGGCAGTAAGGTAGTAGGCCTCCCAGTCCCTACGTAACAGTGAGGTTGTGTAACTCTGCAAATTATTCAAACAAAATCCTAAGTTGAATTTTTAGATTTAACACTGGAGCACTGATGAAGAGCATTATGAGGTACATGAGGATCATTATGTGGGGAAGGAACTCAAGGGGTTAATTCAGTATTATGAGGCTCATTATGTGGGGATGGCACTCAAGGGGTTATATCAGCATTATGAGGATCGCTATGTCGGGAAGACACTCAAGGGGTCAATTCAGCATTTACACTGAACTGTCGCCTTGTATGTGGCGACCATTAAGCCTGCAATATCAGAATGTCGCTCTCTTTATTTCCATACAAAATGTGAGTGGCTTCTGTTTGTTCGTCCTCAGAAGCTTCTCATATTTTGAACGTAGCTCTATTGATTGGTGCAACATTCTGATCTCGGCTTTTTGTTTAAGGGGATATTTTTAACATGCTATTTTGTTGGTTGACATATAGATGGCGACATTTCAATAGGATGCCAAAGCACCATAAGAGACAAATAATAATCACATTTGACTGTTAAAGCAATCTGCACCAAAGAGAAAAAATTGAAAATAATCAAATTCCCACTGATTACAAGTGGATAAAAGCCCTATTAAAACCAATGGAGACATGTATGTGTTGGCCCAGAATTGCTCCAGTTCTTCCTAGTACATCTGATTCCCTTTTTTCATGGTAATAGGGCTGTTTTCTCAAAATGAAATTGAGTAATTCTGGGTCAAACCAACTGTACCATAGAGAAAACTAAAACAAACCAAAACTGAACCAGGGACCTCTTTAGTATTTAAGGGATTAAAACACGCTTTTAACCCTTTGAATGCCAGAGGGGTACATAACACATTGTAAAGCAATGCGCTGCGTACCCCTCTGGCACTCAAAGGTTAAATGAATGGATATTTCTATCTCTTTGAATGCCACCCATCTTGCACTCAAAGGGTTACTTGTCCTCCATGATGAGGTTGGTTTGCCCCAGAATTAATCCTCTTTGACTTTGTACATAAGGACCTTTAAGTACTTTTACACATCATAATGCATATAATCATACCTGGTTACTCTCTGGATTTGCCCCGGAGACTCCGGTTTTGACAGAGCTTTACCGGGTCTCCTGGGCAGAAGCTGATTCCTCCAGATATGGTGAGTTCCTATTGAAACTCTGCCCACATCTGCTGTTTTTCCCGGTGTTCTTCTTTTACCAGCCTTCTGTGTGACACCTTTAAGTCCTTCCCCCCTCAACTCGTGTCAAGCTCCGCCCCTTTTTGATGCAATTCGCATCATTATTGTCACCCTCTGCTGTACCAGAGGACTCCCCTCCGGGTAGACCTCAATTGGAAGTTCCCAGGTATGCATATAATAAAAACAGATCATTTGTTTATGACAATGTCCCATTAAGCTAAAAATGAACACTGGGTCAGAGATTTTTAAATGCAATTAAATGTTTTCTTTTTTATTTTAAGTTTAATTGTATTTTTGTATCTGCAAAATGTCTCATGAAATCACAGGAATACTTCCGCAAGAAATCCAGCCTGAGCAGGGAAGCAGTGAGAATGATGGGAGATTTATTGAACATGAATAGTTTTATGTTCCTCTCTATGGCAGAAATGCTGCATATTCAATATGATATCAGTGACACTGTCAGGTAAGCAGTGAGAATGATGGGAGATTTGTTGAACCTTGATGTTCATTTGCTTCTAGGTATCGCAACAATAGAAATTGAGCTTGTTACCCGGTGGTACTTAATAACTGTTTGGCAAGCCGGTAAATGCCCCGGCAACATTCACTAAGCTTTTCTTTTGGTTTCCTTTCATCTGGTTATCCATTTACGCAGTGTAAACATTGGCAAGCCGTATTATGCCCCGGCAATATTCAGCTATCATTTTATTTCCATGGATGTCCCAACTAAAAAAGGTTTTTTGTACTTTAAGAAGCCAACAAATTAACCGTTGCTTCACTGTTTTTACTTACGTTGCAACTTTATGGTTCCGCAAACGGGAATGATAGGGACCTGATCAATAATGTTTAATTGGGCAAACCAGTATATGCCCTGGCAATTTACATTTATCATTTTCAGCCTTCCATCATTGCAGCATATGTTGTTACTGAGAGTGATAACATAATAATTTATTCAGTCTCTCTGATCTAACATTGGCAATCCAGTATACGCCCCGGCAATATTCAGTAAGGTTTTTTGTTTCTACTTATGTTGCAACCTGAAATCTTTTTTAAACATAAGTAAAAATAAGATCACTCAAGCAGAATTCAACAATCAGGTCCACGTATGTTGCAAATTAAACAGGAACCAGTAAAGCCACATCACTTATGTTAAACTTGGCAAGCCTGTATATTGCCTGGCAAATTGTTTCTATCACTTTAATACATACATGACAGTTCTATGTGTAAGTGGGTCCATGTTTTGATAGTGCCCATGAACCCTGGTCTTGGCACAGATCATGAAAGTGTCACTAAATATACTATTTTGTATTGCCATTTAATGGGCCATACAGTACATCTTTTGAGTCCCATTTATCACATAGGCAAGTATTATTGCAGCGTGTGATATATCTAGGTTATGAACAATAGGATAATGCTGGATTGTGTGCATAGCTAGGCAGTGCTTATTTGTGTATTTGTTATTGCACCACTTCATTATGTACATTGCCCTGATTGGCTAGATTGTAAGATTTATAGGATTATAATGATTTGTCTTTTTTGGGCTAAACCTTTATAACCTTGTTACCTTTTTCTTTATAGGAGATCAGCCAGTTTAGTCCCCCTTTTATCTTTTATTATTTGCATTTGTTTGATTAGGTTCTAATTACATCTACACAATGCAATTGTGATCAATATTTCAAATTTGCCACTTTCTAATTTTTAACTTGTCAGATTAAATATTAAGTTTTATATTTCATCTTTTTGATTCTGGAAATCCACCTTCACACTTAATTTGGGTTCTCCACTATACAGGGCGAGTGCTAGTCCTGCAGGGTTGTCTTTTTCCTTTGATTACCTCATAATACACAGCAGGAGAACATTTGTGAGCCTCCCAGAGGAGGATTCGATTTGTCCCTCTGAGTGTGAGATGGTCACCCAGCACATTGGAAAACAATGTGTTGGATATTCCTGTGGCACAGAAGGCTATTCTATTTATTTATACTAATATGAGATGGGAATTACATTAAGCATTTAAAAACAAAAACAAATTCCATATTTTAATTTCAACTCACCTTCAACAAACTGGAAGGGCTAAAATATTTCCTAAAGTGACCACATTGTTTGCCTCATTTCGCAAATTATATTTGAAAGGCACACATCAGCTGCCAATCATAAACATCAATGTGCAATCACAAATATATATATAATTTGTTTCTGACTTGTTTTACAGTGTTGTTTGTTTTTGTGTTCTCTTTCAGTTCAGCCTGGACCTAAATTTTCCCATTACTTTGCAAATCAATCCACAAATCAAATCGAAATAGCTGCATTAATCTAATTTCAATATCTGTTCGGCTGAATAGAGTCTGAATACGTGAGATTAACCTGCCAATTCCTATGTTAGTCTATGCAGCCTCCTTTTCAAGTAGGAGAGATCTTATTGACTAGGCTCCCTAAAATGTTATTTTATTATTATTATTATCATTGGTACTGTAAAGAAGTGGGGATATACAACCAAACCAATGTAACATACATGTACAAACCAAAACAAGGGGAGATAGGACCCTATTCCTGACAGTTTACAATCTATTGGTAGTAGAAAGGCAAGAGAAATATGAGGTGAAGGTAGGTGGTAATGCCTAGAAGCCTAGGAGACAGACCAATGCATAGGCCACCCATCAGTTCTGTCACCTCCTCTAAAATGGGATCGCTGAGGATCAGAGGGACATAAGTAGTGGCTTGAATTGAGCTATATTGCACTTCCATTCAAGACATAGATGTCAACACAGACCAAGTTTTAGAAAATTATATTAAAGTGGAACTTTCACCTTAATTCACTTTTGCCTATTTGAAAACTGCATTACAAACTGCTTATGTGTCATGTTAGCAAAAAGACCAACAAATGTATGCTTAAGGAGATGGTCATACTTGTTACCATATGCTAATATATGCTAATTGTGGCACCCCTACAGTGCCAGTGACATTTCATATGCTAATTAAGATCATCAGTGATGTTTCATGTGATAATGAATCTCTGTGCAGAACAAGGAAATTATCACTTTCACTTTCCCCAGAAATAAAAGTGTGAATATCTTATTAAACTATTCATCCTCTTTAATTCTGGTTAACATGACACATGGACAGTTTTGCATGAAGTTTTCAAACATGTAAAGAAAATTCAAGGTGATAACTCTACTTTAAAGGGATAGTAATACTTTGTTTTATCTGTATTTTATTTTGTAGGCATTAAAAATACATGAAGAACGATATAAGTCTTATCTCTCAAACCTTTATGGTTTGAGAGATATTCACAAGCAAAGTTTCCCCTCCCGTCCCTTTTACCTAGTGTAAGCCATCTCTTCTCAGGTGTGGAATTTGGTTGTAAGAACAGACAGATAACAGAAGGGGACAATCTTCTTCCTATGAGAACAATGAAAGCCCTGCCCCCCTTTACAAGTTTTTCAGGCTTTTCTTAATTGAAGATTGTCCCTCTCTGCAGTCTACCTGGGCAGCTCTGGCTGAACAGTGTTACATCAGTAAAAGGGGCGGAAGGGGGATACTTTGTCATTGAATTACTCTTGAACTACAACTCTGACAGAATTGAAATAACACTCTACAAAGTCCAAATACTATGATGATTAATTAGAGTTGCTTTTATTATGAAATATTACTATCCCTTTAAGGAACTGGAGGTTTTAGAATTAGGTGGGGATTTAAGAAGAGCCTTAAGTAGAGGTTTCTTAATGCCTTAAGGACCAGCGAGTTTGACGTGCCGTCCCACGTGACTGATCACGTGGGGCGGCACGTCGAACAAAGGACTGAAAGAGATCGATCCGGTGTTGAAGCGATCAATTTCAGTCCCCAGTATTACTCACCGCGCTCCTGCAGGAGCGCGGTGAGTAAAAGTACGTGACGTACCAGGACCGTCACTGGTCCTTAAGTGCCGGACCAGCGTGACGGTCCGGGTATGTCACAGGATGCAAAGGGGTTAAGGGACCAATAACGAGATAAACAAAGTATATATTTATTCAGTAAATCTTAATTAACCTTTTAAGAAACCGCTACAGAAACCTATAAAATAGGAAGATAAAAAAATCTAAATAAAATTCTAACTTCAGCATGTAACTTTTGTAATCTGAAGGTAGAAGGAGCTCACATCACTGAATATGGAAGAAAAAGAACTGAAATAGCTGATATGAATTGACTTCACATAATCAATAAAATAAATCTGTCAGATAAAGCAAATTAATATCTACTATTAAAATAATAAAGGTTACAATAAAATATTTTGAAAATTAAATATGACTAATCATTCAAAAAATAAGAACATGAAAGATTTCACAGAAACTAATAACACAATATTTTACCATAGATATTAATGCCATGCCCTTTTTATTCAGGTACATGGAGATTGTAGGTGGGCTTGACCATCTCCCACGAGCTTTTTTTCAACAACTCTACAGCCCTCTTTATTTGAACTCAAGAGTAATGGAAATCTCCCAAGAGAAAGAAATAACGTCTGTACTGGTTTGGCAACATCAGAAGCTGTTTAATATAAAAGCTGACTATGTTCTTCTTACTACAACTGCCAACGCAGCCCAAATGATTCAGTTTCACCCACCACTTTCAAAGAAAAAAACTGAGGCAATCAAGTCCATTCATTATTCTAGTTCCACCAAGATCTATTTAAGCTTTCGTGCACGTTTTTGGGAAGAGGAAGGGATTTTTGGGGGTAAATCAATCACAGATCGCCCATCAAGATTTATCTATTACCTCAGTCACAGCTTCCCCAATGTGACTGGCGGACTGATCCTGGCTTCATATACTTGGTCAGATGAATCCATGCTGTTTCATGGTTTAAGTGATGAAGACTGCATGAAAGTAGCTTTAAATGACCTAGCCATGATACATGGTGCACACATCTTGCAGCTGTGGGATGGATCTGGGGTTGTAAAGAAATGGAGCTCAGACCCATACAGCCTAGGTGCCTTTGCAGCATTCACTCCATATCAAATGACTGATTATTCAATGGAACTCTCTAAGAATGAGGGAAGGATTTATTTTGCTGGGGAGCATGTAGCTTACCCTCATGGCTGGATAGAAACAGCAATTAAATCGGCATTAAGAGCAGCTAAGAAAATTAATGAAGCCTGAAAACATTTGATAAATTATTGTCTTTTATCAGTTTTTGCACAATCTAACAGTAAATAATGGTGTTTCAACTTCAACTGACAATGGATGAGCTACTTTGAATTTATAGCGTTTACCTTGTTTCACTCATTTTACTTAGGCAAATTAAAAAATTGCTACTATATAATATGAAAAGAATGGTATTAGTATGCACTAAGGACCATATGTTAAAAGACAAATATGGAGAATTTTGAGGGAAAACAACAGCACCATTCCTATTGAATAAACATTTCTGTTGATTTCATTGGAACTTTATAGGGCAAAAATCACATTTTTCTAAGTACTTTATTTGCTGTTATAGGAACAGACGTAATAAAAACACATCAGGAAGTATCAGCCCTAAAACGTTTCAGTCAGCCATTTGGGGGCCACATTCTATTCCAGGTGCTAAATGTTAACACCCATTTTATCAAACATTTTTCTATTTAAGTCTACGGGGAAAACTGGAGATAAAAGCAGTGATAAAATTAGCACCTGTGATAGAATCTAGCCCTGGAATGGTAAAGACTGACCTCCGGGCCTGGAAGAAGGGCTAGTGGCAAACAGGAAGACAGTGGCGCATAGCTACAAACTGCAGAATTTCGGAAGCATTCCTATAGACAGAGGGTTTTAACCCTCTGAGTGCCAGAGGGGTACCCAATGCATTGCACAGCAATACGTTGCGTACCCCTCTGGCTCTCAAAGAGTCAAACCTATCTGTAGCAGTCTAGAATGACTGCTTGTCATGTGCTAAGTGACTAAACTGTGAGACTTGAAGTCAGCAATAAAGCACTGTGTTCAGGTTTCCAATTGCCCATTACATCCCCACAGATCAGCCAAGGTTCACAGTGTGAGTCAAGCACCCCTGTCAGGTCTGCACAAAGGAGAAAAGACCCACAACAGGGCATCTATTACATGATAATTGCACTTTGAACACCCTCAATGATGGCGAGGTCTCCAGCACAGTTAGAATCCATTCACTGGTAACCTCAGCAGCATTCAAGCGGTTAATTATATAAATACCGTGTAGTTGTTTTGCCCCACAATTGCAAAATTTTCTTTCAACATATCGTCTTATGTGTTTTAATGTGCACTAAATTCCTTTTTCTGTATATGGTTTATTTAACAACTCACACATATATAATTTATTATTGTGAGGCTGTGTCTATTTTATAGAATCATTTTTATTCGTCATATAAGATAAAAACAGTGGTTTTAATCCACTGCTAGATAGTTCTATATCATCCAGTGGATTCATGCAGATGCTGTTGTTTTCGTTTGTTACATAATATGGCAGTGTGTAAGGGTAAGAATGGAAAAGAAAGTACAGGCATCTCTTACTCACATGGATGCATGGTTTGAAAAAAGATTTTAGACTAGTGTAAAAGCCTGTGTACACGGGCAAAGGTCTGGGTGACATTAACCCTTTGAGTGCCACAGGGGTATGCAACGCATTGCATGTACCCCTCTGGCACTCAATGGGTTAAGAGGCCAGTCCTGCTCTGCATACTGCCGCCGCCTCTCGGCAGCGCACATGATGCAGTCATGAGCTGTAGCAACTGCCCAAATGCACAGAATGCTCCCAGCATTCCTACATCTCCCAGAATTCTGTGCATTTGGGAAGTCTCTACTGCGCATGACTGCATCAGACAAACATCAGGCTACACAGTCCTTGAATCACTGTTTTTTTTCTCAGTATGGCCCTTTGTTGTTACAATAGCAAAAATGGCGTAGTAAGTTAGTCTTCCCCTGTAGCCTTTCTTCCCTTCCCCACAAACCTACTTAAACTCTTTAGATGACAGACATCCTATATAATAAAATGTTAGAATGTTTGTCCGATGCAGTCATGCGCTGTATATCTAATGTAACAGTATTCAAGACAGGCATGTGCAATAAAGTATCTCTTATTTACAATCCATTACATTTCTCTGTACATTTATGCAATAAGCATGAACTAATTGCTTGCTTTTTAAAGAAGATATAAAAATAATTACATTTTGTTGCAGGCCATATTTTTATTATTGAAAAGATTGTGAATGTAGGGTCTGATCAGTCATGTCCAAGGGCCACAAATGGCCCCCAGGTTTTAGTTTGGACAATCCTACTGTAGCATAATGGTCTATATGTGAGCCAACATACAAACACATACAAATGCACACTTACACACACATACACAGATGCACAGACAAAAACATGCACAGACACAAACACACATACTTTCACATAAATGCAAAGAAATACACAATCAGGAACACACACACATACACAATCAGCACACGAGCGTACAATATAAAAATCACAAAAGAAATAAGAAAAAGATCAATATTTAAGTCAGTTTATTATCTCATGAACTTTATAACAGTGTTTTCTTGTACAAAAAGTGACCAGCAGAACGCATGCCAGATCTTCCTACTTCTAGGGAAAATATTGAGGTTGAGGTATTAAAAAGAACGTAGCAATTCTGGAACAATCCAACTGTAACATTTGTGACATAAATTCCCCAAACTGACATTGATTGAAATGGAGTTTTTAGGTCCATAAATGATAGTGAGTTATCTAACGCATTACTTACAATGCACTGGAGATATCTAAGCATTACTTCACAATGCACTTAAAGGGATAGTAATACTTCGTTTTATCTTTATTTTATTTTGTAGGCATTAAAAAACATGAAGAACGATATAAGGCTTATCTCTCAAACCTTTATGGTTTGAGAGATAGTCACAAGCAAAGTTTCCCCTCCCGCCTCTTTTACCTAGTGTAAGCCATCTCTTTTCAGATGTGGAATTCAGTCCATAGACCAGACAGATAACAGCAGGGGAATGAAACAATGAAAGCCCTGTCCCCCTTGACACGTTTTTCAGGTTTTTCCTTTATCTTAATTGAAGATTGTCCCTCTCTGCAATCTACCTGGGCACCTCCCTTCTTCTCTTGCTGAGCAGTGTTACATCAGTAAAAGGGGCGGGAGGGGGATACTTTGTCATTGAATTACTCTTGAACTAGAAGTCTGACAGTATTGATATAACACTCTCCAAAATCCAAATACTATGATGATTAATTAGAGCCACTTTTATTATGAAACATTAGTATACCTTTAAGATCTCTCTAGCATTCAAGAGTATAGAATCCCCATTTAGCTCCATAGGAATGTTTATTTATCCCTTAAGTAATAAGTGGTCTGACCCAGACTTACTCCAATTCTTTTCAGTAAAGCATCCTAATCAAGTACACTGAACTTTTGTCTAGTCAGCGATGTGACTCAAAGCTTAATAAAACACCTCCAACCGTTTGACTCCCCTTTCTCGTTCACATGTTTGTGTTTTATCTCTCCCAATATTCTCATATGGATATTTATGAATGCTTTTGAGGCATCAGTGACCAAAAGTGGAGCAATTTTGTGGTGAACCAATACACTTACAGATACTAATATATAATAACATAGAAACATAGTAAAATAGTCTGGAAGAAGACACAAGTTCACCAAGTTCAACCTTTGCCTCATAACCCAGAGAAATGAGAATTATATACCGTAAAATCTCGGGTATAATACGCACAATTTTACCCCACTTCACCTTATGTGAAGTGGGGGGTTCGTATTATACACGAGAGTTAAAAAAATAAAAAATAAAATAGGGTTGGCCGATCCCTTCCCTCCCTCCCCCGGGTCAAACCCGCTCTCAAAACCAGCCTTACTAGCTTGAAGTCCGCTTCTTCTGTGGATGAGGCAAAATAAATAGTTCTGCACAGCTTCCTTGCGGGCGGCACGCTTCCCTTTGCCTCCCGCTTCCATCAATGGGCTTGCAGGACCTTCCGCCTACAGCCAATGATAATGCCCTGATACACAGGGCATTATCATTGGCTGTAGGCTGAAGGTCCTGCAAGCCCATTGATGGAAGCGGGAGGCAAAGGGAAGCGTGCCGCCCGCAAGGAAGCTGTGCAGAACTATTTATTTTGCCTCATCCACAGAAGAAGCGGACTTCAAGCTAGTAAGGCTGGTTTTGAGAGCGGGTTTGACCCGGGGGAGGGAGGGAAGGGATCGGCCAGCCTTTATAATTTTTTTAGCAAGGGGGGAAAACAAGGGTGCGTATTATACATAGGCACTCTTGTTTTCCCCAAAATCTTTGGTATAATATGCACCTGCGTATTATACACAGGTGCGTATTATACCTGAGATTTTACGGTAAACTTTCCTGCTGCCAAATAAGTTAGTCTTTAGCTGAACTTCCTGTTTTGCCTACTAATACAAAATGTTCCTTCTTGAAAGAAATGTATCTAATCTTCTCTTAAATGTATCCATTGTATCTGCCACATCCTTGGTGGTAATTCCTCTCAATGGTTTAGACTATTAACAGTAAACAAATTACCTCTGAGTTTCATTAAATCATTCTCATTATAATCTAAGGGGAAATTTGGAAACAAAATCAGTGATAAACTTAGCACAAGTAAAAGAGCAGCCCATGTATTAAAGGAATAGTAATGTTTCACCATAAAAGCAGCTCAAATTAATCTTCATAGTATTTGGGCTATGGAGATTGTTATTTCAATACTGTAAGAGTTGTAGTTCAGGGGTAATTGAGTGATAAAGTATCCCCTCGTTCCCATTTGCTGATATAACATTGCTCAACTCAGACCAGCAAGGTGGTGTCCAGATGGATCTCAGAGAAGGACAATCTTCAATTAGCATAAGGAAAAAACTGTCAAGGTGGGAAAGGTTTTCCTTATGCTCACAGTAAGAAGATTGTCTTGCTGTGAGCTGTCTGGTCTCAAGATCAGATTCCACATCAGAGGGGAGGTGGTTTACACTAGGTAAAAGTGGCAGGAGGAGGATACTTTATCATTCAATTACTCTTGAACTACAACTCTAACAGTACTGAAATAATACTCTATGACTCAAATACTATGAAGATTAATTACCTTTGCTGTTTTTGTGAAACATTACTATCCCTTTAACCTCTTCTTAACTCAGGGCTCTTTTGGACCTTAAGAACCATGTTCAGTTTCAAGTTTCATGCTGTAGGTTTTGCCATTTTATTGTTTTACTAGCTGAACAGCCACTGTACACGGGACACAGTGCCAGGCAGCAACGGCCGTGGTGCAGTCATGAAGCAGAGACTGCCCGCACTGCGGCTGATACGGAGCGGGGCACTCTGAATTTAAACCGTAGTCCTCTCTGCGGTCTAAATTCGGAGTTTCCCGCTCTGTTATCAGCCATGGCGTGAGTCTGTACTGCGCATAACTGAAGCACGTGCAGCCTTCGCTACTGTGCATGGCAGCTTCTGACAAACATACATAGCGAATTATTATATAGGATGTCCCTAAGATGTAATGCACTCTGTTTAGGTACTATGTTTAAATATTATATCCATATTTTTATACTGATAACATATATGGTTGCAGCAATGTTTTTTTAAAATTAAGAATCAGATCCTCACTAGTGATGATCGAGCACCCCAATGCTCGGGTGTTCGGGTGCTCTGACCGAGCGCCCCCGGAGGCTCGAGTGCTCGGCCGAGCACCCGAGCCCCATTGAAGTCAATGGGAGGACTCGAGCATTACACCAGGCACCCCCTGCTCTGATGAGGGGAGGGTGCCTGGTCCATAGGAAAAGGGCAGAAAATGATGGAAACACCACAGAAATGGTTCAGGGACAGCATAGGGAGGATGTCTGGATGCATCTTGGACTCCAACGTCGCTGCTGGGAACGATGTTTCGCCCGTAGTACGCCATTTTTACAGACTGACCGTAAAACACACAAAAAGGAAGATAAAAACGACTTTAGGCGAAAAATTGTTACCAAACAGTATTTGCTGTATATTTACTTGTATATCATCTGCAAATTCTGCAAAAAATTTCATAGATTTTTCGGAACTGGGGCCATGATTAAGAGGGAAACGTGCGCAGAGGCAAATTCTGCAAAAAATTTCCTCGATTTTTCTGAACTGGGGCCATGATTAAGAGGGAAACGTGCGCAGAGGCAAATTCTGCAAAAAATTTCCTCGATTTTTCTGAACTGGGGCCATGATTAAGAGGGAAACGTGCGCAGAAGCAAATTCTGCAAAAAATTTCATCGATTTTTCGGAACTGGACCCATGATTAAGAGGGAAACGTGCGCAGAGGCAAATTCTGCAAAAAATTTCCTCGATTTTTCTGAACTGGGGCCATGATTAAGAGGGAAACGTGCGCAGAGGCAAATTCTGCAAAAAATTTCCTCGATTTTTCTGAACTGGGGCCATGATTAAGAGGGAAACGTGCGCAGAAGCAAATTCTGCAAAAAATGTCCTCGATTTTTCTGAACTGGGGCCATGATTAAGAGGGAAACGTGCGCAGAGGCAAATTCTGCAAAAAATGTCCTCGATTTTTCTGAACTGGGGCCATGATTAAGAGGGAAACGTGCGCTGAGCCGACCATCTAAAACATTATGGGTGAGGGTCTGCTGCGGAGCTGACCATCCTAAACATTATATGCGAAGGCCCGCTAGTGAGCTGACGCTATAAAACATTATATGAGAGGGCCCGCTGGTGAGCTGACCCAATAAAACATTATATAAGAAGGCCCGCTGGTGAGCTGACCTATACAAAAAGTTGTCAAACAGGGCCCGCTGGTGAGCTGGCCCTATATAAAAATTATATCACAGGGCCCGCTGGTGAGCTGGCCCTATATAAAAATTATATCACAGGGTATATGGAAGAGAGTCAACCATATACCCATTTTTGGGTGGAAGGGGTGAATGGGAATACAGAGTATTTCCATCATTGTAAATAACATATCTAAAGTGACTTTATGTTCACCCGGGGCTTTCCTCCAGTGGAGTGGAGAAGTCAGGGGAATTCCAGGCCTTGTTCATTTTTATAAGTGTCAACCTATCAGCATTTTCGGTGGAAAGGCGGATACGCTTATCTGTTATGATGCCACCAGCAGCACTAAATACCCGCTCAGACAGAACGCTGGCGGCAGGGCAGGCCAGCACCTCCAAGGCGTAGAGTGCCAGTTCATACCACGTGTCCAGCTTGGACACCCAGTAGTTGTAAGGCACAGAGGGATCATTGAGGACGCTGACACGGTCTGCTACGTACTCCTTCACCATCTTCCAAAACTTTTCCCTCCTTGTGACACTAGGCTGCGCATCAGGGTGAGGGTGCTGGCGGGGTGTCATGAAGGTGTCCCACGCCTTGGAGAGTGTTGCCCTGCCTTTGTCGGAACTGTGGTGTGCTCCCCTTTTCTCCCCTTCTCGGTTGGCCAAGGTAGCACGTACTCTGCCGCCAGCGTTGTCAGATGGAAAATTTTGGAGCAATTTTTCAACAAGAACCTTCTGGTATTGCACCATTTTGCTTGTCCTCTCCACCGGAGGAATGAGAGATGAGAAATTCTCTTTGTAGCGGGGGTCCAGAAGGGTGAACACCCAGTAATCCGTGTTGTCTAAAATGCGTATAACGCGTGGGTCACGGGAAAGGCAGCCTAACATAAAGTCAGCCATGTGTGCCAGAGTACCAACAGGAAAGATTTCGCTGTCCTCACCAGGAGGATGACTCTCAATCTCCTCATCCTCTTCCTCCTCTTCTGCCCACCCACGCTGAAGAGATGGAACTAAAGTTCCATGGCTACCCTCTGTAGCGGAGGCAACCGTGTTTTCCTCCTCCTCCTCCTCCGCCTCCTCCAATTGTCGCTGAGAAGACGAAGTGAGGGTGCTCTGGCTATCACCTTGTGTAAGCTCTTCCTCCCGCATTTCCACCTCTTCCACATGCAAAGCGTCGGTTTTAATTGTGAGCAGCGAGCGTTTCAGTAGACACAGAAGTGGGATGGTTACACTGATAATAGCGTTATCGCCGCTCACCATCTGTGTCGATTCCTCAAAATTGCGTAAAACCTCACAGAGGTCTGACATCCATTCCCACTCCTCACTTCTGATTACAGGAAGTTGAACGGAGAGGCGACGACCGTGTAACAGCTGGTACTCCACTACTGCCCTCTGCTGCTCACAAAGCCGGGCCAACATGTGGAAGGTGGAGTTCCAGCGCGTGCTCACGTCACACAGCAGCCGGTGAGCTGGCAATTGTAAGCGCTGCTGCAGCTTCAACAGGCCGGCTGAAGCTGTTGATGACTTACGGAAATGTGCACACACGCGGCGCACCTTGGTCAAGAGATCATGCAAATTGGGGTAGGTTTTTAGAAATCGCTGAACCACTAAATTAAATACATGTGCTAGGCATGGTACGTGTGTGAGCTTGCCGAGCTCCAAAGCCGCCACCAAGTTACGCCCATTATCACACACAACCATGCCTGGTTGCAGGTTGAGTGGCGAGAGCCACTGCTCGGTCTGGTGACTAATCCCCTGCAACAGCTCTGAGGCCGTGTGCTGTTTGTCCCCAAGGCAGATCAGCTTCAGCACGGCCTGATGACGCTTCCCCACTGCAGTGCTACACTGCTTCCAGCTACCGGCTGATGGGTGAGTGGCGCTGCGCGCAGAGAATTCGGAGGTGGAAACGGAGGAGGAGGAGCCAATAACGTAGGTGCTGGCGGAAACCTTGATGGAGGTAGGGCCCGCAATCCTCGGCGTGGGTAGCACCTGTGCCATCCCAGGGTCCGAGTCGCTCCCAGCCTCCACGACATTCACCCAGTGTGCCGTCAGGGAAATGTAGCGTCCCTGGCCACAAGCACTTGTCCATGTGTCAGTCGTTAAGTGGACCTTCCCAGTAACTGCGTTGGTCAGGGCACAGGTGATGTTACGGGACACATGGTGGTGTAAGGCGGGGACGGCACACCGGGAAAAGTAGTGGCGGCTGGGGACTGCGTACCGAGGGACAGCTGCTGCCATCAGGCTGCGGAAGGACTCAGTCTCCACAAGCCTAAATGGCAGCATTTCGATGGCCAGTAATTTGGAAAGGTGTGAGGTTAGTGCTATGGCCTGTGGGTGGGTGGCTGGGTATTTTCGCTTGCGCTCAAATGCCTGGGGTAACGACATTTGGACGCTGCGCTGGGACAGGGAAGTGGATGTGGTCGCTGATGGTGCTTCAGATGGTACAGGTGCAGGGAGGGAGGTATGCGGGCCTGCGCAGGGGAAGAGGAGGCAGTGGTGTGGCCTGCAGACACAGATTGGCGATCCGGGCGTTCCTCCCACTTATTACGGTACTTGGATGCCATGTGTCGGATCATGCTGGTGGTGGTGAGGTTGCTAGTGTTCATGCCTCGGCTCATTCTGGTGTGGCACAGGTTGCAAACTACAATTCTTTTGTCGTCCGCACTTTCCTTAAAAAAACGCCATACCGCGGAACACCTAGCCCTTGGCAAGGGAGATTTACGCAAGGGGGTGCTCCGTGGAACATTTGCGGGCCGGTTTGGTGCGGTCCGCCTTCTTTCTTTAGCCACACCACTGCCTCTTCCAGCCTGTTGCGGTGCTGCAGATGGCTCACCCTCAGGACTGCTGTCATCGCTCGGCTCTCCACCTTCCCAGGTGGGGTCAGTCACCTCATCGTCCACCAAGTCCTCCTCCACTTCCTCACTCTGATCATCCTCCTCATTTCTTGATCCCACCACATACTCAGTCATTGACAACTGTGTATCATCCTCCTCATCAAGGTCTTGAGACAGTAATAGTGGTTGATTTGATGGCAACTGTGTCTCATCATCATCATCCACTTCCTTTGACCTTAAATGCCGTTCCCCTCTGTCATCTTCTTGTGATTGGGTACCCTCTAGAGGTTCTGAATCAGGGCACAAGATGTCATGTTCCTCTGCAAGCGTGCTTGGAGAGAGGTTCAAATGAAGGATTGGTGATGAGACGAGCTCCTCACTATATCCCAGTGTGGGATCACTTCTTTGGCCAGACCCTCTATGGTGGGAGGAAGGATGATCAGGGTGAGGATTATGTTGACCAGACTCTTGGCTACTGAGAGTGGACTTGGTGGAAGACAGGGTGGTGCTTAACCGACTGGAAGCAGTATCACCTGAAATCCAACCGACCACCTGTTCGCAGTGGTCTGACCTCGAGAGTGATGTCCTGTGACGCCCTGTAAACTGAGACATGAAGCTAGGTATGGTGGATGTCTTTCTGTCTTGTGCTCTGGCACCAGGCACAGTTTCTATGCGTCCTGACCCGTGCCCTGAACTATCAGGATCACGTCCACTTCCCCGTCCCTTTTTACCCGCCTTCTTCATATTACACGGAATATGTGCTGCTAATCTGCAACTTTGCACACTAAACAGAATGTGCTGCTAATCTGCAACTTTGCACACTAAACAGAATGTGCTGCTAATCTGCGGCTAGGCACAGTGAAAGGAATATGTGACGTTTATTTTTTACACTTTGCACACTAAACAGAATGTGCTGCTAATCTGCAACTTTGCACACTAAACAGAATGTGCTAGTAATCTGCGGCTAGGCACAGTGAACGGAATATGTGACGTTTATTTTTTACACTTTCCACACTAAACAGAATGTGCTGCTAATCTGCAACTTTGCACACTAAACAGAATGTGCTGCTTATCTGCGGCTAGGCACAGTGAACGGAATATGTGACGTTTATTTTTTACACTTTGCACACTAAACAGAATGTGCTGCTAATCTGCGGCTAGGCACAGTGAACGGAATATGTGATGTTTATTTTTTACACTTTCCACACTAAACAGAATGTGCTGCTAATCTGCAACTTTGCACACTAAACAGAATGTGCTGCTTATCTGCGGCTAGGCACAGTGAACGGAATATGTGACGTTTATTTTTTACACTTTGCACACTAAACAGAATGTGCTGCTAATCTGCAACTTTGCACACTACACAGAATGTGCTGCTTATCTGCGGCTAGGCACAGTGAACGGAATATGTGACGTTTATTTTTTACACTTTGCACACTAAACAGAATGTGCTGCTAATCTGCGGCTAGGCACAGTGAACGGAATATGTGATGTTTATTTTTTACACTTTCCACACTAAACAGAATGTGCTGCTAATCTGCAACTTTGCACACTAAACAGAATGTGCTGCTTATCTGCGGCTAGGCACAGTGAACGGAATATGTGACGTTTATTTTTTACACTTTGCACACTAAACAGAATGTGCTGCTAATCTGCAACTTTGCACACTACACAGAATGTGCTGCTTATCTGCGGCTAGGCACAGTGAACGGAATATGTGACGTTTATTTTTTACACTTTGCACACTAAACAGAATGTGCTGCTAAACTGCAACTTTGCACACTAAACAGAATGTGCTGCTAATCTGCGGCTAGGCACAGTGAAAGGAATATGTGACGTTTATTTTTTACACTTTCCACACTAAACAGAATGTGCTGCTAATCTGCAACTTTGCACACTAAACAGAATGTGCTGCTTATCTGCGGCTAGGCACAGTGAAAGGAATATGTGACGTTTATGTTTTACACTTTCCACACTAAACAGAATGTGCTGCTAATCTGCAACTTTGCACACTAAACAGAATGTGCTGCTTATCTGCGGCTAGGCACAGTGAACGGAATATGTGACGTTTATTTTTTACACTTTGCACACTAAACAGAATGTGCTGCTAATCTGCAACTTTGCACACTAAACAGAATGTGCTGCTAATCTGCGGCTAGGCACAGTGAAAGGAATATGTGACGTTTATTTTTTACACTTTCCACACTAAACAGAATGTGCTGCTAATCTGCGGCTAGGCACAGTGAACGGAATATGTGACGTTTATTTTTTACACTTTCCACACTAAACAGAATGTGCTGCTAATCTGCAACTTTGCACACTAAACAGAATGTGCTGCTTATCTGCGGCTAGGCACAGTGAACGGAATATGTGACGTTTATTTTTTACACTTTGCACACTAAACAGAATGTGCTGCTAATCTGCAACTTTGCACACTAAACAGAATGTGCTGCTTATCTGCGGCTAGGCACAGTGAAAGGAATATGTGACGTTTATTTTTTACACTTTCCACACTAAACAGAATGTGCTGCTAATCTGCAACTTTGCACACTAAACAGAATGTGCTGCTTATCTGCGGCTAGGCACAGTGAACGGAATATGTGACGTTTATTTTTTACACTTTGCACACTAAACAGAATGTGCTGCTAATCTGCAACTTTGCACACTAAACAGAATGTGCTGCTAATCTGCGGCTAGGCACAGTGAAAGGAATATGTGACGTTTATTTTTTACACTTTCCACACTAAACAGAATGTGCTGCTAATCTGCAACTTTGCACACTAAACAGAATGTGCTGCTTATCTGCGGCTAGGCACAGTGAACGGAATATGTGACGTTTATTTTTTACACTTTGCACACTAAACAGAATGTGCTGCTAATCTGCAACTTTGCACACTAAACAGAATGTGCTGCTAATCTGCGGCTAGGCACAGTGAAAGGAATATGTGACGTTTATTTTTTACACTTTCCACACTAAACAGAATGTGCTGCTAATCTGCAACTTTGCACACTAAACAGAATGTGCTAGTAATCTGCGGCTAGGCACAGTGAAAGGAATATGTGACGTTTATTTTTTACACTTTCCACACTAAACAGAATGTGCTGCTAATCTGCAACTTTGCACACTAAACAGAATGTGCTGCTTATCTGCGGCTAGGCACAGTGAAAGGAATATGTGACGTTTATTTTTTACACTTTCCACACTAAACAGAATGTGCTGCTAATCTGCAACTTTGCACACTAAACAGAATGTGCTGCTTATCTGCGGCTAGGCACAGTGAACGGAATATGTGACGTTTATTTTTTACACTTTGCACACTAAACAGAATGTGCTGCTAATCTGCAACTTTGCACACTAAACAGAATGTGCTGCTAATCTGCGGCTAGGCACAGTGAAAGGAATATGTGACGTTTATTTTTTACACTTTCCACACTAAACAGAATGTGCTGCTAATCTGCGGCTAGGCACAGTGAACGGAATATGTGACGTTTATTTTTTACACTTTCCACACTAAACAGAATGTGCTGCTAATCTGCAACTTTGCACACTAAACAGAATGTGCTGCTTATCTGCGGCTAGGCACAGTGAACGGAATATGTGACGTTTATTTTTTACACTTTGCACACTAAACAGAATGTGCTGCTAATCTGCAACTTTGCACACTAAACAGAATGTGCTGCTTATCTGCGGCTAGGCACAGTGAAAGGAATATGTGACGTTTATTTTTTACACTTTCCACACTAAACAGAATGTGCTGCTAATCTGCAACTTTGCACACTAAACAGAATGTGCTGCTTATCTGCAGCTAGGCACAGTGAACGGAATATGTGACGTTTATTTTTTACACTTTGCACACTAAACAGAATGTGCTGCTAATCTGCAACTTTGCACACTAAACAGAATGTGCTGCTAATCTGCGGCTAGGCACAGTGAAAGGAATATGTGACGTTTATTTTTTACACTTTCCACACTAAACAGAATGTGCTGCTAATCTGCAACTTTGCACACTAAACAGAATGTGCTGCTAATCTGCGGCTAGGCACAGTGAACGGAATATGTGACGTTTATTTTTTACACTTTCCACACTAAACAGAATGTGCTGCTAATCTGCAACTTTGCACACTAAACAGAATGTGCTGCTAATCTGCAACTTTGCACACTAAAATGAATGTGCTGCTAATCTGCAACTTATCACACTAAACAGAATGTGCTGCTAATCTGCAACTTTGCACACTAAACAGAATGTGCTGCTAATCTGCGGCTAGGCACAGTGAACGGAATATGTGACGTTTTTTTTTTTAAATCTGTGCCCCCCCAAACAAAATATAACTGCTGCCCCCACACACAATAGTCCTAAAAAGGACTTTTGGGTCTTTATATGTTGTTCAAACACACTTTTCTTCTCCCTACACTGACTTTCCCTTCCTATCCTCATCTCTCCCTGGCTAAGACTGAGCCGAACTCGCTGGTCAGGTGCTATACAGCACCCGATCACGGGTTCTGGCCAGCCAATCAGTGTAATGCCAGCAGCCAACATGGCTGCTGGCATTACACTGATGTCAGAGCCTCCCCGCACGTTTATTGGCTGCGCAGCAGCCGCGAAACGTGCGGGGAGGAGACCCGAACATGGCGGGCGAGCACATGCGGTACTCGTACGAGTACCGCCATGTGCCGAGCAGAGCGATGCTCGAGCCGAACCGAGCTTCGGCCGAGCATGCTCGCTCATCACTAATCCTCACTGTTTGCAGTCAATATGGTTGTTGTAAAATACTCCCCTCATTTATGGAATCATCAACTATATTTAGATTTCCGTTGTATTTTGACAAATACGGGGTTAATTTTGCAAGCTGCAGATCACATTATTGAAAACTGACAGCTTTTCTTATTTATTTATTTATTGTATTATTGTGCTCTCAGCGACAGTCTGCCTCCTTAATCTGGCATGTATTAGATTGTGCCCCATGCATTTAAAGTGTTATCGCTTTGTTTCCTACTCACAATGATCAAATTCATACATGTCTATACACATACATGAATTCTTGTTGCTGGGCCCCAGTTGACTACAATGAGATAATCCAGTTATTTTCCTTCAGTGATAGGAGACACAGGCAACCTGTTCCTGTCACCTACTATCAAATAGGGTACTCTTTCACTTCTGACAACACTCCCATTGCTTTAAAGGGATAGTAATGTTTCATAATAAAAGCAGTTCTAATTAATTATCATAGTATTTGGACCTTGGAGAGTGTTATTTAAATTCTGTCAGAGTTGTAGTTCAAGAGTAATTCAATGACAAAGTATCCCCCTCCCGCCCCTTTTACTGATGTAACACAGCTCAGCCAGAGCAGAAGGGAGGTGCCCAGGTAGACTGCACAGAGGGACAATCTTCAATTAAGATAAGGGACAAAGCTGAAAAACTTGTCAAGGGGGCAGGGCTTTCATTGTTCTCATAGGAAGAAGATTGTCCCCTGCTGTTATCTGTCTGGTCTATGGACTGGATTCCACATCTAAGAAGGGTTGGCTTACACTAGGTAAAAGGGGCGGGAGGGGGAAACTTTATCCTTCAATTACTCTTGAACCACAACAAGTATTGAAATAGCACTCTCTATGGCTCAAATACAATGAAGATTAATTGGAGCTGCTGTTTTTTGTGAAACATTACTATCCCTTTAAAGGCTTAGGGATGTATAAAAATATGATTCAGCTTTAAGGTTCATTAAAATTACATATATGTGTGACTATGATCCTTAAGGGTTTAATTTGAAGAAGAGGAGAAGGAAAGTATTATACAATACAATAAATCATTAAAAATATATGTGCTCATAATAATGAGGATGTTGAAGTGTTTTATTGCATCATTAAAAGGAGCAGTACTCTTTTACAGCAAAAGTACATACAAAGAAATTATTTTCTTGCAGCAAAAAACAAGGGCACTTCCACTGCTGTGAGATTTTTCATTTAAAATCTATTACAGCTTAAACATATTTTTTTACACTTCAATCTTCTATTCTGGTCACTTGATAGTACTGTTCCCATCTCTTACTATAAAAAAAAACATAGTCTATGACAAGCTCTCCCACAGAATAAGGTCTAAGAAGTTTCCCTTTGGACACCAGGGGGAGATTCACTAATCAGTGATAAAAAAACAAGTTATAATGTGATGACTTCTCCAGTTTATCCCTTCTCCAATTCTTTTTTATTCTATGGAGCCTATGCACTAAGATTTCATAACCTCCCTATCACTACTTGGTGAATCTCTCCCCCATTTGAAGTTATAATTAGCAGCTTGATTAAAAAGTGTCAGAGTTATAATAATTTTTAAATATAAATATATATATATATATTTCTTTGGCCAAGGGCCAGCATTAAAGAGGAGTTATTTATTCAAATTGGCTCTATACTGCCTGTCCCATAGGTCCAACAATGTGTGTGATTTTTACAGGAGTGGCCAGGAAGCATCAAAATCTCTGCAAGGAGATGCAGGGACTACAATGAACACACAAAACACACTCAACACACACACACGCAGTACACAAAACACATACAGACACAATGCATACACACCCAATATACACAATACACATACAATGTACACAATACATACACAAACTCGATACACACAATCACAATATAAGCAATACATACACAATCACATACACAAAAAAACACACACAATACGTGCATGACACAATGCACAAAATGCAATACACTATATGCAATACACTATATGCAAAAAGCTATATGCTATATGAAAAAATTATATAAGCAAAATATAATACACAAAATTCTATAAGCAATATGCAAAACGATATGCGCAAGATGACATATGCAAAACTGTATACTCAAAATGCTATATGCAATATTCAAAACGCTACATAAAACACAATACGCAATATGCAATACACTGTATGCAAAATGCTATACACAATACTCTATACACAAAACACTATAAGCAAAAATGTAAAATGCTATACACAAAACGCTATATCCAATATACTATACGCAAAACACTATATGCATCATGCAAAAAGCTATACACAAAACAATATACACTATATACAATACACTATACATAAAAAGCAAAAAGTATTCTATACACAAAGTGCAAAACACTATATGGAGTACCCTATCCGCAATATGCTATCCGCAAAATGCAATAATGCTATATGTGATACATAAAATGCTATACACTACATGCAATATGATAACAATATTGCAAAAACGGTATACACTATACACAAAATGCTATATGTGAAATACTACATGCTATATGCAATATGTAAACTGCTATATTCAATATGCAAAATGCTATACACTATTTGCAATACGCAAAAAGTTAAATGCAAAACGGTTCACACTATATACAAAATGCTATACGGGAAATGCTACACCCTATATGCAATATACAAACTGCTGTACGTAATATGCAAAATGCTATATGCAATATGCAAAATGCTATATGCAAAACACCGTACACAATGCACAAAACCCTATATGCAATATGCAAGATTCTATAAGCAATATACAAAATGCTATATGCAAAACACTGTACAGAATACACAAAAAGCTATACGCCATGAAAAAAGGTACATGCAAAACCCAATAATTTATACGCAAAACGATATATGTGATACACAAAACATTAATATACAAAAAGCCATACCCTATGCATAAAACACTGTACTGAAGAAGCAAAGGCATATGCAAAAAACGATACCTTATACGCAAAATGCTTTTCACAATACACTGTTCACAAAATGTTATACTCAATATGCAAATTGCTATGTGCAATGCCCTCTTCACAATATGCTATATGCAAAATGCTAAACACGATACACAATGCGCACAATTCTATATGCAAATGCAATACGCTATTTGCAAAACTATATAAGTAAAATGCTATACACAAAATGCTACACGCAAAACAATCATCTGTGCTCACACACTGTAATCTTCTATTTTGATCACCTGATGGTACTGTTTCCATCTCTTACTATAGGAAGTCATAGTCTATGACAGGATCTGGCACAGAATAAGTTCTGAGAAGTTGCCCTTTAAGCAGCACACACAGGACTGATAAAAAAAGGTTAGTAATTTATTGTCAATGTTTCGGCCACATAATATGGCCTTTCTCTTGAGAAAGGCCTTATTATGTGGCTGAAACGTTGACAATAAATTGTTAACCTTTCTTTATCAGTCCTGTGTGTGCTGCTTTGATCTTTTGTTATTGTATATCTGCCAACACTGACTGCACCCAGGCATTTAACCCTTGGACTGTGAGTGCTTCCTGACCACTTTGAGAGATATATATATATAAATATATATATATATATATATATATATATATATATATATATATATATATATAATTGTTTGGACATGGCACACACACCCAGAGCTGGCAGTAAGGAGGATTTATTCAGATATCCTATATCCTTACTGTCCCATTGGTCAAACCAACTGGGTATCATCATTTTTACAGCAGTGTCCAGGGGCCATAGCCCCCCTAGTTAATCCTGTCAAAATCTCTTCAAGGGAAGGGCTACAATGAACACATGCACACACACACACAACACACGCAACACACTCAATACACACAGATGCACCACACACACAAACACATTACATAGAATACACACAATACACTCAGACACAAAGCATATACACAAAATATACACAATACACACACAATATATACACAATACATACATTCATACACACAATATACACACACAACACATACACACAATCACAAACAAACAATACGCTCGCAGTACAAGCACAATGTAATGCGCACAAAACAATACACTATATGAAAAACGCTATGCGCAATACGCTATACACAAAATGATGTATGCAAAACGCTATACGCAATATGCAAAACGCTTTATGCAAAACGCTATACACAATGCACAATATGCTATACACAAAAAGCTAAACACAAAACATTATACATAATATGCAAAATGCTATACACAAAACGATACGCAATATGCTATACACAAAACACTATGGAAATACTCTATACGTGAAACACTCTGCGCAATATGCACAAAACATGCAATATGCTACATGCAAAATGCTATACTTAAAACACAAAACACTATATGCAAGATGCCATACACAAAACACTATATTCAAAATGCTATACACAAAACACTATATGCGATACCCAAATGCTGTACTCAAAACATTACATGCAAAACACAATAATACTATATGTGATATGCAAAATGTTATACGCTACATGCAAACGCTACACGCAAAATGCTATACGCAATATGTAAAACACTATACAGATATGCAAAATGCTATGCACAAAAGCTACATGCAAAATGCTATATGCAAAACTTTGTATGCAATATGCTATGACAAAAACTACACACAAAAAGCAATAAGCTATCCGCAAAATACTATATGCGATAAGCAAAACATTATTTGCAAAATGCTGTACACAAAATGTAATTTGCAAAATGCTACACGTTTAAGTCAAAACACTTTTCACAATATGCTATTTGCAAAACACGGTACACAAAACAATATATGCAATATGCAAAATGCTATAAGCAGAATTCTTTATGCAAAACGCTGTGCAAAAAATGCCATACGCAAATCGCAATACACTATATGTAAAATGCTATATGAAATACACTATGAGCAAAATACAATAAGCTATACACACAACTATATATGTAAAATGCTATATACAATACACTAGAGGTAAAATGTTAGACGCAAAACACACACTGCAGGCAAAACATGAACACGTGCTCATGCTCACACACACAATCACACGCTCTCACATGCACATGCTCTCACATGCTCACACTCTCACTCACACACAGTCACACACACATACTCATGCTCACTGATGGAGAATTGTGTAATGCAGTGCTTTGCAATGCGTTGCACACCTTTTTGAAGCTGAAAGGGCTAAGGACTGAAAATTCAATAATCCAATCATTAAAAACATTGCCTCCTTTTTGGATGTATCTGGATGTTAGTGGAAAATAGCTCTACATGTAAACCAACTTTTCATTTTTTAACCGTATTTGTGCCGGAGGTATTCAATGCATTGGGTTGCAATGCAGTGGATAACACACATAATGGCTACTCCTGTTTAGGATGTCTTCTGTAGTGTCCGTCTTCATAAAACATTCTTAATTAGTCATACACACAACTGAATGGGACTTTTGTTTTGCTAATTATAATTTGTTTTATTAACCACACAGGCAAAGCTGTGCCAATATTGTTTATATATATATATATATATGTGTATGTGTGTGTGTTGCTCCCTAATAGAATCCCCCATTATTATCAATACCTGGAATTATCAAAAGCAGACATATCACCTTCAATTTACGTTTGTATATTGGATTACATCATTCAGATATGTTAGCCAAAAAAGAACAACAGTTTAGGAGGTATTGATACTTTTATTTCTTAAAAAAGTGAAGCTATCTATGCTAATTATCACTAGGCTGCATAGATAGCTTCATTAGAATAAATTAGCATATGATCAAGCTCACCATACAGAAAAAAATACAGTACGTCTGCTGGTCTTTTCTAACATGGTACATAGGCAGATTTTGATAGTTCCAAGTATGCAAATTAATTCAAGATGACAGGCTCATTTTAAGGTGAGTTTGATCACTGGATATCAATAATAGTTCTCTTTAGAATATATGTCCCATTTAGGCAGGGTCTACAATAGATCGATTTACTTTTTTTCCGATCATATGTTCTTTGGTGTTTAACTCTGGCCTGATTACAATAATGTAGCACTTAGGGAAGAATATGCAACCTAACAGCCCAGCAGTTGAAGCCAGGATGGCAAATATTTCAACAGCCACCATGTATTTCCCCTTGGTGCTCACATAGGCTGGAATAAAAGATATCCAGACACTGCAGAAAACTAACATACTAAAAGTTATATGTGTTGCTTCATTGAAACTGTCAGGTAATTTTCTTGCTAGAAAAGCCACTATGAAGCTCAAACTAGCCAAAAGTCCCACATAGCCCACCAAAAAATAGAATGCAGTATCTGATCCCTCGTTACACTGTAATATCATCCTAGCAGCTTTTTCACTGGTATCATAGTCTGGAAATGGTGGAGAGGAGAGGAACCAGACAAGGCAGATCACCACTTCTCCTAATAAACACAGGATCACTAGATAGTTGGATATTCTGGAGCCCACCCATTTTCTTGCTTTGCTACCAGGTTTTGTGGCATTGAAAGCAATAACCACAGTTGTAGTTTTAGCTAAAACTGTAGAAACAGCAAGTGCAAAAATTATTCCAAAGGCTGCTTGCCGCAAAAAACAGGTTATGGCCACTGGACGTCCAATGAATAATAAGGAACACAGAGAACACATTGTGAGGGAAAGTAATAAAGTATAACTTAGATCCCTGTTGTTGGCTTTCACTATGGCTGTGTCTCTGTGTTTGATAAAAATGGCCAGCACTCCAGTGGATACAATGGAAAGGAAGATAGCAATACAAGCTAATGCTATACCCAGTGTATCCTCATAAGAAAGGAAGTCTATGGTTCTGGAGATGCACATGTCTCTCTTCTCATTGGACCACTGATCTTCAGCACACTTCAAACAGTTTTCCATATCTAACAAAAAAATAATATATTGAGTATGATAGGAATATGTAAGGCATCAAATTAAATGAGCAGTAAAATGTTTTTCTGGAAAAAGTCCATGTTGTTGGTTTTTTTCTAGTAAGTAAAACAAGATTACTTCCCCATCCAGAGATGATTAATGTGTTGCATTTTTAAATTGAACAAAAATGTAATTAATTGTGCTCTTTCCATCTTTTACTATGAAGTACCATAGTCTATCACTCAAGCCTTCCCACTGAGTGGATTTACACAAATGTCATTTGGACACTAGTTAGCATTGTTGAGAACAGTTTGATTAAACTGCAATAAATTGCAAATATGAGTATTCTTGTTTTACTCTGTAAGAAAATACCTATAATTATATATATACACTAGTATGAAAGCCCGTATACACGGGTTAAAGTGCACCCAGCTGCCCCAGAACCGGGAGCAGAGACAGGAAGTGAACCGTCCGGAGCAGGGCAGCGCGTTCGGCGAGTCTCTACTGCACATGACTGCAGTCATGCACAGTAGAGACTCGCCGAACATGCTGATCCTTAGCGGGGAGCTCCAGACGGCTCACAATGAAGCTCCCTGTGTGTGAAACCACACATGCGCAGTAGGGACTCTCTACTGCTCATGTGCGGTTATGCTCACAGTGAGCGACGCATTTTACCACTTTATGTAATAGAAGGATATGCTGTTCTAAAATAACATTTAGTTATCCTGTAATATACAGAGTAGCACTTCATAAGCATGATAGAAATATGACTGACATTGAACTGATACACAGACTAGAGAACACACACACTTATATTGTATTTTCTGTGGTTAACCATTTTAGTGACAGAGGAGTACGAAGTGCATTGCAAAGCACTGGCATTAAAAGGGTTAATATTAGGTAAAATTGTCAAAGGTAATCTGTGCAATCATTTTGATACATTGCACCCCTCTGGTTCTCAAAGGGTAGGCAAATCTAAAAAAACAGAAAAGTTAACAAGCTTCATGACTACCATTTTCTATGATGTCAATGATAATACAGACTATAGGGAAAAACATTGCTAATTTTAGAAACATTTCCAGGTTCTAGATCAGAGTTAGTAAATTGTTGGCTTTGTGGGGATGAGGAGAGTTTTAGTCCCTAACAGCTGAAGAGCCATCAGTTGGCTATGTCTGTTCTAGGTTATTCTGCATATCTGCTGTCTTCCTCATTGTTTATGAAGCACCTTATTCAGGATCAGGAATCTAAAGAGGTCCCATTCTGGGGCAAATTAACTGCAACACGGTGGAGAAATAAGATTCCTAATATTCCCATTCACTTAAATTGAGTTTTTAACTCTCTGAGTGCCAGAGAGATGGTACAAAATGCATGGCTTTCTCAATGTTTTGCATACCCTTCTGGCACTCAAAGGGGGAGATTCGCTAAGTGATGATAAGGAGGTGATAAAGGGGACATGACTTCTCCAATTTATCACTTCCGAAGTTCCAGTGTTATTCTGTGGCGCCTATGCACTAAGATCTCCAAAGTTCAAGAAATCTGAGTGCATTGACTCCATAGAATAACATAGGAACTGGAGAAGTGATAAACTGGAGAAGTCATCTCCACTTTATCACCTCTTTATCATCGCTTAGTGAATCTCCCCCAAAGAGTTATTCTCTTGAATTCTAGATAATTCTCCACTTAAGCTTCCTGTATATTGCTCCAAGATATTTTGCAGCTCTATAAACTGGGAAAGTGGTAGCTTTTATACAAAACTAGTGTAAAAGCCCACGTATATGGGCCAAGGTCTGTGAGATGTTAACCCTTTGAGTGCTGGAGGGGTACGCAATGCATTGCAAATACGTTGCGTACCCCTCCAGCACTCAAAGGGTTAAAAGGCCGGTCCTGCTCTGCTTACTGCCATCACTCATGGGATGTGCTGTAGAGACTGGCCATACGCACAGAATGCTCCCAGCACAGAACTCCCAGCATTCTGAGCGTTCGAGCAGTCTCTACTGCGCATGACGGCTTCTGACAAACATCCTTAGCGAATGATTATATAGGTTGCTGTCCAGTTGCAAATCAATATAAATGGTGGAGGAGGCCCTGCTTGTGAGAGTTTACAATCTGCAGGAAGATGGGAACATGTGAGACAGGAAAATATTTATTAGGTGGGGTCATTCAATGCTGGGTCCCTTATGTAAACTTGGGGGTTATGATGTAAAGATGATTCCGAATGAGGATTGGTGCTTTTCATTGGACTAAGGCAGATTTGTTTAAATGGTCACTGACATGTATGAAATACATCTGAATTTATACCAACTTAAATACCCTGTACGCCATGCTAGCATAAAATCTATTTGTTTTCTGAGGCTTAAAATCTGCTCAGTCTATAAAGTGATTGTTCTGCATTGTCTTTAACTCTTTATGGACCAATGACATGCCAGGACTATCACGGATGTCCTGCACTTAAGGACCAGTGACGTCCTGGAACGTTATGGAATTGAATCCAATGGTGAAAAAAAAATGTCTAGTGATCCTTAACTGCCGGCTGCATGGCACGGCTGGTCCTTAAGGGGTTAAATGATTAAAGATAAAGAAAACAATTTTCTGAATAGAAGAACAGTGTGTGCTAATCTCAATACATTAACAATATTATGTCTACACAATTAACCAAAATGTGCCTTTATAAGCTCGTTTACACATGCATTAAAATGAACTTTCAAGATTAGATTATAGGGATCTAACATATAATTATTACATTTTCATAGATGTCTGGAAGTACATGGAAGTATATTCAATGTACAATTATATAATTTAATATAATTTTAGGTGTTAGTGTCCCTTTAAAGAGGTGCGTATACAGAGATATAAAGAGCTGTATATCAGAAACTGGAAGAGAATCTGATGGATCCTGGCAGAAAGTTTCAAAGATAAAGTGCAAGTATAGATAATTTTTGCTGGCTTGATTTATAATCATGACTGGGACACGATAAGAGTTATAGATCTTCAACAACAGTGGTTTTCTGTGAGTTCCTTTAGTTTCATGTGAAATCCTTGTGGAACCCTATTAATTAATTCCTGCAACATCCAGGAGGCATTGATGGCCTCTCCAGCATCCAATGGATGAAAAAACCTTCATTATCAATGCAGTTGAATATTAGTTGATACTAGTAACATGCCAAAATTGTTGAAATGTATCAGGGTATTGTGCCTGAAAATATCTTTCTTTTCTTAGAGGTTTCTAGGTTATGTTGTTTATTACTTAACCATTACTTAATGTACTGCAATTCAATGATTTGAATATCTCTCTGACACTCAAGGGGTTTAAGTGTGTGTGTGTGTATGTTGGTGGGGTTAGTAGATAGGGTGTGTGTATGTTGGTGGGGTTAGAAGGTAGGGTGTGTGTGTGTATGTTGGTGGGGTTAGTAGGTAGGGTGTGTGTGTGTGTATGTTGGTGTGGTTAGTAGGTAGGGTGTGTGTGTGTGTGTGTGTATATGTTGGTGGTGTTAGTAGATAGGGTGTGTGTGTGTGTATGTGTGAGTGTGTATGTTGGTGGGGTTAGTAGGTAGGGTGTGTGTGTTTGTGTGTGTGTGTGTGTTGGTAGGGTTAGTAGGTAGGGTGTGTGTGAGTGTGTGCTGGTGGGGTTAGTAGGTAGGGTGTGTGTGTGTATGTTGATGGGGATAGTAGGTAGTGTGTGTGTGTGTGTGTGTATGTTGGTGGGGTTAATAGATAGGGTGTGTGTGTGTGTATGTTGGTGGGGTTAGTAGGTAGGGTGTGTGTGTGTGTATGTTGGTGGGGTTAATAGATAGGGTGTGTGTGTGTATGTTGGTAGGGTTAGTAGATAGGGTGTG
This sequence comes from Rhinophrynus dorsalis, assembly GCA_037306005.1. NCBI lineage: Eukaryota > Metazoa > Chordata > Amphibia > Anura > Rhinophrynidae > Rhinophrynus > Rhinophrynus dorsalis. The sequence continues at coordinate 346,948,848 of CM074724.1, read as the reverse complement.
TGTGTGTGTATGTGTGAATGTGTATGTTGGTGGGGTTAGTAGGTAGGGTGTGTGTGTGTGTGTGTGTGTGTGAGTGTGTGTGTTGGTGGGGTTAGTAGGTAGGGTGTGTGTGTGTGTGTGTGTGTGTGTGTGTGTGTGTGTGTGTGTGTGTTGGTAGGGTTAGTAGGTAGGGTGTGTGTGAGTGTGTGCTGGTGGGGTTAGTAGGTAGGGTGTGTGTGTATGTTGATGGGGATAGTAGGTAGTGTGTGTGTGTGTGTGTGTGTGTGTGTATGTTGGTGGGGTTAATAGATAGGGTGTGTGTGTGTGTATGTTGGTGGGGTTAGTAGGTAGGGTGTGTGTGTGTGTATGTTGGTGGGGTTAATAGATAGGGTGTGTGTGTATGTTGGTGGGGTTAGTAGATAGGGTGTGTGCGTGTATGTTGGTGGGTTTAGTAGGTAGGGTGTGTGTGTGTATGTTGGCGGGGTTAGTAGATAGGGTGTGTGTGTGTGTGTGTGTGAGTGTGTGTGTTGGTGGGGTTAGTAGGTAGGGTGTGTGTGTCTGTGTGTGTGTATGTTGGTGGGGTTAGTAGGTAGTGTGTGTGTGTATGTTGGTAGGGTTAGTAGATAGGGTGTGTGTATGTGTGTATGTTGGTGGGGTTAGTAGGTAGTGTGTGTGTGTGTGTGTGTGTTGGTAGGGTTAGTAGATAGTTTGTGTGTGTATGTTGGTGGGGTTAGTAGATAGGGTTTGTTTGTGTGTGTGAGTGTGTATGTTGGTAGGGTTAGTAGGTAGGGTGTGTGTGTGTGTGTATATTGGTGGGGTTAGTAGGTAGGGTGCGTGTGTATGTGTATATGTTGGTGGGGTTAGTAGGTAGGGTGTGTGTGTGTGTGTATATTGGTGGGGTTAGTAGGTAGGGTGTGTGTATGTTGGCGGGGTTAATAGATAGGGTGTGTATGTTGGTGGGGTAAGTAGATAGGGTGTGTGTGTGCCTGTGTGTCTGTGTGAAGGTTAGTAACTAGGGTGTGTAGCATTTGAGAGTGTGCGCATGTGGGGGTGTGTGTATATGTGGGAGAGTGTGTAAATATGTGTATGTGTGAGACAGTGTGTGTGTGCGTGTGTGGGTTAGTAGGGTATGTGTGTTTGTGTGTACATATAGATGTACATCTGTGTGAAGGTTAGAAAGTAGGTTTTGTGTGTATGTTTCAGACTGTGTATATAAGTGTCATAGAGTGTGTATATATGTGTATGTGTGAGAGTGTATATGTGTATGTGTATATGTGTGATAGAGTGTGTATACATGTGTATGTGTGAGAGTGTATATGTGTGATAGAGGGGTAGATTTAAAGGCAGGCGTTAAGCTAAATAAACACCACCGAGTGTTTTAACTTGCAGTAAGCCATTTAAAGGGCCATATAATAAACTACTAACGGCAGTTCATCTAGTATTACGTGTGTTTTGGACCACTGAAAACAAAAAAAAAAACGCTCCAGTTTGCCATTGAAAGCACTGCATTAGCTGAAAAAGATCTGATAAGGGACTCACTTACTGCACAAAACTTAAGACCCAGTTTTGTTAGGCATAAAGTCCCTTATTGGATCTTTTACCAGCTAACGCAGCTGTTAACTGGCAAAAAAAAAACAATGTCCACAGTGGATGTATTGATATGGGGCCCTAAGACCCACATCAATACATCCAAAGTGCCTAAAAGCTGTCCAAAGGGGATTAACCATATGAGTGCCAGTGGAGTATAATTACCCCGTCGGCATTCATAGGGTTAACCCGACTATGTAAAGCAACATCACATTAACACTTACCATTAATCCTGAGGTCCAGCGGAGTCCACAGTTTGCTGGTCATCTTCTGTCCTCTTCAGTCTTCTCATCATTCTGTCTTCTCTTCAATCTTCTTTCTTCTCTTTCTTCTCCCTGTAAAATAAAATAAAATAATTAATACCAAGCTTGAATGAAGACATTGTTGAACCACGTACCTCACTGGCACTCAAAGGGTTCTATAGTATTGCGCCATAAATATTCCCATATTACATGCCTCCATGTAATGCCCAAAAGTATAAACATGCCAAGAAATAATATGATCCATAAAGACAGAAATAAATGTCATCCATTAATGCAAAGTAAGAGAACTTAGCTCAATTGTTCACGTCTCCACCGCTTGGAGCGGCAGCAAGGGCGGTGGCATCGGAAACACAAATGTCCAACGTGGCTCCCCTTCAGCTTTGTATGGGCTGATGCCCGTAACACACTGAGGGCATTAGAAGTGAGCCTGCCTTTATATATGGGCAGGCTCACTTCAATTTCCCTCACAGCCATTGGCTGGGATGTTCTTCACATCCCAGCCAATCATTTTAAAGAACAGCCGATCGAATCTGATTGGCTGGGATGTTCTTCGATCGGCTGTTCTTTAAAATGATTGGCTGGGATGTGAAGAACATCCCAGCCAATCAGATTCGATCGGCTGTTCTTTAAAATGATTGGCTGGGATGTGAAGAACATCCCAGCCAATGGCTGTGAGGGAAATTGAAGTGAGCCTGCCCATATATAAAGGCAGGCTCACTTCCAATGCCCTCAGTGTGTTACGGGCATCAGCCCATACAGAGCTGAAGGGGAGCCATACTGGACATTTGTGTCTCTGCTGCCACTGCCCTCGCAGACACTCCAAGCGGTGGAGACATGAACAACTGAGCTAAGTTCTCTTACTTTGCATTAATGGATGACATTTATTTCTGTCTTTATGGATCATATTATTTTTTGGCATGTTTATACTTTTGGGCATTACATGGAGGCATGTAATATGGGAATATTTGTGGCGCAGTACTATAGAACCCTGTGAGTGCCAGTGAGGTACGCAACGCATTGCTTTGCAATGCATTGCGTACCCCTCTGCCACTCAAAGGGTTCAACAATGTCTTCTTTCATGCTTGGAATTAATTATTTTATTTTATTTTACAGAGAGAAGAAAGAGAAGAAAGAAGTTTGAAGAGAAGGCGGAAGATAGAAGAAAGGAGATAGAAAAGAAGGACAGTGGATGACAGGTAAGAGTAACATGGATCAGTTAACGATTGGTGCTTGGCAGTATGTCAAGCACTGATAGTTAATTGTTTTTTTACTGTTAAGTTCCCAATATCGTTGCTTTTAGCAGAGTTTTGGGAACTAAACGCACAAAACGGACATTCAGCCACAAAACTGTTTTTGTGGCTTAACGTCCTTTGGAGTTCTAGCTGGTAGGGCCTTTAAATGCCGCGTTAAACATGTTAGTTTAACAGCCAGTATTCACTTTGGCCCTACCAGCTATGTTAAAGCCTGCCTTTAAATCTACCCCAGAGTGTGTATATGTTTAAAGCCTGCCTTTAAATCTACCCCAGAGTGTGTATATGTTCAAAGCCTGCCTTTAAATCTACCCCAGAGTGTGTATATGTGAGTGTGTGTGTGTGTGTTATGGAATTATCCACTGCTTGGAGGTTTTTTGGTCAAAATGACAATTCATAGTTATTTTTTTATAAAGTGTTGGACACAGAACAAATTGTCCACAAGACTAGTTTATTTTATAATTCACATTCTTGAGTCAATGACTGTGAATCTCCATAGTAAGTGATAAGAACAGCATCAAGTACTGACCAGTATAGAAGTTTCCAGTTTAATTAACACAATAATAATAACATTAAATCTGAGCTGTAAGATATATAAATGAAAAATCTACCAGCAGTTGGAGAACCCGTGAATCAGAATAACACAATTCATAAAAAGTTTACTTTAGTTTATATAATTTACTGTTACGAGTAAAGTTAGAAGTTATATATTTTCATTTATTACTTTGCTAACATACATTTTTCACTTTTATATGACATTGTATATCCTGAATTGCTGGTAGTCTAGAAGAATACATGGAATGATTTAACATATACAGAAAATCAAAATGACAATAAACAAGTTGACGTGAGACCCACCAGTACTGTTGGCTATCTCTCCCTCTGAGCAGGGAACGCAGTCATAGCAACAAATGGGTTCTGATTTCCGGGCAGCTTTACGGAATCCAGGAGGACAGCTTTCACTGCACACTGAACGGGGAGGAGTCTAAGGAAGAGGGAAAAGGATAAGTTTATTATTATTATTCTTTATTTATATAGCGCCAACTAATTCTGCAGCTCTGTACAATAGGTACTGTATATCACATCCATAGATTTTGGGATAGGGTTATCACGGAAAATATATCTATTTTATTCAAAAGCTATTACACTTTAAAGTTAAAATGTTTGGGATGCAGTACCTCCATGACCTAAAAAGGTATGGTGATGCTATTCTTACAGCAGCCTACATCACTGATAATACTGACTATAGATTGTTGTAGCAACAGAGCCAGCATAAAATTTCAGGCCGTGGAAGTACTGCACTCAAAAAGTAGAAATCTAAGCTGTAATTACTTTTGAATAACACATCTCTCAGCTACGAGAAAGTCTTTGGTGGGGGGTGCACTAATAGGTGATAAAGAGGACATAACGTCTCCACTCAATAAGTACATTTCTCCAGTTCCTATTTTATTCTATAGAACCCATGCAGTAAGAGCTCTCAAGTGGGAGAAATGTTAGTACATTAACTTCATAGTATAACATAGGAACTGGAGAAGTGATATCACTGGAGATGTTGTGCTCAATAATATTCCCATCGGTAAAAAAAAAAGTGATGACGGTGGTTTTGAATGCACAGTTCTGCATTCTGTCCCACACGTTGACAATGTCCATCGTGCAGTGAATTTGAACAACAGCAGACAAAAAAGCACATGCAGATCAATGGAAAACAACAAGCAAGGAGCATTCTATCATATGTGTTCAATGATACTGCACGTTAAAGGGAAACATTTTCTGCCAGTAATCCTGTGCATACCAAGCATAGGCGTAGGATCCACATCTCCTGTTAAAAAACCATCATAGACTAAAAGAAAGCAGGTTAGAATCCACACACGCATGCTCCCTCAGAGAGAGGTAAAAGGGAGAACTGTCAAGTTAACCCCAGAAAGCACAAATAACCCCCCTGAAATGTGAATCAAGTACCCCTAAATCACACATAGCTATCAGCAACACAAGAACCACTTGAATACCAAAGGGGTGTGCAAAACATCAGAAATCAATGTGTTGCACACCCCCTGGTCCACAAGGGATAAAGCACAGGCCAAAAAACACATATCTACACAATCAAGATATGTACACCTGTCCATTGCAGTGGGAGGGAGATGCAACAAACTCATGACCTGCACATGCTCAAACCACATTTGCATAGAACAAATAACAATCAGCAGCCAACTCACCACAGGGGAGACCTCACACACATCCACCATGACACATTGTTCTGAATTCAGCTCTCAACCTGTTGAATGGTAGGTATGTCTGAAACACAATTGTATGGGAAGTGTTACAGACCTATCTGCCATCCAAGGTGTTGTCCATTCAGTTCAGAATAATTGAAAAACCCACATGTCCAATATTATATACTTTCCCACAAAAATTAATCACATGTTGTCTGGGTGTGTTGTTCTACCCAACTAGCCTCAATATACCATAACAGGGCATGTTTTGTGATCTCATCCCATTCTGTGGAATTGCTCATTTTTTCTTTTCCCATGAATGATAAGCCATCTGTGATGATGACGTCATCATATGTGCCATACTGAAGAGATCAAGAACACAAGCACTTCTGGGGATGTTTGAGAAGGGGTTGTGGAAACACTGGCTCAGTGATTGGTACCTGGTGTGACCTGTTTGTTTGCTTGCAGGTGCCCAAATTGTCAGTTGGTATGCATATTGCCATTCTGACACCTGGGATCTATGTGTTATTTTCCTGCTAGTGACCTGATTTGATAAACCTGAATTTGCATGGAATCATGTCTAGCCAACAAACTGTTAGCACATCAGCTGGTGTTGAACCACAGCTTACATGAGATTCACCCAGTTCTTCTGTGTTCTCTATGATGATGAGTCTCATGTGAGTTGAATATAAACAACAGGTGAGGATTCTTTGTTGCATCATTGCAACACACATGAACACCAGTGGACTGAGGAGTGCCAGGGTGGTGTCCAGTGTATTGCTTTGCAATACGTTGGATACCCTTCTGGCACTGACATTTTTAAACCTGAATGAGAAACACAGACACCATGGTTTGACGAATGGCATGTTTATTAAGGGACATAGTATATGTTAACATTTCCTCTTCTTGGGAGGGGGCAAAGGGGGCAGAGGTTATAGGCCTTCCAGACCATCCGGTGACCCTTGTGTGGAGTGGTGTTTGAGCTGGAGTCACTATGGAGAATGAGGATGTGAAGGTGGATTGTTGTATGGCCAACAGTTGACCCTGGATTCCATTGCGGCCACTGAGCTTAGTTACCAATTGTCTCAATGTGTAAACCATGACACCCTGATCTGTCTGAGCTCATTAGTTAGGGTGGTTCACTGGTTCTCCATGGCATGTTTGTGGCGTGCACACCTTCTTTTGTGCCTCCTCAACTCCTTCAGCGTCCGCCTCTGTATCCTGAGGTACTCCCTATCCAGGGAGGGGATGATGAATCCTCAGAGGAATGTGGAGCATCCCCAGCAGGCTTCAGTAGTGTTTCAGCAGGTTGAAGGGGCAGCAGTCTCCAGTGGTGTTTCAGCAGGCTGAATGGTGGCTGCAGGCTCCATGTTGGTGAAGCAGGCTGAAGGTGGAAGCAGGCACAAGTGCTGATGCAGCAGGCTGAACAGGGCAGCAGGCTCCAGTGGTGGTGCAGCAGACCTAACTGGTGGTGCAGCAAGCTCCAGTGGTCATGCAGCAGATTCCAGTGGGGAGAGTTCTGCACCAAGCACATCAATGTCAATGATCTCTTCTGCCCCTGCCTCATCCTCCTGAAATGCTGCTTCCTGGCTTTCTGTGGTGTATTTGGATTGTGGGCTCTGTGGCTCACCTACAAGCCCTTTGTGTGGATAGTCCAGGGGCCACATATCACTCTCCATCCACTGACCAGATGGTGGCCAATTCCAAATGTGGTGTAGCTGCATTCTGCTATTTGGCTGTGTTTGCACAACTGGTACTTAGTATTCCTAATACATTTTTTTGTAATGTCTTTGATACTTTGCTGGATGCGGATTGGGCGAGGATTTTAACTGGCCTTGACAACGCCTCATGTGGCCTGCTAACCTCAAGCGCTGGCCAACTTCCTTTGAATTTGACATTTCTTGCTTTATTTTACTTTGGTAATCATAGAACGGCGCATAAGAAAAATACGGCTCATGTTTTGAGGTAATGTCAATCTGTGCGGCCCACACTCGATATTCAATGTACTGGAATAGTTACAGGATAGCTGCAGAACATGTTTATTGTTCATGTTTGTTTTTCTATTACCAACTGTTTTACCGTGCCTAATAGTATTGAGCCTGTTGTCTCCTCTTTCCACCTCTTTATTACACCTTAGTGCATAATCCCCTTTGATCACTTAGGAGGATAAACCCTACAATATACATCATTTATAATGACAGTGACAGTTTCAATGGATTATATAAAATAATATGAATTTTAATTATATCATTAAGCTATAATAAGTTAATAATAAGTGCAGAGTTCTAAAATCCTATTTTTTCATTTAATGCCTATATATAGTATTGTGCTTACAATAAAAATACAGAATATATCTAGCAAACATCTAAACACACAAATAATTGCTTTTAATAATAAGAGGCCTACACATGAAAGTTTACATAATATGTCTTACTGGGGATTGCAAAGGTATAGAAATTCTGGGTTTGTTGAGAGAAGAATTAATATAATTAACCCTTTGATTGCCAGAGGTGAATGCAACACATTGCTCTGCAAAGCATTGCATACCCCTCTGGCACTCAAAGGGTTAACACAAAGTGGGTAGGGCATAGAGTTAAAGTGGAACTGTCAAGTTCCAACTTTGCCCCCCAAACCCCACAAAAAAACTAAAAAATTCCCAGGAAACCACATCCTATAAAATCTAAAATTATCTCTCTTCTTTAAAGGGATAGTAATACTTCAGTATTACAAATCCCTATATTAAAGCCCCTGTAAAAAGAAATGTTTTGCCCCCAGTGTCATCTCTCAAACCTTTATGGTTTGAGAGATGAATGCTTCTAAAGTTGCCCTCTCCCTCCCCCTTCCCCGTAGTCAGCATTTTAGCTGACTCAGGGAAATCCGGTCAGAGATCATCAGGCAGCTCTGCAGCAGAGCCGCGATCTGGTTAACTAAAAAAAACCTTTCACTAAAACAGTCTTCTGCGTGCGCTTGCAAGCCAAGCACACGTAGAAGACTATTTCAGTGAAAGTTTTTTTTTTTAGTTAACGCGATCACGCTGTGCTGGAGAGCCACCTGAAAGTCGTATGACTCTCTTCCCTGCAGTCAGCTAAAATGCTGACTACGGGGAAGGGGGAAGGAGAGGGCAACTTTAGAAGCGTTCATCTCTCAAACCATAAAGGTCTGAGAGATGACACTGGGGGCAAAACGTTTCTTTTTACAAGGGCTTTAATATAGGGATTTGTAATACTGAAATATTATTATCCCTTTAAAGAGAGGGGGAACTCCATCTTGATAATGTCTCATATGATTGGTAGGACTGTCCCTCTCTCTTCTGCACTAAGACTGCCCACAGGACTGCCTTCCTCCCCCAGGTCGCTAACAAACCTCAGGTTACATTAATTCCCTCCAACTGCCAGCAACCCTTACAGAATGGCCTTCTGCTCCCCTCTTCACAGAAGGCAGCCCTTGAATGGGACATAGAAATGGCATGGGTTAGACACAGAAAAGGTGCTTGCGCTCTTTGTGTCTAACCCATGGCATTTGTATGTCCCATTCATGTGCTACCTTGGGAGGAGAGGGGAGCATAAGGTGATTCTGTGTGGTCCAACAGGAAGGAGATGAATGCTGCCGTTCGTGACCGACTGGAGGAAGGAAGGCAAGTGGGGGCACAGGCACCTACTCCAGTAGTGGCATCTTCAGCCACACTGGAACTCAAGAAGGTATTGCTAGGGAGAGATAGGAGGGTGGTGTGTGAGTTGATGTCAGGATGGGGACGTCCTTGCAGAGCTGTGCGCCACAGCTTGTGACTCACAGAACTTCAAGATAAAAAGTTTCGAATGGCTATTTCTTACACAACTTTTTTTTTACAGAAAAAAAAAAAAAAAAAAAGAACATATCATTGCTACCAAATGCATCAAATAAGATTAACTTGCTTGGTGGTCTTGATCACCCATGAACATGATTGATTTTGTTTTATTGACTAAAGTTTTAATCAGTTCATTAATGTTTTAATTGATCATTTAAGATACACAACATATATATGGATCTTGTCATGTGCCTGCTTGTTATGTTTCTTTAACATTTGTTAATAATATCTTAGTCTGAGGAAGCTATTTGCAAAAGTAAAGGTAAACTAGGCTCATGACCTGCAAAAGTATGCAGAGAGATCACTGGGACAGGTTTCCTACGCCATGGATTCAATCTCTTTTAGCTCACAAGTGCAATACACAGAGAGGAATTATTCTGAAACATATCATATTGGTCCTTCCCACATGACAGTCTAGCTACTAAATGCCAGACAATTCCTCTCTGAGCAAGAGAAGCACCTTACCCCGGAAGTAAGTTTCGGCCTTATTGGGACTCATAAGTGCAGTGCAACTGCTCCCTCTGGCACCTGTGAGCAAGGGGTCCACGTCTAGAGTCCCTTATAAGTCCTAGAGTGACCAACTTTGAGAGCAATTTACATATGCAAAAGTGTATGTCATAGATGCATTTTGGCCTTATTAGGCCTTGTCAGTGAGGTGCAGCTGATTCCTTTAGACACCTTTGAGCAATATGATATGCTTCAGAATATTTCTTCTCTGTGTATGGCACTTATGAGCCCAATAAGGCCGAAATGTTCGTCTGGGGTTAGCTGATTTCCTCATACAGAGAGGAATTGTCTGACACTTCTTAGCTGGACTGTTATTTGGGCAGGACCAGTACGATATGCTTCAGAATATTTCCTCTCTGTTTATAGCACTAGCGAGCTAAAAGAGATTGCACCTTGGGTGTAGGACACTTGTCCTAGTGAACCTTTTGCATTCCCTTGTAGGCTCATGAGCCTAACTGAACACCTATAACCTACACATTTGCATATTTAAATTGCTCTTAGAGTTGGTCACCCCAAGAGTTATATGGGAATCCAGAAGTGGACCCCTTGCTCACAAGTGTCTAGAGGGACCAGCTGCACAGCACTGATGAGGCCCAATAAGGCCGAAATGTATGTCAGGGGTTAGGTGCTACTCTCGTTCAGAGATATGATATTTATCTTATTCTTACTGGTCATGAAAATCTTCTCAAGGTAGTATAATGTGCCTTTTCATTTACACATCATGGCATATTTCCATGGCAGGTGCCTAGGTAAGTCCTTCCAGTAAACCAAGTAAGAGCCACTGGAGGAAATGTACAAATATGATTTCATGCAAAAACAGAAGCTACAATTGATTTTCTAACCCCTTACCTACCTAATACCAATTACACCAGGAATTCTTCACTTAACATCACTTGTACCAAGGGGAGGGCACCAAAGGGAGTTGTGGGATATTCCTTTCCTCTACATATTTTTTAATACCATGTATTAAACAGGGAGCACATGAAATGATGCAGGCATAAAGGGATATTAATGCTTCACAAAAACAGAAGCTCCAATGAATCTTCATGGGGCAGGAGGGGGATAATTTGTCATTCAATTACTCTTGAAATCTGACAGAACTGAAATAACACTCCCCATGGCCCAAATACTATGAAGATGAATTGGAGCTGCTTTTACTGTGAAACATTACTATCCCTTTAAGGGTATTGCTGACATTAAACTCTTTAACAATGGCAGGGCAACTGCTGGTGTTGGAAGCTAAATCCAGCAGAGCTGTGCTAGTTGATGTGTGCATTCACCTCACTTAATCCAAAGGCATTGTTTGCCTTTAAAGGACTTAAAAGCAATCCTGTTAATTAAAATAATTTAGATGTTATAGTTACCCCATTAAAAACTGGATTCCATTTAATTGCACTTTCATTGATAACAAGTTGTTGTCCTGGAGGTGCAGTATATAGAAAACTGCCAATCTGGGTAGTGATGACTGTGGATGGGGAAGATATAACCCAGTTCAAAATGTCGTATTGTCCTGCAGCCCCATCCTTTGAAAAATAAAATTCCTCCCCAGATGATGTTTTGAAATTAACTTTCTTCAGGTAATAGTTTAACTGTGAAAATAATTTATAAAGAAGGACATAAAATACAAATTAGGTAATTACAAAAACAAGCCCCTATATTTTATCACTTTACAGTTTCATATGTAAATTTATAGACATATAGGGCTGTATGCACATAGCAAAAGAAGATTCATTGTAGAACAATCAAACTGCACCACATAGGTCAAATTCCCAAACCCCTATTGATTTAAATAGGGTTTTCAATCCTAGGACTCTAGAGAGGTCACCAACTCATTGCCTTTAGCAATAGCAGAGGAAGACCTGCTTATGAAAGATTCAAGTCTACAGGAAGCAGGAAACATATGAAACATGAGAAGATTTATTAAGGGTTGGTAGGAATCATTTAATTGCATTGAATTGTTGGAAGTCACTCTGGCATTCAAGAAGTTAAAAGACTTATTTATCAATTACAATTTTTATTTGTGTCCTGTGGTGCCGCTGGGTTTCCCCAGACAGCTTCTCTTTTCAATATGCTAACCCTTGAGTGCCAGTGGGGTACCAAAGCAATGCCCTGTGTACCCCACTGGCACTCAAAGGGTTACAGCACTGTTGGTCAATCCACAGTGTATCAGATGCTGTTAGACTATACTTTTTGTTTACTGTCCTTTGTTTAACCCCTTTGTTGCTAGAGGGCTCTCCAGCAAATTGTTTTGCTTTACAAGGGGTTTCTAGACAAGTAACAGAGTCTAATCGTAAATTGGCCCCAGTGGACTCCTACAAATATCTTGGTATGTGGCTTGACCCCAACCTCACTTTTGGTCATCATATTGACAAATCAACCTCCAACCTTTATCACAAAATCAGTACTCTTTTTAGACACAAATCATGTTTAAGTCCCCTGGTTAGAAAACATGTTGTACATGCCTGTCATAGACTATGGTGATGTAGTATGTGCTCCAGTACAAGAAATCCATCTCAGTAAACTTTACACCCTGTATAATTCAATATGCCGCTTTAGCCTCCAATGTAATTACACTACTCATCGCTGTGATATGCTAAAAGAACTAAATTGGGTAACACTCAAATCTAGACGTACCCTTCACCTTTCTTGTTTAGTACACAACCACTTCTCTGGAAAACTACCAGACTACCTGAGCAGTATGCTCACTCCTGCTCTCCATACTAACTATAACCTCCGCTCCACTGCTAACAACTCACTACGTATACCACAACAACAAGAAAGAAGCAGGAAGATCTGCCTTCTCCTTCAGAGCTCCAAAGGCCTGGAACAATCTGCCTGAAATAATCAGATCTGCTCCCAATCTAAAATCCTTAAAAGTAAATGCTTCTTTATATCTAAAACATATTCCATATGTATGTATATTCATATGTGTATGCATGCATATATAATAACATGTAATATATATGTAATGCTTCTCAGTTTGTGTAAATATGTAACCCTTTACTGAAAACTGTCCATGACATACTTGAAAACAAGAGAAATCTCAATGTATTCTTCCTGGTAAAACATTTTCTAAATAAATAAAACCAAGGCATTAAGAGATTTTCTTTTTGTGCATTTTTATGATATAACATAATGTTATTTCCTGTGCGAGGCACATATGTCTGTGAATGGATTAATTTAAGGAATGGGGACTGAGACAACACTTTCCATACCCAATAGATCATTAACCCTTTGAGTGCCAGAGGGGTATGCAACGCATTGCAAAGCAATGCGTTGCATACCCTTCTGACACTCAAAGGGTTAATAAACAAGTTAGAAACATTGGGACCAGGACTGAACCCAGAGGCACGTCGTATGCAACTTCAGGCCAACTTGAAAAGATTCAATTTACAACAGCTCTCCAAATTCTATCATTTAACCTTTTGCATGCCAGAAGCGTAGGCAGCGCATTGCTTTGAAATGCATGGGCTAGTCCATTGGCACTCAAAGGGCTAACCAGTTCTCAATCTATGAACAGAGGTCACCTACCAAGTCAAAGCCTTTTAATGCAGTAACATGTTGTCAGGCAAAAATTCGAATGTCTATACTTTTCTACTTTAGATGTTGTGATACTATATCTGTTTTCATCCAATTAGAGAGCATTTGCTGGAATCAATATATACGTATAAGGGCAGGCACGTGCACACATAGACACCAAGGGGGCTTGAGCACCTGCCCTTTTTGTCCAAAGTGCCTTTTTAACCAAAAAAAAAAAGTGCCTTGCTGCCCGCACTAACCTCCCCACAGCTCAGTCGGGTCTGTGCCTCCTTCAGGACAGACCTGTAGATGCTGCGCTCCCTCATCGGCTCTTTAGTATTACAGAGCACTGGGAGATGACATCATCTCCCAGCGCTCTGCATGAAGAGAAGACCACGCGGGAGCTCCAGCATCTACAGGTCTGTGCCAAAGGAGGCACATACAGACCTCTCCTGCCGCTGGACCACCAGGGAGAGGTAGGAAACGGACAGTGGGGGGCAATGTGGAAATGGGCAATATGGATCTGATGGGGGGCAAGATGGAGATGATGGCAATGTGAGGATAAGTTGGAGCTGATGGGGGCAATGTGGAGCTGATGGGGGCAATGTGTAGCTGATGGGGGCAATATGGAGCTGACAGGGGACAATGTAAGGGCAATATGGAGATGATGTGGGGCAATGTAGAAATTAGGAGCATTGTGGAGGTGTCCAGTGGAAATGGCCAATGGGCGGGGGGGTGGCACTTCAGATTTCTGTGTCTACAGGCTCCTGAGATGTAAATTCTTTTCTTTTTTTTTTAAATACATATTTTGAATAAATAACTATGAGAAGTGCCCTTTTTTCATTTGAGCCCCTGTCCCCCAAAACGTCTGTGCACGTCCCTGTATAAGGGTCTTGCTATTAATGGACTAAGTTCCTTAAGTACCCTTGGACGTATGCCCTCAGGTCCCCGTGCTGAAGTTTCTTTTGGACTTTGTCCTCAGTAAGCCATGCTCATGATGGAGAACATTCTGTGATTCACTCTGCTGCTTCATTTTGTGTATACAGAAGAAAATAATTTAAGGTGTCAGCCATAGCCTTATCCTCACTAATTAATTCCTCTGTCTCAGTTTTAAGTGGGCCAATATTGAAATAGTGTGTATTATTGTGTATATATTGTGCAGTATTAAATTTAACATTATATAGCCAAAGTTGGCACCAAACATTCAGCAATGCAAATGCCTTCTATTGGATATCGTTTCATAGTAGCATAGCTGGTCACTATGTTACTATGATACACAATCTGATAGGAGGAGATTGTATTGTATATCTGATGACAAATGTGGCTATATAATGTTAAAATTTAGTAGTATGCAAATTAGGTTTGTCAAAGTATCAGGCTACTCTGAAATGTCCCTCACATTTTCTATACCCACTATAATGGCAAATTAAACAAATAAATATTAAGTGTTTGCTGTGAATACTTGTTTCTATATTATCGTTTAGGAGTTGGTGGAGCTCCAGCCCTGGGAACCACAGGTGATTAAACGAGTTATCAACTACTCTCCTCCCTATACCCATCCATCTAATAAAGTTCTGTTCACAATATGGGGTCAAGGATTTTGCCAGGTATGTTTCAAGGTTCCCCAGAGATGTTCAGGAGTCAGTACATATAATAAAATACAGCTTATTAAATCATAATTAAGATAGCATACAATGGTAATACGGCAGGAACAAACAGATGGTCACAGCCAGCAAGCACTATTATCAGGAATAGTAGACTGCCAATCCATGTGGCATGGACTGACACTGACGCTGACGCGTCATTTTAGCATCACCTGAAGCGGTGTGCTGGAACCAAGGTAAGCTGTGTATCACGGTGCCCGTGATTGGTGCTATCCAGTGTCTATCACCTGCAGGGGGCTCCCATTGGCTGCCTGCTGTCAACCAGCCTCACATTGCCTTTTTAAACTCAGTCCGGGCACCCTATGGTTGCCCTTTCGTGGTGTCTCTGACAGTATCTTTTCTGTCCTGCCTGCCATGCTGATTGGGCCTGAGTTCCAGAGTACCAGAGTTCCAGTGTTCCAGTGTTTCAGAGTTCCTGAGTTCCTGAGTCTACCTGTTCCTGTGTACCTGCCTGCTTGTCGTTCCAGTCGGTTCCGGTTGTTCTCCGTGGTTGCTGATGTTCCGGTCGCCTGTCAGTTCAGCGGTGCTCATTCCGGTTGATCCTCTGCTTGGTCTCAGTGGTTCCCTGTCTGCAGTCGCTGAGGCGACATTGCTCTCATTTCGCTCCGGCGATATTCCTACTGTAGGCTCCAGCGTGCGGACGCTGGTTTACTCCATTAAACCTGGTGGCCTATACTATTGTTGGTTCCAGCGTGCGGACGCTGGTTTACTCCATTAAACTTGTTGGTGCATACTACTGTTGGTTCCAGCGTGCGGACGCTGGTTTACTCCATAATACCTGGTGGCTTACATTACTGTTGGTTCCAGCGTGCGGACGCTGGTTTACTCCATTTAACCTGGTGGCTTATACTACTGTTGGTTCCAGCGTGCGGACGCTGGTTTACTCCATTATACCTGGTGGATTATATTACTGTTGGTTCCAACGTGCGGACGCTGGTTTACTCCATTAAATCTGGTTGCTTATACTATTGTTGGTTCCAGCGTGCGGACGCTGGTTTACTCCATTAAACCTTGTGGCCTTTACACTGTTGGTTCCAGCATGCGGACGTTGGTTTACTCCAGTCAACCTGGTGGCTCATACTACTGTTGATCCCAGCGAGCGGACGCTGGTTTACTCCATTAAACCTGGTGGCTCATACTACTGTTGGTCCCAGCGTGCGGACGCTGGTTTACTCCATTAAACCTTGTACCATTACTCCTGTTGGTTTACTCCAGTACACCTTGCGGTTCACATTCCTGTCAGTTGGTCCCAGCGTGCGGACGCTGGTTTGCTCCCTGACTGTAGTCAGGTACTGTGAGGTCCGAGTTGCTGTTCAGTCCCCATGCAGTTGTCTTGTAGTTCTCTGGCATGAGACTTCTGCTTAAGCGAGACCGCTTATCCTAGTTGTTACCTCTTCCATCCTACTGTCATTGTCACCTGACAGTCAGTTGGTTCCAGGAAGGTCTCCTTTCTTGGGCTGCCCTGCCCGGTATTGGTAAGGCGGGTAGAACCTATTCATGTTGCCATCCTTTAGGTTGCCTTACCCGGTATTGGCAGGGCCGGTAGAGCCTACTCACAGTATTCCCTCAGGCTGCCTTGCCCGGTATTGGTAAGGCCGGTAGAACCGGTACGTTACCATTTCACGGTTGCCTTACCCGGTATTGGCAAGGCCAGTAGAGCCTGCTACTGCTATTTCGTCTAGTCGCCTGGGTTGCCTTGCCCAGTATTATTGGCAAGGCCGGTAGAACCTATTCATATGGTCATTTGCTTATTTGTATTGTTTGTATGTGTATGATAGCCCTATGGGATTGCCTTAACTTTTCAATAAAGTTATGTTTTTACCTAAACCTTAAGTCTGAGAGTCTTAACTAACCGTGACACTGTGACAGTATGATGATGATGCTATTGTGGGCAGCCTGCAATCTATCATCCATTGTTGCTGGGCTACAACACACACTCTTCACAGATGTACAAGTATAGGAGAGGTCAGTACAAGGATCTCTGTGGTGAGCTATTCATTCCAAGACCTGACCAGGTGACCAGTTGACACCCCTTGAGATTAGAGGAAAGGAAGTTTAGACTTCAGCACAGGAATTTTTTTTACAGTAAGTTCTGTTAAATTGGGAATCCTTTTGAAATGTTGCAAGCTTAAGAGTGTGCAACCTTTTAACTCATTCACTAAGTCGCCATGATCAAAATGGCGACATGACAATCTCGCATTGCATGACAGCACGAGATTGTCATGTCGCCTACTTAATGGTCGTGAGATTCTCATCATATAGAAGTATAGAGGAGGTGGCATCTTCCCTGTGCCACAAAAGATTTTTAACAGCGCGCACACTTACAAAGGAGCTGTGATAAAACACTGGGAGCTGGGATAAAGAACTGAATGAGCACACACCATACAGAAGTATAGAGGAGCTGGCATCTTCCCTGGGTCACAAAAGATTTTGAACAGCTGGAGCGCCTATGTGTGCTGCAGGTGTGCTGCATACATAATATGTTTGTAGCACATGGAGGCTCTCCAGCTGTTAAAAAAATCTTTTGGGCTACCACCTTCTCTATACTTCTATAGTATCTATATGCTCCCAAATCTGGCACAAGTCAGGATGAACAGAAATAATATGCAAGAAACAATACAACAGGAACTTAGTAGTCTTGATCCGTCAAATGGATACTGGAACAGAGTAAACCACAACAGTACCAAACCACGAAAGGCACAACAAGAATAGTGGCAGGTAACTGCAGGACAAATCCCTAGAATGCTAGGGATAGTGGAGGCAACACAGATAGGACACTGGCAAGTGAGCGAGTCCTTAGAACGCTAGGGATAGCGGAGGCAACACAAATAGGACACTGGCAAGTGACCGAATCCCTAGAATGCAAGGGATAATGGAGGCAACACAAATAGGACACTGGCAAATGACCGAGTCCCTAGAACGCTAGGGATAGTGGAGGCAACACAGATAGGACACTGGCAAGTGACCGATTCCCCAGGACGCTAGGGATAGTGGAGGCAACACAGTTAGGACACTGGCAAGTGACTGATTCCCTAGGACTCTAGGGATAGCGGAGGCAACATAGATAGGATACTGGCAAGTGACAAGAGCTACTCTCAACTCAATCTCCCAGGTGATCTAGGGAGTGACAGGCCAAGCAGGTGCTGTAGCAGAAGTCGCTGAGTAACGAGAGCGAGAATTATGGGCTCAGGGTGCACCCACAGAAGGGTCAGAAGCCAAAATGCCAGATCGGTACACACAGAGGTAGTAGCCAGTCCTAGTCAGCAATGGAAGCGGGTTCTCAGCCAAAGCCAGGTCAGTACACACAGAGGTAGTGAGCCAGTCCTAGTCAGCAACGGGAAGCAAAAACGCAGGAGCGACAGAAGCAAGCCAGGCGAGCCGGGTCATACACGGAGCAGGAACATTCAGCAACTCAAACGCTAGGTACAGGTACACTACAAAAGGGTGCTGAAAGAATGACAGGACCCGGTATAAAAAGGCTAGCCCTGGGCGGAGACAGAACCAAATGGCCAATAAGAATCATGCCGGGTGAAACCCGGAAGTAGCAATGTCGCCCTGCAGCTAAGATCACGGGCACCGTGATAGTACCCCCCTCTCAATGACCCCCTCCCCGGGAAGGAGGACCAGGCTTCAATGGGAACTTAGCATGGAATCTGTGCAACAGGAGTGGAGCATGGATGTCAGAGTGGTTCACCCTTGAGCGTTCCTCTGGGCCATATCCCTTCCAGTGCACCAAGTATTGGATCTGACCACGGAATCTACATGAATCCAGGATACTCTGCACTTCGTACTCATCGTGGTCTTGAATACAAACCGGACCAGGGACTGCAGGAGTGGATATGTATTGATTACATACCAATGGTTTGAGAAGAGATACGTGGAACACGTTGTGTATGCACATAGATGCAGGGAGTTCTAGAACATAGGAAACAGGGTTAACTCAGTGGAATACCTGGAACGGGCCCACGAATCAGGAAGCCAACTTATTGCATGGAACTTGTAACTTAAGGTTCCTGGAGGATAAATATACCCAGTCCCCCACCTGGAATACAGGAGCAGGCAGCCTCCTGCTATTAGCATGCCACTTGTACTAAGTGGAGCGAAGTTGCCTAATGTGCTCATCCAGAGCTGGAATCTGCTGTGCTTAGAAAGTATCCGGGAGCAAGCATGGTTGGAACTCATATTTGATAAGAAAGGTTGAGCTCCCGGAAGAGGTATTAATAGCACTGTTCCCTGCAAACTCTGCCCAAGGCAACAGGTCAGCCCAGTTGTCGTGATGATTGAAAATAAATAATCAGCAAGGAAAGATCACCCTACTCAGGCCCTGATAAGGACAGTACCGTGGTACTTCCCAAATCTGGCACAGGTCAGGATGAACAGAAATAATATGCAAGAAACAATACAACAGGAACTAAGTAGTCTTGATCCGTCAAATGGATACTGAAACAGAGTAAACCACAACAGTACCAAACCGCGAAAGGCACAACAACAATAGCGGCAGGTAACTACAGGGCAAATCCCTAGAACTCTAGGGATAGCAGAGGCAACACAGATAGGACACTAGCAAGTGACGCAAGTCCCTAGAACGCTAGGGATAGTGGAGGCAACACAAATAGGACATTGGCAAGTGACCGAATCCCTAGAACACCAGGGATAATGGAGGCAACACAGATAGGACACTGGCAAGTGATTGATTCCCTAGAACGCTAGGGATAGTGGAGGCAACTTAGATAGGACACTGGCAAGTGACCGATTCCCCAGGATGCTAGGGATAGCGGAGGCAACCCAGATAGGACACTGGCAAGTGACTGATTCCCTAGGATGCTAGGGATAGCTGAGGCATTTCAGATAGGACACTGGCAAGTGACCGAGTCCCTAGAACGCTAGGGATAGCAGAGGCAAAACATATTGGATACTGGCAAGTGACCAAGTCCCTAGAACGCTAGGGATAGCGGAGGCAACACAGATAGGATACTGGCAAGTGACCGGATCTACTCGCAACTCAATCTCCCAGGTGATCTAGGGAGTGACAGGCCAAGCAGGTGCTGTAGCAGAAGTCGCTGAGTAACGAGAGCGAGAGGAATGGACTCAGGGTATGCCCACAGAAGGGTCAGAAGCCAGAATGCAAGATCGGTACACACGGAGGTAGTAGCCAGTCTTAGTCAGCAACGGAAGCAGGTTCTCAACCAAAGCCAGGTCAGTACACATGGAGGTAGTCAGGCAGTCCTAATCAGCAACGGAAGCGGGTTCTCAGCCAAAGCCAGGTCGGTACACACAGAGGTAGTCAGCTAGTCCCAGTCAGCAACGGGAAGCAAAACTCAGGAGTGACAGAAGCGAAGTCAGGCAAGCCGGGTTATACACGGAGCAGGAACATGCAGCAACTCAAATGCTAGGCACAGGTACACCACAAAAAGGTGCTGAAAGAATGACAGGACCCGGTACAAAAAGGCTAGCCCTGGGCAGAGCTAGAACCAAATGGCCAATAAGAATCATGTCGGGTGAAACCCAGAAGTAGCAATGTCACCCTGCAGCTAAGATCACGGGCACTGTGATAGTAAACCTTAAATTGTGGAATTCCTTGCCCAAGGAGGTGGTTATGACAGATACAATGGATACATTTAAGAGAAGATTAGATACATTTCTTTCAAAAGGAAACATACAGGTTATACGTATAACAGTAGGCAAATCAGGAAGGTCTGATAAAGACTAACTTATTTAGTAGCAGGAAAGCTATACAGTTCTCATGTCACTAGGGTATGAGGCAAAGGTTGAACTTGATGGACTTGTGTCTTTATTCAACATAATTTACTATGTTACTATGGCCAAGAGCTGTCTGACAATTATGGGAATTGTAGTCCAACAACATCTGGAGGGCTGCAGCCTGCCCACCTCAGTATATGACCAAGCAGCACCAATGGATTGGAGATGCAGAATGACCCAAAACAAATTCTAAGTATTGTATTATATATATAGACTAGTTGAAGAGCCAGTGTACACAGGCAACAGTGTCGGCCGGTCGCGGTGCAGTCGTGCACAGTAGAGACTGCTCGTGACACGTCTGAGACAGTGTGGGGTGCTCTGAATTCTGCACATGACTGCATTGTGACAAAGTTTTAGCGAATTATTATATAGGACTGTATATATTTGCAAACCGTATTCTGGAATTATGGATTTGGTTGTACCTGACTTAATAGAAGAACTAACACCTCCTAATGTTAACCTCCACTAACTTTAGTATGGCCAGAAAATAATCATGGCCCCTATGAATTTTGCCCTTGTCCCTTTGTAAAGAGATACAATCTTCAATTAGTCCTGGATGCCTTGTACATGGAGGTGGACATGACAGATGGTAAGTCCCCAAATCTGCTTAACGCTTTAAGGAACATAGTAGTGTGGAATGCATTGATAAACTTTCTGGTCCTAAAAGGGTTGAACTTGCCATATGCAGTGAGCAGAGTTTGAGATCCTGCAGACTAATTTCCTTGTCTGCTTCCAAGGACGTGACATCCAGGTCTGACTGAAGATATCATCTCTTGCATCAAGGAACAATTACAAGGTTATATTGTTATATTATTTTATTGAGGCTTGAGAAAGCGGTGGAATACCGCGTAACGCGGTAGTGTGAGACACCGAACGAGGACGGTGAGATTTCCTCGTGAGCCTAACGGTCAGCTCAGAATATCCCCTGTAGCTGACATTGGATAAATGTGAGTAAATTTACTTTTGTTTTTTTTGCTCAAAGAGAGTTTTACTGTATTACACTATTGGGCGCCATCCATGTGTTTTTGTTTTTGGAGATTTCTGTGCCACTTGGGAGGAGTGTGAGGACTATTGGCAGCCTGAGAATCATCAAAAGTGTACCTGTGACTGGGACAGGTTTAAACCCAGCCTGCTCATGTGCTGTTTATCATATATTTGCTAAACAGCCATTACATTTGTGAGTACCCACATGTGGGCTGATTTTGGTGGTGGTAATATACACCTGGATTTATTGCACTAGGGCAGTGATTCTCAACCAGGGTGCCGTGGCACTTTGGTGTGCCACGGACTTCAACTTAGGGTGCCCCATGTCTTCTATGTAGACTGACAAAAATGTACTTTTAAATAAAGATTTATAGAAATTGTTAAGCACAATATGTTTAGTTTTGTTATTATGATTGTAAGACCTAATAATAACTATTTATTTTTGTATTGTACCCATCATTATGCCCTTGATAAAGTATAGTAAATATGTTAGGGGTGCCCCGAATGTTCTAGATTATATGTTAGGGGTGCCCTGAACATAAAAAGATTGAGAACCACTGCACTAGGGCACTCCCTATTGCTTCTCTTTTTTTCACTTTCTCTGTGTCATATATACAGGTACACGCACAAAACAGACATAATGTACACTATATTACAGTTTTACAAATGTATATTTACCATTGAAGGATGAAACGTGTCTCTCAGATTAAACTGTTGGTTATTTTGCATGGAGGAAATCATATTGTGAAGAGCATAAGCATATGCATAAACAGCTCTGTATATTGCATATGTTAGCCTGAATACATTGACATCAAAAGCTGTATCAAATATTTTTAGTGTCTCCTTTCCAGTGCAATTTTTGGCTGGACCAAACTTCTGTCTGTATATGGTATCATTTGCAGGCAAACACCTTAGAGAAAAGTACCACACTGCGGCGGTGAAGTAATCATCTGGAATTGTGAATGGACTAGCACTGTAAAGAAAATCTTTCAATCCAGGAATATCTCCTTTATGTGTTGAAAACAAAATGGAGCCATTAATTACCGTCAAAAAAGAACTGAATTGATTGTCAGTGGCAACTGTAAGTGAGGCTGGTAAAATCCAGACTTTACCAAGTTTGGAATGTATCTGAGCTGTATATACAAAGTCAAAAAAATAGAGGTAACTACAGAAAGCGATAACAATTTTGGCAGTGGACTTCTGCATCACATTAGCAACACGTCCATAGCCAGAAGTATTTTTGTATGTAATAATTTCAAAGTATGAAATACAGATTCCATTTTTAATTAGCTCATCTCTGACCTCTTCACTGGCTTTCACGTTGCGTTCATCGTCTGATGCAATAAGTCCAACCCAAGTCCAGCCAAAGTGTTTGAAGAGTTGTATGAAGCCATCGTACTGAACACGCTCATTAGGTATGGTCCGGAAAAAGGATGGAAATAATGAATTATCGTCTAATTCTGGATCCTGGGCTCCATGACTAATCTTCAGAAGAAAAACAGATACATTACATTACATTATTACCACAATACCCTATGATGCAATTCATACAATGCCAAGTTGACACAGATACAATGACAAAGGGGTACCCAAAAGCAGCTTGCTGCATCTCCCTGGCAACTGTTGATCGCTGAAGACGTGCACTTCAGTCTATGGGGCTATTCACACATGTAACTGAAACATTGCAACAGTCCAGTCACAGGCTGGCACATGATGTAATGCTGATATCTATATGGACCAGCAACTTAACCCTTTCAGTGCCAGAAGGGTGTATTGATGTGTGCAATGTGTTGGACACCTCGCTGGCACTCAAAGGGTTAAAGTAAACACCATCTATGTTCTGCTTACAGGGAAAGGAGAGCATATGGGAAACAGGACACAGGGGATACCAAAGTGACATTACCGCATAGGTGTCATCCTTATGAACGAGACTTTTGGCTAATTTTGTGTGTGCTATTTGTAATGAGAGACAGGAACTAAGACAGCTAACTTGTTCAGATTAGTACCCACTGCTCTTCTTTTCAGAAAGGCTGTTACCTTATCTCATGCTGTTTACAGATATTCCTGTGCTATCTTTTCTGGAACACCCTATCAAAAAGATAACATTTGTTATACTTACTGATAAATTCTGTTCTCTGAAGTTCATGGGAGCCACAGTGTCCATAGAGTTAATTGTTTCTTCTTTTAGGAGGCAGGACACTTTATGAAATAGTGGCAGCCGCTCTCTCTCAACTCTCTTAACTGACAGTTAGTTCTACCCATTTCCTTAGCTTTCAAATAACAACAACATACCAGGCCATTCCAGAGGCCTTAACAGTACTGAGTATTCCTGCCAGTAAGATCACTTGATAGTGTTTCCTGGGAGGAATACCTTGTGTTCCCTATGGACTTCAGAGAAAATAATATATTTTTATCACAAAAAATATCTTTTCTATAAACTTATGAGTAACACAGGGACCATATCAACATTGTGACAAATCAATAAAAGGGTGGGGGAGAAAACTTGTATAACCTATTAACAATAAGCTCTCATAACAGGTCAAACTAATTGACCTGATGAGAGAATAGCTGACCCAGTCTATTCTTTACCCCGTGGATCTGTCACAAATTCATACCATATGTCCTAGAAGATTTGCAGTTGTTCCCATACTACTCCTCTTCCATCCTGTGGTCCAAGTAAACAGCTTGTTTTCCTTACCTGTTGATATCTGGAGAAGATTCCTGTTCAACCAGTTTGGTTTGGACTTACTTATAAACTGCTGTTGTTGAATTATGTAAAATGGTCCCCCAATAACAATGTCTGCCTAAGATGATTGACCTAATTTGATTGTGAACAAAAAAAATATAGATAGGGCCATTGTGCAAATATTTTTGGGCCCCCTAACTCAAAAATATCCTCAAAGAGATATAATTAGAACATCTTAGGCCTTGCAACAGATGGCCCCCTTGTCAACTGAACCCTCTGTAATTATGTCCCTAGTTTTTCCCACAAGGGTAAACTATGGAACATTTTGATGATATATCTGGTGTCTCAGTACTTGTCCACAAGATTCCCCTTTCTACCACTAAAAACAATGACATTTTGGCAACACATTTTGTTGTGTCAATGCTGCTTAAAAGATTAAATAACATTCTTTATTTATGAAGTTAGAGTGGTTAAGTTCTCTCTTGTCACTTGTTCCCACTGCTGAAAAAGCAAACATTTTTAATAAGAAGAGTATTTATCCTATTGTCAGCAGGCTTTTCTTTTAGAAACGAGTAGTTTCAAAACATTTAAATAGCACCACATTCCTTTAAGGATGTTATCATTTAATTAACACAACCTGCTTGAATTGTTCATACACAGGAACAAACCACGGAGGATATAATTTGTTAAAATATATCTTTAGATGGTTTCACTGCTCTAGGTCCTCCAGAACATTGCAGGGCCTCTAATACTCCTCTATAAGCCCTTCCACTGAATCTTTAGATATATCTACTAAGAATGTCAATAGGTGATTAAGATGAGAAATCATGCTCATACCAACCACCAGTTTTGACCTACTCAATGGAAAAATCACCCCTGGGTTTATATAAAACATGTCATGCCCCTGGTTCATGATCTAAGCTTCTTCTGTCAGGATGAAGAGAGTGATGGAAGAATTTATTTTCAGCTATAGCTGACAGTGTGCTAAATACAGAATAGATCCATTTATACCCCTGCTCAGCCCTCATGATCTAACTCTTCTTCTGTCAGGATGATGAGAGAAATAGGAAGAATTTGTTTTCAAATATAGCTGAGTGTGTTAAATACAGACTAAATCCATTTAGGCCTCTGCTCAGCCCTCTCTCTCTCTCTAGAGAAACCTTGTTTTAACATTCTCTGAGGGTCACTTTATGTCAACTTGTTGGGTGTCCCAGAACGCTCAGATTGGAGTTTAACCTCCCAGAACACATATGACTACCTAGTCTTAATAGTTTGGAATGAGTCAGTTTCAAATGTTTTTGATATTCCAATTAACTAATTGTCTAGCAAATTCTGAAATGATGGGCTCAACATAAAATTTAGATATCTAATACACACTTATCTGTTCCTGCATGCTATGTTACCATTATCCAATCCCCTAAGACCATCTGTCTCCTCCAGATACATGACGTAATTTACAATCTTCCACCAGGTTTGGCTACAGAATATGATTCTTCTTGTCCTTCTTGTTTCTTCATAGATTGAACTGTCACATCCCCTCTCTCAATGAAGTATTTAAAACGATAAAAGGAGAACACTTCCTTGTAACCGCAGCTACTTATGTCAACAATTATATATTCTTTTGAGATATTAAAATATAATAAGGAAATAATACAGCCTGTGTACCTCCTTCAGAGGACACATTTAAGATTAAGCAGATGGGCAAAGCTAACTGTCAGCTAAGGAAGATGAGAGAGTGTCCTCCTACAAGGAACGCTGTTTAATCCCACAGTCCCTGTGATCCCCCATAGGAAGATAGATACATTTTTATACTACTGCAAAAAGTATGAATATGGGCTCCAAAACAGCATGTATAAGACTAGAGTTTAGGCTTCAGGAAACATATTTTTCTTGTTTATAGAAACCAAAATGAAGTAGAGAGTTCGTAAATGTATATCAGGGCTTATAATTTTAAGTCCTTTGCTACCAGCCAGACCTGAAAAGTTACTCGCCACTGCAAGCCATAACATACCCACCAGGGCTGAATTTCTACTCGCCAGGGCTTCATTTTCACTCGCCATTGGCTAGTGGTGAGTGGAAATTTTGAGCCCTGTGTATATAACACCAATTCATTTTTAATTTCACTCCTTTAAATTTGTCCTGTTTAGTACTCACTTGGGGGTATCTGTAAATCCCTGAAATTTCTGCCATGCTGTAAGTCGAAGAAGATGAAGTGTGTCCAATAAATCCCGCTAACGGGCCTTTAGTTGTACATTTGTAGCCTGGAACATGATTCTGTTTCCCAGTAAATAATTTTAAGGTGGCTTCTACTGCTTTTGTTTCATAAGCACAAGAGTCAAACATTTCAAATCCCAAAGTAGTATTAGGAAGAAGCAAAGGATTTCTGTTTATTTCCTCAACAGCAAATTGGATTGCCATGAAATGTCTGTAGTAACGAAGCGATAAACTGAAAGAAAAGTAAAATAACTGCATCACCCTGTTACATATGTGTTTAACCCTTTAAAGATGCTTCTGAACAAGGGCATTTTACTACCATGACACCTTAGTAGGAAGGTCAGGGCTCTATGCTCTATGTCTCTAACCACAGAGAGAGGTCTGTCCATGGTGCTAACATGCTATGTAGCAATCAGACTACAGCAGAGTGCAATGAAAAACATTTCAATAAATCTACCTGATGCTAATATGAATGGCACCTGCCTAGGAAAGCCCTTCTGTTCATCAAATTAAGAGCCATTTTTTGAAAGGTATATTTATCCAATTCCCCTCCTGGAAATCACCATGTAGTCTAGAACAACTTACATGCTAGTTTAATTTTCTACTTTCTAAATGTTATAAACCTAAAAGTAGATTGAAAAATGTCACTGAAAAGCACTTCTTTTTAATCCTTTTTTTTTTTTTTTTTTTTTTTTTTTTTTAAACCAGAATCCAAACAGATAACCTAAGGAGTAGTAGAATTGTAAACAGTCTGACTCTTGGAACAGCCATTCAGCAGAGGTGGCTGGGACTAATCCTATATAATAATTTGCTAAAACGTGTGTAACGACGCAGTCATGTGCAGTAGAGACAGCTGTGCGTGCTGCAGTCATGCGCAGTAGACACTGCCCGCGCCGCTCCTTCGGAGCGTCCAGCTCTGTACCAGCCGCAGCGCGGGCAGTCTCTATTGAGCATGACTGCCCCGCGACCAGATGGCAGTGGCACTGTGGCCTGTGTAACGGGCTCTTCAACTAGTATTGTAATAGAAGGATACAGTGCCTGGGACAGACATAAGCCTGTTCTGAGAAATATGTAAGATTGTGTATCTTAACTAGGACACTGGGGGAGATTCACTAAGTGGTGATAAAGCAGTGATAAGTGTAGGTGACTTCTCCTGTTTATGACTTCTCCAGTTCCTATGTTATTATATAGAGCCTATGCACTAAGATCTCAAAAGCTGAAGAAAGCTTAGTGCATAGGCTCCATAGAATAACAGGATTGGAGATGTGATAAACTGGAGAAGTCATCTCCACTTTAGCACCACTTAGTGAATCTCCCCCATCTTCTCCAGTTCCTATGTTATTATATAGAGCCTATGCACTAAGATCTCCAAAGTTGGAGAAATCTTAGTGCATTGGTTCCATAGAATAACATAAGAACTGGAGAAGTGATATCACTGGAGAAGTCATCTCCACTTTATCACCTTATTGCATCTAATACAATGTGTCTTAGACACCTCTAGCATCCATTTTTTACTCTATGAGTAAAATTATCAACTATATCTGAATCCCGTGGTATAATGATAATTATAATGATTTCAACTGCTCCCTTCACACATATTTTCTACTCAAGGAAATGGGATGTTGAGCAACTGTGAGCACACACACATATATGGGAATTTTTCTTCTCTATATAATACTGTGTTTAAATGTATAAATATACTGAGGCTGAATTACTAAGTAGAAATGGAGCAGTCGAACTGCATCATAGGGAACAGATAAAAAGTCCCCAAATACCCATCGTCTTAAATGTGGATTTTAATACCTTGATTGTTAAAGATGTCTCCAATGCACTGCGAAAGCAATGGGTTGGAAACATCTTTAGCATTCAAGTGGTTAAAAAACACATTTTAAATGAATGATAATGCTTATCTGTGCATCTAGTTTGCCCCAGATCAGCTCCCCTTCTGCACATGAGCCTTAGTGGGCCTATTGCACAATAGAAAAGTAGAGCAATTCTGGAGCAAACCGACTGAAAATAAAAATTGCTCAAATTCCCAGTGATTTAAATAAGACTTTTGACCCCTTGAATCCTAGAAAGGTCTCCAGCGCATTGGACTGAAATACACTGCATACCTTTCTATCATTCAAGTAGTCAAAATATAATTTTAACCCTTCAAGTACCAGGAAGGTATCCAAGGTATTGCAATGCAATGGGTTGAATACCTCCCTGGCACACACAGGGTTAAATCAGCAGGGATTTGTCTCCTTTGCTGCTGTTGGTTTGCCCCAGAGTTGCTGTACTTTTCGAATGTGAATAAGGCCCAGTGTTTTGTCAGAAGACAGCTGACAGTGTACTTACTATCAGCTGCTGGGTCTTTTTCTGGCTTGCTGAATGCTGCAAACAGTCAGGGCTTTAGGTGACCACATATCCCTTTAAATCAGCTAAACTTATAAAAAACACATGCTGCAGGGTTGGACTGATTTCTTGGTAATCCTGCAAAATGAAGTGTTCATAAGCTTCCCTGATTTTAAGGGATATGTGGTCACCTGGCCTGATTGAATGAAAATATTCCACAGATTTATCTCACTAACTGACACACACATACTATAGAGAGGAATAATGAGACATGAAGTGGTAGATTTCCAGTGCTTTAACCCTTAAGGACCGTCAGCGTGCTCTTGTGGACTGCACTTAAGGATCACAGAGCATTTTTTTTCTATCAGAATCAGGGCTCCCCAAACAGCATGCAGCAACGCAGGGAACCCTGAAATCCATGAAGGTCCTGGCATGTCATGGGTCCTTATCGCACGTCCTACCCATGATGTGCCAGGAACGTCATGGGTCCTTAAGGGGTTAAATAACCATATAAACATTTTGCATGACTAAGTGGCATAACTAGTCATTAGAGGGTCCTGGTGCAAACATTGTTTTGGGCCCCCAATACAAGAATATTCTCTCAGGGGTATAACAAGAACCTGTAGGGCTCTGGGGTCAATGGCCCCTCTTCACTGTCAGGCCCTGTCATAACTGCACCATCTGCACCTGCTGTAGTGACACCTCTGACTACTGAATATAGAAAACTGAAAATGACATTTAGGAAGTCATTTGTTTTCATGGTTTAACTAATTCTGGTTCTCGAGAGTTACCAACCGCACATGTTCCGGGGTGTCCTTGCTTGAGTACAGGTGGAGCAATTGAAGGCTCAGTTACTTTAACCCTTTGAGTGCCAGAGAGGTATCCAACGCAATGCAATGAAATGTGTTGTATACCTCTCTGGCACTCAAAGGATTAATTTATTCTCCTGTGCTCAAAGCAGATATATCCTGAAAGTATGTTCCACTGCTCCTTTAAGCTAAAAGGAAAAAGGGCAATTCTAGAAAAAACCCATTTCCAAATGTCCTGTTGCATTAAATATGACCTTAATTACATTTTTATAGAATTGTATGCTAATAGACGATTGTTCAATTATATTAATCACTGAATCTGATGGTCTGTGAAGACCTGGGACAAATTAACTTCAACATAAGGGACAAATAACAATTCACAAAATACATGTTGATTTAAATTGGGCTTTTAACCCCTTGAATGGTAGAGGGTATCCAATGCATTGTGAAGCATCCATGGGTAAAAACTATAATTTAAATCAATAATCATTTTATTTTTCCCCTATTGTGCCAATGGTTTACCCCAGAATTGCTGGAGTTATTCTTAAAACATCAAACTCATTAAACCTATTTAATAAAATTGCTCTTAAAAACTGCAAGGGCAGAAGGTAGGGGGATTACTTTGTTGGTCCATTTAGCTCCAGTCGAGTTTGTTAATGAGCCAAAATAAATCATAGCAGCTTAAAAAAAATTGCATTGTACCTAGAGAGGTCTTCAAAATATTGTTGGCAATGCACTGGAGCTTTCTCTAGCATTGTCATTTGTCCCCCATGATGCAGCTGGTTTTGCTGTAGAATTGCTGCACTTTACCTTCTTTGTTGCTTCTTTTTGCATGCAAGGGGTTAAAATCAATGTACATTTGTGGATTTTTATTTGTCACCTATGGTACAACTGGATTACTGCAGAGTCACTCCATTTCATCTTAGTATATCAGCTACAAAGGTGCTCCACATTATCTATAGAACATGCAGCTGAGTAAAGTAACATATAATATATAACTAATGTAAAAGCCTGTGTACACGGGCCAAGGTCTGGGTAATGTTAACCTTTTGAGTGCCAGAGGGTACGCAATGCATTGCTTTGCAATGCATTGCGTACCCCTCTGGCAGTCAAAGGGTTAAGAAGCCGCTACCTCACTGCTCCACGCAATACAGTCTCGCATCGCCTCACTCATGTGATGCAATCATGCGAAGTATAGAGACTGCCCGAACGCGCACAGTCTCTACTGCACATGACTGCATTGTGACAAACATCCTAGCGAATTATTATATAGGATGTGTCTGAGAACCACACAACATACATACATATATATATATATATATATATACATACTTACATACATATATATTATATATATATATATATATATATATATATATATATATATACTGGTACAAATCCTTAAAGAGGCACTCACGCTTACAAAGTCTCATGCCTGGGTGCTACATTCCAGCCATAATTGTAACAACATCCAAAAAAGGAAGCACTCTCAGGGCTTGTGAATCGTGAGAAAGTGGATTTATTTACATAAAGATCTTTATGTAAATAAATCCACTTTCTCACGATTCACAAGCCTTGAGAGTGCTTCCTTTTTTGGATGTTGTTATATATATATATATATATATATATATATACACACACACATACATACATACATACATGCATTCATCATAAACAGCCTACTGGGTCGGACTGCAACCCCCACAACCCAAGTTCTAATCCCTTATGAAATACATATGTCAGGGAACATTTTCTCTTAACTATATTACCTTTTTGTCACTTTATCTTAATTTCATTAATTATTTTAGCCTTTTTATAATTAAGTACATTAAATTAGAGCACTAGCAATATTCACATCTATCCACATTTCATAAACCTAAAATAAAAATATCTAGTCCTTTAAGGATCAAGGTGCATAAGCATTAGATTGTGTATTCTCGCCTTATGTCTTTTTTTTTTTTTTTTTTTTTTTTTTTTTTTTTCTTTGGTTTAGGTATAGTTTTAAAATATTCTGGAATAAACCAAATGCACCATGGGGGACAAATGAAAATTCTTAAAATCTCATACACCTGAATAGACCTTTTTAACACCTTGAATGCTAGAGGACATCAAAATATTGCTTGGCAATGCACTGGAGATCTCTCTAGCATCCAAGCAGTTAAAATCAATGAGAATTTTGGGGCATTGTCATTTGTCCCCCATGATGCATCTATCTATCTATCTATCTATCTATCTATCTATCTATCTATCTATCTATCTATCTATCTATCTATCTATCTATCTATCATTCTATCTATCTATCTATCTATCTATCTATCTATCTATCTATCTATCTATCTATCTGTCTATCTATCATTCTATCTATCTATCTATCTATCTATCTATCTATCTATCTATCTATCTATCTAGCTATCATTCTATCTATCTATCTGTCTATCTATCTATCTATCTATCTATCTATCTATCGATAGCTGAAGTATCTCTGATGCAAACCAGCTGCACCGCAGGGGACAAATAAAAACTCTCTTTGATTAACATTAATTTTTTTGGCTTCTTGAATGCCTTGGAAGCCTCTCAAGGATGCAAGGGGTTAAAATCAATACAAATTTGTGGATTTTTATTTGTCACCTATGGCACAACTGGATTACTGCAGAGTCACTCCATTTCATCTTAGTGTATCAGCTACAAAGGTGCTCCACATTATCTATAGCACATACAGCTGAGTAAAGTAACATATATATTATATATAATGTGCCTGATAACCACACAACATGCATACATATATACATACATACATACATATATTCATACATGCATTCACCGTATACAGTCTACTGGGTCTGACTGCAACCCCCCAACCCGTGTTGTAATACCTTCTGAAATACATATGGCAGGGAACATTTTCTCTTAACTATATTACCTTTTTGTCACTTTATCTTAATTTCTTTCATTATTTTAGCCTTTTTATAATTAAGTACATTAAATTAGAGCACTAGCAATATTCACATCTATCCACATTTAATAAACCTAAAATAAAAATATCTAGTCCTTTAAGGATCAAGGTGCATAAGCATTAGATTGTGTATTCTGATGTAGGCTGCCTTTGAGTGCCAGAGGGGTACGCAATGCATTGCTTTCCAATGTGTTGCGTACCCCCTCTGGCACTCAAAGAGAAGCAAACCATCTGTACCATAGTAGAAAAATAAAAATGACCTCTGATTTAAATGGAACTTTTAACTCCCTGAATGAAAAGAGGTCTCCAATGCAATGAACTGGAAACCTTTTTAGTATACAAAGGGTTAAAAGCCACACGTTAAGCAATATAATATGGGGAATATTTCATTTGTTCCCTACAGTCCAGTTGGTTTGCTCTAGAATTGTTCCAATTCTCATTAGAACATCTGCCTCAATTAATATTAATTTAATGTACAAATTTCATGTAAGAAATGCTTACCCGTAACATGAATCCGGAATGGGTTTTTGTTGAAAGGTGACCTTTTTCGCGAAAGGATAATTAAAGAGCGACAATACTGACCCCAAGATTACATCTCCATCTCTGAAAAAGCTCTCCAGTGTTGAGGAGTTCAAAGCACAAGTGGCGTTTGATTCCGTATCACTGTTCCCTTTTGCATCAGGAAAATGTAGAAAAGTTGTCATCAATAATATAGATAGAAAAGTGCAAATTTCATGTAAAAGGGTTGGAGTACTAAATTTCATCATAAAATCTGTGGGAAAATAAAGTGTCAAATTCCTGCAATCTCACACTTATAATAATGTATACAACTGATAAATGCAGATATGTATAGTGAACAAAGGTAAATATTTTTCTTAGCAAAATAGTATATATGTCAAATTCATATTGTGTTTCTTATTTATGCAAATTTCTTAAATAAAAAAATTGCTGTTATTTTTTTAAGGAATAAATATTAGGTACTAAATCAATGTATCATTTCTAAATAATATAACTTAAGCATCAACGTTGTCTCAATCTAATTTTTTTCAGTTTTCAATTTCTTATAAAAATTCTAAACTCTGAAAATCTGATTTTGTCCTTTGTCTTGAATGTTGTCTGAATGTGACATAAAACTTTATTCCATAAATGAGTCCATTTTGCAAAACTGGAGAGTGAGTAGCCAGTTGTACTGCACTATGTCACACATTTACACCTGAGGCAAAGCATGGGCTTATATAGACTTACTAAATGGCAAATCTATAATTTTTGTAACTCTCTGTAGACCCACTCCAAATAAAATGACTAGCTTGGTACAAATAATAATAGGCTTTGTCCTGTCAACTCCGGCACTCTCTAAAGGGAAAGAAGGGTGCAATCATATTAGTCACCAAGGGTCAGACATGTCAGAGTGTATAACAGCTGGGGCTTGAAATGAATTATTATCAGAATACATTTTAATTCAAAGTATATGGCTATCTTTTACTGTCTATGGCTAGGATTTACTAAGGAGCACATAGAGCTATTTTTTTTTCCTCTCTGCAAATTTAAGATGATGTACTGATCAGCTGGAATAATTCATGTGCAAACCAACTGCACCATAGTAGACAAATAATAATTCCTATTGATTTAAATGGATCTTTTAACCCCTTGATTGCTAAAAGGTCTCCAACCTATCTAGCATTATGGGAGTTTAATGCACCATTTAAAACAAAGGGAATTTCAGGAATATGTATTTGTTTTCATGTGACACGGTTGGTTTGCTCCAGAACTATATGCAAAATATGAGAAATAGTGCCACAGCCAGCCGGTCACGGGGCAGTCATGCGCAGTAGAGACTGCCCGCTCCTTTGGAGCATCCAGCTCTGTATCAGCCACGGGGCGGGCATTCTCTACTGTGCATGACTGCATCGTTACACACGTTTTAGCGAGTTATTATATAGTATGGCATTTACCTCTTATCATACAATTAGTAAATAGCTGTTGTTACAGGCTTGCAGTCACTTATCACACGTGCTATTCCCAGACACAGTCCCCACACTAGGTATCAAAGAAAGATGCGGCAAGCGAACTTGCTCAAAACTGTGATGCTTTGTCCTATCAACTCTGGCACCCCATAAAGGCAAAGAGAGGTGCAGTCATATTAGTCACCAAGGGTCAGACATGTCAGAGTGTTTAACTGCTGAGGCTTGTTATTGTCAAAATGGCTATCGTTCACTGACTGTGGTCGGGATTTACCAAGGACTGATCATTTTTCCTTTGTTTTTTGAGCCTCCCTGCAATTTAACCTTTTGAGTGCCAGGGAGCAGTGCTGGATCATCCATTATAGCAGTCTAGGTTACTGCCTAGGGCCCTTGGCAATATGAGGGGCCCTGGATGCAAGTGATGGGTCCCAGACAAATGCCCTGCTGGTGCTGCTAACCTGTGTCAGATGCCCTTTAGTTAAATGAGACCAGCACCAACCAGTTGCTCCCACTTAAATAAGAGCCACAATGTCAGTATCTGCTGGCAGCACTCTGTCAGAAACACTGAATCAAGAAATGTGTGGGTCCCAGCTTGGTATATTGCCTAGGGCTTAATCCATCTCTGCCAGGGGGTTATGCATGGATACCTCCCTGGCACTCAAAGGGTTAAAGCTAATGTACTAAGAAGAACTGAAGTAATTCTGGGGTGAACCCACAGCACTATAGGTATCAAATAATACTTTCCAGTGATTTAGATGGGGGTGCGCAACCCCTTGAATGCTAAAGAGGTCTCCACTAATGATTTATTGCATATAACACAATGAAGGCCACTGAGGCAAAACAGTTTGGGAACATCTGTCCTTTTTTCAGTGCAGACACCAGTACATTACAGACTTACCCCTCATTTGGTCTCCTTTGTATTATAGTGCAACATAAAGTTGACGGCTGGATAACAACACAGTTTTCGCAATAGTGCCTGCCACTTTTTGTTTGTAGCAACTTATTCCAGAACTAGTTGAAGAGCCCGTTACACGGGCCACAGTGCCTCTGGCAGCCAGTCGCGGGGCAGTCACGCGCAGTAGAGACTGCCCGCGCCACTGCTGATACAGAGCTGGATGCTCCTTCAGAGCGCCGAGCTCTGTACCAGCCGCGGCGCGGGCAGTCTGTACTGCGCATGACTACCGCACGCGCAGCAGTGTCTACTGCGCATGTCGGGCGTTACACACAACTTAGCGAATTATTATATAGGAGATTACTCCAGGGAGTTATGCACTAAGACATGATAAAGAGGTGCTAATGCGGAGATAATGTCTCCAGTGATATTACTTCTCCAGTTCCTATGTTAGTCTATGGGTCCATTGCACTCTCCAGCTTTGGAATGCACTGGCTCTATAGAATAACAAAATAACTAGAGAAGTGATATCACTAGAGAAGTTATCTCTGCATTAGCACATCTTTATCATGCCTTAGTGCATAACCCCCCCCCCCAGTTCTCCTTAGTACATCACCCTTACTAATGGATACAGGAAAATCTCCTGTATCCAAAGAGTTGAGCTAAGAACAAGAGGTCATCCATTAAGACTTGAGGAAAGGCTCTTTCGACTAAAACATAGGCAGGGATTCTTTACAGTAAGGGCGGTAAGGCTATGGAATTCTTTGCCTCGGGATGTTGTGCTTGCAGATAATGCAACTGCATTCAAAAAAGCAATGGATGCCTATCTAGCACAGAACAATATTGACAATTATGACAGATGGCTTCAAAGCAAATAGGATATTGATCCGGGGAACTATTTGACTACCTGTTGGAGTCAGGAAGGAATAATTCCCCCCCCCCCCACACACACACACACACACACACACTTGGGACTATATTGGAAATTGCTCCCGAGGGCTTTTTTTTTTTGCCTTCCTCTGGATCAACAGGGGTGTTATTGGCATGGGCTGGACTTGATGGACGCATGTCTTTTTTCAGCCTTATCTACTATGTTACTATGTTTACTAAAACTAAGAAAAAACTGCAGCCACCAACTGCAACATAAAACAGTGGGAGAATGTGCTTTAATTGGTAGGTAGCTTATCAAATATATCACCTGCATGCAAGCCGGGGGCACATACACACACTTCCTGTGGGATTATTTTCTCTTCTAGACCAGTTACAAATGCAAACCCTCAAAATGTCTCAGGCTATGAGCAAATATTTTTTAGTAAATATTAAGGAAGAGGAAACAAGCAACGTGAACTCACTGACATTTTTGAATATAAAAGGTCAATTCTCCCTTAATATACATGGCCAGATTTCCCATTAGGCAGAGTAGGCAACTGCCTAGAATGTGCCTCAGCTGTAGTGGCCAAACCCATATACTTCATTATGGGTGTGGTAAGAGAAAATATTTGGGAACTCTCTAGTTAAGCAAATATGTAAAAAACAAATTTTGTTTAAGCGCTCACTATATATCTAAATAAAATATACATCTTTGTTATTCAGTAATTGCTATTTTAATTGAGATTATTGTATCGACACTAAATATTTTTAATATTTTTACATTTATGATTTTATAGGTATTGTTTTTGATCAATAACCGTATTTTTTCATTCCCCATTTGGAGCCATCTATTCAGTATATAGAGATTAAAAATCCAAGCGCTATATACCCACTACATATTAACTCTCTAGTTAAGACCTTTTCTCTGCACTTGTATGTTGCAGACTAAGTGTATATTCTATGTAAGACAAGCAATGGGTGGGGCTAGGGTGGAATCAAATGAGGAATCTGGGTGTGGCCATTGCGTGTGTAAGGACATGAGATGTATATCTGGTTCTCTATGTACATGAATCTCCTAGATGCGTAACAGCATCTCTCCCATCCAAAGGGTAAACAGAGTTGTGAGAAGGAAAACATTTATCACAAAATCGCGGACACAATGTTTTTCTTATAATTAGACAGTAAATGTCTAGCCTGTTACAGACAGTGGCTGAAAGCGACAGTTACACTTTATTTATGCACTTTCAGGATATGTAAATTCAAATTACCTATACTTTTCATCTTTGCCTATTTTTTTTAAAACTTTTTATTCCCTCACAAAGAGCTATGCATTTCCAGAGAGTTTTCTGTGTGGGACTATGAAAGAAGATAGAGCAACAATGTAAAAAGGCACAATGCAAAAAAGGCAGTGAAACAATATAGAAAAGTCTGTCTCTACAGAATACTGATCAAAATGTGCTGCAGGGAGGC
Source organism: Rhinophrynus dorsalis (assembly GCA_037306005.1). NCBI lineage: Eukaryota > Metazoa > Chordata > Amphibia > Anura > Rhinophrynidae > Rhinophrynus > Rhinophrynus dorsalis. The sequence goes on along the minus strand of CM074724.1, from coordinate 346,911,089 downwards.
TAAGTGATTTTATCAATGTATCTGCTTTCACAGTCAAAGACAGAAAGCTTTCTGGAAACAGAAAGTCAGTGATATAAAAGTGTAAACTACGTAGGTGAAGATGAAAAAAATAAAATAAATAAAAAGTATAGGCAATTTGATTATAAATATTATGTACTTAAAATATGTATAGTCAAAATAAGGTAGAACTGTCACAGTTAAAAAAAATGTCATACACCCATTCAATTCAGCATTTTCAATCTCATGGATCAGAGTTTTGTAAATCTTAGAGACTACATGATGGCAACTAACATGTCCTTGTGGAAATACTAAGGCGGAACAAGTGTCAATGTGCTGTAAAATGCTACTTTTAACGCTGGTATTTTTTTTAAAAGGTTGAACTGTTCCACTGGAATAAGTGCAACCGGTGTACTATGAGCAACTGTAGCAAATCTGGTGCAAACCAGCTGTATCAAAGGGTACACATAAACATTCCCAAAATTTAAAGAATTTGGTGACTTTTTGTTTGTCTCCTATGGTGCACTTGGTTCATTCCAGAATTACTCCAGATCCTCTTAGTACATCTGCCTCTGTGTATGTCACCATGAATTCCAAAGACAGTTCTCACTTAATTATGCAACATTCCTTTGACAAGAGGGGTCATGAAATAGCACAAACCGACTCTCTGTTGGTACTGATGGGCTGTTCTCCCCCAGGTGCATATAACTTATGTCTTCTTCTGGCACTGAATCCTTCTTTCTTTAGATCAGGGGCCCCAAGGTCCTTTAGAATCATGTATTTTCAGCATGCCACTGCCCAGATAGACTTCAACATAGAATATCTACAAACCCAAGTGCTTGGATAGACCAGTAGGTCTTTTAACTTTGTGAAGGAAAGCCATTGGTTGGAGGAGGGTAGTGGAAGTTGTGGTGCTACAACAGCTAGACCATCTCACACGGCACATCCTTGATTAAGAACCTACAGATCAATACATTTACATACTTAAATATGTAGTTAAACTGAAAAATGTTTTAGACCAATCAAGTTATTGTATTCTCAGTTTTTGATATACAGATAGGCATGCAAAAGCCACATTGAAAACATTTCTAAATTGCTCTCTAGAAAGGAAAATCCTCCTTGACTCAAAAATATAATTTCTTCACTGGGCTTCATATTTGAGCCCAGTCACAAGTATTCCAAGTACTTTATGCATTTTTTTAATTTTATCTATAAAGTGTTTTACCAGGAAGAATACATCAAGAGTTCTCTCTTTTTCAAGTATGTCCTAGAGAGCAGAAAACATAAGATACACGTGTACAACATATACATCTACAGTATATGTATCATGATACTGTACATGACTTGCACCACAAAATTAATTTACACTATGTTTTGCGCATTGACTTAATTGTGCAGAATTTTTTTATATGTTACAAAATGATGCAATGTCATCACTGCATCATAGAGATTCTGTAAATTTCCTTCCCTAGTTATCCTGGACCAATATTACTTTACCAATTTCTCATGCAAGGTGTCATAAAAACTCCAAACTAGTCTCAGCTCTAGTCTTCTGGTGGTTGGCACTCGTTATTCCTTGTAATCCTTACACCAGTCCTTCCATATGATTGCTGCTAGGCTCTTATACCACATTTGCTGATCCTTACATTTAGGCACATTTAAACTTTGATGTTCCATATTGTCTATAAGCAATATTAATACTTGACATTATCACAGAAGATATGTAACAAATTTGGTGTACCCTTTCCATCTCTTCCTTCATCATTGAAAACACCCCCGAACTGCCCTTCTCTTATTTCAACAGGGGTTTTGCTAGGTGTTGACTGAGGGGGCTAAAGTCCCAGGTCTCATGCTTAAAGCCCTGGTTAATGCATAGTGGACTAACAGTGCATTGGATTGGTCTATGCCCTGCATCGTTTGTGAAGCAAGCTACTCCCCTGCTTTTTAACTGCTCCCAAGTTTTCAGAAGTTCTGATCTGTACCATATTTCTGGGATTTTCTACCATAAGACATAAATACTTCAATAGTGGGATGAGCAAAACAATTATGTAAGTTCTGAGTTAGATGAATATTTAGAAAGTCCATATTTGAGTTACACATCTAAACAAGGTAAAATAGTTTCTCCAGAAGGTTAGTAGGCAGGCAAGAACTTTGGAAAATTCTCCCCCACTCTTCCTCACACTCCCCCACTTTGTCTTTTCCCTTCTTACCTGGTCAGCCCTCTGAATTAATTTTCTAAGCCAGTCATTGATATTCCTCTCATCTTTCTCTATACCAGACGTTTTAAAGATCAGAATCATCAGATCAGTATAGTTAAACATGCCATCATAACTCCCAGTTATTTAAAAAACTTCTGAGGTGTAAAGGTGGTGCTACTCTCTCATAGTGTTGCCAGCATCACAAAATGTATTGTTATGTGGAAGAAGATAGGTATTAGATACACTGCTTTCTACAGCTATATACTGCTATGTACAGCAATCATTCATAATACTAAAGTATATTGAATGTTATTTCACTGTCTAGCATAGGCAGGATTGTATGCTACAAACAATAAAACTGAACAAATCAAAACTAAGGACTAGGTTACACTGCAGGAGATACATATTATCACTGGGTTTCTAGAGATGGGCAAAAACCCATTGTTTTCAAGAAATTTCCACAGATCATGCACAATGTTTTGCAAATAAAAACCATAACATTTCTGCCATTTTGCTACTGCCAGTGACGTTTTAACAGGAACTTTGCTATTTTATGCCTATGTTTTTTGCGGCCACAACCATTTCCTCCAGAATGCTACTCTTTAAATTAAGCAACTTTACTCCAGCTCCCCCTCTTTGACTGTCTGCCTCACTGGATATTGCCAAAATGTGAGCAGCTTTCCTTTTCTCTGCCATGCAGCACTGTAGTGTTCATTTTTACAGTAAAACTACAAGGTAGAACTGTTACTAGATAGCATCAGAATCAGCACACCTTCAAATTGCAATAATAAAGCATACCACAGTGCCTCCACCACAGAACATGTTTACTGTTTGATTCTCCCTCCCACATGTCATGTTCTTGTCTGTTATTCAGAAGTAAGCAGATTAGTGAGCTTATTTAGAGCAACCCAACATCAAGGGTATAACACAAGTGACTGATTTCTACAATCTGTCATTTAAAGATCTATGTTGCTTGACAGACATGGTGAACATCCAACAAGGAGTGAATGTGTTAACAACAGATTCTAGCATCACCAGTATGAATGTTGGTCTCATTAGGAAATTAGAGGGAAGGTTCTAGATACATTCCAGAACCAGTAGACAAAGAGTTAATTCAACTGAGTCAGTACTGAAGAGGAAGGTCTCCAATATGAAAAAAGAAGGAATGGAAGCTTTGAAACATTTGAGCACACAAAAAACAGATCATTATCAAGAGTTCTGATAAAGGGAATCGGTACTAGTCCTAGATACCATGGCTTATCACAAAGAGACCTTGAGGCAGTTAGCTGATGGCAAAACCTACAATAAGCTGAGTAAGAAACCTACCAGTGAGTTTGCCTGCCTTCCAGGCTTCTTGTGGATCAAGTTATTGCTTTGGGTATTTTTGGTGCAAGTGGAGGTTGATTCCAGAAAGATAGACGATCCTATTCTGCCAATATTCCACCATTGACCAAAGATACAGAATTAATTGAATGAGCTATTGTTTCTGGCATAGGGTCTCTGAATGAAGTCTTAGGTGAATGGGTTTACCAATACTTACAACCCCTGGTTCTTAGATTATACAGTTATTTAAAACAAATTATACATGTACTACAATATATAAGGAGTCTGAATTGGTAGACCCATTATTGCTTGGCTAGTTGTGACGTTAGCACACACATTCAGACACATTGAGAGACAAGTTGCTTTGCTCTGTAAATATCTCTTGGAACACAACTACTTCCTTTTTGACAGGGTTTATCATCCTTCGGGTGGTGGGACTTCGAAGGTGCAAAGTTTGCCCCCTCCTATGCCAACCTTTATATAGGTTGGTGGGAGGAGTCCCACATCTTTGCAGATGTGAAACCCTTCAGGATGTGGTTGTGTGGTACACAAGATATACTGATGATCTCTTTTTGGTCTGGTGTGGAGGTGAGGGACAGATGGAATATTTTATTTCTTATGTGAATAATAATTTGAACTTGACTTTTATGCATGAGACTAGCACTGATTCCATCACTCTTTTAGACCTCACCATAAGAGGTGATTTTTTTTGACTGAGGAGATCATTTCAGATATTTTTTGAAAACCTATAGCAGGAAATAGCCTTTTAAGGTCCAAAAGTTGTAATCTTCGACAAGTTATTCGAGGTATACCAGTGGGGATGTTTATTAATCGCTGACGAAACTGATGAACTCTTCTCATGCCAGGCACAGACCTTATATGACAGAAGGGGTGTTAGAAAGGGGTTAACCTACATGGATGTTAAACAGAGCTATGTAGATATCAAAATAGGAAAAACAGACATAATTAATTGATTTTTAAGTGACAACAGTTCGACCCAGTCCCAATTCAAACAACAAAAATCAGAATACGAGTTTTTCACTCTGTATTGTCTGAAATTCGATAAAATCAAGAAAATCTTAAAGAAACACTTAACAGTATTAAATGTAGAAAATTTGCAAAAGGTAGTGACAGCAGCCTTCAAATTTGTACCTATGAAAGCACCAATGATTTTATATTATATTTCCAGAGTCTCTTTTTGTGAGTGAATTTGATAGACAATCCAACACATTGTTATCAACAGCTGGTTCATATATATGTGGATGTAAGCTAAGCTCTCCAAAACTTCCAATTCTAGCATTAAGGCCAAAAAACATCAAATGAGAACTTATGTTAACTTATGTTAATTTTGTTACCAAAGAAGTGATATTTTTGCTCACTTGTGGTATTTGTCATGTACAATATAAAGGTAAAAGTATAAAAGAAGAAAGCAAAGCACCCTTGTGTGAATCAATAATAAGTAATCAGCATATCTATCTATCTATCTATATATATATATATATATATATATATATATATATTTATATATATATATATATATATATATAGCACACACATTCAGACACATTGAGAGACAAGTTACTTTCTTGTTGTTTTACTAAAGGTAAAACTATGTATAACTTCAAAAAGAAAGAACCAGATACATAAAAGAAAAAGAGACAACCCAGGGCAAGGGAATTGAGCCAAAGAAAGATAGGAGAAAATGAGGGGATTGGTTGTTGTGATGACAGGATATTTCTGTTGGGGTGATTTGTTACCTTTAGCAACTAACAACATAACTGTAATCATTTCTTAAAGGCACATCTAGGAGCAGAGGTTCTAGGGGATGAATAATTTTAGTGGCAGGGTATAAAATCCAGTATTCTTTTATCAGATAACATTGCAACTTGAGTCTTTTATAAAGTCCACAGCAGTTTCACATCTCCAATGTACACAATATAACTTGGAAACATTTTGGGTAAGACTTCTGAGGTTTTGAACCATAACTGATTTATAGAGAAACACCTTTTATAAATAATGTACCACTTACATAGTTGAAGAGTTATAGTAATATCTTCCTCCCACATTAATGCAAAGTTTGGAACTTGGGAAAGTTGTTTTTGTTTGTTTGAATACCTCATTTTAAAGGATGATCTTGTAGGGATATAATCATAGCGTCATCTATGGGCTGATATGTGTGTTTGAATAGGATGAGTAGTATATAATGATGTACTGTATCTATTTATGTTAAGAAATATGCACAAAATCCTGATGAGTTCAAGCTAGTTTATCAATAGTATACAAATAATTAATATATGTGTAGTCAGGAGAGCTTCAGAACTATCTCTAGTCTACATATAAAAAAGGAAAGAAATAAGTGTGTGCATCAAATCCTGATCTTTATCAATAAATAACTTGACTTACTACAGATAATAGAGAGGTTTAGTTACAATGTTTATAGTCAAAACTACATTATTTCTTCCCGCCCCATCAAGGCAGCTCAGATTAGGCAAGTGCCTATCTGCCTCATATCTGAAGTGAACATGTGTTTAGGTGCAATTAAAAAACAGTGCTACCATCTTACCTCTGCTTTGAGCTAAACCTTGTGAGGGAAGTAAGGGAGGTATTTATACCTTCTGCAGTTTCAGCTAACACCTTTGTTCATTACTTTACCAACCAAGAAGGAGGCTATAACCAAGATCTCCCAAAACACAGAAATATAAACAAAATCTTGGTGAGCTTAAATTATCTTACCAATAGTATTAAATAGTTACATATATGTGTAGTTGAGAGATGAGGAAGAGCTATAACTTGGCTTGAAAATAAACAAAATATAGAGAAGCCTGCAAATGAAGTCTTGATCTTTAACTATAAATAACATGTAACTCACTACAGATAACAGGGATGATTAGTTACATATTTATGGCCAAAACAATGTTAAGCTTGCTTGCCCAGTCAAGGCACTTCTGATTAGGCAAGTTCACTTTAGATTTGAGGAAGAGAGAGACTTGCCATATCTGAGGTTCCTTGACTGGAAAGGCAAGCTTAACATGTTTTGGACATAAATATGTAAGTAAATCACAATGTTATTTTTTTGGTAAAGGTCAGGATTTGAAGCACAGAATTTTTTTTTGTTTACTGTCACTAATTGGATCACCATCTGCCATAAATCTCAATATTGTTATGAGGTACAATACAAAAGGCTTATTCAAAATTCAAGTATACTGAATCCACAGCAATACCCTTGTCCAAATGATTACTTACCCTTTCGTAAAATGTAAATAAATTAGATTGACATGATCTATTTTTCATAAAACCATACTGGCTCATACTAATAATGTTGATGGCCACCACACAGTTCTAAATACTATCGGTTATTAACCCTTCTAACAACTTATCCACTATGCAATTCAAACTCACAGGTCTATAATTTCCTGGTTTAAATCCTCCCCTTTTTGAATAATTGTACTATATCTCCTTTTGTGTAAAAACCTTTTAGGAATGGAACTGGAATAGATGTGATGCAATGAAAGGAATTTCATCAAAGTAGACATTCCGAGGAAATGAATTCTGCCTATCCAGGGAATAAAGATCTTGTTGCATTTGGTTAACTTCCCTGAAACCAAATGGAAGAGTTTCGGCTAATTGTACTTATAACGATTTTTAGGATAGTGTTAATGTATGTGCTTATGGATTTACTTTTATCACCCTTCCACATAAAGGGCACTAGCCTTTTACAAAAGAGCAAGTTCATAATTTGTAATGTCAGTATATAAATTATTAATAAGCCCAGACTCCTTTTTTAAGCATTTTACCTCCACCCTTTTACACTTATATGAGTTCATCTTATATAGTTGAGCCTTTTGGGTTACCAGGGAGGAATGTACAGTATATCTATTTCTCGCCTAAATCTCTCCTCTTTGAATAAAAAGAGGAAGCAAGTTAACAAAAGGATGCTTTATTCACACTTCCTCCCAGTGGCTCAGCTGTGTTCCTGGATGCAGTCCTAAGCCCACATCCTACCTGTAAGACATACACTCATTCTATATGACAGCACAAAGCTACTGGCAGAGTGTGTGAAGGCAGTGGTCTTGTTAGGTAAGTGAGTCTGCCACCTTATAACCAATTAGGTATTTTTGATTCAATGGCTGTTAGCTATTTATGTTTTATGCAGTGGGATTTGTTAATGCTGCTTGTAACACACTATGCTGAAAATGTCTCCCCTAATTCTACTGAAAGTCTACCTGCTCTGTCTTCTCTTTCCCATCTTCCTCCCATCCTCACTAACCCAGATGTGCCTGCATTAGTGAGAGGAGGATCAGCAGGTTCCCAATTTTCTGTTATTATTAATTGTCTGTAATATCCTTTATCAATAAGCAGCTGTAGCCATAATCTCCAGGAGAGTAGGGAATCCATAATCCCCCCTCTCTTTTCAGTAGTATATGGATTGAACAGTGAAAAAGAAAGGTATCCCAGGTACCCCTCTTTCAAATCAAAACTATTCTGCTTCAGAGAGAGAGAGAGACAGGTAATAATATTAGGTATTACACACAGAAAAATTGGATAAACTGAATGAATAGGTAGATACATTATAGACAAGCATAAGATTATGTATTTTATACATTATACCTCTGGGCTGCAGAAACTGCATGTTATATATACATTAAATGGGGCAATCATTGGGGAGTACATGTTAAATTCTGAACTCCCTGCGATCCTCAACTGGCCAATTACCAAAGATCTTAAGGTTGTTGTAACTGACCCTAGGCCGTTACTTGGAGGCTGTTGGCAAGACTATGGCAGCCCGCCGCCTAAGGGGAATTGTAGCGGGCCGTGGACCAGTGTCTGGCAGTTTGGTTGGGGTTACATGAAGAACAGCTCCTCCAAAAGACTGGATTCATGTGTATAACGGGCCGTAGGCCATTACATGGAACTTGGTGGAGTTGTAGAGAAACAACTCTTTCTAAAAGATTGAGATCCACAAACTATAATGGGCCACAGGCTGGCTGCCGTGCAGGGCAACATGTTCAAAAAGCCCCATAGACTTTACATAGGAGAGTAGGCAGCTTCCTGATTGCCCAAAGCCCTGGGTGACAAGTTTAAAGGTCCCCCAAAGACTTAACATGGGGGAAAGTAGGCAGACCAGGGATTGGATGATTAGCTGCCCACCCCAAGATTCTGATAGGCCGAGATGGCCATGACACTCTTAACCAGGATTGGTCAGCCTATTCTAGGCTCTGGATTGGCCAGAGGTTGAAGCTGAATATTCAAAGATGCTTTAATCCTCTGGCCATTGTTTGAAATGTGTATTTGAGCCCCTCAGCCCTTTGTTCTAGTGTTTGCCCCTCATCGGTCCCTTTGTCTAAATAATGTAATCATGTCTGGCTCTTTGTATTATGTTTACACCATTTGTCACTGTCCTTCGTCTGGTATTATATCCTGATGTGGTTCACTGTGTATAAAAGAGCTGAAGTTTGTGAAATAAAGTGTGTTAGTTTTTGGAACTTCATCCGTGTCCTGTCACATTGTCACTGTGTGGTATCAAGGGTCTCCTTTTGGCCCACATCCTAGGAAGGAGCTCAGGAGAATGACTGGCAAAGCTACCTGCTGGTAGCCCACCTCAGGAGAGAGAAACCTGGCATGATGGCCTGTGTCCATCCGCGGACTTAGGTACCGTTACACTGGGGGCAAGCGGTGGGATCTTCTCTCTCACTCAACTGAAGGAATCCAAACAACCACCTGGTATCCAGCCGGTACTATGGCCAAGAAGTACAGATGGTGATTGGTTGCAGAACTGCAGAGCATGGACAAGGAAATTACAGAAAGAGCTGGGACCGCGGTCTTATCCCAGGATTCCAGCCTAAACCCCTGCTCCAACACATCTGTTTCACAGGTGACCATATCCAAGGAGGATGTGGTGGTGTAACAAGTGGAGCGTCACCTGGCTCCCCTGCATCCGCACCCACCCCAGGACTTTGTGATTCGGACTGTTCGGGCTGCAGAGGAAGAATATGTGATGGAGTTAAAACATGTCTACCCCAGCCTTCCTCGTTTGGGCAGCGTACCGCAAGCCGGTCTCGCTGAACGCCGCTATATGGAATTATGGAGATGGTGGGAGCTTCTGTTTGGTGGATGTGTGCTGGCAGAATTGATGGACCAGCTGGATAGCTGCATCCAGACCGAAATGGTGATCCAAGATGGGTACTGGGCTCTTAGTATCCAGGTGAACAAGGAGTTCTTCCAGTGGCCACCCTACACCAGCCCGCCGGGCCTGGGATACGGTGGTCAGGGGCTGGCCTGGGAGACGTATATTCAGAACGTTGACTTTGTTGCCCGGATTCCAGCCAACACTGGGAGATCCAGGACAAGAGGGATTGTATACTTGGTTGCTGTGATCTCCCACACTTACAGAAGGTGTTTTGGTGGCTAATCGATGGTGAATGGGCTGTCGAGCGGAGGTACGCTGATCTGCACCAGAAAGTGAAAGACCACCGCTTCCAGGAGATCCTCACCCACTACTCTATTTCCCTGCCCTGGGGAGGGGGGCGGAGGTCCTTCCCAGTGGCACTGCTTCCCCTGGCCTGGGGAGCGAGACTGAGGTCCGCACCAGGCCCTGCAATGCCCCTTCCCTGGAGAGTGGGAATACTTGCCTCTCCAGTGGCTCCTTTGACCCTGCCCTGGGGAGTGGGGCTGATGTCCTCCCCAGCGGTTTCCAATGCCCCTGCTCTGGAGAGTGGGAAATGTGTCCTCTCCAGGGGTCCTGTTGCTACTGCCTTGGGGAGTGGGACTTGTGTCCTCCCCAGCGGAGCTGTTTTTCCTGCTCTGATGAGTGAGGTGGAGATCTTCACCAGCCCGGTTGTGGTATCCTTTTCATATGTCGATTCTCGTAACGCGTGCCTTCAAATGGCGCATTTCTTATGCCACACGCCTTCAAATGGCGCATTTCTTTTGGCGCGCGTCTTTCAATGGCACATTTCTTATGTCGCGCGTCATTATATGGCGCATCTCTTTGGTCCTGTTGATCGAATGGCGCTATATGGGTGCAAAGGGTGCAAGGACGCTAAATGGTTGCAAACCATCCTGCAATAACGGCGCAGCAATGTTGCAACAATGGAACATAATGGCGCTATAATGGCATTGTTTAGGTGAAATGTGATAAGGGTGTAAAATGACACGTTAATGGCCTATAATGACTCACTGCATCAATATTCCGCGTCATCCATGCAGGAAGTACAAAAACGAAACAGGAAATACCATTGACACCAGTCAGACTGCTATATATGAGCACTTTCTACTGCACTTTCTGCTGCACTTTCTACTGCTGTGGTAAGTAATGCCTACAGAGCCTTCATTTACAAATGCTGAGCTGGAGATACTTGTCCACTATATGGACAAGTATGTTCCAGATAGGCTGCGGGACAGACTGGACTCTGCAGAATCGCTTGCAAAATGCAGAGGGCCAGTGGTATCGCTAGGACCAGGAGGCTAATTCTTCGTCGGTTGTCCGACCTGAAGAGACCCGAGTCGCGATTGTTGGAGACTTTTCGCGCAGGTATGATTATTCCATTTTGTCACATAACTGTACTTTATCTGGTGTTGCTTGTAACATAACTGTACTTCATTTGTTACATTTTATGCATACTTTGTCAAATACTGTTTGCTTTCAAATAAACATTTCAACTTCACTACTTTTTGTTACTTGTATTTCTTGCAGCTCCCTACCTCTTTAAGTTAGATTGAACTGTTAGGTTTAATCCTTTGAGTGCCAGAGGGGTACGCAACGCATTGCAGTGCATTGCGTTGTGCACCCCTCTGGCACTCAAAATGGTTAAATTTCATGTATATTTTGTGAAAAACTTTTTGCTTTCAAATAAAAATTTCAAGTTCACTAACTTTTTGTTATTTATATTTCTTGCACTTCACTACCCCTTTAAATGCGCAACTTGCTAAATACGTCATTCCAAATGACGCAACATACACATTTTGCGACTCCCTTACGCGCAACATTTCAAATTCGCCATTCGGAGTGACGCTCCTAAATAGATGCGCCATTCGGAGTGACGCGCCTAAACAGATGGGCAAATTCAAGACGCGATATTCGGCGGTCGACATATCAATAGTAAACCAATGTTGTTGCCTCTGCCCTGGGGAGTGGGACCGAGATCCTCCCTAGAGGCGTTATTCCCCCTGGCTTGAGGAGTGGGAATTCGCTCCTCCTTATCCCAAAGAATGCCCCTGCATTAGGGATTGGGACAAACGTCCTCCCTGACGGGCATGTTGCACCTTTCCCTGAAACCCCTTCTGCGGTGAGTGGGACGATGGACCTCACCAGTACCAATATTTTCCCTGAACTGAGGAGTGGAAATGTGTTCCTCCTCAGTACAAAGAATACCCCTGATCTGTTTGGTGGCTCTGAAGATGAGGGCCTCAGTAGGCAAATGAAATACAGTGCTGCTGACCTTTTTGATCTTGAACTGGAGAGAGGGGATATATTCCTCACCAGCGACCCTTTTGTTGACCCTGAAGGTAATGGGCCCAGCAGACTGACAGAATCCAGTGCTGCTGCCCCTGGCAACCCTAAACTGGTGAGTAGGAGTGAGCTCCCCTGTGAAGCCCCTGCTGCAGTGAGTGAAACACAGGTGTTCACCAGCAGCCCCAGGATTGTTGCCCCTTTCCCGGTTTCTACTGCCCCGAAAAGCACGGATGCTTCAGCCATGGGGAGTGGGACTACGGTCCTCCGCAGTGGCTATGAGATCACTGAAGTGGTGGGTGAGAGTGAGCGCAACAGCCCCTGTGAAACCCCGGCTGTGGTGAGCAAGACGCAGGCCCTCACCAGCAGCCCCCGGGTTGTTGCCCCTGGACATGTGGACCTCAGCCTGGTGGGTGGAAATCCATTGCTCACCAGGGCACAGGATGCCCCTGCATCAGAAAGTGGGACAGACGTCCTTCCTGATGGGCAGGAGGTCCCTTCTACTGTTACCCCTGCTGTGATGTGTGGGACGAAGGTCCTCATCAGCAGTCCCTGTAATGTTGGCTTCTGCCTTAAAGTCTCAGACATTTTGTCTGTAATAGGATCATTTATAATCGTAAAACTCGCTCAATTATTTCACTCCCATATTGAAGTAAATAGAGGCCCCTTTTGTCTCTAAAATGCAGTCATTGTTATAACATGATCATTACATACATCTTAAAAACAGACTTTCAGAGAATTTGGTTTAAAAGAAAAAATAACCATTTCCTCCTCATCATGGCAATGTCTCTGACAATCCTTGTGTTTGTTGAGAGATTGACCAAGTATTGAACAATACTTGAGATGTTTTATATCACACCAACAGGATGAGCGAATTCTCATACAATATCTAAGTCCATGCCTCTACAAGTATGTCTCAGTTTTATGCCAATTATGGCATGAATCCTGCATCCTTTCCTGGATCCACACCCACTTCACAGGTCCCTGAGACAACTGCTATGCTTCCTGCCCTCGGCTCCATTCTTCAGTCATTGAAGACAACCTTCTATCGACACAAGCCGACACTGTGATAGTAAAACTGTAACATCCTCCACATTTTTGTGTGCACCCGGTTTTTCACATCTCCCTGCTAATCGCACCAAGGATTGCTTACTGCTCCTGCACTAGTAAATGGAAAAGGAAATATGAGATTGAGGCAATTTTGGATCACCTACTATGTAGAGGTCATCTTCAGAACTTTGAACAATAGACTAGTTATGGCCCTGCTTTTCTCCATGCATTTCATCAGACTCATTCGTTATTCCCAGGTTCTGCCACCCTGTGGATGGCCTTGAGGGGGAAATGTGACAGTTCATCCTCTGGACTTTCCATGGGCTTCCAGTTGTGTGGGCTACGACTTCCACTGCTGCCACTAGAGGATCTTTCCATCAGCAGGCTGTTCTGTAGCAGCATTATAACTTTATTCTACCTGGATCCTGAGTTTGTCTCCAAGCACTTCTTGATTAATGACCTACAGATGTACCTGGTTTTGGAGACTATTTAAATCAGCCTACATGAGATCCCAGTGCTCAGTTGTTAGCCCTGGGGCTGAAGATTCAGTTTCTTTGCTGTATTTGATTCTCCATTTGACCTCTTCTACAACTGTGCCTTCACTTGATTTCCACCTGTCTTGATCTCAGCTTGTAACTTGACCTCTCAAACTCCATGTCTTGAACTCAGCCTATACCCTGACTTCACTTGACGGCCACCTGTCTCTATTTACTGGCTTGCTTCAACTACTCCTCAGCCTCCCACTCCAGTCTCTATGCTTTCCATGAACTTCCAGTGCACTTATCCTGGCCTAGCCCCTATCTCAACCTGGGAAGGGGATATCCGGCTTTGTGGCCAGCACCTTTAATACTGTTTTGACCTCAGCAAGGGTACTCTGGTTTCCAGCTCTGCTTCCCAGTCTCATACTCAAGCTTCACTCCCTACGTTCATGTGCAGAGACCATGAGCCTTAAGCTTCTTATCAGCCCTCTGTCCATCCACTGGGATCCTTTCTCCTATATTCCTGACAGGAGCCCTCTTACAGCTGTCTGTAGAGGAGTTCTCTACAAGCAAAACTGGAACATGACGTTATAGTAGCTGGAGAAAGGGGGTTCATAAGACACCACTCTACAGCCAAAAACAATATGACTATATTCATTGTTAAACCTTTGGTTGGCAGAGAAATATCCAGTACAGAGTAGAACAGAGAGGATTGTTGGAACCTGGCATATATCAGCCACTACTGTCTAATTTGCATAAGGTGATACACAAATTAACCTAAATATCTGTAATCTATTATTTTAGATTTTAAAAAATGCTAGCATAGTATATAGATGATTTTGAAAGCTCTTGCAAAGGAACATATCAAAAACAAACTGGGTCAAGGAGTCCAAGGAGTCCAGAATGGGCAGATGCGGAAGTAGTGAGATGATTTCATCACTAGGAAGTCAGTCAGAAGTGGGAACAAGGCTAAGCCAGGTCTAAGGATCACAGAGACCAGATGATGTCAGCCAGGTAAACCACAAAGAATCAGGTTCATTAATCTCCAGTGCTGAATTCAGGGATGAACCAAAATAAACTGAAGGCTGAGGGTGATTGTTTAGAATTAAAATATAACACTTTGGTTTCCTGATACATAAGTTGCCCATACGTATCAAATTCAAATTGGACAACATAGGGACATAGGGCCTAATTCAGCAAAGTAAAGTGATGCACACAAACTGCACCACAGGTGACAAATGAGCAACCCTCAAATTACCATTGATTGTTATACAGATTTTAACCCCTTGAATGCTACAGAGGTATCCAACCCTTTCCAAAGCAATCATCAAAGAGGTTAAAAGGGTTTAAAATAATGTTTCAATCAAAGGAACATTTTCACTTGCCCCCTACGGTGTAATTGGTTTGACCCAGAATTAGGAATTAGGCCCACAATTCATTGATGACAAACAGGTGTGTGTGTGCCAGACTCTACTAAAAAAATGGATCAAAAAGTGTTATGTATGTATTTGGACGGCATGGGATCAATTATGTTAATTTATTCAGGAAAACATTTACATTCTTATCATACAAAACATTGTTATTATCATGTACAAGATCTGGTATGGAGCAGGAAACAGTAAAATGGTTTCAGTCTTCACTGATATCAATGTATAAATAATATATGAATCTTATGATCATCTCATATTTGCAGATGGTTTTGGTATAAACAAATGACTTTCACAGGAATTACAAACTTTACAAATTGGTTTGCTCATTTTTACCTATAAGAAAAATGGGTGTACGTTAATAATACCAACATACAAACAATGGTATCCAAGCACCCAAAGTAAGACAAACTCTCAGTAATTAAATTATAAACTATTTATTAAAATATATAAAATATGTCAAATATCAATTAAGTGTAGAAAGGCCAATTAGTTATGCCCAGAAGAAGGATAAAGTTTATTTCTGAATTGAATTGCAATATTCCATACATTAGTTTTGATGTTATATTTTTAAAGTATTTCTATATATTTATATAAATGTGAACATTACATTCTTTAAGACAGCGTTCATTTATTAAGTGAGTATGTGCTTTGTGGACAATTACATGAAACAGACATATGTGAAGACGGTGTGGTGTAGCCAAGAGATCGGTTGTTGTTATCAAAGAAGAAGAGCTTATCTTGTGTATTGTCAAGCGCTACAACGTTCAAGTAAGGTTATTGCAAGAATTGAGATCTATGTGATACGTGAGAGTGTTTGAACATTTATTAATCTCCCACTTGCCTAGAAGTCTTGGCTTAGCATATCACTTGGCTACTAAATACCTACTCCTTGTTGCAAATTGTTTGCAGTTTTCTATTGGTCAGAAGTCCTGCTTACCTACTCTCTAACAACTCATATTGGAAGAATATGAAAAAATTGTCTATTCAACAGTGTTTTAAGTATATATTGGATATATCCATATTTTTGCATAAAAGTGATTCTATATAATATAATTTATATACATTTCTGATATATTCGATTTTGTGCAGATCTGCAACTTTTATGAGGGAGTGTGGGATTTAGTTTACCTGTCTGCCTGCCTCTTGTGTCACTAGGAACAAGCCTGCTCTAGAATTGAGCAGGCTCTGTAGGAATGGTGTCCTAATCAGGGTGCAATCTCTTTTAGCTCACTAGTTCACAGAAAGGAAATAACCTAGATCACATCAAGCTGATCGTACCAAAAAGGCAGTTGAGCCATTGTGCAAGGTTCATCTGGCACACTGTAAAAGACCCCCGCACATATCCCTGGAGTTACACAGCGCACCAGGAGACCCAATAGTACCTCACACAAAAGAAAGAAAAAAGTGGGAAATTAGGGCTCACAGCACACAGGAAGTAGTGATTACAGAACACACGCAAGTGCCTCGTGGGTCCTTCACACCAGCAGAAGATAGATAGATAGATAGATAGATAGATAGATAACAATGATATATCCTACAGCCTCACATAACAGTTAATATTTATATCATATACAGTACGACTCTCCTGGTCTGAAACCAGCAGTGTCCAGATATAACAATGCAAAATAACTAATCAGAGATGCTCTGCTAGGAACGATCCTGGCCAAGAATTGAGTAGCCTCTTTAAGAGTGGTGTCCTTTTGTTGTGAGGTACTATTGAGTCTCCTGGTGCATTATGTGTGACTCCAGGGATATGTGCTGGGGTCTCGTACGATGTGCCAGGTGAACCTTTGTCCCTTATATTTCAGTCTTTTATATATTCTGTATTTAAATAGTGAGATAATTAGTCAGTTATACAATTGTTGCATACATTTTGATGGATTGTGGAACACTGGTGGGTTCATGTAAGAACCTGGGGTCTCAACATGCGTGTTCTGGTGGGCCCTGTTTTCCCACTTTTTCTTTTCTATAAAAGGTATTGTTTGGGTCTCTTGACGCACTGTGTAATTCCAGGGTCATTTGCAGTGGTCCTGCAGTGTGCCGGCTAAACATTTTTTCTGATATTTGGTTTCTTTGTCCCTTCTACATTTCATTGATATTTAATACATTTTATATATTTTATGAAATAGCTGATAATTTAATTAGTCAGATTTTGTATTTCTTTGGGCTCTTTGATACCATTTTTGGATGTCGTTTTACACTTGCATGGTAGTGTTTTAGGTATGTTTTAGCTGTCCCTCTTTCCCTGAGTAGAAACATCTACTAATAGTCAGTGTGTGTTGATATTACTTCTTTCCACAAGATGGCACTACAGTATTGGAAGCAATTGACCAAGCTTTTTTAAATCTAAATTAAGTGTAGCTTACATTCAAACCCAATACCAAATCCTTGATTTTTAGGTCACAGTAGATGTCACATCTTTATATAATTTTATTAGCCACATTAAAGATGTCACTGTCATTTTCTAATAATGAATAATAGCATGCCACTGCACAAATTAATTTCATTTTGAAATGTATCACATTTATTTTAACACATAAATATTTCACGTAGCATTGCCATGGAGACCAGCCATTACAATGATGATCTGATGAAAGTATGAGATGACAGTGAAAGTTAATAGATTCATTTGTTTGAATGCTTTATTTTAACAATTATGCATGCTATAGAGTATTTGGATTGTAGGGCCATATTCCGCAATCAAAAGAGGTACAATTCTGGCAGAGCCTCTTTTAACATGCCTATAAACATGTCCATGCCATGAAAAATGAAATCTGTGCAACATGAGTTTTTAGCCAGCAGCTAATCACTGAAAGAGACACCTGGAAGGACACTCACTGTCTTACATAGCATGTTACAACTTTGGTCACCTCACCATCCCTTGCCTGACTGGCCATTCCATCTCTTGCCCTGAATGACTGATATATTTCTTGCCTTGACTGGCTGTTTTGTCCCTTGCCCTGTCCCACTGTTGTGTCCTTTGCCTTGACTGGCCAATGAGAGAGAGTGAGAAGAAGAGATGCGCTGGCCATGATGGGGCCACCAGTGAGAGGCAGAAAAGCAAGGGGATAGGCAGCAAGTAGGAAACTAGGTTGTCATTGAGGAGAGACTCACAATTGTCAGTGAAAAATCTTGGGTCAATGAAGGAGAGTTGTGCTGGTAAGCAGGATAGTGATGTTGGGGGACAAGACGTAATGAACTGTCATGGAGGAAATACTTAGAATGTGAAGTTAATGAGAAAAGTACAAATGTGGCTTATGGCTTAATGATGAGAGGTGATACGTGTGGGATGATGAAAGAAGAGGACGAAGGGATGATGCAAGAGATGTGAGCTGGTGCATGGCAATAATGAGAAAGGGAAAGTGCTAGTACATGAATATGAAGAGCCAGAGCTGGTGATATATGTGGATATGAGAGAGATAGAACAGGTGTGTGGGTTTTGAGAGCAGGAGAGAGATGGTGCTTGAGGGTGGTCAATGAGAAAGAATGAGAGCTGGTGTGTGGTGCTGTGGATGACAGGGAGATATGTGTGTGAGTGGTGGAGGACTGAAACCAGGGGGATTGCACTGGATGCACCACTTGGCAATGCACTTTAGGCACATGTAGCCCCACCCAGGCCTATAACAAGCAAAAAAGAAGCTGACCCCTTGGTTGCTAGAGACTTCTCCATTGCATTGCTTCATAATCATTACAGTTATTGGAAACAAAATATTAAGCATTTGTTTCTATACTGCATTTGTTTTTCCTCAGAATGTACCGTATATGACCCTAAAAGTTTCTTTTTTATTCTTCTTATTTGAGTGCTTTCCTGCAATCCTATTGGCTGGTAAAGACAAACCAGGAATAGATTGTCCCATAACTGAAAGTGGTTTTGGTATAAAGATATTAAATTTATAGGAATTGCATTTTAAAATGCTTTGCTCGTCTTTTCCTATAAGAAAAATAGATGTATTATAATAACATTGGTTAATATAGCTTCTTGCACTAGAAACAAGGATAAAATACAATAACACATCGACATCTACAGCTACTGTTTTTTTTTTGTTTGTTTTTTTGTAATAATTTGTCCTGGAATAACAGCTATAACTATCAGTGTGGTATTATTTCACTTCTTTCCAAAAGATGGCACTACGGAGTTAGAAGTGATTGTTCAAGCTCTAACGTTTTAAATACAGTAATGATTAAAAAAAGAGAAAATTTAATGTACTGTGCTTTCAGGTTTTTATTAAAAGGAAAAGGTGGTGATGAAATAGATTGCCTTGCAATGCATTGCTCACCTCTCTGGCACCCAAAGGGTTAATGTATGTGTTTGTATATGTGTGTTTGTGTTATGGCCACTAATGTATGCTATGTACATGTTCACATTTGAGCAATGTATATGCAGTAGCACAGGTTTGTCTTCTGTTTGTTTGGTAATAAAATACAATGTCACAGACATTTGGCAAACCAACTGCACAACAAGGAATAAATAAAAATGTCCATTTCTTATTGATTTAAATAGGGCTAAACCCCTTGAATTCTAGAAAGGACTCTGACACATTGTCCCTCACACATACACTATCTGACACCACAACCTTGTTCCACTTGTCCAGTGGAAGTCACGGAACCAGATATACACTATCTGTCACCCCATCCTTATTCCACGTATCCAGTGGTAGTAACAGAACCACAAGTACACTATCTGTCACCCCATCTTTATTCCACGTATCCAGTGGTAGTAACAGAACCACAAGTAC
This sequence comes from Rhinophrynus dorsalis, assembly GCA_037306005.1. Lineage (NCBI taxonomy): Eukaryota > Metazoa > Chordata > Amphibia > Anura > Rhinophrynidae > Rhinophrynus > Rhinophrynus dorsalis. Next base: position 346,891,427 of record CM074724.1, on the reverse strand, counting down.
ACTATCTGACACCCCAACCTTGTTCCACGTATCCAGTGGTAGTAACAGAACCACAAGTACACTATCTGACACCCCAACCTTGTTCCACGTATCCAGTGGTAGTAACAGAATCACAAGTACACTATCTGACACCCCAACCTTGTTCCACGTATCCAGTGGTAGTCACGGGGAGGTATCCTTCCTGCACTCTAAGGGTTAAGTCAGGCATATCTTTGGGGCATTTTTTTTATAAAAACATCTTGCATTGACATATTACAGTACAGATTGGAAAGAAGAGAGAAGAAAGAAGACGGAAGATTACAGAAACCAGAAGAGAAAATATGACAGAAGAAGAAGGACAGTGGATGACAGGTAAGCGTTATACAGATCTGGGTGTTAGGCTAGTGTTAGGGCTAGTATTGTTGCACTTCACAGTATAGGGTTAGTGTCTGAGAGGGTGACTTTGTGTTTGAGCTAACGGTTGGTGATTGACAGTGTGTCAGGTTGGTGATTGACAGTGTGTCAGGTTGGTGATTGACAGTGTGTCAGGCACCAATCGTTAGCTCTTTTCCTTTGATGTTTATAATATTCATGCTATTTAGAATATGTTTTGGGAACTTTACACACGCAATGGACATTTGGCCACAAGTCCATTTCTGTGGCCCAATTTCTGTTCAGTTGGTAGGACAATTGAACACAGTCTGAAACATATTTTTGATTTGTTAGTTGGTAGCCATATTTGCCCTACTGCAAGTGGGGACTGTATAGTTTTTGTCACCTTCTTCAAATAACTCTGTCATCACTGCAATTAGTGCTTTTCATTTGTACAATAACAGTAGGACTAGGACACATGGATGTTACTGTTAATGAGAATGAGGAAAAATGTCCCACTCATAGCTGAGACATCTACAACACTGTTATGTCCCCCTTGGTCCTGTGCACTTTTAGGAGTCCTGTAAATACTGCTGCAGTTGCTAGTCACAGCACCATCATCAAGCTGCAGGTTTGTCTCCCAAATAGACCTGTGGATTTGATTCAGGGGGATCTCAAGACAAATGTGCCGATGTGTGAGCCTGCTTTCTTCCACTAACATATTTTTTTACAGAGACAGCAGATAACAAAATGTTTAGCTTTTCTCCATACTATAGATTTCATAGACTGAGGGATTCATGGGGACTACAGCTTATTACATCATTACTACTACAGGGATTAGATGTGGCAGTAGTACTACTATTAGTAGACAGCTATGGTGCTGCACCTCAGACAGCAGCAGAAGCACTTATATCTAAGGTTGCTGATGTTGACCTGCATGTTTCTGCTTAGTCAATAATAGTGAGCGTGACCGGGTGGGAGTTTGAATTAGAACTGGAACTGGTTATGGTGATGATGACTGAGACAGTTGTATATTTTTAGTTATGTTTACTGGTCCAAAGTCTGAATTTCCAGTTAATCTCTCAAAGAGATTATATACACTCATGCTCCTTTTCAGTGATGGAAGACTGAGCTTTTTCATTTCAGCTAATATTTGGCCATATCATCAATCTGTCATTACTTGATATGTATAAATAAGGGGGTGCACGAAGGGACATCATCTAAATCAACATCATCATAAAAACTGGGTCAGCATTATCATTTGCTTCATCCTCACTAATTTAAATTATTTTAAATGTTCTTTAAGACTGCAAAACTTTTTTTTTTTACATTTCCCTTCAGATGATTTATAGAACATTGACCAGAATGCTGGGAGCACGGAATGCTGGGAGCACAGAATGCTGGGAGGTGTTGGAATGCTGGGAGTTCTGTGCTGGGAGCATTCTGTGCTTTAGTGCAGTTTCTACAGTGAATGACTGCACCGGCGGAAGGACGCAGAGCAGGACCGGCCTCTTAACATCACCCGGACCTTGGCCCTTGTACACGGGCTTTTACACTAGTATTTACAGAAAAGAACAATATGTATCTCTTACTAGCTTTCTTCTGAGAAGTTCAGAATCATCAAGACACTTGCAAATTGCAGTATGAGATGAAGCACAAGGACAGCAATAGATGCATGCAAAATCACAGAGTCCACACTGCAGTATAGGCTGCAGCTTGATTGTCCTTTATTTAGGAATAATTAAAAAGAAACAAAGGATATATAAAAGAATAGAGATGTTAAGAGTCACCTCTAGCAGAGCAGACCTCTTCAATACTAACGCAGAGTAGCGGTATCACACATCAATGACCTATGACTACCCACCGGCCTCCATAGGGAAGGCACCAACAAGTATATATGACACCACCCCCCTTACCTCCAATACAGTGAGGTTTTTTATGATCAGCACATATAATAAGTGGATGGCTGATGTGTTTTTAATATTACATGTATTTTTATTTGGTACTAATAAAGTTGGCTTTTTAATAGGTAATAGTCTTATGCTTTGGCATAGAGACCTAAATAGGTCCAGAGCTATACAATATAGAAGGAGTCTGATCTATTAGAGGTGACTCTTAACACTGCTATTCTTTTCTATCTCCTTTGTTTCTTTTCAATTATTTGATATGAGATTTCTACTGACTTGCGATATGATAGTTATTTTCTTATATAATTCTCTTGAAAAATTGTCAAGCAAAATAAAAATGCAGGAAAGGTTGCAGCATTCAGTACGCACACCTCGTTCCTTCCAATAGTGACCTACTGTGTGTGGACATTGTTTTCTTCTCTTTTGATATATAAATAAATGAGAATCTTAATTTGTCCTTTATAGCTCAAGTTAGTTTGTCCCAGAGTCTCATTTTGTACATATGGCCCCCCAATTGACTTCAACAATGGATGTCAGACTCTTGAAGAAATGATGCAACAAAACGTGCTAGTGGGAAGAGATCCTGCTACTTTCTCTTGTGGTATCTTCCATACTCCCATAAAGTATCAAATATAAAAATAAACAATAAGTAGAGCTAAAAGGAGAAATAACCCAACCATATAGTAATCCCCTTCATTTACCTTACTATGGCCAGCTGCTACAAACTTTGCCCTTGTGCCCTGATTTAACAATATCATCAGTCACTTTCATGGAGATGGAGATGACAGTTTCTGGAAGCAGGAAGAGTGCATGATCCTACATAACCCTTTAAGGATCAGAGAAGTGTGCAACTTTTTGCCCAGCAGTGCCTTGTACACCTCTCTGGTCCTTAAAGGGTTAAGATTACCATGCACATTTAGCAGAGATTGAGGTTCCTTTGTCCTGCTAGCATCATGACTGCCTCCGTGGATGCAACATCCAGGATTTATTGTGGATATTCTCTTGAACCAAGGAGCAAGGGAAAAATTCATAGAGACCATTAGGATTTTCTTACCATATTAATGTAAGTGTGCATTGGAGAGTTATTAACAGGAGTTTTTCTCCTTTAATCAGCACAGTATAAGTTCACATAAATGACAATACTTACAGACACTCACAATTTTCAGATATATCTGCCCAACCATAGAGCCATGTCTCTAATCCTTCAAATGCAACTTCACTGTGGTCCTCTTTAGATCCTTAGGTGCTCTTCTGTCCTTGATTCTCTCTATTGTACAGCATGGGGACCCTGTATGACATCACTGCTACACTCTAGAGCAAGAGAAAAGGTAGGGAATTCTGGATCTCCAGCTGATGGAGCCTACAACTCCCATTATTGTCAACCAGCCATTCTTTGGATGGGAATAATGGGAATTGTAGCTCACAGGAACTGAAGACCAAAAGGTTGCCTACCTCTGCTAAAGACAAAGTTGTCTACATTCTGATAGCAGTGTTTAGTAAGGACAACAAATTGCATTGCAATAAATAAATATATCTAGGTGAATGGCCCTCCAAAAAAGAGATTCACATATGATAACTCTATCTTATATAATAATTCGCTAGGATGTTTGTCAGAAGCTGTCATGCGCAGTAAAGACTGCCCAAATGCACAGAATGCTGGGAGGTGTAGGAATACTGGGAGCATTCTGTGCTTTCGGGCAGTCTCTACAGTACATGACTGCATTGGCGGCAGGACTCAGAGCAGGACCGGCCTCTTAACCCTTTGAGTGCCAGAGGGGCACGCAAAGCAATGCGTTGCTTACCCCTCTGGCACTCAAAGGGTTAACATCACCCGGACTTTAGCCCATGTACACAGGCTTTTACACTAGTATTAACATAAAATAGAAACAAAGACTTCAGTCACAACACAACGTGCTGCATAGTCCCACATAGTAATGAGCATACCTGGGAACTCTCCGGTTTTGCCCCGGAGACTCCGGATTTCAAAGTGAATTACCGGGTCTCCGGGGCAATGTGTGAATCACTGGGTAGGAGTGGGAGGAACCGTCCTGCCCGGTTCCTCCCACTCCCCGCCCTCTTACCTCCATTTTGCAGGGGGGTTTTGTGGGGTTTTTTTGTCCCGCCCCCCACAACTCAGCCCTGCCCCTTTTATGATGCGATTCGCGCCATTTTCCTCCCCCTGGGCACTGACAGGGTACATTTGTAATGGAGGATTTATTGTTGATGTTCACAATGACAATACCAAAGAAATGTATTTCCTTTCCTTAAGAATTTGTAAGTGTAGACTTTTAATCAATCTAGCTTTATAGTTGTCTTGTCTATAATGTGTCAAAAAATATTGTTTTTAGATGTTTGCATGTTAATGACACAGGGTAATTTCTCCAAAATTGCAGAAGAGTGTACAACATTATGATAATGTCCTCCTCTGCACCTGAGCGGGGGTGCTTGAAGCTGATTGGCTGGGAGGTGTGTAAGCACACATCCCAGCCAATGGCTGAGAGCCCTTTTGAACAGAGACTGCCTTATATAAAGTTAGTCTCTGTTCAAATTCCCTCACGGTGGAATGAGCATCGTCCTGTAAGGTAGAAAGGTGGGGAGATGGCCTGATACTAACTGTCTCCGCCACCACCTCCACCTCATACAGCGGTGGAAAAATTAAAAAAAGGCATAATGTTTTTATTCAAAATGTTTTCGCCATTTTATAATTCAATTTATAATGTTATCGGCATTGTTTAACTCTTTGAGTCCCAGAGAGGTATTCAACGCATTGCACTGCAATGCTTTGCGTATCCCTCTGGCACTCAAGGGGTTAAACTTTGCATAGATGTGTTTATGGAAGATTTATTAATATCTCCTTATTATTTTACAGATACATGATGAAAAGATGGAAGACAGAAGAAGGACCAGGGGAAGAAAGAAGAGAGAAGGAAGAGAGAAGATGATAGAAAAAGAGAAGGTCGATAGAAGGAGAGAGACAGTGGATGGCAGGTAAGTGCAACAGTTAAGTGTAACACAGATAAGTTAACAATCAGTGCTTGACATTATATCAGGCACCAATCAGTAGTGCTGCCAGTATTGCCCCTATTTAGTGGCATTTTGGGACCTTTACACACAAAGGCCTTTTCTGTGGCTTAACGTCTGTTGTGCTTTCAGCTGGTAGGGTCTTTGAATACCGACCTGGACATTTTATTCTGTTGGTCAAATTGAGTCCTACCAGTTGTTTTACCAGACCTCTTTAACTCAAGCTTTAAATCCCAGATGTTTGGAGAGATGGAACATATGTACGTTCTTTATTTTAATTGTAATGTGGAAAATTTGAGAGAATAAAGTGGGAATGAGAGTCCATGGGTTTTTTTTGCACCTCTTGGGAGAAATCTTATCTCCTATTGGTAGACTCACTAGCATAATGATAATTTATATATTAATCCAGTTGGGGCACTTTTGGGCCATTGATACAATTGTATAATAAAGAGGTTTTTAGCCATTACTTATTTTATCTAAGAAATGTTTTGGGATTTGATAATACCATAAACTCGGGTCTCATATTTCTGTCAACTACAGATGAGGACTCTTGCTCTGATCATTTTTTATCTGAATCAACAAGTGGACCTGTGTTTGGAATCCAAAAAGGCAAAGTATGCCTTGTCCTTGGATGACTATGAAAATCTTCCTTAAATGTAAGATTTTATTTGTTTGTCATTGATTACTAATGTGAGTTACTATCGGATTAGAGAATATGTAGTTGTGTTATTTTCTCTTAATAACATGTTCAGAATAATTTAATAGTGAATACATACTGTATGAAATATGTATATAGTTAGTGAAATAAATACATTAAAATATCTAGTATGATTATTTTTATATAGGATGGGAAATAAACTATACATAGATTTCAGCACATTCCAACCCTTATTACATAATCTTATATAAGGAGTTAGGCCGTATTCAAAATATAGAGACAAAAATAAAATGGAATTACAGAATGAAAGGGAATATGTCAATGAACAGCTATAGGCGAAAAAGAGCAGAATATGCAAAACACATAATTACAGGACATATGTCTGCAGGGACTAGAGGAAGGAAACAAATCGGGAAATTGGGCCTCTTAGGGCAGTGGATATACTCCCAACCATTACTTAAAGCTTATAATTATCCTACACTCCTATCACGATGTCTGTGTTTATATGAACTCTATGGATTTCAAGTATATATGTTGATACAACTGTTAATTATATCATGACCTGGCAGAATTATCAGTAGTATATAAGAAAGTGACTACAAATTCATTGCATTATAAACTGTCCCTGTCTGGTTCTGAGTGTGACCACTGAAGACAAGATACAAAATGCTGTTTGTGGATCTTCTCTGGTACCAGTATAAAGACTTTATTCTATGGAATCAGTAATGATTGTAATGAGTGATTTATAGTGAGTTAGTTACTAGTTATCAAAGGTTTGTGTTTAATTCATTGTAGGTATGTAAGGATGATATCAAGAGGTAGCCTAACATTTGGTATCTTGTGTCATGCTAACATTTTAGAGATTTCTAGTTGATATACTAAGAAAAAATACCATACACAACACAAAATGACCAGATTCCTGCTGTTTTAAATGGGACTTTTAATCCTTGAATGCTAGAGAGGTCTTCAACACATTGCGAAGCAATGCATTGGAGACCTCTCTAGCATTCAAGAGGTTAAAAATAAAATTTAAAGCAATAGAGATTTTTATTTCTTCCCTATGTTGCATTTGATTTCTAGACGTGCACCACTTTCTTAGTGCATCAGTGTGATAGAGTTATTGAGGTTTCCTGGTATGATGCAGTTTTATAATGTAGGTAAGACACACACCTGAGTGTAGGATATCAAGTGCTTTCAATGATGGTTTCACAGTTATTTCCCCTAGAGCCCCTGACTATAGCTGGATGTCTGACACCATGATGAATAAGAGTGGAAGTGTCTCCGTTTGTTAGTTTGCTGACTGTGAAACCAACACATTGGAGTGAACATACCATGACAATTCTAAATTGATTATCAGTCCCTAGACCTGATTAATGTCAGTTTACTAAACTTGGTACGTAAGCTAGCCTTCCTCCCATTAACACCGCATGCACCAAGAGGAGGACAACAGGGCAGTCTATGGATGTTTCAGGACATTTCTCTCCTCTATGCCATTTTTAACCCATTCAATGCCAGAAGGGGGTATGTAATACTTTGAGTACCCCTCTGGCACTGAAGGGGTTAAAAGAGGAAGTGATGTTGATTATCTCAATTCCCCTGCACCAACTATGGGACTGGTATCCATGGCTTGCTGGCATTACATTCCTAATGAGGCTTGTATGCACTACATTGGTCATATGCTGTAGTGCACACCCTAGAGTGCAGCCACTGAAGTTAGAGGATAAAACAGTGGAGCTGCAGTGGTGAATTCCTACATTTTCACCACTGACCCTGAAGCATTGAAGCTTGACTTGAATCCTTTATCAGCTCATTGAGACCTTGTGGATGTTTTGGGGCATTTTGTTTCTCTTTGCCTAACACTGTGTACTAAGTCATTAGTTTTTTCTATGATGACTTTGACAAAAATGTTAAAGTTCAGTTCTAATGTATTTTATATAATTTATTATTCATAATAGGCTGTATTTTGTTATTCTGGCTGTGAGACTTAAGAATAGCTATACATTTATTTAATGTTCTCTTTATTAAGCTTTTGAGTGCCATTGCTTTACAATGTGTTGCATATCCCTCTGGCACTCAAAGGGTTAAGCCCTTGTGAAATTAACTAGGGGTGGGATGAAAACTCCAGTGTGCATGTTACGGGTGCCATGCATGAAAAAAGATCAAGATCGCTGCTTTAGATAGAATAGGCAATCACACTCTGTCATCATTAAGGCATTAATGGCAGCAAGCCCAGAAAACCTCCTATGTATCATGTGCAGGAAAATGCAGCCATGTTACAGCAGTTTTATGTACACCTTGTTAGTAAAATGTGAGAAATAAGGAGCGGATGAATAGAACACCCCAAAACAACACCCACACACACCTGCCTTTCCCTCGGCACAAGTGGCAGAAAGGGGACAATTTATGTTGCAATTTGCATAATAAACAAGGGTTTTGCTGGTGCACATTCAATAAACAGCTTCTATTACCTAATTTATCTTGGAATAGTATTAGTAAATCCAGCCTACTGTGGTATGCCAAAAAACATCTTAATTGCCCCACCTCCCTGAAACTCTGACATGAGGGTACGGCCTTTGTGTCATCAGTGATGTCTCTCCAAGGGATGGTACCACCATGTCACACACCTCGCATTGACCACACTACGCCAACTTAGTATGGGAGTAGTATGTCACTGGACCAGCTTAGTCTGGCAGTAGTATGAGGCTGAGCCAGCTCTGTCAGGGAGTAGTATGTCACTGGGCCACCTCAGTCTGGGAGTACATGCAAATAGTAAGAAGAAGAAGAAGCAATGGGATGTGCTCACAGGGTTAATAAGCTCTTGGATTGTAGATATATATATATATTATATTTAAATGCTCTCACATACATTCATGGCCACTCTTAGGATACTTGTGGCTTCAAGGCAATTGGAGGATATTACATTGCCCTCACGCAGATAGTAAAGCAGCTCCCTTATAATCCACCTTCAAAAGAAGAAGGGAAAAACAAAGGAACACGAAATGCACAAAAAGGGGCTTTTTTCATAAAAAAGGTTGAGTTCTATGCAAACAGTTTAAAGTGACAGGGGATTTATCAACCCGCCCCTGTACAGGCACTCCAAAGGTCCCGCTTCACAGTCTTTTGTTTTGCAAACACCATAGCCTTCGATCCATATTCAAAATATATAGTTTATTTATAATATCAATTACAACAATAAAATACGCAATTTAAGATACACCGATCCATTTCTGGATACTAGATCCTTTCTTCAGGGTGTCGGAATCTATAGAGACTATAGTTCTCATAACTGTGAGTAATTTCATTACTGGAAACATTGAGAGTTTGTTTTCTGTATTTTGTGTTCCTGTCTGGGAGTAGTTTGTCACTGGGCCAGCTCAGTCTGGGAGTAGTTTGTCACTGGGCCAGCTCAGTCTGGGAGTAGTTTGTCACTGGGCCAGCTCAGTCTGGGAGTAGTTTGTCACTGGGCCAGCTCAGTCTGGGAGTAGTATGTCACTGGGCCAACTCAGCCTGGGAGTAGTATATCACTGGGCCAGCTCAGCCTGGGAGTAGTAAGTCACTGGGCCAGCTCAGCCTGGGAGTAGTAAGTCACTGGGCCAGCTCAGTCTGGGAGTAGTATGTCACTGGGCCAGCTCAGTCTGGGAGTAGTAAGTCACTGGGCCAGCTCAGTCTGGGAGTAGTATATCACTGGGCCAGCTCAGTCTGGGAGTAGTAAGTCACTGGGCCAGCTCAGCCTGGGAGTAGTAAGTCACTGGGCCAGCTCAGTCTGGGAGTAGTAAGTCACTGGGCCAGCTCAGTCTGGGAGTAGTATGTCACTGGGCCAGCTCAGTCTGGGAGTAGTAAGTCACTGGGCCAGCTCAGACTGGGAGTAGTTTGTCACTGGGCCAGCTCAGTCTGGGAGTAGTTTGTCACTGGGCCAGCTCAGTCTGGGAGTAGTATGTCACTGGGCCAACTCAGCCTGGGAGTAGTATATCACTGGGCCAGCTCAGCCTGGGAGTAGTAAGTCACTGGGCCAGCTCAGCCTGGGAGTAGTAAGTCACTGGGCCAGCTCAGTCTGGGAGTAGTATGTCACTGGGCCAGCTCAGTCTGGGAGTAGTAAGTCACTGGGCCAGCTCAGTCTGGGAGTAGTATATCACTGGGCCAGCTCAGTCTGGGAGTAGTAAGTCACTGGGCCAGCTCAGCCTGGGAGTAGTAAGTCACTGGGCCAGCTCAGTCTGGGAGTAGTAAGTCACTGGGCCAGGTCAGTCTGGGAGTAGTATGTCACTGGGCCAGCTCAGTCTGGGAGTAGTAAGTCACTGGGCCAGCTCAGTCTGGGAGTAGTATATCACTGGGCCAGCTCAGTCTGGGAGTAGTAAGTCACTGGGCCAGCTCAGCCTGGGAGTAGTAAGTCACTGGGCCAGCTCAGTCTGGGAGTAGTAAGTCACTGGGCCAGCTCAGTCTGGGAGTAGTTTGTCACTGGGCCAGCTCAGTCTGGGAGTAGTATGTCACTGGGCCAGCTCAGTCTGGGAGTAGTATGTCACTGGGCCAGCTCAGTCTGGGAGTAGTAAGTCACTGGGCCAGCTCAGTCTGGGAGTAGTAAGTCACTGGGCCAGCTCAGTCTGGGAGTAGTAAGTCACTGGGCCAGCTCAGCCTGGGAGTAGTAAGTCACTGGGCCAGCTCAGTCTGGGAGTAGTAAGTCACTGGGCCAGCTCAGTCTGGGAGTAGTATATCACTGGGCCAGCTCAGTCTGGGAGTAGTAAGTCACTGGGCCAGCTCAGCCTGGGAGTAGTAAGTCACTGGGCCAGCTCAGTCTGGGAGTAGTAAGTCACTGGGCCAGGTCAGTCTGGGAGTAGTATGTCACTGGGCCAGCTCAGTCTGGGAGTAGTAAGTCACTGGGCCAGCTCAGTCTGGGAGTAGTATATCACTGGGCCAGCTCAGTCTGGGAGTAGTAAGTCACTGGGCCAGCTCAGCCTGGGAGTAGTAAGTCACTGGGCCAGCTCAGTCTGGGAGTAGTAAGTCACTGGGCCAGCTCAGTCTGGGAGTAGTTTGTCACTGGGCCAGCTCAGTCTGGGAGTAGTATGTCACTGGGCCAGCTCAGTCTGGGAGTAGTATGTCACTGGGCCAGCTCAGTCTGGGAGTAGTAAGTCACTGGGCCAGCTCAGTCTGGGAGTAGTAAGTCACTGGGCCAGCTCAGTCTGGGAGTAGTTTGTCACTGGGCCAGCTCAGTCTGGGAGTAGTATGTCACTGGGCCAGCTCAGTCTGGGAGTAGTATGTCACTGGGCCAGCTCAGTCTGGGAGTAGTAAGTCACTGGGCCAGCTCAGTCTGGGAGTAGTAAGTCACTGGGCCAGCTCAGTCTGGGAGTAGTAAGTCACTGGGCCAGCTCAGTCTGGGAGTAGTAAGTCACTGGGCCAGCTCAGCCTGGGAGTAGTAAGTCACTGGGCCAGCTCAGCCTGGGAGTAGTAAGTCAATGGACCAACTCACCCCAACCTCATACTAAACTCTCTTTGTGTTAAATTGTCTTAGATATTACACACCATCATTGAGACTCGGTTAGGTACTTGACATTATATGGGGCATACGGTAGGCACACGTCTACCAAGTACTTCTCATGAAATCCACAAACCAGCAACTATTTAGGCTGAACAAATGTACTGAAATTATTTACAGGAAATACATAATATAGTACTTTGTATGCAAAGGGTTGCTTGTTTGTACGTTTATGTGCATGTGTTTCTTTGTGTGTCTTTTTTAACTACAACTTACAAATAATTGGGCTGGTTTCTTTGAGACAATTGCTTCAAAAAGCATTCAATTTGATCTATCTATCTATCTATCTATCTATCTATCTATCTATCTATCTATCTATCTATCTCTGTCTATCTGTTGATCTAGCTATGTGTCTGTCGGTCTGTCTATCTACTGTTTAATCTTTGATCTTATTTGTTGAGTAGTATGAGCTCTTCAGGTCTAGGGAAGCCCAGTGTTTGTTTTCAGGTGGTAAGAAGTAAAGACAGACGTCAGCGGCCACTACATACAGGAAACTGCAGATATAATGACAAGCATACAAAGGTAGATAGATACAGCTGAGCACTGTATGAAACACACCTTCTGTTAACAATCTGAGTACCAGAAGGGTGTGCAACATGTTGTTTCACGATGTGCTGTGTACTCCTCTGGTCCTCAATGCGTAAAACAAAACAAGCAAAACTTATTCTTTGAGCATATATGTGCTTTTAACCCCTTGAATGCCAAAAGGGTGTGGAACATTTCTTGGTGACCCCTCTGACACTCAGAGGCTTTATTTCCAAAATTAGTGATAAAGCCTGTGTACATGGACCAAAGTGCGTCATGCAGAGCTACACCTCCCAGCATTCTGTGCATTTGGGCAGTGTCTACTGCGCATGATTGCATCGGACAAACATACATATGGCCTTTTATATTAGTGATATGTATCACATGTAACTGAAAAAAATGAGGCCCCAGAAAAATATTATAAATATATAACATAGTAGCTAAATAATAATCTTACAGTTTTGCACACTGCATTATATATTTTCATGTTCATCTGGAAAGCACTGAATCTTTTATGCTGCTCTTCTGCAGTGGGTTTCACTGGCTGGACTGGCTGATGTTCCTTAGCTGGGCTCTTCACATCACTACTGCCAATTCTGCCTGCAAACTGCCTTTTAAAACCCTGCAAGTTTATGAAAAGAAAGGAGACATTATATTTGGAGGACTAATCCCAGTTCATCTGCGACCTGTAAACGTTAAAACAGATTTCACTAAAATGCCATCACCAGTGAAATGTGACAAGTAATACAATCTTTAATGTTACAATGCAATGCTGTATTGATGCAACTATACTGTTGAAATGATTATGATCACAATAAGGAAAACTATCACCAAAAAATGTAGCTATGTTACATTCACAGAGTCCAAACTAGCATCTATGAAAAAGGGGAGAATTTTATTATGCAGCTTAGTAAACTGACAGTCAGGCTATGGCTCGAAAATCTATTCCAGCACTTGGTTTACAGTGGCATCACATTGGTTCATCTACCCAGTAAGCAACAGCAATAGATCGTATCACTCATTACAAGCTTCCACAAACCATAGGTATTAAACAGTCCCTTTTAAACAGTCTACAAATTAATTAGAAAGCAAATTAGGATTTGATAATATGGATCTAAAATTAAATAGATTTACTTTGCTTGCTCTAAATGGAGGGCAGTGTGGCATTCCTTTCCTTTTGTTCATGAAAAAGTCCTATTTATACACAGGTAAAAAGGAAATAGGTACAAGAAGCAGTCTCTCTAGCACATCAATATGATATATATATATATATATATATATATATATATATAGATATTAGATCACACCAGAATAAAATCTTTCACAAGTGTACCTGATGTAGATTTTTCTTCCGTTCACTCAGTATGCATTTTGTAGTTGATATAAATAGACTTTTAACATGTCTACTTTTGAAAGCATTCTTACTTTACAGCATTTTTCAAACCTGCCTAAGACTTTTGCACAGTACTGTATAGACATATATGTTGTGAATGGTGTTGATGCACTTTGAAGACTGGTTCTTGCACCTATTTCTTATTTTATCTTGAGTACCCAATGGAGCACATTTAAGTGAATCTGGAGGGGAAGATTTGTAAACAGTACAACAACTTACTGGTGACAGACAACGTTACCCGAGTAAGGGAGAGTCACAAAATCTCCTACAAGCTGGGTAAGTCTGCCATTCACTTAAGTGTCTGACAAACCACTTTATATTGTGAGTAAACTATTAAAGTGGCAAAGTGTGGTATATATAATAAGGGACTATATTCAGGATCACAACACAAAAAATAAGATCATTAGCATGAATCAACATGGTTTTATGAAGAACAGATCATGCCAAACTAATCTTTTCAGCTTCTATGAGGAAGTAAGCAGCAACTTTGACAATGGCAAGGCAGTAGATGTAGTATATCTAGACTATGCAAAGGCATTTGATACAGTGCCACACAGAAGGCTGGGGTATAAAATAAGGAAATTGGGGCTAGGAGATAACCTTTGCAATTGGATACAAAACTGGTTGAAGGATAGGGAACAGTGTGTGGTTGTAAATGGAAAATTCCCCAATACAGTTAAAGTGGAGAGTGGAGTACCTCAGGGTTCAGTATTAGGTCCACTGCTTTATAACATGTTCATAAATGACCTGGAAATAGATATATAGAAAGCAAAATATCAATATTTGCAGATGATACTAAATTATGCAAGGTCATTAATTCAGAACAGGATATTTTCTCTCTACACAGGGACTTACATACAATGTCAGATTGGGCAAACAAATGGAATATGAATTTAATGTGGGGAAGTGTAAAGTCATGCATTTGGGAGGAAATAATCCCAAAGATACTTAATGGAATCATTTTAGGGGACTCATTGCTAGAGAAAAACCTGGGTATCCTTGTAAACTACAAACTTGGAAACAGTGACCAGTGTCAAATAGCAGTAGCAAAAGCAAACAAAATCTTGTCTTGCATAAAAAGGGGTATTGAAGCAAGAGTAGATAACATAATTTTGCCTTTGTACAAATCATTGGAAAGACCTCACCTAGAATATGCCGTACAGTTTTGGGCACCAGTTCTAAAAAAGGATGTACTAGAACTAGAGAGGGTAAAGGGAAGAGCAACAAAATTAATTAAGGGAATGGAGGACTTGACATATGTGGAACGACTAGAAAAACTTGGTTTATTTACTCTAGAGAAAAGACGACTAAGAGGAGACCTTATCACATTGTACAAGTATACGAGAAGTCAATACAAGGATCTCTGTGGTGAGCTATTTATTCCAAGCCCTGATCAGGTGACCAGGGGACACCCCTTGAGGTTAGAGGAAAGGAGGTTTAGACTTCTGCAGTGGAAGGGTTTTTTTTACTGTAAGGTGGAATTCATTGCCCAAGGAGGTGGTTATGGCAGATACAATGGATACATTTAAGAGAAGATTAGATACATTTCTTTCAGAAGGGAACATACAGAGTTATACTGTTTATCAGTAGGCAGATCAGGAAGGTCTGATAAAGACTAACTTATTTGGTAGTAGGAAAGCTATAAAATTCTCAGTTACTGGGGTATGAGGAGAAGGTTGAACTTGATGGACTTGTGTCTTTATTCAACCTAATTTACTATGTTACTATGTTGATATGCTATATGAATGGACACACCAACTTATGTGGTGCCCCTAACTGCCCTTGTTTATGCTAATTTTCTGTTTTCTTTAGTAGAATATATAAGTGTATGCTACACAAGGAAAGAAACTCACTGATATAGTTAGTACCAAAACCTTTTATTAATGAGTGAGGCAAGTAGAAGCAGAGAGTAACATATCACATATACTATCTTCTCTGCTGCTTACCAGATAGATTCCTAACAGTAAGAGAATCATTAGCACCTAGGAATTAAACAGGGTTTTATATATATATATATATATATATATATATATATATATATATATATATATATACTTAAATGACACACTCCATGGTAGCACCTATAATAAAACCTTTATTGCATTTTGCATCTCTAAAATCTAATCCTAAACTTGCTTTTCTAATGCATGTGTACATTCTCCTCTACAATAATTATCTGGTGTATTTTTTAATAAGCTCTCAATGAGTGACAAGATAAAGGGCAGTAAATTTACTGAGATTCATAACCAATGCTCTTCTATATAGAAAGATTTTCCTCTTATATAAGAAACTTTACAGACATTACTGCACTATCACTAAAATGTATCAAGATTGTTTTCCGCGGGTCATATGAAGAACTAGATGTTAGGCCTCAGGTAACAAATGGACGATGTTACAGATGCTAGTTGTTTTTAGTTTGAGATTTTTTTTTAATATAAAGCCCTTTAGATTGTAGGTGTTAGTGTTCATAGGTTAGAAAGTATCACGGTGCCCGTGATTTGCTGCAGTTACTTGTCTGTCACCAGTAGGGGGCTTCTATTGGCTGTCTGCAGATAGCCCGCCTCTTATTGACTATTTAAACCTGGATTGGGCACCCTTTGAGTGCCCTTTCGTGTTGTTTCTGACCTTCTTGCTATCACTATGCTAGTGATAGCTGGGCCTCTGTTCCAGTGTTCCTGAGTTCCTGATCTCATGTGTTCCTGAGTTCCTGATCTCTACTGTTCCAGTGTTTCCTGCATGCTGAAGTACTTCCAGTCCTGGTTCCGGCCTAGTCTCTGGTGTTGCAGTTCCTGCTGAACTTCTCTGCTGTTTTCTGACCTGACTGATCGTTGCTGGTTCCTGTCATCTCATCACCTGTCTTCAGTATCTTGGCGACCTTCTGCCTGGTCGCGTTGGTGACATTGCTACAATTCCGTGTTGGTCCCAGCGTGCGGACGCTGGTTTGCTCCCAAGCCTTGCGGCTATACTAACTCGCTTGTTACACCAGTGTGCGGTCACTGGTTTGCTCCAAAGCCTATCAGCTATACAAATCTGTGTTGGTCCCAGCGTGCGGACGCTGGTTTGCTCCTAAGCCTTGCGGCTATACAAACTCACTTGTTACACCAGTGTGCGGTCACTGGTTTGCTCCAAAGCCTTTCAGCTATACAAATCTGTGTTGGTCCCAGCGTGCGGACGCTGGTTTGCTCCTAAGCCTTGCGGCTATACAAACTCGCTTGTTACACCAGTGTGCGGTCACTGGTTTGCTCCAAAGCCTATCAGCTATACAATTCTGTGTTGGTCCCAGCGTGCGGACGCTGGTTTGCTCCTAAGCCTTGCGGCTATACAAACTCACTTGTTACACCAGTGTGCGGTCACTGGTTTGCTCCAAAGCCTATCAGCTATACTAATCTGTGTTGGTCCCAGCGTGCGGACGCTGGTTTGCTCCTAAGCCTTGCGGCTATACTACTCGCTTGTTACTCCAGTGTGCGGTCACTGGTTTGCTCGCTAAGCCTAACGGCTATACTATTCAGTGTTGTTTCCAGCGTGCGGACGCTGGTTTGCTCCAAAGCCTTGCTGCTTAACAATTCTGCTAATTTGCCAGTTCCATCTGACTGCTGCTATTATCTCTGGGCTGCCCTGCCCGGTATTGGTAAGGCCGGTAGAACCTTTTACCACATTCCATCTGAGGTTGCCTTACCCGGTATTGGCAGGGCCGGTAGAGCCTACATTGTGTATCTATTGAGGCTGCCTTGCCCGGTAATTTGGTAAGGCCGGTAAAACCGTTATGCTATTCCATCTGCAGGTTGCCTTACCCGGTATTGGCAAGGCCGGTAGAGCCTAAAGACTGTCCTGTCCGGTATATTGACAGGACCGGTAGAGTCGGCCTTCTGTCTGTGCTATATTCTGTATATATATATATGTATGTTATTGCCATCCTAAGTTATCATTTATTATTTCAATAAATTGATTTTTTTTACCTAAAACTTGTGTCTGAGAGTCATAATAAACCGTGACAGTACGAAAGGGCCATGACCTCAGACAGCAAGGGTCAAGGTAACGCACAGAATATCCATTGGAGGATGGATGTGCTCGAGCAACGTTTGGATCAGTTGGCAGTTGCAATTCAAACGATCCTTGAACGCACGGTACCTGCTGACCAATCTAGCTCTAGCCCGGTGGTCTTGCCAAGTCAGACACCGGAAAGTGATACCAGACCCCTAGGGGGTACTGTTAAAGGGTTAACGGCTTCTGCACCCTTGCCGCTAAGATATGATGGTGACCCTAGTCTCTGCAGAGGGTTCATCAATCAACTCGAAATCTTTATGGAATTGACGGCACACGCATTTCCCAATGATCGTAGTAAAGTGGGGTTCACGATATCACTGCTCACTGGCAGAGCATTGGCCTGGGCTAACCCCTTGTGGGAGAATGCTAAACCTTGTACTAAGAACTTTAGTGAATTTGTGCGTTCCTTTCGAAGAGTGTTTGAGCCTCCTGGTAGAACCACCTCTGCTGCCAAACGCCTTATGGAGATACAACAGGGCAGGCGTACAGTGGGCGACTATGCCATCGAATTCCGCACATTGGCAGCAGAGGTAGGTTGGAATAACGAGGCATTATTGGCAGCCTTCTCTCAAGGCCTGAATGACCACATTAAAGACGAAATCGCTGCTAAAGATCTACCTATTGATCTAGATGATTACATTGAGTATGTTATGATAATTGACTCCAGAATACGTGAGAGATCAATTGCCAGAGATCGTAAGTTACGGTCAAAAAATAATGAGCCTAGTAGCATGTTTTGCCCACCCATCCCTCCCTTGGCATTGAAGTCTAGTGAACCAGTACGGGAAACAAGTGAACCTATGGAAATAGGCTTCACTAGACTATCCAAGGCAGAGAGACTATATCGCAAAAAACAAGGGTTATGTTTATACTGCGGTAAAAAAGGGCACTTGCTAAATTCCTGTCCGGTACGTCCGGGAAACGCACACACCTAGGGTATCTTGGGGGACAGGCCCTAGGTGGTGTACAATCGTCCCCAGTGTCGGGCATAATGAAACCCACCATACAGGTGGTATTGTCTTGGGCACAACGCTCTGTGGAGGTTTTGGCCTTGGTTGACTCCGGTGCAGCAGGGTATTTTATGGATAATACCTTTGCTGAATTGCACGGAGTTCCACGCATTGAAAGAGAAAACCCCTTGACTATTGAAGCGATTGATGGTAGACCCTTAGAACCGCCTCAGGTTATATTTGAAACTATGCCATTGTCTATGACTATTGGGGCACTTCACAGAGAAGAGCAGCAGTTTCAACTGATTAATTCCCCGCACCATGCGGTGATATTGGGATTTCCGTGGTTACAGTTACATAACCCACAATTCGATTGGAAAAAGTGTGAAATTGCTGCTTGGTCCCAGTTTTGTATGGACAAGTGCGTCATCCAGCCTATTAAGGTCATGTGCACTTCCTCTGCTATGCCGGATGTGTACCAACAGTTTGGCGATGTTTTTAGCAAAGGAGAGGCTAGTATGCTACCCCAGCATAGACCTTATGATTGTTGCATTGAATTGCAGCCTGGTGCAGTACCTCCGAAAGGACGCACTTATCCATTATCTTGTGATGAAAATAAGGCTATGGAGGATTACATTTCTGATGCCCTTGCTAGAGGGATCATACGTAAATCTACCTCTCCAGCTGGGGCTGGGTTCTTTTTTGTAAAAAAGAAAAATGGCGAATTAAGACCATGCATTGACTACCGGGGCTTGAATAAACTAATGGCAAAAAACGCATACCCAATACCACTCATCACCGAGCTTTTTGACAGGCTTAAGGGCGCTTCGATATTTACCAAGTTGGACCTACGGGCCGCTTACAATCTGGTTCGCATTCGAGCAGGTGATGAGTGGAAAACTGCCTTTAATACTCGAGCTGGGCACTACGAGTATCTAGTAATGCCTTTTGGGCTGTGTAATGCACCCGCAGTTTTCCAGGAACTGATAAATGATGTTCTGAGAGATATGTTACAGACATGTGTTGTGGTGTACCTCGACGATATACTGATTTACTCCCAAAACATGGCACAGCACATCAAAGATGTATCCGCAGTATTGCTACGACTCCGTGAGAACAAATTATTTTGTAAAATGGAAAAATGTGAGTTTCATAGAACCAGTGTGCCATTCTTGGGATTCATAATTGGCAATGATGGCATTGCCATGGACAAAGAAAAGTTGTCAGCTGTCCTACAATGGCCAAACCCCAAGGGTCTTAAAGCCATACAGCGTTTCCTGGGTTTCGCTAATTATTATAGGAGGTTTATTAAGAACTTTTCTTCCATTGTCAAACCTCTGTCCGATCTTACGCACAAGGGTGCTAATCCTTCTTGTTGGCCGGTATCTGCTGAGAAAGCCTTTGAGAATTTGAAGCTGGCATTTGCTGCGGCTCCTGTGTTATCCCACCCCAATCCTTTACTTCCATTTACGTTAGAGGTTGATGCCTCAGATATTGGGGTCGGGGCAGTACTTTCGCAGCGACACGAGAAAGGTGGAACTCTCAGACCTTGTGGGTTTTTCTCTAAAAAGTTGACTGTCACTCAAAGCCACTATGAGATAGGTGACAGAGAATTATTGGCCATTATCCTTGCTCTTAAGGAATGGCGTCATTTGCTTGAAGGTACTAAGAATCCTGTCTTAATCCTAACAGATCATAAGAATCTGACCTATCTCTCGGAGGCCAAGAGATTGTCCTCTCGTCAGGCCAGGTGGGCACTGTTCCTGTCTCGATTTAATTTCATTGTATCATATTTGCCAGGGTCAAAAAATATCAGGGCTGATGCACTGTCAAGACAATTTGAGGCCGACAGTGACAGAGTGGAAGCACCAGCTCCTATCATCCAACCCGATAGAATACTGGCTACTATACGCACGAGTATCACTTCTCCTCTAGGGGAGGAGATTCTGGCCTCTCAGGGGTCCGCTCCCCATGAAACCCCAGTGGGCAAATGTTTTGTCGCTGAATCATTTCGTACTAGGCTGCTCGAAACCTACCATTCCTCTAAGGCTGCGGGACATATTGGTAGAGACCAATTGTTATGGTCCCTTTCTCAGTTATTTTGGTGGCCTTCCATGAGAAACGATTGTGCCGAATTTACGAATGCCTGTGCCACCTGCGCCCGCGCTAAGACCCCGAGACATCTCCCTGTGGGCTTGCTTCAACCGGTGCCTAATGGCGAACGCCCCTGGTCTCATGTTTCCATTGATTTTATGGGAGAGTTGCCTATGTCGAAGGGGTACTCCTTTATATTCATGGTGGTGGACAGGTTTTCTAAAATGGCTCATTTCGTGCCCCTCCGTGGTCTTCCTTCAGCGAAGGAATTGGCAATGGTGTTCGCCAGAGAAGTATTCCGGTTGCATGGAGTGCCTAGGGTACTGGTGTCTGACAGGGGGAGCCAGTTTGTGTCTAGATTTTGGAGGGCATTTTGCCAACAGATGGGCATACAGCTGTCCTTCTCCTCTGCCTACCATCCCCAGACCAATGGAGCCGCTGAACGAGCTAATCAGGGCTTGGAACAATTTCTCCGTTGTTTCGTTACTGACCATCATGATAATTGGTCCGACTTGTTGCCTTGGGCAGAGTTCGCCAGGAACTGTGCGGTCAATTCTTCATCTGGGAGCTCTCCGTTTCTGATTAATTATGGGTTCCAGCCCTGTTTGCTTCCAGACTCATTTCAGACGCAACAGATTCCAGCTCTGGATGAGCATATCGAGCAACTCCGTTCCACATGGGCACAAGTTCAGAGGGCACTTGGTCAGTCATTTCAGCGTCATCAGCGCCATGCTAATCGCAGAAGGCTTCCAGCGGTTTCCTTTCAGGTTGGGGATAGAGTATGGCTTTCCTCCAGAAATCTCAAGCTGCAGGTTCCGTCTAATAAGTTGGCTCCTCGGTTTATTGGTCCATACAGAGTTATTCGCAAAATTAACCCTGTCTCCTATGCACTAGACCTACCTGCATCCATGCGTATCCATAATGTGTTCCATGTGTCCCTTCTTAAGCCTCTGGTTTGCAATCGCTATACTACCACACCTGTGGTGCCAGGACCTGTTGAGGTCGAGGGCCAGGAGGAGTACGAGGTTCAGAGCATTATTGATTCCCGTAGGCTTAGAGGAAGGGTACAGTACCTGGTACATTGGAAAGGGTATGGTCCTGAGGATCGGTCATGGGTGGATAGTACGGACCTTCATGCACCTAGGTTAACTAGGGCCTTTCATGCCAATTACCCGCAGAAACCTAAACCCTATTCTAGGAGAGGGGGTCTTTGAAAGGGGGGTACTATCACGGTGCCCGTGATTTGCTGCAGTTACTTGTCTGTCACCAGTAGGGGGCTTCTATTGGCTGTCTGCAGATAGCCCGCCTCTTATTGACTATTTAAACCTGGATTGGGCACCCTTTGAGTGCCCTTTCGTGTTGTTTCTGACCTTCTTGCTATCACTATGCTAGTGATAGCTGGGCCTCTGTTCCAGTGTTCCTGAGTTCCTGATCTCATGTGTTCCTGAGTTCCTGATCTCTACTGTTCCAGTGTTTCCTGCATGCTGAAGTACTTCCAGTCCTGGTTCCGGCCTAGTCTCTGGTGTTGCAGTTCCTGCTGAACTTCTCTGCTGTTTTCTGACCTGACTGATCGTTGCTGGTTCCTGTCATCTCATCACCTGTCTTCAGTATCTTGGCGACCTTCTGCCTGGTCGCGTTGGTGACATTGCTACAATTCCGTGTTGGTCCCAGCGTGCGGACGCTGGTTTGCTCCCAAGCCTTGCGGCTATACTAACTCGCTTGTTACACCAGTGTGCGGTCACTGGTTTGCTCCAAAGCCTATCAGCTATACAAATCTGTGTTGGTCCCAGCGTGCGGACGCTGGTTTGCTCCTAAGCCTTGCGGCTATACAAACTCACTTGTTACACCAGTGTGCGGTCACTGGTTTGCTCCAAAGCCTTTCAGCTATACAAATCTGTGTTGGTCCCAGCGTGCGGACGCTGGTTTGCTCCTAAGCCTTGCGGCTATACAAACTCGCTTGTTACACCAGTGTGCGGTCACTGGTTTGCTCCAAAGCCTATCAGCTATACAATTCTGTGTTGGTCCCAGCGTGCGGACGCTGGTTTGCTCCTAAGCCTTGCGGCTATACAAACTCACTTGTTACACCAGTGTGCGGTCACTGGTTTGCTCCAAAGCCTATCAGCTATACTAATCTGTGTTGGTCCCAGCGTGCGGACGCTGGTTTGCTCCTAAGCCTTGCGGCTATACTACTCGCTTGTTACTCCAGTGTGCGGTCACTGGTTTGCTCGCTAAGCCTAACGGCTATACTATTCAGTGTTGTTTCCAGCGTGCGGACGCTGGTTTGCTCCAAAGCCTTGCTGCTTAACAATTCTGCTAATTTGCCAGTTCCATCTGACTGCTGCTATTATCTCTGGGCTGCCCTGCCCGGTATTGGTAAGGCCGGTAGAACCTTTTACCACATTCCATCTGAGGTTGCCTTACCCGGTATTGGCAGGGCCGGTAGAGCCTACATTGTGTATCTATTGAGGCTGCCTTGCCCGGTAATTTGGTAAGGCCGGTAAAACCGTTATGCTATTCCATCTGCAGGTTGCCTTACCCGGTATTGGCAAGGCCGGTAGAGCCTAAAGACTGTCCTGTCCGGTATATTGACAGGACCGGTAGAGTCTGCCTTCTGTCTGTGCTATATTCTGTATATATATATATGTATGTTATTGCCATCCTAAGTTATCATTTATTATTTCAATAAATTGATTTTTTTTACCTAAAACTTGTGTCTGAGAGTCATAATAAACCGTGACAGTACGAAAGGGCCATGACCTCAGACAGCAAGGGTCAAGGTAACGCACAGAATATCCATTGGAGGATGGATGTGCTCGAGCAACGTTTGGATCAGTTGGCAGTTGCAATTCAAACGATCCTTGAACGCACGGTACCTGCTGACCAATCTAGCTCTAGCCCGGTGGTCTTGCCAAGTCAGACACCGGAAAGTGATACCAGACCCCTAGGGGGTACTGTTAAAGGGTTAACGGCTTCTGCACCCTTGCCGCTAAGATATGATGGTGACCCTAGTCTCTGCAGAGGGTTCATCAATCAACTCGAAATCTTTATGGAATTGACGGCACACGCATTTCCCAATGATCGTAGTAAAGTGGGGTTCACGATATCACTGCTCACTGGCAGAGCATTGGCCTGGGCTAACCCCTTGTGGGAGAATGCTAAACCTTGTACTAAGAACTTTAGTGAATTTGTGCGTTCCTTTCGAAGAGTGTTTGAGCCTCCTGGTAGAACCACCTCTGCTGCCAAACGCCTTATGGAGATACAACAGGGCAGGCGTACAGTGGGCGACTATGCCATCGAATTCCGCACATTGGCAGCAGAGGTAGGTTGGAATAACGAGGCATTATTGGCAGCCTTCTCTCAAGGCCTGAATGACCACATTAAAGACGAAATCGCTGCTAAAGATCTACCTATTGATCTAGATGATTACATTGAGTATGTTATGATAATTGACTCCAGAATACGTGAGAGATCAATTGCCAGAGATCGTAAGTTACGGTCAAAAAATAATGAGC
The DNA here is from genome assembly GCA_037306005.1 of Rhinophrynus dorsalis. Classification (NCBI taxonomy): domain Eukaryota; kingdom Metazoa; phylum Chordata; class Amphibia; order Anura; family Rhinophrynidae; genus Rhinophrynus; species Rhinophrynus dorsalis. Next base: position 346,867,448 of record CM074724.1, on the reverse strand, counting down.
CTAGTAGCATGTTTTGCCCACCCATCCCTCCCTTGGCATTGAAGTCTAGTGAACCAGTACGGGAAACAAGTGAACCTATGGAAATAGGCTTCACTAGACTATCCAAGGCAGAGAGACTATATCGCAAAAAACAAGGGTTATGTTTATACTGCGGTAAAAAAGGGCACTTGCTAAATTCCTGTCCGGTACGTCCGGGAAACGCACACACCTAGGGTATCTTGGGGGACAGGCCCTAGGTGGTGTACAATCGTCCCCAGTGTCGGGCATAATGAAACCCACCATACAGGTGGTATTGTCTTGGGCACAACGCTCTGTGGAGGTTTTGGCCTTGGTTGACTCCGGTGCAGCAGGGTATTTTATGGATAATACCTTTGCTGAATTGCACGGAGTTCCACGCATTGAAAGAGAAAACCCCTTGACTATTGAAGCGATTGATGGTAGACCCTTAGAACCGCCTCAGGTTATATTTGAAACTATGCCATTGTCTATGACTATTGGGGCACTTCACAGAGAAGAGCAGCAGTTTCAACTGATTAATTCCCCGCACCATGCGGTGATATTGGGATTTCCGTGGTTACAGTTACATAACCCACAATTCGATTGGAAAAAGTGTGAAATTGCTGCTTGGTCCCAGTTTTGTATGGACAAGTGCGTCATCCAGCCTATTAAGGTCATGTGCACTTCCTCTGCTATGCCGGATGTGTACCAACAGTTTGGCGATGTTTTTAGCAAAGGAGAGGCTAGTATGCTACCCCAGCATAGACCTTATGATTGTTGCATTGAATTGCAGCCTGGTGCAGTACCTCCGAAAGGACGCACTTATCCATTATCTTGTGATGAAAATAAGGCTATGGAGGATTACATTTCTGATGCCCTTGCTAGAGGGATCATACGTAAATCTACCTCTCCAGCTGGGGCTGGGTTCTTTTTTGTAAAAAAGAAAAATGGCGAATTAAGACCATGCATTGACTACCGGGGCTTGAATAAACTAATGGCAAAAAACGCATACCCAATACCACTCATCACCGAGCTTTTTGACAGGCTTAAGGGCGCTTCGATATTTACCAAGTTGGACCTACGGGCCGCTTACAATCTGGTTCGCATTCGAGCAGGTGATGAGTGGAAAACTGCCTTTAATACTCGAGCTGGGCACTACGAGTATCTAGTAATGCCTTTTGGGCTGTGTAATGCACCCGCAGTTTTCCAGGAACTGATAAATGATGTTCTGAGAGATATGTTACAGACATGTGTTGTGGTGTACCTCGACGATATACTGATTTACTCCCAAAACATGGCACAGCACATCAAAGATGTATCCGCAGTATTGCTACGACTCCGTGAGAACAAATTATTTTGTAAAATGGAAAAATGTGAGTTTCATAGAACCAGTGTGCCATTCTTGGGATTCATAATTGGCAATGATGGCATTGCCATGGACAAAGAAAAGTTGTCAGCTGTCCTACAATGGCCAAACCCCAAGGGTCTTAAAGCCATACAGCGTTTCCTGGGTTTCGCTAATTATTATAGGAGGTTTATTAAGAACTTTTCTTCCATTGTCAAACCTCTGTCCGATCTTACGCACAAGGGTGCTAATCCTTCTTGTTGGCCGGTATCTGCTGAGAAAGCCTTTGAGAATTTGAAGCTGGCATTTGCTGCGGCTCCTGTGTTATCCCACCCCAATCCTTTACTTCCATTTACGTTAGAGGTTGATGCCTCAGATATTGGGGTCGGGGCAGTACTTTCGCAGCGACATGAGAAAGGTGGAACTCTCAGACCTTGTGGGTTTTTCTCTAAAAAGTTGACTGTCACTCAAAGCCACTATGAGATAGGTGACAGAGAATTATTGGCCATTATCCTTGCTCTTAAGGAATGGCGTCATTTGCTTGAAGGTACTAAGAATCCTGTCTTAATCCTAACAGATCATAAGAATCTGACCTATCTCTCGGAGGCCAAGAGATTGTCCTCTCGTCAGGCCAGGTGGGCACTGTTCCTGTCTCGATTTAATTTCATTGTATCATATTTGCCAGGGTCAAAAAATATCAGGGTTGATGCACTGTCAAGACAATTTGAGGCCGACAGTGACAGAGTGGAAGCACCAGCTCCTATCATCCAACCCGATAGAATACTGGCTACTATACGCACGAGTATCACTTCTCCTCTAGGGGAGGAGATTCTGGCCTCTCAGGGGTCCGCTCCCCATGAAACCCCAGTGGGCAAATGTTTTGTCGCTGAATCATTTCGTACTAGGCTGCTCGAAACCTACCATTCCTCTAAGGCTGCGGGACATATTGGTAGAGACCAATTGTTATGGTCCCTTTCTCAGTTATTTTGGTGGCCTTCCATGAGAAACGATTGTGCCGAATTTACGAATGCCTGTGCCACCTGCGCCCGCGCTAAGACCCCGAGACATCTCCCTGTGGGCTTGCTTCAACCGGTGCCTAATGGCGAACGCCCCTGGTCTCATGTTTCCATTGATTTTATGGGAGAGTTGCCTATGTCGAAGGGGTACTCCTTTATATTCATGGTGGTGGACAGGTTTTCTAAAATGGCTCATTTCGTGCCCCTCCGTGGTCTTCCTTCAGCGAAGGAATTGGCAATGGTGTTCGCCAGAGAAGTATTCCGGTTGCATGGAGTGCCTAGGGTACTGGTGTCTGACAGGGGGAGCCAGTTTGTGTCTAGATTTTGGAGGGCATTTTGCCAACAGATGGGCATACAGCTGTCCTTCTCCTCTGCCTACCATCCCCAGACCAATGGAGCCGCTGAACGAGCTAATCAGGGCTTGGAACAATTTCTCCGTTGTTTCGTTACTGACCATCATGATAATTGGTCCGACTTGTTGCCTTGGGCAGAGTTCGCCAGGAACTGTGCGGTCAATTCTTCATCTGGGAGCTCTCCGTTTCTGATTAATTATGGGTTCCAGCCCTGTTTGCTTCCAGACTCATTTCAGACGCAACAGATTCCAGCTCTGGATGAGCATATCGAGCAACTCCGTTCCACATGGGCACAAGTTCAGAGGGCACTTGGTCAGTCATTTCAGCGTCATCAGCGCCATGCTAATCGCAGAAGGCTTCCAGCGGTTTCCTTTCAGGTTGGGGATAGAGTATGGCTTTCCTCCAGAAATCTCAAGCTGCAGGTTCCGTCTAATAAGTTGGCTCCTCGGTTTATTGGTCCATACAGAGTTATTCGCAAAATTAACCCTGTCTCCTATGCACTAGACCTACCTGCATCCATGCGTATCCATAATGTGTTCCATGTGTCCCTTCTTAAGCCTCTGGTTTGCAATCGCTATACTACCACACCTGTGGTGCCAGGACCTGTTGAGGTCGAGGGCCAGGAGGAGTACGAGGTTCAGAGCATTATTGATTCCCGTAGGCTTAGAGGAAGGGTACAGTACCTGGTACATTGGAAAGGGTATGGTCCTGAGGATCGGTCATGGGTGGATAGTACGGACCTTCATGCACCTAGGTTAACTAGGGCCTTTCATGCCAATTACCCGCAGAAACCTAAACCCTATTCTAGGAGAGGGGGTCTTTGAAAGGGGGGTACTATCACGGTGCCCGTGATTTGCTGCAGTTACTTGTCTGTCACCAGTAGGGGGCTTCTATTGGCTGTCTGCAGATAGCCCGCCTCTTATTGACTATTTAAACCTGGATTGGGCACCCTTTGAGTGCCCTTTCGTGTTGTTTCTGACCTTCTTGCTATCACTATGCTAGTGATAGCTGGGCCTCTGTTCCAGTGTTCCTGAGTTCCTGATCTCATGTGTTCCTGAGTTCCTGATCTCTACTGTTCCAGTGTTTCCTGCATGCTGAAGTACTTCCAGTCCTGGTTCCGGCCTAGTCTCTGGTGTTGCAGTTCCTGCTGAACTTCTCTGCTGTTTTCTGACCTGACTGATCGTTGCTGGTTCCTGTCATCTCATCACCTGTCTTCAGTATCTTGGCGACCTTCTGCCTGGTCGCGTTGGTGACATTGCTACAATTCCGTGTTGGTCCCAGCGTGCGGACGCTGGTTTGCTCCCAAGCCTTGCGGCTATACTAACTCGCTTGTTATACCAGTGTGCGGTCACTGGTTTGCTCCAAAGCCTATCAGCTATACAAATCTGTGTTGGTCCCAGCGTGCGGACGCTGGTTTGCTCCTAAGCCTTGCGGCTATACAAACTCACTTGTTACACCAGTGTGCGGTCACTGGTTTGCTCCAAAGCCTTTCAGCTATACAAATCTGTGTTGGTCCCAGCGTGTGGACGCTGGTTTGCTCCTAAGCCTTGCGGCTATACAAACTCGCTTGTTACACCAGTGTGCGGTCACTGGTTTGCTCCAAAGCCTATCAGCTATACAATTCTGTGTTGGTCCCAGCGTGCGGACGCTGGTTTGCTCCTAAGCCTTGCGGCTATACAAACTCACTTGTTACACCAGTGTGCGGTCACTGGTTTGCTCCAAAGCCTATCAGCTATACTAATCTGTGTTGGTCCCAGCGTGCGGACGCTGGTTTGCTCCTAAGCCTTGCGGCTATACTACTCGCTTGTTACTCCAGTGTGCGGTCACTGGTTTGCTCGCTAAGCCTAACGGCTATACTATTCAGTGTTGTTTCCAGCGTGCGGACGCTGGTTTGCTCCAAAGCCTTGCTGCTTAACAATTCTGCTAATTTGCCAGTTCCATCTGACTGCTGCTATTATCTCTGGGCTGCCCTGCCCGGTATTGGTAAGGCCGGTAGAACCTTTTACCACATTCCATCTGAGGTTGCCTTACCCGGTATTGGCAGGGCCGGTAGAGCCTACATTGTGTATCTATTGAGGCTGCCTTGCCCGGTAATTTGGTAAGGCCGGTAAAACCGTTATGCTATTCCATCTGCAGGTTGCCTTACCCGGTATTGGCAAGGCCGGTAGAGCCTAAAGACTGTCCTGTCCGGTATATTGACAGGACCGGTAGAGTCTGCCTTCTGTCTGTGCTATATTCTGTATATATATATATGTATGTTATTGCCATCCTAAGTTATCATTTATTATTTCAATAAATTGATTTTTTTTACCTAAAACTTGTGTCTGAGAGTCATAATAAACCGTGACAGAAAGTTAGTATAACCGTTTCTGTTTATTTTACATAGTAGGAAAGGGAACTGTTAACATGCAAATAGAAAAACATGTTAGATTTTAATTACAAAAAAAAATAATATTAATAGAATTAAAAAGGCAAACTTTGCTAATATTTATTTATTCATTATTTTCGAACTGACATTTTTGTCATATCTATTTTTTTCAGTCTCTACATTCAGCGTTATCTAGAAGTCCTTGCCATGGTCTATGCTATTAATGAGATCAATGAGAACCCAGAACTTCTGCCAAATATCACTTTGGGTTTTCGTATCTATGACACCTGTTATAAGGAAATACAGTCAATTGAAGGAGCATTTCAGATTCTATCAGGGACACGGAAGGCAATTCCAAATTACTTATGTGAAAATAACTACAAGCTGGTAGGTGTAATAGGAGATCTTCAGTCCTCTTCTTCAGTAGCAGTGGCAAGAATCTTAGGACTTTACCGATTTCCTCAGGTAAGTGAAATATTTTTTAATTTCCAGTGGTAAGTCAACTCACTTTTTAACATTTTTAGTTCTAGATATTTTAACCCCTTGGGGACCAAAAGTATGAGCAACAAACTTAGAGCCAATATGCTGCACACCCTGGATCCATATACTATCTACAATGAAACCAACTGTCATAAATTTAAATATTGTTTTGGGTTAGGAATGTATCCAATAACATTTTTAAAGCATCTGCTGTATCTGCAAACACTGCCTCCAAAGGCAAATAATTATACAACCTTTCTGCCCTTACTGTGAAAAAGTGCTGCCTTTGTTTCAGTCGGAAGTGCCTTTCCTCTGTTCTTAATGGATGACCCCTTGTTTTTTGCTGAAAGAGTTTTCCATAAAGTTATTTATATTGGCCTCTAATATGTTTGTATATAAGAATCATAGCCCCTTTTAGACATATTTTTTCTAATGTAAACAAATCCAGTTTGGTTAGTGTCTCTTTATAACTAAAATCTACCAATGCCTTTGGGGCACATGTACGTATTTGCCAGTGCAGCCTCATTGGCATTAGCCACTAACATCAGTAGCTGTGCTAGAGGTTATGCACTACAGTATATGAGCACTGTAATGCATACCAGTAGACAATTTCCTTTGGTGTTTAGACTTTAATGACATGAAGACACATACTCCTCCCTTATAGCATGCCCAGGGAAATGGCATAAATCCCACCATTTCATCTGTACCTTTTTAGTACGTAGTGTGAAACAAAGCATAGAGGAAAGGAAAACCACAAATTGCCCATTATCCCATTACCATCTCTTTGGAGCAAATGGCATTAAGGGGAGGATTTTTGGCATCCATAAGTTAGCAAATTGATGTTAGGCAGGTGTAGGGACAACAAATAGATTCCAGCATCTGATTTAGAGAAGATTACCCATTGCACATTCGCCCCTTAATAAATGCAGTAATGTCTTATTTTATTTAAAGAAAAAGTGCCCAAGACTGTTCTCCATGTTCTAGATGAGGCCTTACCAATGATTTATAAAGGATTCGAATTATATTTCTATCCATGCCTTTATACTACTTTTTAAACATGATAATACCCTATTGGCTTTTGCAGCAGCTGAGTGACATTGTGCACTTATGTGTTCTATTGTGTTTTAGTACTCCTAAATCGTGTCTGGCAAGGATTCCCCAAGTAGTTGTTCATTTGTGAATATAGTACATGCTTGTTTCTACAACTCACATGCCTAACCTTATGTTTATCTATATTAAACCTCATCTGCCACATTCTGCCATTAATTCAGGTTATGTAAATCTTTCTGCAGAGAAAAAAAATATTTCTTTGGTATTCATTTCCTTATACAGATTAGTGTCATCAACAAAGACTGAGACACTACTTTCAGCACACACTACAAGATAAAAGCATTGATCGCAGGACAGAACCCTAAAGCTGTCTCCTTTTGGCTTTACACCAACCTGAAAGGGTTCCTTTTATGACAGTTATCTACATTCTATGATTTTAAGCACTTTATTCAAATAGTAATTTAACAGGAGTTCAGAAAATACAAATGGAAGGAAAGGCGTCCAAAATGTCACATAAGAAGTCATAAAAACAGCATCTGAAAAGTGGACAGATGTACTTGCATGATTATAAGAGCACTGAAATAGGGAAGCAGTGAGGCAGGGACAGCTGAATAAACTATGAAAGAAAATGGAATAGAAGAGATAAAGGTTACTCAGCCATATTCTCAGTCAAGAGTAGTAGAGAGGCATTCATTAATGAACCAATTAAAATAGGTTTTGTGTACCTCTTAGGACAGTAACTTGTTCATCTTATAATTATCTCTAATCTTGTGCTTTACTTGGAACAGTGTAGGGACAGTAGGTTGATTCCAATGTTCTGCATTAGCTCTACGAGCAACTAATGTGAGTTGGGAGGTCAATTTATTTTATCCATGTATTAAATTCAGAAAAGGCTTACATAAAAATAAATACTAGGGTTCCTTATCATCACAATATAAATCTTTGTATCTTGAGATGTCACAACCTTCTAAAAATGTAAAGTGATAGGGCATAAGGCCTGGTTTAAAAATAATGCTTCTGAGATTTGGGCTTAGGGGAGAAGGGCTGGAGATAAGGGAACTCTAAACAGCTATTTATCACAGATATGTATCAAATTAAGGATGGGGAGTTCTATTTGATTTGAGAATCCAGATAAAATAAGGGAGGGTGCCTGGGCAAACTCAATCATTTTCTGTTTCTACCCAATATTTGGCACCTATATCTATATGCCAGGTCTGAACTTGGGCAAATTATGCTACATGGTAATGTTCAAATAAAGTAGGGAGAGCTGGACCTCTCTTAATCACCAGGGCATACTTAACTTTTTTAAGACATTCTTGATGCTTTATCAAATAAAATGATATGTATGTTTTAAATGAGTGTAATAGTTTAATAGATCAAATGGTATCACGGGAGTCTGAAACAGGTAGGGCATTCTCAGCATGAAATCCATTTTTATACATCTGATTCTTCCAATCCAAGAGATGCTATACCTCTTCAAATGCAGACTCTGGGATAAGCCCAGCTACTTTAGGGACAGCTTGTCAAATGAAGGGGAGGGCCTCAGACTTGTCTAAATTTTAAAACGTAAAATGCGTGATTAATAGTGGACTGTATAACATTTTGAATTTAGGTGGGAGGGCCTGGAGGTTAAAGAAGTTGTCAGTTACTTTCCTTTATTTGGCTCTAACTTAGCCATAGCAGTTCAACATATATTGTTTTAATATATCAACCTGGAGGATATTATTGGACAAAATTAGCAGATGAGCTTGAAGGGAAAGAACAAAGGTTTTATATAATATTTGTTGTCTGGGCCTGCTGTTTTTTTGTGTGGTTTAAGGTCCATGAAGGCCAATTGCAACTCTATCTATGTCAGAGCCTAAGAATTATTTCTGAAAAATTTTGGACGTCCTAACAGTTGGGATATGGTTTTATTTTGTTATTAAGGGTTTCACAAGTGGCCATCAGATTTATGATATTATTTAGAAGGAAACAATGTGCACCAGAAGAATCCTTAATTGAGGTGATGTTACAACTATTGATTTTAGATTTAAGTAGATTACATTGCATCAGCTTTGCTGGATATTCTGTAAAATCACAGTTTTGTCTATTTTAAAGCATTTTTGTATGTTTTCAATCAAGATTCACATGTATTCACTTCAAGTGCGGTTAATGTGTTCAGGCTGTGACTGTAGTGTTCTGTTAATTTTTCCATTTAAATGCAATTAGCTTGTGTTGCAGTTCTAACAATCTTCTATTTTTATATATTTTTTTAATAAGTAGCTATTCTAATAGTCATACCCCTAACAATAACCTTGTGAGCTTCCCACAAAGTAGTGCAGCATGAAACAAAGCTAGAATTATTGTCAAAATAATCTTCCAATTCAGATTTAAGTGTTTTGACTACCAGTATTATCCAAAAGGAAATCATATAGTTTCCAGTTAAAAAATGAGTTGCATAACTTTTACATGGATACTTATATCGGCATGGCCAGGCCATGTTATCACATTGATTTTTGGGGTATGAAGTGTTAGCCACCAAGGAGCTTTCAATAAGGAACATGTCTATACAAGAGTTGGTGGTGTATAGATTTGAATACAAAGTAAGATCTTTGACCGTTGCATAATGTAGATGCCAAATGTCAATAAGAATATTAGCAGAAATCCATTTTTGGAAAAGTTTGTCATTTTAAATAGGGATAGTTTTTAATTTGTTTGTTTTTTTTTAGATGAAGGAGAATTAAGAGACCTGTCAGTACTAGGACAGGGGGTAACAGTGAAATCTCTACCAGTAAACACAGAGCTTTTAGAGTAAGTGGGGATAAAATCATCAACTGTTTTTCATAAAGGAAAAGAATGGGTGGCAGGGCTTACAAACGACCACCAAAAATCTGCCCTCCTTGCCAGAGTGGAAAAAGGCACATTAAGGAGCATATTTTGTGAATAATAATGAATACCCTGTCCTTAAATGTTAAACAGGAATGAAAGAGAGGATATTGAATAACATTTGAAGAAAAGTTGACTATATTTGATTTTTTAATGGTGTCTATTGAAGGAAAATAATATCTGTGTTTTAGGACTTCATTTGTCTAAGCATATTTCATTTCTAATATGTAACATAGGCATCTCCTTTTTAGCTCTAATCCAGTGAGTGTACTACACTGTATACCCCATCCTGTTTTCTTTCATCCTATCCCTTTCCTAGTTTAAAGCCTCCTCCAACCATCTAAACATCCTATTCCACAGCACAACAGCCTACCTGAACAAACTAATAATGCCTCTCTAGTATACAGATTGTCCCCAAGTGAAAACACAGACTAATGTTCTTAAAACCAAACATTTCCTTCTTAAACACTAATTTCCTGTTATCTTACTGTTGTAGCATGTGGCACTAGTAGTAAAAAATTCCACCTTAGACCAGACAGAGGTAGACTCGATGTTCCACATTTGGTGGGAATGCAACCTTATTTCCCCCTTTCTGGAAATCGGTCATTACAGAAATCCCACACATTGCCTCTGCTATGGTTCTCTATGATCCCATCCTCAGCCTTTTTGTTTTTTTATAACCTCATATGCCTGGTCTCCCATTCTTGGATGCCCCACTCATTCACCTTTTGCGCCAGCAGCCGTTCTTCTATTCCAACCCTGTGGAATGACTACCTCCCCTTCTCTCTTGGTGTGGGAGTGGACAGGCGCCATGTTTTTGTTCACAATTTGTTACCCTCTTATCAGCAGCGCTGAAGGAAATGGGTATCCAGATTCCCCTTCCGGGTAATGTGTTCTCCTGTAGAGAAAACCCTTCAGTTTCCCCCTTCCTTGGTTGACTCCTCTGGTAACCAGTTCTTTAACTTTGACCCCCATGGTTACCATTCTCACCACAATTTCCTTTACCTCAGTTCTGTTGGTCCCTTGGGTCACCTTCTGGTTGCTGTCACCTTCCACCTGGTAGCTCGCCTGCCCTTATAATTCCTTATTCTCTTGTTCTCATACTCCCTTACATTTCCTACAGCTTATTGCTTCTTTATTTCCTCCTTTCTCTTTTCTGCTGTCTCATTTGCTTTCTTCCTTCTCCCTTTGCCTCTCTTGTTCATTTATCTATGAATCTTCCTTCTCTATCTGTGATGTCCACTACCCAGTCCATAACAGTGTAGACTGTCAACATCTTCCCATGCGGGCGGCAGGCTTGCATTTGCCGCCCGCTTCTTTCAATGAACTTTTAGGACCTTCCGCCTCCAGTACCATTGGCTGGAGGCGGAAGGTCCTGAAAGTTCATTGAAGGAAGCGGGCGGCAAATGCAAGCCTGCCGCCCGCATGGGAAGATGGGACCAGAGCTAAAGACAGACAGAGTGCGGTATTCAAAGGCAGCAAGATAAAGTAAGGCTTCTATGGACATCGGATCGAGCTGGGGGGAGGGAGGGAAGGTAGCCGGCAGCAAATTTTTTTTTTTTTTAATTAAGACAAAACAATTCTCGTGTATAATACGCACCCCCCACTTCACATAAGGTGAAGAGGGGTAAAATTGTGCGTATTATACCCGAGATTTTACGGTATCTCTCAAACCATAAGGGTTTGAGAGATGCCGCTGGGCACATTTTTCTTCATTATTTAAGGGCTACAACATAGGGATAATATTTAAGTATTACTATCCCTTTAAAGAAACACTAAAGCCTCATAATAATGAACCCCCATGTATCCTAATCTAGGCAGAAAATCCTAATGGCCACTATAAATTATTTCTGTTTTGAAAGCTTCCTAAGAAGAGTCCTGCAAAAGGAGTATGTCTTCCTCCGTTGACATGATATCCAGTAATTAGAAATGAATTGCATTTAATTTAATTAATTCATTTCATCCTCTTAAATTAATAAATACATTTTAGGGACCCAACACACAGATTATCTAGTCCATATGTTATTCTATAGAGCCTATTCACTAAGCTGTCCAAAGTTGGCTGAATCATTGACTCCATAGAACAGGGCTGTCCCAGTTCAGGCCTCACGGGATGCCAACAGGCCAGGATGTAAGGATTTCCCTATTAAGCACAGGTGAGTTAATCAGTGGCTCCCTAATTTTGACTGACTCGCCTGAGATTAAGCAGGGAAATCCTTTCATCCTGACCTGTTTGTGGCCCTTGAGGACTGAACTTGGACAGCCCTGCCATAGAATTACATAGGACATTGGAAAAGCTCTATCACTGGAGGAGCCATCTCTACCTTATCACCTCTTTATCACACACCTTAGTGTATGTCCCCCAAAATCTTGAATCAGTCCTGCATGTCATGTTCATGAACACAAACTCCACCACCTACACATGGTAATTTTAACCCTTTAAGGACCAGAGTGGTGTGCAACACATTGATTCACAATGCGCTGCACACCCCTCTCATTCTTAAAGGGTTAATAAGCTCATGCACTTTGCCCGCTTCAGTTAAACAAAAACTGCTAGCAATTTTCATGTCCTCCTCCATGAGCATAGGATATTTAGTCCATAGCAAGGTAAGTGGGGTTATTAGGAGGTGTTACCAAGCAGCAGCACTAAAATCCATAATAGTTTCCCCTGAACCATCATTATAGTTAGCAATGGATTACTGTACACTGCCATAAGTTATGCAGCAGCTTCAAAAGCTGTAAGGCCATATGCACAATTACAAAAGTGGAGCAAATTTGGGACAAACTTGTTGCACTACAATGAACACATAAAAATGGCTATCAAATTAAATGGGACTTTTAACCCCTCGAATATTAGCAAAGTTCCCTCTGCAATGATTAACCCTTTCAGTGCCAGAGGGGTATGCAACGCATTGCTTTGCAATACTTTGTGTACCCCACTGGCACTGAAAGGGTTAACAATAGATTAGAGCTCTCTCTGGCATTCAAGGGGTTAAAATCTCAAAGGTGATATTTGTTGAATGTGGTACAGCTGGTTTTCCTGCAATCTCTCCACTTTTGATTTTGTGCATATGTGCATAACCCTTTCAGTGCCAGATAGGTATCCTGCTCATTGGCGGAGATGTACTAAGGAGTGATAACGGGTGATAAAGCCGAGATGACTTCTCTAGTGATAATCATTTCTCCAAGTCCTATGTCATTCTATGGAGCCAATGCACTAAGATTTCTCTATCTTTGGAGATCATAGTTTATGGGATCCATAGAATAACATAGGAACTGGAGATGTGATATCACTAGAGACATTATCTCCTCTTTATCACACCTTAGTGCATACACCCATTGTGTTTCAATGCGTTGGATACCTCGCTGACATTCAAAGGGTTAACTGCCTGATGATGCTTTGCTAATCTGAATTTTCCTTTAATTTCAGATCAGTTATGGATCAGCATTTGCAGACCTCAGTGACAAAATCAATTTCCCTTCTTTTTTGCGCACTATAATAAGCGATAAGGTGCAACCTTATTATATCAGCAAGCTGATGCTCCATTTTAATTGGACTTGGGTAGGGATTCTGGTAACTGATAATGATTTTGGCCTCTATGACAGTGAGCTCTTGAGAAAAGACATTGAAAGAGCTGGTATTTGTGTAGCTTATTTTATGAGGATATCAGTCCTCCACAGCAGAGCTCAGACCCTCTCAATCATTCAAGTCATCAGAAAATCTACAGCCAACGTCATATTACTTTATTGTTCCATGCCAGAATTGATTCCTTTCATGAAGGTGGCAACAGAAGAAAATCTAACAGGCAAGGTCTGGATTGCCAGTGCCAGCTGGATATCTTCTCCCATCTTTACATATAAAGAATTCTGGGGAATATTAAATGGCACAATTGGATTAACCCTTCCATTAATAACAGTCCCTGGATTTGGAAAGTTCATTTATAGTGTGCAACCTTCTGTGTACCCAAATGATATTTTTATTAAGTCATTTTGGGAAGCAAGCTTTGGATGCATGTGGGAAAATCCTAATGGCACCGATTTGCTAAATCATGAGTCAGCACAATACTGTACAGGAGAAGAAAATCTTGAACTTTTAGAAAACCTAGGTTATCATGAAGAGAAAACACGATATGCCATCCTTATTTATAATGCAGTCTACTCGTTGGCCCATGCTATCGATAACATGATCTCATGCAGTTCAAAATCATCATGTTTTAACATTAGTAGTCTACAACCATGGAAGGTAACACATATTTGCAGATATATGTCTGTGAGGGACCACATTTATATTCAGGCACCCCTAGGCAAGGCACTGTAGGCACTTTTAGCTCTGCCCATGGCCACACCCCCACTCCACACTTGAGTCCGCCCCCAGTCCCATCCACTTTTTACTGGCGCAGAAAATGTTCTTGTGCTGTAACAGGCAAGAAGAAAAAAAGTTTACCCCTTGGATGCTAGCGAGATCTCTATCATATTGCTTTGCAAAGCATTGGAGACCTCTCTTGCATGGAAGGAGCTAAATAAAGGGATATAAAACTGGTTCAGGGACAGACTAGGGCAGTACTTTCCAAACTGTGTGTCGTGACACGTTAGTGTGTCGGCTGCAGTGTGTAGGTGTGTCACAGGCAAAGGTGCCGTTTACACAGCACAAGACTGTTATTCAACCCAAGCACAACCTACACTGGGAGCTGAGATAAAACACTATTACTTAATGGTCACATTTACACAGTGTGAGATTGCCTCCATGTGCTGCATACAGCTGGAGCACCACAAAAGATTTGTAACAGCTGGTGTGCCTCCGTGTGCTGCATACATAATATGTATGCAGCACACGGAGGCACTCCAGCTGTTGCAAATCTTTTGGTGCTTCAGCTGTTAAAATCTTTTGAGATGCCACCTCCTCTATACCTCTGCCCTCTCTTTGGGCTGCCAGGCTGGAGTGCCCCTGTGTGCCGAGGCTGCCTGTCACATGGCTGCTGCTTCTGCTTGTGGTGCCGATGAGACAGGAAAGACGGATAGTACTTCTAAAATCAGTTATGCTCTATCTGTTTACTAATGCGACATGAGAATCTTGCTCTTATATGTAGCGCAACATTCTCATGTCTAAACTTTAAAACCACACGACATGCTTAATGCCTTCCGCAGTAAGAATGAAAGGAATTCATGAGATATGTTGTGTCCCCATACATCTTGTTATTACAATTTATGTATGTGTCCAAATCTCTTATAAGGGATTATTAGTTTAACCTCCGGTTTGCTAATAAAACTGAATTACTGTGTCACGAAATGATGCATGCCTAAAAAGTGTGTCACCAACATGAAAAGTTTGGAAAGCTCTGAACTAGGGTCTCTTTCAAAAATGTGTTTCTAGGTCTCCAGGACCTTTTCCTCAGGGTATCAAACCTGTAAGTAAAAAAGCTGGTCCTGGAAAACTAGAAATGCACTGGTAAAACAGACATTGGTTTTATTATGTCTTTTTTGTTATATTACATTTTAAAATAGTTTTAAGATCTGAGCACTGTCCGAAATGTTTTTGGTGTGCTCAATCAGGGGTCAGTAAATTCCCCTACTGAATTCCCTTGCAGTCAGAAAATTACCCTACTCAAAATACGGCCAATATACAAACAGTGGAGGTCCTTTGCCTGAATGAACATCCTAAGAGGTACCCTTTTGTATGTTTTTTCTCATTTAAATATTTGGTATTTTTACTTGTCCTCTCTGGTGGAGATAGCTCAAAAATTACTACTCTTCTTCTTTGAGCGGAAGGTACATGTAGACTGCTTTTATGCCATGTGACTTCTACTTTATATGTGACAAAATGGCAGATGTATCAAGAGGTTGGCTGTATGGGAGTGTGTGTTTGTGTGTATGTGTGCTCTTCAGGGTGTGCAGTTCCTCTGCGAAGGAAATCAGGACACAATTGGCGCGATGCAGGAAACATGCACAGTCGCTATTTCCCGTGTGAAAACCACTAGGGAATAGGTTTGCTCATGATTTTGTTGAATTGCGCATGAAAATTCAAGATTAGTGAACAGCTGCGTACGTTTATTTTTTGTGGGCGTGGCTAAGATTAACAAATCTGTGTGAGTGGAATAGTGAATGTGCCTAATGCAAGAACTGATATTGCAAATGAATTTATACATCTGTGTACTGTTGTTGTAAAATGGCATTTTTTATGCGCAATTCAAGAAGTGTTCGGTATTTAGCTTCCTGGATTAGAACATGTGCAAAATCCATCTGCGCACAAAAATGCCTTTATCCAATGCGAACATTTCTTTCATCTCACCAAATATTCCTTTTTCTTAAAACCAGTTATATTCTGCATTTTTACCATGTCTGCTCCCACAGAAGGAGACTTAGTAAAATGTGATAATTGCCCTTAAAGCACGCCGAATAGAATTTCTTCTGTTGTCATGATTATTGTTATTTTCCTAAATTAATTCCTTTGCTTATGCTTTCAGATTTTGCAGTACGTAAAGCGAGTAAAGTTCACAAATTCTGCTGGCCAGAAGTTGTCTTATAATGATGACGGAGATCAACAATATGAACTAATGTTTGTAAACTGGCAAGCTATTGAAAATGGCACAACAAGATATGCCAGTTTTGCAAGTTTAAGGGAAAATCCTGAGAGTGGTATCATTAGAAGTAATAATACAGTATTCTGGGGTGGAGGTTTTACAGAGGTTAGTAAAATTAATATTGTACAACATCCTATATAAGAATTTGCTAGGATGTTTGTCACGATGCAGTCATGAGCAGTAGAGACTGCCCGCGTTCAGCCAGTCTCTACTGCGATGATTGTGTTGAGTGAATGAGGCGACGCAAGACTGCATCGCGTGGAGCAGTGAGGTAGCGGCCTCTTAACCCTTTGAGTGCCAGAGGGGTACGCAACGCATTGCAAAGCAATGCGTTGCGTACCCCTCGGTCAATCAAAGGGATAACATTACCCGGACCTTGGCTGTGTACACAGGCTTTTACACTAGTATCATTATATATGTGCATTACACATATGTAATCATAATCATTATCATTATATATGCGCAAACACTGGTAACTTACATAAGGGTGTGATATTTCACTATATAGCTTTCAAAAATATCCAAAAATAATGCTTTCACTATGTATATACAGTATATATATATATATATATATATATACTTTGTAGAGAAGACCCAGTCTCCACAACAGTAGAACTGGCCAGGGTGCTGATTAAAGAGTGATGTAGAAAGTCACTGAACTTGTTACAGAGGCATGAAAGTTGCAAATCAGTTGTGTTTATTAGAAAACAGTCAGCGTTTCGTTGGACCTTGAGAAAGGTGGAGGTGTCCACCGAAACGTTGACTCTTTTCTAATAAATACAATTGATTTGCAAAGTTTGTGCTTTCGGTGCCAAAGGGGTACGCAACGCATTGCTCAGCAATGCGTTGCATACCCCTCTGGCACTCAAAGTGTTAAAAAACCCACAAATGACAAATATTGTCGTTATATTTAATTGACATTCAAATTATGTACATTAACCCTTTGAGAGATGGAGAGGTGTGTAATGTATTGCAATGCAATGTGTTGCACACCCCTCTGGCACACAATGGGTTAACTGGAATATCAATCGTCATAGAAAATAACACCAAGAATGGAATGATTTATATTTTTATGATGTGGCAGAAACTAGTAATCAACACATGGTCCACATACATATGATACATTTATTCATTACAAGAGAACTGTACCTATAAGAATAAGTAGGAAAGGACTTACCTAGGTATGATTACTTTATACATCAAAAGGGGATAGCCATGTACTTCTTTGCATTGAAACTCTGTCTGCAGCTTAAGAGTTACATTTCAATATTTCAAAATGCCTACAGTGTTCCAAATAAACCAGGATATGGATTTTAATATGATTTCTCATTCAGACCACTGAAGCCTACTGTCTTTTATTATGGAGTACAAACTAAAGGGAAAATACATTGAGTGTTGGCAACTGCAGAGAGAATGCAAAAATAAATACATTCTTAAATAGATAGACCAGATTGTTATATGGAGAGCTTAACCTCCTGAGTGCTGATATAGATTGGAAGAAATCGTGTTTTTTAGGCCCTGAGTGTGGATGTCGTCTCCTAGGATGTCATGGCACTCAAGGGGATAAATAATGGGATCTGTGGGGCTTAAATATAATTACCCATGAATCCATTGACAGGTCCTATCTCCTGGTGCTACGTGGGTCCTGATGCCATCTTGGAACTTGACCGCACATGCACTCTGGTGTTGCAAGATGGTGACGCCCAATGGATCACCAAGGAAATCTTTCAGGTAGGAGATGGGGAACCTTGTATATTTACAAGGAATGGGTTCTGAGAAGGGGTATCAAAAATAGCCCCTGTCCCACCACCGACCTTTACTGTAGTAGTTCTGAACCAGGGTGCCATGGAACTTTGGTGTGCCATGAGCACCAGCTGAGGGTACCACCTTTTTCTATAAAGACACTGAAAAAAAAATGTAAATATTGAGTATATAGAAATTATTATGCACAATATTCTTGTTTTTGTCCCTTTCATTATTCCCTTCACAAATGAATGAGACTGAACATTTGGGATGCCTTGAACAAAAATGAAGACTGAGAAGCATTTCTTTAGAGGAACCAATATGCCTTAATTTCAAATGGCTTAACCCACCTATCAAATGAGGGTACTCCTGACTAATGTCATGTTGAGAGATCATCACCCAACAATGATAATTAGCTCATATTTGTTAAATAGTGTGATGGGGGCAATACAAATACAGCATAGCATCCCTCAATCCCTAGTCGGACAAAACTTACCCTCACTTTTAAATATTAAACTAGGGTGCACATGCCTATGGTTTTAGGCTATTTTATTGTAGGTGAGAAGGTAAACAATTATTAATTGTGAATATAATGATATTTTAACCCCTTACCATTAGGTACCATTTTTCATAGGAAGACATTACATACTGAATGTAGCATAAAATTCAATGAGTTTCAAAGATGTTGGTATTGCTGTTAAGCTAACCACGTTAAAGAAATCTGATTCATTTGCTAAAGTACCATCTTCTGTACATATTTGTATACAAAAGCCTAGGATTAGAATGGCAAGCAAACTCTCATTTGATGTATGTGTATAAATGTGTAATATCCAAATGATATGAATTGTTTACGTTATCACCCTATTGAAATGGAAAGATTTTTACAAATATGTTATACATAAAGCTGTAGACTCTGGAATGTGCTGTTTTATGTTCCTGACCCCCACACAGTATCAACCCACCCCAATGGGGTTCAATGTTCCTGAAAAGCATAATTCCTAGAGAATACAGCACAACCTTCTATGAGTTTCAGAAATGTCCTATCTTTGAAGAGGTAGAAATGTTAAAAAAAAACCTATATTTTATTATATATCTCGACAGTCTGGAGACATTTGTGCATGCCAGCCTTGGGGTAGAACGGCAGATGACTCCTCATTTAATGCCGCCTTTTGTCTAATTTTCAAAATAGTGTTTTGTCTACAGTTTCTTCTTGTCTTTAGTTGTTACAACCCTTTAACCCTTTGAGCACCAGAGCATTGGATACCTCTCCAGTACAAAAAGGGTTAAAAATGTAGGCATGTCCTATTTAAAAGATTGTAAGAAAGCAGACTGTGGTTGGGTCAGTTTTATGCTAGCAGTACCCCCAAAGTGTTGTCATTCCATATAAATGGGGTGTCATTTTACTCATTTCCGAAATGAAATTGTGTGATTTTCAAAGATTTCAGTACATTTTAAAAACCATACATTTTGGCGTTTTGGAAGTTTGAGACTCTTCTAAATGTAGGGGATACATTTGCTAGTGCAGTGAACAATTATTAGAATTTAAATGAAAAAGCATATATTTTGTGTCCTGTGAAGGGATTCTCTGCCATGGTAAGGGACATCCACAATCGAATGGTATTATGTGAATGTGTAGGCTCTACTGAGAAACATGGTGTATGTTATATGTGCGGTTCTCACAAGAAAGCCTGTGAAAATTATGTTTGACTGTAAACACAAACAACAGCATGAAAACATGCAGCACTGGGAAATTTCATAATACAGCACTCAAGGGGTTAAAGAACAAGTAAGCTTTTTTTATGAAAAAATATGTTACAAGACTTTTCCTGCTGAGTAATATAAGGGTAACCCCTCTGCTTTCAGATTTTTTCATTCAAAAGTTATTAACACAGTTTTGGTTTTCAAATAGTTAACAATGGTACCAACTAGTATCCAAAAGGCAATGCTTTTTATATTGCACGCTAGATAGGAGCTTGAGCCATAGTCTGTTGCTCTCTGTAGTAAGTAATTGGAACAGACCCACCAAGTAACCACAATAAAATAACACTGCAGTTTCATGTCAAAAAGACAAGTTAGAGCTGTAATGTATTGTGAATTAAACATCTCCCGGCAGTGCTATACCCTTGTTTTACTCACAGGAAAAGCACTAACATTGCTCCTTAAAGGGATAGTAATGTTTCATAATAAAAGCAGGTCTAATTAATCATCATAGTATTTGGACTTTAGAGACTGTTATTTCAATTCTGTCAGAGTTGTAGTTCCAGAGTAATTCAATGACAAAGTGTCCCCCTCCCACCCCTTTTACTGATGTCACACTGCTCAGCCAGATCAGAAGGGAGATGCCCAGGTAGACTGCAGAGAGGGACAATCTTCAATTAAGATAAGGGAAAAACCTGAAAAGCTTGTCAAGGGGGGCAGGGATTTCATTGTTTTCATAGGAATAAGAGTGTCCCCTTCTGTTATCTGTCTGGTCTATGGACTGGATTCCACATCTGAGAAGAGATTGTTTACAGTAGGTAAAAGGGGCGGCAGGGGGAAACTTTGCTTGTGAATATCTCATAAACCATAAAGGTTTGAGAGATAAGACTTATATTGTTCTTTGTGTTTTTTTAATGCCTACAAAATAAAATAAAGATAAAACGAAGTATTACTATCCCTTTAAGGTTAGTCCATCTGTTAAATTAAGAACCAAATAATCCTATAGGTATACTTCTTATTTAAAGGAGAACTCATCCTAATAATAAACCCCACTTACCTTCCCATGGACAGGAAATCCTAATGGCCCTAGACATTTTGCCCTTGTGTAAGTGTTAAAGAGATAATGGAGTCTATTTTCAGTTACCTAGATTTCAAGTCCATGGAGGCAGACATGACAGTTACTGGTATTTTTTTCAAATTGAAGCAGACAGAGTGCATGGACCTATTAACCTTATAAGGACTAGCGAGCTGTGCAATGCATTGTCAAATAATGTGCTGGACATACTATGGTGCTTAAAGGCTTAAGATTACCATGGGCAGTGGGCAGATTTTGAGGTCCTGGGGTCCTACTATTCTTTCTCCTTTAAAACAATAGAATTTTCCCAATTATGTATTGTTTAGAGCAGATGAAAGGAAGACGGAATTGCTTTTAGCAAAATATTGTAATTAAATTACCTCTCTCTCGATAAGTATTGTGAAGGTAAAGTTATTCATACATCTCTGCTGTATCCAGGTACCAAGGTCCATATGCAGTGACAGTTGCCTTCCAGGATACAGAAAGGCTGCTCAGGAGGGGCAGCCTGTCTGCTGCTTTGACTGTATTTTATGCTCAGAAGATGAATTTAATAATGAAACAGGTAAAAAAAAAAAAAAGATAAATCATGTTTTTCTTTTATGAGTATTTTACATATTTAAAACTACTTTAGATAAGTATATGTAAATATATAACAATATGCATCCTAGAGAAGACTCAGACCCATGTACTCCATTGGAAATGTCTCTAGCATCAGAATGTTTAGTTCCACGATTACGTTGAGGGATAGTACTTTTACTGAGTCTGATGTACTAAGAGGAATTGGAGCAATTCAGGACCAAACCAATTGCACCCAAAGGGACAGACAAATGTGAAATATTGCTTTACATTGCAACTACAATGCTTTGGAGACCTTGGTGGTGATGGTTTGCCCCATAATTGCGATATATTGTTTTAGTACATCAGCCTCTGTGTATAAATTAAACAAGATATGAAAAATACCTCTCCTGCAGTCTTTAAAGCTGACGTAACTTGATGCATAGGTTCAACCAGTCCTAGTGACCACCATTTACATTACTATGGTGTTATTTAGGGCCCAAACCAATATTACAAAGCACTGTTCATATGTTAGAAATAGAGGAGTAACATATTTGGAAATAATTATATGTGTATGGTTTCTGAGTGTGTGAGATGCAGATTACAACAAGGCCACTGGAACAAGCAATTTTAACATCATAATGAATATGATGATAATAAAATGTGGAAAACATTACCTTAGTTAAATATATTGAGTTAGGTGAAATGAAGAGCAGATTTATTTTTCCATTCATAATACAATATTGCCAGGTTCCTAAGGCAAGGAATTCAACGACCTTACTGTATAAAAACCCATGCCTTTGTTTTAGTCTTTCCAGCAGTCTTAATGGATGGCCTCCATTTTTTTTTGCTTAGGTCTATAAGCTCTTTGAGTACAACTTCCCCAGAGAGTTCTATGAATTGGCCTTAAATATGTTTTTAAATTGCTAATTAATGTGTCTGCTGGGCCATTATAACAAAACAGTGCACTATGAGTTAATCTAGGTAGAACTTACATACTGGGTATTTGTAATATCACCAAGAATGTGTCACAGCTTACCTTGGTTCCAGCGCCGCCACTTCAGGTGACGCTCTGAGTCATTCCACGGGTCAATCTTGGCGTCCGTTCTAAGCACACTTGGCGGCATCAGCGGCCGTCCATGCCACACGGATGATGCAGGATAATGGCAGTGGTTGGACACATCAGAGCAAGATGCATCATCTGCAGGCACGAGGCTTCAGAGTGAAGCAGGCCTCTGTTTTATGCCATGCTTCCTGTAGTCTCCTCCTACCTACTTCCTTCCTCTGAGCCTGCTCCTCCTACCTACTTCCTGAGGAGGGGGTTAAAGGGCAGTCTGAGTCCTGACTCAGTTGCCCTTGAATTGTTGTACAAACAGTTCTGTTTAGTTTGGGCTCTGTGTATGACCTGGCTTGTCTGACCATCCAATCTGGTGCTGACCTGTGTCTCTGTCTGACTACTCTTCTGACTGCTCCCATTGTGTAGTGGACACCCAGACTGGTGCGGGCCTGTGGCTCTGGCTAACTACCTGAACTGTGAATGACCCGGCTTGTCTGACTATCCAATCTGGTGCTTACCTGTGGCTCTGTCTGACTTTTCTCCTGCCCTCTCCTTGTGTATAGTAGACACCCAATCTGGTGCAGACCTGTGGCTCTGGTTGACTACCCAATTTGTGTATTACCCGGCTTGTCTGACTATCTGATCTGGTGCTGACATGTGGCTCTGTCTGACTCTTCTCCTGCTTGCTCCCGTTGTGTAGTAGATACCCAATCTGGTGCAGACCTGTGGCTCTGGTTAAGACCTTACTCCCTGACTGCAGGCATGAGTCAGGATTACTCTGGTGCCTCTGAGAAAGGAGACGGCTGTCTCCTTACTGAATGCATGCTTGATTCAGTACTTATCCATGACCGTATCATCTTTAGGGAGATCCCTAGATCTACCTCCTGACTGTAGGTGTGGGTCTGTTAGTCTCTTACTGAGATTCCTGCTGGGCCTTCATTAAATAGAGACTCCAGAGGCTTCTGCCAGTCTCTTTAAGAGCGTTCCAACTTTTGACAGACTCCTATTTCAGATAGAGTCGTTGGCTACTAGAAGGACCTCTACTCATTGTTCTGTGAT
Organism: Rhinophrynus dorsalis; assembly: GCA_037306005.1. Classification (NCBI taxonomy): domain Eukaryota; kingdom Metazoa; phylum Chordata; class Amphibia; order Anura; family Rhinophrynidae; genus Rhinophrynus; species Rhinophrynus dorsalis. The sequence continues at coordinate 346,844,209 of CM074724.1, read as the reverse complement.
TTACTTACTCATTGTTCTGTGATTTACTGTATTTATATTTATTCAATAAAGATTGTTTTACTATACCGTACTGACTCCTGGTTTGTTCCTGGGAAACCGTGACACAATGTTAGCCTTAAACTAATAAGTGCACTTCAGGGAATTAGCATAACGTGACATGATCTATAAAGGTTATTTTCTCATAAATTATTTGTTTTATGGAAAAATTGTTTAACAACTTATAAACAGATTTTATTTGACAGGTCCACTTTAATTTCAAGACAAGAGGCTGTGTGGAGATCCACAGTTCCTTGCCCCAGTCCCTTATTCCAGATCACCACCCACTGAACAGTGTAGTCCCTGGCACCCCTCTAAATGTGCCTATACCCGATAAACCCCCTGGTGCCACTGTGAAGAGATACTAACAAAGTTCAAGCCCTACTCCCTCTCACCTGCCTGTCTTCCCCAGGTTTCTTACCCTGTGTTTATCCCTGTATTATGCTCAGCATGCATGAACAGTTACAGTACTATATGCTTTACCCAAACTATTGTTTGTATATTGTACAAGATTGTTTAAAACCTGGCCTATGTGTCACTCAAGGGGTTCACATAGATGCCACTCAGTCTGCACATACCTCCAACTAATCTAATTTAGTGGCAAGTGAAAACATGCCAGGGGAATAACTGGCCTTTCTGGAGATTCGTCTGCCACACTACAGGCAGTGTGAGAGATGGCCATGCCTCTGATGGATGTGAGATTGAAGGGATCCTCCTCGTTTGTTGCTTTCATTCCCCAAATCTCTGATATGATGGTTTGGATGTCATGGGAGGCATGTCTGCTCTGGATTGGTCATTCAATTTCCAAAGCCTGGCAAGGGGGGATTGTGTGGGTGCTGGCAAGTCCTGGCTTCTAGAAGCAGAACAGTGACTGTAACAGTGCAACTTAGATAGATTCTCAGATTGGACTGTAGGATGGGCCTATACTTCAGTCATTCTCCAATATGTAATTCCTCATTTAATGTTTCAATAAATGAACTTGCTTTGATGAACGTTAGTGTGATCAGGATGTCTTTTCTTCAATTCATCTTAGACCCCACATATTTGCTCCACTGTCAGGACGGCTGCTCCAGATATTGGTTCTGTAAGAGCTAGATTCTGGAGCAAACCATCTGTATTATAGGGAACAAATACAACATTCCCTTAATTTGGGGTTTTAACCAGTTAAATGTTTGCAGTATATTAAACACCTCTCAATCATTCAAGGGACAAAAATCCCCATTTAAATTAATGGAGATTTTCATTTGTCTACTATGGTTCAGTTTGTTTGCTGTAGAATTGCTCCTTTTTTTATTTATCTATTTTGCTTTCAGCCATACGTGTTGGTTACAATGTTGAAGATTATGATTTTAATAATGTTTTATATTTTTCTTTTATTAGATTCAACAAGTTGTTTAAAATGCCCTGAAGACATGTGGGCAAATGAAGAACATAATGGCTGCTGGCTTCGATCGCTGGAGTTCCTGTCTTATGAGGAGAGTTTGGGTGGCACATTGGCTGCTCTTTCTATTGGGGGCTCTCTGCTTACTCTTAGCATTTTGGTGATTTTCTTAAAAAACTCTGAAACAGCAATTGTGAAAGCTAATAATCGGAACCTCAGTTATCTCCTACTCCTGGCCCTGTTTCTTTGCTACCTCTGCTCTTTAATGTTCATTGGTCATCCTTTAAACTTAACATGCATCCTCCGGCAGATTACATTTGGGATCAGTTTTGTGCTGTGCATTTCATGCGTCTTGGGAAAGACAATCATGGTGGTGATCGCCTTCAACTCTACTCAGCCAAGGAGCAGCAGTCGAATGTGGTTAAATTCTCGAGTACCCAACATATTGGTGCTTGCATGTACAGCTATACAAGTCATTATATGCACTGGGTGGATTGTACACTCACCACCATTTAAGAACATTGATAAAACATCTAAGTTAGGAACAATTATTGTTGAGTGTAATGAGGGATCACAGACTGCATTTTGGTGCATGATGGGATACATGGGGTTTTTAGCTTCTTTGAGCTTAGCCATTGCTTATTTAGCAAGAAAGTTACCAGGCAGTTTTAATGAGGCCAAATTGATCACATTCAGTATGTTGATATTTGGAGCAGTTTGGATCTCTTTCATCCCTGCCTACCTCAGCACAAGAGGGAAATACATGGTGGCTGTGGAGATATTTGCCATTTTCTCATCAAGCAGTGGATTACTGGGATCTATATTTTTACCCAAATGTTACATCATCATATTGAGACCAGACAGGAACAATAAAGAATTCTTAACAAGAAAGAAAATAACGAATATTATCAAACATCATTATTAATTATTTAGAAGGATTATATATTGCATTAATTGTATCAATAATATTTGGAGTTTTAAGAAAATAATTATAAAATGTCTCTTTATTTTAACATAAATACAATAATATGGTTTTCACAGTTATTAGAATGCATTTTTATATATCATTATAGTCTTTTGAAGGGGTGGCAATCTCTAATTCTCAAGTGGCACTTACAGTACATGTTTTCGGGATGTCTGTTTAAAGGGTTAGTAATGTTTCATAATAAAAGCAGCTTTAATTAATCATCATAGTATTTGGACTTTGGATAGTGTTATTTCAGTTCTGTCAGAGTTGTAGTTCAAGAGTAATTCAATGACAAAGTATCCCCCTCCCACCCCTTTTAGTGATGTAACACTGCTCAGCCAGATCAGAAGGGAGGTGCCCAGGTAGATTGCAGAGAGGTACAATCTTCAATAAGATAAGGGAAAAACCTGAAAAACTTGTCAAGAGGGGCAAGGCTTTCATTGTTCTCATAGGAAGAAGATTGCTGTTATCTGTCTGGTCTGTGATCTGCATTCCACATCTGAGAAGAGATGGCTTACACTTACACCATAAAGGTTTGAGAGATAAGACTTATATCGTTCTTCATGTTTTTTTAATGCCTACAAAATAAAATAAAGATAAAACTAAGTATTACTATCCCTTTAAGCACAGGTAGTTGAATCAGTGGTCCAGTCACTTTAATTGGCAAATTATAAAGTGTGCTGGTAGCTCCTTACGATCAAATTTGGTTGCCGATGGTCTATGGCAGGAATTGTAAATCTTTGAACCTCCAGCTGTTAGGGACTACAATTTGGAGTCATTAGCTGGCTGGGGATGATGGGAGGTATAGTCCACAACAGCTGGAGGTCCAAAAATGGATTACCTCTTTTCTGTGGGGAATGTTGAGATAAAACAATGATACATTTGCTCTATATTATACATGCGCTCAAAGGTGTATTGAATGATACCAAAAACACAAAGATATAAGGATATGTGCAGTTTCCCGTAGATGGATTTATATATTTTTTAAAAAATAGTTACCTTCTTTTACCTAAAACAACACCCAGCTATTTTCTATGGTCTATCAAGTTTACCTATATACCCCCGGAGTCTGATTTTTTATTTATCTATAGTTTTCGACCTTGTACTCCTTTAAGCCCTCGTATGCTGTTGCGTGTTATGAATTTGACTTTTTGGACATAGACAAATAACATACACCTTAAAAAATACAAGTGCATATATAGCTTCAATATGTATATATATATGCTGACATATATGTAAAATGAAAGTCTCATGCAGTTAATATTAGTACAAGTTATAGACAGATTATTTATTATGGGATAGTTCACAGTTTCTCCAGTCTTTTAGTCAATGAAAGGTTGATGAGATTGGTTATTGATAATGGATTAGTGGTAATGGATGAATGGATGGATGGAACTGTCAATCTAAAAAATCAGTCTAGTTCTCCTCTGGGCTGCTCTTGTGAAACACCAGGATCCCCTGGGTGTATAGGCAAGGATGCTGTAGGGCAGTGTTTCTCAACTCCTGCCCTCAGGACCCACTAACAGGCCAGGACTTTGGGATTTCTCTGCTAGAGCACAGGTGTGATGATCAGAGGCTCATTCACATTGATTAACTCACCTGTGCTCTACCAAGGAAATCATCAAATCCTGGCCTGTTAGTGGGTCCTGGGGACAGGAGTTGAGAACCACTGCTGTAGGGTATATTCAAGTGCTCCAGACAGAGAGATAGAAGTGAAAAAACAAATAAAAACTATCTAAGTGTAGTATATATGTAAAAGCAAATTCTCTTGAATGAGAGAATATATTTAACTATGTTTATTGGAAACATATGCAATGCTCAAAGATAATCAGTATTAAAATGCAAAAATAAAACACTAATGCAGATAGAAATAAACAATGAAACTCTTAAATTGTTTATAGCTGTCATGTCAATCAGAACGAAAATCAAACGCATAGTAATAATAAAAAATGCTGTTCTGATAAAAGCAGCCATATGAATGACCATACCGATGGTCTAATTATATGATTTCTAAAAAGATCATATATAAAAAATGGTCTAATTCATTTTAAAAACTGGATAGTATATATAGGCTAGTGTTGGGGATGTGGAAGTGCAAATGGAGATCTATACGGCAAAGGTATATTATATCTAATTACCGAATGTATCATTAATATAGTGTACATAATAGATAATACACTGACTCTGGTAGACCATTTCCCCTGTTGTAGTCGGCTTACTGTCCAATTTCTTTACATTTTGCTCATCAGTATTTTCCCGAGGCTCCGCACAGAGTATTCCGTTGTCTGGTAGTCGCTAGATTTGCTGGCGTCTTGCTCCAGTCCTCTCGTTAAACTCTGGTGGGTTTTTTCCTCGTGGTACTTACAACGCGTTTTTGGGTATGTCTAGGCCCCTTCCTCAGGGTAAATGAATGAATTATATAGGAATGTATATTCTCACATTCAAGAGAATTTGCTTTTACATATATACTACACTTAGATAGTTTTTATTTGTTTTTTCACTTCTATCTCTCTGTCTGGAGCGCTTGAATATACCCTACAATGATACATTTGGACAAAGTCAGAAATATATATTAGACATTTATGCAAAATGTTTCTTCTCAAAGGTTCTTTCTGTCCTCTCCTGAAACAACTCTCAGCTGCAATCATGTTCACTGGCTATTCCTGGACTTTGGAATGTCACCAATCATTTACACACATCACTTTCAAGTATCTCCTAAAAAAACCACCTCATCAAGGAGCAATATTCTCCTTGTGCACACTGACAGTCAACTCAAAATCATTCTGCACCTTGTACTTGCACTTATGCTCTTTCTCTTCCTACTGACACTTTATATTGTCACAATTACTAATTAGATTGTAAGTTCTTTGGGTTCCTTTCCCAATGTATGATTCCCTTTGCTGCACTTTAGCCTGATGCTCTTAACCCTGTCCTGCATTTTTGTATTTTACTAAAACTATTTCTGTAAAGAGTTGTGTACATGTATGACGCTATATAAATAAAGATACATACGTATATACATGCAAATGTTAATTCAATTAAAAAAATTAGTTATCTATTATAAAATTAAAAAACAAAGTTCTAACTAACAAAAACATCCTCATACATACTGGGGAATGTATGAATCCACCAGCACATCTCCACCGGCATTAGCCTCCAACACCATAGGCTACACTTTGGGGTATGATTAGAGCATGTGATCGCTTTACTGCATAGCGGCACAGAGACTCCATTGTCAAAAATGACTTTAATGCAAGCAAGCCACTAACCTCTCCATTCAAGCATACTACAGGGAAATGGAATAAAGTTACACCAGTTTCCTCTGCACCTTTTTAGTATATTATAATAAACAAGGAGCAGAAGAAAACAACACCCTGAACATGCCCATATACTTCCCAATTGCACTGCCCTTTGCACAATCAACATCAAGTGGAGAATGTTTGTGTATGTGTGTCTATCCATATCTGTGTACCCAAATGTGTGTTTATATGTTCTTGTATATCGGTGTACTCATGTGTATATGAATGTCTTTCCATTACTGTGTGTGCGTGCATGTGCATAAGTGTGTGTGTGTGTGGGGAGGGGTGTAGGTAAGTGTAGGACTGGTTCAGTAAGGATATATTAAAGTAACTAGGAATTAGGTGGCGTAATGGGAGCATTGTAGTTAGGAACACATTGTGAAGGAATTGGGATATTGTTTTCACAGGATGGATCCACAAAGTATATATATAAATCAGAATGTAACTCCTTGGATGCTAGAGACATCTTCAATGCAATGGGAAGCAAAATACAATATGCTGAAGAACTTGATAGAATCCAAGTGGATAAAGCTATCTTACACTGTCCCCATGTTAATACATTTAAATCATTGGTAGACTAATTGACCAAACCATGAAAGCAGAAATATTATTAAGGGTTGAGATTGCCATTTGCATTTAGCAGAGGTTTAGATCCTGTGGTCCTGCTAGCTAGAACGTGATATCCAGGACTGAAGGAAGATGTTTTGTCTTGAACAAAGGCACAAAGGCAAATTCATAAGGGCCCTAAGGATATTCTGGCCAATAGTTAGGTAAGTGGGGGATTGTTATTAGGAGGTGCTCATTTTCCTTTAAAATTGTTCATTACTGGTGCCAAGTACTTCTGCCTCATTATATACTTCAGTGGGTGGTTCTCAACCAGGGTGCCATGGGACTATGGTGTGTCATAGGTACCAACTTGGTGTGCCACGTTTTTCCTATGAAAATATTGACCTCTGTGAATGTTGTATTTTAAACATAGATTTATGTAAATTGATATGTATGCATATATTATAATTAGATGGGCTGATGGGTCTTTTCTGCCATCAGAATCTGTGTTTCTATGTTTGTCATTTTATGTGGGAGACCTAAATATAACTAAAGATTTATGGATTTTTCCCTTTCATTAAGTCCTTGACAAATATCTATACAATATTAGGAGTGCCCTGAAAATTTCAGACTGCATGTTAGGGTGCCTTAAGCAAAAAGATATTGAGAACCCCTAGAATACTTGTATATGATATAATTGCAGAGGCACATGATACCATTACAGGCATTCTTACTGAATGCTTGTTGACCAAATCAATAACTTTTTCCTTTTGTCCCAGATAAGCTATGCATCATCTGTCTCCTAGATATGAGTAATACAATTTGATTTCCTTCCTTTCTACATAGCCTAGGATCCGATAAAACACAATCATATTATTTAGCCAATCTGCTTCTCCATTTTACTGGTCCATTATAGGAACTGTGGCATCCAATAATGATTTTGGGCACTATGACAGTGAGCTCTTGAGAAAGTATACTGAGGCAGAGGGAATTGATGTTGCCTTTTTTTATAAAAAATATATATCACAAAATAGATCAATCCCCTTCACTTCCTGAAGTCATCAAAAAATCTGCAGCCTATGACGTATTACTTTATTGCTTTATGCCAGAATTAATACATTTCATGAAGGTGGCAACAGAAGAAAATATAGCAGTCAAGGTCTGGATTGCAAGTGGCAGCTTGAGTACGTTTCCCATATTTTCATACAAAAGGTTTTGGAGAATACTAAATGGTACCATTGGAATAGCTTTTTCAATAATAAAACTTCCAGCATTTGGAAAGTTCCTCTACAGTATTCACCCATACCTTTATCCCAAGGATATATTTTTGAAGTCTCTTGAGAAGGAGGTTTTTTTATCTTTAGAGCTAAAGAAACTCAAAAAACAGAGAGAAACAGCACACAGGAAACATCTAAGTGTAGTTTTATTCATAAACAATAAAATATAAAATCACATAAAAAGTAATAAAACAAAGGGACTGGATACCTGAATAAGTTATGTGGGAAAAAGGTAACTAGGACTACCAATATTAGAAAGCTGGCTGTGGGGTCGAGAGAAATGCATACACAGAATCTGGGGCAGATGTCTTCCACAAACATCTAGGGTATTGTACATTAGAATATATTGGAGTTGGAGCGTGGTCTAGCCTGTCATGGAGTAAGAGGTGTTCCAAGTGAGCTCTGCTATACAAGAACTGATCTATTGCTTTATTCAGCTGTGAAGCAGAACATTTTTACCGGATGAGAAACGCAGAGGCTCGTCAAGGCACAAAAACTGTGTCATTACAGAATACACAGTATTTAGGCCTCGGAGACCAGCAATCTCTACAGGGTCTACCCCGACCATCATGGCACCATTTCAAGAGCTGGAAGCTTCTTCCCGAGCAAGCACAACCATGACTACCTTGCAAATAGCTCCACCGACAGTACCACCAGTGAATCGCCGTTGACAAGGGCTGATCTGGAGGCCTTCCTATCTGGCCTAGTTTCAAAAGTCGACACACGCAGCTAATTGGAAGAGAACAAAGATGTAATGCACTCTGAACTGCAATCTCTAAAGGAGTCAGTGACTCAACTCCTCCAAAGAGTTACCTGCCTGGAGGAGGAAAAAGTGGTTTCAGCAAGTCACACTACCTATCTGGAGCAAACAGTAGTGGAACAAGCGGATTAAATACAACAACTTTCCACTAGACATCAAAAATAGAAGCAGAAAATGCAATATTCGTATAAAGAACTTGCCCGAAAGCGTAATGCCGCAGGATCTTCCCTCCACTATTACATCCTTCTTCTCTACTATTCTGGGTGAGAACATCCACATAGAGAGAGCTCACAGAGCATTAAAACCGAAGGATCCTAGAGGGGGCCTACCCAGAGATGTTATCGTCTGTCTGCACAGGTTTGAAATCAAAGTTAAGATCATGAGATGAAGCAGGGACATTCCTCACCTGAAGATCGCTGGTTCAGAGGTCCAACTATACCAAGAGCTCTCCCCTCAAACCCTACATCAGCAAAGGGCTTTACAACCTCTCACGGAACATCTGAGGAATTCTCACATTAAATATTGATGGGCTTCTCATTTTCTTACTTTTCGCACAATGGGAAAGAGGCTGTTATCTACTCTCCGGAGGAAATTCCATTAGGGTATTTCGGTCCCCAATCTGCATCCTCAGATGGAAATCCCTCAACATCAGAGGTCACAAGAGAGAGCGGATTGGTCTGCTACCTCTCCTGAGAAAAAGAAAAAACTGCACAGAATGGATCCCAATGTACCGCATACACCCGCTGAAGCCTGGACCTGAACTTTTACAAACAAATTAACTCTCAATTCACTTCAGAACATCGTTGGATTAGAAGTCTGACAGACTTGGACTGCTACAGTTCCCTCTTGGGTTATCTCCCTAATACTTCACCATCACCTTCTGCTATCCTATAGGATAAGGGGTGGGGAGAGTGTGACACAGTATCTCCTGAGGGCCGTCTCTTTCCTCCCTCCTACCATTTTCCCCACATGTTTTAGTGTGAAATGTAGCCTCTCCGGGTTACGAATTAACGTGACCTGGCTATGCCTTCTGACATGCCACATCTCTACTCGCACTCTTGGAAAGATTGTGCTTCTTAGAGTACTTTTTTCTACGGCCCATACCCCTAGAGTTCAATGTACTGGCTGAATTTAATACACACCCTTCTCGCCAGCGTAGGCTTTCTATTCTCCTGCTAATTTTTCTAACAATTCCCCCATGCCGCCAGGGGAGGACTGACTTCACTTCGCTATATTCCCCATCGAATACTGGTCTGTATAAAGCCCGACCCTGACACACACTAGACCCTTTACCCTGTGTTTGGGTGATAGCTTCACCTCTGTCAAATGTTCCCAGTATTGGGTGGACCGTGCACCCTGGGGCCGGGATGAGTCAGGCTCATTGGCTGGTACCTCCTCCCAGCTGCCCGGACACACCTGAACCTCTCCCCTCAACTCCAATTCTCACACCGTCTTTCCTTCTCGGTTGGAATGGAGTCAAACTGTATTACCTCAATTTGTCGCAGCCCTAACCAGTTGTTGTCTATATTTGTCGTGGTAAAGGCGCATTAAAATTACCTTTCTTGTTTCATAAACTGGCAAATTCTTTATTTTTCCTCCGTATGAACTTCATTGTTATTTCTGATTTCTTACGTTGTTTTCTGCATCTCTCATCTTAGTTCATCTCCTATTATTTCCCCGCTTTTTCCTCCACTCTGGAGAGCTCTATGGAAAAAATAATGGGGCTATAATAATGAGAGATATGCCTTATAGCTCCACACCACCTTACTGGCTAGGTTGTCATTTTGGTTTAATTATCTTTTGGCACTCCTACCCTAGTCCTCTACAACCTTTATTTATATGACTGCCTTGCCAACAGATGCTAACCCTCTTCTTTAACTTTTGACTTTCCTCTTACTCCTTCACAACATAAATTGTACACCCATATGCATCCGCGTGATAGCTTTCAGGATTATATAACATCACTCCCCGTAGTTACTCTTTCAGAATATCTCCCTGTTCTGCTTCACACATACTATATGCACTCAGCTCCCACAGGAGCTCTTTTCCTTCTTACGTCTATATGTTACTCCACCTTCTATTCCTCATGGAAATACTTGTGAGGGCCACCCTCTTTGAACCTTGCTCTTGTGATAGCTCACACTGTGTTCATCAATCCCAATACAGTATCACAGTGCCCGTGATTCGTGCTGCTCTGTGCCTGTCACTTGCTGAGTATTCGTGATTGGCTGTCTGTCATTAGCCCTCCTCACACAGCCTTTTTAAACCCAGGTTGAGCACTTCCAGATTGCCCTTTCGTGGTGTTTCTGACTCCACTCTGCCTGACCTGCTTGTCAGATCTCTGTGCCTGTTTCCAGTGTTCCTGTATGCTACGTTCCGGTGTTCCAGTGTTCCTGTACTTTAACGTTCCGGTGTTCCAGTGTTCCTGTACGTTAATGTTCCGGTGCTCCAGCGTTCCAGTGTTCCTGTATGCTAACGTTCCGCTGTTCCAGCGTTCCAGTGTTCCTGTATGCTAATGTTCCAGTGTTCCTGTGTGCCTGTATTCCGGGGTTCCTGTGCTCCAGCACCGTGCGGGTTAACCTGTACGAGTTCCTGAGTCTCACGCTCCAGCTGTTGCTCCGGCGACATTGTTCTCCTCGCTATTGCATACACATTGTTGGTTCCAGCGTGCGGACGCTGGTTTATTCCACTAAACCTGGTTGCAATATACATTGTTGGTTCCAGCGTGTGGACGCTGGTTTACTCCACTAAACCTGGTTGCAATATACATTGTTGGTTCCAGCGTGTGGACCCTGGTTTACTCCACTAAACCTGGTTGCAATATACATTGTTGGTTCCAGCGTGCGGACGCTGGTTTACTCCACTAAACCTGGTTGCAATACACATTGTAGGTTCCGGCGTGCGGACGCTGGTTTACTCCACTAACTGGTTGCGAGATACATTGTTGGTTCCAGCGTGCGGACGCTGGTTTGCTCCACTAAACCTGGTTGCAATACACATTGTTGGTTCCAGCGTGCGGACGCTGGTTTGCTCCACTAACCTGGTTGCAATACACATTGTTGGTTTCAGCGTGCGGACGCTGGTTTACTCCACTAAACCTGGTTGCGATATACATTGTTGGTCCCAGCGTGCGGACGCTGGTTTACTCCACTAAACTGGTTGCGAGATACTTTGTTGGCTCCAGCGTGCGGACGCTGGTTTGCTCCACTAAACCTGGTTGCGATATACATTGTTGGTTCCAGCGTGCGGACGCTGGTTTGCTCCACTAAACCTGGTTGCGGTATACATTGTTGGTTCCAGCGTGCGGACGCTGGTTTACTCCACTAAACCTGGTTGCGATATACATTGTTGGTCCCAGCGTGCGGACGCTGGTTTACTCCACTAAACTGGTTGCGAGATACTTTGTTGGCTCCAGCGTGCGGACGCTGGTTTGCTCCACTAAACCTGGTTGCGATATACATTGTGGGTTCCAGCGTGCGGACGCTGGTTTGCTCCATTAAACCTGGTGGCGCTATTTACCATTAGTCCCAACGTGCGGACGTTGGTTTGCTCCTGAACATCCTGTACTGTGGTCAGTCGCTGTCCACTTCCTTGCAGTTGTCTGATTATCCCTGGCAATAGACTTCTGCTGAGTAAGACCTCTATACTTATGCTCTCTGCTGTCGGTATTGGTGAGGCCGGTAGAACCTTGACTATAACATCCTGTAGGTTGCCACACCCGTTATTGGCAGGGCCGGTAGAGCCTACTACAGTAATCCTTTGGGCTGCCCTGCCCGGTATTGGTAAGGCCGGTAGAACCTTGTAATTCACCATCTTTAAGGTTGCCTTACCAGGTATTGGCAGGGCCGGTAGAGCCTACATTCAGCATTCCATTGGGCTGCCTTGCCCGGTATTGGTAAGGCCAGTAGAACCAGTATACGTCATCTCACGGTTGCCTTACCCGGTATAGGCAAGGCCGGTAGAGCCTGACATTAAAACTGTCACTTGGGTTGCCTTGCCCGGTATTTAGGCAAGGCCGGTAGAACCTATTGTATGTTCTTTTACTGTTGTATTGTTATGTATGTTTACCCTGCGGGGACTGCCTTTAACTTTTAATAAAGTTAAGTTATTTTACCAAACCTTAAGTCTGAGAGTCTTCAAAAACCGTGACATACAGTTCCTTACACATCACAAGCCATGTGACTTGCATCAAACCAAGAAGCTCTTCCATCCTCCCCCATTTTTTACCCCCTTGTATACCATGGGATACTATTTGCTATCTCTACTGTCCTGGTTTGGGGTATCCTCCAGGGGGCGGCTGGCCTGATCGCTGTAAATTACTCCTCTTAAGGTTCTGACAGTGAACGTCAGGGGCCTCAATTCCCCTGAGAAAAGATCTGTGGCCCTTAAGGACTTTGATGGGTCCTCCGCAAACATAGTGTATGTCCAGGAAATGCACTTTAAAGCCCAGGCCCCACACAAATTTTCCAACTGACATTACCCACTGTTTACTTTTCTTCCGCCCCGGTTAAAAAACGGGAAGTAGGGATCTCATTCAGAGCCAACATCCCTTGCGTCCTCTTGGAAATGGAATCAGATGCTGATCTCCTTCTCCAAGGCTGATTATACAACAAACCATTCACGCTTCTAAACATTTACACCCCTACCTCTAAACAAATATCTTTTCTCTCCAAGATCCTTACCTTCTTGGAAGAGAGAAAGGACGGTCAAATTATTCTTGGAGTAGATTTTAAAGCAGCATTTGATCCCTCAACTGACTCTTCTACAGGGACTTCCCACCTCTGTATGACCCAACTACACAGACTAATGTTATGGACCAGGAACCAGACAGACACAAAAAATATAAAATGCAAAACACCTTTATTAAAGTAACAATGGTGATCCAGAAGCATAAACCAAAAGACAAGCCAGGGTCAGGAACTAAGGAGGATACTCAGCCAAGCCAGAGTTAGGTACACAGAAGTCAGTGATGTCAGGAACAAGCCAGGAGTCAAGAGCCAGAAGGGACATCACAGGAAGCCAGGTCATGCACAGATAAACAAGAGCACAAGAGAATGCACAGCAGTCAGCAACAAACACAAGGGCAATCAGGAAGTGAGCCTAGCTGCTATAAATACCCTGCAAGGGGTTGGCTGATAACAGTCAGGTGAGAACTATGAAGACTGAGAGGTCAAGGCTGATCGTTAAGCATCAGCTGACTCAGCATGGCTCAGGGAAGAAAAGGCAGCAGTAATCAATAGGAGAGTGTTAGACCAGATTAGTCAAACCATGACAACTAAGCAATCGTTTATCTCAACTCTCACGGATAAATATTTGGAGGGGTCTCAATCCTACATCTCGGGATTATTCCTTTTACTCCTTTCCCCACTCATGTTACAGTCCCGTAGATTATCTATTTTTATCTCACAGGCCTCCCTACATCATCTTACCACAGCTTCAATAGATCCCTTGGCCTGGACTGACCACTCTCAGATCACTTGCACTATTGCTCTTCTTTAGTTCATGAAGACTGAACAAACTCCTTATTCAAGATCCCAACTCTTGCTCCCATCCCTAACAACAACTGAATGAATATTTCTCCTTCAGTTCCTCCCCAGACGTTCCTACATCCACTGTATGGGAAGCACATAAAAGCGTTCCTCAGGGGCTGCTTATTAAACTAGGTGCATACAAGAAACGACAAAAATGGAGACGCATCAATGACTTGCAAGACAAAATCCGTCTCACAGAATGTCAACAAAACACTTCCCTTGCCTCGACTGATTTGACCTCTTTAGGCACCCTCAAAGAAGAACTTAAAGACCTCATTCTTCAAAATGCCATTAAATCATTCCAATGGATAATATACAAAAAATACATTAATGGCAATAAATGTGTAAACTGCTAGCCACACTTATTAGAAAACTAAGGTGCAAGAACACTATTCCGCAAATTCGCCTCCCCTCAGGCAGAGCAGTCGACATTTTCCTGATATTACTGAGGCCTTTCGCTCCTACCACAGTGCTCTCCACAATCTGAAGCCTTCATCTGACCGGTGCAGTGATCCTGTCCCTGGGCTCATCCCTTTTCTGGATCAGGCTTTTACACCCTCTCTCACTCCTCCTCTGCCATGATTGAACTACACTGGCCTATTTCAGAGGACGAAATTCCCCACGCGATAAGACAGATACCTGCTGGGAAAAGCCCTGCGCCATATGGGTTCCCCCTGTCTTATTACAAAACATTCCCCCCTTCTCTAATGCCCCATCTTGTCTCTACCTACAATGTAGTTATCGATGGAACCCCCTTCGCACCCCAAAAGCTAATGGCTCACATCACGGTGCTTCCCAAACCAAATAAGAATGCTACCCACTGTAGAAGCTACAGGCCCATATCTCTTCTCAATGTGGACCTAAAAATGTATGCGAAGGTATTGGTGAACAGACTTCACCCTCATTTACAATATCTTATCCACCAAGACCAAGCAGGGTTTGTACCAGGATGGGAGGCAAGGCACAACACCTCTCACTAATGCATATACTGAACAGCAAATCCACCCCATCGACGGCCTTTGATATGGAGATACCTAGAAGAAGTCCTCAAATAAGCGGGTGTGGGTCCTAGACTCCTCACCGATATCATGAGTCTTTATTCTAACCCCTCTGCTTGGGTCCAGGTTAACGGTTCACTGTCAGAACCATTTATGATTTGTAATGGAACACAACAGGGGTGCCCGCTATCTCTCCTGTTCTTTATACTTGCTTTAGAACCCCTACTAAATTCTGTATGCCTACATATACAGATAAGTGGGGTGCGCTTGGGAAAACATATTTTTAAAGTAGCTGCCTATGTGGACAAAGTCCTGTTTTTCTTAGCTGATCTTCCCCGCTTGCTCTCTCCTCTTCTGCGCCTCCTGGACAAAAAAATAAACTATGATAAATCTGAGGCCCTTATTGTCCATAGTAGCCCCTCTTCCTTTGCTTCTTTAAAATGTCATAGTACCCTGCAATGGACCTCCACACCCATCAAATAGCTGGGTGTTCTTCAATCTCCTTCGATTTCTACCATTCCAGATCTCAACCTTAATCCCCTCCTGAATTCCCCAGAGCCTGACCTGGCGAGTTGGAAGTCTCCTCTCCTCTGCTGGCTAGGCTACATTAACCTTGTTAAGATGATGGTCCTCCCCAAGGTTCTGTATCTTTTTAATACTCTTCTGATCCCCTTCCCTTCCCACTTTTTCAGCCGCTTGCAATCCCCGATCTCCTCCTTTGTTTTGGAAAAACACACACCACACATTAGAAGGGATATATTATGCCGGCATCCTAAATCTGGTGGTCTGGGTCTCCCGGACTTTGTATCCATCCAACATCGGAATGTTGCTCTACCTCTCGCTGCTTTTGACGTGCTTTCAGCTTACATTATATTCTATCACTGCAGATCACAAAAATGCAATTGTTGCACCTTACAAGTATGAAATATATACAATCGCATACATTCTACTTAAGTGGACTGACATGTTTTACATGCTCTTTTTTGTGCTATTTTTTTTTTTCTTCCATTCATGGGCAAGGGCAGGTGGTCCTAGTTGAGGCTGGAGGTTGGCAGGGGCTGCGGACACTGCAGCGTGGCATGTAAATAATGTTACACTGCATATAAGGCAATAGGCATTCTCTCTCTCCTGTTGCGTCCTGTGTGCTTCATTGCTGCCCATCCCATCATCCTGAGGTTTTTGGACATTTTTTGGCATTGATTTGTTTTAATGATTTTGCATTAGAACTCTGTTGCATAAAACTGGAAAGCGAGATTTTACTGCCTTGATAAAGCTTATATGACTACTTTTCTATGGGATTTTCTCATTGACAAATAAGGAGCGGTTTCAAAGTAATGATTAGAGAAAGATGCTCAGTTAGGAATGAGCCAGCCAGAGTATATAGCAGGACTGGGCAACCAGGGGCCCTCCAACTGTTCAGGGGATGTTGGGAATTGTAGTCCTGAACAGCTAAAGGGCCTCAGGTTGCCAATCAATGCTTTGTAGGGCCATATTCTACCCAGCTCATGATTATTGCTTCAGAATAATCATCAAGGGACTCCACATCCATCTACATTGATTAAATCCCACCCACATTATGTCAAAATTGCATCTTTTAGACACTCCTATCCCCAACCCTCATTAATACTCTGGGTGGATTTGGGTATGGGTGTAACCTAGATGTGCCCAACTCATGAGTGCCGCAATGCACATGCTGCATTCCAGTGCATTCTACGAGTCGGAAATTGCCTGTGTGGATAGAACCACTAGGGTCAAGCTGTCCTGCATGGGTGCTTTCAACTTAGCTTTAAAATTGCTTTAATAACAGAACCATTGGGGGCATGCTACTCTGCATGGGCGGGTTTAGTGCAGAGTTAACTTTGCTACTCTAAAGTTGCCCATTAGACCTCATCCAGTACTGGCACAAACAAACTGCACCATAAGGGCAGGGCCAAATTTACATCCCAGGCTCTCCTAGGCAAAGCACTCTAGGCAACCTTAGCTCAACCATAGTCGCACCCCCCTCCTCACATAAGCTCGCTTCCAGTTCCATCCCTATTTGCTGGCACAGAAAATACCCTTGGCTTATAACAGGCAAGAAAGAAAAAAAAGCTTTAACCCCTTGGTTGCTAGAGACATCTCCAATGCATTGCTCTTCAATGCATTGAAGATATCTCTAGCATCCAGTTGGTTAAATAATAGCCTGTTATAATTATCAAATTAGCCCTGCAATTCTTGGGCAAACTAACTACACTTCACTGAATTCTACCAAAAAAATCCCCAAATTCCTAATGACCTAAAGAGGTCTCCCTTTGTTAAGAAACACTTTGGGGGCATATCGAACATTCAAAGGTGTTACAAACCTAATTTAAAGGGATAGTAATGTTTCACAAAAAGAGCAGCTCCAATTAATCTTCATAGTATTTGGGCCATGGAGAGTGTTTTCAATACTGTTAGAGTTGTAGTTCAAGAGTTATTGAATGATAAAGTATCCCCTACCCTCCCCTTTTACTGATGTAACACTGCTCACCTCAGAGCAGCAAGACTGTCTGGATGGATCATAGAGAGGGACAATTTTCAATTAGCATAAGGGAAAAAGCTGATAAACCTGTCAAGGAGGGCAGGGTTTTCCTTTTGCTCACAGTAAGGTTGCCCCTTGCTGTGCGATGTCTGGTCTTAAGACCATATTCCACATCTGAGGTGAGCAGTGTTACACTAGGTAAAAGGGGCAGGAGGGGGATACGTTATCATTCAGTTACTCTTGAACTACAACTCTGATAGTATTGAAATAACTCTCTTTGGCTCAAATACCATGAAAATTAATTGGAGCTGCTGTATTTGTGGAACATTACTATCCTTTTAATCAATGGGAACTTTGACCCATAAGGAGTAGGTGGCTTGCTCCATAAATGCACCTCTTTAACTTAAACCGTTGAATGCCAGAAGGTTACGCTATACATTGCTTTGCAATGCGTTTCATTCAAAGGGTTAATAAATGTGTCCCTTTATGCTTCAGATATAGCTTTTTGCAGATATTAAGGCTACTGTTTTAAGATATTGGATTAATTCTGGGGCAAACCAACTCCTCCATAAGGGACAATTACAAATCCCCCAAATTTACCATTGATGTAAATAAGGGCTTTAACCCTATGAATACTAGAAAGGTCTCCAATGCATTGCTTTTCAATGAGTTGGTAACCTCTCTGGCATTCTGGGGGTTAAAAGCCATACTTAATGAAAATTTATTGTCTCCCCTTTTGTAAGTGCAGGAAGCTTTCTCATGCTCTCCACAACTTGCTACATTGGACCTTGGGAAAGGGGCACTAAGGGCCATTGCAATGGCGGAGAGTATTTGGCAATGTGTAGTGATCACTTTGCCATAATGAATACAATACAGGTCGCCATATCCACTAAGAACTATCTATGTAAGGGGAGGGGATGGGGACTTTAATCATTAGCATAGTGTTTGAGTAATGCTGATGATATGTTAGGGAGGGCAAGTGGGGGAGCGTACAGGATGCCCTCTGACATCTGCACCAAGAACACCACCAGCCTTCCCTTTATCGTTTGAGTGCCATAAGAATTTGCAACACTTCTCTGCCAGTTCTGCCTATACATGAACTGGCTGATCAGTTCAGTCCACAGTGGAGAATCTGCAGATCAGCTCACTCATGTAAACAGAAGACCACAAGGAACTCCAACTCCTTGCTGGTCTTCTATTTATATGAATCAGCTAATCAGTAGATAGTCCATTGTGGACTGTTCATCTATTTAATGTAAAGGTAGTACTGGCAGAGAAGCTGCGTTACCAGTTCTCAGTATTGATATATGATTTGCGAAGCAGGGCAGGGACCTTTTTAGGTTATATACCTTCCACAGGGGTTTGAGTGCACATCACTTGTAACCTTATCACTTGATACCTTCATACCTTGTTATCTGTCTCCTATTACATATTTAGACTGTAAGCTCCTTGGGGCAGGGACCTCTCTCCTAATGTTTCTATGAATGTGGCACTTATTTTATCTCATCTTATTGTAACTTATGCCTTTTGTAATGCACTGCGTACACTGTGTGGCGCAATATAAATAAAGATATACATACATACATTGCCATGTCACTCAAAGAGGTGAGTGAGGGCAGCTGCCGTTCCTCCGATAGAGACAGCAAACTGCCCCCTGGCTCCATAGAAAACTATGGAAAGATCCGAATTTCGGCATCACAGTTTGGTGAAATTGGGACTGTGTACTCCACATGTTAGGCAGATTTCCGAGCTTAGTGCATGTGATGAATAGCCACATTAAAATGTCCCAGAGGAATGTGCCATCGGCTCATTAAGCTGCATTTCAATATGCATATTAGCTATTTTCAAAGTGGACGCTGCAAAATCCTAAACCTGGTGAAGGCATGTCAAAAGCATGGTGATGTCAGTGTATTTGTGGCATATTCACATGGATATGATGGTGAATGGATCTTAATGTATATGAAGAGTTTGAATTGGTGCAAATATGACGCAATATCAACAACCTGGATCTTTAACAAACCTTAATTCCGGGGCAAACTATCTGAATCACCAGGGACAAATAAAAATTCCAATTGATTAAAATTGGGTTTTAACATCTTGAATGGTAGAGAGCGTTCCAATGCATTGCTTTGCAATTCATTGGAGACCTATAGCATTCAAGTTGTTAAAATCGCCTTTTGAATGAAATACCCCATATGCTATATCCCATCCAGAGGGCCACCACTTACGATCAGCCAATTACAGTCTTCTCTCAGCTCCTTTTGTGTCTACCACCCTCTCCCGTATAAAACCTTTTTCTCTCATTGCTCCATATCTATGGAATGCTCTTCCTCCCGCAATGCACCACTGAACTTCTCTTATGGCCCTCAAGTCATGTTTCAAAATACACATCCTGGATAAAACCTCAACATGCTAGAAGACACTGATGTTGTACAATGAACTCTCTTATAAATTGTTTACTTATGTCCCCTATCATCAGCAGAACTCTAGCAGTGTACTCAGTAATTGACCCTTATGTACTCTGTATGTCTCCCATTACTGTCTAAAGCCTTAAATTGTAAAGCGCTGCGTACCCTTGTGGCACTATATAAATACAAATATTCAAATTCATATTCATTCAAAGGAACCTTGGGGAAATGTAAATTATCCCCTGTAATGCAGTTGGTTTGCCCCAGAATTGCACCAATTCTCATTTATAAATATGTTCATATGCTTTTACTGTTGCAGGAGCATGTGAGTCCTGTGACTATGAGAGGGTGTCTTTAATATGATTATTATTATTTAAGGACTATCACATTTTTATCCATGCATTTATTAAATTTAGGATCTCATTTTGTTATATGCTTTTTGACCACAGGGTGGTGCCATTTTACCATTAAAAATAATGCAGTAATACAGAAACGTCAAGAAGTGGGCAGATCTGTTTAGAAGACATATATTAGTATTATTTAGTAAATACCAAAGTCAAATAATTAAAAGAATGTACAAAAATAATATATGAATATCTTAGCACACACTGTTGAAAAATAACTCAACATCTGGGTTTTTTTATCCAGTGTTTCCCAGAGAGGTTTCCAGTGAAGTCCGTGGGCAAGCTGGGCCACCAGCTGTTGTTGGACTACAATTCCCTGTATCCATATTTGCCCAACATAGTGCAGCAACAGCTGGCTTCAGGCTGCAAACACTTGTGACTATACAGGCTATTTTTCAATGTGTGAAGCCAGGTGTGAAAACATGTTATTGTGTAAAGATTGGTACAGATTCAGTACTCAGTATTTTCTCAAGCTACTGGACGTATTAGAGCTTAGCAATGAATGAATCTAGATGTTAGCACACAACACTTTGTAACATTAATTTAATGTATTCTCATAATGGTGAGAAGTAGATATAAGCTTCAGCAGTTTAGTAGGACAGGAAAGCAGGTGAAATTATTACTTAACACCTTTGCTTCTAGAGGGGTTTACAATGCATTGTGAAGCAATGTGTTGGAGGTCTCTTTAGCTGAAAATTAGTTAAGGAGGTCCACTACTTTTAATACGTCCAGGGCCCAGCAGTGGCTTAAAATGACACTGAACATGGTAAAGTGCACAGCAGGGAAAAGGCTTTACAGCTGTCCAAACATTCACACATGATGGAATGACATTAGTTTATTCTTACCAACCATTATATGTGTTTTGTTCCTCTTAGATAAAGGCCCATTTTCCGTTATGATGTGTAATAGATGTGAAACCATGCATGCGTGGGGAATAGGATACTAATTGCACTTTGTTTTCAGTTGTTTCCTATGGGCTTTTTTTAGACTGGGGTAAGTATAATTACCGCTGGTTTTGTTTTCACGAGTCAGGTAATAGGATAGCAAAAACTGACTTAAAAAAACAAAGCTCCTGTTTTATTTTTAGCGCTAGTAATAGAATCGAGCCCTGGATTTGTACCGTAGTTTCAGCTTCTATCAAGCCTTCTGGATAAACTGATATAGAACATGTTATTTGCTAATAAAATAATTATATTTCCATACTAAATATTTGATTCCTTTGTGATTTTGTATTTCAAAAAGAGAGTGGGAGAGGGAGAAAAGAAATAAATCTATGTCAGTCTCATAAGGAAAACAACACACAGTTCAACCAAAACATACCTACCAACATTTCAAATGGACAAAGAGGGACACTTGTGTTTTAGGGGGTGTTGCTGGGGGTGTGGGTGGTTGAGAATTTTTAGGTTATGTCATAACTTATTGACACCAATTTTGAAAATTAAATGATTTAGAACAAGACCAAAATGATTTTATTTAAACAAACTAATTTATAAACACATATACTGAAGTTTATACAAACATTAAAGGGATAGTAATACTTCATTTTAACTTTATTTTATTTTGTAGGCATTTAAAAAACATGAAGAATGATATAAGTTTTATCTCTCAAACCTTGGTTTATGAGATATTCACAAGCAAAGTTCCCCCTCCCGCCCCTTTTACCTAGTGTAAGCAATCTCTTCTCAGATGTGGAATGCAGTCTATAGACCAGACAGATAACAGAAGGGGACACTCTTATTCCTATGAAAACAATGAAATCCCTGCCCCCCTTGACAAGCTTTTCAGGTTTTTCTCTTATCTTAATTGAAGATTGTCCCTCACTGCAGTCTACCTGGGCACCTCCCTTCTGATCTGGCTGAACAGTGTGACATCAGTAAAAGGAGCGGGAGTGGGACACTTTGTCATTGAATTACTCTGGAACTACAACTCTGACATAATTGAAATGACAGTTGAGAGTTGGTACCGTGTTAGCCGTAGAAATACAGGAGGCAAATATAGTTTTTGATACCTTTTATTGGCTAACTAAGCAGATTTAAACGCAAGCTTTCAACACATTAGGTCTCTTCCTCAGGCATGTTATACAGATAAATATGAAAACATCTCTCTTAAATACAAGTACACATCACATTGTTTAGCATGGAAATCAGGTAACAGAATGCAGTCCAGATCCAGATATCTTTGATCAGTCAATGGTAAATTGCACTCTTCCTCTGAGGCTTTAGAGGTATTTACGATGCTCTTGGGTCTGTTGGAAAGGTCAATCAACTAAATTGTATTTTGATAGAAATTCCTTATCCCTGTTCAAACCACTACAAATTGCATTAAATTTTAACATTAATTTTACCTCCCATACCTTTCTGTCCCTCTGAGTGCGGAACAGTCCCATCAATACAGTTAACTTAATATCATTGACACTGAGCCCATTTTGGCAAAAATGTTCTCCCACTGGTGTCTCTGTCTTTTTGTTATTAACACTGGATCTGTGGGAATTAAATCTCTTATGTAGTGCTTGTCCAGTTTCTCCCACATACAGAGCTGTTGGGCATTTTGCACACATGATAAGGTATATGTCACGGATTTGAAGACTCTCAGACTTAAGGTTTGATAAAATAACTCACTTTATTAAAGGCAGTCCCCGTAGGGTAAACATACATAACAATACAACAGTAATATAACATATAATAGGTTCCACTGGCCTTGCCTAAATACCGGGCAAGGCAACCCAAGTGACAGTTTTAATGATAGGCTCTACCGGCCTTGCCTATACCGGGTAAGGCAACCGTGAGATGACATATACCGGTTCTACCGGCCTTACCAATATCGGGCAAGGCAGCCCCCATGGAATGCTGAATGTAGGCTCTACCGGCCCTGCCAATACCAGGTAAGGCATCCTTAAACATGGTGAATTACAAGGTTCTACCAGCCTTACCAATACCGGGCAGGGCAGCCCAAAGGAGTACTGGAGTAGGCTCTACCGGCCCTGCCAATACCGGGTGAGGCAACCTACAGGATGGTATCGTCAAGGTTCTACCGGCCTCACCAATACCGGGCAGGGCAGCCTGAGCGAGTAGACCAGCTGTCAGGTGACTAAGACAGCATAGAGCATAAGTATAGAGGTCTTACTCAGCAGGAGTCTATTGCCAGGGATACTCAGACAACTGCAAGGAAGTGGACAGCGACTGACCACAGTACTGGATGTTCAGGAGCAAACCAACGTCCGCATGTTGGGACTAATGGTAATAGCGCCACTAGGTTTAATGGGGCAAACCAGCGACCGCACACTGGAACCAACAATGTATATCGCAACCAGGTTTAGTGGAGTAAACAAGCGTCCGCACGCTGGGACCAACAACGTATATCGCAACCAGGTTTAGTGGAGCAAACCAGCGTCCGCACGCTGGAGCCAATAATGTATCTCGTAACCAGTTTAGTGGAGTAAACCAGTGTCCGCACGCTGGGACCAACAATGTATATAGCAACAAGGTTTAGTGGAGTAAACCAGCGTCCGCACGCTGGGACCAACAATGTATATCGCAACCAGGCTTAGTGGAGTAAACCAGCGTCCGCACGCTGGGACCAACAATGTATATCGCCACCAGGTTTAGTGGAGTAACCCAGCGTCCGCACACTGAGACCAACAATGTATATTGCAACCAGGTTTAGTGGAGTAAACCAGCGTCCGCACGCTGAGACCAACAATGTATATTGCAACCAGGTTTAGTGGAGTAAACCAGCGTCCGCACGCTGAGACCAACAATGTATATTGCAACCAGGTTTAGTGGAGTAAACCAGCGTCCGCACGCTGGGACCAACAATGTATATCGCAACCAGGATTAGTGGGGTAAACCAGCGTCCGCACGCTGGGACCAACAATGTATATCGCAACCAGGTTTAGTGGAGTAAACCAACAAAGTATGATCAGCAGCGAGAAGAACAATGTCGCCAGAGCGACGGCTGGAGCTGGAGATTCAGGAACACAGTAAGATTAACCCGCGAGGTGCTGGAACACAGGAACACTGGAACTCTGGAACACAGGAACTCTAGCATACAGGAACACTGGAACAGCAAGTACAGCAGGAACAGGCCCAGAAGCCTGACAAGCAGGTCAGGCAGAGTGGAGTCAGAAACACCACGAAAGGGCAACCTGGAAGTGCTCAGCCTGGGTTTAAAAAGGCTGTGTGAGGAGGGCTAATCAAAGACAGCCAATCATGATACTCAGCAAGTGACTGACACTGAACAGCACCAATCACGGCACCGTGATAGTACCCCCCCTTTCAAAGACCCCCTCTTCCAGAGTAGGGTCTAGGCTTCTGAGGGTATTTGGCATGAAATATTCGTAGTAACTTGGGTGCATGAAGGTTCTTACTGTCTACCCAGGAACGATCCTCAGGACCATAACCTTTCCAATGCACCAGATACTGTACCCCTCCTCTACCTCTGCGGGAATCAATAATGTTTTGTACTTCATACTCCTCCTGCCCCTCGACTTCAACAGGACCTGGCCTCACAGGTGTGGTAGTATAACGGTTACAAACCAGAGGTTTAAGGAGAGACACATGGAATACATTATGAATGCGCATAGAAGCAGGTAATTCCAAGGCATAGGAAACAGGGTTAATTTTGCGAATGATCTAGTACGGACCAATGAACCGAGGTGCCAGCTTATTAGATGGGACCTTGAGCTTTAGATTCTTGGAGGACAGCCATACTCTATCCCCGACTCGGAACGAAACCGCTGGAAGCCTTCTGCGATTGGCATGACGCTGATGTTGCTGAAAAGACTGGCCCAATGCCCTCTGAACTTGGAACGGAGTTGCTCTATATGCTCATCCAGAGCTGGAATCTGCTGTGATTGAAAGGGATCCGGGAGCAGACAGGGTTGGAACCCATAATTGATCAAAAACGGAGAGCTCCCGGAGGAAGAATTAACTGCGCAGTTCCTGGCGAACTCTGCCCAAGGCAACAAGTCGGCCCAATTATCATGATGGTCAGTCACAAAACATCGCAGAAACTGTTCCAATCCTTGATTGGCCCTCTCAGCGGCCCCGTTAGTCTGGGGATGATATGCCGAGGAAAATGATAGCTTTATGCCCATCTGTTCGCAAAATGCCCTCCAGAATCTGGACACAAACTGGCTCCCCCTGTCAGACACCAGCACCCTGGGGACTCTATGTAACCGAAATACTTCTCGAGCAAATACCATTGCCAGTTCCTTGGCCGAAGGAAGGCCACGGAGGGGTACGAAGTGTGCCATTTTAGAGAACCTGTCTACCACCATCAATATGAAGGAGTACCCTCTAGACCTGGGCAATTCTCCCATAAAGTCGATAGAGACATGAGACCAAGGGCGTTCACCATTAGGCACCGGCTGAAGCAAGCCCACAGGGAGATGTCTAGGGGTTTAGGCACGGGCACAGGTGGCACAGGCATTCGTAAAATTGGCACAATCTGCTCTCATAGAAGACCACCAAATAGCTGAGATAGAGACCAGAACAATTGATCCCTACCAATATGTCCCGCAGCCTTAGAGGAGTGGTAGGTCTCAAGTAATCGAGTACGGAATGGCTCAGCGACAAAACATTTGCCCACTGGAGTCTCATGAGGAGCAGAGGCTTGGGATGCCAAAATCTCCTCCCCTAGTGGTGAAGTAATACTAGTACGTATGGTAGCCAATATTCGATTGGGTTGAATGATAGGGGCTGGTACCTCTTCTCTGTCAACCTCTGCTTCAAATTGTCTAGACAGAGCATCAGCTCTAACATTCTTTGATCCCGGCAGGTATGATACAACGAAATTGAATCAGGATAAAAACAGTGCCCATCTGGCCTGGCGAGAAGACAATCTCTTGGCCTCAGAAAGATACGTTAGATTCTTGTGATCAGTTAGAATCAAAACTGGGATTTTTGTGCCTTCAAGTAAATGACGCCATTCTTTGAGAGCGAGGATAATGGCCAGTAATTCTCGGTCACCAATCTCGTAATGACTTTGAGCACTAGTCAGTTTTTTTTAGAAGAATCCACAGGGTCTGAGTGTACCGCCTTTAACCTGTCGCTGAGAGAGCACCGCCCCGACCCCAATATCTGAGGCATCAACTTCCAAAGTAAAGGGGAGTATTGGATTAGGGTGGGACAACACAGGCGCTTCAGCAAAGGCTACCTTCAACTTCTCAAAGGCCTCTTCAGCAGCCACCGGCCAGAGGGATGGGTTAGCGCCCTTGTGCGTGAGGTCAGACAGAGGTTTCACGATAGAGGAAAAGTTTTTAATAAACTTCCTGTAATAATTGGCGAAGCCCAGAAATCGTTGGATGGCTTTGAGGCTCTTGGGTTTAGGCCATTGTAAGACTGCCGTCAATTTCTCTTTATCCATGGCAATGCCGTCTTTGCCAATTATAAACCCCAGAAACGGTACACTGGTTTTGTGGAACTCGCATTTCTCCAGTTTACAGAATAATTTATTTTTTCGTAAGCGCAGCAAGACTTCAGACACATCCTTGATGTGTTATGACAGGTCTTTGGAGTGGATAAGTATGTCGTCAAGATAGACTACAACACAAGATTGTAACATATCTCTAAGAACGTCATTGATCAGTTCTTGAAATACTGCAGGAGCATTACATAGACCAAATGGCATGACTAGGTATTCATAATGCCCAGATTTCGTATTGAAGGCAGTTTTCCACTCATCACCGGCTCTGATACGTATCAAATTGTAGGCTGCCCTTAGGTCCAATTTGGTGAAAATTGAGGACCCCTTAAGTCTATCAAACAGCTCGGTGATGAGTGGTATTGGGTAGGCATTTTTTGTCATCAGCTTATTCAGTCCACGATAGTCTATGCAAGGTCGCAGTTCGCCACTTTTTTTCTTAACAAAAAAGAACCCGGCACCGGCCGGAGAAGTAGATTTCCTTATGATCCCTCTACTGAGGGGATCTGCTATGTATTCCTCCATAGCTTGGTTCTCCTCACAAGACAATGGATACGTGCGTCCCCTCGGTGGTACTGCTCCAGGACTCAGTTCTATGCAACAATCATATGGTCTGTGCCGAGGTAGGGTGCCAGCCTCTCCCTTACTGAAAACGTCGCTAAACTGCTGGTAGGCATCAGGTAGTGAAGGGGAGGTGCACAAGACCTTAACAGGATGGGTAACGCACTTATCCATACAGAACTGAGACCAAGCAGCAATCTCACATTTCTGCCAATCAGTTTGTGGGTTGTGCAACTGTAACCAAGGAAAACCCAAAATCACGGCATGGTGAGGAGAATTAATCAATTGGAACTGCTGCTCTTCCTTGTGAAGAGCCCCAATAGTCATGGACAAGGGCATCGTTTCAAAAGTAACTTGGGCGGGTTCCAAAGGTCTGCCATCAATTGCTTCAATAGCAATAGGGGTTTCTCTCTGAATCCGTGGTACCCCATGCAATTCAGCAAAGGTATTGTCCATAAAATACCCAGCTGCACCAGAATTAACCAAGGCCAAAACCTCAACCGAGCGTTGTGCCCATGACAATACCACCTGTATGGTGGGTTTAAGTGTGTCCAACAATGGGGACGATTGGACACCACCTAGGGCCTGTCCCCCAAGGTACCCTAGGTGTGTTCGTTTCCCGGACGTACCGGACAAGATCTTAACAGGTGACCATCTTTACCGCAGTACAGACATAATCCATGTGTCTTGCGATACCTTCTCTGCTCCTTAGTTAACCTAGTGAAACCCACCTGCATAGGTTCACTTGGTTCCGAAATAGGTTCACTAGGTTTGGATGCAGAGGGAGGGTTGAGTGGGCAAAATATGCTACTGGACCCATTATTCTTTAACCGTACTCGTCGCTCTCTGGCGGTTAATCTTTCACGTATTCTGGAGTCAATTAGAATCACGTATTCGATATAATCGTCTAGGTCAATAGGTAACTCTATTGCTGCAATCTCATCTTTAATCTGGTCACTCAATCCTTGAGCAAAGGCTGCCAACAGGGCCTCATTATTCCACCCTACCTCTGCTGCCAAGGTGCGGAATTCAATGGCATAATCGCAAACCGTGCGCCTGCCCTGTTGTATCTCCATGAGACGTTTAGCAGCAGAGGTAGTTTTACCAGGAGGCTCAAATACTCTCCGAAAGGATTGCACAAGATCACAGAAATTCTTTGTGCAAGCTTTAGCGTTTTCCCAAAGTGGGTTGGCCCAGGCCAATGCTCTGCCAGTCAGCAGGGATATCATGAACCCAACCTTGCT
The DNA here is from genome assembly GCA_037306005.1 of Rhinophrynus dorsalis. NCBI lineage: Eukaryota > Metazoa > Chordata > Amphibia > Anura > Rhinophrynidae > Rhinophrynus > Rhinophrynus dorsalis. The sequence goes on along the minus strand of CM074724.1, from coordinate 346,815,874 downwards.
GCGATCACTAGGAAATGCGTGTGCCGTCAATTCCATAAATATTTCAAGTTGATTAATAAACCCTCTGCATAATTGAGGGTCCCTGTCATATCTCAGCGGCAAGGGTGCCGAAGCCGTTAACCCTTTGACTGCGGCCCCTGAGGGCTTAAACTCAATCTCCGGTGTCGGAATTGGCAGGACCACCGGGTTAGCACCGGACTTATCCGCAAGTACCGTGCATTCAAGAATAGTTTGGATAGCAACCGCTAGCTGATCCAAACGTTGCTCGTGCATATCCATCCTCCAATGGATATTCTGTGCGTTACCGTCGCTCTTAGTGTCTGAGGTCATGGCCCTTTCGTACTGTCACGGATTTGAAGACTCTCAGACTTAAGGTTTGGTAAAATAACTTAACTTTATTAAAAGTTAAAGGCAGTCCCCGTAGGGTAAACATACATAACAATACAACAGTAATATAACATATAATAGGTTCTACCGGCCTTGCCTAAATACCGGGCAAGGCAACCCAAGAACAGTTTTAATGACAGGCTCTACCGGCCTTGCCTATACCGGGTAAGGCAACCGTGAGATGACATATACCGGTTCTACCGGCCTTACCAATACCGGGCAAGGCAGCCCCCACGGAATGCTGAATGTAGGCTCTACCGGCCCTGCCAATACCGGGTAAGGCAACCTTAAACATGGTGAATTACAAGGTTCTAATGGCCTTACCAATACCGGGCAGGGCAGCCCAAAGGAGTACTGGAGTAGGCTCTACCGGTCCTGCCAATACCGGGTGAGGCAACCTACAGGATGGTATCGTCAAGGTTCTACCGGCCTCACCAATACCGGGCAGGGCAGCCTGAGCGAGTAGACCAGCTGTCAGGTGACTAAGACAGCATAGAGCATAAGTATAGAGGTCTTACTCAGCAGGAGTCTATTGCCAGGGATACTCAGACAACTGCAAGGAAGTGGACAGCGACTGACCACAGTACTGGATGTTCAGGAGCAAACCAACGTCCGCACGTTGGGACTAATGGTAATAGCGCCACCAGGTTTAATGGGGCAAACCAGCGACCGCACGCTGGAACCAACAATGTATATCGCAACCAGGTTTAGTGGAGTAAACCAGTGTCCGCATGCTGGGACCAACAACGTATATCGCAACCAGGTTTAGTGGAGCAAACCAGCGTCCGCACGCTGGAGCCAATAATGTATCTCGCAACCAGTTTAGTGGAGTAAACCAGCGTCCGCACGCTGGGACCAACAATGTATATCGCAACCAGGCTTAGTGGAGTAAACCAGCGTCCGCACGCTGGGACCAACAATGTATATCGCCACCAGGTTTAGTGGAGTAACCCAGCGTCCGCACACTGAGACCAACAATGTATATTGCAACCAGGTTTAGTGGAGTAAACCAGCGTCCGCACGCTGAGACCAACAATGTATATTGCAACCAGGTTTAGTGGAGTAAACCAGCGTCCGCACGCTGGGACCAACAATGTATATCGCAACCATGTTTAGTGGGGTAAACCAGCATCCGCACGCTGGGACCAACAATGTATATCGCAACCAGGTGTAGTGGAGTACACCAGCGTCCGCACGCTGAGACCAACAATGTATATCGCAACCAGGTTTAGTGGAGTAAACCAATAAAGTATGATCAGCAGCGAGAAGAACAATGTCGCCAGAGCAACGGCTGGAGCCGGAGATTCAGGAACACAGTAAGATTAACCCACGAGGTGCTGGAACACAGGAACACTGGAACTCAGTAAGATTAACCCGCGAGGTGCTGGAACACAGGAACACTGGAACTCTGGAACACAGGAACTCTAGCATACAGGAACACTGGAACACAGGATCAGCAAGTACAGCAGGAACAGGCCCAGAAGCCTGACAAGCAGGTCAGGCAGAGTGGAGTCAGAAACACCACGAAAGGGCAACCTGGAAGTGCTCAGTCTGGGTTTAAAAAGGCTGTGTGAGGAGGGCTAATCACAGACAGCCAATCATGGTACTCAGCAAGTGACTGACACTGAACAGCACCAATCACGGCACCGTGATAGTATATTACATTGGATGATTTACAGGTGAAGGTACCATTGATCTTATGGTGTAACTGGGTGTTTGGAATTGGTATGTTGTCCGTGGTGTAAATGTGTGCACAAGTTTCACATCTCTTTTGTAGGCAGGGAGATGTGCCATTTTTTGTATTTTTATTCAGGGCACTCCTCACCATCAGTTGTTTCAAATTGGGAGGCTGTCTGAAGGAGAGTAAGGGAGGCTGTGGGAATATGTTCTTGAGTCTTTCATCCATATGTGATTTCTTTTGAAGTTTTCTTGAAATTTTGCGTAGCACTTCAACCTGGGGGTGGTAAGTGACCACCAGTGGCACCCGGTTTCCCTTATGTTGTTCTTTGTAGTGCAACAGATTTTTTCTTGGTATTTGGGTAGCCTTCTGTATCTGACTGTCAATAATAGTTGCGCTGTAACCGTGTTTTATAAAGTCTCCTCTGAGTTTCTGGAGGTGCTTGTCACGGTCCATCCTGTCAGAACAGATGCGGTGGTATCTGATGGCCTGGCTGTATATGATGGAGTTCTTTATGTGTTTTGGATGGAAGCTATTGCTTTTCAGGTATGTTGGTCTTTCTGTTGGTTTGCGGTATAGGGATGTGTGGATGGAGTTGTTCTGAATACTGTTTTATAATGGGAGTCATTGCCAACGTTCCCAACAATCAAAGATAGATGGGTTACTACTCCATTCTTCTTAAAGGAGCAGTAAACTTTTTAAAACCTATATATTATAGAGCTTTTCCTGCTGCGTAAAACAAGAGACTCTCACTGCTGTCAGCTGTTTTATTCAAAACTAGTATCTGTTTGTTTCTTTTTCAAGGAAAGCTTAACTCTTTCAGTGGCAGAGGGGTAAGCACCATATTGCAATTCATTGCATACCCCTCTGTCACTCAAAGGGTTAAACATAGCTCAATTCTGGCCTCACAAACAGGAAATCCCCTGCTTGTTTATTTCCCCTCTAAATATCTGCTGTTGTAAGTCAGACATTCTTAAAGAAATAGTAATGCTTAGAAAAAAATAATGAATATGTTCTATAGCAATAAGTAGTGTGACCAATGTCTGTCACACTCTACAATACTCTTTAATACTCAGTAATATTCCCACTCTCACCCAGTTCAATTACATCATTCCCTTCTGTACTATTACCTGCAGAACATGCTTTTTTTATTTTGTTTTTGTTTTGGGGCTTTTTAAATGAATGTAAGGGGAATTTTTGGCTACCAGTGGGCATGGGAAACAGGCTGTGGCTACTAGTGTGCAGGAGAAAAATGTGCAAGGGAGGTGTCAGAGTGTACAGGAATCTGTGGCTACCAGTGGGCAGAGGAACCAGGCTTGGGGGGCAGTCAATGTATGTAGGAAGTTGTGACTATCAGTAGAACCAGGCTGCAGTGGGGTCTGACATATATGTGGGAATCTATGACTACCAATTCAATCAGGCTGAGGGCCAGACAGTGTTTGTGGGCATCTGTGACTACAAATGGGCAGTGGAACCAAGCCGGGGGGGTAGTCAGTGAATGCGGGGATCTTTAACTACCAGTGGGCAGTGGAACTAGGCTGGGAGATCAGTGTATTTAGAGATCTGTGACTACCACTGGGCAGCGAAACCTTCTGGGGAAGTCAGTGTATTTTGAGATCTGCGACTACCAGTGGGCAGTGGAACCAGGTTGGGGAGGTAATTGTATTATGGGGATCTGTGACAGTGGAATCAGGCTGGGGTGGTTAGGGTTATGGGGACCGATGACTACTAGTGGGCAGTGAAACCAGACCGGGGGAGAGGGGTCACATAATGTACATGTGGATCTTCAACTGCCATTAGACAGTGGAAGCAGGCTGGGGTTTCAGACAGAGTAGATGGGGATCTCTGTCATCCAGTGGGCAATAGAACAAGGCTTGGTTGAGTCCTCTGACTACCAGTGGGCAATGGAACAGGCTGGGGGTCTGACAGTGTATGCTGGGGATGTGTGCATACCTATAGTCTAGGGGCCCTTAGCTCCCCCCATGGCCACACCCCATTCCTTACATGAACCCACCCCCAGTCTCACCCACTAGTTCTTGGTACAGAAAATACACTTAGCCTATAACAAGCAAGAACAAAAAATTAGATTTAACCCCTTGATTGCTAGAGAGATCTCCAACATGTGAGGATCTTTGACAACCAGTGGGAATTGGAACCAAGCTGGGAAAGTCAAACAGTATATGTGAAGATCTGTGACTACCATTGTGCAGTGAACCAGTCTTGGTTGGGAGGCAAGTCTGGCAGTGTATTTGGGGACATGTGACTACTGTTGAGCAGTGGTACCAGGCTGCTGGGTCAGAAAGTGTATGTGGGGATCTGAGAATTCCAGTGAGCAGTACAACCAGGCTGGGGGGTGAGATAGTGTATGTGGTGATCTGTGACTACCATTAGGCAGTGGAACCAGGCTGGTGGGTCAGACAGTGTGTATGTGTATCTGTAAGTACCAGTAGAAAAGGCTGGAGGATCACATAGTGTCTGTAGAGATGTGTGACTACCAATGGGCAGTGGAACAGTCTGAGGGGATCAAAGAGTGTATGTGGGTCTGTGTGACTACTAGTGGACATTGTGTGGCATTGTGACTACCTGTGGAACAAGGGGTTGTTCACTAACGTATGATGAAGAGGTGATATAAGTGGTGACAGAGGAGATCATTTCCCCCCGTGATCTAAACTCTCCAGGTCCTATGTTCTTCTGTGGAGCCTATGCACTAAGATCTATCAAATTACAGATATCTTAATGCATTGACTACATAGAATAACATAGGACTTGGAAAGATTAGAAGACTGGAGAAGTCATCTCGACTTTATCACCTCTTTATCACACCTTAGTGTATCTCCCCCAAGGCTGGGTGTCAGACAGTGTATTTGCTATTCTATGACTACCAGTGGACAGCAGAACAAGGCTCGGGTGGCAGACTATGTATGGAGTGATTCTGTGACTACCAGTGGGCCCTTTATGTCCCAGCAACTTAGGGGCCCCTTAGCAGAGTTTATGAGGGGCATCATTTTTTGGTTTGCCTCTAAACTGCAGCACGTGTCCCTAATACATGGTCCCCTCTGTTGTAGTCAGTGTTTAGAATGGATTAAAACAGCTCACACAGAGCTAAATGTTTTTGTGTATGTGTTGACAGGATACCATGGCAACCCAACTTTTTAAGGTCAATCAGCTGGTCGGGTCAGGTCTTTCACTGCAGAAACAGCCTAACGACAGTGAAAGGGGTGGAAGGGCATATATTACTTAGTATTGAAGAGTATTTTAGAAAGTGACTGACATCGGTCTCACTATTCAATTCTGAAGAATATTTTTCTAAGAATTACAATCTTTTAGAAATTCCATCTTGCAATAATAAATTGTTTATATCTTTCAGCTAGTATTACTAACATCAGTAACACACATGTATTCTGTAGAATTCAAGTAGTACATTACTGTTTCTTTAGTTTGTATTAATCCGTTGATTGTGAGAGGATGGCTATCACTTTGGGATTTAGTTTTATTGGCTACCACTGAGCACCACTGTCACGATTCTGTTCTCTCCTCAGTCTGGTGCACTACCTCACAGTGCCACTACCTTTTCGTGGAGCTGTTGTAGGCTGCTGCACTCAGACTAAAGATATCTAAATCTGTTCCCAGCTGGCCGTACCTTGCAATCACCTACTCCCTATTTAGTTTAGTCTCTCCCCTTCCTCAGGGCCAGTTTATTCAGTTTAATTTCATATTGTTGCTTTTGGGCCTGGGTCCTGTTTTCCTTGAGCTGGCTGTTCCTTGAGCTGGCTGTCCTCCTGTGTTCCTGAGCTGGCTGTCCTCCTGTGTTCCTGAGCTGGCTGTCCTCCTGTGTTCCTGAGCTGGCAGTCCTCCTGTGTTCCTGAGCTAGCTGGATTCCTGTGCCTCCCTCCTGTGTTCCTGAGCTAGCTGGATTCCTGTGCCTCCCTCCTGTGTTCCTGAGCTGGCAGTCCTCCTGTGTTCCTGAGCTAGCTGGATTCCTGTGCCTCCCTCCTGTGTTCCTGAGCTGGCAGTCCTCCTGTGTTCCTGAGCTAGCTGGATTCCTGTGCCTCCCTCCTGTGTTCCTGAGCTAGCCCTGCTCTCTGTACCCAGAGGCCCTGCTCCTTTCTTTTATATTGAGTATTCTGTTGTGCATTATTTTTTCATGTTCCTTGTATATATATATATATATATATATATATATATATATATATATATATATATAATACATTGGTTTCCCCTTTAGTTTGTGTGTGTACTGGTTTTCTTGCTTTCTGGGTTCCAATTTATTTATGTTTTCTACTATGGTCAGCACCTCTTCCTGACCAGCTCCCCATGACAACCATAGCTAATGCCTGCCTTTTCTATAATAGGATGTCAAGATTCATGTTTTTCTATAGGAGCTCTCCAAAGGGGAACTTTAACCGAGGGCCAGCTGGCTCTTAATCTGTTTAACAGAAGGACTTGCCTAGGTAAGAAGCCTTTATAAAGCAGTCAGTTAGACCTCAAGGCAGACTTCATCACATATCATTACATAAAAGTAACTGAAGATTCATGCAAAGCACTATATGCCTGACTGCTTTATGGAGATGCTTATTCCTAGGAAAAGTTTCCTTTTAACCCCTTAACGACCACCCGACACGGCACTCGGCTATTTTTTTTTTTTTGCAAATTATTCCAGGGAATTCCTTAAAGGGGCTGTATCACCTAAGAACATTTTTTTTATCTCTTTATTATACTGTGGGTTTAAAAAAAAAAAACGTGATAGATTGATACGCGAGTACTGGTTCGCTCCATGTATAACTGGCTGCTCATTATCATCTGACAGCACCGGTGGTGGTTGGGTATCTCCAGTACGCGGGTACTGGTTCGCTCCATCTACAGCCGGCTGCTTGTTGCACCGGTAGAGTTTCCTCCTCCAGTACTGGTTTGCTCCATGCATAGCCGGTTGCTGTTCAATCCTAGACAGCTCCAGTAGAGTCTTTGTCCCTCCAGTACGCGAGTACTGGTTCGCTCAATGCATAACCGGCTGTTGTTCCTCCAGTACGCGGGTACTGGTTCGCTCCATGTATTAACCTGTTGCTTGCTGCGTATTCCTCAGCACCGGTAGAGATTGTGTTCTCCAGTATGCGGGTACTGGTTCGCTCCAACATTCTAGGGTGCCTATACCATCCTGACTTCCCTAAGGGCCTCAATCCGTCCATCTCATGCTACTGGTCATTTATACCTTTAGCCAGTTACCGAGGTCCCAGTTGCTGATATTCAGTACTTGCAGTCAAGGCTGCCTTGCCCGGTATATTGGTAAGGCCGGTAGAACCTATTCCACATTGTACCAACTTAAGGTTGCCTTACCCGGTATTGGCAAGTCCGGTAGAGCCTATTACTATTCATTGTACCAGTCTCCAGGCTGCCTTGCCCGGTATATTGGCAGGGCCGGTAGAGCCTATTACTATTCGTTGTACCAGTCTCCAGGCTGCCTTGCCCGGTATGTTGGCAGGGCCGGTAGAGCATATTACTATTCATTGTACCAGTCTCCAGGCTGCCTTGCCCGTTATATTGGCAGGGCCAGTAGAGCCTATTACTATTCGTTGTACCAGTCTCCAGGCTACCTTGCCCAGTATATTGGCAGGGCCGGTAGAGCCTCCTTTTCTCCGTTACTAGTCTAGGGCTGCCTTGCCCGGTATATTGGTAAGGCCGGTAGAACCTTTTTCATCTGTGCCAACTAAGGTTGCCTTACCCAGTATTGGCAAGGCCGGTAGAACCCGTGTTACATTCTGTATACCACTACTCTTGCTACTATGTATTGTCATTAAATGTTATATGTGTATGCTACCCACATGGGTTTCCATTAAACTTTTCAATAAAGTTGTGTTTTAGCTTAACTCTGTGTCTGAGAGTCATAACAAACCGTGACAACTGGTTGTAGGTCATAGTGGATAGCTCTACCTTTCCTGATGTGCTGTGGCTTGTGTGCACGCATTGTAGTCAAATTCAGAACTTCTCCTGGCTGCTGTGTGACATAGTCCCAGTGCATTCTCAATATCACAGTGCAAGTAGAAATAATGATGATGGTTGCAATCAATAAGAAAATAAGAAAAAGTCCAATCCATTTTGGCGTCTTTGTTTTGAAGAGATACCAAGCATATGTTGGTTGAGGTGTCCATTTAATCCTTAGTATTTGCTCATTAAACTGTTCAATAGGTATTAATGTAACAGAGGATTCTGGATACACTGTAGAATAATCAGGCCCACTTTCCTCTTGTGTGTCGTCTAGGGTAACATAATCAGAGGTTTGTACAGCAGGTCTGGTGTCTATGAGCTGTTGTGCTTGAGTCAGAAGTAGCCATTCTGAGAATGTCAGAACGGGATTTTCTGGTGTCATCTTCAGCTGTGGGGTTAAAATGAGAAGCAGGCTTTAGATTGTCAATACTGATAGTCCTTTGTCTGCCTGACATCCATAGTAATAAAAGGCCGATCATTAAGCTTAGCTGTAATGCATAAAGGGGGCTCCCATCGTGGTCTCAATGGTTTAGCGGTCTGTACTTTCTCCTGGACATAGTGACCAAAGTCCGGTTTTCAAGAAAGGGTTTGCGTGGGTGTGTGAGCAGGCCTAGAAAAATAGTCTCTCAATTCCTGTAAAATAATCAATTGTTCTAGTCTCCCTGGTGCAGAAATGTTAGTAGGAGTAAAATCAGTGTGCATAGGAATACCATATAACATTTTATAAGGTGTCTTATTTTTAACAGCAGAAGGTATGTTATTTAAACCAATTTGCACTTGAGTTAACAATGGATACCACTGTGTAGGGCGAGAAGATAACAGCTTAGTCAAAAATCATTTTACTTCAGCATTCTTCCTTTCCACTCTCCCCCCTGTTTTGAGGGTGGTTAGGAGTACTGATCTCCCATTTAATACCATATGTATTTGCCCACTCTTGGGAAACCTTTGCAGTAAATGCAGGCCCCCCATCAGAGTGTAGGACTCGGGGTTTACCAATACTTGCTAGAGAATTGAGACATTTGAGCGTGGTGTTACTAGTTGCACTACGAACGGGATATAACCAAGTAAACCTAGTACAAGCGTCAACACATACTAGCACATATTTATAGCTGTGGGAAAATGGTAAGGGACCTATATGATCAAGATAAATCAAATCAAATGGCTTGTTAGGTATTTCTTTAACAATGTAAGGAGGAGATTGGTGGTTAGGGTTATTAGTAAGTAAACATGGCTTACAATGCCCAATAACATGACAAACAGTTTTTCTCATATTAGGCCACCAACACTTTTGTTTCAAAGTAACAAGTACTTTATCTCTGCCTAGATGAGGGTGCCCAATGCTGTTATGAGCATTCATAGCAATTTTAACCCTTTCATGTACAGGAGGCAGAATGAAATCATGATCATTAATGGTAACAAAACATTGTCCGTTCCTTAAGGCATAAATATATTTTTTAGGATATCCAGGTGGATTAGGTCTGGATTTATCCAGGCAAGCATTTAACTTTGCATCGAGTCTGATGGTATGGAAAGCTCTTGTTTTAGAGTGAGTAGTTACTGTATTAACAGCAAACCTTTGACTGACGCATTGCGCTAAAGAGTCAGCATATTATCTTGAGTGTGGACAGATGATCCCAATTTTCTATGGGCAGGTTCATGCACTAATTCAATATCAGGCTTCTGGGATAAATAAGCACTAATCTCCTTCCATTTACCAATATGAGTCAATGGCTTCCTTTTTGCATTCAGAAACCCATTAGATTTCCATGTGCATAAATCTTCAGCAATAGATCGTGCTAAATAAGCTGAATCAGTAACAATCAAAATAGGCCCTTTATCCAATAAAGCTTCTTTCATAGTGAAAGACAGCGCTTGGATTTCAGCATATTGCGCTGAGTGATCACCAACAGGAAACTGCCAGATGCGGTGTAATTTCATGTCAGGGGAGTATTTAGCAACACCAGCTCCAGCTGACTTATTAACCCCTTCTTTATTACAGTTCACAGATGAGCCATCTATGTAATAAATATATGAATAATAATCATTGGGGTGTTTTTGAAATTCCCATTGGCAGGTGTGTTGTGTAGAAGGTAGGTCATCAAGTGGACTGAGTGTTTTATCATGAATGTGTAATTGAGGATCCTTTACTAGTGTAAACCATTTAATCCACCTACTGCGTAAAGCCTTTTTATCAGGAATGGTTTGCTTTTGCAAATTAGCTAATGAAGCAACCGAAGTGTGTATGTGAATATCCTGGCCCTGTGCCAGATCTCTGGACTTTAAAACCGTCAGTGTAACAGCAGTTAGTAACTTTTCAAGCAGAAGAAACTTACATTCTGTGGATGTAAATACATAACATAACAACGCTATGGGTGTTGTTTCAGTAGCATTGTACAATCGTATAAATCCAGCTTCTGCTGAGATTTATGTATGCAGAGAGCGGTAGGCTTGGGTTTCTCTGAGTGAGGTAAGAGGCATTGTTGACAGCTAACAATAAGTAATTTAAAGCTTCCTCTTCTTTAACCACCCAGTGGAATGGGACCCTAGGGGATTTCTGGTCTGACTGAATTTCCCTAGAGATAGCAGCGTGCAATGGGGCAATAAGAACATTATAATCAGGGATAAATAACATTGCATAGTTAAAAAGTCCGATTATGCTTCTTAATTGCGTAAGATTGTGTGGTCTGGTAATAGAAGCAACTTTCTCTTTAAAGTTGTCAGACAAACCACGCCCTTGGTTGCTTATCTGAAAACCTAGAAATGTAACTTTCTCTCTGGCAAATTGTGACTTTCTTAAAGAAACAATGTACCCTACTTCTCTCAGTACAGTGAGAATGTTATTCAATGTGTCAATGTGTTCAGTTTCATCATCGTGGGAAAAATATATGTCGTCCACATAAGCCTCAACAGATGGGAAAGCTGATAATAAATTTACGACATCAGCCGTAAATAAAAAAAAAAACGCTATTTACGAACCCCTGGGGTAAATATGTAAAAACATATTGTTTACCATGTCAAGTGAAAGCTGTGAGCCAATAGCTCTCAGGAGAGATTTTATGGCTCCAGTACCAATTAGCTAAATCAAGTGTAGTTTTGTATTTTTTTCTTTGTAATCCATGTAAAATGGATGGAGAATGCATATTCTGTGCTGCAACCGGTGGGGTAATTTTATTCACTGCTCTGTAGTCCAAAACCATGCGCCAATTACCATCTGGTTTGGGTAAAGGATTAACAGCAGTATTCATTTGACTGTACTGTTCCCTTAAGATCCCTTGTTTAAGCAAGTCATTTATGACTATTTGAATGCTGGGGATTGCAGCATGATTAATTTTGTATTGTGACTGCTTTTTAGGCATAAGATTACCAGTTGCAATGTGATGGAAAAGATTTTTTCAAAGACCTGCCTGATTTTCCCATTGTTGGAAAACTGGCATGTTATTCTTTAAACATTTAGACAATGCGTCAGAGAGCGTTATGAGATATAATTATTCCCTATTCTAAATATGGGTGCTTATTTCTGTAGACAGGCCTTATACAAGTAATATAAGGACAATAAAGAGGATTACAGAGTCTGTGTATGTATTATGCAAAAGTTTATTGGCTATCTAGAAAATATCAAGCAAATAAGAAGCTTAGCAATAAAACAATAAAACAAATTACATTACATTACAAAATCCAACTAGAAGAGTGTGAGATAATTACAAAATATTGCTTGCCATAATATAAAAATCACATACCAATCAGCCTCAGTCAAAGAGAGTGTCAGATGACCTGATCTGTCCACAACTAACTATAGGGGTCCTGTCACTCAATATATATACCTTTTCTCTTAGCATGAGCCAAAGGGATAAAGGAGCATGTATTTGGCTCGTGCACGGTAAAACCATATTTGAGGATAGATATAGCAATTGGTTATTGGACCTGTTGCTAAGGGCCTAGGTCGAAGTAGCTAAAATTATCTAGAGGCCCAGCGGTGGAAAGGATAAGTGGATAATAGGATGTGTGACCTAGAGAAGGTTACATTACTATAGATCTTGTCTAGCTAAAGTAGGAAGTGTGACCTAGCGGTCTCTGCCATGGCTAAAGAAAAATAAATGTATATAGTAACCCTTTGTGTGCCATATAAAATAGCTATATGTAGAATACAATAGGGTTATGGTGTATATAAATCGTATAAAAAGTTGTAGGGGGGCTTATTCCCCTGCAACACTATGGCTTCCAGCCTTCAATGCTTCCCGAGTCATTTGTGGCACAGAACATTCCAGCTCTAGAGGAGCATTTAAGTGAACTCCGTTCCACATGGGTACAGGTTAAGAGAACCCTGCAACGGTCCACTCTGCAGCAAAAGAGTTAGGCTGATCGTAGACGACTTCCAGCACCAGTATTTCAGGTGGGGTAGAGAGTCTGGTTATCCACACGAAACCTGAACTTACAAGTACCATGTAGAAAACTGGCTCCTCGATTTGTGGGACCCTTCTGTGTCTTACGAAGGATTAATCCTGTCCCTTATGCCCTGGAACTACCGGCCAATATGCGAATTCATAATGTATTCCATGTCTACTTATTGAAACCCTTGGTTTGCAACAGGTATACATCAGCTCTGGCACGTACGGTTCCGGTGAAAGTTGCAGATCACGAGGAATATGAAGTACAAAGCATTCGACTCCCGTTGGGTACGGGGTCGATTACAATATCTTGTACACTGGAAAGGTTATGGACCCGAAGAACGTTCTTGGGTCCCATCCACTGATATGCATGCACCTGTTCTCGTACAGAGATTTCACTCTCGTTTTCCTTCTAAACCTCGACCACCCCCGCAGGGGAGGGGGCGTTGAGGGGGAAGTACTGTAAGCGTTGCTTGCCTCGCGACCGCCAGACGTGTGGGCGACCGGTTCGTGCAGCTCTCATTGATGGAGGACCGGTGCGCTCTGACGTCCTTCCAGGTGACCGTCCTCCTCATTGCTCCCTCTGGCGGCTCCAGCCACTTCTGAACCAGGCGAGCGTCTCAGGGATTCCCTAATGACGTTGCGACCTGGTTCTGTCTGACCATCCGTTCTGGTGTTGACCTGTGGCTCTGTCTGACTACCCGCTCTGTGTATGACCCTTGGCCTGTCTGACATCCAATCTGGTGCAAACATGCGGCTCTAGCTGACTAACCTTACCATGTATGACCTTTGGCTTATCTGACCATCCGTTCTGGTGTTGACCTGTGGCTCTGCCTGACTACCCACTCCGTGTATGACCCTTGGCTTGTCTGACATCCAATCTGGCGCAAACCTGCGGCTCTGGCTGATTAACTATCCTGTGTATGATCTTAGGCTTGGCTGACTATCCGTACTGGTGTTGACCTGTGGCTCTGTCTGACTACCCGCTCTGTGTATGACCCCTTGGCCTGTCTGACATCCAATCTGGTGCAAACCTGCGGCTCTGGCTGACCAAGCATTCCGTGTTTGCTCTGGTATGTCTGACCATCACCTTGACATAGCCCGGGATTGTCCACTGCGCATCCAGCATACAAATGCTCCAGTGGATAACCTAGGGTTGTCCTTGGTGGCTTGGCAGACTTCCGCTAGCCTTTGTACCTCTGTGGCTTCCAGGTGCGGACCTGTAGTGCAGCCGGTCTATTTGGTACGTGGTCTGTACAGGTGCAAACCTGCAATATCCTCCATGCGCATTTGGTCTCTGGATCCATTGTCCGTACAGGTGCATACATGTAGTGTCCTCAGGTGCGGACCTGAGTCTTCCTTCCTCTGCCCGCTGGATTCCGTCAGTACCATTGCACCAGCTGGATCCTTCCTGAAGTCCTCTCCTTGCCTGTGTTTTGTGCTGTTTCCATTGTCCTGTCGTGTTGCTAAATAAAGATTGTGTTATCTAAAGTACTGGTCCATTCTCGTTATTGAATCCGTGCGTAACGGTTTTCAAGACACTCAGACCAGTAGGTTAAAATAAAACACAGTTTTATTAAACAAAAAATAAAAGAAAGGATTGCCCTCTATAGGCAGAACGGAGTAATAGCAAGTAGCCGTATTGGCCCAATATACAGATAATAACTTTACAGATACTGTCACATAACAGATACTGAGGACAGAGAACACAAGGGTTAACACAGTAATCAGTCAGTCTCAGTTGTGGTGTTTGGCACGCCCAAGGTGGTGATTAGGCAGTGAGTGGTGTAGTTGATACAACACCTTAAGTCCATAAAACAGAGAAAACTGCTTCAGCAGAAGGGAACTGAGACCCGGACCCTGCAGAGACTTGAGCCAATAGCCCCCACAGGCATAATAACGGAAGCAACTGGATTGCAAGAGCTTGAGCCAATAGCCTCCACGTGCGTAATAACGGAAGCAACTGGATTGCAAGAGCTTGAGCCAATAGCCCCCACGTGCGTAATAACGGAAGCAACTGGATTGCAAGAGCTTGAGCCAATAGCCCCCACGGGTGTAATAACGGAGAACAGCACTGAACGAGCTAGAGCACTAGCGCCTCCCACAGGAGCAGTAACGGAGACCGACTATACTGTAAGGTGTATAATGAACCACTGCCTGACAAGGCTTAGGATGGACCGGCTCAGCAGTAATAGTGGCTGTAAGGTAACGGCTCTGCAAGTGTAAGAGTAAGCTATCGCTCTGTACCAGTGACTGGAGGCTCAGTATAGGAAGCACAACTCTGCACGGTAAACATAGGCTCAGCAATCAGGAGCTCAGCTCTGCAGTGTATAACGGAGGCCCAGCGACCAGGAGCACAGCTCTGCACGGGTTAACGGCTCAGCCAGCAGGAGTACAGCTCTGCACGGGTTAATGGAGGCTCACAATCAGCCCTGCCACAACCACAGGAGATAGAATGTCGCCTCGGCGACAGCAGGAAGCTGGAACGCTGGCGGGGTAGTAGTAAGCCGGTGCAGGTCACGGAGCAGGAATGTCAGCCAGGCCAGGTCGGATCATGGTGCAGGGTTCTCAGACAAGCCAGATCAGGTCACGAGCAGGAACGTCAGCCAGGCCGGGTCGGATCACAGAGCAGGGTCTCAGACAAGCCAGATCAGGTCACGAGCAGGAACGTCAGCCAGGCCGGGTTGGATCACGGAGCAGGAACACAGGAGCATAGTCTAAACAGGCCAAGTCGGTATACCGGTATCAGGAACACAGGAACACAGCACAGCAATACTGGCTCAGGAACACCATGAAAGGGAACCTGACAGGTGCCAATGGCCAGGTATAAAAAGGTCACCAGGGGCGGGCCAAACAGGCTCAACCAATAGGAGCGCAGCCCAAGCGAGAGTGACAGAAGGAAATCACAGGCACCGTGATACCGTGACAGTAAGGAAGAGTTGCCTTTGTCCCTGTGTAAAATATTAAAAATATAAGTAATTTGTTTGAATAATTTTCAGAGTGACACAGCCAGTGTCAGAGTTGTTTAGACAGGCAGGGTGCCTTATTGCCACCACAAGAGAAAGTCACCTGTGTTTCTTTTCAAAAAATTTAAAAATATAATTAATTTGAATAATTTTCAGAGTGACACAGACAGTGTCAGAGTTGTTTAGGCAGGCAGGACTGGTACCTCATTGCCACCGCAAGGGAGAGTCGCCTTTGTCCCTATGTAAAATATTAAAAATATAAGTAATTTGTTTGAATCATTTTCAGAGTGACACAGACAGTGTCAGAGTTGTTTAGGCAGGAAGGCCTGGAACCTTATTGCCACCGCAAGGGAGAGTCACCTTTGTCCCTATGTAAAATATTAAAAATATTAGTAATTTGAATAATTTTCAGAGTGACTCAGCCAGTGTCAGAGTTGTTTAGGCAGGCAGCCTGGTACCTCATTGCCACAGCAAGGGAGAGTCACCTTTGTCCCTGTGTAAAATATTAAAAATATAAGTAATTTGAATAATTTTCAGAGTCTCACAGCTGTGTAGGCAGGCAGGCCTGGTACCTTATTGCCACCGCAAGGGAGATTAATTTGGTCCTGTTCAAAATATTAAAAATATGTTAACAGGGGTTTCCAGTTCCACTGTCTTCATTTAGACATGTTACAGACATAATGGAGTTAAAAGGGCAATTAACATGTTCATTTAGACTATAAAAATGGTTCCATTTATTCTTATTTATTTAATTTTCATTTTTTATTGTATTTTTTAAAGCATTGTAAATTCGATGAATATTTCGGAATGTTGACTTTCGTCCGAGTCGAACAGGTCTGATCCGAAATGCAGAGTCGCCGAATTAAAAAAAAATTATTTGTCCGAATTTTAATTTTACTGCAAATTTTTGTAGTGTACAAGTCTAGTCCTCAGTAATTCATATACATGATGGCGGAAATTCTGATGTTTTGTTTATTTTGCCAATTGCCTGTCATTATAGCTTTCTTTGTATTTACTGAAGCAAATAATGTATTTAGGGTATTAGCCATAGCCTTATCCTCACTAATCAATTCACCTGTCTCAGCCTTAAGAGGACCAATATCAACCTTAACCTTTTTGTTATTAATATACTTATAGAATTGTTTAGGATTTATCTTGCTCTCATTAGAAATATTTCTCTCATTTTCCATTTTAGCTAGTCTAATTGCTTGCTTGCAGATTTTATTACATTCTTTATATTTTTAAATTATGTATCTGACCTGACATAAACACTTTAAAAGCTTGATTCTTATTTCTCATTTCCCTGCAATCAATATTAAGCCCCAATGGTTTCAATTTGCTCCACTTATGCTTATTCCCCAATTGTATATATTGACGTGTATATTTGTCTAAGAGCATTTTTATCTTTGAAGAGTATACCCCATAGAGTATTCTTTAATACTACTTTTAGCTTTGTAAAATTAGACTTTTTAAAATTGAATGTTTTGGTTAAACCCTTGTTATTGAGTTTCTCATAACAAATTTTTAAAGGATACCATATTGAAGTCACTGCTTCCTATATGTCCTTTACCTGTATACTGTTTCTCATGTCAGAATTGCTTGAGAGCACTAGATCAAGCAAGGTCTCTTTTCTAGTTGGCGCCTCTACTAGTTGGGACATAAAATTGTCATTAATCAGTTAAAAAATGATTTCCCTTTGTGGTGCTGGAAGTTGTATTGCTCCAGTCAATTTCAGGATAGTTGAAATCTCCATTATGATTATGCTTTCTGACCTACAAGCCTTTTCCATTTGGAGTAAAAGTTGAGCTTCCTCAAAATCCCCAATATTAGGTGGCTTGTAGCAAATTCCCATCAACATCTTTTTATTAAGTGTACACCCAGTGTGTATTATAACCCACACGGCCTCTACATTTTCACTGCTCCTTCATTAATACCTTGCATAGGTTTCTCAAGGTTTGGGGGAGATACGGGACCCAAATTGGAACATGCGCGTTTCCAGTTTCAAACTTTGAATTTTCACAGCTTGCATCACTGGTGCCATGTCTCATTTGGGGCTGTGTAACAGTGCTCTACTCTAAGATTTTCCCCCAAAAGTGTGTATTTTTGGAAAGTAGACACCCCCAGCTTTCATTTTAGGTGTGTTTTCAAATTTTTTACACAGCCATTTTACCACCAATCACTCGTACATCTTGATGTAAGTAAAAAAATCAGTGTTTTTCACACTTAGATTTCAATGTTGATGTGGATTTCAAGCACAGAGTAGGTGATGATTTTTTAAACTGCATTTATTAGTGTTCGGCTCATTCTTCGGAGTACGGCAATACCCCACATGCATAGCTTTTTCATGGTTTGCAGGAGCTACGGGGCCCAAATTGGAACATGTGCATTTCCAGGTTCACACTTTTGGCACAGAACATTCCAGCTCTAGAGGAGCATTTAAGTGAACTCCATTCCACATGGGTACAGGTTAAGAGAACCCTGCAACGGTCCACTCTGCAGCAAAAGAGTTAGGCTGATCGTAGACGACTTCCAGCACCAGTATTTCAGGTGGGGTAGAGAGTCTGGTTATCCACACGAAACCTGAACTTACAAGTACCATGTAGAAAACTGGCTCCTCGATTTGTGGGACCCTTCTGTGTCTTACGAAGGATTAATCCTGTCCCTTATGCCCTGGAACTACCGGCCAATATGCGAATTCATAATGTATTCCATGTCTACTTATTGAAACCCTTGGTTTGCAACAGGCATACATCAGCTCTGGCACGTCCAGTTCCGGTGAGAGTTGCAGATCACGAGGAATATGAAGTACAAAGCATTCGACTCCCGTTGGGTACGGGGTCGATTACAATATCTTGTACACTGGAAAGGTTATGGACCCGAAGAACGTTCTTGGGTCCCATCCACTGATATGCATGCACCTGTTCTCGTACAGAGATTTCACTCTCGTTTTCCTTCTAACCCTCGACCACCCCCGCAGGGGAGGGGGCGTTGAGGGGGAGGTACTGTAAGCGTCGCTTACCTCACAACCGCCAGACGTGTGGGCGACCGGTTCGTGCAGCTCTCATTGATGGAGGACTGGTGCGCTCTGACGTCCTTCCAGGTGACCTTCCTCCTCGTTGCTCCCTCTGGCGGCTCCAGCCACTTCTGAACCAGGCGAGCGTCTCAGGGATTCCCTAATGACGTTGCGACCTGGTTCTTAAAGTTACAGCGCCTGTTCTGCTCCACCTCTAGGGGTGGAGCAATTAGGTTAAAAACTGCCTGGACACCACTTCAGTTGCCCGTTCGTGGTGTTCCAGTGCAGTTGTACTTTTAGGCTCTGTGTGCAATCCGGTTTTGTCTGACCATCCGTTCTGGTGTTGACCTGTGGCTCTGTCTGACTACCCGCTCTGTGTATGACCCTTGGCCTGTCTGACATCCAATCTGGTGCAAACATGCGGCTCTAGCTGACTAACCTTACCGTGTATGACCTTTGGCTTATCTGACCATCCGTTCTGGTGTTGACCTGTGGCTCTGTCTGACTACCCACTCCGTGTATGACCCTTGGCTTGTCTGACATCCAATCTGGTGCAAACCTGCGGCTCTGGCTGACTAACTATCCTGTGTATGATCTTAGGCTTGGCTGACTATCCGTACTGGTGTTGACCTGTGGCTCTGTCTGACTACCCGCTCTGTGTATGACCCCTTGGCCTGTCTGACATCCAATCTGGTGCAAACCTGCGGCTCTGGCTGACCAAGCATTCCGTGTTTGCTCTGGTGTGTCTGACCATCACCTTGACATAGCCCGGGATTGTCCACTGCGCATCCAGCATACAAATGCTCCAGTGGATAACCTAGGGTTGTCCTTGGTGGCTTGGCGGACTTCCGCTAGCCTTTGTACCTCTGTGGCTTCCAGGTGCGGACCTGTAGTGCAGCCGGTCTATTTGGTACGTGGTCTGTACAGGTGCGAACCTGCAATATCCTCCATGCGCATTTGGTCTCTGGATCCATTGTCCGTACAGGTGCATACATGTAGTGTCCTCAGGTGCGGACCTGAGTCTTCCTTCCTCTGCCCGCTGGATTCCGTCAGTACCATTGCACCAGCTGGATCCTTCCTGAAGTCCTCTCCTTGCCTGTGTTTTGTGCTGTTTCCATTGTCCTGTCGTGTTGCTAAATACAGATTGTGTTATCTAAAGTACTGGTCCATTCTCGTTATTGAATCCGTGCATAACGGTTTTCAAGACACTCAGACCAGTAGGTTAAAATAAAACACAGTTTTACTAAACAAAAAATAAAAGAAAGGATTGCCCTCTATAGGCAGAACGGAGTAATAGCAAGTAGCCGTATTGGCCCAATATACAGATAATAACTTTACAGATACTGTCACATAACAGATACTGAGGACAGAGAACACAAGGGTTAACACAGTAATCAGTCAGTCTCAGTTGTGGTGTTTGGCACGCCCAAGGTGGTGATTAGGCAGTGAGTGGTGTAGTTGATACAACACCTTAAGTCCATAAAACAGAGATAACTGCTTCAGCAGAAGGGAACTGAGACCCGGACCCTGCAGAGACTTGAGCCAATAGCCCCCACAGGCATAATAACGGAAGCAACTGGATTGCAAGAGCTTGAGCCAATAGCCTCCACGTGCGTAATAACGGAAGCAACTGGATTGCAAGAGCTTAAGCCAATAGCCCCCACGTGCGTAATAACGGAAGCAACTGGATTGCAAGAGCTTGAGCCAATAGCCCCCACGGGTGTAATAACGGAGAACAGCACTGAACGAGCTAGAGCACTAGCGCCTCCCACAGGAGCAGTAACGGAGACCAAATATACTGTAAGGTGTATAATGAACCGCTGCCTGACAAGGCTTAGGATGGACCGGCTCAGCAGTAATAGTGGCTGTAAGGTAACGGCTCTGCAAGTGTAAGAGTAAGCTATCGCTCTGTACCAGTGACTGGAGGCTCAGTATAGGAAGCACAACTCTGCACGGTAAACATAGGCTCAGCAATCAGGAGCTCAGCTCTGCAGTGTATAACGGAGGCTCAGCGACCAGGAGCTCAGCTCTGCACGGGTTAACGGCTCAGCCAGCAGGAGTACAGCTCTGCACGGGTTAATGGAGGCTCATAATCAGCCCTGCCACAACCACAGGAGATAGTCAGAATGTTGCCTCGGCGACAGCAGGAAGCTGGAACGCTGGCGGGGTAGTAGTAAGCCGGTGCAGGTCACAGAGCAGGAATGTCAGCCAGGCCAGGTCGGATCATGGAGCAGGGTTCTCAGACAAGCCAGATCAGGTCACGAGCAGGAACGTCAGCCAGGCTGGGTCGGATCACAGAGCAGGGTCTCAGACAAGCCAGATCAGGTCACGAGCAGGAACGTCAGCCAGGCCGGGTCGGATCACGGAGCAGGAACACAGGAGCATAGTCTAAACAGGCCAAGTCGGTATACCGGTATCAGGAACACAGGAACACAGCACAGCAATACTGGCTCAGGAACACCATGAAATGGAACCTGACAGGTGCCAATGGCCAGGTATAAAAAGGTCACCAGGGGCGGGCCAAACAGGCTCAACCAATAGGAGCGCAGCCCAAGCGAGAGTGACAGAAGGAAATCACGGGCACCGTGATACCGTGACAGTAAGGAATAGTTGCCTTTGTCCCTGTGTAAAATATTAAAAATATAAGTAATTTGTTTGAATAATTTTCATAGTGACACAGCCAGTGTCAGAGTTGTTTAGACTGGCAGGGTGCCTTATTGCCACCACAAGAGAGAGTCACCTGTGTTTCTTTTCAAAAAATTAAAAAATATAATTAATTTGAATAATTTTCAGAGTGACACAGACAGTGTCAGAGTTGTTTAGGCAGGCAGGACTGGTACCTCATTGCCACCGCAAGGGAGAGTCGCCTTTGTCCCTGTGTAAAATATTAAAAATATAAGTAATTTGTTTGAATCATTTTCAGAGTGACACAGACAGTGTCAGAGTTGTTTAGGCAGGAAGGCCTGGAACCTTATTGCCACCGCAAGGGAGAGTCGCCTTTGTCCCTATGTAAAATATTAAAAATATAAGTAATTTGTTTGAATCATTTTCAGAGTGACACAGACAGTGTCAGAGTTGTTTAGGCAGGCAGCCTGGTACCTCATTGCCACAGCAAGGGAGAGTCACCTTTGTCCCTATGTAAAATATTAAAAATATTAGTAATTTGAATAATTTTCAGAGTGACTCAGCCAGTGTCAGAGTTGTTTAGGCAGGCAGCCTGGTACCTCATTGCCAACGCAAGGGAGAGTCACCTTTGTCCCTGTGTAAAATATTAAAAATATAAGTAATTTGAATAATTTTCAGAGTCTCACAGCTGTGTAGGCAGGCAGGCCTGGTACCTTATTGCCACCAGAAGGGAGATTAATTTGGTCCTGTTCAAAATATTAAAAATATGTTAACAGGGGTTTCCAGTTTCACTGTCTTCATTTAGACATGTTACAGACATAATGAAGTTAAAAGGGCAATTAACATGTTCATTTAGACTATAAAAATGGTTCCATTTATTTTTATTTATTTAATTTTCATTTTTTATTGTATTTTTTAAAGCATTGTAAATTCGATGAATATTTCGGAATGTTGACTTTCGTCCGAGTCGAACAGGTCTGATCCGAAATGCAGAGTCGCCGAATTAAAAAAAAATTATTTGTCCGAATTTTAATTTTACTGCAAATTTTTGTAGTGTACAAGTCTAGTCCTCAGTAATTCATATACATGATGGCGGAAATTCTGATGTTTTGTTTATTTTGCCAATTGCCTGTCATTATAGCTTTCTTTGTATTTACTGAAGCAAATAATGTATTTAGGGTATTAGCCATAGCCTTATCCTCACTAATCAATTCACCTGTCTCAGCCTTAAGAGGACCAATATCAACCTTAACCTTTTTGTTATTAATATACTTATAGAATTGTTTAGGATTTATCTTGCTCTCATTAGAAATATTTCTCTCATTTTCCATTTTAGCTAGTCTAATTGCTTGCTTGCAGATTTTATTACATTCTTTATATTTTTAAATTATGTATCTGACCTGACATAAACACTTTAAAAGCTTGATTCTTATTTCTCATTTCCCTGCAATCAATATTAAGCCCCAATGGTTTCAATTTGCTCCACTTATGCTTATTCCCCAATTGTATATATTGACGTGTATATTTGTCTAAGAGCATTTTTATCTTTGAAGAGTATACCCCATAGAGTATTCTTTAATACTACTTTTAGCTTTGTAAAATTAGACTTTTTAAAATTGAATGTTTTGGTTAAACCCTTGTTATTGAGTTTCTCATAACAAATTTTTAAAGGATACCATATTGAAGTCACTGCTTCCTATATGTCCTTTACCTGTATACTGTTTCTCATGTCAGAATTGCTTGAGAGCACTAGATCAAGCAAGGTCTCTTTTCTAGTTGGCGCCTCTACTAGTTGGGACATAAAATTGTCATTAATCAGTTAAAAAATGATTTCCCTTTGTGGTGCTGGAAGTTGTATTGCTCCAGTCAATTTCAGGATAGTTGAAATCTCCATTATGATTATGCTTTCTGACCTACAAGCCTTTTCCATTTGGAGTAAAAGTTGAGCTTCCTCAAAATCCCCAATATTAGGTGGCTTGTAGCAAATTCCCATCAACATCTTTTTATTAAGTGTACACCCAGTGTGTATTATAACCCACACGGCCTCTACATTTTCACTGCTCCTTCATTAATACCTTGCATAGGTTTCTCAAGGTTTGGGGGAGATACGGGACCCAAATTGGAACATGCGCGTTTCCAGTTTCAAACTTTGAATTTTCACAGCTTGCATCACTGGTGCCATGTCTCATTTGGGGCTGTGTAACAGTGCTCTACTCTAAGATTTTCCCCCAAAAGTGTGTATTTTTGGAAAGTAGACACCCCAGGCTTTCATTTTATGTATGTTTTCAAATTTTTTAAGCAGCCATTTTGCCACCAATCACTCGTAAATCTTGATGTAAGTTAAAAAAACAGCGTTTTTCAAACTTTCACTTCAATGTTGATGTGAATTTCAAGAACATGATAGGTGAAGATTTTTAAAAATGCATTGTTTAGTGTTCAGCTCCTTCTTCTGAGTCCTGTAATACCCCATATGCATAGGTTTCTCAAGGTTTGGGGGAGCTACGGGGCCCAAATTTGACCAAATATTGAATTTTCATATCTTGCTTATCTGGTGCCATTTCTCATTTGGGGCTATGTTCCAGTACTCCACTTTAAGATTTCCCCCCAAAAGTGTATATTTTTGAAAAGTAGACACCCCCAGCTTTCATTTTAGGTGTGTTTTCAAATTTTTTACACAGCCATTTTACCACCAATCACTCGTACATCTTGATGTAAATAAAAAAATCAGCGTTTTTCACACTTAGATTTCAATGTTGATGTGGATTTCAAGCACAGAGTAGGTGATGATTTTTTAAACTGCATTTATTAGTGTTCGGCTCATTCCTCGGAGTACGGCAATACCCCACATGCATAGCTTTTTCATGGTTTGCAGGAGCTACGGGGCCCAAATTGGAACATGTGCATTTCCAGGTTCACACTTTGAATTTTCACAGCTTGAGTTACTGGTGCCATTTCTCATTTGTCTTGTGTAACAGTGCTCTTTTTTAAGATTTTCCCCAAAAGTGTATTTTTTTGGAAAGTAGACACCCCAGGCTTTCGTTTTAGGTGTGTTTTCAAATTTTGTACACAGCCATTTTACCACTAATCCTGTGAAAACTTGACGTAAGTAAAAAAAAAAATCAGCGTTTTTCACACAGACTTCAATGTTGATGTGAATTTCAAGCACAGGATAGGTGAAGATTTTATAAACTGCATTGATTAGTGTTCGGCTCATTCTTCTGAGTACAGCAATGCCCCATATGCAACGGTTTGTCAGGGTTTGGGGGAGATACTGGGCCCAGTTGGAACATGTGAGTTTCCTTTTACAGACATGCCATTTTTACAGCTGGTGCCTTGTCTCATTTCGGACTGTTTGGCAATACTGCAATGAATTTTACCCCCAAAAGTATATGTTGTAGGAGAGTAAACAACCCTGGCTTTCATTCTATTTGCACTTTTTCAATTTTTTCGCTGCCACTGTATCAGCAATCCCTCCCAAAACCTGCAGTAAGGCAGAGAAACACCATTTTTTCACACATATTTTAGTGTTGCTCTGGATTTCAATCAGATGATATTTGCAGATTTTTTAAGTGCTTTACATTAGTGGTGAATTACATAATCTGAGTACGGCAATGCCCCATATGCATAGGTTTGTCAGGGTTTGGGGAAACTACTGGGCCCAGTAGGGAACATGTGTGTTTCCATTATCAGAGATGGAAAAAACTTAGGGTGCTTTGCTTCCCATTATATCTTGATAGTGTTAGATCTAAGGAGGGATGTGTTTTGAAAAATAAAAAACAGGATATTTCAAGGGGGAAAAGTGGCCAAATAATAAAATAAACTTCACAGAACTACTGCATTGTGCCTTCATGGTATTGCTTGAAGCAGTCACCCATGCAGAGGCCAGGTTTAGAAGGGAAATCAGGACAGTAAGTGAAGGTTTCTCTCCGTATTCCCTTGCTGTAGCAAACCCTGCAGCGCTTTTGTGGGTCTTTCTTTTGGGGGGTTGGGGGATTTTATAAATAAAATGTACTACCCCGGGTTTTGGTGGAATTATTTCTGTTGCTCCTTGAAACAAAAATTGGGAGATAAGATGGAACTGATACTGCAGAAAAGTAAGTTTTAGAGTGGGGTTTGCCAATTTGAAAATCAAAAAAGAATTGTATGCTGCAGTCTGCATCATTTAAATGGCAACCTTTTTGTACCATGCCCTACACTTTCGCATGGTGAGGTACGGCTGCATGAGTTGATCACACAGATCAACTCCCCCCCATGTGCTTGTTGTAGTCTCTGATGCAGACTGGCTTTCTTAGTACCACCCTCCTGCCACGAACAGAGACTGCCACAGTTTTGTCCTCATGCATGGTGGAAAGCATGTAGACATCTTTTCTGTCCTTGAATTTAACTGCCAGTAGCTCTTGTTGGCATAAAGCTGAGGACATCCCGGTTTCAAGTTTTTTTTCTACAAGTTGTTTGGGCATCTCCCTGCAATTGCGCCTGACAGTGCCACAGGCCACAGTGTCAAAATAAAAAAGTGACTTAAATAAAAGGGGGCTGGTGTAGTAGTTGTCAACATATAAATGATATTCTTTGTTTAACAAGGGGTAAATTAGATCCCAAACTATCTTCCCATTTGTTCCCAGAGATTCGGGGCAACCAGGAGGGTCAAGTTGGCAGTCCTTGCCCTCGTAAATTCGAAAAGCCTGGGTATAGCCTGTGGCGCTTTCACACAATTTATAAAATTTAATGCCGAATTTGGATCGCTTGGAGGGGATGTATTGTTTGAAACCTAACCTGCCTTTATAGTTCATAAGGGATTCATCTATACATATGTGTTTTTGAGGGGTATATACTTGGGCAAACTTTTCCTGCAAATGATTTATTAGGGGGTGAATTTTGAACAGTCTGTCATACTGGGGGGTGATCTTTTGGGAAGCACAAGGTATTATCACTAAAGTGCATAAAGCGCAAAGTCATTTCGTATCTAGTCCTGGTCATTGTTTTGGCGAATATAGGGGTATCATATATGGGGTTTTTACTCCAGTATGATCTAATACTTGGTTTTTTAACTATTCCCATTGTCATTGTAAGGGCCCAGAATTTCTTAAATTCTAAAAGGTCAGTGGGTTGCCATATTTCTTGCTTGGAAATTAACGCTGATGGGTTGGCGGCAATATATTGGGCTGTGTATAAATTTGTTTGAGACACGATTTCCCCCAAAATTTCTTCCCCCAAAAATAAATAAAAAAAACTGAACATGGGTAAATCCTGCCACATCCACTTGAATTCCTGGGTTGCCTGTGAATTCAGGAATTTGTGGACATAAATTGGCTGGTGATACCCATTCATCAGCAGGAGTGGCAGTACTTGTGGCAGGTCTTGGGGCAGTACTTGTGGCAGCTCTTGGGGCATTTCTTAGGGCAGATCTTGGGGCAGCTCTTGGGGATTTTCTTAGGGCAGCTCTTGGTGCAGTTGCTGGGGCAGCTCTTGGTGCAGTTGTTGGGGCAGCTCTTGGGGCAGTTGTTGGGGCAGTGCGGCTTTTTTTCACAGAAGGCCCTGCGTCATCACTACTAGAGCTCTCACTCTCAGAAAACTGAGTGACGTCAAAGTCTGACGCTGTGTCTGTGGCTTCTGAGTCAGGCGCCAAAAAGGAATACGCCTCTTCTAAACTATAACGCCGCTGCATTGTATGCACCTACTCTAAACTAAACTAACTAACTAACTTCTATAACTAACTATACCTAACTCTCACCCCAAACGGTCTCTATTCCTATGAAAAAAAAATTTTTATATATTTTTTTTTCCCTATTCTGCTCCTAAACCTAAATCTATCACTAAGCCTTACCCTAACACAAGTAGTCCCTGAACCTACCCAACCCAACTACCTATCTAAACTAACATAATATAGAATATATTTTTTTTTTTTTAAAAATAAACTTTTTTTGGAATTTTTTTTCCCTACGCTACCCCTAAACCTAAATCTAACCCTAAACCTTACCGTAACCCACGTACACCCTGAACCTACCTAACACAAGTGAACTACCTATCTAAACTATCTATTTTTTTGTGTGTGTTTTTTTTTTCTCCCCTAAACCTAAATCTAACCCTAAATCTTTCCCTAACACACGTCTACACTAAACCTACCCACCTACCCACCTATCTACCTAAACTACCTAAACTATATTTTTAAATCAATTTTTATGTAAAAAAATTAAAAAAATTTTAAAAAAAGTGAAAAAAATGTCAAAAAATACAAGGGGGATGGGGGGTGCCCCACAGATCAGCAAAGGCTGATCTGCAGCAAATTGATCACTCCAAGAGTGATCAGATGGGGGGAACCTATTGATCACTGCAAAACAGTGATCAAAGAGTTAATGTTTTTTTTTAAACACTTTGCAGGAACACTGGAACGCTGGATCGCATAATCTCTCTCTGTCTCTCTCCACCTCAGCTGTGTGCAAGATGGAGGGAGGCAGAGATAGATGACAGGGACAGTATTTACAAATACTGTCCCTGTCATTCAGCGTTTGCAACATGTGATTCGCTCATCAAGCGAATCGCATGTTGCAACAAACTTTCTACTGGTTGTTACTAAGTGTCCCGGTACCAGGGCACTTAGTAACAAGCAGCCCGTGCTCTCCCATCGCTCCGTGCGGCCGCGATGGGAGAGTTTAACCCATGATGGTGCAGGACCGTCATGGGTCCTTACAGGTACTGCAACCCATGAAGGTCCTGCACCGTCATGGGTCATTAAGGGGTTAACTCTGTCCTTCATAAACAGTGAATAACCCTCTAGATTGGCTGGCAAGTCATATGTATCATTTGACCAGATTTCAGATACACCAATAAGATCATACTGCTCATGCATTGCAATCATTTCTAGCTCCCCCATCTTACCAACTAAACTACAAGCATTTAAATGCATACATTTTATCTTTTTGCCATTCTGAAAGATTTAATTTATCAGGCTGTAACAACAGCACCTCCCTATTAAATACTTCCCAACATTTCAAACGGGCAAACAGGGACATTTTTGTTTCAGGTGGTGTTGCTGGGGGCTTGACTGGTGGGCGGGGCATTACTCAGAATATTAGGTTATTTCATGAGCTACTGACACCTCTTTATGTAACTGAATAAATGATTTAGAACAAACCAGAAGGATTTTATTTACACAGACTAATTTATAAAAACATGTACTGAGGTTTACACAAACATTAGTTTGAGTTTTATTGCTGTGGAGCAATGTGATGCCCACCACACAGTCTAATTTCCTAAAAAGAGGGACACCAGAGTGGGAAAGAGGGACAGATGGATTTGGGTCTCTAAGAGGGACTCTCCCTCCTAAAGTGAGACACTTGGGAGCTATGCTATTAGATGAACTAGCCCATTCCCCCTCTCCGCCTTCATGCCCCTTCTCTAATCCCATTTCCTCAATTATACTACCTTCACCTTCCCGTGTTGCGTTGTCTACCCCTCTGGCACTCAAATGGATAAAAAATCATATTTGATGATTTAGATAAGGTCACTAAGGTTATAAATGATAGAAAAGGTAAAAGAAACTGCAAGGATTATGCTTTTGGACAGGTTGGAAATTGGAAACAATATGTAGTTTCCAGACCCCAACACCATCTCATATAGAACATCAAAAATAGTCTACAAGATTACAATAAATTCACATAACTGAACAAACTACTGATGCACAGAATATACTTATACATCAAAATATACCAAATGCTAATCACACAGGTGTCATATTAGAGATGCACCAAATATGTGTGTGTGTGTGTGTGTGTGTGTGTGTGTGTGTGTGTGTGTGTGTGTGTATAGGGGGTGATTTTAATGTTTCTCACCTTATCTAAAGAGCATCTCCATCCTTGTATGTGCTTACTACGTAGGCGGATTTCCAACTCTCTCTGCTAGCAGTGCATACAGCCCTGCTTTAGTGAATTGGGTGAAAGGAAAGTAGGTGGACAATAAGTCTGGTCCCTTCACCTGGATCAGGCAAGAGTGACAGGAAGGGCAAAAAACCTCACAGCCCTATGTCTGACCCTACAGTGACCTCCTTCCTCAAACAATCTCCTCATAAATATGGGTTCCCTGCATTAACCCACAGCAATGAATTCCAATCATACCAGCAATGGAGGGGTTACGGCAAGTTAAAAACACTACACTATCTTCGCAGTATCTCCCCTATCTTAAATTGGTCACGGATCAAACCAGATTTTCCAAATCAGCAACTGAGGGTTAATGGTTAAAAATGTACTTAAATAAAATGTTGAGGAATAACATTCCCGCGTCTCTCCATCCTGATCAGATCAAGAGAGTGTGTATAAAAGATATGGAGTCCTGGGGCTCAGTATCAAGTTTATTTTAAGGGAGGGCACTATTTTTGGATGACAGGAGCAATTTGCTACACAGAGAAGCTTTTGGCTATTTACTAAGTCTGTTCCCATAGGATCAGACTATGTAAAACATGATCATTTCCCATTAAAGTGACAGTTTCTTTGGTCTCTTGACATTGCAGCACCTTCTGTGGAAGTGGCTATGTCTGCTGCCCTCCTGCTCCAACCATCTCTCCTGGGACAGTAGAAAACTGCGTGTTTGTGAAAACACCACATGCAGCGCGTGGCAGCATGGGAGTCCTTGTGTATCATTTTTTCAACAGGAGCGCCATCGTTATAATGTTTTCCAACCCATATGACTACAATCTGTACTATATTAAGTGGATCACTAAAAATCACTGTATTGCTGACCGTAATCTCTTCAAACAGTTGTATTATAATAAACACATTTCTTTTCTACTTCATTTCAACGCATTGAAGTGAAAACCAATACCCAAGCCTTAGAGATTAATAATTGTAACTTGTGTGTCTCAGCAACTATATCTAATGATTACAAGGCCATACTGAAGGTATAAATCAAGGAAAAATAAAGGATGGCCACCCTTTTAACCTCTTGCTCTGTTCTAGCATACTAATGGATAAAGAGAAAATATACAGGTTTACTCTGAACTCAGATGACTAATATTCAAACACCTTAGGTCCCCAATGTTCAAAAGCAAGTGGAACAATTTTGGGGCAAGACAACTTGCACCAGAGGGGAGACATTAAAACGTTCAATAAGTATGGCTTTTAACCCCTTGAGTACCAGAAAGGTCACCAACGCATTGAAAAGCAATGCATTGAAGACCTTGCTAGTATTCGTAGGGTTAAAGCCCTCATTTAAATCAATGGTAAATTTGGGGGATTTGGAATTGTCCCTTATGGAGGAGTTGGTTTGCCCCAGAATTAATCCAATATCTTAAAACATCAACTTTAATATCTGCAAAAAGCTGCATCAGAAGCATAAAGGGACACATTTATTAACCTTTTGAGTGCCAGAGGGGGTAAGCAATGAATTGCGTACCCCTCTGGCATTCCAAAGGTTAAGTTAAAGAGATGCATTTATGGAGCAAGCCACCTACTCCATATGGGACAAAAAGTTCCCATTGATTAAGAAAGAGTCTTTTTACCCTTCAAATGTTAGTTCTCACCTTGCAAAGAAATGTGTTGGACACGTATCTAAAATTCAAAGAGTTAAAAGTTCCATTTAAATCACTGGGAATTGTCATCTCTTCCCTATGTTGCAGTTAGTTTATCCCAGAACTGCGTCCCTTTATCTTACTGAATACGGTCCAAAGTACCCATTCATTCCCAGTTTAGCCAATTACTGGAATGGGATGATGCACCTGACTGACACATGAATTTAATAAAATACATATTAAATAAAGTACTTTTATATCACTGTAAATCTATTAATCTTAAATCTTGTTTTTTTTGCATACTAAAATGACTGAAAAGTACAGACACATTTAAAGGCAAAACTGGAGCAATTCAGCTGTGCCATCTTTTAGCAAATTGTCATCCCCATTAACCCTTTGCGTGCCAGAGAGTTATCCAAGGCTTTGCAAAGCAATAAGTTGGCTATCTCTCTGGCACTCAAAGGGTTAATCACTTTTAACCCCCTGGATACTAGTTATTTGTAATAACTAATAGTTTGCATTTGATTCATTTAAAACGCCTTGGGGGTTATGCACTAAGGTGTGATAAAGAGGTGATAATGGGCTGGATTCAAATGCAGGAGATAAATGTTACCTCCCATTTTATAAGTCTATGGGGATACCTGGAGATAAAAGCAGAGATAAAGTTAGCACCTGCATTTGAATCCAGCCCCTTAGTGCATAGGCTCCAAAGAATAACACAGGTTTTTCCCTATACTCTATGAAGATTGTCCCTCTCTGCGATCCATCCAGACAGTCTTAGTGTTCTGAGGTGAGCAGTGTTACATCAGTAAAAGGGGCGGGAGGGGGATACTTTATCATTCAATTACTCTTGAACTACAACTGTGACAGTATTGAAATAACACTCTCCATGGCCCAAATACTATGGCGATTAACTGGAGCTGCTTCTTTTGTGAAACATTACTTTCCCTATTAATGAGGTTTTTAATGCCCTTGAATGTTAGACAAAGACCTCTTTAGGTCAATGGGAATTTGGGAATTTTTTTGGGGGGAGGGATCCTGTGAAGTATAGTTAGTTTGGCCAAGAACTGCAGGGGTTAATTTGATAATTATAGCACAGTTGTGTAAATATTACTCCACTTATTATATACACCTGTCCCATGGTTTTGTATTTGTTTAGTACAGAAGCTTATGCACAGTATTTTTTACATAATCACATAAACTGATATAGAACATGTTATATGCTAATAAAATAACTATATTTCCATACTAAATATCTGATTCCTTTGTGATTTTGTATTTCAAAAACAGAGTGGAAGAGGTAGAAAATATATACGTTTATGTCAGTCTCATAAGGGAAATAACACACAGTTCAGTCAACAGAAGAAGGTCAGTGGCTCGCAGACTTTGTCACATGACTTCCCCTTTTGGTTATTACCAGACTGTGGTGCCTCCCCCCACACCTTCTTTTTAACCCTTTATGGAGCTGAGGGGTGTGCAGAGCATTGCATTGCAATGTATTGTGCACTTCTCTGACCTTAAAGGGTTAAAGAAATGTATCGTTTCCATACATTTTTAGATCATTACTTATTTTAATGTTATTTATGTTGTAATTTCATTATACATTCTTTTAGGGTGTCCATATGCCCCTGATTGGCCAGGAGAGTCCCTGATTTTAAAGGAGCAGTAAACTTTTTTTGTGAAAACACATATTTTGCAGAGCATTTCCTGCTGATGTTTTATTCAAAAATTATAGCAGTTCAAATAATCAGGAAGTGAATTTACTGTGTTTACTTCCTGATAGTTCTAACTGACAGGAAGTGATAAAGCAGTTTCTATCACATTCTATGGAGAACTGTATGTCTCTGACTTTCCTGACTTTCCTCTCCATTAGAATCTAACAGGAAATCTAATTAGAATTTGACCACTAGAGGGCACTGCTAATGTAAAAAAAACCTGGGTTTAAACTGTAATAACTCTGGAAATATAAATCTCTAGGCAGTGGGAGTACTATTATTTTACTCAATATGAAAATCCTTACAATATATATTTTTTCATAAGAAAAGTTTACTGCTCCTTTAAATGTGTGTTTCTTGTCTCTGGTAGGCCCCTTCAGGGATAATACATAGTCCTGGAATGAAGGCTCCAGAGTACAGAGGTGTAAACACTAGAAGGAGAACTGTCCATAGCCTACTGTGAGAGAAAGTGATGTCGCTGCTGGACTACAAGAAAATGGCCTCCAGACAGAGCTCTAAACACTAGAGAGAGAAAAGAGCCTTGATTTTGACATTGGACAGGAACTGCTGTGCATTTTGTTGTAGTGTAATGCTAGTCTAAGGCTATAGGCATGATGCACATTATCTAGTAGCCCACAACAAGCATTGCTTTCTGTCACAGCAGTCAATGGGCAGGTCTCCCTCTGTGTCTATAACTCTGTGGTGCACTGGCATACCTCCCAAGGGTCTAGGGTTGCCACCCAGCCGGTATTTTACCGGCAGGCTGGTAAAAAATTGGCTTCTGTCCAATGTTAAGTCTATGGAGGGAATGCCATGGACGGTATTTTTTTGAAAAAAAGGTGGCAACCCTACAAGGGTCCCTCTTTTAGACTCAAATCCCTCTGCTCCTCTTTCCAATTCTGATGTCCCTCTTTTTAGGAGATCAGACTGTGTGGTGTGTATATAGGTTTATCACATTGCTTTACAGCAATAAAACTTACATTAATGTTTGTTTAAACTTCAGTAAATGTAACATAGTAACATAGTAACATAGTAAATTAGGTTGGAAAAAAGACACAAGTCCATCAAGTTCAACCTTCGCCTCATACCTCAGTAACTGAATTTTATAGCTTTCCTGCTACCAATTAAATTAGTCTTTATCAGACCTTCCTGATCAGCCTACTGATAAACAGTATAACTCTGTATGTTCCCTTGTGAAAGAAATGTATCTAATCTTCTCTTAAATGTATCCATTGTATCTGCCATAACTACCTCCCTGGGCAATGAATTCCACAATTTGACAGACCTTACCGTAAAAAAACCCTTCCTCTGCTGAAGTTTAAACCTCCTTTCCTCTAATCTCAAGGGGTGTCCCCTGGTCACCTGATCAGGCCTTGGAATAAATAGCTCACCACAGAGATCCTTGTATTGACCTCTCATATACTTGTACAATGTGATAAGGTCTCCTCTTAGTCGTCTTTTCTCTAGAGTAAATAAACCAAGTTTGTTTAGTCGTTCCTCATATGTCAAGTCCTCCATTCCCTTAATTAATTTTGTTGCTCTCCGCTGTACCCTCTCTAGTTCTAGTATATCCTTTTTCAGAACCGGTGCCCAAAATTGCACTGCATACTCAAGGTGAGGTCTTACCAATGATTTGTATAATGGCAAAATAATGTTATCCACTAGTGTTGAGCGAGCACCCCGATGCTCGGGTGCTCGGGTGCTCTGACCGAGCACCCCCTGAGGCTCGAGTGCTCGGCCGAGCACCCGAGCCCCATTGAAATGCATGGGGCGACACGAGCATTACACCAGGCACCCCCTGCTCTGATGAGGGGAGGGTGCCTGGTCAATGCCCCCCTTCATCTCCGCTATGCCCCCTTCATCTCCGAATGCCCCCTTCATCTCCGCAATGTCCCCCTTCATCTCCGCTATGCCCCCTTCATCTCCGCTATGCCCCTCTTCCACAATGTCCCCCTTCATCTCCGCTATGCCCCTCTTCCACAATGTCCCCCTTCATCTCCTCTATGCCATAGAGGAGATGAAGGGGGACATTGTGGAAGAGGGGCATAGCGGAGATGAAGGGGGACATTGTGGAAGAGGGGCATAGAGGAGATGAAGGGGGACATTGTGGAAGAGGGGCATAGCGGAGATGAAGGGGGACATTGTGGAAGAGGGGCATAGACTCTATGCCCCTCTTCCACAATGTCCCCCTTCATCTCCGCTATGCCCCTCTTCCACAATGTCCCCCTTCATCTCCGCAATGCCCCCGTACCTCCAGTCCCTGGTGGTCCAGCGGAGCGTCTTCAGATCTGTGCCTCTTCCGGCACAGATCCCCGCCACCCGAACATGGCGGGCGAGCACATGGCGGTACTCGACGAGTACCGCCATGTGCCGAGCAGAGCGATGCTCGAGCCGATCCGAGCATCGGCCGAGCACGCTCGCTCAACACTATTATCCACTCTTGCCTCAATACCTCTTGTTATGCAAGACAGGACTTTGTTTGCCTTTGCTACTGCTGTTTGACACTGGTCACTGTTTCCAAGTTTGTAGTTGACAAGGATACCCAGGTCTTTCTCTAGCAATGAGTCCCCTAAAATTATTCCATTAAGTTCATAAGTAGTGGGGTATGTGCTGGTGAAAGAGCAGGTTGCACACTGATGTCCAGTGATGCCTCCCACATGGCCGTGCTAGTGCCAAGGACTAGTACTCTGCTGCTCTTGTCTCCGCAGTGTCCCTGTATGGCAGAATGGAAATGTGGTCCCCCCACATTCTTTTCATTGTCATAGACATTTCTACAAATCAGTATATGTAGTCTCCATACCAAAGGTACAGTTATCACAAGTAGAAGTACAAACATGCCATACTGTGCCGTTCTTTCAAAATCTCTCCCAAACTTTTCACCTTGATCTCTTTTTATCAATGCACATGCGGTCTTGTTGCATAGCAATGTGGAAATCTGGTGTTGAAACAAAGCCTCAGAATCTTGGAATGAAACCAAGATTGACCCACTATCAATCAAACTATTGGTGCTTCAAAGAGTCTCTACAGGCATCTATATATATATACACATACTGGCAATGTAGTAGTTTTAAATGAGGATCAAAGAATAAGCCCACCCAACTGCTACTGTATAATTTCTCCCTTAGTTTCGTTTTCTCAGAAACACGCTCCCATTTCAGGAACAGAGCAGATCATTTTATTGTAACTTTCTCTTGCTGAACGTCTTATTCATGTGGATTCAAGAAGATGTTTCTGCATTCTTCTTAAAGGAGCAGTACATTTTTTAAAGCCTATATATTATAGAGCTTTTCCTGCTGAGTAAAACATGAGACTCTCACTGCTATCAGCTGTTTTATTCAAAACTAGCATTGCCCGTCTGTTTTTTTCTGTTTCAAGGAAAGCTTAGTCCTTTCAGTGGCAGAGGGGTAAGCAGCGTATTGCAATGCATAGCGTACCCACTCTGCCACTCAAAGGGTTAATGTGAGCCTCACTGACATAGCAATGAGGGACAGCGCTGCCCATCAGGATATATAGGGACATGCAACACACACACAGTGAGGAACACACAGGCACACACAGAGACACACATGCACACACAGAAGTGAGTCATAAGGTGGTGACTTATGTGTTATTGTAATGAGTTTGTGTTTGTACTTATGCCTCCACTGTGGCATTCATTCATATAGTTGAAATGCATGTGGTAATTGCACATACTATGGTGGAAGGTGGATCGTGCTGGCTCCCGGGGTGTGAGTGAGTGGCATTCATTCATGTAGTTGAAATGCATGTGGGAATTGCAAATACTATGGTGGAAGGTGGATCATGCTGGCTCCCGGGGTGTGAGTGAGTGGCATTCATTCATGTAGTTGAAATGCATGTGGGAATTGCAAATACTATGGTAGAAGGTGGATCGTGCTGGCTCCCAGGGTGTGAGTGAGTGAGTCTATGGTGGATCGTGCTGGCTCCCGGGGTGTGAGTACGAGAGTGAGTGATCGCGTGAGTGTGTGTGATTGAGTGAGAGTGTGTGAGTGTGTATGAGTGTGAGTGTGTATGACTGTGAGTGAGAGAGTGTGTGAGTGTGATTGAGTGAGAGTGTGTGTGTGATTGAGTGCGAGCGTGTGAGTGTGTATGAGTGTGAGTGTGTATGAGTGTGAGTGAGAGAGTGTGTAAGTGAGTGTGATTGAGTGAGAATGTGTGTGATTGAGTGCGAGTGTGAGTGTGAGTGAGAGAGTGTGAGTGTGTGAGAGAGTGTGAGTATGAGTGTGAGTGAGAGAGTGTGTAAGTGAGTGTGATTGAGTGAGAGTGTGTGTGATTGAGTGCGAGTGTGAGTGTGAGTGAGAGAGTGTGAGTGTGTGAGAGAGTGTGAGTGTGTGGAATTGAGTGTGTGGGATTGAGTGTGTGATTGAGTGTGAGTGTGTGCGTGAGAGAATGTGAGTGTGTGAATTATTGTGTGTATGATTGAGTGTGTATGACTGAGTGTGTGTGAGAGTGTGAGTGTGTGATTGAGTGTGTGTGAGTGTGTGTTTTTTGTCTGATGTGTTTGTGTCTGTGGTGTAGGAGCGAGTGGCAGCCATTTTGTTTTTTCAGTTATTTAGATAGTGGTGGGCAGGCTGGATAGTGGGGGCGGGCCAACTCCCTGCATCATTTAAATGACTCCCCCACTGAATCACCCAATGGGAGCAGTAACTCCTCCTTACTTAACCCTTTGAGTGCCAGAGGGGTACGCAACGCATTGCTTTGCAATGCGTTGTGTACCCCAGGGGCTTTGCTAGGGGTGGGCTAAGGGTGCTGAAGCCCCGAGTGTGTCAGTGGGCAGCCCCGAATGTCTGACAATCAGCAGACTCACTCCTCCTGCTGTTTATCCTGAGGCTGGCTGGCTGGCTGGCTGCTGCCCAGCAACTTGTGGGCATATATAGCTTGGAACAGCAGGCTGCTGCCTTACTCTGTTCTCAGCTTCAGCCCACAGCCATCCGCTCCACACTGGCTCTTCTAGCACTTCCTGGTGCTATGCGATGTGCTCATCACCATGAAACAGGTCATCAACCCTGAAACAGAAAGCAGAATGGGGCACAGCAGAAGAGAAGGTATGAGGGACAGTATAGATGGAGGAAATATATGACTACCAGTGGCAGGTAAACAAGGCTGGTGGGTGTCACATTGTATATGTGGAGTATTTGTGGGCTGGCTACCAGAGGGCAGGGGAACAAGGCTGGTGGGATCACACAGTTTATGTAGGGAATCAGTGGCTACCAGTGGGTATTGGAATAAGGATGGTGGTGGTCATATAGTGTATGTGTAGAATCTGTGGCTTTCAGTGGGCAGGATAATAAGGCTGGTGGAGTCCACAGTGTATGTGGGGAATCAGTGGCTACCAGTGGACAGGGTAATAAGGCTGGGGGAGGTCACATAGTGTATGTAAGAAATCTGTGGCCACCAGTGGGCAGGGGAGCAAGGGTAGGGGGGTTATATAGTGTATGTAGAGAATTTGTGGCTACCAGTGGTTAGGGGAATAAGGTTGTTGGGGGGGTCACATAATGTATGTATGGAATCTGTGGCTATCAGTGGGCAGGGGTAAAATGCAGTTGGGAATCACATAGTGTATGTGAGGAATCTGTCAATACCAGGGCACACGCAGTGTATGTGGGGAATCTGTGGCTTCCAGGGGGCAGGAGAACAAGGCTAGTGGGGATGCACAATGTATGAGGGGAATCTGTGGCGACCAGTAGGCAGTTGTAGAAGGCTGGTGGGGTAACACAGTGTATTTGGGGAATCTGGGCAGAGAAACATGGCTGTGGCTACCAGTGGCCAGTGCAACAAGGCTGTGGTATCATAAAGTTTATGTGCGTTGTTCTGTGGCTACCAGCGGCCAATGGAAAAATGCCAGCAATCAGACAGTGTATGATTGGCTACAGGTAACCAGTGGAACAATGATGGGGTATCACATAGTGTATGTATGGTTCTATGGATACCAGTTGCCAGTAGAAGAAGGCTGAGATATCAGTTCATGTGTGGGCCTGGTGCTACCGGTGGCAAACCACTGGAGTATCAAACAGTGGATGTGTGGCTAATAGGGGCTAGAAGCACAAGGTTATCAGGCAGTGTATGAGGGGTTCTATGGCTACCAGTGGGCAATGGAACAATGCTGGGTATAGGCATACCTCCCAAGTGTCCCTCTTTGAGCTCCAAATCCCTCTTTCACACCCTGGTGTCCCTCTTTTTAGGACATCAGACTGTGTGGTGGGTATATAAGGGTATCACATTGCTCCACAGCAATAAAACTCACATTAGTGTTTGTTTAAACATTGTTATATTTGTTTATACATTATCTGTGTAAATAAAATACTTTGGTGCTGCGATTGAGTTACATCAATGGCTCATATGTATTAAAGCAACCTGGTTTTATTCTGGAGTAAACCAACTGCACAACAGGGGACACATAAAAGTTCTTAAAATCCACTGCACTTGAATAGAGTTTTTAACCTCTTGAATGCTAGAGAGGTCTCCAATGCATTGCTTTGCAATGCATTGAAGACCGCTCTAGCATTCAAGGAGTTAAAACCCCTATTTAATGTGACAGGAATTTTGATTTGTTCCCTGTGGTACAGTTGGTTTACACCACAATAACTTCAGTTAGTTAGAACAAAAAACAATGGCAAGAGTTGAACATAAAATGGCTTACTTCTTAACTCTTTGCATTGCATTATATATAGATTAGTAAAATAAACATATATGTTGTGTAAGGATAACTCACTCCACATTATAGCATTATCATCACTACCACTGGTGGCAGGTACTCTGTTGAATTTTGCTGTGGGCTCTAGCCCCAGATCGTTTTGGAACCTAGAAACGCCCCTGGTGTACCCCCTCTGGCACTCAAAGGGTTAAGTTGAGGTAACATAGCAATATAACACACGGTGGCTCTTCAGTTGAGGCAGCATAGCAATATGCTGAGGGAACAAATAGAAAGTGGTGTTTGAGGCTTGCCCTCTGTAACATACAGCAAAGCATCTCTCTCCCTTTAAGGAGAAAGGGCGGAATCAGGAAGCAGGAAGTGGAGGAGTGACAGTTGAGACAGTTAGTGAGGTGACTGAAGAGATGAAGAGTTAAATAAAAGAGTTGCTATTAAGTTTATCCCTGAGTTTGTATTTTATGGGAACATTACTCGTACTGAAACAGAGTGTTTTAGGGTTACAGTTATCTGTGGGAAGTGAAACAGTGTGTTTGTGGGGTCATGATCCTGAGTGAGAGTGTGAGTGGACCAGGAGAAGTTACTGATATCCCCTACTTCAAGAGCAAGTGGCAGTTATATATTTTTTGTCAGTTGGATAGTGGTGGGCGAGCTGGAGGGGGTGGGCCAACTCCCTGTATGATAAACATGCCCCCATTCAATCACCCAATGGGAGCAGTAAAGTCCCCATTCAATCACCCAATAGGAGTTGTGTCTCCTAATGAGACATAAATTATGTAATGAGGCATTCTGTTCAATGTGTGTTTGTTTTCTGAGAAAACAGAAATTATGTTCTGTGTGTGAGGTACCATAAATTATGCAATGAGGCTTATTCTTTTATATATATATATATATATATATATATATATATATCTATATATATAAAAGAATAAGCCTCATTGCATAATTTATGGTACCCCACACACAGAACATAATTTATGTCTCCTCAGAAAAGAAACTCGCATTGAACAGAATGTCTAATTACATAATTTATGTCTCATTAGGAGACACAACTCTTATTGGGTGATTGAATGGGGACTTTACTGCTCTCATTGGGTGATTCAATGGGGGCGTGTTTATCATACAGGGAACTGGCCCTCCCCCTCCAGCCCACCCACCACTATCCAACTGACAAAAAAAAAAATATATATAACTGCCACTCGCTCCTGAGGTAGGGATATCAGTAACTTCTCCCGGTCCACTCACACTCACTCAGGATCATGACCCCACAAACACACTGTTTCACCTCCCACAGATAACAGTAACCCTCCATACACTCTGTTTCAGTATGAGGGTGTAATGTTCCCATAAAATACAAACTTAATAGCAACTCTTATTTACCTCATCATCTCTTCAGTCACCTCACAGTCTCAACTGTCACTCCTCCACTTCCTGCTTCCTGATTCCCGCCCTTTCTCCTTAAAGGGAGAGGGATGCTTTGCTGTATGTTAGAGGGCAAGCCTCAAACACCACTTTCTATTTGATCCCTCAGCATATTGCTACATTGCCTCAACTGAAGAGCCACCGTGTGTTATATTGCTATGTTAGCTCAACTTAACCCTTTGAGTGCCAGAGGGGTAAGCAACGCATTGCAAAGCACACATTCTGTCTCACACTCTCACAGTCTCTCACACAGTCGCAGTCTCACAGTCGCAGTCTCACAGTCGCAGTCTCACAGTCGCAGTCTCACAGTCGCACACACTCTCAGTCTCACACAGTCTCAGTCTCACACAGTCTCAGTCTCACACAGTCTCAGTCTCACACAGTCTCACACAGTCTCAGTCTCACACAGTCTCACACTCTCAGTCTCACACTCTCTCTCAGTCTCACACTCTCTCTCAATCTCACATTCTCAGTCTCACACTCTCACAGTCTCACACAGTCTCTCTCGCAGTCTCACGCAGTCTCTCTCACAGTTCACACAGTCTCTCACACTCTCAGTCTCACAGTCTCACACAGTCTCTCACAGTCTCACACTTTCACACAGTCTCACACAGTCTCACACTCTCGCAGTCTCACACAGTCTCACACTCTCGCAGTCTCACACAGTCTCTTACACTCTCAGTCTCACACAGTCTCTCACACTCTCACAGTCTCACACTTTCACACAGTCTCACACTCTCACAGTCTCACACAGTCTCTCTCGTAGTCTCACACAGTCTCTCTCGCAGTCTCACAGTCTCACACTGTCTCACACTCTCAGTCTCACACTCTCACAGTCCCTCACACTCTCACAGTCTCTTACACTCTCAGTCTCACACAGTCTCTCACACTCTCACAGTCTCTTACACTCTCAGTCTCACACAGTCTCTCACACTCTCACAGTCTCTCACACTCTCACAGTCTCACACAGTCTCTCACACTCTCAGTCTCACACTTTCACACAGTCTCACACTCTGTCTCACACTCTCACAGTCTCTCTCACAGTCTCACACAATCCCTCTCACAGTCTCACACAGTCCCTCACACTCACAGTCCCTCACACTCTCAGTCTCACACTCTCAGTCTCACACTCTCAGTCTCACACTCTCAGTCTCTCACAGTCTCTCTCGCAGTCTCACACAGTCTCTCTCTCCAGTCTCTCACAGTCCCTCACACTCTCACAGTCCCTCACACTCTCACAGTCTCTTACACTCTCACAGTCTCTTACACTCTCAGTCTCACAGTCTCACACAGTCTCTCACACTCTCACACTTTCACATAGTCTCACACTCTCAGTCTCTCTCGCAGTCTCACACAGTCTCTCTCGCAGTCTCTCACAGTCTCTCTCGCAGTCTCACACACTCTCAGTCTCACACACTCTCAGTCTCACACAGTCTCTCAAACTCTCACAGTCTCACACTTTCACACAGTCTCACACTCTCACAGTCTCACACAGTCTCTCTCGTAGTCTCACACAGTCTCTCTCGCAGTCTCACACTGTCTCACACTCTCAGTCTCACACTCTCACAGTCCCTCACACTCTCACAGTCTCTTACACTCTCACAGTCTCTTACACTCTCAGTCTCACACAGTCTCTCACACTCTCACAGTCTCTCACACTCTCACAGTCTCTCACACTCTCAGTCTCACACTTTCACACAGTCTCACACTCTGTCTCACACTCTCACAGTCTCTCTCACAGTCTCACACAATCCCTCTCACAGTCTCACACAGTCCCTCACACTCACAGTCCCTCACACTCTCAGTCTCACACTCTCAGTCTCACACTCTCAGTCTCTCACAGTCTCTCTCGCAGTCTCACACACTCTCTCTCCAGTCTCTCACAGTCCTTCACACTCTCACAGTCCCTCACACTCTCACAGTCTCTTACACTCTCACAGTCTCTTACACTCTCACAGTCTCTTACACTCTCAGTCTCACAGTCTCACACAGTCTCTCACACTCTCACATAGTCTCACACTCTCAGTCTCTCTCGCAGTCTCACACAGTCTCTCTTGCAGTCTCTCTCGCAGTCTCACACACTCTCAGTCTCACACACTCTCAGTCTCACACACTCTCAGTCTCACACAGTCTCTCTCGCAGTCTCACACAGTCTCTCTCGCAGTCTCACACAGTCCCTCACACACTCTCAGTCTCACGCACTCTCAGCCTCACACTCACACAGTCTCTCTCGCAGTCTCACACAGTCTCTCTCGCAGTCTCACACAGTCTCTCTCACAGTCTCAGTCTCTCTCGCAGTCTCACACAGTCCCTCACGCTCTCACAGTCCCTCACGCTCTCACAGTCCCTCACACTCTCTCACACACTGTCTCACAGTCTCACACAGTCTCTCTCGCAGTCTCACACAGTCTCTCTCGCAGTCTCACACAGTCTCAGTCTCTCTTGCAGTCTCACACAGTCCCTCACGCTCTCACAGTCCCTCACGCTCTTAGAGTCCCTCACGCTCTTAGAGTCCCTCATGCTCTCACAGTCTCTTACACTCTCACACTCTCTCACTCTCACACTCTCTCAAACTCTCTCTCACACTCTCTCTCACACTCTCTCACAGTCTCACACAGTCTCACACAGTCTCTCACACAGTCACAGTCTCACAGTCACAGTCTCACAGTCTCACAGTCACAGTCTCACACTCTCACAGTCTCACACAGTCTCACACAGTCTCTCTCAGTCTCACACAGTCCCTCACACTGACACAGTCTCACACAGTCTCTCACACACACAGTCTCACACTCACACACAGTCTCACACAGTCTCACACTCTCTCACTCTCACAGTCTCTCACTCTCACAGTCTCTCACTCTCACAGTCTCTCACAGTCTCATACACAGTCTCACACTCTCACACACAGTCTCACACTTTCTCAGTCTCACTCTCACACAGTCTCACTCTCACAGTCTCTCTCTCTCTCAC
Source organism: Rhinophrynus dorsalis (assembly GCA_037306005.1). NCBI lineage: Eukaryota > Metazoa > Chordata > Amphibia > Anura > Rhinophrynidae > Rhinophrynus > Rhinophrynus dorsalis. The sequence continues at coordinate 346,772,568 of CM074724.1, read as the reverse complement.
ACAGTCTCTCACACAGTCACAGTCTCACACAGTCTCACACTCTCACAGTCTCTCTCAGTCTCTCTCAGTCTCACACAGTCCCTCACACTGACACAGTCTCACACAGTCTCTCACACTCTCACCGTCTCTCACACACACAATCTCACACACACACACACACAGTCTCACTCACACACAGTCTCACACAGTCTCACACTCTCTCACTCTCACACTCTCTCACTCTCACACACAATCTCACACACAGTCTCACACTCACACAGTCTCACAGTCTCTCTCACTCTCACACAGTCTCACAGTCTCTCACTCTCACACAGTCTCACACTCACACAGTCTCACACTCACACAGTCTCATACTCACACAGTCTCATACTCACACAGTCTCATACTCTCACACAGTCTCACACTCACACACACAGTCTCACACTCACACACACAGTCTCACACTCACACAGTCTCACACTCACACAGTCTCACACTCTCTCACGGTCTCACGGTCTCACACTCTCTCACGGTCTCACACTCTCTCACGGTCTCACACAGTCACACACACAGTCTCACACACAGTCTCACACACAGTCTCACACACAGTCTCACACACAGTCTCACACACAGTCTCACACTCTCACACAGTCTCACACAGTCTCACACTCTCACACAGTCTCTCACAGTCTCACTCTCACAGTCTCTCTCTCTCTCACACACAATCTCACACACAGTCTCACAGTCTCTCTCAGTCACAGTCTCACACACTCTCACACACAGTCTCACACTCACACACAGTCTCACACTCTCACACAGTCTCACACTCTCTGTCTCACACTCTCTCTCACACTCTCTCTCTCAGTCTCACACTCTCTCACAGTCTCACACTCTCTCAGTCTCAAACACAATCTCACACACAGTTTCACAGTCTCACATTCACACAGTCTCACACTCACACAGTCTCAGTCTCTCTCTCTCACCCTCACACTCTCACACAGTCCCACACTCTCACACAGTCCCACACTCTCACACAGTCCCACACTCTCACACAGTCTCACACTCTCACACACAGTCTCACACTCACACAGTCTCACACTCACACAGTCTCACACTCACACAGTCTCACACTCACACACACAGTCTCACACTCACACAGTCTCACACTCACACAGTCTCACACTCTCACAGTCTCACACTCACACACAGTCTCACACTCTCTCACGGTCTCACTCACGGTCTCTCACGGTCTCACACGGTCTCACACACTCACAGTCACACACTCACAGTCTCACACACTCACACACATTCTCACACTCTCACACACAGTCTCACTCTCACACACAGTCTCACTCTCACACACAGTCTCACACTCACACACAGTCTCACACTCACACAGTCTCACACTGTCTCACAGTCTCTTACTCTCACAGTCTCTCACTCTCACAGTCTCACACTTCCACACAGTCTCACACTCACACACACAGTCTCACACTCACACACACAGTCTCACACTCACACAGTCTCACACTCACACAGTCTCACACTCTCTCACGGTCTCACACTCTCTCACGGTCTCACACAGTCACACACACAGTCTCACACACAGTCTCACACTCTCACACAGTCTCACACAGTCTCACACTCACACAGTCTCACACTCACACAGTCTCACACTCACACACACAGTCTCACACTCACACAGTCTCACACTCACACAGTCTCACACTCTCACAGTCTCACACTCACACACAGTCTCACACTCTCTCACGGTCTCACTCACGGTCTCTCACGGTCTCACACGGTCTCACACACTCACAGTCACACACTCACAGTCTCACACACTCACACACATTCTCACACTCTCACACACAGTCTCACTCTCACACACAGTCTCACTCTCACACACAGTCTCACACTCACACACAGTCTCACACTCACACAGTCTCACACTGTCTCACAGTCTCTTACTCTCACAGTCTCTCACTCTCACAGTCTCACACTTCCACACAGTCTCACACTCACACACACAGTCTCACACTCACACACACAGTCTCACACTCACACAGTCTCACACTCACACAGTCTCACACTCTCTCACGGTCTCACGGTCTCACACTCTCTCACGGTCTCACACAGTCACACACACAGTCTCACACACAGTCTCACACTCACACACAGTCTCACACTCTCACACAGTCTCACACTCTCTGTCTCACACTCTCTCTCACACTCTCTCTCTCAGTCTCACACTCTCTCACAGTCTCACACTCTCTCAGTCTCAAACACAATCTCACACACAGTTTCACAGTCTCACATTCACACAGTCTCACACTCACACAGTCTCAGTCTCTCTCTCTCACCCTCACACTCTCACACAGTCCCACACTCTCACACAGTCCCACACTCTCACACAGTCCCACACTCTCACACAGTCTCACACTCTCACACACAGTCTCACACTCACACAGTCTCACACTCACACAGTCTCACACTCACACAGTCTCACACTCACACACACAGTCTCACACTCACACAGTCTCACACTCACACAGTCTCACACTCTCACAGTCTCACACTCACACACAGTCTCACACTCTCTCACGGTCTCACTCACGGTCTCTCACGGTCTCACACGGTCTCACACACTCACAGTCACACACTCACAGTCTCACACACTCACACACATTCTCACACTCTCACACACAGTCTCACTCTCACACACAGTCTCACTCTCACACACAGTCTCACACTCACACACAGTCTCACACTCACACAGTCTCACACTGTCTCACAGTCTCTTACTCTCACAGTCTCTCACTCTCACAGTCTCACACTTCCACACAGTCTCACACTCACACACACAGTCTCACACTCACACACACAGTCTCACACTCACACAGTCTCACACTCACACAGTCTCACACTCTCTCACGGTCTCACGGTCTCACACTCTCTCACGGTCTCACACAGTCACACACACAGTCTCACACTCTCTCACGGTCTCACACAGTCACACACACAGTCTCACACACAGTCTCACACACAGTCTCACACACAGTCTCACACTCTCACACAGTCTCACACAGTCTCACACTCTCACACAGTCTCTCACAGTCTCACTCTCACAGTCTCTCTCTCTCTCACACACAATCTCACACACAGTCTCACAGTCTCTCTCAGTCACAGTCTCACACACTCTCACACACAGTCTCACACTCACACACAGTCTCACACTCTCACACAGTCTCACACTCTCTGTCTCACACTCTCTCTCACACTCTCTCTCTCAGTCTCACACTCTCTCACAGTCTCACACTCTCTCAGTCTCAAACACAATCTCACACACAGTTTCACAGTCTCACATTCACACAGTCTCACACTCACACAGTCTCAGTCTCTCTCTCTCACCCTCACACTCTCACACAGTCCCACACTCTCACACAGTCCCACACTCTCACACAGTCCCACACTCTCACACAGTCTCACACTCTCACACACAGTCTCACACTCTCACACACAGTCTCACACTCACACAGTCTCACACTCACACAGTCTCACACTCACACAGTCTCACACTCACACACACAGTTTCACACTCACACAGTCTCACACTCACACAGTCTCACACTCTCACAGTCTCACACTCACACACAGTCTCACACTCTCTCACGGTCTCACTCACGGTCTCTCACGGTCTCACAGTCACACACTCACAGTCTCACACACTCACACACATTCTCACACTCTCACACACAGTCTCACTCTCACACACAGTCTCACTCTCACACACAGTCTCACACTCACACACAGTCTCACACTCACACACAGTCTCACACTCACACAGTCTCACACTGTCTCACAGTCTCTTACTCTCACAGTCTCTCACTCTCACAGTCTCACACTTTCACACAGTCTCTCTCTCTCACACTCTCACACAGTCTCACTCACACACAGTCTCACTCACACACAGTCTCACTCACACACAGTCTCACTCACACACAGTCTCACACTCACACAGTCTCTTACTCTCACAGTCTCACACTCACACAGTCTCTTACTCTCACAGTCTCTCACTCTCACACTCTCTATCTCTCACTCTCACACAGTCTGACACTCTCAGTCTCACACACTCACATACTCACAGTCTCGCACTCTCACACACAGTCTCACTCTCTCACGGTCTCTCACAGTCTCTCACAGTCTCTCAGTCTCACACAGTCACACACAGTCTCACACTCTCACACAGTCTCACAGTCTCTCTCTCTCACTCTCACACTGTCTCACTCAGTCTCGCACAGTCTCGCTCTCTCACAGTCTCACAGTCTCACACAGTCTCTCTCACAGTCTCACACAGTCCCTCACACAGTCTCTCACACTCTCACAGTCTCTCACAGTCTCACACAGTCTCACACAGTCCCTCACACTGACACAGTCTCACACAGTCTCTCACACTCTCACCGTCTCTCACACACACAATCTCACACACACACACACACAGTCTCACTCACACACAGTCTCACACAGTCTCACACTCTCTCACTCTCACACTCTCTCACTCTCACACACAATCTCACACACAGTCTCACACTCACACAGTCTCACAGTCTCTCTCACTCTCACACAGTCTCACAGTCTCTCACTCTCACACAGTCTCACACTCACACAGTCTCACACTCACACAGTCTCATACTCACACAGTCTCATACTCACACAGTCTCATACTCTCACACAGTCTCACACTCACACAGTCTCACACTCACACAGTCTCACACTCTCTCACGGTCTCACGGTCTCACACTCTCTCACGGTCTCACACTCTCTCACGGTCTCACACAGTCACACACACAGTCTCACACACAGTCTCACACACAGTCTCACACACAGTCTCACACACAGTCTCACACTCTCACACAGTCTCACACAGTCTCACACTCTCACACAGTCTCTCACAGTCTCACTCTCACAGTCTCTCTCTCTCTCACACACAATCTCACACACAGTCTCACAGTCTCTCTCAGTCACAGTCTCACACACTCTCACACACAGTCTCACACTCACACACAGTCTCACACTCTCACACAGTCTCACACTCTCTGTCTCACACTCTCTCTCACACTCTCTCTCTCAGTCTCACACTCTCTCACAGTCTCACACTCTCTCAGTCTCAAACACAATCTCACACACAGTTTCACAGTCTCACATTCACACAGTCTCACACTCACACAGTCTCAGTCTCTCTCTCTCACCCTCACACTCTCACACAGTCCCACACTCTCACACAGTCCCACACTCTCACACAGTCCCACACTCTCACACAGTCTCACACTCTCACACACAGTCTCACACTCACACAGTCTCACACTCACACAGTCTCACACTCACACAGTCTCACACTCACACACACAGTCTCACACTCACACAGTCTCACACTCACACAGTCTCACACTCTCACAGTCTCACACTCACACACAGTCTCACACTCTCTCACGGTCTCACTCACGGTCTCTCACGGTCTCACACGGTCTCACACACTCACAGTCACACACTCACAGTCTCACACACTCACACACATTCTCACAATCTCACACACAGTCTCACTCTCACACACAGTCTCACTCTCACACACAGTCTCACACTCACACACAGTCTCACACTCACACAGTCTCACACTGTCTCACAGTCTCTTACTCTCACAGTCTCTCACTCTCACAGTCTCACACTTCCACACAGTCTCACACTCACACACACAGTCTCACACTCACACACACAGTCTCACACTCACACAGTCTCACACTCACACAGTCTCACACTCTCTCACGGTCTCACGGTCTCACACTCTCTCACGGTCTCACACAGTCACACACACAGTCTCACACACAGTCTCACACACAGTCTCACACACAGTCTCACACACAGTCTCACACACAGTCTCACACTCTCACACAGTCTCACACAGTCTCACACTCTCACACAGTCTCTCACAGTCTCACTCTCACAGTCTCTCTCTCTCACACACAATCTCACACACAGTCTCACAGTCTCTCTCAGTCACAGTCTCACACACTCTCACACACAGTCTCACACTCACACACAGTCTCACACTCTCACACAGTCTCACACTCTCTGTCTCACACTCTCTCTCACACTCTCTCTCTCAGTCTCACACTCTCTCACAGTCTCACACTCTCTCAGTCTCAAACACAATCTCACACACAGTTTCACAGTCTCACATTCACACAGTCTCACACTCACACAGTCTCAGTCTCTCTCTCTCACCCTCACACTCTCACACAGTCCCACACTCTCACACAGTCCCACACTCTCACACAGTCCCACACTCTCACACAGTCCCACACTCTCACACACAGTCTCACACTCTCACACACAGTCTCACACTCACACAGTCTCACACTCACACAGTCTCACACTCACACAGTCTCACACTCACACACACAGTCTCACACTCACACAGTCTCACACTCACACAGTCTCACACTCTCACACTCACACACAGTCTCACACTCTCTCACGGTCTCACTCACGGTCTCTCACGGTCTCACAGTCACACACTCACAGTCTCACACACTCACACACATTCTCACACTCTCACACACAGTCTCACTCTCACACACAGTCTCACTCTCACACACAGTCTCACACTCACACACAGTCTCACACTCACACACAGTCTCACACTCACACAGTCTCACACTGTCTCACAGTCTCTTACTCTCACAGTCTCTCACTCTCACAGTCTCACACTTTCACACAGTCTCTCTCTCTCACACTCTCACACAGTCTCACTCACACACAGTCTCACTCACACACAGTCTCACTCACACACAGTCTCACACTCACACAGTCTCTTACTCTCACAGTCTCACACTCACACAGTCTCTTACTCTCACAGTCTCTCACTCTCACACTCTCTATCTCTCACTCTCACACAGTCTGACACTCTCAGTCTCACACACTCACATACTCACAGTCTCGCACTCTCACACACAGTCTCACTCTCTCACGGTCTCTCACAGTCTCTCACAGTCTCTCAGTCTCACACAGTCACACACAGTCTCACACTCTCACACAGTCTCACAGTCTCTCTCTCTCACTCTCACACTGTCTCACTCAGTCTCGCACAGTCTCGCTCTCTCACAGTCTCACAGTCTCACACAGTCTCTCTCACAGTCTCACACAGTCCCTCACACAGTCTCTCACACTCTCACAGTCTCTCACAGTCTCACACAGTCTCACACAGTCCCTCACACTGACACAGTCTCACACAGTCTCTCACACTCTCACCGTCTCTCACACTCTCTCACACACACAGTCTCACTCACACACAGTCTCACACTCACACACAGTCTCACACAGTCTCACACTCTCACAGTCTCTCACTCTCACAGTCTCTCACTCTCACAGTCTCTCACAGTCTCATACACAGTCTCACACTCTCACACACAGTCTCACACTCTCTCAGTCTCACTCTCACACAGTCTCAGTCTCACTCTCACAGTCTCTCTCTCTCTCACACAGTCTCTCACACAGTCTCTCACACAGTCACAGTCTCACACAGTCTCACACTCTCACAGTCTCTCTCAGTCTCTCTCAGTCTCACACAGTCCCTCACACTGACACAGTCTCACACAGTCTCTCACACTCTCACCGTCTCTCACACACACAATCTCACACACACACAGTCTCACTCACACACAGTCTCACACAGTCTCACACTCTCTCACTCTCACACTCTCAGTCTCACACACAATCTCACAAACAGTCTCACACTCACACCGTCTCACACTCACACCGTCTCACACTCACACCGTCTCACACTCACACAGTCTCACAGTCTCTCTCACTCTCACACAGTCTCACAGTCTCTCACTCTCACACAGTCTCACACTCACACAGTCTCACACTCACACAGTCTCACACTCACACAGTCTCACACTCTCTCACGGTCTCACACTCTCTCACGGTCTCACACTCTCTCACGGTCTCACACAGTCACACACACAGCCTCACACACAGACTCACACACAGTCTCACACACAGTCTCACACTCTCACACAGTCTCACACTCTCACACAGTCTCTCACAATCTCACTCTCACAGTCTCTCTCTCTCTCACACACAATCTCACACACAGTCTCACAGTCTCTCTCAGTCACAGTCTCACACACTCTCACACACAGTCTCACACTCACACACAGTCTCACACTCTCACAGTCTCACACTCTCACACTCTCTGTCTCACACTCTCTCTCACACTCTCTCTCTCAGTCTCACACTCTCTGTCTCACACTCTCTCACAGTCTCACACTCTCTCAGTCTCACACACAGTCTCAAACACAATCTCACACACAGTTTCACAGTCTCACATTCACACAGTCTCACACTCACACAGTCTCAGTCTCTCTCTCTCACCCTCACACTCTCACACAGTCCCACACTCTCACACAGTCTCACACTCTCACACACAGTCTCACACTCACACAGTCTCACGCTCACACAGTCTCACACTCACACAGTCTCACACTCACACAGTCTCACACTCTCACACACAGTCTCACACTCACACAGTCTCACACTCTCACACACAGTCTCACACTCTCTCACGGTCTCACTCACGGTCTCACTCACGGTCTCACACGGTCTCACACACTCACAGTCACACACTCACAGTCTCACACACTCTCACACACATTCTCACACTCTCACACACAGTCTCACACTCTCACACACAGTCTCACTCTCACACACAGTCTCATACTCACACAGTCTCACAGTCTCTTACTCTCACAGTCTCTCACTCTCACAGTCTCACACTTTCACACAGTCTCTCTCTCTCACACTCTCACACAGTCTCACTCACACACAGTCTCACTCAGACACAGTCTCACTCACACACAGTCTCTTACTCTCACAGTCTCACACTCACACAGTCTCTTACTCTCACAGTCTCTCACTCTCACACTCTCTATCTCTCACTCTCACACAGTCTGACACTCTCAGTCTCACACACTCACATACTCACAGTCTCGCACTCTCACACACAGTCTCACTCTCTCACGGTCTCTCACAGTCTCTCAGTCTCACACAGTCACACACAGTCTCACACTCTCACAGTCTCTCTCTCTCACTCTCACACTGTCTCACTCAGTCTCGCACAGTCTCGCTCTCTCACAGTCTCACACAGTCTCTCTCACAGTCTCACACAGTCCCTCACTCAGTCTCGCTCTCTCACAGTCTCACACAGTCTCTCTCACAGTCTCACACAGTCCCTCACACAGTCTCTCACACTCTCACAGTCTCTCACAGTCTCACACAGTCTCACTCTCACAGTCTCACTCTCACAGTCTCTCACTCACACTCTCTCACAGTCTCTCACTCTCACACTCTCTCACAGTCTCTCACTCTCACACAGACTCACAGTCGCACACACAGTCTCACAGTCTCACACACAGTCTCACACTCTCACACACAGTCTCACGCTCTCTGTCTCACTCTCACACAGTCTCACACACACTCAGTCTCACACAGTCTCCCACTCTCACAGTCTCACACTCTCACACTCACGCAGTCTCACAGTCTCACACTCTCTCACTCTCACACACAGTCTCACACTCACAGTCTCTCACACAGTCTCACACTCACAGTCTCACACTCACAGTATCACAGTCTCTTACTCTCACGGTTTCTCTCTCACTCTCAAAGTCTCACTCTCACATAGTCTCACTCTCACAGTCTCTCTCTCACTCTCACATAGTCTCTCACTCTCACACAGTCTCACTCTCACACAGTCTCACTCTCACAAAGTCCCACTCTCACAAAGTCCCACTCTCACACAGTCTCACTCTCACACTGTCTCACTCAGTCTCGCACAGTCTCGCTCTCTCACAGTCTCACAGTCTCACACAGTCTCTCTCACAGTCCCTCACACAGTCTCTCACAGTCTCACACAGTCTCACACAGTCTCACACAGTCTCACTCTCACAGTCTCACACAGTCTCACTCTCACAGTCTCTCACTCTCACACTCTCTCACAGTCTCTCACTCTCACACAGACTCACAGTCGCACACACAGTCTCACAGTCTCACACACAGTCTCACACACAGTCTCACACTCTCACACACAGTCTCACACACAGTCTCACACACAGTCTCACACTCACTGTCTCACTCTCACACAGTCTCACACACACTCAGTCTCACACTCTCACACAGTCTCCCACTCTCACAGTCTCACACTCTCACAGTCTCACACTCACACAGTCTCACACTCACACAGTCTCACACTCTCTCACTCTCACACACAGTCTCACACTCACAGTCTCTCACACAGTCTCACACTCACAGTCTCACACTCACAGTATCACAGTCTCTTACTCTCACGGTTTCTCTCTCACTCTCACAGTCTCACTCTCACATAGTCTCACTCTCACAGTCTCTCTCTCACATAGTCTCTCACTCTCACACAGTCTCACTCTCACACAGTCTCACTCTCACAAAGTCCCACTCTCACACAGTCTCACTCTCTCACTCTCACACTTTCAGTCTCACACACTCACATACTCAGTCTCGCACTCTCTGTCTCACACTCACACACACTCGCTCACACACACTCTCACATTCACACTCTCAGTCTCACACACTCGCACAATCTGAGTCTCGCACGCTCTCAGTCTCGCACGCTCTCAGTCTCGCACGCTCTCAGTCTCGCACGCTCTCAGTCTCGTACTCTCACAGTCTCTCTCACAGTCTCGCACTCACAGTCTCGCACTCACAGTCTCACACATAGTCTCACACACAGTCTCACACACAGTCTCTCTCACTCTCAAAAACTCACACAGTCTCACACACACAGTCTCACTCACACTCTCACTCAGTCTCTCTCACAGTCACACAGTCTCACACAGTCTCTCACACACACTCTCTCACACACACTCTCTCACACACACTCTCTCACACACACTCTCACTCAGTCTCTCACATTCACACTCTCAGTCTCACACACTCGCACTCTCTCAGTCTCGCACTCTCTCAGTCTCACACAGTCTCAGTCTCGCAGTCTCAGTCTTGCACAGTCTCAGTCTCGCATGCTCTCAGTCTCGCATGCTCTCAGTCTCACACTCTCACAGTCTCGCACTCACAGTCTCACACTCACAGTCTCACACTCACAGTCTCACACTCACAGTCTCACACTCGCACAGTCTCGCACTCGCACAGTCTCGCACTCACAGTCTCACACACAGTCTCACACACAGTCTCACACACAGTCTCACAGTCTCTCTCACTCTCAAAAACTCTCAGTCTCACACACTCACACAGTCTCACACACACAGTCTCACACACACAGTCTTACTCACAGTCTCTCTCACAGTCTCTCTCACAGTCTCACACTCACACTCTCTCAGTCTCACACTCTCTCACACTCTCACAGTCTCTCTCACTCTCTCACACTCTCAGTCTCACACAGTCTCACAGTCTCTCACACTCTCAGTCTCACAGTCTCTCACACTCTCAATCTCACAGTCTCTCACACTCTCAGTCTCAGTCTCTCTCACACTCTCACAGTCTCTCTCACACTCTCACAGTCTCTCTCACAGTCACTCTCACAGTCTCTCTCACACTCTCACAGTCTCTCTCACACTCTCTCACACTCACATTCCCACACCCAATCACTCACACACTCAATCACACTCACACAGTCTCACTCAATCAAACTCACACAGTCTCAATCACACTCACACAGTCTCACTCTCACACTCAATCACACTCTCACACTCTCACAGTTTCACACTCAATCACACTCTCACACTTACAGTCTCGCAGTCACACTCAATCACAATCACACTCTCAATCACACTCACACTGAATCACACTCACACCCTCAATCACACTCACACCCTCAATCACTCACACCCTCAATTATTCACACCCTCTCACTCACACCCTCTCACTATCATACACACTCTCACTCACACACTCACTCAATCACACACACTCACTAAATCACTTACACGCAATCACTCAATCTCACACTCAAACACAATCACTCACACGTAATCACACCCCGGGAGCCAGCACGATCCACCTTCCACCATAGTCTCACTGTCACTCACACCCCGGGAGCCAGCACGATCCACCTTCCACCATAGTATGTGCAATTACCACATGCATTTCAATTACATGAATGAATGCCAGTCATTCACATCCCGGGAGCCAGCACGATCCACCTTCCACCATAGTATGTGCAATTACCACATGCATTTCAACTATATGAATGAATGCCACAGTGGAGGCATAAGTAGAAACACAAACTCATTACAATGACACATAAGTCACCCCCTTATGACTCACTTGTGTGTGTGTGTGTGTGTCTCTGTGTGTGCCTGTGTGTTTCTCACTGTGTGTGTTGCATGTCTGTATCACACTCTATGTGTCTGCATGTATGTGTGTATGACTGTCGCTCTTTAAGCATCTCAGTGCATGCGTGTGCATTTGCGTGTGTGTGTCTCTGTGTTTGTCTCGCATCCGTGTGTGTGAATTAATTCCCTATATATCCTGACGGGCAACGCCGTCCCACATTGCTAGTATATATATAAAAGAATAAGCCTCATTGCATAATTTATGGTACCTCACACACAGAACATAATTTATGTCTCCTCAGAAAACAAACACACATTGAACAGAATGCCTCATTACATAATTTATGTCTCCTTAGGAGACACAACTCCCATTGGGTGATTCAGTGGGGACATTACTGCTTCCATTGGGTGATTCAATGGGGGCGTGTTTATCATACAGGGAGATGGCCCGCCCCCTCCAGCCCTCCCAACACTATCCAACTGACAAAAAAAACATAGCTGCCACTTGCTCCTGAAGTAGGGGATATCAATAACATCTCCTGGTCCACACACACTCTCACTCAGGATCATGACCCCACAGTTAACACTGTCACCTCCCACAGATAATTGTAACCCTCCATACACACTCTGCATCACCTCCCACAGATAACTGTAACCCTCCATACACTCTGTGTCACCTCCCACAGATAATTGTAACCCTCCATACACTCTGTTTCATTACAAGGGTGTAATGTTTCCATAACATACAAACTCAGGGATAAACTTAATAGCAACTCTTATTTAACCCTTTCAGTGCCAGAGGGGTACGCAACGCATTGCTTTGCAATGCGTTGCATACCCCTCTGGCACTCAAAGGGTTAACTCTTTTCATCTCTTCAGTCACCTCACTGTCTGTTTTCAACTGTCACTCCTCCATTTCCTGCTTCCTGCCCTTTCTCCTTAAAGGGATAGTAATGTTTCATAATAAAAACAGCTCTAATTAATCATCATACTATTTGGACTTTGGAAAGTGTTATTTCAGTTCTGTCAGAGTTGTAGTTCAGGAGTAATTCAATGACAGAGTGTCCCCCTCCCATCCCTTTTACTGATGTAACACTGCTCAGCCAAAGCAGAAGGGAGGTGCCCAGGTAGATTGCACAGAGGGACAATCTTCAATTAAGATAAGGGAAAAACCTGAAAAGCTTGTCAAGGGGGGGTAGGGCTTTCATTGTTTTCATATAAAGAAGATTGTCCCTTGCTGTTATCTGTCTGGTCTTACAACTAGATTCACATCTGAGAAGAGATCGCTTACACTAGGTAAAAGGGGCGGGGAGGGGAAACTTTGCTTGTGAATATCTCTTAAACCATAAAGGTTTGAGAGGTAAGACTTATATCGTTCTTCATGTTTTTTTAATGCCTACAAAATAAAATAAAGTTAAAACGAAGTATTACTATCCCTTTAAAGGGAGAGAGATGCTTTGCTGTATGTTACAGAGGGCAAGCCTCAAACACCACTTTCTATTTGATCCCTCAGCATATTGCTATGTTGCCTCAACTGAAGAATCACTGTGTGTTATATTGCTATGTTACCTCGGCTTAAGTAAGGAGTTACTGTTCCCATTGTGTGATTCAATGGAGGAGTGATTTAAATTATTCAGGGAATTAGCCTGCCCCCACTATCCAGCCCGCCCACCACTATCCAAGTGACTGAAAAAACAAAATGGATGCCACTTGCTCCTACACCACAGACTCAAACACAAGCTACATACACACAAAAGCCACACACACACAAAAGCCACATACACAAAAGCCCCACACACACACACAAAAGCCACACACACACACACACACAAAAGCCCCACACACACACACACAAAAGCACCACACACACAAAAGCCACACACACACACACAAAAGCCACACACACACACACACAAAAGCCACACACACACGGGGGGCGGGCGTTCCCGTACACTGTAGGAGATGGACGCGTGAGACTCAAGCTCCTAGGCCCACCCGCCCTTTACGCATCGAATATCCTATGTTACCCTTCATGTGGTATGTCTAACACTTAGGGTTGCTTCTAGTGTTCTCTTACATGCCGAATAAGAGGAAGAAAAAACTCCATTTTGGCGACTCTACGCCTTCTACTACTAGCTCGCAGTCGCCTTACTTGCTGCGAACTTCCGGCCGCGCAACAGGAGCGGTCGTTTCTACCAGAGTTGGCAGCACTTCTCCAGAAGCCGCTTTGAGCCCCGGGACCTCGACAGCCATGGACTCACACCAGCTACTTACCCCTGATGTCCTCGATTCCCTCACTACTAAGTGAAGGCTCTGGCGGGGGATATTAAGGCCTCCTTTCAAGCTATCATTTCTGATCTCCGACAGGATCTCATCTCCCTGTCCACCCGTATGGACGCGGTGGAGGACGCTAACACTGAGTTTTCTGATGCTCTACTTGGCATTGAAAACCAACTTCAAGCTCAACAGGACACAATCTCTACGCTCCAGTATCGTCTAGACGACTTGGATAACAGAGGGCGCAGAAACAATTTGCGTCTCAAGAATGTACCTGAGTCGGTGCCCCAAAAGGACTTATTGGCATTTTTGCAGTCGTTCTTTGCCCAGGTTCTCCAACGCTCTGACCCAAAGGGGATTCTGATTGACAGGGCTCATAGGGCTCTTAGGCCCAGAGGCCCAGGTGACCCTCCTCGCGACATCATTTGCAAGCTTCACTATTACACGGACAAGGAGTCCATAGTACAGGCGTGCAGAAACCAAGCGGCGATTACCTACGCTGGAGTTAACGTGCAAGTGTGTCAGGATTTATCTCCACATACCCTCTATCTCCGGAGACAACTGAAACCTCTTACTGAGCACCTATGTTCCCTGGATGTAAAATATAAATGGGGCTTTCCATTTAGCCTTACTACTCAACACAACAATCTTTCGGCTACCTTGAGGGACGTTACTGGAGTGCACGATTTTTGCGCAACTTTAAATATCTCGCAGCCACCTCCATCTGCTGTAAATGTGGATCGTCCCCCGATGCCACTGTTGGAAAAGAATCAGAGGCTGCGCTGGCATTTGGTTGCGGTGTCACCCAAGCGGAAGAAGAGGAGAGATGAGCCTGTTCAAGCTCTGCCTGCAGTTTCCTCAGAGACCTGACTTTTTGGGATGGAGATTGATACTGTCTACCAGGTTGGAGTTATGTGATTCCCTGTTCTATTTGACCATCCTCACTGGATCCTTTGGGACCTGGGAGACTTAATTCCATTTCCAGTCCAGCGTTTACTAGTTACTATGCCATGACTTCTTCCTTGGTCATAAAGCTTTTAAGGGTTTACTTTTTGCTCTGTTATACAGACTTTAATGTTCATTCCATAATGTGCAAATGTGTTATTGTATGTTGACAGGTTGTTCCCTCGCTCTGTCGGCAGATCCGGATCATGTTAGTGGCCGGTCTCCCGACAGAGTGATGGAGCAAACTCTGTTTCACTTATTGTTTCCCTACTTCCCTTCCCCTTTTGGCTTTATCTAATGTCTT
Organism: Rhinophrynus dorsalis; assembly: GCA_037306005.1. Classification (NCBI taxonomy): domain Eukaryota; kingdom Metazoa; phylum Chordata; class Amphibia; order Anura; family Rhinophrynidae; genus Rhinophrynus; species Rhinophrynus dorsalis. Next base: position 346,756,686 of record CM074724.1, on the reverse strand, counting down.
ACAGTGTAAGTGGGGTTTGGGTTGTTTGCAATTAACATGTCCTCCCATTGGGGGGCGAGATGACGCCCCTTCGTGGTAGGATGTGGGGTGCGCCCTTGCTGGGGTCTTTTTGTATTTTGTGTTTTACTCCTTGGCCCAGCTGTTCCTCCTTCTTATAGGCAATTTGGGATCTATTTACTGTCGGGGGGACAGGGTGGGCCTTGGGTTGCATCAAGCATCAGTCTATTTTTTTTTTTGTTTTTTTTATATGTGGGCTGCTGCATTGATGAAACTAGCTGGAATATGCTACCCTCGTCCTATTGGAGGCTTGTAAACCTGCATATACTTGTGCTTCTGTTGACCTCCTGCTGGGATGACGGTGCCCTGGCTGACCTAGCTTGTTATTTCCTGTGCCGCACTCACCTATGTTTTGTTCAAGATTCCTGTGGTATATTTGGGATATTCGACTGTTCAGCTTTATTTTTTGCCTGTTTTGTTATATTGCTTTGGGCGGTTGTGGCTTACTTTCGTTGCCACACGCTTCTCCTTCTACTTTGATTCGTGAATTTCCCTATCCTCTTTCATATCCACTGCACTTTTACTTTCCTTATGACTTGGCCCCCTACCGCTCTAGTACGACGTGTATACTCTTCTCTGCACTCTGCAGGTGGAGTCCACGTTGCGGCACTCTTTTGTTTTTCTCCCTTTTTCTATCTGCCCTCCTTTTCTTTCCCTACTCTAAACTTTTCTCCCCTGGTCCTTCTGTGTCTTCTTTCCCTGGTGTGTTTGCCCTTGTTTTCCCTTCCCCTGTCTCTCTTCCTTGTTGTCTATGTTGTCGCTTGGAAGCATGTCCTTCTCAGATCTGTGGGTGGCTTTTCCTTAGCATTTCATCCCAGGTGCCTGTCGCTCCGACTCCCTGACATGAGTTTACATTTGTGTTCTGACCTCTATTGTTGGCTTATTGTCCATTTGCCTACTACTCCTTACCTATATGATGACAACCCCATCAGTTAGAGTCACTTCATACAATGTGAACGGTTTTAACAGCCCACAAAAATGCTCTATGATTCATAGGGAGCTTATTCGTCTCCAGTCTGACATAGTGTTTCTACAAGAAACGCATTGTGCCTCCTCTCATCAACCTAGGCTCTCCACAAAACATTTTCCCCAAGTTTGGACTGCCTCTTCACGGGAAAAAAAAAGAGGTGTAGCTACTTTCATTAGTCGGGCTGTTAATTGGTCCCTAATTGACTCCCTAGCTGATCCGGATGGCCGTTATCTTTTTCTTAAGGGGAAAATTGCTAACGTTACTTACACGCTAGTGAATATTTATGCCCCTAATACGTCCCAATATAGATTCTTCCAATCCCTATATCGTAACCTGTCTGCTTTTGCTGCTGGCTTTCTGATTCTTGGTGGGGACTTTAATGTTGGTCTCACCCCTTCTCTGGATCTTTCATCTCCAGGTTCTGTTCACTCTCTCTCTACAGGCCGTAATATTCTTACTTTACTTCGGAACCTCTTTATGGTTGATGTCTGGCGCTCTCTTTATCCCGGCGCTAAGGATTACACTTTCTTCTCTCATCCCCATTCTTCTTATTCTCGCTTGAATTATATTTTTCTAAGTCAAGCATTGCTATCCTCAGTTCTGTCAGCGGATATACACAATATTTCTATCTCTGATCATGCTCCGGTCTCTGTCAACCTCTCGCTATCTCCTTCATCTTGTCCCACCCGCTCCTGGAAATTGAACACCACATTGCTGTCTGACTCCGCTGTGCTTTCCCGGCTCTCGGCTGACTTGGCCCTATATTTTGACACTAATACCACTCCTGACGTTGCCCAGACGACGGTGTGGGAGGCCCATAAAAGCTTCATTCGTGGTTCATTCATCTCTGCTGGAAGTTGGCGTAATAAATGTAGACGACAATTTCTTGACTCTCTCCAGAAGGATATCAGTCATCTTGAATCCATTCACAAACTTTCTCTATCTCCTTCCATCCTCCATAAACTTACTACTCTTCGGGGGAAACTTTCCGCCTACTTGCGGTCTCAATCGCTTAAGTCATATATGTAGTTTCGATATCAGAGGTATTTATTGGGGGATAAATGTGGAAAAACACTTGCTCAATTAGTTCACAGAGATAGGATTCGCTCTCATGTTCACTCCATACATCTTTCGTCATCCTCCTCTGTCTCTGCCCATGAATTAATAGAGGATGCTTTTCGGTCCTATTATAAAGACCTGTATACTTTGAATGGTTCGGAGCCGTCTCCTCCCTCCCTCTCTCAGGCTATTCTGGACTTTCTCTCACGAGCGGATATTCATCGTCTCCCCTTGTCCGCTATTTCTTCGCTCGAAACTCCTATTTCCGATTCGGAAATTCTCTTAGCTCTTCGGTCTACACCAACTGGTAAATGTCCCGGTCCGGATGGATTGCCTGCTTTATATTATAAAACCTTTTCGGAACTCTTGATGCCACATTTGACTCGGACCTTTAATGCTGTATTGGATGGCACCCCTTGGCAACCCTCTTCTCTGGTGGCTCACATTACTGTTTTGCCCAAACCAGGGAAGGATCCGTCGCTATGCAGTAGTTATAGACCGATTTCCCTTCTCAATACGGATCTTAAACTATTTGCTAAAATTCTGGCTTCCCGGCTACAACCCTTCCTTCCATCACTTATTGCCCCAACTCAATCTGGCTTTGTCCCTGGGAGGGAAACCAGGGACAATATTATTAAGGCTATTTCTATTCTTCATTCGGCTTCTGTCTCGCTGGAACCAGCTCTGCTTTTATCACTTGACGCGAAGAAGGCCTTTGATCGAGTGAATTGGGAATTTATGGAAGCTGTGCTTCGCTGGCTAGGGCTAGGTCCGCGTTTTCTTACGGGGATTTTGTCCCTTTATTTGTCACCTTCTGCTCGGATCTCGGTCAATGGCCTTCTCTCATCGCCTTTTGTTCTCTCTAACGGAACGCGTCAAGGCTGTCCTCTTTCGCCCCTACTCTTCGTTTTTACTTTAGAACCTTTACTTGCCTTAATTCGAAAAGATGACCTGATACACGGCATCACCGTAGGCTCTACATCTATTAAGGTAGCTAGTTTCGCGGATGATATCTTGGCATTCTTGACTTCTCCCCATGATTCTCTTACTGCCTTAACGGGCCTTTTATCTACATACGGCAACCTCTCTGGGATGAAAGTGAACTACTCCAAATCTGAAATTTTACCTATCTGTATGCCTAATGCCTTACAAGCTTTTCTACAAGCGGAGCATCCATTTAGGTGGGTGTCTGACTTGATTAAATACTTGGGGATTCACCTTACGCCTCGCTTATCTAATCTTGTTACGCTTAATTTACATCTGCTGGTCTCTTCTTTGAGACAGGAGATATCCTCTTGGAAACATATTTTTGCCTCCTGGATTGGTCGCATTAATCTAGTTAAGATGGTCCTTCTCCCTAAAATTTTATATGTCTTTCGATCTCTTCCTCTTCGTATTCCTCCGTCTTTCTTTACTACGGTTAAACGTTTGATTCACTCCTTTATCTGGAACCAAAAACGGCCTCAAATCCGTCAGGAGATCTTGTTTAGAAACCCTTTGTCTGGGGGGCTAGGTCTCCCAGATTTTTTTCAGTACCATCGTGCTACATCTTTACTGGCCCTTTTAGACTTAGTTCGCTCTCCTCTGGATAAAGATTGGGCAACTCTCCTCCAATCTCTAGTACCGACTATATCTCTTCGACAACTTTTATGGTCCAACTCGGGTAATTTGCCTAAGTGTCTGTTAACCCACCCTATTTTCTGTCATCTTCTTCACACCTGGAAATGCTGTGACAAAGTGGCTTCTCTCAGCCCTCACCCCTCGCCTCTGTGTTCCTTACTGGGCAATCCAGACTTTCCTCCTGGACTAGACAGGGTCGCTTTCAGTAACTGGTCCGACAGTGGATTGGTTGATCTGGACCATTTACTTCCAACTCAATCTGTTCCATCTTTTCAAGCTCTTTGTTCTCAATTTCACTTACCGAAGGTTGAGATTTGGAGATATTTTCAGGTCCGACATTTTTTGATGTCCCCACGCCTCAGACTTTATAAGCCACGGTCTCTCACTTTTTTTGAGAAACTTATTATCTTTGATTCTCGAGTTCCCAAGGGGATCTCGAAACTCTATGCTTTACTTGCAGAAGTTTCTAACGCCCGATCTCAGTCCTTTCTCTTACGCTTTAAACTTGCTTGGGAACACGAACTTGATGCTACCATTCCTGATTCTTTGTGGCTCATGTCTTTTAAAATGTGCTGGACCCACGTTAAATGCACTAGGTATCGTGAAACAAATTATAAGGTACTTCTTCGATGGTATCGTTCTCCCTTACTACTCTCTAAACTTAAGACTACTTTCTCAGACCGGTGCTGGAGATGTTCTTCTCCAGCAGCCTCTTTGGCCCATATTTGGTGGTCCTGCCCGCTTATTCGCCCTTTTTGGTTGTCGATACACTCATCTATCACTCAGGTTCTGGATCTCCAACTACCTTTCTCTCCGCAGCTTTTGCTTCTTAATATATTACCAGATCATGGACAATCTCCGAGGATGTCTCATAAGGCTTTACGACAGTGGTTGATGTTGACATCCATTGCTAGGATTTGTATCCCACGTAGATGGATGGATCCGAATCCACCCACTATGTTGGATTGGAGACGTGAACTTTCTCATGTTCTGGAATTAGAACGTCTTCATTCTATTTCTCTCCAAAGGCAGTCCGCATTTCGGGATGAGTTTGCTCCATGGAATCGCTTACTTGAACCTAGTCAGATTTTCTCTGGACCAATGACTGTTGGTCATGCTCCCAGTACTTCCTCTGTAGTCGCCTAAACTCCTTTTGTGTGTTCCCCCCCCCCACTTCCCACTCCACTCCTTCCCTCATTTACTCTTCCCTTTTCTTCCTTTTCTCATCTTTCTAGTTGTCTTTCCTTCTTTTCCTATCCTTACATTCTTCCTTCCCCTACCATGCTCTCAATTTCTTTGATTTAATGACTTATATCTTATCATGCCTGCAATCCGTGTTTTGCTCATACGTTGTGGATAGCTGAATCTTTGCAGGTTGTTAAAGGCATATCTGTTTGGTTCTGTGCATTTGTATCTATACCTTGTATAGTGTATGTTCCTGCTTCTCTTTACATCCCTGTATGCCTTCTCTTTCATAAATAAAGATTTAAAAAAAATAAATAAATAAAAAAAAATAAAAATAAAAAAGCCACACACACACACACAAAAGACACACACACACACACACACACACAAAAGCCACACACACAAAAGCCACACACACACACAAAAGACACACACACACACAAAAGACACACACACACAAGCCACACACACACACAAAAGCCACACACACAAAAGCCACACACACACAAAAGCCACACACACACAAAAGCCCCCCCCACACACACACACAAGCCACACACACACACAAAAGCCACACACACACACACACACACACACACAAAAGCCACAAACACACATGCAAAAGCCCCCCCCCACACACACACACACAAAAGCCACACACACACACAAAATACACACACAAAAGCCACACACACACACACACACAAAAGCCCCACACACACAAAAGCCACACACACACAAAAGCCCCCCCCACACACACACACACACAAGCCACACACACAAAAGCCACACACACACACACAAAAGCCACAAAACACATGCAAAAGCCCCCCCCACACACACACACAAAAGCCACACACACACACACACAAAATACACACACAAAAGCCACACACACACACACAAAAGCCCCCCCACACACATACACACAAAAGGCCCACACACACAAAAGCCACACACACACACACACACACAAAAGACACACACACACACACAAAAGACACACACACACAAGCCACACACACACACACAAAAGCCACACACACACAAAAGCCACACACACACAAAAGCCACACACACACACAAAAGCCACACACACACACACACAAAAGCCACACACACACAAAAGCCCCCCACACAAAAGCCCCCCCCACACACACACACACAAAAGCCCCCCACACACACACACAAGCCACACACATACACAAAAGCCACACACACACACACACACACACAAAAGCCACAAACACACATGCAAAAGCCCCACACACACAAAAAAAAGCCACACACACACACACAAAAGCCGCACACACACACACAAAAGCCACACACACACAAAAGCCACACACACACACACAAAAGCCCCCCCACACACACACAAAAGCCCCACACACACAAAAGCCACACACACACACAAAAGCCACACACACACACACACAAAAGACACACACACACACACACAAAAGACACACACACACACAAAAGCCACACACACAAATGCCACACACACAAATGCCACACTCACACAAAAGCCACACACACACACACACACACAAAAGCCGCACGCACACACACACACACACACACAAAAGCCACACACACACACACACAAAATACACACACAAAAGCCACACACACACACACACACAAAAGCCCCACACACACAAAAGCCACACACATACACAAAAGCCACACACACACACAAAAGCCGCACACACACACACACACACACACACACAAAAGCCACACACACACACACAAAAGACACACACACACAAAAGCCACACACACAAAAGCCACACACACAAATGCCACACTCACACAAAAGCCACACACACACACACACACAAGCCACACACACACACACAAAAGCCACACACACACACAAAAGCCACACACACACACAAAAAAAAAAACACACACACAAAAAAAAAAACACACACACACAAAAGCCCCCCCCCACACACACACACACAAAAGCCCCCCCACACACACACACACACACAAGCCACACACACACAAAAGCCACACACACACACACAAAAGTCTCACACACACACACAAAAGCCACACACACACACACACACTCAGAGTCCCCAGGGGTCCCTCCACCAACCTGAGGCACACAATGAGCTGATCCAACAAAGAGAGGGCAGGATCAGCTCCAGTGTACCTTCATTTCTGGTATCCCCAACACAACAATGCTTTCGGCTCCTGGTGCACAATGTGCTTCTGCTGCAGGAAGCCCAGCTGCTTCATGTAGCTCGGAGGCAGGCAGGCCCAGTACCAAATCCTTCATGTTCCCCCTTCATGAAGCTCAACACTCCACCCAGCAACAGCCCGGTCATGCAGCCCTTCAAGGAGCTCTCTACAAGCAGCAGCTGGATGTGGCTATTACCTGTGGCTGAGGGGTTGGAGACATACCATGCTGGGCCACTCTGTAGTACACACTCTTACACACAAGCTTCTTCACCGCCACTCTCTGCCCGCTGTCAAACACCTGCATTGTGTAAGTACCCTGGAACAAAAAAAAATACATGCCACACTATAGCTGCTCCAACAACACACACACCATCCCTGCTCCAACCACACACACACCATTTCTCTTTAGTTCCTGCTCTTGGTGCCCGGGCTGCGTCCCTAGTAACGCTCTTGGCCGAGGTGTCTTCCTGGCCAGGGAGCCGGGCCGGCAGTTGTCTGGCAGCCTCTGAGCGTGCATGTACAGAGTCCACTTCAGGGACTGTGGACTCCATGACTCTCGCTACATACTGGGACAGCTGGTTAACCCTTTCAGTGCCAGAGGATTCAGCAACACAATGAGCAATGCCTTGCCTACCCCTCACTTACAGGACCGTAATAATATCTGTATGTGTGTTTGCGTGTGTGTACGCATGTATGTACGTGTGTATGTATGATCAATGTCTGTACATATGTCACTGTATCTGTGTGTGTCTATGTATGTGTGCAATATGATTCTTTCTGCTTCACACAGTACACAAAAAAAATCAGTCAATACAGCTAAATGAAATGTACAATACAAACAAACACAAAAAGATCTTATAATATACCTTCAACATGCCACCTACAACATTTCAAACAAAAAATGCTACATAACACATATCCTACTACAATGACGGGCAACGCCATCACATATTGCTAGTATATATATAATGCATATATATATATATATATATATATATATATATACACTGTACACACATGACTGTATATTTAATGTATATTAATCTACACACTGTACACACATGACTGTATATATAATGTATATTAATCTATACACTGTACACACAGGACTGTATATTAATACATTAATATACATCATATATACTCCTGTGTCTACAGTGTGTACATTAATATACATTATATATACACCACTGTGTGACTCAACCTCACATTAACCCTTTGACTACGCAATGCATTGCAATGCCTTGTGTACCCCTCAGTCACTCAAAGGGTTAAGCATTGCTGGGTTACGCATTGCAGACGGAAAAGCCATCCCACACTGATAGTATATATAATCCCACCCAACTGCTGCTGTATCATTTCTCCCTTAGTTTTGTTTTCTCAGACGCTCTCATTTCAGGACCAGAGCAGATCATTTTATTGTAACTTAAGAATCTCTCTGCAGACCAAAATGCAGAAATCTATTGCTGAACTTCTTAATCAAGTGGATTCAACAAGATGTGTCGGCATTGAAATATCCAACAAGTCTAAAAGTGTCACCTTGTCTTCACCAAGGTAAATCAACATATATACAATGCAGACTAGTACTTAAAGGAACAAACACTTATTTCACTTTTCATTTTCTTTATAATGTTATTGTAGGTTTCTACTGATTTTTAGCACATGGGGTGAGTGCTGTACTCATCATTTGGTTTATAAACTGATTGAACATTACTACAATACATTTAGAAAATTTAGTTTTTATTACAAATATGATAAAATATAGTCAAACTTACTGACCATGTATACATAAAATGTACTGATATTTCATTAAAAATATTTTGTTTCCAAGCGTATTAGTTGAATCATTAAAAGTATTATCCCTTTGCATGTCAGGGAGGTATGGAATGCATTGCAAAGCAATGCATTCCGTACCTCTCTGGCACTCAAAGTGTTAAACGTAGCTCACTTCTGTCCTCACAAACAGGAAATCTCCTGCTAGTTTATTTCCTCTCTAAATATCTGCTGTTGTAAGTCAGACATTCTTAAAGAAATAGTAATGCTTAGAAAAAAATAATGAATATGTTCTATAGCAATAAGTAGTGTGACCAATGTCTGTCACACTCTACAATACTCTTTAATACTCAGTAATATTCCCACTCTCACCCAGTTAAATTACATCAGAACATGTTGTTTTATTTTGTTTGTTTTGCTTTGTTTTTGTTTTTTTTTGTTTTTTTTTAATGAAGGTAAGGGGAATGTTTGGCTACCAGTGGGCAGGGGAACAAGGCTGTGGGTCAGTAAGTGTATACAGGAATATGTGGTTACCAGAGGGCAGGGGAGCGAGCCTCATGGGGTCAGACTGTATATGGGCAACCTGTGGCCACCAGTGGGCAGGAGAAGTAGGTCTGTGGAGTCAGACAGTATATATTGACAATCTCTGACTACCAGTGGGCACAGAATGAGGATTGTTGGGTCAGACAGTTTATATGGGCAATTTATGGCTACCAGTGGTCAGGGAACAAGGGCTGGGGTGTCAGACAGTGTATATGAGTAATCTGTGACTACTAGTCAGTAAGGGAACTGGGGTTGGCATATCAGACAGTGTCTACGGGGATCTGTGATTGCTAGTGAGCAGGGAACCAGGGTGGGGGTGTATAGACAGTGTATATGAACAATCTGTGGCTTACAGTGGGCAGTCTGGAGGTGTCAAACAGTGTATATGGGCAATCTGTGACTACCAGTAGGAAGAGGAACCAGGGTTGGGATGTCAAACACTGTATATGTGGATCCGTGACTGCTAGAGGACAGGAGAATCAAGGTTAGGTTAGGGATCTGCGGCTATCAGTGAGCAGGGGGAAAAGGATGGGGGGTTCAGACAGTGTATATGATGATCTGTGGCTACCGATGGGCAGGGGAACATGATTGGTGGGTTGATGGGGTCACACATTTTATGCAGGGAATCTGTGGCTACCAGTGGGCATGGTAATAAGTCGGGGCAGGGGTCAGACATTGTAAATGGGGATCTTCGGCTACCAGAGGGCAGGGTAACGAGACTGGGGGATCTAAAAATATATTTGGGCAGGGCAATAAGGCGGGGATGTCAAACAATGTGTGTGTGGGATATGTAACTACCAGTAGAACCAGGTTGGGGGAAATGAGTGTATGTGGGGATCTGAGATTACAGCGGAACCAGGCGGGGGGGGAGGAGAGAGTGTATGTGGGGAGCTGTGACTACCAGAGGAACCAGGCTGGGGGGCAGTCAATGTATCTAGGAAGTTGTGATGATCAGTGGAACCAGGCTGGGTGGGGGGAGTCAGATAGTGTACATGTGGATCTGTGACTACTATTAGGCAGTGGAACCAGGCTGGGGGTTCAGACAGAGTAGATGGGGATCTCTGACTACCAGTAACTACCCCTTGATTGCTAGAGAGATCTCCAACACGTGAGGATCTGTGACTTCCAGTGGACTTTGGAACCATGCTGGGAAAGTCAGACAGTATATGTGAAGATCTGTGCAGTGAACCAGGCTTGGCTTGGGGGGGAGTCTGGCAATGTATTTGGGGACATGTGACGACTATTGGGCAGTGTTACCAGGCTGCTGGGTCAGAAAGTGCATGTGGGGATCTGAGAATTCCAGTGGGCGGTGCAACCAGGCTGGTGGGTCAGACAGTGTATATGTGTATCTGTAACTACCAGTAATAGTGTCTGTGGGGATGTGTGACTACCAGTGGGCAGTGGAACCAGCTGAGGGGATCAGAGAGTGTATGTGGGTCTGTGTGACTACTAGTGGACATTGTGTGGCATTGTGACTATCAGTGAACAAGGGGGTTGTTCACTAAGGCATGATAAAGAGGTGATATAAGTGGTGACAAAGAGGAGATAATTTCCCCCCTTGTTCTAAACTCTCCAAGTTGTATGTTATTCTGTGGCGATATGCACTAAGATCTCTCAAGGTAGATATATCTTAACCCTTTGAGTGCCGGAGGTTACGCAACGCATAGGGTTAATGCATAGACTACATAGAATAACATAGGATTTGGAGATATTAGAAGACTGGAGAAGTAATCTCCACTTTATCACCTCTTTATCACACCTTAGTGTATCTCCCCCAAGGCTGGGTGTCAGACAGTGTATTTGCTATTCTATGACTACCAGTGGACAGCAGAACAAGGCTGGGGTGGCAGACTATGTATGGTGTGATTCTGTGACTAACAGTGGGCCCTTTATGTCCCAGCAGCTTAGGGACGTTGTTTTTTTGGTTTGCCTCTAAACTGCAGCACTTTTCCCTAATACATGGTCCCCTGTGCAGTAGTCAATGTTTAGAATGGATTAAATCCTTAAAGGGTTAGTAATATCTTATATAAATAAAAAGTAATATTGTAGATAATCTAAAAATAAATCCATCAATGCCAGTCCGATCTCTCAAACCTTTATGGTTTGAGGAAATATAACATTTGAAAGTTCCCCCCTCCCCTTGCACGGACGTCAGCCTCTAGCTGACAGAAGACGATCCTGGTCCCGGGACCAGCAGGCGGCTCTTCAGACGAGCCAAAATACCGCAATCTAAAAAGAAATACTTCATTAGAATGGTCTACAAAGTGTGCATGGTTTGTAAGCACACTTTGTAGATCGTTCCAATTAAGTATTTCTTTTTAGATTGTAGTATTTCAGTTCTACTTATGAGCCGCCTCGAGTCAGGCAACACAAATCTCTTTCCATCAGCTTTACAGCTAACATCAGTGAGGAGGGAACTTTATCACAATATATCTCTCAAACCATAAAGGACTAAGAGATCGGACTGACATCGGTGGATTTACTTTTTATTTATATAAGACATTACTAACCCATTAAGGGGCTAAAGAGAAACCATAACAGAAAAAATTGGGTTAGGTAAACATAGAGAGACATGAACTAAAAACCATGCAGATCGAGTCTGGGCACAGTAAAGGCTCATTGATCTGCCTGTTCTATGCTCTAGGCCAGGTGTGCTCTTATGTACTAAAGGCTTACCTGGAACCTTAAAACATTTAAAGAAAGTGAGGGCACATCATAGGACAATATCACCCAGTTTCAATCTTATGGTATTACAAAAGAAAAATGTAATCCTACTCACATATTGAAATTGCTACTGAGCAAATAGTCACAGTAGCTAACATGTCATAGAAGATACTCATCTGCCTCCACAGAGATCTCTGATAAACCCCAGGTGCTCCCTGGACAGGAATACCTTTACCACAGAAAAAAAGCACAGCAGAATCAAAAACAAACACATACAAGAATGGGGTCGCAACTTAAATAAAGTGATATCACCAGTTTAAAACAATATAGACCTTCTTGTTGGCAATGTAAATATATTCTCACATTAAAGTAGAAGCCAGCTTGTAGATATACAAACTGGTATGTAATATTGGGGTATTATCCTGCTCCTCTTCAGGCGCCACTGTAACACTGTCACAGAAGACATTACATTTATTATGAGGGCACACAAGGTGCAGAAAACTATTAATGAAAAAGATAAATGGTATATAACATGTATAGGGAAATGGCCCTTGGATTAAAACATTTCTAAGTCCCTGATATTGATGGGATATTATTACTCTACAAAGAATTAAGAGATGAACCTGGTTCCTAGGAGATAAGGGTTTATTTTTGAATTCTTGCAATTTTTCTTTGGATACCTGATCATTTGAACTAAGGAAGTTACTTATGTAACAAAGAGAACAAAAATAAGGATTGTTATAAAAAACAGCTGATGAAATTAAAGTCAAATTAGAAAGTTTAACCCTTTGAGTGCCAGAGGGGTACACAAAGTATTAAATACATAGTAACATAGGTGATGAGGCTCAAAAAAAGACATGCATCCATCAAATCCAGCCCATGTCTGAATAAATGATTTAGAACAAGACCAAAAGAATTTTATTTACACAGACTAATTTATAAACACATGTCATAGGGAGAGGGTATGATCCATAAATGACTACACAAACACATCTACTTTGGGGTTAACAGACCACAGCTTTATTTAACTATTTTCACTCATATTATTATTCTTGTTCAAACAAATGATAATTACCCATTAACCCATAATCAATCATTAACCAAGCATGGCCAAATTGTACGGGCTCATGCTAACATTCCCACATTCTTCAGCCCCAACAGCTGCTCCCCACGTTCATCAGCACTCACAGCTGACTCCACCATTCTTCAGCACTTAACAGCTGCTTCCACCATTTTCAGCACTTACAGCTGATTCCACCATTTCAGCACTTACCGCTGATTGCCAATTAATTACCCCATTGGCCACCACTTTGCTTCAATGGGTAACGTTAACTCCCGCGACCTAGGTCCGGGGCAAACTCCCAAAGGGCTTCCATCCGAGGATAAATCCCCTAACTTTACCACATCAGTTATCGATCTCTGAAAACCATGCAAGGACTATCCGCCACGAGGCCCAACTGTCAATACCTTGACCAGTTGGGCCCCACCGCCACCAGGCCCGACGATCGATGCCGCGACCGTCGGGCCTCCCACACCCACCAACACTATGGTCTGTCCCCCATTACCGCACAACCCACGAAAAACAATGCACACAGCCCCACCGGGCACCACCCAAAAACCAAACCAACCACAAACAACCAACGAGAACTAGCCCACCAACCATCCCAAAAAACACACGTACAAAAAGCCTCGCAACACAAACCCAGCAACCCACAGCACAGCAAAGAGAACCAAACAGGCACCTCACAACACCCCAAACCAAGCCAACCGCACCCACCGTAAACACCCGGACCACTAAACCCAAGCATGCCAGCTGCCCCAAAGCAGCAGACAAACCACAAGGAACAACAACATAAGCACCAGACACCAAAACATTCAAACCTCCAGACTGACACCCAACCACCTACATACCCATAAATGCATAGACAAAACATACATACACCCCTATACATAACCATTCACCTCCTCAGAAATACCCAGGCAACCCCCCACAACTAAGACACCCCACTAACCGAAACACAAACAGCCATACGTACCCTCCCGGGGGGGGGGGGGGCACAAAAGTGTACACAGTGTAGAGATAGGGAAGACAGACAGGTCCGGTAAAATACCAAGGGACTTGGCCACAGCAAAGTTAAACAGAACTCACACCTTCAATCTAAATCCAATGTATTATGGCACCATACACCCACCCAACATACAGCAACCATTCCCCACTGACAGAGACACGGACCCCACCACATCCATGGCCCAGCACCTGAGCAGGCAAAGGTGAGGCAGAAACTTCACACCCGCTGAGCCCCACCTACCGAGCCCACACATACCAGCAGGCAACACACCAACCACCAAACCGACCCCTTTGAAGGCACAAAACCCAAGAAAAGCAAGATGAGCTAGTGACAGAAAAAACACCCAGACCCCAAGGCAGCCAGACACACACAACCAAATCCAAAGACACAAAGTGCTACCAGCCTGCGCAAAAAACCCCAGCACATGCTGGACTGGAACCCCCATGAAGAGAAAAAAACTACCAGGACCTGCATCCTAACCACCAAAAGAGATGAACCAGAGGCAACTGAAGACTGAACCACCATGCAGTCCACATGCGGCGAAGTTGACACCGCACCACCTGCCGCGTCTCCAACACGCGAGCAGCGGGACACCAGAGCATCTCCATTCCTTTCGTCACCAGAATCGCACCTGCACATCCACACAAAGGAGCTCTCCAGTAGGTAGCAGGCCGAGTTCCTCATGGCAGTGCCTCCAGGAAGCCTGGACCCCGAAGGAATCCAGCTGTAAGGGCCCACAGCCCTGCCGCTCCACCCCGACAGAACACCCTGTGCAAAACCAACACCATGCACAAGTGGTACCAGATGACCAGGATCCAGAAAGTCGAATAGCAAAGACTGACCCAAGCATGAATGCCCTCAGGCACACCCACAAACAGCAGCCTGTGAAAGAAAAAGGGGGGGGGGTACCACTAGAAACCTGCCAAGCAACAGCCTGCGGCGTCAACTCCAGCATTCCAAAAACCACCTGCCACGGCAACGACCGCGCAGTGGGAAGAAGCAGTCACTCCAGGAGCACCCAGATCACTTGCAGTCCACCGCGAAGGCAAGGAGAACCCCAGCTGTCATACGACGAACAGGGACACACCAGACATGCCTCCATCCCACTACAATGCATGGATCCGCTAGTAGTCCATCCTGCAATCCCACCACATAGCCAGCTACAGAATACTGCACCATGTGGAGACTAACAGCCAGCAACCGTTGTGATGCGTTCCGGCAAGCAAACTGGCCACACACCCCACCAACTGACCAACTTCTTCAGGGACAGTGAAAATGCCCTGACCAGTCAGCCCAATAACACAAGATAGCCGCATGCCTGCCAATCCCCGGCCAAACGGCACCCAGGACTGACTGACGGATCTGCGCCACCACGCTGGTTACCAGTGCAGACAAGTAGAACAATTCAGTCTCCCCAAGAGATTGCAAAACCCAAAGAGTGTGGGTGATAGGACCCCCAACCCCACCCATCCACTCTGCCCCCAGAGTGGGAGAGGGGTAGCCAGCCAACTGGTACCCAAAGGCCAATAGAGGGCACCAAACCAAGCAGTGCAGCACAGACAGCTGCCGTGGTTCTGTGCCCACACGGGTAAGCTAACAGTCAAATCCCCCTACCTCAAGTCACCCCCAACATGTAAACAGTTAAGTCAGGGAACCCCTCACCTACATGTAGTAAATTAGCAAGGGCTCAATAACATAGCGTCTACTAACCAGCAAGAAGTGGAGGGTGCACCAGTCCATAAATAGATGTAATAAAACGAAGCCCCTCAGCTAAGGAAAACTCTCCGCCAGGATAAGAAGCACCTGAAAAGGATAGTAACGTTTCGTAATAAAAGCAGCTCCAATGAATCACCAAAGCATTTGGACCTTGGAGAGTGTTATTACAATTCATTCCGAGATGTAGTTCAAAAATAAGTCAACAACAAAGTCTTCCCTTCCTGCCCATTTTACTGATGAAACACTGTGCAGCCAGAAGGCAGACACTAGGCAAAAAGGGGGGCAGGAGGGGAAAACCGTGCTTGAGAATATCTCTCAAACCATAATGGTCTGAGAGATAAGATGTATATCGCTCTACCTGGTTTTTTTTTTTGTTTGTTTGTTTGTTTTTTATTTTAAGGCCTACAAAATAAATAAAATAAAGATAAAACGAAGTATTACTATCCCGTTAAAGAATAACCCACCGAGTAAAGTGGAGTAAACGTATGGTGATGCGTATGTAACCTAAATACTATGCATCTCCGCAGGTATACACACACATATATATAAACATACACACACACACATATATATATATATATATATATATATATATATATATATATATATATATATACACACACATATATATATATATATATATATATATATACACACACACATGTTGTTGTTTTTTGTTGTTGTTTTTTTGTTTTTTAGATGCTGGACACACAGCCACCGCTGTGAGGGGATTGTTGTCTCATGGATCCCGTTTTTTCTCTTTCTTTTTTTTTATAATAGCAATAAACACCAAACCAAAACCACGCACACATATAGACCTACAAATCCAAACCGACACACACACTGATATACCCGAGGGGAGGGTAGATACCCAACCCCCCCAGATATACACCACCTGTGACACCTACCCACACTCACCACCGAAATCCACAGACAGACGCACCCACACCCTCACTCAAACCACACACCCTACAATCTCGCACCGTTTACCGGACCGTACATGCAAGTCCAGCAAGTACGCCCCACTACTATCTGCTCCCAGGGAGGGCCAGTCAAGTCCGAATGGGGTACCCTACCAGGCAGCGAGGTCCCAGCATCTGCAAAGAAGTAAAGGGAACCGGGGCGGGCAGCTAGGAGGATAAGGCCTGGGATGGGAGGTCCCATCACCATCGCAAAGAAACAGTGGGGGGATTGAAGCAAGGTAAGCCATACAGTGGGTGCAGAGTCAAATAGTGGAAAGCTGAAGGGGGGCATGGGAAGCAGAAGAAGGGGCCACAGCGGCATACCGGTAAGTGACAAGGAGGGGCTGGTACCGACAGGCAGTGAACATAAAACATTGGGGAGAAAACAGACAAAAGGGGACCACAGAATAGAAAAGACAAACATGCGAAAGGGAGAAACGAAAAGTAGAAGCCGATAGTGAAACACTGGGAGACAAGAGGAAAAGAGGAGGAGAAGGGAAGAAAATGGGAACTGGGGGCAGGAAACAAAAAGTCCACCAGAGAAAAGCAGCAGAGACAAGGCACAGCGTAAACGAGCATAGGTGCCGGAGCAAGACAGCCCCAGGAATTACCAGCCGAGAGGCATCAATGACCAAGGCTCAGCCTGCATTCGAAGGACCCGCTCCAAGAAGGGTGGGGAGGGGTACCCCTGGCCCATGCATTCAGATGCCAGGTTTGTATCTCCTCTGTAGCCATCTCCGCTACTGGATGGTTCCGGTGGGACGTCTCCATGCCACAACCCTGAACCAGCTGCAGGCAAAGGCGCGCGGTAACAGGCAACGCTCTGACTGGATCCACGCCTCCTCACCTAGTTCCGCCCTCGGAACCGCAGGGTGACGCCAGAATGGTGACGAAGCATCACGCCCAAGCTGATGGGCACACAGCCCACCAGGAGCAGCACAGGCCGGGGGTAAGGCGGGACGGGGGAGCAAAGGCAATCAAGATGAAGATGGGGGGGGGAAGGGGAAAGACAGGGTGAGGGGGAAAAAAAAAACAAAACAAAAAAACACTGAAGATCTGGTGTTCAGGACCGGTGAGACCCAAGGGGCAACATGTCCACAGTCCCTCATTGCAGGATGCTTCCTCTGTCCCCTCTTCCTCCGGACAAACTAGTCCATTTCCTGTCACCAGCCCCTTTAAGGTATTTTCTTTACTCCTCCCCTCATACACACTTCCTCTATGTATCAACCCTCCCCCTGACATGCTTCCCCTCATGTACTGAGGTTTACACAAACATTAATGTGAGTTTTATTGCTGTGGAGCAATGTGATACACATATACACACCACACAGTCTGATCTCCAGAGTGGGAAAGAGGGACAGAGGGATTTGGGTCTCAAAGAGGGACTCTCCTGCTATATGGAAAGCAGGCCTTAAAACCTAGTTTAAGGGAAGATATAAATGAAGGGTCCAATGAAAAGGTAGAGGCCTTGTGGGTTGAAATACACACTGGGGGCACACATAATAAAAAGATATTGGTGGGGGTTTACTACAAGCCACCTAATGTTGGGGAGTTGGAGGAAGCCCAGCTTTTACTGCAAATGGAAAAGGCTGCTAGGTCAGCAAAGGTAATTATAATGGGAGATTTCAACTACCCTGAAATTGACTGGAGCAATATGACTTCAGGCACAACAAAGGGAAATATTTTTCTAAGTATGATAAATGATAATTTTATGTCCCAACTAGTAGAGGAGCCAACTAGAAAAGAGGCCTTGCTTGACCTAGTGCTCTCAAACGATTCTGACATTGTAAACAATGTGCAGGTAAGGGAACATTTGGGCAGCAGTGACCACAATATTGTATCCTTTGAAGTTTGTTATGAGAAACCCAATAGCAAGAGTTTAAAGGGATAGTAATACTTAAAATGTAAAAAAAAATATGTTGTATGGTTTATCCCCCTGAGTAAAACAAGACTACTCCCACTGCTGAAAGGTGTTTCATTCAAAAGTTATTACTTTTCAAAGTTGAATTTTTAGGTGCAATATCACAGTGGCCTGAAATTGTACAGTGGCGCTGTTGCTACACCATCCTATGGAGATTTATGGTCAACTAACCATAGCTGTCCATAGGACTGTGTAGCAACAGCGCCACTATACAATTTCAGGCCACTGTGATATTGCACCTAAAAAATTCAACTTTGAAAATTAATAACTTTTGAATGAAACACCTTTCAGCAGTGGGAGTACTCTTGTTTTACTCAGGGGGATAAACCCTACAACATATTTTTTTTTACATTTTAAGTATTACTATCCCTTTAACCAAAACATTCAATTTTAAAAAGGCTAATTTTACAAAGTTAAAAGAAGCTTTAAAGGATATCCAGTGGGATGTAATTTTCAAAGATAAAAATGCACAAGAGTCATGGAATGTATTTAAAATGCTCTTGGGCAAATATACACGTCAATATATACCATTAGGGAATAAGCACAAGAGAAGTAAAGCAAAACCAATGTGGATTAATAATGTGGTTAGCAGGGAAATGAGAAATAAAAAGCAGGCTTTTAAGGTGTTTAAGTCAAATGGGTCAGATGCATCATTTAAAAAATATAAAGAATGTAATAAAATCTGCAAACAAGCAATTAAGCTAGCTAAAATAGAAAATGAGCGAAACATTGCAAATGAGAGCAAGAAAAACCCTAAACAATTCTACAAGTATAATAACAACAAAAAAGTTAAGGTTGATATTGGTCCTCTTAGGACTGAAACAGGTGAATTGATTAGTGAGGATAAAGCTATGGCTGATACCCTAAATACGTTCTTTGCTTCAGTATATACAAAGGAAGCAGAAATGACAAGCTGTGGGCAAACAGACAAAACCATGGAATTTCCTCCAACATCTACATGGCTTACTGAGGACAAGGAAAGGGTTATAGTGAATAAAGCACCTGGACCGGACGGTATACACCCAAGGGTACTTAAGGAACTTAGTTCAGTAATAGCAAAACCATTATACTTAATATTTATTGATTCGCTTTCATCAGGCATAGTGCCCTGTGATTGGAGGAAAGCTGATGTAGTTCCATTGTTTAAAAAGGGAGCAAGATCCAAACCAGGAAATTATAGACCAGTGAGCTTGACTTCCATAGTGGGTAAGATACTAGAAGGGTTATTAACTGACAGTATTCAGAACTATGTGAAGACAAACAATATCATTAGTAGGAATCAGCATGGTTTCATGAAGAACAGATCATGTCAGACTAATTTACTTGCATTTTATGAAAGAGTGAGTAGTAATTTGGACAGGGGAATTGCTGTTGATGTAGTATACTTGGATTTTGCAAAAGCCTTTGACACAGTGCCTCACAACAGGTTACTGCATAAATTAAAAGGCTTCGGTTTGGGTGGTGTTATCTGTACATGGATTGAGAACTGGTTAAATGATAGATGGCAGAGAGTTGTTGTAAATTGAACTTTTTCAAATTGGTCTAGGGTTATAAATGGGGTGCCGCAGGGTTCAGTTCTGGGCCCAATGCTTTTTAATTTGTTTATTAATGATCTAGAAGTGGGAATTGAAAGTAGCATCTCAATCTTTGCTGATGACACTAAGCTATGTAAGGAAATACATACAGAGCTCGATGTTTTTTCCCTACAGAAGGATTTAGATAAACTAAGTGAATGGGCAGAAAAGTGGCAGATGTCATTTAATGTAGATAAATGTAAGGTTATGCATTTGGGTTGTAGAAACAAACTTGCTACATATACTCTAAATGGGAAACAACTTGGGAAATCCTCATTAGAGAAAGATTTAGGTGTACTGATAGACAATAGTCTTCACAGCAGTGTGCAGAGTCACTCAGCTGCTGCAAGAGCAAATAGAGTACTAGCCTGCATAAAAAGAAGTGTAGAAGCAAGGGATGCTAATATTATCCTACCTCTGTATAAATCCTTGATTAGGCCTCATCTAGAATATGGAGTACAATTTTGGGCGCCTGTTCTAAAAAAAGACATTACTGAACTGGAAAAGGTGCAGAGACGTGCAACAAAACTGATAAAGGGATTGGAGGATCTGAGTTACAAAGAGAGACTAGCCAAACTGGGTTTGTTTACATTAGAAAAGAGACGTCTAAGGGGTGATATGATTACCATTTACAAATACATTCAAGGTCAATACAAAGAACTATCCAATGAATTATTTATGCAAAGAGCTGAGCTAAGAATAAGAGGTCATCCATTAAGACTTGAGGAAAGGCGCTTTCGACTAAAACACAGACAGGAATTCTTTACAGTAAGGGCGGTAAGGCTATGGAATTCTTTGCCTCGGGATGTTGTGCTTGCAGATAATGTAACTGCATTCAAAAAAGCAATGGATGCCTATCTAGCACAGAACAATATTGACAGTTATGACAGATGGCTTCAAAGGAAATAGGATATTGAACCGGGGAACTATTTGACACACACACACACACCTACACTGGAAATTGCTCCAGAGGGCTTTTTTGTTGCCTTCCTCTGGATCAACAGGGGTGTTATTGGCATGGGCTGGACTTGATGGACGCATGTCTTTTTTCAGCCTTATCTACTATGTTACTATGTATGTTAAAGTGAGACACTTGGGAGGTATGCTATTAGATGAACTAGCCCATTTCCCTCTCCACCCCAACTCCCCTTCTCTAATCCTATTTCCTCAGTTATACTACCTTCCCCATCCTGTGTTATGTTGTCTACCCCTCTGGCACTCAAAGGGTTAAGAAAATTGTCACGTTTGATGATTTACATAAGAATAGTAAGAATGTCTCTGACTTTAAAAATATAATTATAATTGAGAGAAAAGAGTAAAAAAAATTAACTAGAAACTGCAAGGATTATGCTTTTGTACAGGTTGGAAATTGGAAACAATATGTAGTTTCCAGACCCCAACACCATCTCATATAGAACATCAAAATTAGTCTACAAGATTACAATAAATTCACATAACTGAACAAACTACTGATGCACAGAATATACTTATACATCAAAATATACCAAATGCTAATCACACAGGTGTCATATTAGAGATGCACCAAAGGGTGACTATGTGATACAAATCAAAAACAGTCTTTAGGACTGGACTCTCTCCATAGTGTGTGTGTGTGTGTGTGTGTGTGTGTGTGTGTGTGTGTGTGTGTGTGTGTGTGTGTGTGTGTGTGTGTGTGTGTGTGTGTGTGTGTGTGTGTGTGTGTGTGTGTGTGTGTGTGTGTGTGTGTGTGTGTGTGTAGGGGATGGTTTTAATGTTCCTCAATGTTTCATCACCTTATCTAAAAAATGTCTCCATCCTCCATATGTGCATACTACATAGGCAGATTTCCAACTTAGGGCTGGCTGCTCCTCCCTGTTGGTGGCGCATACAGCCCTGCGTTAGTGAAACGAGTGCAAGGAAAGTAGGTGGACAATAAGTCTGGTCCCTTGACCTGGATCAGGTAAGCGTAACACGGAGGGCATAAACCCTCACAGCCCCATGTCTGACCCTACAGTGACCTCCTTCCTCAAACAACCTCCTCACAAATACAGGTTCCCTGAGTTACCCCACAGCAATTAATTCCAATCATACCAGCAATGGAGGGGTTACGGCAAGCTAAAAACACTACACTATCTTTACAGTACCTCCCCTACCTTAAATTGCTCACGGATCAACCCATATTATAGAAATCAGCAACTGAGGGTTAATGGTGAAAATTGTACTTAAATAAAATGTTGAGGAATAACATTCTCGCGTCTCTCCATCCTGATCAGATCAAGATGGAGAGTGTGTTTAAAAAATATGGAGTCCTGGGGATCAGTATCAAGTTTTTTTAAGGGAGGGCACTATTTTTGGCTGACAGGAGCAATTTGATGCACAGGGAAGCTTTCGGCTATTTACTAAGTATGTTCCCATAGGATCAGACTATGTAAAACATGATAATCTCCCATTAAAGGGATAGTAATGTTTCATAATAAAAGCAGCTCTAATTAATCATCATAGTATTTGGACTTTGGAGAGTGTTATTTCAATTCTATCAGAGTTGTAGTTCCAGAGTAATTCAATGACAAAGTGTCCCCCTCCCTCCCCTTTTACTGATGTCACACTGTTCAGCCAGAGCAGAAGGGAGGTGCCCAGGTAGACTGCAGAGAGGGACAATCTTCAATTAAGATAAGGGAAAAACCTGAAAAGCTTGTCAAGGGGGGCAGGGCTTTCATTGTTCTCATAGGAAGAAGATTGTCCCCTTCTGTTATCTGTCTGGTCTATAGACTGCATTCCACATCTGAGAAGAGATTGCTTACACTAGGTAAAAGGGGCGGGAGGGGAAACTTTGCTTGTGAATATCTCATAAACCATAAAGGTTTGAGAGGTAAGACTTATATCGTTCTTCATGTTTTTTTAATGCCTACAAAATAAAATAGAGTTAAAATGAAGTATTACTATCCCATTAAAGTGACAGTTTCTTTGGTCTCTTGATATTGCAGTACCTTCTGTGGAAGTGGCTATGTCTGCTGCCCTCCTGCTCCAACCATCTCTCCTGGGACAGTAGAAAACTGCGTGTTTGTGAAAACACCACATGCAGCGCGTGGCAGCGTGGGAGTCCTTATGTATCATTTGTCCAACGAGAGAACCATCGTTATAATGTTCTCCAACCCATATGACTACAATCTGTACCACACCACTTTTGGTATCTGGATCACTGATTCTCAATGTATTGCTAACAGTGATCTCTTCAATGATTTGTATTATTATAAACAGGAGTGTGATTCATTTAAACGCATTGAAGTGAAAAGAGAGACCCATGCCTTAGAGATTAAAAAGGAAAACTTGTGTGTCTCAGCAACAATGTCTAATGATCACAAGGCCATACTGAAGGTAGATATCAAGGAAAAATAAAGGAGGGCCACCCTTTTAACCTCTTGCGCTGTTCTAGCATACTAATGGTTACAAGACCATACTGAAGGTAGAAATCAAGGAAACTGCTGTTCTATCACGCTAATTGTTTATTCTGAACTCAGGTGACTAATATTCAAACACCTTAGGTTTCCAGTGTTCACAAGCATGTGGAGCAATTTTGGGGCAAGACAACTTACACCAGAGGGAGAGAAATTAAAACTTTCATTAAGTTTGACTTTTAACCCCTTGAATGCCAGAGAGGTCACCAACTCATTGAAAAGCAATGCATTGGAGACCTTGCTAGTATTCATAAGGGTAAAGCCCTCATTTAAATCAATGGTAAATTTGGGGGATTTGGAATTGTCTCTTATGGAGGAGTTGGTTTGCCCCAAAATTAATCCAATATCTTAAAACATCAACTTTATTATCTGTAAAAAGCTGCATCTGAAGCATAAAGGGACACATTTATTAACCCTTTGCATGCTGGAGGGGTAAGCAATGCATTGCAAAGTGTTAAGTTAAAGAGATGCATTTATGTAGCAAGCCATTTAACCCTTCAAATGTTAGATAGTTAGATAGTTCTCACCTTGCAAAGAAATGTGTTGGACACGTATCTAACATTCAAAGAGATAAAAGTTCCATTTAAATCACTGGGAATTGTCATATCTTCCCTATGTTGCAGTTAGTTTATCCCAGAACTGCGTCCCTTTATCTTACTGAATACGGTCCAAAGTACCCATTCATTCCCAGTTTAGCCAATGGGATGATGCACCTGACTGACACATGAATTTAATACAATACATATTAAATAAAGTACTTTTATATCACTGCAAATCTATTAATCTTAAATCTTGTTTTTTTTTTTGCATACTAAAATGATTTAAATGTACAGACACATTTAAAGGCACAACTGGAACAATTCAACTGTGCCATCTTTTAGCAAATAGTCTTTCCCATTAACCCTCTGAGTGCCAGTGCAATGAGTTGAATATTTCTCTCAAAGGGTTAAGTCACTTTTAGGAAGAAAATTGTCCCCTTCTGTTATCTGTCTGGTCTATGGACTGGATTCCACATCTGAGAAGAGATGGCTTACACTAGGTAAAAGGGACGGGAGGGGAAACTTTGCTTGTAGTGTTGAGCGAGCACCCCGATGCTCGGGTGCTCGGGTGCTCTGACCGAGCACCGCCGGAGGCTCGAGTGCTCGGCCGAGCACCCGAGCCCCATTGAATTCAATGGGGCGACACGAGCATTACACCAGGCACCCCCTGCTCTGATGAGGGGAGGGTGCCTGGTCAATGCCCCCCTTCATCTCCACAATGCCCCTCTTCCACAATGTCCCCCTTCCACAATGTCCCCCTTCCACAATGTCCCCCTTCATCTCCGCAATGCCCCCTTCATCTCCGCAATGTCCCCCTTCCACAATGTCCCCCTTCCACAATGTCCCCCTTCATCTCCGCAATGCCCCCTTCATCTCCGCAATGTCCCCCTTCCACAATGTCCCCCTTCATCTCGCAATGCCCCCTTCATCTCCGCAATGCCCCCTTCATCTCCGCAATGTCCCCCTTCCACAATGTCCCCCTTCATCTCCGCAATGCCCCCTTCATCTCCGCAATGTCCCCCTTCCACAATGTCCCCCTTCATCTCCGCAATGCCCCCTTCATCTCCGCAATGCCCCCTTCATCTCCGCAATGCCCCCCTTCCACAATGTCCCCCTTCCACAATGTCCCCCTTCATCTCCGCAATGCCCCCTTCATCTCCGCAATGCCCCCCTTCCACAATGTCCCCCTTCCACAATGTCCCCCTTCATCTCCGCAATGCCCCCTTCATCTCCGCAATGCCCCCCTTCCACAATGTCCCCCTTCCACAATGTCCCCCTTCATCTCCAAAATGTCCCCCTTCATCTCCGCAATGCCCCCTTCATCTCCGCAATGCCCCCTACCTCCAGTCCCTGGTGGTCCAGCGGAGCGTCTGTAAGATCTGTGCCTCCTTCGGCACAGATCCCTGCCACCCGAACATGGCGGGCGAGCACATGGCGGTACTTGTACGAGTACCGCCATGTGCCGAGCAGAGCGATGCTCGAGCCGATCCGAGCATCGGCCGAGCATGCTCGCTCAACACTATTTGCTTGTGAACCATAAAGGGTTGAGAGATAAGATGTATATCATTCTTCATGTTTTTTTAATGCCTACAAAATAAAATAAAGATAAAACAAAGTATTACTATCCCTTTAAAGGTTTAAACCTCAGTTGTCTATTTTGGTCACCAGGTGTCTCTGTTCCTATCAGTTACTATGGCCAATGACTCTAGCTCTCCCATAGAATGTATTATAAAAAAATGATTTTAGGACACCAGATAGCACTCTTGCTCACAGTTGCTCACAGTTTAGAGCGGCTCTAAGAATACTTAGATATAATGTCCCATCATGCACAATGCAAGAATAAACATGTCTCAGTATGTGCCCGCTGAACAAAAAAGACCTCCTTTGGTCTAACAATGGTACAAACAATCTGCTAACAAACATAGTAGTACTTATCTATTAATTATCTATTAACACGTTTCGCGTAATAACCGCTTAGTCATCATGATTAAGCGGTTATTACGCGAAACGCGTTGATGCGCCATGCCTCCGGGCATTAGGGATGCTGTTGACACAAGTCTATTTGATAGATAAGTACTACTATGTTTTTTATTTTTGTATCAATAAAGATTTGATGTTTTATTAATATTATGTCTCTGGTTATGGTGCAGCAGTTAGCAGATTGTTAATAACCTTGTTTCGCTCAACAGGAAAAACCACATAACATACTTTTAACCCCTTAATGACCAGCCGATTGGCGCGGTCACTTAAGGACCACAAAGCTTTTTTTTTTTTTTTTTCTTTTTTTCAAATTCCGGTTCTGGACTCCCCGAACGACGTACAGCCGCGGGGAGAGCCCGGAATTCCATGATGGTCATAGTACTTCATGGGTCGTTAACTCAGATCGACCCATGACGTACTATGACCGTCAAGGGTCGTTAAGGGGTTAAGGCATATGTATAAAGTGGGGGAGTAAATAGAACCTTCTGTGCCCTGGAGTAAAATTTGAGGGCACCCCCTCCTCCCTTCATGGTCTTGAGCAAATCTGACTCATGGACACGGACTTTATTGCAAGTCCCAGTGCAACTGATTTTGTCTGTGACCATAAACCAAGATACAAAACTCGTCTGATTGGAAGGGGTTGAACAGTATCACAGAGCAAATTGACCTCTTTGGAAGCGGGACCCAGTCACAACTGTACCCCTTAATTCAAAGTGGTCTTTTAACTTCTTGGATGCCAGAGAGCTCTCCAATTAAATTGCAAGTTTGGTATACAACAACTTTTGACTGAAGCATTTACAAGCGGTGGAAGTACCCATGTTTTAGTCTCCGCCCTGTTTTTCCCACTCTGCACCCATTTTAAGGGCAAAGCCCCACCTCCCAACAAGAAGAAGGCAAGGAAAACAGCACAGGAGGAACTCCGAGTGCAGTATTTTCGGAAAATGTTATGGCCTTCACCTTCACCCAAGTGCTCTTTGGTAATGTACTCACATTCTTCAGAGACTAGATGTACCACCTCATGTATACAATGCTTGCCGGTATAAACCCCAGAGTGGTTCCACTGGTTCCGCTTTCTGGCATTAAAAAAACTGAATTTATTAGTAGAAGCTATGAAGAGAAATGACAGATGAAGCACTGGATAAAGTAAGGGCAATAGATATAGATTAGTGTTGAGCGAGCATGCTCGGCCGATGCTCGGATCGGCTCGAGCATCGCTCTGCTCGGCACATGGCGGTACTCGTCGAGTACCGCCATGTGCTCGCCCGCCATGTTCGGGTGGCGGGGATCTGTGCCGAAGGAGGCACAGATCTGAAGACGCTCCGCTGGACCACCAGGGACTGGAGGTACGGGGGCATTGCGGAGATGAAGGGGGCATTGCGGAGATGAAGGGGGACAGTGTGGAGATGAAGGGGGACAGTGTGGAGATGAAGGGGGACATTGCGGAGATGAAGGGGGACAGTGTGGAGATGAAGGGGGACATTGTGGAAGGGGGACATTGCGGAGATGAAGGGGGCATTGCGGAGATGAAGGGGGCATTGTGGAGATGAAGGGGGACAGTGTGGAGATGAAGGGGGACAGTGTGGAGATGAAGGGGGACATTGCGGAGATGAAGGGGGCATTGCGGAGATGAAGGGGGACAGTGTGGAGATGAAGGGGGACATTGTGGAAGGGGGACATTGCGGAGATGAAGGGGGCATTGCGGAGATGAAGGGGGACATTGCGGAGATGAAGGGGGACATTGTGGAGATGAAGGGGGCATTGACCAGGCACCCTCCCCTCATCAGAGCAGGGGGTGCCTGGTGTAATGCTCGTGTCGCCCCATTGAAGTCAATGGGGCTCGGGTGCTCGGCCGAGCACTCGAGCCTCCGGCGGTGCTCGGTCAGAGCACCCGAGCACCCGAGCATCGGGGTGCTCGCTCAACACTAATATAGATCACAAATTTTAAAAAGTACTGGGGTGTTTTATTACAGGACCCTATTTTAAAAGAAAAGTGAGGAGAGAATCCAACTATAATTTTTAAGAAAAATAAGAATTAAAGAGGGATTATAGCCATTTTATAGTCTGTATCTCATCTAGAAGGGTGATTTTGGATCTATAACAGTTTAAATACTTCGGACTGTGATCCTCATCAAGCCCCAGATTATTTGGAGGTATTAATTACCATATATTCAATCTGAGGGACTGGAGGTGGTGATTGAAGGACACCAGAAAGTGGAACCAGTGGAACCACTCTGGGGTTTATACCGGACAAGCGTTGTATACATGAGGAGGTACATCTAGCCTCTGAAGAATGTGAGTACATTACCAAAAAGCACTTGGGTGAAGGTGAAGGCAACAACATTCGATGGAAATACTGGACTCACAGTTCCTCCTGTGCTGTTTTCCTTGTCTTCTTCTCGTTCCAGAATCTACTAGAGGGTACCCTGCCCCTTACTCAAAAGCTGCAAGGACTATGAGGAGTTTGTGGACTGAATTCTTGTTATTTGTGTTTTTTTCTCATCAGATATACACATATTTTCATCTTGCTAGTAGACGCAGGTTTTATTTTTGCTGTTATAGGGGATCTACTAATATATAGGGCTCCTAAAGCAACAAGTACATGATATTTTCCCCTCCCCACAACCATGCCCACCTCAATCAAGCCCCACCCACTTTATAACATGAATTGCATAATTTGGACACACCCAGACCTACGAAGCTTGAGACAAGAAGGTTTCCAGGTAAATATCTACAAAGCATTACGCACCCTTCCTGTAGAATAGGACAACCATGTAGGGCCGGCTGTAAGTTTTTGGGGCCCTAACCGAAAAATGAACATGGGGTCCCCCTTTGGAGACTATTACTCCCGCCATCCACCACCATGTGGGAGAAGATGGGAGTTGTAGTCCCAACATAGTAACATAGTAAATGAGGTGGAAAAAAGTCCATCAGGTTCAACCTTTGCCTTATAACCCAGAGAAATGAGAATTATATACGCTTTCCTGCTGCCAAATAAGTTCGAATTTCCTGTTTTTCCTACTAATACATAGTATAATCCTGTACGTTCCATCTTGAAAGAAATGTATCTAATCTTCTCTTAAAGTGATAGTAATGTTTCACAAATAAAACAGGTCTGATTAATCTTCATAGTATTTGGGATATGAATAGTGTTATTTCAATACTGTTAGAGTTGTAGTTCAACAGTAATTGTATGATATCCTCCTCCCGTCCCTTTTTCCTAGTGTAAGTCACCTCCCATCAGATGTGGAATCTGGTCTCTAGACCGGACGGGTCCCAGCAAGGGTTATCTTCTTACTGTGAGCATAAGAAAAATCCTGCTCCCCTTGATAGGTTTTTCCCTTATTATCACTGAAAATTGGCCCTTGCTGCAATCCATCCGGACAGTCTTGCTGCTCTGAGGTGAGCAGTGTTACTTCAGTAAAAGGCTTGGAGGGGGATACTTTATCTTTGACTTACTCTTGACCTACAACTCTGACAGTATTGAAATAACGATCTCCGCAGCCCAAATACTATGAAGATTAATTGGAGCTGCTTTTTTTAAGAAACATTACTATCCCTTTAAATGTATCTATTGTATCTGCCATTACCACAACCTTGAGCAAGGAATTCCACAATTTAAGAGACCCTGTAAAAAAAAAACCCTTCCTCTGCTGAAGTTGAAATCTCCTTTCCTCTAATCTTAAGGGGTGGCCCCTGGATATTTGATCAGGCCTTGGAATGAAAAGTTCACCAGAGAGATCCTTGTATTGACCTCTAATATACTTGCACATTATTAGACTTGTGCACAACGAATATGTTCGGTAAAATTAGAACTCGGACTCATTTTTTTCATCTGGTGACTCCGCATTTCGGATCAGACCTGTTCAACTCGAACAAAGTCGACAAATTTCCGAAATATTAGTCATATTTAAAAAGCTTTAAAAAGTACAATAAAAAATGAAAAATAAATAAATAAAAATAAATGGAACCATTTCCAGGATATAAATGAAGAATGTGGAACAAGGTAAAGTGGAGCTTTAGCCTTATGGTACTATGAATAATGTAGATGAAGTATGGATGTAGCTAAATTCGAAGGAAGAAGGAAAACTGAGGATGACAGGTGTGGTATCTTTTTGACACGTCGCAAAGAAAATATTGAGTGGCTAGAAGCCGCATTAACCATGTCGCAGTATTTAAGATAGCGGCATGAAAACCTTGCGCTGCAAAAAAGTGCTAGGCTGTCATGTTGCATTTTTAAATTTCACTATTTACTGGCCACAACTCTCAGCATCCTTACCTTGCTTTGCCCAGCTCTCTTTAATGCAACAACGTATCAAAAGGATACCGAGGACAACTACAGAATCTCCACTGTTTGGATAACATGTGGTGCTATAGCGGCTTTTAAACCCTTGGATGTGGACTAGCAATGCAATGCAAATCACTCTAGGATTAAAAGACACCTCGTTATCCCAGAAAGTCAAGGGATCTGTACTTGGGGCCAAAGAAGGTTCCGCAAGGTAAGCCTTAACCTCAAACTCAGCACTTTTTCTATTGATGGGGAGCTGTTTCTTTTGTCCAAAGCATAATCTGTCCATTGCCTCAGCATAAAAAGCAGCAGCTGCTCCACTGGAACAAGATGAAGTGCTACTGGCGCTGCTACTAATAGGTCCCGGAAGACCACCATATTCCTCCAGCTCATCTTTGGAATCTTCTCCTACCTCCAGTGACTGCATTCGATTTTTTCTTTGCCTCTCACGTACCCTCGCTATCAATTGTCCCTTCCAGGCAGTGAGGGAATTGGAACTAAGAGCCATCTTGCCTTTGATTCGAGGATCGCATATTGTGGCAAGCATTAACTCGGAACAATTGTCCATGCGCTCTTCCATGTGCCAAGTCAGTTTCTTTTTGAGACTCATTAGAAGGGCAGCAACATCAGGAATTATATTACCCTCAGCACCAGGCAAACCTTCCCTACAGGCAAACAAATCATCCATTTTTAAGGCGAGGTGCGTGAAGAGGGGAATGACATTCGTCCAGGCTAGCATTCTCTTTGCTTAAAATTTCCATCAAAGCACGGAAAGGCTTGAGGACTGTCACTACCTGTTCTATCAGGGTCCAGTCAGCCTTGCCCAGTGTTCTGTTACTGCCAATGAAATGGTGACATGACAATGCATGAATTGCCTTTTTCTGTTCTAGGATACGCTCTAGCATATCTAAGGTGGAGTTTCACCTGGTCCCAACATCTTGCTTAAGAAGGTGCTCTTGGAGGTCTGCCTTTTTCTGTTCCTCCCTTAGGAGATGGCTATCTTTGACACTACGATGGAAGTGGCCAGCAATTTGTCTGCACGACTCCAGAAGTGCTGACAACCTTCCAGTGTTACTGCCATCTTCGAGAGCAGCCTTCACTACTAGATGCAGGACATGTGCTGAGTAGCGCACACCCACAAATCTGCCATCCCTTGATCATGTTAGATGCACCATCAGTAACCACAAACCCCATTTGCACCTGTGTGCCTGCCTGCTCCCCTAGCCACTGTGCCACCATGTTCTGCAGTGCTTTGCAAATGTTTTCTGAGGCGTGCTGCTGATCCATTACCTCAGCATGGAGGAGGAAAGACTGGTGCCCTGTCTGCTAGGCTACTGCACCTGAACTTGTTGTTGCTATCGGTGTGTCTTGCAACACAATGGGCTGCCACCAATGCTCTGTCAGTGACAGGAAGCCATGCTGGCCACTCTTTGAGAACCCCATAAGTCAGTGGTAAAGTGCACTGACTGTCCAGCAGCCTTTCCCAGCAGTTCCTTCAAAAGGCCAACGCACGACTGGTACAGTGAGGGCACTATAGTTCTACTAAATGTGATGTGGGATGGAATTTTATATTGGGGTGCGAAAGCCTCAATAAGTTGGCTCCCTGTCCACCAAATTAAAAGTAGCACCCCCAATGGCTATGAGCTGTGCAATGAGGTGTGTAATTTTCCTGGACTGCTGTCTGCACATCCCCTTGGAATGAAACCCACCAAAATCTTCCAGTGTGGCCTGCATTGATTTTGGGATGGGCTGTGATTGATGCTCTTACTAAGACCAGATGTAGCATTATCTCCCTGCCCTTTCTCCTGCCTACTGGTGGTGAGTGTGACACTGGTTTCTGCACTCATCAACACTGACTTGTGGTAGTGGTTCAGGTGTTGGTTCATGACCCAACACCCTCCCATGGCTGACTTCCCTGCCACAAAATTTACATCTAGCTAGCCGGCCATCGCCAACTGTCACAAAATGATCCCACACTTTGGAGCGACAGATGACTTCGAAAGGTGGTGGAGAAGAAGAAACTGAGGTGACACTTTCTTCATCTTCACATGCTGGAGCAATCTCACTATGTTTTTTTTTTCTACGTACCTGTACAGGGGTACTAGTAGACCCAAAGATGGCAGCAGGGATGTTGGGACTGGGATTGGAGGAGGATGGAGTAACAGTGGTGGCGGAGACACTAGCAGCTACTACCTGCCTGGGAGACTCATTTGGAACCGGAGAGGCAGGTGGTGAGTTTTCAATAGAAGATAAAATTGTAGCACTAGCTGGAGAAAAGGGAGTGGGCAGCAGTGGAAAAATGAAGCTCAGGAGAATAATCAAAGTCAGTGGAAAAATCAAACTCAGGGGACAAATCAAGCTTAGCAGGCCTTGGTCCCTTATATTCTTCTTCTACCTCTTGTAGGTTTGGACAGGTAGAAAAATCATAAGCAGCAGATTTTGGGGAGACCTGCTGAGGCTACTGGGAAACGGTAAATTATCTCCCTCAATAACCTTTACTGGAGAAGATATGCTCTCAGTGTCAGTGACAGTGGTGGCAGGAGAAATTTTCTCCAAATACTTTAATAATTCCCGTTTGGGCTGTTTACATGGAAGTTTGTTATAAAAATCCCACGTTGATACTGCCCCCAGTTTCCGACCAGTAGTGTTAAACACGCTAGGTGTCCCCAATTTTATGGAACTGGCTGTAGCGGAGGTGGTGACTAAACTGACAGTGGCACTAGTCATTGTACAGGTGGTTCTGGGGGGATCATCACCAAACAGCTGACGAGAGACGGGTGACGGCAACTTGATGATATTAGAGGAGGAACTGATCCTCTCTATCCTGCTAGTAGAGGTAGGACGACCTGCGGTTCCCTTCTTCTTTCTAGATTTTGGTTTGGAGTGCTGCTGCTGAGTCTGACTAGTACTACTCAAAGTACTCTTCTTTCCCCACCTGCTGCTGCTAGCTCTGCTTGAAAGCAACTGCACTGTGGTGGTGTTGGTGGTTGCTGGGTCACTGCAGCTGGTACCAGGACGAGGAACATCAGGTTGTTCACTAGGACTCAAATCCATTCCAGATAGGTAGGTAGTGAACTATTATAATTTTACAATTTTAAACCCTGGCCACACGACAATTGTGACACTCTCTGTGTCACACTGAAAATTATTCAAACAAATTACTTATATTTTTTATATTTTACACAGGGACAAAGGCAACTCTTCCTTGAGGTGGCAGTGAGGTACCAGGCCTGCCTGCCTAAACAACTTTGACACTTTCTGTGTCACTCTGAAAATCATTCAAACAAATTACTTATATTTTTAATATTCTACACAGGGTCAAAGGCGACTCTCCCTTGAGGTGGCAATGAGGTACCAGGCCTGCCTGCCTAAAATTACTTATATTTTTATAGGCGACTCTCCCTTGCGTTGGCAATGAGGTACCAGGCCTGCCTGCCTAAACAACTCTGACACTGTCTGCATCACTCTGAAAATCATTCAAATAAATTACTTATACTTTTAAACATTTTTTGAAAAGGAACACAGGGGACTCTCCCTTGCTGTGGCAATAAGGCACCCTGCCTGCCTAAACAACTCTGACACTGGTTGTGTCACTCAGAAAATGATTCATACAAATCCCTAATATTTTTAATATTTTTTTGAAAAGGTACATAGGTGACTGTCCCTTGAGGTGGAAATAAGGCACCCTGCCTGCCTATACAGACTGGCTGATGTGTCACTCTGAAAACTATTCAAACAAATCCCTAATATTTTTAATATTTTGCACAGGAACAAAGATGAATCTCCCTTGCAGTGGCAATAACTGGCACTAATGCTGGCTGCCTGCCTATGCTTAATGCTACCTGCTTGCCTACACAAGAACTGGACTCTCTCTATCTCCTTCTTTTCTCTCTGAGCTCCAACAAAGCAATGAGGAAATGCAGGCTGTCTCCCCGGGTGTCTGTGTCATTAGTCCAACCCCCATCATGAAACGAAGAAGCTATTTGGAATACAGACAAAGCGGGAAAGTAGTGCATGAAACGGAGAAGCTAAATGGACTAGAAGAGACATGGAGGGAAAGTATGGAGGGAAAGTAGTCGCGCGCACGGGTAGTAGTTGCCGAATTTCCGAAATTTTCGACTGCTTTCTGACCAGGGCTGCTCAGATTCGGATGTTTTTTGACAAACGACCCTTGCCTTTTAGATGGCCCGAAAGTCACCGAATGACCCCATATTCAACAAATTCTGAATTTTCCAAACCGATTCGCACAAGTCTATACATTATGACAAGATGGATGGAGTCCGGGCTGCCAACCCCTAAACTGGGTTTCTGTTATCTTTTTCTCTTCCATTTTAATTTGCTTGTATACTTGTTTGATTGTATGATACAAAAAGGTTTTTCTGCCCTTTCCAGTCACTTGACTAATGCAACAACAAGCAGATGTGACAAGAACATATTTATGTGTTAATGACATAACACGGTTTTAATATCTCTGCTTTAGAACATTCCTTGCCTCAAAAACACTGTGAAGAAATATGCTTTCCGTTTTTCAAAATGTGTAGTCCAAAAGAGTCAAAGTGCCTTTTTGCTAAACTGGGATTAGTTATTTATAATCCAGAGTAAACACTTTTGTAATTTAGATAGCTGCCCTGTACAATTGATCAAAAGACATACAAACTCCGGACTGTTGGGGCAGGGGCATAAGTAGGACCTCTTACATGGGCGCCCGAGGTGTGACCCATGGCCACATGTGACCCTTTGAGCCTAGGGCATGGCTCACCTGAGATTTTTTAACGCACATTGGGGGTTATGCACTAAGAGGTGATAAAGTGGAGATTACTTCTCCAGTGATATCACTTCTCCAGTTCCTATATTATTCTATAGAACCAATGCACTAACGTCTCCAAAGTGGGAGAAATATTAGATTATTGAATCCATAGAATAACATAGGACTTGGAGAAGTGATATCAGTGGAGAAGTCATCGCCGCTTTATCACCTCTTTATCACTCCTTAGTTCATCTCGTCTATGAGTTCCAGAGAGATTGCCAGAGCAATGTGTTGCAATGCTCTTCGCTACCTCTCTGACACTCAAAGGGTTAAAATATATTTTCACCTACTTAACTAGCACTCTAGAACTAGTAAGCCAGTAAGACCTAATCCTGTGCTGGCCAGTACCGTACAGTTCAAGAATAGATGTCTGTTTACACTTTGAGTGCCAGAGGGTGGATACCTCTCTGGCGTTAAAGGCTATAATTCACCATAGATATTGTCAAGAATGAGACACACCAGTAGTTAAAGTAGCAGTTGTTTTATTGCCATGAATACAGGAACACACTCTGAGCTAGTGGTGTCTCTACCAGTGCATCAATCCTAGCTCACAAACCTAGTACTGTTAAACCCCTCCCCACTTCCTGTCACATTCCTGCCAGCCTGTTCCTATGACATCTTCCCCCCCAAAGAGAAAAGAACCACAAACAGTATATAACGGTATAACAATATAGACAAGTAGCAATGTCAAACAGCAAATCATTCCTGACTTGAGCATCGGGGTAGACTACCCTAGAAACCTCAAGAAGGTGCAACATTACTCTCCACTTGCTGAACAGGAGGCTTCCCACTATCCACCAGTGGGGTATCAGTACCGTGCTCCCCATCCTGTTCCCCACAGTCTAACTCCGGGATACCTTGGAGATGTCTGCGGTTCCTGCGAGTTACAGTTCCTGTTTCCATTTGGACCACATATGAACGTGGTTCTGGAGAGTGACGTAACACAGT
Source organism: Rhinophrynus dorsalis (assembly GCA_037306005.1). Taxonomy (NCBI): domain Eukaryota; kingdom Metazoa; phylum Chordata; class Amphibia; order Anura; family Rhinophrynidae; genus Rhinophrynus; species Rhinophrynus dorsalis. The sequence goes on along the minus strand of CM074724.1, from coordinate 346,720,378 downwards.
AGCGGGGGTCTTCCATCCCTTTTCATCATTCAGCTTCGCCCTAACAATCTGGCCAGGGGATAATTCTGGCAGAGGATGTGTCGATTGTCGTCTGTTGTAGAAGAAACGATAAGACTTCTTCATCACTGCATCCCTTTCCTGGACCTCACAGGAAAGATCATCACCAGCAGGTACCTGAAGACTCCATTGAGGGACAGTGGTGCGGATTTGACGGCCCAACATCAGGTGGGCAGGGCTCGCACCAGTAGCCTACAGGATGGCCCTGTAAGACATCTGAGCCCAATACGGATCCTGCTGCTTCATAATAAACTTTGCCATCTGGACTGCCCTCTCAGCCACTCCATTAGACTGTGGGTAGTGGGAGCTGGACGTGGTGTGCACAAAGTTTTACTCTGTACTGAACCATTTAAACTCCTCAGAAGCAAATTGCATGGCATTATCACTTACGAACTCCATGGGAATGCCCGACCTTGCAAAAATGCTTTCAGACGGGATATAACACAGAGACTGGTCATGGAGGTGAGAGGTGCTATTTCAATATACCTTGAGTAGTAGTCCACCACAACCAAGAATCTCCAGCCTCCAAAGTCACATAGGTCCTCAGCAATCCTTTGCCATGGACCCCCGGGCAATGGGGTGGTAATCAGGGGCTCTTTCCTTTGAGTTGGGTGGTTCTCCTGGCAAAAGGTACACTTGAGGATCAGGTCTGCAATTTCTGCTTTGATACCAGGCCACCAGACTGACAGGGCAGCTCTTTCCCAGCACTTTGTAATACCCTAGTGACCATCGTGTAGCTGCTGCAACACCTCCCGCCTCAAACTGGCTGGGATGACAATCCTGTCCTGGAAGAGGACCACTTCGGAAAAGATCAGCCCATTCCATGTAGTATCTACTCAGGGATACACACTCTGATGGGCATGATGGCCAGCCTTTCTGTATAAACTGGATAGCGTCCTGCAGAACAGTGTCCCGTAAAGTCTATTGCTTTATCCTCTCTAACCTGGATTAAGAGAGTGAGATTGAGGAAAAGACAGAGTCCACAAACAGCCGGACTTCCTGCTATGAATCTGGAGAGGTACCCATCTCCAGGGGGGTCTTGAGAGAGTGTCAGCCACTATAAGTCTCTTCCTAGGCACATGCAGGGCCTTGGCGTTGAATCTCAGAAGCAATTATTGGCACCGTAGTAGAGCTTTATCCAAGTCGAAGGAGTTAATCGGGCACCAGGGGCTTGAGATCAGTTTCCAGACAGAAACATTAGAGGCCTAGTAGGTATCACTCAAATCGCTCGCAGGCCCACACCCCTGCCACACAATCTTTCTCAATTTGGGAGTATCGCCTTTTAGCATCGGTAAAGGTTCACGAACAGAAAGCCACTGGGTACATTTCACCATCATGTTCTTGTAACATGGCAGCCTCCAGGCCATACCAACTGGCATCGGCACTCAGTACTGTTTTGCTGGAACAGTTGTAAAAGTTATAAACAGGTGCAGACACTAGCATCTTCTTTACCTGAGCCAGGGCATTCTCTTGGGGCTCGCTCAAGGACCATGCAATGTCATGTTTCAGAAGCTCAGTCACTGGGTGCAATATGGTGGATAGATCTGGAAGAAACTTTCCCAAGAAACTGATAAGTCACAGAATCTGTCTGAGCTCCGTTACATCTGTAGGGCTTTTCATGTCAGTAATTGCTTGTACTTTAGCATTGTCAGGCGTTATCCCCTTGCTGCTGATGATGTGTCCAAAGTAATGCAATTCTGAGTGTTTGAAGCAGCATTTCTCTTTGTTCAGCTTCAGTCCTGACTGTCCAATAGTCTGCAACACAGCCTGTAAATGGTGGTCATGTTCTTCCGCAGTAGACCCATAGACCAGGATGTCATCCATAACCACAACTGTGCCCTCATGATCCTTTAACAGCGCACTCATCTCCAGCTGGAAAATCTCAGGAGCGGAGGAAATGCCAAAGGGAAGGCGGCGGAAGCAGAACCTCCCAACGGGGGGGATGAAGGTAGTCAGCTTGCGGCTACCTGGATCTAATGGGATCTGCCAAAATCCGCTGGAGGCATCCAGTGTAGAAAAGAACTGTGCTCCCGCCAGCTTCGGGGCAATATCCTCAAGCGTAGGCAGGATGTAGCGTTCCCGTTTCACAGCATCGTTCAGCCACTTTAAATCCACACAGATACAAATTTTTCCATTTTTCTTAGTCACTGGCACCATGGATGCGCAACAATCAGTGGCTTCTGTCACATCCTCAATTACGCCCAGGTTCTGCATGTGCTTCAGTTCCACCTCCACTTTAGGCAGGATAGGAAATGGTACTCTGCAAGGTGCAGACAGACTGTATGGTACAGCATCAAGTCTCAGCTGAATTCGGACCGGTTCAAAGTTGAGGATGCCTATCTCTCAAAACATGTTGTCCTGTATCTCAGTAATTCTGGAGACAAGGCCTAATCTACGGGCCACAGTATGGCCTAAGAGGTTGTTGGCACACTGCCCTCATATCACATAAATCCAAAAGGTAAAACGCTTTGTCTTGTAGATGCCACGGGCAAGGAACCTACCCATGCAGTCCACCCATCCTCCTGGGCTGCAGATGCAAATTCTGGTATATTCCAAGATGGGGCAGTGCGGTAGTCTCTTAAATGTCCCTTCAGACATAACGGAGATATCTACTCTAGTGTCAATCTTAAATTTAATGTGTGCCCCCATCATGGGGAGTTCCACGTTCCAGCTGTCACCCGAGTCATCCAGCCATTGTGATACTGATCCAAGGAAGAGTTCATCTTCACATTCAGATCCACAGTCTGCTTGTATCTTCTTAACCATTTCTGTTTGCACATAGCCTCAAAATGGCCCAAGCAATTGCACTTCCTGCATCTCTTATTGCTAGTGGGACATGGAGTTTTCAGCCCATGAGTACGGTTACAGCGCAGGCAACGTGATCTCAGTACTGCGCCATTGTTAGGCCCATCAGCAGCCTGTGGCCTACTGCTCACACCTCATCTCTCTCTAGTTGACCGTGTAGCATTTTGTATTTCATTCACCATACTTTCAGATCTCATACTGGCATTTTGTACCTTCACCAGCTCGCTTTGGCGTTCCATTCTGATCGCTGCGTCCAGTGTCAATTCTGGCTCTAGCTGCATCTTCTGTGATACATCAGCATCAGCTATCCCTACCACTATGCGGTCACGAATATGCTCCTCCTTGGTAGACCCAAATTCGCAGAACTCTACTAGCTCATATAAAGCCATGTATGAAGGACTCCACGGATTACCCGGCCCTCTGGCTGCGCTTATGAAAGCAGGCTCTGGCCGTGGAACAAAATGGGCACTCAGCTTGTCAATGACTGCATCAAAGTCATGCTCTTCCCCATCCCTGAATGTGAATGCATTATAGATGGGCTCTACATCCTTCTCCATGCAATACAGGAGGGAGTTAACCTGTACCTCACCACTCTCCTTATCCAACTTGGAAGCGATGCGAAAACGGGAGAATCTCTGGCGCCAAGCCGGCCATCCTGCAGGCTGTGACAAATCAAAGGGTTCAGGTGGCTGGAATTGGGCCATAAATACAAATTTGCTGACAGGATGCATAGGTAAATATTTCTGACAGCACTGGCGTCATGCAAGAAACGTTTGCATCTGATAAAGGCATTTTTGTGCGCAGATAGATTTTGCGCATGTTCTAATCCAGGAAGCTGAATACCGAACGCTTCTTGAATTGAGCATAAAAAAATGTCCATTTTACAGCAACAGTACACAGACATATAAATTAATTTGCAATAGCAGTTCCTGCATTAGGCGCATTCGCTATTCCACTCACACAGATTTGTTAATCTTAGCCACATCCACAAAAAAAGATAAATATGTGCAGCTGTTCGTTAATCTTGATTTTTCATGCGCAATTCAACAAAATCATGTGAAAACCCATTCCCTAGTGGTTTTCACACAGGAAATATCGATTGCGCACATTTCCTGCATCAAGCCACATGTCACAAATGAGGCACACCAGTGGTTAAAGTAGCAGTTGTTTTATTGCCATGAATACAGGAACACACTCTGAGCTAGTGGTGTCTCTACCACTGCATCAATCCTAGCTCACAATCCTAGTACTGTTAAGCCCCTCCCCACTTCCTGTTACATGCCTGCCAGCCTGTTCCTATGACAAATATCAATACAAAAAAACAAACAAAATAAAATGGCCCTCACACTTTCTGATCATGTAACCCACAATTGTAAAAAACCTGGATGCCCCTGACCTCCTGGGTCCCTCCTGTAGCAAAATATGAGACATCCCCCACATGGACAGAAGCAAGTTTGAATGAAGTCTCTAGGCACATTTATTAAACTCCTTGAGGACCAGAGGGGTGGGAAACACATTGCTCCACAATACTTTCCTAAATGCTCTGGTCCTCTTGGCATACATGGGAACTTCTTCTCTTTGGGCCACTGGAGAGGGCTCATGTGCTGCTGGACAGGGGATGTCAATGACATGATTCACTTCATAAAAGGGGGGCTTAGTTGGGTAGGCGGGGCTTGCTCATCTGCTTGTCATAACATAGGCTAGAAGTGGGCAGATCAGGGTGGGAAGGAGGGAGAAGAAACTCACCACCACCGAAGAATCAGCCTCTATCCCCGGAAACCCGGTAATGCAGTCTGAAAACCGGAGTCTCCGGGGTAGATCCAGAGAGTTCCCAGGTATGCTCTTTGGGCTAAGTGGACCTATTACCTTCAATTAAAAAAACTCAATTCCAGCATCTGTCATACATTCCTTTCATTACCGACAGAAAAGAGGACCTTGCTTATTAGTGCTTACAATTTATGGCATGTGCATCCAATGTGCAACCCTTGAGCCAAATGTAGCCTGCTTGACCCCAGGGTGAAATTAAAAAAAATTCAATTTTCCCTGAGCTTGTAAGACCTAATCTCTTGCTTGCCAGTATCATACAGTTCACAAATAGATTTCTATCAAATATCAATATTACCATCAGTATTGATCACAGGTCAGCACCAGAATGGGTGGTCATACAAGCCAGAGGTCATGCACGGAGTGGGTAGTCAGCCAGAGCCACAGGTTCGCACCAGATAGGATGTCCACTGAAGCGTTGGTATGCTGGATATGCAGTGGACAGAGCCCCAGGTCAAAACCAGAACAGGTAGTCAGACAAGCCAGCAGTCAAACACAGAACGGGTAGTCAGCCCAAGCCACAGGTCTTCACCAGAATGGATCTCCAACTAAACCAAGGGTCATACACGGAGCGGATAGTCAGACAGAGCCACAGGTCAGCACCAGGTCGGGTAGTCAGACAAGCTAGATAATACATGGAACACCAAGAAACAGAACTGCACTTGACACCAACGAAAGGGCGAATAAAGCACTGTGTTCAGGCAGTTTAAGTGCAGTGGTAGGCAGGAAGAGGAGGAGTAAAACACACTTCTGTCCCTTTGAATGGAACACACGTCCATGCCCTTGTACAAGTGTCCATAGCTAACGTCACCAGCCAAGCCAGAACGCAGACAGCAGAAGCAACAGGAACCGCAAATGGAACCAAAGGTGGCTGAGCCGCCAGGACGCGGGACGCAGCCAAGCCTCAGGATGCAGCTGGAGCCGCTGGAAGATTAATGCAGTCGGCTCGAGCAGCTGCCGCACAGGTACCCTGACACTTTCCCAGCCTTCCTGCTGTAGTCCTCAGAATGACTACACCTAAGTACTTCACTCAGTCAGTTTACTGGACAGAAGAGACTCTGACATCTGTTAGAAACATGGAAACTGATGTACTGGCGTAATTCTTAGGCAAACCAACATAAGGGTCAAATAAAAATTAGCATTGATTTAAATTAGGCATTTAAAGGGATAATAACACTTAATATATAAAATACTATACATTATAGAGTTTATCCTCCTGAGTAAAACAAGAGTACTCCTACTGCTGAGGACAAAGTGGAAAGGCAAAAGAGGGGCACCTCATAGATTAGCATGTCCTTCAAAATTAGCTTCCACGTTTCCCACCCCTATTCAGGGTACTCACAATATATGTTGACCTACCTTTGTGCGAAGCAAACTAAATTGGCATATGGGAGACAATAAAGCCCACTCCTGCCTAGGCTCATTCCTCTGGTATTTCAATCCTCCAGCTGCTCTACAAAGATCCAGCAGGTATGGCACAGGGCTTCCACAGATGGACCCAAAAAATGAGGACAAAAGTGCAAGTACAATTCTTAAAGTTGTAAGTGCTCTTAGGATATCTCTTAATGAGATCACAGTACTCACAGAGATGAATATACTGGTGTTTCACACACCAGCATCAATATCACATGCAGGGAATGATATAAAGCGTGTCCCTGCTCAAGCACAACCAGGTGATTTCTTCTTTCTCCAAATCTCACCATCAAAGGTGCCTAGAACTCTCTTTTAAGGTGTCCATCCTGGAACTGGTTTATTTATACCACACAGATCAATGAAGTGCTAAGCATAAGAAACCATATGTGAATGGGCAAGGTTTGGTCCTCAGGGGGCTACCAGCAGGTCAGAATTGAAAGATTTCCCCGACTGAACATTAATGAGACAGTCAAAATTAATTAGGCACTGATTACCTCACAAAATATCATATTCAATAGTACATTTTATTATTTTCCTGTCCTATTGGAACAAAAATCAAAGTGATTTTCAACTCTATATATGGCCATATTGAATGCAATATGAATGTAAAGGAGCTCACTGAATTAAATAATGCAAACACTACAAAGCACTGTGCTGTTTATTTCCTGCAATAGAATTCAGCCAATACTTTCAAAGAAATAAAAATATGTAAGGAATACTAACATCCTATATAATAATTAGCTAAAACGTGTGTAACGACGCAGTCATGCACAGTAGAGACAGCCAGTGACGAGGCTGATACACACCTTAAACCTACTATCACAGATGATCTTCATGTATTTGAAAAATAAAACTGATTATTTATGAGAATTGCAGATGAACATCAGAAGCTATGGTTAAAGCATTTACCGAAAAGTATTTAGATAATATTAATATATTAATATTTAGATCCCACTAGATTAACTTTGGATAAAGATAATATAGAACGTGCAGCTGATTTTATTAGACTTGTGCACAACAAAAATTTTCGGTAAAACAAGTTTTTTTTTTATTTGGAGGATCCGCATTTTAGACCACACCTGTTCAAATCGGACGAAATTTGATGATAGTCCAAATTATTCGTCGAATTTAAAATGCTTTACAAAATGACTTTCCCTTGCAATGGCAATAAGGTACTAGTCCTGCCTGCCTGCCTACACAACTGTGAGACTGTATGTGTCACTCTGAAAACTATTAAAACAAATTCCTCATATTTTTAATATTTTTTTGAACAGGAACAAAGATGACTCTCCCTTAGGTGGCAATAAGGCACCCTGCCTGCCTAGTGCCTACACAACTGCCAGACTGTCTGTGTCACTCTGAAAAGTATTAAAACAAGTTCCTCATATTTTTAATATTTTTTTGCACAGGAACAAATGACCCTCCCTTGCAGTGGCAATAACTGGCATTAATACTGGCTGACTGCCTAAGCCTAATGCTACCTGCCTGCCTACACAACAGCTGGACACTCTCTATCTCCTTCTTCTCTCTCTGAGCTCCAACAACGGACTAACAAGAAATGCAGGCTGTCTGGTTGTCTGACATGTCATTAGTCCAACCCCCATCATGAAACGAAGAAGCTAATTGGACTAGAGAGGGAAGGGAAGTATGGAGGGAAAGTATCGCAGACGCGGGCTGTCGTCACCGAATTTCTGAAATTTTTGGGGACATTTCAGACCAGGGCTGTTTGGATTCGGGTTTTTTTTATGAACAACTCTTACCTGTTGGCTGGCCCAAATGTCTCAGAATGATCTCTTATTCGACAAATTCTGAATTTTGACGAGCCTATTTGCACGAGCCTAGATTTTATTAATAGTCAGGTGGCAGCTATAACAAAATAATCCTGAAGCTAGGGATTCCGCAGTTATGTGCAAGGGTGGTAACTTATCCCAAGGTACTCTCAGGGATAAATATTTGTAAGAATAATATTCCTTCAGCAAGAAATAACCAAAGTCCCAGAGCTCCTCTCCAAAGGAATTTATTCAGAAATGGTTTTAGTTTAAAAAAACGGGACACATAAGGAGTGATTGTATCATATATTTAAAGGACATACAATGTACAGGAGTAGAAAATACACAGCTCTCAGCTCCAGCTAAACCTCTACAGAGGAAATCTCCTTGCAGACCACTGATTAAACAAGTCAGGGAATTGTTAGTCAACAAATACTCAATTTATGTCATACATACATAGAGAATTGCACATCACACAACTAATAAAGACAAACTAGTTTTTTCAAAATGAAAGTTTAAGGATCTGACACCCCATTTTAGGCTATTATGGCATTCGGTAGATCTGATAATATGGAGCCAGTTGTAAGCCATGTGTTCAATAGTATTCAATAGGACTAAACTAAAACGGAATGCCTTGGAGTGGCACACAAGCTTGAACATGTTTCAGACAAATAATGCAATGAAAATCTCAAATTATAAAATGTAAGTTACTATATGGTGTTAGGGTTGTAATATATGCTATATAAGTAACGAATATGAAGTAACACAGGCTTGTCTACTATTTATAACTTGGGGATTTATGGAGAGTCCCCTCATTCCTTGCTGTACTTTATACACTGTGTACTCAGGTTACTTTTTCATATGTATATAGTCGTATTTCACAGTGGTCAGTCTTTTTGTTTCCCTATTAAAGGGACACCAATACCTAAAAATGAAATTGGGTTGTATAATTTTAAATGTTATTTTACTTTCAGCTGGCATCTATAAAATGTAACTATTTTATGTTAATTTCTAATCCTAAACTTGCATTCATTTTTTTTTTAATTTTAGGTGTTATTATTCCTTTATTTCCTATTACTTCTGAGAGCATGTTCCACACTTACTTTACATTTTCATTTGCTATCCCTAACTCTGCCGCTATCCAACCTTAGAGCATGCCCTTTGTTAATATTATATAACATTGGGGAGTAAATTAGTTCTAACAACAGAGCTGTGTTTGGTGATATACAGTACTTCTATGTGCATAAGCCTTAGTATGGGATATCATTCATTTGCAGCCTGCACAGGTGCATTCTTGTTTTCACTTTCATTTGGATATAGTGACCTGCTACATGATTTACTGTTAAGCATAAACAGGGATTAGCAAAGAAGTAATGGCGCGATGCAACAAACTTTCGCATTGGATAAAGGCATTTTTGTGTGCAGATAGATTTTGCGCATGTTCTAATCCAGGAAACTAAATACCGAACGCTTCTTGAATTGCGTACACAGATGTATAAATTCATTCGCAATAGCAGTTAGGCGCATTCGCTATTCCACTCACACAGATTCGCCCACAAAAAAAATAAATATACGCAGCCGTTCGCTAATCTTACTTTTTTCATGAGCAATTCAACCAAATCATGTGCAAACCTATTCCCTAGTGGTTTTCACATGGGAAATAGCTTTTGCGCACGTTTCCTGCATCGCGCCATAAGACTTTTACTTAGCCAGCAAATAAGGGATAAACAATAATACAGCTTTCCTCAGCACCAGTAAGCAAAGTAGCCAATTCCTCTATATATATATCAGAATAGCTTGTCTAAAAAACACTAACGCTTCATAATAATAACCCTTCACTAAACATACTAAGGCCAAAAAATAGCATATAATGGCCACTTATTTTACCTCTGCACCACAGGCTTTTTTGTGCATCTACTCAAGTGAAAAAATATTACTATGTCATACAATACTCACTCACAAAATCAACAAAGAAAATAAAAACATTATATAGGCCTGGCAACTGTTTTCCCAGAAAAATAAACCTGTTTGGATATCATGTGGATATGGACATCAGTGTTGCTGGGAGTACTTCTGGACCCCAAACTCCACCCACTGAAAATTCCAGGTGTGTTATTTTGTTCTTTGTTTTTTAAACTGAAGCAGGTAGAGTGCATGAACCTACAGAAAATGCCAGTACTACATTTGACAGTGTTTGAAGTGTAGAAGTCTTGCCAGCAAGAGTCATGTCCCGCTCAATGGACATGACATCCAGATGAGGCTGAAGATGTTATAACTTGAACAAAGGTGAAAGTTCAAACTTCAGAGTGTCCATTAGGATATAAGATAAGTCGGGAATTATTATTAAGAGGTGTGACTTTAAACCTTTATGAGCCTTGTCAGTGTGCTTTAATAAATGTCATGGCCCTTCAAACAGATGAGGACAGGAAACTGGAGTGGTTTCTCACAAACCAGAGTTCCTGTCATTATAAGTCAATCAATCATTTCCCTGTGCTTTGGTTTAAAACATAACTCACTGCGATGCTGTGGATCACGATGTACTAATGCATCGTGACCTTTGACATCAGTGACAGCATGCTCCCATGTACAATTACAGGAAAGGAACCAGGTGATCAGAGACAGACTGCTTTCCTTTTTACTACTAAGAACCAAAATAATTGGTTCTTAGTAGTAAAACTTGAATGGAAAACCACAATGTGAACTCTGTAAGTATTTCACATTTTAAGATACAGGGGCACGCTCCAGTGCATGCCCCAGATTGAGCAGACTGTTTGCAGCATGTACTTCTCACAAAAATAAAGAGTAACATAGTTAAACAAATGAAAACATACACAAATTGGACATTTTCAGAAATGGAGAACTTTTAATCCAACACTGACAAAGAGAATCATTTGGTTGCCTATAGATATGAGCAGACCACTAACCATACCTAATAGCATGCCACACGCAGACACAAACATTTGGGTGTAGATATTTACATATGTCACTAAAAGAAACCTTTTTCTATCCCCCGAAAAATAATATATAGGTCACATGGGTAGAATAAAAAAATTTACTGGTGAGGCCCTCTTTTGACAATTTGAAGAACTGACTTCTCCAGTCTTTGACAAGTCAATTATTACTGCTTCTCAGATTATTTATACTCAGGCTTTGCAATTACATGAAGGATGAGATTGCTGCTCGTGACCTACCTAATAGTCTGGATGAGATTAAATCCTTTGTCATTCTCATAGATACACGAGTCCTGGAGAGACCGTCGTTTAAGGAGCGCCTGCGGAGGCATCCTACCAGCATGTCCTCCAGCTTTTCTTGCCCACCCTGTCCTCCCTCACCTCCCATGCCTCCTGGTTCTGACACTATGGGTGGTGAACCTATGCAGGTGGAGGCTACCCGACTCTCTGCGGCAGAGAGGGCCCATAGGCGGAGGGAGGGACTATGTCTGTACTGCGGTAAGAATGGTCACTTCCTGAAATCATGCCTGGTACGTCTGGAAAACGCTCGCACCAAAACATCCTGTCGGGGACAGATCTTAGGTCGCATCACACAGTCCCCTGAAGCCTCTCAGGCTAAACCCTTGCTGGACAAAGTCCTACCTTGGGCCAAAGAGTCTATACCTGTGCCTGCTCTTATAGACTCTGGCGCGGCAGGTTATTTTGCAGATGCCGCATTCGCTGAGCGTTTTGGGATTCCTTTACTGCCTTGTGACACTCCTTTGGCGGTTGAAGCTATTGATGGCAGACTCCTGCATATTACCCACGAGACGACCCCACTTACCCTAAGCGTGGGAGCCCTGCATAAGGAAACCCTGAAGTTTCAGGTGATAAACTCCCCGCACTATGCTATTGAATTAGAGTTAACATGGTTACAAAACCATAACCCTAAAATTGACTGGAGCACATGTGAGATATTGTCCTGGGGGACTCACTGTGAGGAGTCGTGTCTTTCACGTCCCATCAGACTTGCCTGTGCCGAGTCACAAGGCCTACTGGAGGTCTATTCTCAGTTTTAAGAGGTATTTAACAAAGTCCAGGCCAGAGCATTACCTCCTCATAGACCGTATGATTGTACGATTGAGCTTCTGCCTGGGACTACCCCTCCGCTGGGTCATACGTACCCTCTATCTGTGGAGAAGAATAACGTCATGGAGGAGTATGTGGCTGATGCTTTGGAGAGGGGCATAATTCAGAAATCCTCATCCCCTGCGGGTGCTGGATTTTTTTTTTTTGTTAAAAAGAAGGACAGAGAATTTTGCCCTTGTATCGATTTTCGGAGCTTAAACAAACTGATGATAAAGAAAGCGTATCACATACCATTGATTACTGAGCTGTTTGACCACCTCAAAGGTCCTACTATCTTTACTAAGCTCGATTTGAGGGCGGCTTACAATTTGGTCAGGATCAAACAAGGGCATGAATGGAAGACAGCGTTCAACATTATGAATACCTGGTCATGCCCTTTGGCCTGTGCAATGCTCCCGCTGTCATCCAAGAATTTATAAATGACATTCTGAGAGAACTTTTGCAAAGCTGCGTTGTCGTTTATCTGGATGACATTCTTATTCATTCTCCAACGGTGGAGACCCACTATGCGGATGTATCCAGGTCCTTTCCCTCCTGAGAGACAACAACTTGTTCTGCAAGTTGGAAAAGTGTGAATTTCACAAGACCCAAGTTACCTTTCTTGGGTATGTTATATCCACAACTGGGTTCGCGTTGGACCCCAAAAAACTTTCTGCTGTGGTTCAGTGGCCTCGTCCGGAGGGACTAAAGGTGATTCGAAGATGTTTGGGCCATTTTTGACCATTGTAGAACCTATCACTGACATGACGCAGAAAGGAGCCAAAGTGTTAGAATGGTCTTCTGATGCACTTCGACAACCTCAAGGCTCCAATCCTGGTACATCCCAATCCCACCCTGCCCTTTACCCTGGAGGTTGAGGCGTCAGAGATTGGAGTAGGCTCTCTCCTTTCTCAACGGTCAGCTCCTGGAGAGGCTTTACACCCTTGTGGCTACTTCTCAAAAAAACTATCTACGGTGGAGATGGTTTATCAGATTGGTGATAGGGAGTTGCTGGCCATAATCTTGGCATTAAAGGAGTGGCGTCATCTGTTGGAGGGTACCAGTTCCCCCATTTTGATTCTTACAGAGCACAAGAATCTGACTTACTTCTCTGAGGCCAAGCAGTTGTTCTCCCATCAGGCCAGATGGGCACTATTCCTATCCAGGTTTAATTTTGTGGTTTCCTACCTTCCCGGCTCCAAAAACGTGAAGGCTGATGCCCTATCACGCCAGTTTTGTAGTAGGTCCAAGGAGGAGGTCCCTCCCGCTCCGATCATTCCTGCTGATCACATTCTTGCCACGATACATACCTGCATTACTTCTCCCCTGGGAGAGGAGATATTGGTCGCTCAGGCATCTGCCCCTGCTGAGACTCCTAGTGGGAGATGTTTTATACCAGCTCAGTTCCGTATTAAAATTCTGGAGTCATACCATGCTTCCAAAATCACTGGCCATATTGGGTGCGAACAGTTAATCTGATCTTTGTCTAGACTGTTTTGGTGGACGAGCCTCCGCTCTGATTGTGCTGCCTTTGCCTTTCCTGTGTATGATCCGGCTTGTCTGTCCATCCACTCTGGTGTTGACCTGTGGCTCTGTCTAACTATTCTCCTTGGTGTTCCAATTTGGCTCAGATATCCTTTCTGGTGCAAACCTGTGGCTCTGGCTGACTACCTGCTCCGTGTATGACCTAGGCTTGTCTGACTACCCACTCTGGTGTTGACCTGGGGCTCTATCCACTGAACATCTAGCATACATATGCTCCAGTGGATATCCTATCTGGTGCAAACCTGTGGCTCTGGCTGACTACCCGCTCCGTGTATGACCTAAGCTTGTCTGACTACCCACTCTGGTGTTGACCTGGGACTCTATCCACTGCACATCCAGCATTCTATCGCTTCAGTGGATATCCTATCTGGTGCAAACCTGTGGCTCTGGCTGACTACCCGCTCAGTGTATGACTTTGGCTTGTCTGACTATCCTATCTGGTGCTTACTAGAAGGCTCTGTCTGTTGCTCAGTTTGTTGGTTCCATTATTCAGACATCCTTCCTAGTGCTGACCTGGGGCTCTAGCAGACTCCTAGCTACTGACTGCAGGCTGAGTCAGTATCTCTTGGGCATTACCTTACCATGACACTCCAGTGGGCTGAGGCCTAGTCTCAGACAGTGTGGTGCAGAGATTGGGAGACTGCTATTCCTGATACAGTGCTCGCTGTTTCAATCACCCACTTTGTTTATATTTATATATTGCATTACTGTCATTATTCTCATAATAAAGGTTCTATTAACTATACCGTCTGACTCCTGGTTTTGCTTGCCAACCGTAACAGGATTTTATCCTCGGGCGGAAGCCTTTTGGGAGTTTTGTACCTGACTTAGGTTGTTGGAGGTGACATTACCCATTGAACCTAAAGTAGATGGCCAATGGGGTAATTCCTTGGGAGTCAGCTGTAAGTGCTGAAGTATCGTGGAGTCAGCTATAAGTGTTGAAGAATAGTGGTCAGCTGTAAGGGCTAACGAACACAGGGATCAGCTGTAGTGCTGAAGAAAGACAGGATTTTAGCATAAGCCATACAATTTGGTCATGCTTGGTTTCAAGGAAGGCAGATTGGCAAGGACTGTCAGTTAATGAATGATTATTGGTTAAAGATTAATTATTATGGTGTTTTGAATAAGAACTATAATAATAATGTAGTAAAATAGTTAAATAAAGTTGTGGTCTGTTATTCCCAAATAGATGTCTCTGTGCTTATTTATGGTTCATACCCTCTCCTCATGACATGCCGTACTGTACCGTTCTTTCAAAACCTCTCCCAAACTTTTGACCTTGATCTCTTTTTAACAATGCACATCCTGTCATGTTTCATAGCAATGTAGAAACTTGGCTCTGAAACAAAGCCTCAGAATCTTGGAATGAAACCAAAACATTTTGAAAAACATTTATACAAGAAAGTGAAAGTGAATGGCTCCCTTATGACTAACATAATGTTTGTGTCCTTATGTTGGTATATGGTTAATGATTTAGTGCCCAGAGGTTTGAGGATGAAAAAAATTCCCACTTTTTCTCAGGATGATCATATTTTTATCACTAGGTGGAACCTTATTTTGACAGATTGTTCTAGAAGATTAATGGATCTCATCCTTGAAAAAAAGAGGGATATATATGTTAAGATACAATCAGATATTTCTAATTTACATAAAGAATTTGAGATTAGAGGAGATATTAAAGCGAGAGATGATTTTTTGAATGAGATTAAAGACAAACTTGCCCGTTTAGAGCAAAATATTGTTACAAAAAAAGCGGACAAGTTTGTTAGAGATAAAGAGGATTTTCTTATGGATAGAGTTTATACCTGGGCAGATGATAGGAGGGCTCATAGGAAAAGACATGTTAGAAAATCGTTAAGCTCTGAATCTAGCCAAGCAAAGTCTATTCTTAGGCAATCGAAAGGTTCTAAACGAGTGAGTTTTTCCAGTGTTGAAGATGTTTCTTCTGACTCAGAACAGAGTACTGCCTCCGTTTTATCGTCTACTCCACAGGTATCAACTAGGAATAACGTTGCAGAGGTTTTTCCTGACACTATACAGACCTCAACAGTGACAAAAAACGGAATCCAACAAGTACCGAGGAACAGGACTTATGGACATGTTCAGAGAGCACAGGGGTACAACAACTACATAAACGCACGAGGAGGGGGAGGAAGAGGAAGAGGGTTTATGTTTCGACCTTGGAGGGCTCGATACAGGAGGTGGTAAACCTTTCTAGTAAGACTCTCACTCCTATACAATTGAGGGTCCTGGCGAAGGGTTTAAATTTCTCACCTACCAGGAATTTTAACCTTATAGACACTATGTTGGACTTTAATCGTTTCACACGTGGTTTGACCTTAAAATGTTTTTTTGATGGTCACAACAATGAAGATATTAAGGTTGACAGTATTTCGAATGATGTAGGTGACATCTCAATTGATGGTTCTCCTTTATCTCATGGTAATAATAATTGTTTGTTTTCAGAGGGACAAAATGGTTATGAAAAACCGAATATGGTTAATTTTTTGGATCAGTGTGCTATCTTTGACTTAGAGGAATTACAGAGTGAATCTTTAGTTGAACCAATTAATCCTGTGAGTGCTTCAATGGTTGATACTAAAAGGTGGTTTAAACCACGTTCGGATTTTTATCCTATACATTGTAGGAATCAGTCCATTGATGTGTTCCAGGATTTGGTAGAACAGGATTTAATCGCTTTACACAACAAATCTAATGAGCCATGTGTTTTTAAAAGAAACATGACTAAAGATGAGAAATTGGCAGTTCAACAGCTTAGGGATGATGATACATTGATCATTAGAAATGCCGATAAGGGGACACAGCCTCTTATGGGGTGCTTACTAAAGATCCTACTAGCCTTTTTAAGAAACAGCTATATAAACTCATTCAGGAAGGTGTTTCTTTGGGTATTTTTACAGATAAACAAGCTGATTTTTTAAGAGTGTTACATCCAATAATGCCCATCTTTCATCATCTCCCTAAGGTCCATAAGTTGCAAAGGCCACCTAGGGGGAGACCCATAGTCTCTGGTATTGGCTCTTTAAACGAACATCTATCAGAATTTGTTGACTCTTATTTGAAACCTTTAGTCACTAGGCTGACTAGTTATACCAGAGACTCAGGGCATCTCCTGGAGTTAGTATCTCGAGTTACAGTCTCTCCAGATTTGGCGTGGGGCTCCATGGATGTGGTGTCACTGTATTCGGTTATACCACATGACTTGGGGCTAAAAGCGATAGAATTCCATTTGAATCGGTATAGTGATTACTCCAATGACTTAAAGGGATTTTTGTTGGATGCCATCAAATATCTCTTAGAAAATAATTTTTTCAAGTATGATGGTGTTTTCTATATACAAAAGAAGGGCACCTCTATGGGTGCTAAATTTGCTCCGTGTTTTGCCAACTTATACATGGGATGGTTTGAAGAGATTTATATTTATGGTGTTCTTAACATTTTTCGTCCATATATTAGGATGTTTTGTAGATACATCGACGATTTGTTGTTTGTTTGGCAGGGCACGGAGCAAGCCTTCTTAGAATTTAAGGACTTTTTGAACACCAATAACTGTTCACTGGAGTTCACTGCTGAATTTCAGAAAATTGAGATCTCATTCTTGGATTTGCGCTTGAGTTTTGGCAAGGATAGAGTTAACACTACATTATATAGGAAACCATGTGCGGGCAATTCTTTGCTTCATGCAAAATCTTTTCACCCTAAACACATCATTAGGGCAGTTCCAGTTGGGCAGTTTCTGCGTGTACGCAGAAATTGCTCAACTGAGAGTGAATTTGAACTGCAGGCTAGGGATTTAAAATCTAGATTGTTGCACAGAGGTTATCCATGTGGACTGATTGACTCAGCTTATACGAGAGCTAAAGAGAGCAATCGTGAGACATTGCTCAATAAGACGCATAGGAGCTCAAGGGTCAGACAGTCTACAGGATTATTCTTTGTAACCAATTATAGTTTGCAGTTTGGAGCTATAAAGAGCATTATTAGTAGACATTTGCCGGTCTTGAAGAATGATTTTAAACTAAGGACAGCTCTTGAACAAGGGGTTAATTTTGTTGCCAGGAAAGCACCTACTTTGGGCAATTCTTTGGCACCGAGTCTCTATAGGAGCAAAAATACAGTGAATCCCACCTGGTTGACCACGGTGGGCATGTATGTTTGTGGGGCGAGGAAGTGTTTAGCTTGTGCTTATGTTCAGGGGGGTACTACTATTTTGACTTATAATTCAAACAAAGAATATAGTGTACAGCAATATATTAATTGTCGAACTACACATACTGTTTATGCCATTACATGTGGTGGTTGTAAAAAACAATATGTGGGTCGTACCATCAGACCCTTGAAACAAAGAATAAGGGAGCATGTGCTTAGCATTAAAAATAGGGATTTAGCAAAACCAGTTGCTCGTCACTTTGTAGAATGTGTCAATGCCGAGCTTTCGGCATTCAGATTCCAAGGTATTGAACGGGTTTTTTTGAAAGAAAGAGGTGGCGATATAGAGGCCCTTCTTAATAGAGCTGAAGTTAAGTGGATTATAAATTTGAACACTAGAATACCCCATGGTTTAAATTCTACACATGATGTATCTTTGTATATTCATAACAATTAAGGGAAAGTGGGTTTCCTTCATTTGTTTGCTCTTCATTCTTTATTTTTGGTTATAGTAATGATTATCGTTTTGTCCCTCTGAAACTTATTAAGTAACAAGAAATATTCCTTACTATTTTAGATCCTTATTTCACTTTATGAGTAGGTGGTGAGATTGTCCATGCACATCATTAAGATGTGTCTTTATATGAGCAATCTTTGTATGTTTAATGCATATTGAGCATTGGATGTAATGACTAATTCTGATTGATTTTGTTATTATATAGTGGATGTTGGCTCTCCGGGTGCGTGAGTGAAATATACCGTCATAGTCTGGCGGTGTTTGTTCACTCTTAGCGATTTGGGGAGTTAAATGAAGGAGAGTTTTAGTCTTATTACATTTCCTTAAGGAGAATTTTGGCCGTTTTCATTGGTTGGTGGGTTGAATACTCACTTATGTTGCAATATTGTAGCATTTTACGGATTGGAGGATTTGAATTTCCACCACCAATGATGGGCAAATTGCTTAATTGCTATATTGAGTGCTAATTATGGGTTTTAGGTTTTAGTATAAGAGAAACCAGTTCGCGTTTGTATGGCAGCCTATGAATAAGTGATTTATGCACGAAACATGTTAGGTGTCTCGTGAATTGGTTTTTTGAATTTGTTGTGTAAGCCTGTTGCACAATAAGCTGGATGCTTTTTAACAAGTGATTTAATAAATTTATTTATTTTAAACACGGCTTGAGATCATCTTTGGGCTATGGATATATTGTGGATCCGTTGAAGCACCTCCTCCGGTGTCGTCTCGTTTGTCGAAGTCTGTGGCCAAGATTGTGGAGGTTGCTCCGGATCTGCAACGGCTTATTGCCGTGGTGAGTTTAATAAGTTCATGATTGTTCACATTGCTTCATTATATAATGATTAGAAGAGTTTTGAATTAGCGACCTCTTTATACAATGCTTTGTGTTTTGAATAAGAACTATAATAATAATGTAGTAAAATAGTTAAATAAAGTTGTGGTCTGTTATTCCCAAATAGATGTCTCTGTGCTTATTTATGGTTCATACCCTCTCCTCATGACATGCCGTACTGTACCGTTCTTTCAAAACCTCTCCCAAACTTTTGACCTTGATCTCTTTTTAACAATGCACATCCTGTCATGTTTCATAGCAATGTAGAAACTTGGCTCTGAAACAAAGCCTCAGAATCTTGGAATGAAACCAAAACATTTTGAAAAACATTTATACAAGAAAGTGAAAGTGAATGGCTCCCTTATGACTAACATAATGTTTGTGTCCTGTGTATAAAATGTTTGGGATTATCTGTGTGTGTGTGTGTGTGTGTAGGTTAATAGGCAGGGTGTCTGTGATCATAATTTCCTCTGCATTAACCATTCACATATGTATCAGTTGCCACATCATATATGTTATACACTTGTTCATTCATTAACAGACTCATACATTCTAGACTGTAAGCTCTCACGAGCAGGACCCTCTCATCTTTCTGTTCTCCACACTTGATTTGTACTATTTAATATCTCTGTCTATTCCCTATTGTACAGCACTGCGGAATTAGGTGGCGATATATAAATAAAGAATAATAATAACAATGATAATAACAAGTACATGGTAAATTCACTAGGTTCAGGTTGTCGGACAATGTATGTGCATATTTACTAACATTTCAAATGGCCAAAGTGGGACACTTTTGTTTTAGGTGGTGTTGCTGGGGGCACGGATGTTGGGTGGGGAGTCACCAAAAATTATTAGGTTATTTCATGACCTAATAAATGGCTTTGTGTAAATGAACTAATTATTTAGAACAGACCAAAGCATTTTATTTATGCAGACTAGTGTCTAAACACATATACTGATGTTTAAACAAACATTAATGTGAGTTTTATTGCTGTGGAGCAATGTGATACACTTATACACACATCACACTGTCTGATCTCCTAAAAAGATGGACACCAGAGCAGGGTGTTTGAAGAAATGTTTCCAGGGTGTGGGGCAAAGCCGTAATATGACCACCAGTGCAGCTCTCCCAGTCCCTATGTTTATATGGAGGGGCAAGTGTAGTGGGGGGCTTGCCCCCCTCTAGACGCCCATGCACCTGGGTGGGAAAGACATAGGGATTTGTGTCTCAAAGAGAGAATGTCCCTCCTAAAGAGGGACAATTGGGAGGTACAGTGAGGGAAAAATTATTTGATCCCCTGCTGATTTTGTACGTTTGCCCACTGACAAAGAAATGATCAGTCTATAATTTTAATGGTAGGTTTATTTGAATAGTGAGAGACAGAATAACAACAAATAAATCCAGAAAAGCGTATTTCAAAAAAGTTATAAATTGATTTGCATTTTACTGAGTGAAATAAGTATTTGACCCCCTATCAATCAACAAGATTTCTGGCTCCCAGGTATCTTTTATACAGGTAACAAGATGAGATTAGGAGCACTCTCTTAAAGGGAGTGCTTCTAATCTCAGCTTGTTACCTGTATAAAAGACACCTGTCCACAGTAGCAAGCAATCAATCAATTAGATTCCAAACTCTCCACCACGGCCAAGACCAAACAGCTATTCAAAGATGTCAGGGACAAGATTGTAGACCCACACAAGGCTGGAGTGGGCTACAAGACCATCGCCAAGCAGGTGGTGAGAAGGTGACAACAGTTGGTATTTGCAAATGGAAGAAACACAAAATAACTGTCAATCTCCCTCGGTCTGGGGCTCCATGCAAGATCTCACCTTGTGGAGTTTCAATGATCATGAGAAAGGTAAAGAATCAGCCCAGAACTACACGGGAGGATCTTGTCAATGATCTCAAGGCAGCTGGGACCATAGTCACCAAGAAAACAATTGGTAACACACTACTCTGTGAAGGACTGAAATCCTGCAGTGCCCGCAAGGTCCCCATACTCGAGAAGCACATGTACAGACCCGTCTGAAGTTTGCCAATGAACATCTGAATGATTAAGAGGAGAACTGGGTGAAAATGTTGTGGTCAAATGAGACCAAATTCGAGCTCTTTGGCATCAGCTCAACTCGCCGTGTTTGGAGGAGGAATGCTGCCTAAGACCCCAAGAACACCATCCCCACCGTCAAACATGGAGGTGGAAACATTATGCTTTGGGGATGTTTTTCTGCTAAGGGGACAGGACAACTTCACAGCATGAAAGGGACGATGGACTGGGCCATGTACCGTCAAATCTTGAGTAAGAACCTCCTTCCCTCAGCCAGGGCATTGAAAATGGGTCACAGATGGGTATTCTAGAATGACAATGACCCAAAACACACTGACAAGGCAACAAAGGAGTGGCTCAAGAAGAAGCACATTAAGGTCCTGGAGAGGCCTAGCCAGTCTCCAGACCTTAATCCCACAAAAAATCTGTGGAGGGAGCTGAAGGTTCGAGTTGCCAAACGTCAGCCTTGAAACCTTAATGACTTAGAGAGGATCTGCAAAGAAAGTGGGACAAAATCCCTCCTGAGATGTGTGCAAACCTGGTAACCAACTACAAGAAACATCTGACCTCTGTGATTGCCAACAAGGGTTTTGCCACCAAGTACTAAGTCATATTTTGCAAAGGGGTCAAATACTTATTTCACTCAGTAAAATTCAAATCAATTTATAACTTTTTGAAATTAGTTTTTCTGGATTTTTTTGTTGTTATTCTGTTCACATAAGCCTAACATTGAAATTATAGACTGATCATTTCTTTGTCAGTTGTCAAATGTTCAAAATCAGCAGGGGATCAAATAATTTTTTCCCTAACTGTATGTACCCCTAATATTTCGAAAACAGGGACACATGGGAGGTATGGACCCCTAAGATCTCCTATAGAGGGACACTTGTGACTTATAGAGCCCCAATATCTCCTAAAGAGGGAAACATGGGAGGTATGGACCACTAATACCCCCTAAAGAGGGATACTTGCAAGGTATGATCCTAATATCTCCTAAAGAGGGGCACTTAGGATGTATGGACCCCTAATATCTCCTAAAGAGTGACACTACGGAGGTATGGACCCCTAATATCTCTGAAAGAGGGATACTTGGGAGATATAGCTCCCTAATATATTCTGGAAGAAGGACACTTGGTAAGTATGAATGCTGTGTTAAATGCATCCTTATGAAACCAAGTGTCAGTTATGGTGCTGGTTACACACTTAATTTTTGCCCTGAGCTACAATTCCTAACACACAGCATGAGGCAACTTGGATGTGTTCGTGTATTGACACCTCCCGGTTACAGCAGTCTACGGGTCTCCACCCAGATCACTGCACTGCTGAAAATGAAAGGTGCAATGCTGCTTACTATCTCCAGTGACTGGATGAAAATTTGCCAATAATATCTGGCTACTTCCATGTGGGCCAGTCTTGTGGCATGCCCGAAAATGAGAATTGCTGGGAAACACAGGAGATCAGAGGTAAGTAGGCATGGGCTGCTTGGCATGCGCTGGTATGACACACAACTTTAGAGGGGCGGTGTCTCAGCAGTGCTGGCCACACCCACAATCTGAATTGTGGATGTGGCCAGAGCAACCTCAATGTTTTTGCACAAATTTTATACCCCATTACATTTTATAACCCCCTGGATGCTAGAGATATCTCCAATGCAATGAAGAGCAATGCATTGGAGATGTGTCTACCAACCAAGGGGTTAAAGCTTTCTTTGTTGCCTGTTATAAGCCAAGGGTATTTTCTGTGCCAGCAAATAGGGATGGAACTGGAAGCAAGCTCATGTGAGGAGTGGGGGTGTGACCATTGTTGAGCTAAGGGTTCCTAGAGTGCTTTGCCTAGGAGAGCCTGGGATGTAACTTTGGTCCTGCCCTTATGGTGCAGTTTGTTTTTGCCAGTATTGGATAAGGCCTAACAGGAGACTTTAGAGTAGCAATGATAACGCTTCACTAAACCCACCAATGCAGAGCAGCATGCCCCCAATGGTTCTGTTTTTAAAGCAATATTAAAGCTGAGTTGAAAGCACCCATGCAGGACAGCTTGAACCCAGTAGTTCTGACTCGTAGAATGCACTGGAATGCAGCATGCTGCAACCTTGATGCCCTGAGGCACTCATGAATTGGGCACATCTAGGTTACACCCATACCTGGAAACATTCAAGCCCAAGTCCTCCCAGAGTATCAATGATGGTTGGGGATAGGAGTGTCTAAAAGATGCAATTTTGACATAATGTGGGTGGGGATTAATCAAGGTAGGTGGATTGGGTGGTGGAAAGCCAAAGGTTGCTTTGAAATGGGCATGGAAGTGGGCAAGACTGGGTGGGACCTGACTGGGAGTAGGTATGGGTACCAGGGAACTCAGCATACAGGAGTATCAGCCTCTGTCCCGGCAGAGGAGGGCTGGCAACTTGTATTCTGAGGGGCAAACACAATCAAATAGCCCATTTCTACTATTGTTCCAGACCACTGTCCCAGACCACCCCCTTTTGTTAGTTTTAACATTGGTATTAAGCTTGTGAAGTAGTTCAAGTGATACCACATAACTTGCAATTGAATTGGGGCTACACTAGTGATACTACAAAGCTTCCAGTTGCAGTGGAGCTACATTAGTGATAACATAGAGCTTACAACTGAAATGGAGCTACATTAGTTGATCTATCAATGCTTGAGATTAAAGTAAAGCTACACTAGTAATACCATAGAGATTACAAGGGAAATGGATTATGCTTCTAGTGCAGCTCCATTTGGATTGTAGCTCTATGATATCACTTGTGTAGCTCCATTTCAATTGTATTCTCT
The DNA here is from genome assembly GCA_037306005.1 of Rhinophrynus dorsalis. Lineage (NCBI taxonomy): Eukaryota > Metazoa > Chordata > Amphibia > Anura > Rhinophrynidae > Rhinophrynus > Rhinophrynus dorsalis. The sequence continues at coordinate 346,696,547 of CM074724.1, read as the reverse complement.
GTGGGAACACTAGTCTAACTCCATTTAAACCAGCAAGAAGGGGATTGCGTGAGGCAGTGGCCACCAACCCAGACATATGACCAGATGTATTGCCCCCCTGTCCCCCAGGCCAGCTCTCCCCTGTGTCCCAGAGATCCTGCATTTAAAGTTGATCTATCACCATGAATTTTCTTAACTTTTATTTCTGGGAATATGAAAGTGAAAGTATCCTAGTGCAGCACAGATCTTTATTAGCATTTAAAATATCACTGAATCCTTCATTAGCATATGGCACTTCAAATAAAAACTTAATTAACATATAAAATTCCACTGGTACCACATGGGTACTGCAATTAGTATACAGTAGCATATAATAACAAGTATGAATATATCCTTAACTGTACATTTGTTGGTCTTTTTGCTAACATGATACATAGGCAGTTTTTCATACAGTTTTCAAATGTACAAACTTGAATTAAGGTGAACGTTTCACTTTAAGTCTGAAAGTTGGAGAGTTCTCAAGTATGGTTACAATGTGCTGATCTAATCATTTGAGGGCCCTGATTCAAATATATTTTTGGGCCCATTAACACAAAAATATTTTCCCAGGGATGTAACTAGAACCTACTGGCCCTTGAGACCCATGGCTCCTTGATTGCCTAGGCCATGACACAACTGCAGCCTCTTCATCCCTTGCATTTACGCCTCCGGCCGCCACCGATATCATTCATATGAGAGATTCTGGTGGATGAGATACTATTCACATCTTCCAGCAACTTGAAGAAACAGATTAACTGTTAACAGTGACAGAGGGGTACCCAACTCAATGCGTTTGGTACCCCTCTGGCACTGAAAGAGTTAAAGAGGAGCTATCATGCACAAATAAGTTATCCCCAATTAATTGTTATTATCTGCTATGCCTTTTCCAGCATTGTAGGATGTACTTATCAGATTAATTTCAAGGACTTTTTATCAAATATTTTTTTCTATAATGAGAGTCATTGCCAATGTTCCCAACAATCAAAGATAGACGGGTTACTACTCCATTCTTCTTAAAGGAGCAGTAAACTTTTTAAAACCTATATATTATAGAGCTTTTCCTGCTGCGTAAAACATGAGACTCTCACTGCTGTCAGCGTTTTATTCAAAACTAGCATTGCCTGTCTGTTCATTTCCTTATCAAGGTATATTTAACCCTTTCAGTGGTAGAGGGGTAGGCAACGTATTGCAATGCATAGCGTACCCACTCTGCCACTCAAAGGGTTAATGTGAGCTTCACTGACACAGGACTGTATATATAATGTATATTAATGTACACACAGTGTGTACATTAATATACATCATATATACTCCTGTGTCTACAGCGTGTACATTAATATACATTATATATACACTCCTGTGTGACGCAGCCTCAAATTGACCCTTTGAGTGCAAGAGGACTATGCAATACATTGCAATGCCTTGTGTACCCCTCAGTCACTCATAGCGTTAAGGATTACTTAAAAAACAAACAGAAGGCAATGCCATCCCACACTGCTAGTGTATATATATATATATATATATATATATATACTAGCAATGTGGGACGGCGTTGCCCGTCAGGATATATAGGGAATTAATGCGCACACACGGATGCAAGACAAACACACACAGAGACACACGCAAATGCACACGCATTCACTGAGATGCATAAAGATCGACAGTCATACATACTTACATACTTACATACATACATATATGCAATGCACAACATGCAGACACATAGAGTGTGATACAGACATGCAACACACACACAGTGAGGAACGCACAGGCACACACAGAGACACACATGCACACACAGAAGTGAGTCATAAGGGGGTGACTTATGTGTCATTGTAATGAGTTTGTGTTTGTACTTATGCCTCCACTGTGGTAATCATTCATATAGTTGAAATGCAAGTGGTAATTGCACATACTATGGTGGAAGGTGGATCGTGCTGGCTCCCGGGGTGTGAGTGAGTGACATTCATTCATGTAGTTGAAATGCATGTGGGAATTGCAAATACTATGTAGAAGGTGGATCGTGCTGGCTCCCGGGGTGTGAGTGAGACTATGGTGGAAGGTGTGAGTACGAGAGTGTTTGCGTGAGTGTGTGTGATTGAATGAGAGAGTGTGAGGGTGTATGAGTGTGTGATTGAGAGTGTGTGAATTATTGAGTGTGTGAATTATTGAGTGTGTGTGTGTGTGTGTGTGTGATTGAGTGTGAGTGTGTGTTTTTTGTCTGATGTGTTTGTGTCTGTGGTGTAGGAGCGAGTAGCAGCCATTTTGTTTTTTCAGTTACTTAGATAGTGGTGGGCGGGCTGGATAGTGGGGGCAGGCCAACTGCCTGCATGATTTAAATTGAATCACCCAATGGGAGCAGTAACTCCTCCTTACTTAACCCTTCAAGTGCCAGATGGGTACGCAACTCATTGCTTTGCAATGCGTTGTGTACCCCATGGGAGTCGCTAGGGGTGGGCTAAGGGGGCTGAAGCCCAGAGTGTGTCAGTAGGCAGCCTCGAATGTCAGACAATCAGCAGACTCACTCCTCCTGCTGTTTATCCTGAGGCTGGCTGGCTGGCTGGCTGCTGCCCAGCAACTTGTGGGCATATATAGCTTGGAACAGCAGGCTGCTGCCTTACTCTGTTCTCAGCTTCAGCCCACAGCCATCCGCTCCACACTGGCTCTTCTAGCACTTCCTGGTGCTTTGCGATGAGGTCAACATGCACCTGAAGTACCAGAGGAGGTAGTGTGGAGCCCATGGCTCTACACTGAAACAGAAAGCAGAATGGGGCAGATCTGAAGAGAAGGTATGAGGGACAGTATAGATGGGGGAAATATATGGCTACCAGTGGCAGGTAAACAAGGCTGGTGGGTGTCACATTGTATATGTGGAGAATTTGTGGGCTGGCTACCAGAGGGCAGGGGAACAAGGCTGGTGGGGTCACACAGTTTATGTAGGGAATCAGTGGCTACCAGTGGGTATTGGAATAAGGATGGTGGTGGTCATATAGTGTATGTGTAGAATCTGTGGCTTTTAGTGGGCAGGATAATAAGGCTGGTGGGGTCCACAGTGTATGTGGGGAATCAGTGGCTACCAGTGGACATGGTAATAAGGCTGGGGGAGGTCACATAGTGTATGTAAGGAATCTGTGGCTACCAGTGGGCAGGGGAGCAAGGCTAGGGGGCTATATAGTGTATGTAGAGAATCTGTGGCTACCAGTGGTTAGGGGAATAAGGTTGTTGGGGGGGTCACATAATGTATGTATGGAATCTGTGGCTGTCAGTGGGCAGGGGTAAAATGCAGTTGGGAATCACACAGTGTATGTGAGGAATCTCTGGATACCAGTGGGCGGGGGGGGGCACACGCAGTGTATGTGGGGAATCTGTGGCTTCCAGTGGGCAGGAGAACAAGGCTGATGGGGTTGCACAATGTATGAGGGGAATCTGTGGTGACCAGTATGCAGTTGTAGAAGACTGGTGTGGTAACAGTGTATTTGGGGAATCTGGGCAGAGAAACATGGCTGTGGCTACCAATGGAAAAATGCCGGCAATCAGACAGTGTATGATTGGCTACAGGTAACCAGTGGAACAATGATGGGGTATCACACAGTGTATGTATGGTTCTATGGATACCAGTTGCCAGTAGAAGAAGACTGAGATATCATTTCATGTGTGGGCCTGGTGCTACCAGTGGCAAACCACTGGAGTATCAGACAGTGGATGTGTGGATATTAGGGGCTAGAAGCGCAAGGTTATCAGGCAGTGTATGAGGGGTCTATAGCTACCAGTGGGCAATGAGACAATGCTGGGTATAAGCATACCTCCCAAGTGTCCCTCTTCAAGCCCCAAATCCCTCTGTCCCTCTTTCACACCCTGGTGTCCCTGTGTTTAGGACATCAGACTGTGTGGGTATATAAGTGTATGACCCTGGTGTCCCTGTGTTTAGGAGATCAGACTGTGTGGTGGGTATATAAGTGTATGACCCTGGTGTCCCTGTGTTTAGGAGATCAGACTGTGTGGTGGGTATATAAGTGTATCATCCTGGTGTCCCTGTGTTTAGGAGATCAGACTGTGCGTTGTGTATAGAAGTGTATCACCTTGGTGTCCCTGTGTTTAGGAGATCAGACTGTGTGGTGTGTATAGAAGTGTATCACCCTGGTGTCCCTGTGTTTAGGAGATCAGACTGTGTGGTGGGTATATAAGTGTATCACATTGCTCCACAGCAATAAAACTCACATTGTTTGTTTAACCCCTTAAGGACCATTGCCGTGCCAGGACCGTCATGGCAGTCAGGCACTTAAGGACCAATGACGGTCCTGGCACGGCATGGAGTTCAGGTCTCCCGGCGCGGCTGCACGCCGCTCCGGAAGCCCTGAACCGGAAGCCATAATAAAAAAAATGCCCCGTGGTCCGCAAGTGCCGGCCGCACGGGATTGTGCTGGTCCTTAAGGGTTTAAACATTGTTATATTTGTTTATATATTATCTGTGTAAATAAAATACTTTGGTGTTGCTCTTGATAATTTATTCAGTTACATCAATGGCTCATATGTATTTATCACGGTGCCCGTGATTCGTGCTATCTGGTGTCTATCACTTGCTGGGAACTACTCATTGGCTGTCTGCTATTAGCCCTCCTCACTTTGCCTTTTTAACCCTGGTTGGGCACTCCCAGGTTGCCCTTTCGTGATGTTTCTGACCTCACCTGTTCTGACCAGCTGTCAGGCTTCTGGGCCTGCTGTTCCTACGTTCCGGAGTTCCAGCGTTCCAGTGATCCTGTGTTCCGGGGTTCCTGTGCCCTATCATTCCTGTGTTCCAGTGTTCCGGTGTTCCCGTGTTCCAGCACCTCACGGGTTAATCCTCCTGAGTTCCTGAGTCTCCAATCTACCGCCTCTCCTGCCGGTTGCTCCCTGTCATCGGTTCCTGTGTTCCGGTCTCCTGTCACCGCTTTTGCTTCGGTGGATTCCCGCTGAGTTCAGGGCTCTCGCTCTTGCTTTGTCGCTCCGGCGACATTGCTACCTTCCACTTCAGCTGTCGTGGCTGATTCCAGCAAGCGGACGCTGGTTTACTCCATATTGCCTGGTTGCGAGAATTACTGTTGGTCCCAGCGTGCGGACGCTGGTTTGCTCCATATTGCCTGGTTGCGAGAGTTATTGTTCATTCCAGCAAGCGGACGCTGGTTTACTCCATATTACCTGGTTGCGAGAATTACAGTGGTCCCAGCGTGCGGACGCTGGTTTACTCCATATTACCTGGTTGCGAGAATCACTGTTGGTCCCAGCGTGCGGATGCTGGTTTACTCCATATTACCTAGTTGAGAGAATCACTGTTGGTCCAGCGTGCGGACGCTGGTTTACTCCACATTAACCTGGTTGCGAGAATTACTGTTGGTCCCAGTGTGCGGTCGCTGGTTTACTCCATATTAACCTGATTGCGAGAATTACTGTTGGTTCCAGCGTGCGGACGCTGGTTTGCTCCATATTACCTGGTTGCGAGAATTACTGTTGGTCCCAGCGTGCGGACACTGGTTTACTCCATTAAGCCTGCTTGCGCTTATACCGTTGGTCCAACGCTAGGACGTTGGTTGCTCCTGAACTCTAGTCCTGTGGAAAGTTAGCTGTATGCTTCCTATGCAGTTGTCTGATACTTCCTGGCAATAGACTTCTGCTGCGATTAGGCCATTGTATCTATTCCTATCTGCTGTCATAGTTTTCTGACAGCTGCCCTACGCTTTGGGCTGCCCTGCCTGGTATTGGTAAGGCCAGTAGAACCTTTGCACGTTACCATCTTGTGGGTTGCCTTACCCGGTATTGGCAGGGCCGGTAGAGCCTATACTCAGCCTCCCTTGGGCTGCCTTGCCCGGTAATGGTAGGGCCGGTAGAACCAGTACATTTCACCTCACGGTTGCCTTACCCGGTATAGGCAAGGCCGGTAGAGCCTATTGTTATTGTGCTGTCCCTTGGGCTGCCTTGCCCGGTATTGGTAAGGCCGGTAGAACCGGTACATGTCATCTCACGGTTGCCTTACCCGGTATAGGCAAGGCCGGTAGAGCCTATTGTATATACTACTGTCACTTGGGTTGCCTTGCCCGGTGTCATTGGCAAGGCTGGTAGAACCTATTCTACTACTATTGTTGTTGTATTGTTATGTATGAATAACCCTATGGGGATTGCCTTAACTTTTAATAAAGTTACGTTTTTACCAAAACCTTAAGTCTGAGAGTCTTCAAAACCGTGACAGTATTAAAGCAACCTGGTTTTATTTTTGAGTAAACCAACTGCACAATAGGGGACAAATAAAAGTTCTTAAAATCCACTGCATTTGAATAGAGTTTTTAACCTCTTCAATGCTAGAGAGGTCTCCAGTGCATTGCTTTGCAATGTATTGAAGACCGCTCTAGCATTCAAGGAGTTAAAACCCCTATTTAATGTGACAGGAATTTTGATTTGTCCCTGTGGTACAGTTGGTTTACAACACAATAACTTCAGTTAGTTAGAACAAAAAACAATGGCAAGAGTTGAACATAAAATGGCTTACTTCTTAACTCTTTGCATTGCAAAATGAAATCTTTAAGAATGGCAAAAAGATAAAATGTATGCATGCAAATGCTCGCAGTCTGGCTGGTAAGATGGGGGAACTAGAAATGATTACAGTACATGAGCAGTATGATCTGATTGGAGTGTCTGAAACCTGGTTAGATGATACGTATGACTTGGCAGTCAATCTAGAGGGTTATTCACTTTTTAGGAGGGACAGGGTTAATAAAAGGGGAGGAGGGGTATGCCTATATGTAAAGCAGGCCTTAAAACCTAGTTTAAGGGAAGATATAAATGAAGGGTCCAATGAAAAGGTAGAGGCCTTGTGGGTTGAAATACACACTGGGGGCACACATAATAAAAAGATATTGGTGGGGGTTTGCTACAAGCCACCTAATGTTGGGGAGTTGGAGGAAGCCCAGCTTTTACTGCAAATGGAAAAGGCTGCTAGGTCAGCAAAGGTAATTATAATGGGAGATTTCAACTACCCTGAAATTGACTGGAGCAATATGACTTCAGGCACAACAAAGGGAAATATTTTTCTAAGTATGATAAATGATAATTTTATGTCCCAACTAGTAGAGGAGCCAACTAGAAAAGAGGCCTTGCTTGACCTAGTGCTCTCAAACGATTCTGACATTGTAAACAGTGTGCAGGTAAGGGAACATTTGGGCAGCAGTGACCATAATATTGTATCCTTTGAAGTTTGTTATGAGAAACCCAATAGCAAGAGTTTAACCAAAACATTCAATTTCAAAAAGGCTAATTTTACAAAGTTAAAAGAAGCTTTAAAGGATATCCAGTGGGATGTAATTTTCAAAGATAAAAATGCACAAGAGTCATGGAATGTATTTAAAATGCTCTTGGGCAAATATACACGTCAATATATACCATTGGGGAATAAGCACAAGAGAAGTAAAGCAAAACCAATGTGGATTAATAATGTGGTTAGCAGGGAAATGAGAAATAAAAAGCAGGCTTTTAAGGTGTTTAAGTCAAATGGGTCAGATGCATCATTTAAAAAATATAAAGAATGTAATAAAATCTGCAAACAAGCAATTAAGCTAGCTAAAATAGAAAATGAGCGAAACATTGCAAACGAGAGCAAGAAAAACCCTAAACAATTCTACAAGTATATTAACAGCAAAAAAGTTAAGGTTGATATTGGTCCTCTTAGGACTGAAACAGGTGAATTGATTAGTGAGGATAAAGCTATGGCTGACACCCTAAATACGTTCTTTGCTTCAGTATATACAAAGGAAGCAGAAATGACAAGCTATGGGCAAACAGACAAAACCATGGAATTTCCTCCAACATCTACATGGCTTACTGAGGACAAGGTCCAAAAGAGACTGGAAAGGGTTATAGTGAATAAAGCGCCTGGACCGGACGGTATACACCCAAGGGTACTTAAGGAACTTAGTTCAGTAATAGCAAAACCATTATACTTAATATTTATTGATTCGCTTTCATCAGGCATAGTGCCCTGTGATTGGAGGAAAGCTGATGTAGTTCCATTGTTTAAAAAGGGAGCAAGATCCAAACCAGGAAATTATAGACCTGTGAGCTTGACTTCCATAGTGGGTAAGATACTAGAAGGGTTATTAACTGATAGTATTCAGAACTATGTGAAGACAAACAATATCATTAGTAGGAATCAGCATGGTTTCATGAAGAACAGATCATGTCAGACTAATTTACTTGCATTTTATGAAAGAGTGAGTAGTAATTTGGACAGGGGAATTGCTGTTGATGTAGTATACTTGGATTTTGCAAAAGCCTTTGACACAGTGCCTCACAACAGGTTACTGCATAAATTAAAAGGCTTCGGTTTGGGTGGTGGTATCTGTACATGGATTGAGAACTGGTTAAATGATAGATGGCAGAGAGTTGTTGTAAATGGAACTTTTTCAAATTGGTCTAGGGTTATAAGTGGGGTACCGCAGGGTTCAGTCCTGGGCCCAATGCTTTTTAATTTGTTTATTAATGATCTAGAAGTGGGAATTGAAAGTAGCATCTCAATCTTTGCTGATGACACTAAGCTATGTAAGGAAATACATACAGAGCTCGATGTTTTTTCCCTACAGAAGGATTTAGATAAACTAAGTGAATGGGCAGAAAAGTGGCAGATGTCATTTAATGTAGATAAATGTAAGGTTATACATTTGGGTTGTAGAAACAAACTTGCTACATATACTCTAAATGGGAAACAACTTGGGAAATCCTCATTAGAGAAAGATTTAGGTGTACTGATAGACAATAGTCTTCACAGCAGTGTGCAGAGTCACTCAGCTGCTGCAAGAGCAAATAGAGTACTAGCCTGCATAAAAAGAGGTGTAGAAGCAAGGGATGCTAATATTATCCTACCTCTGTATAAATCCTTGGTTAGGCCTCATCTAGAATATGGAGTACAATTTTGGGCGCCTGTTCTAAAAAAAGACATTACTGAACTGGAAAAGGTGCAGAGACGTGCAACAAAACTGATAAAGGGATTGGAGGATCTGAGTTACAAAGAGAGACTAGCCAAACTGGGTTTGTTTACATTAGAAAAGAGACGTCTAAGGGGTGATATGATTACCATTTACAAATACATTCAAGGCCAATACAAAGAACTATCCAATGAATTATTTATGCAAAGAGCTGAGCTAAGAACAAGAGGTCATCCATTAAGACTTGAGGAAAGGCGCTTTCGACTAAAACACAGGCAGGGATTCTTTACAGTAAGGGCGGTAAGGCTATGGAATTCTTTGCCTCGGGATGCTGTGCTTGCAGATAATGTAACTGCATTCAAAAAAGCAATGGATGCCTATCTAGCACAGAACAATATTGACAGTTATGACAGATGGCTTCAAAGCAAATAGGATATTGAGCCGGGGAACTATTTGACACACTCACACACACACCTACATTGGAAATTGCTCCAGAGGGCCTTTTTTTTTGCCTTCCTCTGGATCAACAGGGGTGTTATTGGCATGGGCTGGACTTGATGGACGCATGTCTTTTTTCAGCCTTATCTACTATGTTACTATGTTACTATTATAATTAGATTAGTAAAATAAACATATATGTTGTGTAAGGATAACTCACTCCACACTATAGCGTTATCATCACTACCACTGGTGGCAGGCACTCTGTTGAATTTTGCTGTGGGCTCTAGCCCCAGATCTTTTTGGAACCTAGAAACGCCCCTGGTGTACTCCTCTGGCACTCAAAGGGTTAAGTTGAGGTAACATAGCAATATAACACACGGTGGCTCTTCAGTTGAGGCAGCATAGCAATATGCTGAGGGAACAAATAGAAAGTGGTGTTTGAGGCTTGCCCTCTGTAACATACAGCAAAGCGTCTCTCTCCCTTTAAGGAGAAAGGGGCGGGAATCAGGAAGCAGGAAGTGGAGGAGTGACAGTTGAGACAGTTAGTGAGGTGAGGGAAGAGATGAAGAGTTAAATAAAAGAGTTGCTATTAAGTTTATCCCTGAGTTTGTATTTTATGGGAATATTACACCCTCGTACTGAAACAGAGTGTATGGAGGGTTACAATTATCTGTGGGAGGTGAAACAGTGTGTTTGTGGGGTCAAGAGTGAGTGTGTGTGTGGACCGGGAGAAGTTAATGATATCCCCTACTTCAGGAGAGAGTGGCAGTTATATTTTTTTTGTCAGTTGACAGTGGTGGGTGGGCTGGAGGGGGTGGGCCAACTCCCTGTATGATAAACATGCCCCCATTCAATCACTCAATGGGAGCAGTAAAGTCCCCATTCAATCACCCAATAGGAGTTGTGTCTCCTAATGAGACATAAATTATGTAATGAGGCATTCTGTTCAATGCGTGTTTGTTTTCTGAGGAGACATAAATTATGTTCTGTGTGTGAGGTACCATAAATTATGCAATGAGGCTTATTCTTTTATATATATACTAGCAATGTGGGACGGCGTTGCCCGTCAGGATATATAGGGAATTAATGCACACACACGGATGCGAGACAAACACAGAGACACACACGCAAATGCACACGCATGCACTGAGATGCTTAAAGAGCGACAGTCATAAACACATACATGCAGACACATAGAGTGTGATACAGACATGCAACACACACATTGAGAAACACACAGGCACACACAGAGACACACACATACACACACACACACACACACACAAGTGAGTCATAAGGGGGTGACTTATGTGTCATTGTAATGAGTTTGTGTTTGTACTTATGCCTCCACTGTGGCATTCATTCATATAGTTGAAATGCATGTGGTAATTGCACATACTATGGTGGAAGGTGGATCGTGCTGGCTCCCGGGATGTGAGTGACTGGCATTCATTCATGTAATTGAAATGTGTGTGGTAATTGCATACAATGGTGGAAGGTGGATCATGCTGGCTCCTGGGGTGTGATTATGTGTGAGTGACTGAGTGAGTGTGTTAGTGAGTGTGTGTGATTGAGTGAGAATGTGTGAGTGAGAGTGTGTATGATAGTGAGAGGGTGTGAATGATTGAGGGTGTGAATGATTGAGGGTGTGAATGATTGAGGGTGTGAATGATTGAGGGTGTGAATGATTGAGGGTGTGAGTGATTGAGGGTGTGAGTGTGATTGAGGGTGTGAGTGTGATTGAGTGTAAGTGTGATTGTGATTGAGTGTGACTGCGAGACTGTAAGTGTGAGAGTGTGAAACTGTGAGAGCGTGAGACTGTGAGAGTGTGATTGAGTGATTGAGTGTGAGAGTGTGATTGAGTGAGACTGTGTGAGTGTGATTGAGTGTGTGAGTGATTGGGTGTGAGACTGAGAGAGTGAGAGAGACTGTGTGAGACTGAGAGTGAGAGAATGTGAGTGTGAGAGAGTGTGTGAGACTGTGAGAGTGTGTGAGACTGAGAGTGTGTGAGAGTGTGAGAGAGACTTTGAGAGTGTGAGAGAGAGTGTGAGAGACTGTGAGACTGAGAGTGTGAGAGACTGTGAGACTGTGTGAGACTGAGAGTGAGAGAGACTGAGAGTGTGAGAGAGACTGAGAGTGTGAGAGAGACTGTGAGACTGAGAGTGTGAGAGAGTGAGAGAGACTGTGAGACTGTGAGAGAGTGTGAGACTGTGAGAGAGAGTGTGAGAGAGAGTGTGAGACTGTGTGTGTGAGACTATGTGTGTGAGACTGTGTGTGTGAGACTGTGTGTGTGAGACTGTGTGTGTGAGACTGTGTGTGTGAGACTGTGTGTGTGTGAGACTATGTGTGTGAGACTGTGTGTGTGAGACTGTGTGTGTGAGACTGTGTGTGTGTGAGACTGTGTGTGTGAGACTGTGTGTGTGAGACTGTGTGTGTGAGAGAGTGTGTGTGTGAGAGAGTGTGTGTGAGACTGAGTGAGACAGTGTGAGAGTGAGAAAGAGAGACTGAGTGAGACAGTGTGAGAGTGAGACTGTGAGACTGAGACTGTGAGAGTGTGAGACTGTGAGTGTGAGACTGTGAGTGTGAGACTGTGAGTGTGAGACTGTGAGTGTGAGACTGTGAGTGCGAGACTGAGTGAGACAGTGTGAGTGTGAGACAGTGTGAGTGTGAGACAGTGTGAGACAGTGTGAGTGTGAGACAGTGTGAGTGTGAAACAGTGTGAGTGTGAGACAGTGTGAGTGTGTGAGACAGAGTGTGTAAGACAGAGTAGAAGGTGGATCGTGCTGGCTCCTGGGGTGTGATTACGTGTGAGTGATTGAGTGAGTGTGTTAGTGAGTGTGTGTGATTGAGTGAGAATGTGTGAGTGAGAGTGTGTATGATAGTGAGAGGGTGTGAATGATTGAGGGTGTGAGTGATTGAGGGTGTGAGTGTGATTGAGGGTGTGATTGAGTGTAAGAGTGTGATTGTGATTGAGTGTGACTGCGAGACTGTAAGTGTGAGAGTGTGAAACTGTGAGAGCGTGAGAGTGTGATTGAGTGATTGAGTGTGAGAGTATGATTGAGTGAGACTGTGTGAGTGTGATTGAGTGTGTGAGTGATTGGGTGTGAGAGTGAGAGAGACTGTGTGAGACTGAGAGTGAGAGAATGTGAGTGTGAGAGAGTGTGTGAGACTGTGAGAGTGTGTGAGACTGTGAGTGTGAGAGAGACTTTGAGAGTGTGAGAGAGACTTTAAGAGTGTGAGAGAGAGTGTGAGAGACTGTGAGACTGAGAGTGTGAGAGACTGTGAGACTGTGTGAGACTGAGTGTGAGAGAGTGAGAGAGACTGAGAGTGTGAGAGAGACTGAGACTGAGAGTGTGAGAGAGTGAGAGAGACTGTGAGAGAGTGTGAGACTGTGAGAGAGTGTGAGACTGTGAGAGTGTGAGACTGTGAGAGTGTGAGACTGTGAGAGAGTGTGAGACTGTGAGAGAGTGTGAGACTGTGAGAGAGTGTGAGACTGTGAGAGTGTGAGACTGTGAGAGAGTGTGAGACTGTGTGTGTGAGACTGTGTGTGTGAGACTGTGTGTGTGAGACTGTGTGTGTGAGACTGTGTGTGTGAGACTGTGTGTGTGAGACTGTGTGTGTGAGACTGAGTGAGACAGTGTGAGAGTGAGAAAGAGAGACTGAGTGAGACAGTGTGAGAGTGAGACAGTGTGAGAGTGAGACAGTGTGAGAGTGAGACAGTGTGAGAGTGAGACAGTGAGTGCGAGACTGTGAGTGCGAGACTGTGAGTGCGAGACTGTGAGTGCGAGACTGTGAGTGCGAGACTGTGAGACAGTGTGAGAGTGAGACAGTGTGAGTGTGTGAGACAGAGTGTGTAAGACAGAGTAGAAGGTGGATCGTGCTGGCTCCTGGGGTGTGATTACGTGTGAGTGATTGAGTGAGTGTGTTAGTGAGTGTGTGTGATTGAGTGAGAATGTGTGAGTGAGAGTGTGTATGATAGTGAGAGGGTGCGAATGATTGAGGGTGTGAGTCTGATTGAGGGTGTGAGTGTGATTGAGGGTGATTGTGATTGAGTGTGACTGCGAGACTAAGTGTGAGACTGTGATTGAGTGTGAAACTGTGAGAGCATGAGACTGTGAGTGTGATTGAGTGAGTGTGAGAGTGAGACTGTGAGAGTGTGATTGAGTGTGTGAGTGATTGGGTGTGAGACTGAGAGAGTGAGAGAGACTGTGTGAGACCGAGAGTGAGAGAATGTGAGTGAGAGAATGTGAGTGTGAGAGAGTGTGTGAGTGTGAGAGAGTGTGTGAGTGTGAGAGAGTGTGTGAGACTGTGAGAGTGTGAGAGAGTGTGTGAGTGTGAGAGAGTGTGTGAGACTGTGAGAGTGTGAGAGACTTTGAGAGTGTGAGAGAGAGTGTGAGAGACTGTGAGTGTGAGAGACTGTGAGACTGTGTGAGACTGAGTGTGAGAGAGTGAGAGAGAGTGAGAGAGACAGACTGAGACTGAGAGTGTGAGAGAGAGAGAGAGACAGACTGTGAGAGAGTTTGAGACTGTGAGAGAGTGTGTGTGAGAGAGTGTGTGTGAGAGAGTGTGTGTGAGACTGAGTGAGAGTGAGACTGAGTGAGAGTGAGACTGAGTGAGAGAGAGAGACTGAGTGAGACAGTGTGAGAGTGAGAGAGAGAGACTGTGAGAGTGCGAGACTGTGAGAGTGCGAGACTGTGAGTGCGAGACTGAGTGCGAGACTGTGAGTGCGAGACTGTGAGTGCGAGACTGTGAGTGCGAGAGTGTGAGTGTGTGAGACAGAGTGTGTGAGACAGAGTGTGTGAGACAGAGTGTGTGAGACAGAGTGGAAGGTGGATCGTGCTGGCTCCTGGGGTGTGATTACGTGTGAGTGATTGAGTGAGTGTGTTAGTGAGTGTGTGTGATTGAGTGAGAATGCGTGAGTGAGAGTGTGTATGATAGTGAGAGGGTGTGAGTGAGAGAGGGTGTGAGTGAGAGAGGGTGTGAGTGTGATTGTGGGTGTGAGTGTGATTGAGGGTGTGAGTGTGATTGAGGGTGAGTGTGATTGAGGGTGAGTGTGATTGAGTGTAAGAGTGTGATTGTGTGTGACTGCGAGACTAAGTGTGAGAGTGTGAAACTGTGAGAGCGTGAGACTGTGAGAGTGTGATTGAGTGATTGAGTGTGAGAGTGAGACTGTGAGAGTGTGATTGAGTGAGACTGTGTGAGTGTGATTGAGTGTGTGAGTGACTGGGTGTGAGACAGAGAGTGAGAGAGACTGTGTGAGACTGAGAGTGAGAGAATGTGAGTGTGAGAGAGTGTGTGAGACTGTGAGAGTGTGAGAGAGACTGTGAGAGTGTGAGAGAGACTGTAAGAGTGTGAGAGAGACTGTGAGAGTGTGAGAGAGACTGTGAGAGACTGTGAGAGAGACTGTGAGAGAGACTGTGAGAGAGACTGTGAGAGAGAGTGTGAGAGACTGTGAGAGAGAGTGTGAGAGACTGTGAGACTGAGTGTGAGAGAGTGAGAGAGACTGAGAGTGTGAGACTGTGAGAGTGTGAAAGAGACTGTGTGTGCGAGACTGTGTGTGCGAGACTGTGTGTGCGAGACTGAGTGAGACAGTGTGAGAGTGAGAGAGTGAGAGAGAGACTGAGTGAGACTGTGAGAGTGTGAGTGCGAGACTGTGAGTGCGAGACTGTGAGTGCGAGACTGTGAGTGCGAGACTGTGTGAGTGCGAGACTGTGTGAGAGTGAGACAGTGTGAGAGTGAGACAGTGTGAGAGTGAGACAGTGTGAGAGTGTGAGTGTGAGTGTGTGCGAGACAGAGTGTGCGAGACAGAGTGTGCGAGACAGAGTGTGCGAGACAGAGTGTGCGAGACAGAGTGTGCGTGCGAGACTGAGTGTGCGAGAGTGTGACTGTGTGAGAGACTGTGAGACGGTGTGTGTGAGACGGTGTGTGTGAGAGTGTGAGACGGTGTGTGTGAGAGTGTGAGGGACTGTGAGAGTGTGAGGGACTGTGAGACTGCGAGAGAGACTGTGTGAGAGTGCGAGACTGTGTGAGAGTGCGAGCGAGAGTGCGAGCGAGAGTGCGAGCGAGAGTGCGAGAGAGAGAGTGCGAGAGAGTGCGAGAGTGCGAGAGAGAGTGCGAGAGAGACTGCGAGAGTGCGAGACTGTGAGAGTGTGAGACTGTGAGAGTGTGAGGGACTGAGAGTGTGAGGGACTGAGAGTGTGAGGGACTGTGTGAGACTGAGAGTGTGAGACTGAGAGTGTGAGACTGAGTGTGAGTGAGACAGAGTGTGAGTGAGACAGAGTGTGAGTGAGACAGAGTGTGTGAGACAGAGAGTGTGTGAGACAGAGAGTGTGTGAGACAGTGAAAGTGTGAAAGTGTGAGACTGTGAGACTGTGAGACTGTGAGAGACTGTGAGACTGTGAGAGACTGTGAGACTGTGAGAGACTGTGTGAAAGTGTGTGAAAGTGTGAGACTGTGAGGGAGACTGTGAGAGACTGCGAGAGAGACTGTGTGAGACTGCGAGAGAGACTGTGAGTGTGAGACTGAGAGAGTGTGAGGGGCTGAGAGAGTGTGAGACAGAGTGTAAGAGACAGTGAGAGTGTGAGAGACTGTGCGAGACTGTGAGAGTGTGAGGGACTGTGTGAGACTGCGAGAGAGAGTGTGAGACAGAGTGTGAGACAGAGTGTGAGAGAGTGTGAGACAGAGTGTGAGACAGAGTGTGAGACAGAGTGTGAGACAGACTGCGAGACAGACTGCGAGACAGACTGCGAGACAGACTGCGAGTGTGAGACAGACTGCGAGTGTGTGACAGACTGCGAGTGTGTGAGAGACTGCGAGTGTGTGAGAGACTGCGAGTGTGTGAGAGACTGCGAGTGTGTGAGAGACTGCGACAGACTGCGAGTGTGTGAGAGACTGAGAGTGTGTGAGACTGTGAGAGTGTGAGACAGAATGTGTGCTTTGCAATGTGTTGCTTACCCCTCTGGCACTCAAAGGGTTAAGTTGAGCTAACATAGCAATATAACACACGGTGGCTCTTCAGTTGAGGCAATGTAGCAATATGCTGAGGGATCAAATAGAAAGTGGTGTTTGAGGCTTGCCCCTCTGTAACATACAGCAAAGAATCTCTCTCCCTTTAAGGAGAAAGGGTGGGAATCAGGAAGCAGGAAGTGGAGAAGTGACAGTTGAGACAGTGAGGTGACTGAAGAGATGATGAGTTAAATAAGAGTTGCTATTAAGTTTGTATTTTATGGAACATTACACCCTCATACTGAAACAGAGTGTATGGAGGGTTACAGTTACCTGTGGGAGGTGAAACAGTGTGTTTGTGGGGTCATGATCCTGAGTGAGAGTGTGAGTGGACTGGGAGAAGTTACTGATATCCCTACCTCAGGAGCGAGTGGCAGTTATATTTTTTGTCAGTTGGATAGTGGTGGGTGGGCTGGAGGGGGCGGGCCAACTCCTTGTATGATAAACACGCCCCCATTGAATCACCCAATGAGAGCAGTAAAGTCCCCATTCAATCACCCAATAGGAGTTGTGTCTCCTAATGAGACATAAATTATGTAATTAGACATTCTGTTCAATGCGAGTTTCTTTTCTGAGGAGACATAAATTATGTTCTGTGTGTGGGGTACCATAAATTATGCAATGAGGCTTATTCTTTTATATATATATATATATATATATATATATATATATATATATATATATATACATACACATACCTCTCAACATTTCAAATTGCTAAAGAGGGACACTTATGGTTTAGGGGGTGTTTCTGGGGGTGTGGCTGGTGGGCGGGGCATTAGAGAATTTGTGGGCTATTTTGTGACCTATTGACACCTCCTTGTGTAACCTAATAAGTGACTTATAACAAGACCAAAGTATTTTATTTACACAGACTAATGTTTAAACAAACATTAATGTGAGTTTTATTGCTGTCGAGCAATGTGATACACTTATATACACACCCACAGTCTGATCTCCTAAAAAGAGGGACATCAGGGTGGGAAAGAGGGACAGAGGGATTTGGGTCTAAAAGAGGCACTGTCCCTCCTAAAGAGGGACACTTGGGAGGTATGTATACATATACACATACTGGCAATGTAGTAGTTTTAAATGAGGATCAAAGAATAAGCCCACCTAACTGCTGCTGTATCATTTCTCCCTTAGTTTCGTTTTCTCAGAAACACACTCCCATTTCAGGAACAGAGCAGATCATTTTATTGTAACTTTCTCTTGTCTTATTCATGTGGATTCAAGAAGATGTTTCTGCATTCTTCTTAAAGGAGCAGTACATTTTTTAAAGCCTATATATTATAGAGCTTTTCCTGCTGAGTAAAACATGAGACTCTCACTGCTATAAGCTGTTTTACTCAAAACTAGCATTGCCCGTCTGTTCATTTCCTTATCAAGGTATACTTAACCCTTTCAGTGGTAGAGGGGTAGGCAATGTATTGCAATGCACAGCGTACCCTCTCTGCCACTCAAAGGGTTAATGTGAGCCTCACTGACACAGGACTGTATATATATATATATATATATATATATATATATATATATATATATATATATATATATATATACACTGTACACACACAACTATATATTTAATGTATATTAATCTATACACTGTACACACAGGACTGTATATATATATATATATATATAATGTATATTAATGTACACACAGTGTGTACATTAATATACATCATATATACGCCTGTGTCTACAGTGTGTATATTAATATACATTATATATACACTCCCGTGTGACTCAGCCTCAAATTGACCCTTTGAGTGCAAGAGGACTATGCAATTAGGGTGACCACATTTCCCTTCTGCCATTCCGGGACGTGGTCACCCTAGCAGTCATACCTTAAGTCCCTGGTGGTCTAGCGGCGTAGAATGTGCTCTGTGCCTCCTCCGGCACAGAGCTGAAGCTCCCGCGCGGTATGGCCAGTAATGCAGAGCGCTGGGAGTGATGTCATCTCCCAGCGCTCTGTATTACTAGAGCGCTTGCCTCCAGGTAAGCTGCATTGCCGCCCTGGATGTCAGCCTGCAAGCGGTGTGTCATATCATGGACGCCGCGAGCGGCGTCCATGATGTGACACACCGCTTGCAGGCTGACATCCAGGGCGGCTTGCCTTCATTCCGGGACACTTCATTGTCCCGGCTGAAGGGGACCCGGGACGCGGGACCTAGCCCTGAAATAAGGGACAGTCCCGTACGTTCCGGGACCCGTGGTCACCCTATATGCAATACATTGCAATGCCTTGTGTACCCCTCAGTCACTCATAGGGTTAAGGATTACTTAAAAAACAAACAGAAGGCAATGCCATCCCACACTGCTAGTGTATATATATATATATATATATATATATATATATATATATATAGATACTAGCAGTTTTGGACGGTGTTGCCCGTCATATAAAAGAAAACAATCTGCAACAGAGGGGACAAATAAACATTCCTGATGTAATTTGGGCTTTTAAGTCCTTGTTTTCAAAAGCAAAGAGTTGGATCCCTCTCCATCAATCAAGGGGTTAAAATAAGTATTTACATTAATAGGGCTGTCTCCTGTGTTTATTTGTCCCCTATAATGCAGATTGTTTGGTGCAAAATGGGTCCACTTTGCTGTTATCGATTTTTTTTGGTAGTCACCTAAAAAAAAAGATTTGAAAGTAAAAACATGTTTTATTTTTAAAATGCAGATCGCCGTACAGAGCCATGTGATACATTAATGATAGTTAGGAAACTTTGCATAATGGGAATGGCGTTAGTGAGTTGAGCATGTTTTTATTTTTTAAGAGGCCATACTGATAGCGGTTGAAGTGCGGTAGGCGGGAGAAATATGCGTGCAATGTGATTTTAGCGTGTCGTGAGTTGGCCGTGTTTTATTTGGAGGTAATGAGTTGGACATTAACTCATTCAGTGCCACAGGGGTATACAATGAATTGTATGTACCCCTGGAAGTGTTAAGTGTTGCACTCAGAAACATGGACTGAGTAGCTTAAAGGAATAGTAACACTTGATTGAGGCTTGCCCTCTGTAACATACAGCATAGCATCTCTCTCCCTTTAAGGAGAAAGGGCGGGAATCAGGAAGGAGGAAGTGGAGGAGTGACAGTTGAAAACAGTTAGTGAGGTGACTGAAGAGATGAAAAGCGTTAAATAAAAGACTTGCTATTAAGTTTATCCCTGAGTTTGTATTTTATGGAATCATTACACCCTCGTACTGAAACAGAGTATATGGAGGGTTACAATTATCTGTGGGAGGTGAAACAGTGTGTTTGTGGGGTCATGGTCCTGAGTGAGAGTGTGTGTGGACCGGGAGAAGTTACTGATATCCCCTACTTCAGGAGCGAGTGGCAGTTATATTTTTTTTGTCAGTTGACAGTGGTGGGCAGGCTGGAGGGGGCGGGCCAACTCCCTGTATGATACACATGCCCCCATTCAATCACCCAATGGGAGCAGTAAAGTCCCCATTCAATCACCCAATAGGAGTTGTGTCTCCTAATGAGACATAAATTATGTAATGAGGCATTCTGTTCAATGTGTGTTTGTTTTCTGAGGAGACATAAATTATGTTCTGTGTGTGAGGTACCATAAATTATGCAATGAGGCTTATTCTTTTATATATATATACTAGCAATATGTGACGGCGTTGCCCGTCATTGTAGTAGGGTATGTGTTATGTAGCATTTTTTGTTTGAAATGTTATAGGTGGCATGTTGAAGGTATTTTGTACGAATTTTTTGCGTTTGTTTGTATTGTACATTTCATTTAGCTGTATTGACTGATGATTTTTTTTTGTGTACTGTGTGAAGCAGAAAGAATCATACTGCACACATACATAGACACACACAGATACAGTGACATATGTACAGACATTGATCATACATACACATGTACATACATGTGTACACACACGCACACATACAGATATTATTAGGGTCCTGTAAGTGCCAGAGGGGTAGGCAAGCATTGCTCATTGTGTTGCTCAATCCTCTGGCACTGAAAGGGTTAACCAGCTGTCCCAGTATGTAGCGAGAGTCATGGAGTCCACAGTCCCTGAAGTGGACTCTGTACATGCACACTCAGAGGCTGCCAGACAACCACCGGCCCGGCTCCCTGGCCAGGAAGACACCTCCTGCCCCAGGCCTTGGCCAAGAGCGTTACTAGGGATGCAGCCCGGGCACCGAGAGCGGGAACTGAGGAGGGATGGTGTGTGTGGTTGGAGCAGGGATGGTGTGTGTTGTTGGAGCAGCTATAGTGCGGCATGTATATTTTTTGTGCCAGGGTACTTACACGGTGCAGGTGTGTGACAGCGGGCAGAGAGCGGCGGTGAAGAAGCTTGTGTGTAAGAGTGTGTACTACAGAGTGGCCCCAGCATGGTCTGTCTCCAGCCCCTCAGCCACGGGTAATAGCCACATCCAGCTGCTGCTTGTAGAGAGCTCCTTGAAGGGCCGCATGACCGGGCTGTTGCGGGGTGGAGTGTTGTGCTTCATGAAGGGGGAACATGAAGGATTTGGTACTGGGCCTGCCTGCCTCCGAGCTACATGAACAGCTGGGCTTCCTGCAGCAGAAGCACATTGTGCACCAGGAGCCGAAAGCATTGTTGTGTTGTGGATACCAGAAATGAAGGTACACTGGAGCCGATCCCGCCCTCTCTTTGTTGGACCAGCTCATTGTGTGCCTCAGGTTGGTGAAGGGATCACTGGGGACTCTGTGTGTGTGTGGCTTTTGTGTGTGTGTGTGTGTGTGTGTGTGTGGCTTTTGTGTGTGTGTGTGTGTGTGTGGCTTGAGTGTGAGTCTGTGGTGTAGGAGTGAGTGGCAGCCATTTTGTTTTTTCAGTCACTTGAATAGTGGTGGGAGGGCTGGATAGTGGGGGCAGGCCAACTCCCTGAATGATTTAAATCACTCCTCCATTGAATCACCCAATGGGAACAGTAACTCCTTACTTAAGCTGAGGTAACATAGCAATATAACACACAGTGGCTCTTCAGTTGAGGCAACGTAGCAATATGCTGAGGGATCAAATAGAAAGTGGTGTTTGAGGCTTGCCCTCTGTAACATACAGCAAAGCATCTCTCTCCCTTTAAGGAGAAAGGGGCGGGAATCAGGAAGCAGGAAGTGGAGGAGTGACAGCTGAAAACAGACAGTGAGGTGACTGAAGAGATTAAAAGAGTTCACCCTTTGAGTGCCAGAGGGGTACGCAACGCATTTAGGGTTGCCACCCGGCCGTTATTTTACCGGCATAGCTGGTAATTAGCTTACTGGAGCCGGTGCCGGTGTATAACTACTATACCTGCAATTTAAAAGCCTGTAGTTTTGTGTGTCTGGGGAGTGGAAAGAGGTGACTGAGTGGGGAGAGGCAGAGTAGATGATGCAGCAGTGTGCTCTATCTCCTCCAGACCTGTAGGGGGCAGGGCGCTGCAATAACAAGTGGTTAGGAGATATGGAAATGTAGGGGCAGCAAGAAGCGACCTCTTTCCTTTTCTAGCCGGCTCTCAACCTCCTGTTGCTCCTCCTCAAGTGGATTGTGTGGAGCAGTCAATGGGAGGACTTAACAAGTCACCAGCAGGATGTTTGGGATCATTTCACAGTGAGTATTCTTTGCTTGGAGGCTGTTGACTGAAATGGCAGTGCAAGGGTTAACTCTGAGTGCTAGAAGAATGTGCAATTCAATGCTTTGGGCACTCTTCTGGCACTCAGAGGGTTATTAATATCATTGCTGTATCAGGGTGCTGTGAGCTCTGTAGCGCCCCCTGGTTCCACCTCTCCTGGTATTTACCGGTGACCACAGAATCAGGGGGGACTCTGATTCCACTGGTGATTGGCTGGGCTGGTTTTGGTTGGCACCCAGGAATCTGTTGATATTCTGCCGCTGGCTGGGACTCTGAAGTCTGGGTTGAATTCGGAGCAAGCTGGCACTGTTGACAACCTGGCACAGGAGTATCCAAAGATATCCTAACACAGGGCTGCCTTCTCTAATGGGGGACCTCGGGCTGCCACATTTGGCAGTTAAAGGGTTAATGTTGGGGTCAGGATCCTCTCTGCTCTCTTGTACCCATGGGATTAAATGTCTTACAGTCCTTCCCTTACTCCCCCATATGTGTCTGCCCACATATTGCCAACCCTTATTATCACCAGTCTATGTGTACCCCTTCCTCCCCATGGGTGTCCCCCCCCCCAGTGTATGTGTACCCCTCTCCTCATCATGGGTGTCTCTCCCCAGTCTATGTGTACCCCTTACTCCCATTGGGTCTCTGCACCCCAGTCTATGAGTACCCCCTCCTCCCCATGGGTTTGTCTCCCCCCAGTCTATGCATACCCCTCTCCTCACCATGGGTGACTCTCCCCCAGTCTATGTGTTCCCCCTCCTCCACTTGGGTGTCGCACCCCCAGCTCATGTCTGCCCCCCTCTCCTGGATGAAGCCCTACCCACATTTCTCCCCTCTGGTCATGTGTGGCTTTTTGTATGCAGTAGAAACAATTTATTGCTCTTTAGCTCCCCCCCCATCTCTCCCCCCCAACTCTCTCTCCTCCCCGAGCCCCCTCCTCACTACCCCTCCAGCCCCAGCTCTTCTCCGGGCTGGCACAAGCCCACGTGTCCAGTGCCCGTGGTTGGGATCAGACAGGGAAAGAAACTTCATGACGGTGGCAAAGTGCTGAGTTTTCTGTGCCAGGTGAGTGAGATCTGGGGCACTAGTGGGGTAGAACCATGTGGCCTGGATAATAAACACTTTAGTGGTTTGGACTGTGCCATGTACATCATGGGCAGACTGGCAGCTTCTGGTCTGGGTTGCAAAATAACCCACCAGCGCCATTGATTCCAAAACAATGCATTGGTCACCCATTTGACACTGAAGGGGTTCATTCTTACAAACTGGCACTGGACACTGATATCAATCCGCATGCCCAGGGCCCCTTATAGCACTGAGCAACGTCAGCTGCTGCAGAAACTCCTAAAAATCCAGACTTGCGATCACTGGGCTGCTTCTGGTACTGCAGCTAACCCTCTCCTGTACTTGCTAGGTCTGGGCTAGTCAAAGAGAGTATATAAATATATAATTTGTGTGTATAACTACAGCCATGGTACTTATAGTTTGTTTTACCCTAACCCGACCTGAACCCCTACATAGAATTCTTAACCCTCAGTATACCTGCCTTATTTGCTTTAGATTCTAAGCTATAGGGCAGCGGCCCCTGTTACATTGTTTCTCTCTGTAAAAGCACTTGTGTACGCCTGGATTGTGTGAACCTTTACCCCTTTGAAAGCCAGAAAGGTATGGATACATCTCTGGCAGTCAAAGTGTTAACCCTTTAAGGATCTATCTATATGTATAGAAATGCCATGCTATAACCATGCCAGTCAGGTTGGCAGAACTCTACCCCATATCCTACCAGGGTTTGGGGGGTTGTAGAAAGGAAGACCAAGTAGGTTTGAGGTATCCTATCAACAAGGGAATTGACTTCAGGCCCAGCCAATCACAGTAAGAGAGGAAGAATGTCCTAGTACAGTAAATAAGTGTGTTGCAATATGGCAGATCAGAGCCACTGTGCTGTCCTCAGGCTGGACAGATCCGGGTTACCATGAAAACTCCCATGGATAAGGAGAAGATTGTGATCGGAGAGTCGGCATGTGTGATGGAGGTGAGGGGGCCAGATACCAAACTGGTCCTGGCCTGTGAGAGCTTAGTCTGAGAGAGAGAGAGTGCTTAGTCTGAGAGAGAGAGAGAGAGAGAGAGTACTTAGTCTGTGAGAGAGAGAGAGTGCTTAGTCTGAGAGAGAGAGTACTTAGTCTGAGAGAGAGAGAGAGTGCTTAGTCTGAGAGAGAGAGAGAGAGAGAGAGAGCTTAGTCTGAGAGAGAGAGTGCTTAGTCAGAGAGAGAGAGAGAGAGAGAGAGAGCTTAGTCTGAGAGAGAGAGTGCTTAGTCAGAGAGAGAGAGAGTGCTTAGTCTGAGAGAGAGAGAGAGAGTGCTCAGTCTGAGAGAGAGAGAGAGAGAGAGAGAGTGCTTAGTCTGAGAGAGAGAGAGAGAGAGAGAGCTTAGTCTGAGAGAGAGAGTGCTTAGTCAGAGAGAGTGCTTAGAGAGAGAGAGAGTGCTTAGTCTGAGAGAGAGAGTACTTAGTCTGAGAGAGAGAGTGCTTAGTCTGAGAGAGAGAGTGCTTAGTCTGAGAGAGAGAGAGTGCTTAGTCAGAGAGAGAGAGTGCTTAGTCTGAGAGAGAGAGCTTAGTCAGAGAGAGAGAGAGCTTAGTCAGAGAGAGAGAGTGCTTAGTCAGAGAGAGAGAGAGAGCTTAGTCAGAGAGAGACAGAGAGAGTGCTTAGTCTGAGAGAGAGAGAGTGCTTAGTCAGAGAGAGAGAGTGCTTAGTCAGAGAGAGAGAGAGTGCTTAGTCAGAGAGAGAGAGCTTAGTCAGAGAGAGATAGAGAGCGCTTAGTCAGAGAGAGAGAGACAGCTTAGTCAGAGAGAGAGAGAGAGTGCTTAGTCAGAGAGAGAGAGTGCTTAGTCAGAGAGAGAGAGAGCTTAGTCAGAGAGAGAGAGCTTAGTCAGAGAGAGAGAGAGAACGCTTAGTCAGAGAGAGAGAGAGAGCTTAGTCAGAGAGAGAGAGAGCTTAGTCAGAGAGAGAGAGAGTGCTTAGTCAGAGAGAGAGAGAGAGAGAGCTTAGTCAGAGAGAGAGAGAGAATGTGCTTAGTCTGAGAGCGAGAGAGTTTAAAGAGAGAGTCCTTAGTCAGAGAGAGAGAGAGCGTGTGCTTAGTCTGAGAGAGTGAGTGTGCTTAGTCAGAGAGAGAGAGAGAGAGAGAGAGCTTAGTCAGAGAGAGAGAGAATGTGCTTAGTCTGAGAGCGAGAGTGTTTAAAGAGAGGGTCCTTAGAGAGAGAGAGAGAGAGAGCGTGTGCTTAGTCTGAGAGAGTGAGTGTGCTTAGTCAGAGAGAGAGAGAGAGAGAGAGAGAGTGTGCTTAGTCTGAGACAGAGTTAGTGTGCTTAGTCTGAGAGAGAGTTAGTGTGCTTAGTCTGAGAGAGAGAGAGTGTGCTTAGTCTGAGAGAGAGAGAGTGCTTAGTCTGAGAGTGGTTCTGCCCCTTTTGTGGCCCCTCCATTTTGTGGCTCCTCCCTCACCGACCGACAACTATGGCCGGTATTTTTTTGAGGAAAAGATGGCAACCCTAAACGCATTGCAAAGCAATGTGTTGCATACCCCTCTGGCACTGAAAGGGTTAAATAAAAGAGTTGCTAGTATTTTATCTCTGAGTTTGTATTTTATTTAAACATTACACCCTCGTACTGAAACAGAGTGTATGGAGGGTTACAGTTATCTGTGAGAGGTGACAGAGTGTATGGAGGGTTACAGTTATCTGTGGGAGGTGACACAGAGTGTATGGAGGGTGACAATTATCTGTTGGAGGTGAAACAGTGTGTTTGTGGGGTCATGGTCCTGAGTGAGAGTGTGTGTGGACCAGGAGAAGTTATTGATATCCCCTACTTCAGGAGCGAGTGGCAGCTATATTTTTTTGTCAGTTGGATAGTGGTGGGTGGGCTGGAGGGGGCGGGCCAACTCCCTGTATGATAAACACGCCCCCATTGAATCACCCAATGGGAGCAGTAATGTCCCCATTGAATCACCCAATGGGAGTTGTGTCTCCTGAGACATAAATTATGTAATGAGGCATTCTGTTCAATGTGTGTTTGTTTTCTGAGGAGACATAAATTATGTTCTGTGTGTGAGGTACCATAAATTATGCAATGAGGCTTATTCTTTTATATATATACTAGTTGAACAGCCCGTTACACGGGCCACAGTGCCTCTGGCAGCCGGTCGCGGGGCAGTCACACGCAGTGGAGACTGCCCGCGCCTCGGCTGATACAGAGCCTCTGGCAGCCGGTCGCGTTGCAGTCACACGCAGTGGAGACTGCCCGCGCCTCGGCTGATACAGAGCCTCTGGCAGCCGGTCGCGGTGCAGTCACACGCGGTGGAGACTGCCCGCGCCTCGGCTGATACAGAGCTGGACGCTCCTTCGGAGCGCCCAGATCTGTATCACCCGCGGCGCGGGCAGTCTCTACTGCTCATGACTGCCACGCGCGCAGCAGTGTTTACTGCGCATGTCGGGCGTTACACACAACTTGGCGAATTATTATATAGGATATACATACTGGCAATGTAGTAGTTTTAAATGAGGATCAAAGAATAAGCCCACCCATCTGCTACTGTATCATTTCTCCCTTAGTTTCGTTTTCTCAGAAACATGCTCCCATTTCAGGAACAGAGCAGATCATTTTATTGTAACTTTCTCTTGCTGAACGTCTTATTCATGTGGATTCAAGAAGATGTGTCAGCATTCTTCTTAAAGGAGCAGTAAACTTTTTAAAAAACCTATATATTATAGAGCTTTTCCTGCTGAGTAAAACATGAGACTCTCACTGCTATCAGCTGTTTTATTCAAAACTAGCATTGCCCGTCTGTTTGTTCCTGTTTCAAGGAAAGCTTAATCCTTTCAGTGGTAGAGGGGTAAGCAACGTATTGCAATGCATAGCGTACCCACTCTGCCACTCAAAGGGTTAATGTGAGCCTCACTGACACAGGACTGTATATACATATATATATATATATATATATATATATATATATATATATATACACTGTACACACATGACTGTATATATAATGTATATTAATCTATACACTGTACACACAGGACTGTATATTAATACATTACTATACATCATGTATACTCCTGTGTCTACAGTGTGTACATTAATATACATTATATATACACCACTGTGTGACTCAACCTCATATTAACCCTTTGACTACGCAATGCATTGCAATGCCTTGTGTACCCCTCAGTCACTCAAAGGGTTAAGCATTGCTGGGTTACGCATTGCAGACGGAAAAGCCATCCCACACTGATAGTATATATAATCCCACCCAACTGCTGCTGTATCATTTCTCCCTTAGTTTCGTTTTCTCAGACGCTCTCATTTCAGGACCAGAGCAGATCATTTTATTGTAACTTAAGAATCTCTCTGCAGACCAAAATGCAGAAATCTATTGCTGAACTTCTTAATCAAGTGGATTCAACAAGATGTGTCGGCATTGAAATATCCAACAAGTCTGAAAGTGTCACCTTGTCTTCACCAAGGTAAATCAACAGATATACAATGCAGACTAGTACTTAAAGGAACAGACACTTATTTCACTTTTCATTTTCTTTATAATGTTATTGTAGGTTTCTACTGATTTTTAGCACATGGGGTGAGTGCTGTCTTCATCATTTGGTTTATAAACTGTTTGAACATTACTACAATACATTTAGAAAATTTAGTTTTTATTACAAATATGATAAAATATAGTCAAACTTACTGACCATGTATACATAAAATGTACTGATATTTCATTAAAAAGATTTTGTTTCCAAGCGTATTAGTTGCATCGTTAAAAATATTATCCCTTTGCATGCCAGGGAGGTATGGAATGCATTGTAAAGCAATGCAGTCCGTACCCCTCTGGCACTCAGAGTGTTAAACGTAGCTCACTTCTGTCCTCACAAACAGGAAAACTCCTGCTAGTTTATTTCCTCTCTAAATATCTGCTGTTGTAAGTCAGACATTCTTAAAGAAATAGTAATGCTTAGAAAAAAATAATGAATATGTTCTATAGCAATAAGTAGTGTGACCAATGTCTGTCACACTCTACAATACTCTTTAATACTCAGTAATATTCCCACTCTCACCCAGTTAAATTACATCAGAACATGTTGTTTTATTTTGTTTGTTTTTCTTTGTTTTTTTTTTTTTTTTTTTAAATGAAGGTAAGGGGAATGTTTGGCTACCAGTGGGCAGGGGAACAAGGCTGTGGGCCAGTAAGCGTATACAGGAATATGTGGTTACCAGAGGGCAGGGGAGCGAGTCTCATGGGGTCAGACTGTATATGGGCAACCTGTGGCCACCAGTGGGCAGAGAAGTAGGTCTGTGGAGTCAGACAGTGTATATTGACAATCTGACTACCGGTGGTGTTATATTTCGTTTTCTCCTTTTCAAGGGTTAATTCTTTCATTTAGTATACAGACAGCAACTGAAGGGTTAAAGTCTTTCATTACCTCTTAAAGGACCACAGCTTGAGAAATTTAGAAGTAGAAGTTCTTTTATTTGCCAAAGATTTGACAAAATAACAGGTTACAAGATGTTACAAGATGGTTCAGCATGTCAGGGGTTAATGATGTTATCTTGGTATGGCAGCAGCATGATGTTACAGCTGTTTTCTGCCCTTCAACTCTTATTCTTTCTTTTAAGGCTGACCCTTATATAGTCTAAAAAGCACCTTGTCATCAGCTATAATCCACTGCATATGTTCAAACATGGAAGTACTGTGAGTCTTCTAATGAATATTAACCACGTGTAATGCATATATATACATTTGATTGACTTGCACAGATGATAACTATGAAGTCACTAGTATGCTAGGATAGGCTAATGCTAGGAGTAATGGCAGCTAAATTTAACTTAACTTTGAGAGCAAGGTGATCTAATTCTATACCACCAATAATTTGTTGATAATTTAAAGATATAGTGAAGCAATTCTGATCTAACAGGTGGGCACAGAATGAGGATTGTTGGGTCAGACAGTTTATATGGGCAATTTATGGCTACTAGTGGTCAGGGAACAAGGGTTGGGGTGTCAGACTGTATATGAGTAATCTGTGACTACTAGTCAGTAGGGGAACTGGGGCTGGCATATCAGACAGTGTCTACGGGGATCTGTGATTGCTAGTGAGCAGAGAACCAGGGTGGAGGTGTAGACAGTGTATATGAACAATCTGTGGCTTACAGTGGGCAGGCTGGGGGTGTCAAACAGTGTATATGGGCAATCTGTGACTACCAGTGGAAAGAGGAACCAGGGTTGGGATGTTAAACACTGTATATGTGGATCCGTGACTGCTAGAGGACAGGAGAATCAAGGTTAGGTTAGGGATCTGTGGCTATCAGTGAGCAGGGGGAAAAGGATGGTGGGTTCAGACAGTGTATATGATGATCTGTGGCTACCGATGGGCAGGGGAACATGATTGGTGGGTTGATGGGGTCACACCTTTTATGCATGGAATCTGAGGCTACCAGTGGGCATGGTAATAAGTCGGGGCAGGGGTCAGACGGTGTAAATGGGGATCTTCGGCTACCAGAGGGCAGGGTAACGAGACTGGGGGATCTGAAAATATATTTGGATAGGGCAATAAGGCTGGGACGTCAAACAATGTGTGTGTGGGATATATAACTACCAGTAGAACCAGGTTGGGGGGAAATGAGTGTATGTGGGGATCTGAGATTACAGCGGAACCAGGCTGGGGTGAAGAAGAGAGTGTATGTGGGGAGCTGTGACTACCAGAGGAACCAGGCTGGGGGGCAGTCAATGTATCTAGGAAGTTGTGATGATCAGTGGAACCAGGCTGGGTGGGGGGAGTCAGATAGTGTACATGTGGATCTGTGACTACCATTAGGCAGTGGAACCAGGCTGGGGGTTCAGACAGAGTAGATGGGGATCTCTGACTACCAGTGACTACCCCTTGATTGCTAGAGAGATCTCCAACACGTGAGGATCTGTGACTTCCAGTGGACTTTGGAACCATGCTGGGAAAGTCAGACAGTATATGTGAAGATCTGTGCAGTGGAACCAGGCTTCGCTGGGGGGGGGGTGTCTGGCAATGTATTTGGGGACATGTGACTACTATTGGGCAGTGTTACCAGGCTGCTGGGTCAGAAAGTGCATGTGGGGATCTGAGAATTCCAGTGGGCGGTGCAACCAGGCTGGTGGGTCAGACAGTGTATATGTGTATCTGTAACTACCAGTAATAGTGTCTGTGGGGATGTGTGACTACCAGTGGGCAGTGGAACCAGCTGAGGGGATCAGAGAGTGTATGTGGGTCTGTGTGACTACTAGTGGACATTGTGTGGCATTGTGAGTATCGGTGAACAAGGGGGTTGTTCACTAATGCATGATAAAGAGGTGATATAAGTGGTGACAAAGAGGAGATAATGTCCCCCCTTGTTCTAAACTCTCCAAGTTGTATGTTATTCTGTGGAGATATGCACTAAGATCTCTCAATGTAGAGATATCTTAACCCTTTGAGTGCCGGAGGTTACGCAACGCATAGGGTTAATGCATAGACTACATAGAATAACATAGGATTTGGAGATATTAGAAGACTGGAGAAGTAATCTCCACTTTATCACCTCTCTATCACACCTTAGTGTATCTCCCCCAAGGCTGGGTGTTAGACAGTGTATTTGCTATTCTATGACTACCAGTTTAAAACAATATAGACCTTTTTGTTGGCAATGTAAATATATTCTCACATTAAAGTAGAAGCCAGCTTGTAGATATATAAACTGGTATGTAATATTGGGGTATTATCCTGCTCCTCTTCAGGCGCCACTGTAACACTGTCACAGAAGACATTACATTTATTATGAGGGCACACAAGGTGCAGAAAACTATTAATGAAAAAGATAAATGGTATATAACATGTATAGGGAAATGGCCCTTGGATTAAAACATTTCTAAGTCCCTGATATTGATGGGATATTATTACTCTACAAAGAATTAAGAGACGAACCTGGTTCCTAGGAGATAAGGGTTTATTTTTAAATTCTTGCAATTTTTCTTTGGATACTTGATCATTTGAACTAAGGAAGTTACTTATGTAACAAAGAACAAAAATAAGGATCGTTATAAAAAACAGCTGATGAAATTAAAGTCAAATTAGAAAGTTTAACCCTTTGAGTGCCAGATGGGTACACAAAGTATTACATACATAGTAACATAGGTGATGAGGCTCAAAAAAAGACATGCATCCATCAAATCCAGCCCATGTCTGAATAAATGATTTAGAACAAGACCAAAAGAATTTTATTTACACAGACTAATTTATAAACACATGTACTGAGGTTTACACAAACACTGATGTGAGTTTTATTGCTGTGGAGCAATGTGATGCACACCACACAGTCTGATCTCCTAAAAAGAGGGACACCAGAGTGGGAAAGAGGGACAGAGGGATTTGGGTCTCAAAGAAGGACTCTCCCTCCTAAAGTGAGACACTTGGGAGCTATGCTATTAGATGAACTAGCCCATTTCCCTCTCCACCCCAACTCCCCTTCTCTAATCCCATTTTCTCAATTATACTACCTTCCCCATCCTGTGTTATGTTGTCTACTCCTCTGGCACTCAAAGGGTTAAGAAAATTGTCACGTTTGATGATTTACATAAGAATAGTAAGAATGTCTCTGACTTTAAAAATATAATTATAATTGAGAGAAAAGAGTAAAAAAATTAACTAGAAACTGCAAGGATTATGCTTTTGGACAGGTTGGAAATTGGAACAATATGTAGTTTCCAGACCCCAACACCATCTCATCTAGAACATCAAAAATAGTCTACAAGATTACAATAAATTCACATAACTGAACAAACTACTGATGCACAGAATATACTTATACATCAAAATATACCAAATGCTAATCACACAGGTGTCATATTAGATATGCACCACAGGGTGACTATGTGATACAAATCAAAAACACAGTCTTTAGGACTGGACTCTCTCCTAACATAGTGGTGTATATATATATATATATATATATATATATATATATATATGTGTGTGTGTGTGTGTTTTGGAGGTGCATACAGCCCTGCGTTAGTGAAACGAGTGCAAGGAAAGTAGGTGGACAATAAGTCTGGTCCCTTGACCTGGATCAGGTAAGCGTAACAGGGAGGGCATAAACCCTCACAGCCCCATGTCTGACCCTACAGTGACCTCCTTCCTCAAACAACCTCCTCACAAATACAGGTTCCCCGAGTTAACCCACAGCAATTAATTCCAATCATACCAGCAATGGAGGGGTTACGGCAAGCTAAAAACACTACACTATCTTCACAGTACCTCCCCTACCTTAAATTGCTCACGGATCAACCCATATTATTATCAGCAACTGAGGGTTAATGGTGAAAATTGTACTTAAATAAAATGTTGAGGAATAACATTCCCGCGTCTCTCCATCCTGATCAGATCAAGATGGAGAGTGTGTTTAAAAAATATGGAGTCCTGGGGATCAGTATCAAGTTGGTTTAAGGGAGGGCACTATTTTTGGCTGACAGGAGCAATTTGATGCACAGGGAAGCTTTCGGCTATTTACTAAGTATGTTCCCATAGGATCAGACTATATAAAACATGATAATTTCCCATTAAAGTGACAGTTTCTTTGGTCTCTTGACATTGCAGTACCTTCTGTGGAAGTGGCTATGTCTGCTGCCCTCCTGCTCCAACCATCTCTCCTGGGACAGTAGAAAACTGCGTGTTTGTGAAAACACCACATGCAGCGCGTGGCAGCGTGGGAGTCCTTAAGTATCATTTGTCCAACGAGAGAACCATCGTTATAATGTTCTCCAACCCATATGACTACAATCTGTACTACACCACTTTTGGTATCTGGATCACTGATTCTCAATGTATTGCTAACAGTGATCTCTTCAATGATTTGTATTATTATAAACAGGAGTGTGATTCATTTAAACGCATTGAAGTGAAAAGAGAGACCAATGCCTTAGAGATTAAAAAGGAAAACTTGTGTGTCTCAGCAACAATGTCTAATGATCACAAGGCCATATTGAAGGTAGATATCAAGGAAAAATAAAGGAGGGCCACCCTTTTAACCTCTTGCGCTGTTCTAGCATACTAATGGTTGCAAGACCATACTGAAGGTAGAAATCAAGGAAACCGCTGTTCTATCACGCTAATGGTTTATTCTGAACTCAGGTGACTAATATTCAAACACCTTAGGTTTCCAGTGTTCACAAGCATGTCGAGCAATTTTGGGGCAAGACAACTTACACCAGAGTGAGAGAAATTAAAACTTTCATTAAGTTTGACTTTTAACCCCTTGAATGCCAGAGAGGTCACCAACTCATTGAAAAGCAATGCATTGGAGACCTTGCTAGTATTCATAAGGGTAAAGCCCTCATTTAAATCAATGGTAAATTTGGGGGATTTGGAATTGTCTCTTATGGAGGAGTTGGTTTGCCCCAAAATTAATCCAATATCTTAAAACATCAACTTTATTATCTGTAAAAAGCTGCATCTGAAGCATAAAGGGACACATTTATTAACCCTTTGC
Organism: Rhinophrynus dorsalis; assembly: GCA_037306005.1. Classification (NCBI taxonomy): domain Eukaryota; kingdom Metazoa; phylum Chordata; class Amphibia; order Anura; family Rhinophrynidae; genus Rhinophrynus; species Rhinophrynus dorsalis. Next base: position 346,663,000 of record CM074724.1, on the reverse strand, counting down.
GTGCTGGAGGGGTACGCAATGCATTGCAAAGTGTTAAGTTAAAGAGATACATTTATGTAGCAAGCCATTTAACCCTTCAAATGTTAGATAGTTAGATAGTTCTCACCTTGCAAAGAAATGTGTTGGACACGTATCTAACATTCAAAGAGATAAAGGTTCCATTTAAATCACTGGGAATTGTCATCTCTTCCCTATGTTGCAGTTAGTTTATCCCAGAACTGCGTCCCTTTATCTTACTGAATACGGTCCAAAGTACCCATTCATTCCCAGTTTAGCCAATGGGATGATGCACCTGACTGACACATGAATTTAATACAATACATATTAAATAAAGTACTTTTATATCACTGCAAATCTATTAATCTTAAATCTTGTTTTTTTTTGCATACTAAAATGATTTAAATGTACAGACACATTTAAAGGCAAAACTGGAACAATTCAACTGTGCCATCTTTTAGCAAATAGTCTTTCCCATTAACCCTCTGAGTGCCAGTGCAATGAGTTGAATATTTCTCTCAAAGGGTTAAGTCACTTTTAGGAAGAAAATTGTCCCCTTCTGTTATCTGTCTGGTCTATGGACTGGATTCCACATCTGAGAAGAGATGGCTTACACTAGGTAAAAGGGACGGGAGGGGAAACTTTGCTTGTGAACCATAAAGGGTTGAGAGATAAGATGTATATCATTCTTCATGTTTTTTTAATGCCTACAAAATAAAATAAAGATAAAACAAAGTATTACTATCCCTTTAAAGGCTTAAACCTCAGTTGTCTATTTTGGTCACCAGGTGTCTCTGTTCCTATCAGTTACTATGGCCAATGACTCTAGCTCTCCCATAGAATGTATTATAAAAAAAATGATTTTAGGACACCAGATAGCACTCTTGCTCACAGTTGCTCACAGTTTAGAGCGGCTCTAAGAATACTTAGATATAATGTCCCATCATGCACAATGCAAGAATAAACATGTCTCAGTATGTGCCCGCTGAACAAAAAAGACCTCCTTTGGTCTAACAATGGTACAAACAATCTGCTAACAAACATAGTAGTACTTATCTATTAATTATCTATTAACGCGTTTCGCGTAATAACTGCTTAGTCATCATGATTAAGCGGTTATTACGCGAAACGCGTTGATGCTCCATGCCTCCGGGCATTAGGGATGCTGTTGACACAAGTCTATTTAATAGATAAGTACTACTATGTTTTTTATTTTTGTATCAATAAAGATTTGATGTTTTATTAATATTATGTCTCTGGATATGGTGCAGCAGTTAGCAGATTGTTAATAACCTTGTTTCACTCAACAGGAAAAACCACATAACATACTTTTAACCCCTTAATGACCAGCCGATTGGCGCGGTCACTTAAGGACCACAAAGATTTTTTTTTTTTTTTTTCTTTTTTTCAAATTCCGGTTCTGGACTCCCCGAACGGCGTACAGCCGCGGGGAGAGCCCGGAATTCCATGATGGTCATAGTACTTCATGGGTCGTTAACTCAGATCGACCCATGACATACTATGACCGTCAAGGGTCGTTAAGGGGTTAAGGCATATGTATAAAGTGGGGGAGTAAATAGAACCTTCTGTGCCCTGGAGTAAAATTTGAGGGCACCCCCTCCTCCCTTCATGGTCTTGAGCAAATCTGACTCATGGACACGGACTTTATTGCAAGTCCCAGTGCAACTGATTTTGTCTGTGACCATAAACCAAGATACAAAACTTGTCTGATTGGAAGGGGTTGAACAGTATCACAGAGCAAATTGACCTCTTTGGAAGCGGGACCCAGTCACAACTGTACCCCCTGTACCCCTTAATTCAAAGTGGTCTTTTATCTTCTTGGATGCCAGAGAGCTCTCCAATTAAATTGCAAGTTTGGTATACAACAACTTTTGACTGAAGCATTTACAAGCGGTGGAAGTACCCATGTTTTAGTCTCCGCACTGTTTTTCCCACTCTGCACCCATTTTAAGGGCAAAGCCCCACCTCCCAACAAGAAGAAGGCAAGGAAAACAGCACAGGAGGAACTCTGAGTGCAGTATTTTCGGAGAATGTTATGGCCTTCACCTTCACCCAAGTGCTCTTTGGTAATGTACTCACATTCTTCAGAAACTAGATGTACCACCTCATGTATACAATGCTTGCCGGTATAAACCCCAGAGTGGTTCCACTGGTTCCACTTTCTGGCATTAAAAAAACTGAATTTATTAGTAGAAGCTATGAAGAGAAATGACAGATGAAGCACTGGATAAAGTAAGGGCAATAGATATAGATCACAAATTTTAAAAAGTACTGGGGTGTTTTATTACAGGACCCTATTTTAAAAGAAAAGTGAGGAGAGAATCCAACTATAATTTTTAAGAAAAATAAGAATTAAAGAGGGATTATAGCCATTTTATAGTCCGTATCTCATCTAGAAGGGTGATTTTGGATCTATAACAGTTTAAATACTTCGGACTGTGATCCTCATCAAGCCCCAGATTATTTGGAGGTATTAATTACCATATATTCAATCTGAGGGACTGGAGGTGGTGATTGAAGGACACCAGAAAGTGGAACCAGTGGAACCACTCTGGGGTTTATACCGGACAAGCGTTGTATACATGAGGAGGTACATCTAGCCTCTGAAGAATGTGAGTACATTACCAAAGAGCATTTGGGTGAAGGTAACAACATTCGATGAAAATACTGCACTCACAGTTCCTACTGTGCTGTTTTCCTTGTCTTCTTCTCATTCCAGAATCTACTAGAGGGTACCCTGCCCCTTACTCAAAAGCTGCAAGAACTATGAGGAGTTTGTGGACTGAATTCTTGTTATTTGTGTTTTTTTCTCATCAGATATACACATATTTTCATCTTGCTAGTAGACGCAGGTTTTATTTTTGCTGTTATAGGGGATCTACTAATATATAGGGCTCCTAAAGCAACAAGTACATGATATTTTCCCCTCCCCACAAACATGCCCACCTCAATCAATAATTTGGACACACCCAGACCTACGAAGCTTGAGACAAGAAGGTTTCCAGGTAAATATCTACAGAGCATTACGCACCCTTCCTGTAGAATAGGACAACCATGCAGGGCCGGCTGTAAGTTTTTGGGGCCCTAACTGAAAAATGAACATGGGGTCCCCCTTTATTCCCACATTGGTATTTCTAATAAAACATTGCCATCTGATTTTATTTACATGCAGTGGCGGGACTGTATAAGTGCTCCAGGGCCTTCTGAAGAACTGGGGGCCCTAAGCAGCCTCTTATTCTGCTTATATTGTAGCACCACCCCTGCCACCATGACTTTCTGCTCCAGGCCTATTAGACACTTAACATGACCATATGGAATAAATAGACAACCAGTGGCTTTCCAGCTGTTGGAGACTATTGCTCCCGCCATCCACCACCATGTGGGAGAAGATGGGAGTTGTAGTCCCAACATAGTAAATGAGGTGGAAAAAAGTCCATCAGGTTCAACCTTTGCCTTATAACCCAGAGAAATGAGAATTATATACGCTTTCCTGCTGCCAAATAAGTTCGAATTTCCTGTTTTTCCTACTAATACATAGCATAATCCTGTACGTTCCATCTTGAAAGAAATGTATCTAATCTTCTCTTAAAGTGATAGTGATAGTAATGTTTCACAAATAAAACCGGTCTGATTAATCTTCATAGTATTTGGGATATGAATAGTGTTATTTCAATACTGTTAGAGTTGTAGTTCAACAGTAATTGTATGATATCCTCCTCCCGTCCCTTTTTCCTAGTGTAAGTCACCTCCCATCAGATGTGGAATCTGGTCTCTTGACCGGACGGGTCCCAGCAAGGGTTATTTTCTTACTGTGAGCATAAGGAAAATCCTGCCCCCCTTGATAGGTTTTTCCCTTATGATCACTGAAAATTGGCCCTTGCTGCAATCCATCCAGACAGTCTTGCTGCTCTGAGGTGAGCAGTGTTACTTCAGTAAAAGGCTTGGAGGGGGATACTTTATCATTGACTTACTCTTGACCTACAACTCTGACAGTATTGAAATAACGATCTCCGCAGCCCAAATACTATGAAGATTAATTGGAGCTGCTTTTTTTAAGAAACATTACTATCCCTTTAAATGTATCTATTGTATCTGCCATTACCACAACCTTGAGCAAGGAATTCCACAATTTAACAGACCCTGTAAAAAAAAACCCTTCATCTGCTGAAGTTGAAATCTCCTTTCCTCTAATCTTAAGGGGTGGCCCCTGGATATTTGATCAGGCCTTGGAATGAAAAGTTCACCAGAGAGATCCTTGTATTGACCTCTAATATACTTGCACATTATTAGACTTGTGCACAACGAATATTTTCGGTAAAATTAGAACTCGGACTCATTTTTTTCATCTGGTGACTCCGCATTTCGGATCAGACCTGTTCAACTCGAACAAAGTCGACAAATTTCCGAAATATTAGTCATATTTAAAAAGCTTTAAAAAGTACAATAAAAAATGAAAAATAAATAAATAAAAATAAATGGAACCATTTCCAGGATATAAATGAAGAATGTGGAACAAGGTAAATTGGAGCTTTAGCCTTATGGTACTATGAATAATGTAGATGAAGTATGGATGTAGCTAAATTCGAAGGAAGAAGGAAAACTGAGGATGACAGGTGTGGTATCTTTTTGACACGTCGCAAAGAAAATATTGAGCGGCTAGAAGCCGCATTAACCATGTCGCAGTATTTAAGATAGCGGCATGAAAACCTTGCGCTGCAAAAAAGTGCTAGGCTGTCATGTTGCATTTTTAAATTTCACTATTTACTGGCCACAACTCTCAGCATCCTTACCTTGCTTTGCCCAGCTCTCTTTAATGCAGCAACGTATCAAAAGGATACCGAGGACAACTACAGAATCGCCACTGTTTGTATAACATGTGGTGCTATAGCGGCTTTTAAACCCTTGGATGTGGACTAGCAATGCAATGCAAATCACTCTAGGATTAAAAGACACCTCGTTATCCCAGAAAGTCTAGGATCTGTACTTGGGGCCAAAGAAGGTTCCGCAAGGTAAGCCTTAACCTCAAACTCAGCACTTTTTCTATTGATGGGGAGCTGTTTCTTTTGTCCAAAGCATAATCTGTCCATTGCCTCAGCATAAAAAGCAGCAGCTGCTCCACTGGAACAAGATGAAGTGCTACTGGCGCTGCTACTAATAGGTCCCGGAAGACCACCATATTCCTCCAGCTCATCTTTGGAATCTTCTCCTACCTCCTGTGACTGCATTCGATTTTTTCTTTGCCTCTCACGTACCCTCGCTATCAATTGTCCCTTCCAGGCAGTGAGGGAATTGGAACTAAGAGCCATCTTGCCTTTGATTCGAGGATCGCATATTGTGGCAAGCATTAACTCGGAACAATTGTCCATGTGCTCTTCCATGTGCCAAGTCAGTTCCTTTTTGAGACTCATTAGAAGGGCAGCAACATCAGGAATTATATTACCCTCAGCACCAGGCAAACCTTCCCTACAGGCAAAGAAATCATCCATTTTTAAGGCGAGGTGCGTGAAGAGGGGGAATGACATTCAGCCAGGCTAGCATTCTCTTTGCTTAAAAATTCCATCAAAGCACGGAAAGGCTTGAGGACTGTCACTACCTGTTCTATCAGGGTCCAGTCAGCCGTGCCCAGTGTTCTGTTACTGTCAATGAAATGGTGACATGACAATGCATGAATTGCCTTTTTCTGTTCTAGGATACGTTCTAGCATATCTAAGGTGGAGTTTCACCTGGTCCCAACATCTTGCTTGAGAAGGTGCTCTTGGAGGTCTGCCTTTTTCTGTTCCTCCCTTAGGAGATGGCTATCTTTGACACTACGATGGAAGTGGCCAGCAATTTGTCTGCACGACTCCAGAAGTGCTGACAACCTTCCAGTGTTACTGCCATCTTCGAGAGCAGCCTTCACTACTAGATGCGGGACATGTGCTGAGTAGCGCACACCCACAAATCTGCCATCCCTTGATCATGTTAGATGCACCATCAGTAACCACAAACCCCATTTGCACCTGTGTGCCTGCCTGCTCCCCTAGCCACTGTGCCACCATGTTCTGCGGTGCTTTGCGAATGTTTTCTGAGGCGTGCTGCTGATCCATTACCTCAGCATGGAGGAGGAAAGACTGGTGCCCTGTCTGCTAGGCTACTGCACCTGAACTTGTTGTTGCTATCGGTGTGTCTTGCAACACAATGGGCTGCCACCAATGCTCTGTCAGTGACAGGAAGCCATGTTGGCCACTCTGAGAACCCCATAAGTCAGTGGTAAAGTGCACTGACTGTCCAGCAGCCTTTCCCAGCAGTTCCTTCAAAAGGCCAATGCACGACTGGTACAGTGAGGGCACTACAGTTCTACTAAATGTGATGTGGGATGGAATTTTATATTGGGGTGCGAAAGCCTCAATAAGTTGGCTCCCCGTCCACCAAATTAAAAGTAGCACCCCCAATGGCTATGAGCTGTGCAATGAGGTGTGTAATTTTCCTGGACTGCTGTCTGCACATCCCCTTGGAATGAAACCCACCAAAATCTTCCAGTGTGGCCTGCATTGATTTTGGGATGGGCTGTGATTGTCTGATGCTCTTACTAGGACCAGATGTGGCATGATCTCCCTGCCCTTTCTCCTGCCTACTGGTGGTGAGTGTGACACTGGTTTCTGCACTCATCAACACTGACTTGTGGTAGTGGTTCAGGTGTTGGTTCATGACCCAACACCCTCCCATGGCTGACTTCCCTGCCACAAAATTTACATCTAGCTAGCCGGCCATCGCCAACTGTCACAAAATGATCCCACACTTTGGAGCGACAGATGACTTCGAAAGGTGGTGGAGAAGAAGAAACTGAGGTGACACTTTCGTCATCTTCACATGCTGGAGCAATCTCACTATGGTTTTTTTTTCTACGTACCTTTACAGGGGTACTAGTAGACCCAAAGATGGCAGCAGGGATGTTGGGACTGGGAGGATGGAGTAACAGTGGTGGCTGAGACACTAGCAGCTACTACCTGCCTGGGAGACTCATTTGGAACCGGAGAGGCAGGTGGTGAGTTTTCAATAGAAGATAAAATTGTAGCACTAGCTGGAGAAAAGGGAGTGGTACTATGGGCAGCAGTGGAAAAATGAAGCTCAGGAGAATAATCAAAGTCAGTGGAAAAATCAAACTCAGGGGACAAATCAAGCTTAGCAGGCCTTGGTCCCTCATATTCTTCATCTACCTCTTGTAGGTTTGGACAGGTAGAAAAATCATAAGCAGAAGATTTTGGGGAGACCTGCTGAGGCTACTGGTAAACGGTAAATTATCTCCCTCAATAACCTTTACTGGAGAAGATATGCTCTCAGTGTCAGTGACAGTGGTGGCAGGAGAAATTTTCTCCAAATACTTTAATAATTCCCGTTTGGGCTGTTTACATGGAAGTTTGTTATAAAAATCCCACGTTGATACTGCCCCCAGTTTCCGATCAGTAGTGTTAAACACGCTAGGTGTCCCCAATTTTATGGAACTGGCTGTAACGGAGGTGGTGACTAAACTGACAATGGCACTAGTCATTGTACAGGTGGTTCTGGGGGGATCATCACCAAACAGCTGACGAGAGACGGGTGACGGCAACTTGATGATATTAGAGGAGGAACTGATCCTCTCTATCCTGCTAGTAGAGGTAGGACGACCTGCGGTTCCCTTCTTCTTTCTAGATTTTGGTTTGGAGTGATGCTGCTGAGTCTGACTAGTACTACTCAAAGTACTCTTCTTTCCCCACCTGCTGCTGCTAGCTCTGCTTGAAAGCAACTGCACTGTGGTGGTGTTGGTGGTTGCTGGGTCACTGCAGCTGGTACCAGGACGAGGAACCTGGGACTAGGACTCAAAACCCTGGCCACACGACAATTGTGACACTCTCTGTGTCACACTGAAAATTATTCAAACAAATTACTTATATTTTTTATATTTTACACAGGGACAAAGGCAACTCTCCCTTGAGGTGGCAGTGAGGTACCAGGCCTGCCTAAACAACTTTGACACTTTCTGTGTCACTCTGAAAATCATTCAAACAAATTACTTATATTTTTAATATTTTACACAGGGTCAAAGGCGACTCTCCCTTGAGGTGGCAATGAGGTACCAGGCCTGCCTGCCTAAAATTACTTATATTTTTATAGGCGACTCTCCCTTGCGGTGGCAATGAGGTACCAGGCCTGCCTGCCTAAACAACTCTGACACTGTCTGCGTCACTCTGAAAATCATTCAAACAAATTACTTATACTTTTAAACATTTTTTGAAAAGGAACACAGGGGACTCTCCCTTGCTGTGGCAATAAGGCACCCTGCCTGCCTAAACAACTCTGACACTGGTTGTGTCATTCTGAAAATGATTCATACAAATCCCTAATATTTTTAATATTTTTTTGAAAAGGTACATAGGTGACTCTCCCTTGCGGTGGAAATAAGGCACCCTGCCTGCCTATACAGACTGGCTGATGTGTCACTCTGAAAACTATTCAAACAAATCCCTAATATTTTTTATATTTTGCACAGGAACAAAGATGAATCTCCCTTGCAGTGGCAATAACTGGCACTAATGCTGGCTGCCTGCTTATGCCTAATGCTACCTGCGTGCCTACACAAGAACTGGACTCTCTCTATCTCCTTCTTTTCTCTCTGAGCTCCAACAAAGCAATGAGGAAATGCAGGCTGTCTCCCCGGGTGTCTGTGTCATTAGTCCAACCCCCATCATGAAACGAAGAAGCTATTTGGAATACAGACAAAGCGGGAAAGTAGTGCATGAAACGGAGAAGCTAAATGGACTAGAAGAGACATGGAGGGAAAGTATGGAGGGAAAGTAGTCGCGCGCACGGGTAGTAGTTGCCGAATTTCCGAAATTTTCTACTGCTTTCTGACCAGGGCTGCACAGATTCGGATGTTTTTTGACAAAGGACCCTTGCCTTTTAGATGGCCCGAAAGTCACCGAATGACCCCATATTCAACAAATTCCGAATTTTCCGAACCGATTCGCAAAAGTCTATAAATTATGACAAGATGGATGGAGTCTGGGCTGCCAACCCCTAAACTAGGGTTTCTGTTATCTTTTTCTCTTCCATTTTAATTTGCTTGTATACTTGTTTGATTGTACGATACAAAAAGGTTTTTCTGCCCTTTCCAGTCACTTGACTAATGCAACAACAAGCAGATGTGACAAGAACATATTTATGTGTTAATGACATAACACGGTTTTAATATCTCTGCTTTAGAACATTCCTTGCCTCAAAAACACTGTGAAGAAATATGCTTTCTGTTGTTCAAAATGTGTAGTCCAAAAGAGTCAAAGTGCCTTTTTGCTAAACTGGGATTAGTTATTTATAATCCAGAGTAAACACTTTTGTAATTTAGATAGCTGCCCTGTACAATTGATCAAAAGACATACAAACTCCGGACTGTTGGGGCAGGGGCATAAGTAGGACCTCTTACATGGGCGCCCGAGGTGTGACCCATGGCCAAATGTGACCCTTTGAGCCTAGGGCATGGCTCACCTGAGATTTTTTAATGCACATTGGGGGTAATGCACTAAGAGGTGATAAAGTGGAGATTACTTCTCCAGTGATATCACTTCTCCAGTTCCTATATTATTCTATAGAACCAATGCACTAACGTCTCCAAAGTGGGAGAAATATTAGATTATTGAATCCATAGAATAACATAGGACTTGGAGAAGTGATATCAGTGGAGAAGTCATCGCCGCTTTATCACCTCTTTATCACTCCTTAGTTCATCTCGTCTATGAGTTCCAGAGAGATTGCCAGAGCAATGTGTTGCAATGCTCTTCGCTACCTCTCTGACACTCAAAGGTTTAAAATATATTTTCACCTACTTAACTAGCACTCTAGAACTAGTAAGCCAGTAAGACCTAATCCTGTGCTGGCCAGTACCGTACAGTTCAAGAATAGATGTCTGTTTACAGTTTGAGTGCCAGAGGGTGGATACCTCTCTGGCGTTAAAGGCTATAATTCACCATAGATATTGTCAAGAATGAGACACACCAGTAGTTAAAGTAGCAGTTGTTTTATTGCCACGAATACAGGAACACACTCTGAGCTAGTGGTGTCTCTACCAGTGCATCAATCCTAGCTCACAAACCTAGTACTGTTAAACCCCTCCCCACTTCCTGTCACATTCCTGCCAGCCTGTTCCTATGACATCTTCCCCCCCAAAGAGAAAAGAACCACAAACAGTATATAACGGTATAACAATATAGACAAGTAGCAATGTCAAACAGCAAATCATTCCTGACTTGAGCATCGGGGTAGACTACCCTAGAAACCTCAAGAAGGTGGAACATTACTCTCCACTTGCTGAACAGGAGGCTTCCCACTATCCACCAGTGGGGTATCAGTACCGTGCTCCCCATCCGGTTCCCCACAGTCTAAGTCCGGGATAGCTTGGAGATGTCTGCGGTTCCTGTGAGTTAAAGTTCCTCTTTCCATTTGGACCACATATGAACGTGGCTCTGGAGAGTGACATAACACAGTAGCGGGGGTCTTCCATCCCTTTTCATCATTCAGCTTCGACCTAACAATCTGGCCAGGGGATAATTCTGGCAGAGGATGTGTCGATTGTCGTCTGTTGTAGAAGAAACGATAAGACTTCTTCATCACTGCATCCCTTTCCTGGACCTGACAGGAAAGATCATCACCAGCAGGTACCTGAAGACTCCATTGAGGGACAGTGGTGCGGATTTGACGGCCCGAAATCAGGTGGGCAGGGCTCGCACCAGTAGCCTACAGGATGGCCCTGTAAGCCATCAGAGCCCGATACGGATCCTGCTGCTTCATAATAAACTTTGCCATCTGGACTGCCCTCTCAGCCACTCCATTAGACTGTGGGTAGTGGGGGCTGGACGTGGTGTGCACAAAGTTTTACTCTGTACTGAACCTTTTAAACTCCTCAGAAGCAAATTGCATGGCATTATCACTTACGAACTCCATGGGAATGCCCGACCTTGCAAAAATGCTTTCAGACGGGATATAACACAGAGACTGGTCATGGAGGTGAGAGGTGCTATTTCAATATACCTTGAGTAGTAGTCCACCACAACCAAGAATCTCCAGCCTCCAAATTCACATAGGTCCTCAGCAATCCTTTGCCATGGACCCCCGGGCAATGGGGTGGTAATCAGGGGCTCTTTCCTTTGAGTTGGGCGGTTCTCCTGGCAAAAGGTACACTTGAGGATCAGGTCTGCAATTTCTGCTTTGATACCAGGCCACCAGACTGACAGGGCAGCTCTTTCCCAGCACTTTGTAATACCCTAGTGACCATCGTGTAGCTGCTGCAACACCTCCCGCCTCAAACTGGCTGGGATGACAATCCTGTCCTGGAAGAGGACCAGACAATCCACTTCGGAAAAGATCAGCCCTTACCATGTAGTATCTACTCAGGGATACACACTCTGATGGGCATGATGGCCGGCCTTTCTGTATAAACTGGATAGCGTCCTGCAGAACAGTGTCCCGTAAAGTCTATTGCTTTATCCTCTCTAACCTGGATTAAGAGAGTGAGATTGAGGAAAAGACAGAGTCTACAAACAGCCAGACTTCCTGCTATGAATCTGGAGAGGTACCCATCTCCAGGGGGGTCTTGAGAGAGTGTCAGCCACTATAAGTCTCTTCCCAGGCACATGCAGGGCCTTGGCGTTGAATCTCAGAAGCAATTATTGGCACCGTAGTAGAGCTTTATCCAAGTCGAAGGAGTTAATCGGGCACCAGGGGCTTGTGATCAGTTTCCAGACAGAAACATTACAGGTCCAGTGGGTATCACTCAAATCGCTCGCAGGCCCACACCCCTGCCACACAATCTTTCTCAATTTGGGAGTATCGCCTTTCAGCATCGGTAAAGGTTCACGAACAGAAAGCCACTGGGTACATTTCACCATCATGTTCATGTAACAGGGCAGCCTCCAGGCCATACCAACTGGCATCGGCACTCAGTACTGTTTTGCTGGAACAGTTGTAAAAGGTATAAACAGGTGCAGACACTAGCATCTTCTTTACCTGAGCCAGGGCATTCTCTTGGGGCTCACTCCAGGACCATGCAATGTCATGTTTCAGAAGCTCAGTCACTGGGTGCAATATGGTGGATAGATCTGGAAGAAACTTTCCCAAGAAACTGATAAGTCCCAGAATCTGTCTGAGCTCCGTTACATCTGTAGGGCTTTTCATGTCAGTAATTGCTTGTACTTTAGCACTGTTAGGCGTTATCCCCTTGCTGCTGATGATGTGTCCAAAGTAATGCAATTCTGAGTGTTTGAAGCAGCATTTCTCTTTGTTCAGCTTCAGTCCTGACTGTCCAATAGTCTGAAACACAGCCTGTAAATGGTGGTCATGTTCTTCCGCAGTAGACCCATAGACCAGGATGTCATCCATAACCACAACTGTGCCCTCATGATCCTTTAACAGCGCACTCATCTGCAGCTGGAAAATCTCAGGAGCGGAGGAAATGCCAAAGGGAAGGCGGCGGAAGCAGAACCTCCCAACGGGGGGGATGAAGGTAGTCAGCTTGCGGCTACCTGAATCTAATGGGATCTGCCAAAATCCGCTGGAGGCATCCAGTGTAGAAAAGAACTGTGCTCCCACCAGCTTCGGGGCTATATCCTCAAGTGTAGGCAGGATGTAGCGTTCCCGTTTCACAGCATCGTTCAGCCACTTTAAATCCACACAGATACAAATTTTTCCATTTTTCTTAGTCACTGGCACCATGGATGCGCAACAATCAGTGGCTTCTGTCACATCCTCGATTACGCCCAGGTTCTGCATGTGCTTCAGTTCCACCTCCACTTTAGGCAGGATAGGAAATGGTACTCTGCGAGGTGCAGACAGACTGTATGGTACAGCATCAAGTCTCAGCTGAATTCGGACCGGTTCACAGTTGAGGAAGCCTATCTCCCCAAACATGTTGTCCTGTATCTCAGTAATTCTGGAGACAAGGCCTAATCTACGGGCCACAGTATGGCCTAAGAGGTTGTTGGCACACTGCCCTCATATCACATAAATTCAAAAGGTAAAACACTTTGTCTTGTAGATGCCACGGGCAAGGAACCTACCCATGCAGTCCACCCATCCTCCTGGGCTGCAGATGCAAATTCTGGTATATTCCAAGATGGGGCAGTGCGGTAGTCTCTTAAATGTCCCTTCAGACATAACGGAGATATCTGCTCCAGTGTCAATCTTAAATTTAATGTGTGCCCCCATCATGGGGAGTTCCACGTTCCAGCTGTCACCCGAGTCATACAGCCATTGTGATACTGATCCAAGGAAGAGTTCATCTTCACATTCAGATCCACAGTCTGCTTGTATCTTCTTAACCATTTCTGTTTTGCACATAGCCTCAAAATGGCCCAAGCAATTGCACTTCCTGCATCTCTTATTGCTAGTGGGACATGGAGTTTTCAGCCCATGAGTACGGTTACAGAGCAGGCAACGTGATCTCAGTACTGCGCCATTGTTAGGCCCATCAGCAGCCTGTGGCCTACTACTCACACCTCATCTCTCTCTAGTTGACTGTGTAGCATTTTGTATTTCATTCACCATACTTTCAGATCTCATACTGGCATTTTGTACCTTCACCAGCTCGCTTTGGCGTTCCATTCTGATCGCTGCGTCCAGTGTCAATTCCGGCTCTAGCTGCATATTCTGTGATACATCAGCATCAGCTATCCCTACCACTATGCGGTCACGAATATGCTCCTCCTTGGTAGACCCAAATTCGCAGAACTCTACTAGCTCATATAAAGCCATGTATGAAGGACTCCATGGATTACCCGGCCCTCTGGCTGCGCTTATGAAAGCAGGCTCTGGCCGTGGAACAAAATGGGCACTCAGCTTGTCCATGACTGCATCAAAGTCATGCTCTTCCCCATCCCTGAATGTGAATGCATTTTATATGGGCTCTACATCCTTCCCCATGCAATACAGGAGGGAGTTAACCTGTACCTCACCACTCTCCTTATCCAACTTGGAAGCGATGCGAAAACGGGAGAATCTCTGGCGCCAAGCCGGCCATCCTGCAGGCTGTGACAAATCAAAGGGTTCAGGTGGCTGGAATTTGGCCATAAATACAAATTTGCTGACAGGATGCATAGGTAAATATTTCTGACACCACTGGCGTCATGCAAGAAACGTTTGCATCTGATAAAGGCATTTTTGTGCGCAGATAGATTTTGCGCATGTTCTAATCCAGGAAGCTGAATACCAAACGCTTCTTGAATTGAGCATAAAAAAATTTCCATTTTACAGCAACAGTACACAGACTTATAAATTAATTTGCAATAGCAGTTCCTGCATTAGGCACATTCGCTATTCCACTCACACAGATTTGTTACTCTTAGCCACATCCACAAAAAAGATAAATATGTGCAGCTGTTCGTTAATCTTGATTTTTCATGCGCAATTCAACAAAATCATGTGAAAACCCATTCCCAAGTGGTTTTCACACAGGAAATATTGATTGCGCACATTTCCTGCATCAAGCCACATGTCACAAATGAGGCACACCAGTGGTTAAAGTAGCAGTTGTTTTATTGCCATGAATACAGGAACACACTCTGAGCTAGTGGTGTCTCTACCACTGCATCAATCCTAGCTCACAATCCTAGTACTGTTAAGCCCCTCCCCACTTCCTGTTACATGCCTGCCAGCCTGTTCCTATGACAAATATCAATACAAAAAAAACAAACAAAATAAAATGGCCCTCACACTTTCTGATCATGTAACCCACAATTGTAAAAAACCTGGATGCCCCTGACCTCCTGGGTCCCTCCTGTAGCAAAATATGAGACATCCTCCACATGGACAGAAGCAAGTTTGAATGAAGTCTCTAGGAACATTTATTAAACTCCTTGAGGACCAGAAGGGTGGGAAACACATTGCTCCACAATACTTTCCTAAATGCTCTGGTCTTCTTGGCATACATGGGAACTTCTTCTCTTTGGGCCACTGGAGAGGGCTCATGTGCTGCTGGACAGGGGATGTCAATGACATGATTCACTTCATAAAAGGGGGGCTTAGTTGGGTGGGCGGGGCTTGCTCATCTGCTTGTCATAACATAGGCTAGAAGTGGGCAGATCAGGGTGGGAAGGAGGGAGAAGAAACTCACCACCACCGAAGAATCAGCCTCTATCCCCGGAAACCCGGTGTGACGGAATGGTTGTCACCCAGAGAAAGAAATGTGTCTGTTTTCAGTGATTGCCATTGTCTTAACATGTTCCCATTCTTGAAACCTTAATGTCCCCTGTGTGTGCATGCATTAGAGAGGGTTGTCCAGTTACCAGCAGTGAATGGGTTAGTTAGTGTGTAGGATGGACAGAGGAATGGTGCCATTCAGTCTAGCTAAACCCAGAGATTGTGTTATGAGATAGCCAGTGTTTGTCAGATAGAGAGGAGGGGGGTAGAGGAATGTGTGCATCTCCCCCACCTCACATCAGGCCAAGCAGAACAGACCTGGTAGATGGTACCTGTGACAACACATCCTGTAGGGGGTGGGTAGAGAAAACCTGGGAGAGAGAGGGGAGTCAGAGAGAGAGTTGCAGAATGTAGGAGCAGGAGAGAGCCTCTCCCCAGCATGGAGGGGGGTAGCCTGGGGCCAGTCTGGAGTTGGGCTGGTCCAGGTGCTTTCTAAAGGAGTACTGGAGAAACTGGGACTGGTGAGTGCCCTCACCGGAAAAGTTAGAGTGAGCGGGCACTGTAGGGCCAGGTCCCCTTTTCAGTTGTGGGCTGTAAGTCAAGGCGGCTTCAGACACAGAGAGAGTACCCTGATGTTCCTACCACAAGGATCTTAGGATGTCTTCCCCAACTCCTCTGCCAGGACTAAAAGATACAAGGAACCTTCATGTGATCCAGCAGCATGTGGAGTGGGCAGGATGCCTACTCTTGCCTCTAGTGGGACTATGAATAAGCTCCAGCATTAAGCTAAAATGGACTGTGAGTATTATTTGTAACCCCTGGCAAGTTATGCAACTAAGAAGAGAATAGCAGAAGTGCTTAGGTTTTATGATTCACCCCTGTTTGTTTGCCTGTAATTGTTGTCTTATGTTTTGTGCCGTGACCTCTGTAATAAATGCAATTTATTATCTTTTTGTCTGGCTGGATAAATCTCTTAACCCTCGGCCTACCAATAAGTAACCCCTGTACCCCCCGTCACACCCGGTAATGCAGTCTGAAAACCGGAGTCTCCGGGGTAGATCCAGAGAGTTCCCAGGTATGCTCTTTGGGCTAAGTGGACCTATTACCTTCAATTAAAAAAACTAGATTCCAGCATCTGTCATACATTCCTTTCATTACTGACAGAAAACAGGACCTTGCTTGTTAGTGCTTACAATTTATGGCATGTGCATCCAATGTGCAACCCTTGGGCCAAATGTAGCCTGCTTGACCCCAGGGTGAAATAAAAAATAAATTCAATTTTCCCTGAGCTTGTAAGACCTAATCTCTTGCTTGCCAGTATCATACAGTTCACAAATAGATTTCTATCAAATATCAGTATTGCCATCAGTATTGATCACAGGTCAGCACCAGAATGGGTGGTCATACAAGCCAGAGGTCATGCACGGAGTGGGTAGTCAGCCAGAGCCACAGGTTCGCACCAGATAGGATGTCACTGAAGCGTTGGTATGCTGGATATGCAGTGGACAGAGCCCCAGGTCAACACCAGAAAAGGTAGTCAGACAAGCCAGCAGTCAAACACAGAACGGGTAGTCAGCACAAGCCGCACCAGAATGGTTCTCCAACTAAACCAAGGGTCATACATGGAGCGGATAGTCAGACAGAGCCACAGGTCAGCACCAGGTTGGGTAGTCAGACAAGCTAGATAATACATGGAACACCAAGAAACAGAACTGCACTTGACACCAACGAAAGGGCGAATAAAGCACTGTGTTCAGGCAGTTTAAGTGCAGTGGTAGGCAGGAAGAGGAGGAGTAAAACACACATGTCTGTCCCTTTAAATGGAGCACACGTCCATGCCCTTGTACAAGCGTCCATAGCTGAAGTCACCAGCCAAGCCAGAACGCCGACAGCAGAAGCGTGAGGAACCGCATATGAAACCAAAGGCGGCTGAGCCGCCAGGACGCGGGACGCAGCCAAGCCTCGATGGAGGCTCAGGATGCAGCTGGAGCCGCTGGAATATTAATGCAGTCGGCTCGAGCAGCTGCCGCACAGGTACCCTGACACTTTCCCAGCCTTCCTGCTGTAGAACTGAGAATGACTACACCTAAGTACTTCACTCAGTAAGTTTACTGGACAGAAGAGACTCTGACATCTGTTAGAAACATGGAAACTGATGTACTGGCGTAATTCTGAGGCAAACCAACATAAGGGTCAAACAAAAATTAGCATTGATTTAAATTAGGCATTTAAAGGGATAATAACACTTAATATATAAAATACTATACATTATAGAGTTTATCCTCCTAAGTAAAACAAGAGTACTCCTACTGCTGAGGACAAAGGGGAAAGGCAAAAGAGGGGCACCTCATAGATTAGCATGTCCTTCAAAATTAGCTTCCACGTTTCCCACCCCTATTCAGGGTACTCACAATATATGTTGACCTACCTGGCACTTTGTGCGAAGCAAACTAAATTGGCATATGGGAGACAATAAAGCCCACTCCTGCCTAGGCTCATTCCTCTGGTATTTCAATCCTCCAGCTGCTCTACAAAGATCCAACAGGTATGGCACAGGGCTTCCACAGATGGACCCAAAAAATGAGGACAAAAGTGCAAGTACAATTCTTAAAGTTGTAAGTGCTCTTAGGATATCTCTTAATGAGATCACAGTACTCACAGAGATGAATATTCTGGTGTTTCCACACACCGGCATCAATATCACATGCAGGGAATGATATAAAGCGTGTCCCTGCTCAAGAACAACCAGGTGATTTCTTCTTTCTCCAAATCTCACCATCAAAGGTGCCTAGAACTCTCTTTTAAGGTGTCCATCCTGGAACTGGTTTATTTATACCACACAGATCAATGAAGTGCTAAGCATAAGAAACCATATGTGAATGGGCAAGGTTTGGTCCTCAGGGGGCTACCAGCAGGTCAGAATTGAAAGATTTCCCCGACTGAACATTAATGAGACAGTCAAAATTAATTAGGCACTGATTACCTCACAAAATATCATATTCAATAGTACATTTTATTATCTTCCTGTCCTATTGGAACAAAAATCAAAGTGATTTTCAACTCTATATATGGCGATATTGAATGCAATATGAATGTAAAGGAGCTCACTGAATTAAATAATGCAACCACTACAAAGCACTGTGCTGTTTATTTCCTGCAATAGAATTCAGCCAATACTTTCAAAGAAATAAAAATATGTAAGGAATACTAACATCCTATATAATAATTTGCTAAAACGTGTGTAACGACGCAGTCATGCGCAGTAGAGACAGCCAGTGACGAGGCTGATACACACCTTAAACCTACTATCACAGATGATCTTCATGTATTTGAAAAATAAAACTGATTATTTATGAGAATTGCAGATGAACATCAGAAGCTATGGTTAAAGCATTTACCGAAAAGTTTAAATATTTAGATCCCACTAGATTAACTTTGGATAAAGATAATATAGAACGTGCAGCTGATTTTATTAGACTTGTGCACAACAAAAATTTTCGGTAAAACAAGTTTTTTTTTTATTTGGAGGATCCGCATTTTAGACCACACCTGTTCAAATCGGACGAAATTTGATGATAGTCCAAATTATTCGTTGAATTTAAAATGCTTTACAAAATGACTTTCCCTTGCAATGGCAATAAGGTACTAGGCCTGCCTGCCCGCTTACACAACTGTGAGACTGTCTGTGTCACTCTGAATACTATTATAACAAATTCCTCATATTTTTAATAATTTTTTGCACAAGAACAATGATGACTCTCCCTCAAGGTGGCAATAAGGCACCCTGCCTGCCTAGTGCCTACACAACTGCCAGACTGTCTGTGTCACTCTGAAAACTATTAAAACAAATTCCTCATATTTTTAATATTTTTTTTAAAAGGAACAAATGACCCTCCCTTGCAGTGGCAATAACTGGCATTAATACTGGCTGACTGCCTAAGCCTAATGCTACCTGCCTGCCTACACAACAGCTGGACACTCTCTATCTCCTTCTTCTCTCTCTGAGCTCCAACAATGGACTAACAAGAAATGCAGGCTGTCTGGTTGTCTGACATGTCATTAGTCCAACCCCCATCATGATACGAAGAAGCTAATTGGACTAGAGAGGGAAGGAAAGTATGGAGGGAAAGTATCGCAGGCGGGGGCTGTCGTCACCGAATTTCTGAAATTTTTGGTGACATTTCAGACCAGGGCTGTTCGGATTCAGGATTTTTTTTATGAACAACCCTTACCTTTCGGCCGGCCCAAATGTCTCAGAATGATCTCTTATTTGACGAATTCTGAATTTTGACAAGCCAATTTGCACAAGCCTAGATTTTATTAATAGTCAGGTGGCAGCTATAACAAAATAATCCTGAAGCTAGGGATTCCGCAGTTATGTGCAAGGGTGGTAACTTATCCCAAGGTACTCACAGGGATAAATATTTGTAAGAATAATATTCCTTCAGCAAGAAATAACCAAAGTCCCAGAGCTCCTCTCCAAAGGAATTTATTCAGAAATGGTTTTAGTTTCAAAAAACGGGGCACATAAGGAGTGATTGTATCATATATTTAAAGGACATACAATGTACAGGAGTAGAAAATACACAGCTCTCGGCTCCAGCTAAACCTCTACAGAGGAAATCTCCTTGCAGACCACTGATTAAACAAGTCAGGGAATTGTTAGTCAACAAATACTCAATTTATGTCATACATACATAGAGAATTGCACATCACACAACTAATAAAGACAAACTAGTTTTTTCAAAATGAAAGTTTAAGGATCTGACACCCCATTTTAGGCTATTATGGCATTCGGTAGATCTGATAATATGGAGCCAGTTGTAAGCCATGTGTTCAATAGTATTCAATAGGACTAAACTAAAACGGAATGCCTTGGAGTGGCACACAAGCTTGAACATGTTTCAGACAAATAATGCAATGAAAATCTCAAATTATAAAATGTAAGTTACTATATGGTGTTAGGGTTGCAATATATGCTATATAAGTAACGAATATGAAGTAACACAGGCTTGTCTACTATTTATAACTTGGGGATTTATGGAGAGTCCCCTCATTCCTTGCTGTACGTCATACACTGTACTCAGGTCACTTTTTCATACGTATACAGTATTTTACAGTGGTCAGTCTTTTTCTTTCCCTATTAAAGGGACACCAACACCTAAAAATGAAATTGGGTTGTATAATTTTAAATGTAATTTACTTTCAGCTGGCATCTATAAAATGTAACTATTTTATGTTAATTTCTAATCCTAAACTTGTATTTCATTTTTTTCTAAATTTTAGGTGTTAGTATTCCTTTATTTCCTATTACTTCTGAGAGCATGTTCCACACTTACTTTACATTTTCATTTGCTATCCCTAAACTCTGCCACTATCCAACCTTAGAGCATGCCCTTTGTTAATATTATATAACATTGGAGAGTAAATTAGTTCTAACAACAGAGCTGTGTTTGGTGATATACAGTACTTCTATGTGCATAAGCCTTAGTATGGGATATCATTCATTTACAACCTGCACAGGTACATTCTTGTTTTCACTTTCACTTGGATATAGTGACCTGCTACATGATTTACTGTTAAGCATAAACAGGGATTAGCAAAGAAGTAATGGCGCGATGCAAGAAACGTTCGCATTGGATAAAGGCATTTTTGTGCGCAGATAGATTTTGCGCATGTTCTAATCCAGAAAGCTAACTACCGAATGATTCTTGAATTGCGCATAAAAAATTCCATTTTACGACAACAGTACACAGACGTATAAATTCATTGGCAATAGCAGTTCTTGCATTAGGCGCATTCGCTATTCCACTCACACAGATTCGTTAATCTTAGCCACAGCCACAAAAAAAATAAATATACGCAGCCGTTCGCTATTCTTAATTTTTTCATGCGCAATTCAACCAAATCATGCGCAAACCTATTCCCTAGTGGTTTTCACACGGGAAATAGCGTTTCCTGGATGGCGCCATAAGACTTTTACTTAGCCAGCAAATAAGGGATAAACAATAATACAGCTTTCCTCAGCACCAGTAAGCAAAGTAGCCAATTCCTCTATATATATCAGAATAGCTTGTTTAAAAAACCCTAACTCTTCATAATAATAACCCTTCACTAAACATACTAAGGCCAAAAAATAGCTCTAGACAACCAAATTGTTTATCTTGTTCTATTACCTTTGTTAAAGGGACAGTAATGTTTCAAAATAAAAGCAGCTCCAATTAATCTTCATAGTATTTGGGCCATGGAGAGTGTTATTTCAATACTGTCAGAGTTGTAGTTCAAGAGTAATTGAATGATAAAGTATCCCACTCCTCACCCTTTTACTGATGTAACACTGCTCACCTCAGAACGGAAAGGTGGTGTCCTGATGGCTTGCAGAGAGGGACAATCTTCAGTTAGCATAAGGGAAAAACCTGAAAAACCTGTCAAGGGGGGCAGGGTTTTCTTTGGTCTTACAGTAAGAAGACTGACCCTTGTTGTGAGCTATCTGGTAAAAGGGGCGGGAGGAGGATACTTTATCATTGAATTACTCTTGAACTACAACTCTGACAGTACTGAAATAACACTCTCCATGGCCCAAATACTATGAAGATTAAGTGGAGTCACTTTTATTTTGAAACATTACTATCCCTTTAATATGTATCATACATAGTTATGTTGAAAATAAAACTGAATGATTTTATTGTTTCCATTGTTTCTGCATATCATAAAACAATCTCCTCTCTGCTATGAAATGATTTACATGTTCAACCCAAGAGAAAAATCAGCCTTTCAAGCATTCAAGTCTTTTGAATTAGTGTGGTAATACAAAAACATTAACTGTATACTAAACCACTCTGATAGGTGATCATTAGACCCTAGGCTCCGACCCATTAGTCTGACACTTTACCACTTAACCAGCAAATAATTTATGATGTCCTTACTCCTTGCTGTTAAAGCAACAGGAACTTGGCAGTCCACAACTGGCGTTTTAAAGTTTCCCATATGTTTTACATCACCCCTAATTGATTATTTTTTTTTATTTCTTACATCAGTATCCAATTCTTCATCCTGTTGTGGAGGTCAGTAAATGAATCCTATCTGAACCACCATACATTCAATTTAAAAAAATACCCAAATGCTTCCTAATATTTCCTCAGTGCCCATTACTAATATATACTTTATTTTGTTCTTCCCATAAAGAGAAACTGTTCCTCCCTTCTTTCTTGTCTGTCTTTTTTTTTTTTTGTAAAGGCTGCACCATGTATAACATGTCACAGTCATGAAATTAATTGCACCAAGACTCGGTTACAGTCGCCAAATCTAAATTATCACTAGTCATTATTGATATTAGTACAGGGAGTTTATTTCCTAGTCTATAAACACTTGTACACATAAAAAACATTTCCTCTGGCATTGTAGGTTTCATATACCTAATACTTGAATTATTGGTCTTATTGAAATGGACCTATTACCTATTATTCTTATTAAATGTATATGTTAAAACTGTTTATCACTTTTGCTTTTTTGTTTTATGAACAGGTTAATAGCTTTACAGACATTTGATTCAGCAAGACTTCATTTTCTGACTTAATCGGATAAAGCATGCATAATTAATCACTTTCATATTGTCAGAGACTTTGTCCAGTTAGAGAGTAGAGGGTTAATTTTAAAACCAGAATTGTCTGAAAGTCTGTTTTAAAATGTGTTTAAATGATCTCATGTTAGAAACAATGGGCCTCTTTACCTCAATAGGGGTGGTGGAAATATTTGAATGACTTGTATGATAAGTTATGGGCTGAGTTCCAGACAACCATAGGCTAATAGCTGTGGGGGAAGATAGAAGGTCTGGGATTTTGGTTCATAACTTGTATAAGTCTGGGGAGGATGACATGTTTAGATGAGGTATGATGACCTCCTGACCATCTCACTGGTGAAAAGATACAGAACATTTCATTATATGTGCAATTTTTAATATGGTGTTACTGCGCCATGTGCAGAAATAATAGAAACAGTGCTAGAAGAATTCCCAAATATCAGATAATAATTCTGACATCATATTATAATGAAATGACTAATCAGCCAATCAAGAAAAGGGTGGGCTGTGCTTTCTGATAAGGGATCTTTACTTTATAAGTTTAGGTTTTTCTACAGATCTCTCCCTTGGTTCCAGGCTCTGTTTCCTGATTGCTTGATTCCTGGTTTCTGTCAGCTGATTTCCTTGATGTATTTCCTACTAGACTCTAAGAAACTTACCCTTATTGTCTGGTCATTATATTTTCTTTATTATAATTCTATAAAGTTCTAAGAATAGAATGACATAATTAATTTATATATTATATCCATATAATTGAGAAATAGTTGATAGCAGTAAGATCAATATAGCAGATCAATATAGCATTGTTTATATGTTAGGTAATCTAATTATTGATACCTCTAGAAGACTATAATTGTGTTTCTGGAAAGGTTATTGAGCTTATATTTAATCTGGGGAATTCTTTGAATTCTTTTATTAACCCTTAATCTGCTATTTGTCTATTTTGTTGTGTGTTTCTAGTAATTTATTTGGTGCATGTGTGTTTGGGCCTAACTTTTGTAAAGTGGAAGTTTCTTTTAAACTCTCACTAGACAAATGAAGCCGCCATCTTGGGTGGGGCATCCATATATATTATATCTGTGGATTAGCCCTAGGAGTGTTCTGGGTGTAACTAATAGGACTGCTATTATCATTTTTATAGTATATGTCATATGAATGTATTTGTTTTTATGGTGCTTTCTAGACATATGTTATTAGATTTAACTCTAAGTATATTCTTGGTTTAATCTATTATTGACAATAATAAATGCAATTTATGTGTTTTATCCAGAAGGTATGCATTATTGAAAACAGTAGAAAAATTCTATTTATCTAAATCTGGGATTTTATTCCAGATAACATTTTCTAAATTTTGCTATTTTTATCTGCTATAAGTAAATAGTCATGCTACCTGTTTTGTTTTATTAAAAGCATTCACATAACTACATACCTTAGACCTTAATTAGCATAGTTTATACAGTTTCTAGGGCAGAGGTATTTATACAGATTGCTGCCAACTGTATTGGAATTAATTGTAAGGACCAATTAACCCTTTCTATGCTGATGTGTTCAATTATTATTACCTAATACTTCTGGACACACCTGTGTAATGTTAACCCTGTTGGTGCTGGTAATACTATTTTGTGATATTGGTCTTTGAGTTACAGTATGTCTATTTCAATTGGTGTTCACTCATTTATATCATTGTTGATTACACCTTATATATAGTATATTTTAATTAAATAAATTACATATATTTTTGCACAAATATGCGTAATTGATTATTTCAATCAATTCTTTCATTACTTAGTATTGTGTAAAGTTCTCAAATTAATTTAATATTATTTTATCTATTTATTTGAAGATATACAACCTAATTGGGTCTCCTGTTTAACCCTTTCCTGTATATCCTTGACAATGTCTAGAAAATCACCATTCTCCACATTCTTAGACTCCTAGAACCTAGTAGTTATCACCAGAGGGCAGGAATAAACTAATGGGGAGAAAAATCATGTAAATGCTTTCAAGATGGAAGCTCCCAAGAGGTAAGGATTTGGAAAGGTGATAGATCCTCCTTATTATGAAAGCTAATTCTACTATACTTGGACACATGAAGAGACACGCAGTCTCCATAAGCTTTGTCATCTTGTGGGAGCAGGAGGCTTTATTAAACATTATTTGACTGCCACCTTCTCTATTTTAAATAAATGCTAATGACACTTCTAAATCCCTGACTTAATAACTCTGTTTCCCTTCTAGAAGGATGTAAACAATTTCTTTAATAGAGTCATCTATCACTCCAAATGCTGCCATGCCCAATAAATCCAGATATGTTGTCTTTGCCCCACCTAATAAACCGCAAGCTAAAACACCCAATGTGAAACATCCTGCTCTTCCTGCCATCCAAGATAATTTTCATTTTCCTCACATATTTGTCCTCCTGCTTCAATTATCTTTATAATGCACTTTCAATCCCTCTGAGCAGTAGCTCCAGGAAGGCACCTAACTACTCTAATTTCATCATCATCATCATCATCTCAAAGATCCACAAATCTTAAAATAGAGTCACCAAAGTGAGTCTTTTTCACTCTGACTTTAACCCTTCCTTCGGAGACAACACTCTGCTTACCTGAAAAGGATGTCTTACCAATAGGAGACACATATTGATTAACCTTATTATAACTAGTCAATTCTTCAAGTGCATAAAAGGAAATGTGCAAAATCATCCTACTAAGGCAACAGTTGTCCATAGTACGTTTTTTCCAGCTGGCCTCTGTGGCAGGAGTGTTGGAACCAGTGGTAACTGTACACTGCAAACAGATATAGACAAAACCTCTCAATCTCAGTCTTCTGTTTAACATTCTCATTAGATGATATAGAAATGTGCCTACACATTGGACAAAACCTGAACTTTCAGAGTCTCACAGAAAACTACCAAATATCTCTATACTGCTCCAAGCCAGAAATCACAGAACTACAATATAAACCAGAATGGCTAGCAGGACTCTCCTGTAATAAAAGCAACACAATTGATGTGAGACAGAGAACAGGATGTATATGTGATTTAGCTCACGTGCAAACCTGGTAAAGTGAAACAGTCAAAACAACAAGGAAGATAATATATATTATTATCATCGTCACTCTTTTTTATAATCCTAAAAGTCATTTTTCAGCAATGTTAGGGTTTGACAATTACAAATAAATCTATAGATAAAAATGAAGGTAAGTGTCTTGCTTGTAAGAGTTTACAGCAGATGTGTGCAACCTATGGTTCCCCACTTATTATTAGTCTACATCCTCCTACCTCCCATTTTATTCAGCTGTCCACTGACAACAGCTGATGAGCCACAGATTGCTCAGCCCTGTTATACAGTATGAAGTTAACATACAAAAAGAGGATACATTGTGGAACAAGACAACTGTACTTTAGAGGAAAACATAAATATTCCCATTGATTTTTTTATATTCAAAGTTTATTGAAATTTTTCAAGAGATGAACAACAATAGTGACAGGCATACAGCAAAGCAGTTACAGCATAAAGTATAGGAGCAGAACGAGGCCCAGAATGCAAAGGAATCAGATCCCAATCTCGAGTAACAGCCGTAAAGAGGAACGCTTTCCACACATAGCCTCAGAAGGAGGATTTGGCTGATGTTCACTAACAGACTAGAGAATGAAAGCAAGGAAGGAGAGGAAGAGAAAAAAAAAGGAAATATTCCCATTGATTTTAAAGGTGCTTTTACTCCTTGAATGCTAGAGAGATCGCCAACACTTTGCTAAGCATTAAAGAGTTAAATGTTCCCTTTAAATATATGGGAACTTTGAAATTTTTCTATTTGTATCTCATTCTGCAGTTGTTCTTAGTGCATCAGCCTCCCTGTCTGTAATCAAACACTGAGCCTGATGTATTAAAGCAACAGTAATGTTTTCTAAACCCATCAACTCTGATTAATCTTCATAGTATGTGGGGCATTTAGCGCTGTATTACAATAGCGCCCCTGTAGTAGTTCAAGAGCAATTCAATTCTAAAGGATCCCCCTCCCTTCCCTTTCTTCTACGTCATGAGGCCTCGCTAAACTGGTAGGATGGAACACAGCGAGGGACAATCTTCACTGAGCATAAAGAAAATCCTGCTTTCCTTCGTCAAGGGGGGGAAGAGTTTTCTTATACTCTGTGTACAAACATTGTCCCTCGCTGAGCGCTGTCCGGTCCCGGGTCCGAACTCCACAACTGAGGGGAGGCGGCTAGTGAGAGGTAAAATGGGCGGACAGGGATCCTTTAGAATTGAATTAATTTTGAACTACTACACAGACCTTTTTGTAATACAGCACTAAATGGTCCACATACTATTAAGTTTAATCGGAGCTGATGTGTTTACAAAACATTACTATCCCTTTAAGAAGAATTTGGTCAGTTGTGGAGCAAATCAAATGCACCATCGGGGTCAAATAAAAAAACAAAAAAAACAAATTCACATTGATTTAAATGGATTTTGATCCCCTTGAATCAGGGGAGTTGTTAGGTTATCAAAAGACTGTGGCTTGTTAGTTAATGATTTATATGCCACATGCAACCTAGTTGAACCATTACTTGTAGGGACATTAGCATTCTTACATGCCCTGAATTGGCAACAAGACCCAGGCCTTTAAGCAGGGGAGGGCTGCCAACATGTGGCCTGGGGGGACAAATACAATCAAATGGTTCGAATGGTTCGAACCTACTGTCCCAGCCCACTCCTTTTGTTCATTTTAAAACTGCCATTAATGTTGTGAAGTAAGGCATACAGTTGAAACGGGGCTACACTACTGATACAACATAGCTTACAATTTAAGTAAAGCTACACTACTGATACCATAGACTTTACAAAGAAAATGGTTTATGCTACTAGTGTAGCTGCATTTGGATTGTATCTCTGTGGTATCATTTGTGTAGATACATTTCAGTTATAAGCTCTGTGGTATCACTAGTGCAGCTCCATTTACAACAGCAAGCATTAGATTCAGTGAGGCTGTGGCCCACAGCCCAGACATATGACCGGCCCAGGGGGCAATTGCCCCCCTGCCCCCCAGGCCAGCCCTCCCCTGCCTTTAAGCATGAGACTTAGAGCTTTAGACTCCAGGATCAGAAACTACCAACACCCCTGCCTTGAATACTAGAGACATCTCTAATGTATTGTGCAGCTGGTCTGTCCCAGAATTTCTCCTGGGATACTTAGTACATCAGCTTTATACCATCTAGAATTCCACTGCTTCTTCACCAGCTCTCCAGAATCCCACCCTGACTCCATATACTCAATAAGGTTAATGATTGTGCACAAAGGAGCTGCTGGTTATTTTTTATATTGTTGGAATATATTATGCATAAAAGAGACACGGTGGCTGATGTAATAAAACCCAGGGGACATGTAGTAAGGTGTGATAAAAAGAAGAGATAACTTATTAAGTGTGAAAGAGTCTCCAGTTACTATGTTATTCCTGTGCCTATGCACTCAAGATGGAGAGATCTTAGTGCATAGGTTCCATAGAAAACATAAGAACTGGATACTTTATCACACGGCAGAAGTTATCTCCAGTTCATCTCACCTAAGTGAATAAATCATTTGGAGTAACTCTAGGGCAAATCAGCTGCATCTCAGGGGACAAATACAACTTATTAAAATGAAGCTTCTAATTCATTGAATGATGTATTGGAGACCTCTCTAGCAATTAAGGGGTTTAAAGCCCCATTTTAATCAATGGAAATTGTGGGAGTTTTTATTTGATCCCTATGGTGCAGTTGGTTTGATCCTAGTTCTGCTTAGTGCATCTTCTCCCCAGATTAATTCATATGATTACAATGTAAGTTATCCATATACTACATAACAAAATAAAAAACATGGACAGCAATTGTTTTTCTGCACGATGCACACTTGACAGAAATGCTGGTTGGTCTTGAGGCACTGCATGTATGATTGCATATTTACAGATCCACACATTGTTCTCTGCATTTCTTAGCAGATGTACTATAAATCAGGGATTCTCAGACCCTTAACCTTGATAGTATATACTGTTAAACAAGACACAGAGTAAAAGAATTCCAGGAAACATAAGCTGTTTGGTAAACTGACATTAGGCAGGCATAGGAAAATAAAAAATGGCTCCAGCACCTATTTTAGAGTGGAATCATATTTGCACAGGTCGCTACTTTACCCATCTGAGGATGATGGAAATTGTAATGCAACAACAGCTGCGCTTTAATCATGGATCTGCTATGGTGTTTGCGTATAGGATGCTTAGTTTATATTTTAGAAACCCCTCTGTAGAAACCCTGTATTTTTCCCTGTGATGCTTTAGGGTGACTTGGTAAATATGGTCCACGGCAATCATAATTCCTACCCTGATTAATAAGAATAAAGAAACTGAGCTTCCTTAGATTAATAAAAGAGTGTCATCTAATAAATGCATGTTGCAAATGAATGAGCAAATTGTTCTCATTAGAAAACCAAGCTCAAGAACATGTACAATATCAAAGGTGACATTTGACTAACAAGTGGTATCATATTTATTTAACAATAACATGTTAAGCTGCATCCACAATTGCATAAATACAACTGTCGCTCATTTTGTGCTTGTACATGTGGGAAAGAAAGATATAATTACAGTCTTGTTCCCTTGAGACATGACTTGTTAATACTAAAGAGAAAGAACTCTCTGCCCCATAATTATAAGGAAGAAAATAAAAAAAAGTCCTTAATAATGCTGACACCTAAGGGTAAATGTTTTTCCCTGGCTGTTATCCCCAAAGCTCTCAAGGATGAAGATTTCACCTCCTCGAGGAGAACACTTGATAGTAAGTTGTTTCTTTAATAGCTACTCAGGAGAGAACTCCGCAACGACTCTTTAATACCATAGTATTTGGCAAGAGATGTAATTATATATCAGAGAAGAAAAAGGTTATTTGTCATCCTTCCCAATAATGCTGTAGGCCACAGTAAATAGTTTTATCTATTTTCCTTGAAATCATTTCATTGCTATTGTAGTTATTCAATATCCAATTCTGAACACAGTTTTATGTGTAATTTAAAATATTTATATAGTTTATATGTAGTATAAAATATAATAGGGAAGATATTGCTTTTATTCAATATAATGCTATATGAGCGGAAAAAAAATTAAAAATAGGGTGATAAATATATGCATCCACCAGCACTGCTGCACTGGCCTCAAATAGCAGTGCGGAAATTTCAGGGTAAGGCTAAAGTGTATGATTATCCTGTTTTGACTTTAATGCCAGCAAGACCCTTATACCTACCCCACAACAAGGTGGGGAAGTAATGGGCCTCCATTAAATGGACTGCCCCTTTGCCCTCCCCTTGGCATAAGTGCATTAAAAGGAGACTGGTGGAAGTAGCTAAATACATTGGTATTAAGAGTAGAGGCAATAAATTGATTCCAGCCTCCGTTTTTGTGTGGAACTGAATGCATACATTCCCCTGAAGGATTCTGATGATCAGATGCATTTTAATGCATGAAATTCACTAAGCGGTGATAAAGGAGTTAAGACTTCTCCAGTTTATCACTTCTCCAATTCCTATGCTATTCTATGGAGCCTATGCACTACGATATCCAAATAAATCTTAGTGCATAGGCTCCATAGAATAGCATAGGAACTGGAGAAGTTGTCTCCACTTTATCACCTCTTTATCACCACTTAGTGAATATCCCCACTGGTTTTTATCACTTCAGGTTCTGATTTGTCACAATTTCCTTTTAGTAAGAAATGAAGAGAGTTGGGGAGGAAAGAGGCTATCTCTGTCAGTTATATTGAGACTTTTAACCACGAAGATTAAAGGGTCTAAGGAAGTACTGTATTTATTCCTTCGATAACAGAGATGTCACCAACACATAACAAAATAATGCACTGGTATCTATCATCCAAGGAGTAAAAGGGTTCCAAAAATATTCCTCTATTTGTGGCCTATTTCCACAATGCCAGGGCCTCAATAGTTCTCAAAAATACCCATGTAGATGACTACTATGCTCTAGATCAGTGATTCACAAAGTTAATCCTCAGGACAAAAAAAATAATGCTGTCAAGATATTCCTGCCTGATCACATGTGAGTAATCAGTAGCTCAATCATTTTGACCAGTCTACCTGTGCTTAATCAGGTATCTGAACTGTGGAAAGAAGAAACTCACAGAGCAGAGATGTCACAATATACATGTGCAAAAAAGTGACCGAAGTACACAATGGATGAAGTGTAGCAAGGAATGAGGGGACCCCCCAAACTAAGCCCAGAAAGCAATATGCTCTACTTCATATTGACTATTTAAATGTGAACTTGTTTATAGCATATATTACTGTACAGAACACCCAGATGTTAACTCACTTTTTTAAAGCTGAGGTTTTAGTTCCATAGTTTACTCAAAATATGTTCAAGCTTGCCTGCCATGCCAAGGTACCCCTTTTCAGCCAAGTCATATCTATTACATTTATCATATCATACGGATAACAAACTACTTCATATTAGAAACGCTAATACCTTTATAGGCTTGCACTGACATGCCGGTAGGTGACACACGCTTTAAGTGGGCAGGACCCGAAAACCTAGAATTTGTCAACCTTCTAAAAACATGGACCATTTGCATAGAGGTTTGCCCCACCTGTGTCAGGTCTGTGTGGCAGTTAAGCTCAGCTTGAAAAACTGGAGTTAATATATGTATGTTATGAGCAGTAATAATATAGCTATAGACTTGTCCTCCATTACTTAAATTGTCTATTTACCTGTGAGATAGTTCAGTTAGTTAATATGCCAACTCTAGTACCTGCTCAACCAGGATCACTGGAATCTCTTCCCTTAGAATAGTACAATTCATACACGGAAAATTATTCTGGCACTTGGCATATACATTACTATAAAAAACCTATACAAATATAGATTGCCATATTAATACCAAAAAGACACAAAGTATATTACTATTGTATCTACTTTCTGTGGAACTATAGACCCAATGGATATCAAAACAGGAGGTACACAATAAGGATCCCAGAACCATATATATATATATATATATATATATGAATATGCAATTCAGGGTCAAATTTACAGCTCCTCCTTACAATAGTTTTCCATACAGTTATTGGGAAAGTAGATACAATAGTAATATACTCTGTGTCTTTTTGGTATTAATATGGCAATCTATAAGGGAAGAAATTCCAGTGATCCTCTTGAACACTAAGGGTGATACTGGGTTGGTGTAAAGCACCATAACGTTGGAGGAGTAAGACACTAAACTCTATATATGGTTTAATGAAATAAATACTCCGGATGACTTTTAATTAATATACAACAGTTATTTTACTTAATTCGTGTATTTTAAATTATATTTGAATACATGCGTCTCACTGATGAAACGCTTTATGTCACCTCCGGTTCTTTGGCTAGTTAAGCCTT
Organism: Rhinophrynus dorsalis; assembly: GCA_037306005.1. Classification (NCBI taxonomy): domain Eukaryota; kingdom Metazoa; phylum Chordata; class Amphibia; order Anura; family Rhinophrynidae; genus Rhinophrynus; species Rhinophrynus dorsalis. Next base: position 346,630,848 of record CM074724.1, on the reverse strand, counting down.
ATCTAGAGACAGCATTTAAGTATTTTACATTGGATACGTATGCGTCTCATATTTGGAACGCATGATGTCATTTCTGGTGGGACGAGGCGGATCTATCAGGATGCAAGAGACGTCATCATAGTGAGTTCCACGAAGAAGCGTTAGAGAGAATACCCTGGAATGTCTTCTAAAGAAAGGTATATATAAACCTCAATAATGTTGAACTTTATTTGATCTTATCTATTTATGCTTTTTACTTATCTTGACCCTTGAAAAAGTGTTGTTTCAACACGAAACGCGTTGGGTGATTTACTTATTTGAATAGATAATTACTCTTTCAATTTTATCTCAAATTGGATTTTATTGTTTTCAAAATAAAATTAAAAATTTTTTGGAATCTCGATGGACTTGAGTACTTGACGAACTGTGGCGTATAAGAGTTGGATTGTTGAACACATATCTGCTTGAATTTGGTAAGCATTTCTGATTATTGGGGGTCACCACTATATTCACATAAAGATGGTGCTCTTAGAGGGATCTGCGCCCTTTTTTCTTTTGTATTGTCCTACAGTTTCTTCTGAATTCCACACGATCCACTAGTGTGTAACGGGCAGCGAACTGAAGGAGACAGCGGTGAAGAATTGTGAGCCCAAAAGACACCTATATACATATGATGCCAAAAGTGAAAAACTCATTAATAATTAAGAAGATAGTTCCATCTGAGTCCAAAAATATATTTTTTAAGTTTGATGTATATCTAGTCCTTTAATTGACAAAATACTTTGGAACTATAAAATGACTTTACGCAGGTTGTGGTTTTATCTTATCTCATTTTTTCTGCAATTTTTATTATAATTTTTGGCGAATTGTCTAACATTGTACATGGTGTCAAAGCGCTAAAGGAATAGAGAGCTCCTGTCGTTACTAGGAACTCTTTTTTTTTTCTTCTTTTTTCTCTTTTTTGTTGTGTGTGCATTTTAAAGGAACACTGATGCCACCTAATGATAAACACCCACTTAGCTTAATCCGGGCAGAAAATCCCAGTGGCCAAAATGAATCAGTTCTTTTTGAATTGGACCTACAACAAGAATCTTTAATTAGAACTGTATATGATGTCCACAGAAGCAAACACAATTTTTGAACGTCTACATAACTCCATACATCTCCCACTGAAGTCTTCTTAGGAATCTTTTGTTGCAGGACATGGAGCCCTGCAACAAACAATCATGTCTGCCTCCATGGACATGATACACAGCACTAATTAATTTTGGGGAACTAATCCACGCAGCAAATTAATAGTGTCCATTCAAATTTTCTGCCCAGATTAAGGTAAATTGGTGACTGTTATTAGGAGGTGTTAGTGATCCTTTAATTGGAATATGTGTAACTTTATAAGAAACCAGATAAATTTGCTTGTGATTAATTTATAATTTGATGCCAGTTGTAGGTCCCTTCTTCTACAACATGAGTGGAGGATTTAAAATATGTTAATAAAGATAACTTTTTCCAAACTGATCCATAATGTGTTTTGAGTCAATGTATTTAGGCTCAGTAGGATTATGTGTGCTATTATCACTGGGTTTATACAAGTTACTGTGTGCTCTAATTAAAACATGTTCTGTCACAGTGGCAGGCAGCTCCAGTGCTCAAATGACACTATCAGTATCTGTCTGTAGGATATTTCTATTGCATTCAGTGGCTCAGTCACTTTGCTTAATCACAGGTAGATCATTTAAAGATATCCTGATTCATACAGTGTTAGCGACACTTAAGGAGCTGGTCCTAAATTGTAAGAAGCATAACTAAAGGGGTGCAGGTGTGATGAGGCCCATCACCCAAGGGGGTCATTAGGATCTAGTTATCCCCTGGGAGGTTATCATTAAGGGGTGTTATTTCTCCTTTATGTCACAAATGTAACTTGATTCAATGCAGTTACCATAGGCATCAGCTGTTTATAATCAATGATCTCCAAGGCTACCTTTAGGGCATTTTTTAAACTGAATTCTGAGACTTCCGAGAATCAACTGCAGGCATCAGTTTTTTACCACATGATTGGCTGCCTGGCTGACTAAATGCAGTTCCTGCTGGTTTGGTAAATCTGCTTCTATGAGTGTTGACATGCTGAATGTGAAATATGATATAGTATTTCCTCTTTAAAGGGATAGTAATACCCAAGATGTAAAAATAAATATATTGTAAAGTTTATTTTCCTGAGTAAAACAAGGGAATTCCCACTGTTGAGAGGTGTTTTATTCAAAAGTTATTGCAGCTCAAATGTGAATTGTTTTAGGTGCCAGTATCGCAATGGCCTGAAAATTTACAGTGGAGCTGTTGCTCCACCATCTTATAGATAGCTCTGGTCAGTTGACCAAAACCCTCCATAGTATGGTATAGCAACAGCACCACTGTAAATTTTCAGGTTGATGAGATATTGCACCTAAAACATTCAAGTTTGATCTGCAATACATTTTCAGTAAAACATTTCTCAGCAATGGGAGTACCTTTGTTTAACTCAGGAGGATAAACCCTACAAATATATATTTTTATGTATAAAACAATATTTCGGAGGCAACTCCTAAAGGGTTAAAAGCTCCATTTATATCAGAACTTTGGAAATGTTTACTTGTCCCCTACAGTACAGTTGGTCTGTTCCAGAATCTCTCCAGTTCTTCTTGCTAAATCACAAGCGCACACCCATGCCAATGTACTAACCTAGTGGTTCTCAATGTTTTCCACATGGCAATCGTGACTCGGACGCTGGAATTTTCAGGGTACACCTAACACACCATTCGTCAAGTAGCATTGAATGGTACAATTATATAAACATATAGTTATTTTATGTGTTAGTCAGAATAAGAAAACGAGATATAGTGTGCACAACACATTCCATTGATGCACATTTGAAACTCAAACTTCACAGTCATAGAAAAGACTGTCAGGTGTGTGGCATGGCTTTTCCCATGCTGTAAACCTTTTTTTTTTTTTTTTTTTTTAACCCTTTGAGTATCAGAGAGGTATCCAACGCATTGTGCTGTACTTAGAGACCTCTCTAGCATTCACAGGGTTAAAAGAACAATCTAATTCAGTGGGGATTTCAGAAATGTTGACTTCTCCCCTACGGCTCTGTTAGCTTGCTACAGAATTCATACGGCCCAGTGTTTAATACCAACACCCCTGTCTGGCAGACTGGTGTGTTAGACTGGATGAAAACAAGACCAGTTCCTGCAGAGGAATCAGTGCATCTCTGTACCCCTGGGAGGAAGCAGAGGCAGGAAGGGTAGGGTCAGCCAGCACTCTGTAGGAAGGGGTGGGAGGTACAAGGGAAATATAGAACTGCTGTATGTTTACAAGTATGTCCTTTTTATTATACATCAACGTATGTGGCTTTGTCCCTGTTTGTATTTTCTTATGAGTGAGGCTGATCTAATAAGGAAAGCAGAACAATTTTGAGGGAAACCAAAAGTAAAATAGGGAACAAGTGAAGATTCCCTTTGACTCAGACAGGACTTTTAACTCCTTGAATTCTAGAGAGGTCACCAATGCATATACATCAAACAGAAGTTTATGTACTTTTATTTATCCAGTTGAGCAATAATAACAATAACATTTCTTATCACAGTTCGAAGGATATTATTGACTTCACACAATACTCTAGTCTGCCTACAGTCTATTGAAGAACAGAACAGTATTTAGATCATTTATATACTGTTTTTAAATACAAAGATTACAAAAGTAATTACTATAACCAAACAAATCCACAGAATAACCAGACCAACTAATTAAATGCAACATAATGATTCCGTTACGGTGTAACTAGAATCTACTGGGTGATAGGTTTAAATCCGAGGATCCTCCCCCACCACCAAAATGGTGAAAATTTGAATATCATATCACCATATTCTCCTGCAGTATGGAGACAACTAAACAGATTATAGTCTATCTAATAACACAAACTAATGAGGGGCAATTTTTTAATTATGCTTCTAGGTCAAAGATTGGTGAAGATGATGGAAGTTACAGTCTGGCAGCAGCTGGAGGGCCTCACATTGTCCACCAGTGCTCTAGGAGCCATACCACTTAAGGTATACATCCAGTATGTCTCTCTTATAAAGATGCCTAGATCTGGAATTACTTTCAGAGCTGTATGTCATTGCATAATAACCATGACTCTACATTCCCTTTATTGATGTTTATGGAAATATTCATCAACTGTAGTTTCTTACGTGTCCTTTTTCCAGCTTTTTTAATCCACATTTCAAATTCCAGTGATCCTCTTGAACACTAAGGGTGATACTGGGTTGGTGTAAAGCACCATAACGTTGGAGGAGTAAGACACTAAACTGTATATATGGTTTAATGAAATAAATACTCCGGATGACTTTTAATTAATATACAACAGTTATTTTACTTAATTAGTGTATTTTAAATTATATTTGAATACATGCGTCTCACTGATGAAACGCATTACGTCACCTCCGGTTCTTTGGCTAGTTAAGCCTTATCGAGAGACAGCATTTAAGTATTTTACATTGGATACTTATGCGTCTCATATTTGGAACGCATGATGTCATTTCCGGAGGGACGAGGCGGATCTATCAGGATGCAAGAGACGTCATCATAGTGAGTTCCACGAAGAAGCGTTAGAGAGAATACCCTGGAATGTCTTCTAAAGAAAGGTATATATAAACCTCAATAATGTTGAACTTTATTTGATCTTATCTATTTATGCTTTTTACTTATCTTGACCCTTGAGAAAGTGTTGTTTCAACACGAAACGCGTTGGGTGATTTACTTATTTGAATAGATAATTACTCTTTCAATTTTATCTCAAATTGGATTTTATTGTTCTCAAAATAAAATAAAAATTTTTTTTGGAATCTCGATGGACTTGAGTACTTGACAAATTGTGGCGTATAAGAGGTGGATTGTTGAACATATATCTGCTTGAATTTGGTAAGCATTTCTGATTATTGGGGGTCACCATTATATTCACATAAAGCTGGTGCTCTTAGAGGGATCTGCTCCCTTTTTTCTTTTGTATTGTTCTACAGTTTCTTCTGAATTCCACACGATCCACTAGTGTGTAATGGGCAGCGAACTGAAGGAGACAGCGGTGAAGAATTGTGAACCCAAAAGACACCTCTATACATATGATGCCATAAGTGAAAAACTCATTGATAATTAAGAAGATACTTCCATCTGAGTCCAAAAATATATTTTTTAAGTTTGATGTATATCTAGTCCTTTAATTGACAAAATACTTTGGAACTATAAAATGACTTTATGCAGGTTGTGGTTTTATCTTATCTCATTTTTTCTGCTATATTTTTTTCTTTAATATTTTTATTATAATTTTTGGCGAATTGTCTAACATTGTACATGGTGTCAAAGCGCTAAAGGAATAGAGAGCTCCTGTTGTTACTAGGAACTCTTTTTTTTTCTTCTTTTTTCTCTTTTTTGTTGTGTGTGCATTTTAAAGGAACACTGATGCCACCTAATGATAAACACCCACTTAGCTTAATCCGGGCAGAAAATCCCAGTGGCCAAAATGAATCAGTTCTTTTTGAATTGGACCTACAACAAGAATCTTTAATTAGAACTGTATATGATGTCCACGGAAGCAAACACAATTTTTGAACGTCTACATAACTCCATACATCTCCCACTGAAGTCCTCTTAGGAATCTTTTGTTGCAGGACATGGAGCCCTGCAACAAACAATCATGTCTGCCTCCATGGACATGATACACAGCACTAATTAATTTTGGGGAACTAATCCACGCAGCAAATTAATAGTGTCCATTCAAATTTTCTGCCCAGATTAAGGTAAATTGGTGACTGTTATTAGGAGGTGTTAGTGATCCTTTAATTGGAATATGTGTAACTTTATAAGAAACCAGATAAATTTGCTTGTGATTAATTTATAATTTGATGCCAGTTGTAGGTCCCTTCTTCTACAACATGAGTGGAGGATTTAAAATATGTTAATAAAGATAACTTTTTCCAAACTGATCCATAATGTGTTTTGAGTCAATGTATTTAGGCTCAGTAGGATTATGTGTGCTATTATCACTGGGTTTATACAAGTTACTGTGTGCTCTAATTAAAACATGTTCTGTCACAGTGGCAGGCAGCTCCAGTGCTCAAATGACACTATCAGTATCTGTCTGTAGGATATTTCTATTGCATTCAGTGGCTCAGTCACTTTGCTTAATCACAGGTAGATCATTTAAAGATATCCTGATTCATACAGTGTTAGCGACACTTAAGGAGCTGGTCCTAAATTGTAAGAAGCATAACTAAAGGGGTGCAGGTGTGATGAGGCCCAGCACCCAAGGGGGTCATTAGGATCTAGTTATCCCCTGGGAGGTTATCATTAAGGGGTGTTATTTCTCCTTTATGTCACAAATGTAACTTGATTCAATGCAGTTACCATAGGCATCAGCTGTTTATAATCAATGATCTCCAAGGCTACCTTTAGGGCATTTTTTAAACTGAATTCTGAGACTTCCGAGAATCAACTGCAGGCATCAGTTTTTTACCACATGATTGGCTGCCTGGCTGACTAAATGCAGTTCCTGCTGGTTTGGTAAATCTGCTTCTATGAGAGTTGACATGCTGAATGTGAAATATGATATAGTATTTCCTCTTTAAAGGGATAGTAATACCCAAGATGTAAAAATAAATATATTGTAAAGTTTATTTTCCTGAGTAAAACAAGGGAATTCCCACTGTTGAGAGGTGTTTTATTCAAAAGTTATTGCAGCTCAAATGTGAATTGTTTTAGGTGCCAGTATCGCAATGGCCTGAAAATTTACAGTGGAGCTGTTGCTCCACCATCTTATAGATAGCTCTGGTCAGTTGACCAAAACCCTCCATAGTATGGTGTAGCAACAGCACCACTGTAAATTTTCAGGTTGATGAGATATTGCACCTAAAACATTCAAGTTTGATCTGCAATACATTTTCAGTAAAACATTTCTCAGCAATGGGAGTACCTTTGTTTAACTCAGGAGGATAAACCCTACAAATATATATTTTTATGTATAAAACAATATTTGGGAGGCAACTCCTAAAGGGTTAAAAGCTCCATTTATATCAGAACTTTGGAAATGTTTACTTGTCCCCTACAGTACAGTTGGTCTGTTCCAGAATCTCTCCAGTTCTTCTTGCTAAATCACAAGCGCACACCCATGCCAATGTACTAACCGAGTGGTTCTCTATGTTTTCCGCATGGCAATCGTGACTCGGACGCTGGAATTTTCAGGGTACACCTAACACACCATTCGTCAAGTAGCATTGAATGGCACAATTATATAAACATATAGTTATTTTATGTGTTAGTCAGAATAAGAAAACGAGATATAGTGTGCACAACACATTCCATTGATGCACATTTGAAACTCAAACTTCACAGTCATAGAAAAGACTGTCAAGTGTGTGGCATGGCTTTTCCCATGCGGTAAACCTTTTTTTTTTAACCCCTTGAGTATCAGAGAGGTATCCAACGCATTGCGCTGTACTTAGAGACCTCTCTAGCATTCACAGGGTTAAAAGACCAATCTAATTCAGTGGGGATTTCAGAAATGTTGACTTCTCCCCTACGGCTCTGTTAGCTTGCTACAGAATTCATACGGCCCATTGTTTAATACCAACATCCTGTCTGGCAGACTGGTGTGTTAGACTGGATGAAAACAAGACCAGTTACTGCAGAGGAATCAGTGCATCTCTGTACCCCTGGGAGGAAGCAGAGGCAGGAAGGGTAGGGTCAGCCAGCACTCTGTAGGAAGGGGTGGGAGGTACAAGGGAAATATAGAACTGTTGTATGTTTACAAGTATGTCCTTTTTATTATACATCAACGTATGTGGCTTTCTCCCTGTTTGTATTTTCTTATGAGTGAGGCTGATCTAATAAGGAAAGCAGAACAATTTTGAGGGAAACCAAAAGTAAAATAGGGAACAAGTGAAGATTCCCTTTGACTCAGACAGGACTTTTAACTCCTTGAATTCTAGAGAGGTCACCAATGCATATATATCAAATAGAGGTTTATGTACTTTTATTTATCCCCTATAGTGCATGTGTTCTAGAATTGCACCACTTCTCTACCAGGGTGTCTTGGCACTTTGGTGGGTTGCAGACATCCACCTATATATAAAAATCAAAGCGATTCTGGTTCACTGTCAGGGGGTATGGCTGGAAAATGGTATATTGCGGTGGAAATGGTTCCAAGACGTTTGAGATTAGGCCTTGCTCCATCATTTTCTTATAAAAGTGTCACATTTTGGTATAGAGCTTTAGATGCCTGTTCTTTTAATCATTTGTATCTTTCGATACAGTATAGCGAGAAGAAACTCAGAGATATCAATAGGACAACAGAACAGAAAAGAGAGAACTTTAAGATTAATAAAAAAAAATAAAGAGTGATGAAGGATACTATAAGAATAAACAAATAAGAATCTAGAAAAGAACATCTTTAGTTTCTGAACAATTCAACATTAGTTCTATGATGAATTGTGGAACTACATTTGTAGCATACCGCTTATCCTGTGATTGTGGTCTGCAGTACATTGAGCGCACCTCTTAACAATTAGCAGGTTTACCAATCCCAGGCTGCAAAGTTCGTAAAAAGAAAATGTAATTTGACTTGCTGTAAGCAAGAAGTGCAGAGCAGAGAAACAAAGCAGGACTTGAAAAGGTAGGTTGAACCTGTGAAGTAGAAGGGGAATTGACTACACATAAAGTTAGTGCTCAGATTGAGCTAGGTTTTTATTTGTAGCGTGTTTTCATTTTGTTTTGTAAAACACTGCTTGCTGATTGTATTTGATACAATGTCAAAATAAACCTTCAAATCTTTTTTAAGAACTGTGGACTGTGTGTGATATCCTACAAGGCGGTGTTTGCTGCCCACCCAAGAGCAACTCGCTTATGGTTTATCATAGTGTGCTTTGTGCATGTGTGTTATACGTGTGTGTGTTTGTGTATTGCATGTGTGTGGTGTTTGTATATTGCGTGTGTTTTTGTGTGTGTGTGTGTGTGTGTGCAAATTATGTGTATCTCTGCCACAATCCCTTTGGCTCTCAAAAGGTTATAATTAATCTGTTTCTCTCCTCCTTTTTTCTCTCTAGATGAAAGGTGTAGGGAATGCTTTCTTGGGAAGTTCCCTAATTATCTGGGTAACAAACTTCCTTCGACTGTCATCAGCTGTTAGGGGTATAATGTCAGCTTTTAGACAAATGACCAATTTTCAGTCACATACAAGAACTGCCCAGTACAATCCTGTACTTTCAATGTGTATACAGATCCTGAAATCACATAGGACCACATGGAAAGGCAATTTGTTGGTGTAAAAATTCAGCTGATGCAGAACTTCTTTTTGGGATTATATGTACTATACACCTAAATGTCCCTTTTTATGAGATATTAGGGGTACATACCTTCCAAGTGTCTTTCTTTAGGAGATTTTAGGGGTCCATTCCTTCCAAGTGTCCCTCTTTCAGAGATAGTAGGTGTCCATTCCTCCCAAGCGTTCCTCTTTAGGAGATAGTAGGGGTCCATTCCTCCCAAGTGTTCCTCTTTAGGAGATGGTAGGGGTCTATATCTCCCAAATGTCCCTCTTTAGGAGATGATAGGGGTCTATACCTCCCAAGTGTTTCTCTTTAGGAGATAGTAGGACTCTGTATCTCCCAAGTGTCCCTCTTTAGGGGATATTAGGGGTCTGTATCTCCCAAGTGTCCCTCTTTAGGAGATATTAGAGGTCTGAACCTCCCAAGTGTTCCTCTTTAGGAGATATTAGGGTTCCGTACCACCCAAGTGTTCCTCTTCAGGAGATATTAGGGGTCTGTACATCCCAAGTGCCCCTCTTTAGGAGATATTAGGTCTCTGTACCTCCCAAGTGTCCCTCTTTAGGAGATATTAAGAGTCTGTACCTCCAAGTGTCCCTCTTTAGGAGATACTAGCAGTGTGGGACGCATTGGCCATCTGTTTGTTTATTTTTTAAGCAATGCTTAAGCCTTTGAGTGGCAGAGGGGTATGCAATTCATTGTGTAACCCTCTGCCACTCAAAGTGTTAATGTGAGGCTGAGTACATACTTCCAAAAATGTTTATCACAGTTCCTGAGTATCTATATATTATATGCTGTTCAAACGATTCTCCGTACAGAGTAAGCGTGATTTTGTGAAGAATAGATCATGTCAAATTAATTTACTTGCATTATACAAAACTATAGGTTTTAAAGTGGAAAGGGGTATTGCTGTTAATGCAGTATATAGTATGCAGTAAATTTGCATTACAATTTGAAAAAAAATGTCTTGTTTGTTTACTACAGAGGTTAAGTTGTTTTCACTTGGAAAATCAACAAAACATTTAATTTGTCCAGGGGTGACCAAACTTTTGCATTCAACTGAACACTAAATGGGAGTACTGATAGACAATAGCCTTCACAGAAGTGTGCAGTGCCACTCAGTCGCTGCAAGAGCCAAAAGGGTGTTATCATGTATAAAAGGGGTTCTTGATATACAGTATGAGAATATCATTCTCTCTCTCTCTCATTACATAGTAGCAAGTCACGTCCAGTGTAGAAATCAAAGGCTTGATTTAGCAACAGTTAGAGTGTGTGCATGAAATAACAAGATATCAAGTCATAACTATAATGCTGCAGCAAGAACAGAATTACTGCACATTCTCATTGATACGTAAATAAGAGAGATTAGTCTGATAACAGTGTATTGAGTATAAAAAGAAACACTGATCAGTACTGTAACGGAAGCTAAGAAGGGACCACGTCACCTTCCGCTGTCGTTCCCGGGTCTCTCCTTCTCAACGCCGGACTGGCGCCGTCGGATGCACCATTCGAGCAGATAACCGGTCCAGTGGTCGACTCAAAGTGGCGTCGAACCCCGGGATAGCCAACTCTACCTCGAAGGATGCGGATGGAAGGGGGGGGGGTCAACGGGCTCTCGAACCGTCGAGCTTCGCAGAACCGGGACACCGGGCAGCAGAGAGTGGAGCCTCTACTCCCGGGCTATGAGGAACAGGGAAAATGTCTCAGGAACCAAGGTAACGGTAGCCAAGACTTTTGAGCACTCCGGTGCTCGTCTCGAAGGTTGTAGCTGGAACAGGAAAAAGCAAGGCAGAGTCCATGTTGCCGCCTGACAGGATCCGAAGTTTGGTAGCGGGATACTGGCAGCAGACGGATGAACAATACAGGAACCTGGGCTCAGATGGGCGTCAGAGTGGCCGCTTTTACCATAAGAACACAAGACTCCAGGACTCTGGTTCACTCCAAACATAACTCACTTTATTGAATAACAGCACATCTTTTATACACAATGCCACAATAGAACGGGAGGGCCAAGTATTCTAATACTGACTTGGTCCAGGAACCAATCAAATACAATAGACATGTCACACAGGGAACAAAGGGCCAATGGCAGATGGAGACAAAGGGCCAATGGCAGAGGGGGACAGAGGGCCAATGGCAGATGACCTAACAAACATAATACTCAAGATGTTACTGAATTTGGAATACAGACATGTTTGATTACATCTAGACAAAGACAAAGGCTTGATGGGCAGGAATACACATTCAGGGGACCAGGCCAGGGGTTGAAGCACGTACACACTAGTTTGAATATGTGGTTTCAACCCTGGCCAATCAATGCGCCCAGTGAGTCGTTCGTCGACCAATCCGGCATCGACTCACTGCCTCCAGTTTCCCGCACTCGAGGCGGCATCAAGGCCTCGAACACCGAACCGGGAACCACCGGCTTATATTCGGTGACCGTGTATCCCTCGCACGTATTACATACGATACTGAAACAGTTCTACATACATTAAACATACAACGTTCGACAGTACATGAAACATAAGTCCTTTAACATAGGGAATGGGTGGCCAGTTCATATGTTAGAGCCCACAGCTAAGTCCAAACAGGGCAAAAAGGGCCATAGTCTTTGTGTAAATTGTTCGAGGTCCAGACAAGGGCTCAAGTAACGGGTAGGATCCGTTACAAGTATGATTTAGTGTTATGTCTACTTAATACAGCACACTTCACATGCTGCAAGCCAACGACTGCAATATATCGAGAGACTCTAACTCCACAAACATGGACCATAGCTGATTATATTTAGATATTGAAGTTAAAATAAAATAAGCTGTAATACCTGCATCCCTTAACTAAAGCCATTATTTAGTGAGCAAGTTAACTCACTTTTTTAAAGGTTCCCAAATCACTGCAAATTATTTTGACTTAAAGGAATATACACACTACTTTATAAAAGATAAAAGAATAAAGTTTGTTTGCTTTTAATCGGCATACTACTCTGTTGGGCATTCATAGAACCAAACTGATCTCTTTACTGCAACTAAGTGTCCAAGAACAATAGTGGGATACCTAAAAGCAGAAATTCTCTTTCTTTGTTCTTTATGTGAAACTAGATTTCTAGTTGGGTGTAAACATCAAGACTTCATTCTGAATGTCCATAATTTATCTTGAGGTAATGTCATCTTTGACTTTAAGTATAGAATATCCATCCCAAGAAGGAAATCTGTGGCCAGGCTGAAAAGAAATGCCACAAATCGAACATGTCCAAAGATGAGTACATTTCATATAGTACCCTGATTGCTATTACTGATTTGATATCTTCCATCTTGAAGTTGGGTACTGTGAGCAAGAGGAGTGGAGTTGGTGGTTGTGTTGTGAAAAACATTCAGTACCCTTCCTGTATCAGTTGAATGACCCATTTGTCTGAGATAAACATTCTCCACTAGTCTTGCGCCTAGTGAAGATATGCATGGAGGACTCCGTACTTCAAACTTCATGCTGTGATGAGTTTGGACTAAAGTGCCTAGTCATAATTTTCTTTGTACCAAGGTAGGTTTTGTTTACATAAATAATGGAATGTCATGACGTTATAGTAACTGAAAACAGTCTATTGCTATACTTAGAGGTAAAAAGATACCTTTTTCACCAATGGCATGACCGACAACTATGTCCAGCATAAATAAAAACGTATAAAATGTTGGGTTTTTTGGGGAGGTCAGAATTTGAGTTTCATATATTTAGTACAGGGAACACTGTATTAAAACTGTAGGAACTAAACACTTAGTTGCTATTATGGTAATTTCCTAGGCTACTTTACCTATATAGCTGATGGCCTGTTACAGGGTAACTCATGCAAAATTAGATATCTTGGCTTATAGTTGTTGGTAGCATCTACCAGCAAGCCTCAGCCTCTCTGCATGACTATGATGCTGCAAAAATAACTTAATGATAGTTTCTTGTCCAGAAACATTAACATATGTAATGTATGTATCAATGTAACTATCAGTCTAGTCCGTAAGGGCTTCTGTAGTTTAAAATGGAATAGCAGAAAGTGTAAACAGTCTGGGTACTGTGGGTTCAACTGCTGTTGGTTTAGACCAAAGGTCCACCAACGATTATCCGAATTTTTCCATTTATTTGAAACTGTCAAGCTCCTTATTACAGGAAAGTGGTAGAGAATTTATATTTATGCTTAAAAAGGGAGATAAATGAATTCCATGTTATTATCTATATTTGTAAAAACCTCTGATATAGACATGGGATGTTCAATATTATCCCTGGATAATTCCCCCTCATCTTTAGAAAAATTATTAGACAGAAGTCTTTTTACAGATATACTGGTCTGATAACAATATATCTAATACTTTTTACAAAATATCGGCTATTGAACAAGGTAAATCTTTATCCCATTGGTTCAAGATTTGGTGGCAACTCTTTGATGTGGAAGCTCTGTAAACTCAGAAGCCAATCATGCAGTTTAATACTGTGTGAAATAGTTTTACATAATGCAAAAAGAATTTTATTGTCCTAGTTTTTCTCTCCTACTGAGAAAAAAAACTTAACATAATTTATATTGCCCCAAAGGGGCTAATATAATTATTATATATACTTTTTGAATGGTTCCAAATAAAGAATGGGAACCATACTAATAAAAAAAACATCTCCAAAGGAGCTAGTCTGTACGATTGTGCTTATCCTGAACGTATAGGATTTAAGAAAATAAACTGATGTGATGTGTGATGTGATAATTGTATGTGTGTGTGTATATATATATATATATATATATATATATATACTAGTTGAAGAGTCTGTTACACGGGCCACAGTGACACTGCCAGCCAGTTGCAGGGCGTCCAGCTCTGTATCAGCCACGGTGCGGGCAGTCTCTACTGCGCATGACTGCAGCACGTGCAATAGTCTCTACTGCGCATGACTGCATCGTTACACACATTTTAGTGAATTATTATATAGGATAGCCTGGTTGCAAACAGCTTACAACTCCTTGTCATTAACACAAATAGCTTAAAGTGTTAGTAATGTCTAAAAAAGAGTTTTTTGCATTTAGAAGAGCTTAAAACCTGATCTAAATGCAAAAAAACCCGTGTCTCTCAAACCACTATGGTTTAAGAGATACAGGCCTTTAATGTTTGCTGTTTCTTACTGACAGCTGTAAAGCTGTCAGCAGGAGATTCGTGTCGGTCGACATGGAGGTGCTTGAGAAGTGCCGCAATCTCATTACTTACAAGGAATCCCTTCATTGGAATGGTCTAAAACGTGTGCCTAAACAACCCAAATAACTAAAGAGACTGACTTATATAAGAACAGAAGGATTTAATATATATTGCTTCAAAGGGACGAATATGAGGACTGTATATAAATCCTTCTAAAACAGGAGAGAAAAAACTTATAGCCCTATGTGTCTTCTCCTCCCTTGTCTCTATTATAATAATGAAAATGACTGAGTTTTAAAAGCCAAGAAGGATTTAATAAGTATGGTCCCAAATGAACTAATATAAGTACTGTATATAAATCCTTAAAGCTTCTCAGTGAAGTGCTACTTTATAAATAACTGCTCCAATGGACTTAGTCTAAAGAAATGCACTTGTCCTTATTCTGGACTAAATCATGAGGTACTGCTCCAATGGAACTAGTGATGAGGGAATAAAGTATCTTTAAATCTGATAAATTGAGCCAGTCAATGGACCTGCTCCAACAGAACAAGTTTCAGCATTGCAATAGCAAAACTCTGTTCCAAAGGAGATAAATGGGGGCGCACGTCACGTAAGGGCGGCAAACTCAAATACTCATTAAAATAGAGCGGAGGAGAAGGAAACCTTATACTTTGCAAGAATATAAGTAAAAGCTACAGTATAGCGATCTCCCTCGCTGTGGTTTGGAGGAGAGCACTGCCTGGTATTAAACCTGTGCCGGTCACTATCCCAGGAAGTTCTTGTAACTATACGGCCTAAAAAAAGCTTCTTTTCTTCTCAGCCAAGGGATGAGCTCAGATCTCCACACTAAATAGTGATTAACTTGCTGTACCAATTGAACTGGCATTTGCAATTGTGGAGTTCATCTAAAAGGACTCTCCCCACAACGTGGGGGTCCCCAGAAGCTTAGGGAAAATAAAGCAATAATAATAATCTTGAATTCATTTTTTCTGGAGAAAGGAAACCCTGGACCTCTTTGAGGGAGACTTTTAAAACTGAAAGCACTTAGGAAGAGGGTGGGGTTAGCAGATAGGAGGAGGGAGGAGTTCTTTATTAGTGTGCCCTGCCTCCTATAGGTATGCTACTTAATCCCATAATCCCTGCATGACTCAGTGACGCTAGAGAAAAATAGCATTTCTTATGTGACATTTTCTATGTAAATATTTGCTTTTTTATATTCTTCTTTTTGAGTGCAAATACATATATTTCCACTTTTAATCATACCACACTTAATTGGATTGTGTGCATGGTTTCACATCTATTACACATCATAACGGAAAATGGGCCTTTATCTAACAGGAACAAAACACATATAATGGTTGGTAAGAATAAACTAATGTCATTCATTCATGTGTGGATGTTTGGACCCTAGTGCACAGCTGTAAAGCCTTTTTTCAATGTGTACTTTACCATGTTCAGTGTCATTTTAAGCCACTGCTGGGCCCTGGACGTATCAAAAGTAGTGGACCTCCTTAACTAATTTTCAGCTAAAGAGACCTCCAACACATTGCTTCACAATGCATTGTAAACCCCTCTAGAAGCAAAGGTGTTAAGTAATAATTTCACCTGCTTTCCTGTCCTACTAAACTGCTGAAGCTTATATCTACTTCTCACCATTATAAGAATACATTAAATTAACGTTACAAAGTGTTGTGTGCTAACATCTAGATTCATTCATTGCTAAGCTCTAATACGTCCAGTAGCTTGAGAAAATACTGAGTACTGAATCTGTACCAATCTTTACACAATAACATGTCTTCACACCTGGCTTCACACATTGAAAAATAGCCTGTATAGTCACAAGAGTTTGCAGCCTGAAGCCAGCTGTTGCTGCACTATGTTGGGCAAATATGGATACAGGGAATTGTAGTCCAACAACAGCTGGAGGCCCAGCTTGCCCACGGACTTCACTGGAAACCTCTCTGGGAAACACTGGATAAAAAACCCAGATGTTGAGTTATTTTTCAACAGTGTGTGCTAAGATATTCATATATTATTTTTGTACATTCTTTTAATTATTTGATTTTGGTATTTACTAAATAATATTAATATGTGTCTTCTAAACATATCTGCCCACTTCTTGACGTTTTTTTAATACTTAACATAGCAACTGCAATATTTTTAATGGTAAAATGGCACCACCTTGTGGTCAAAAAGCATATAACATAATGAGATCCTAAATTTTATTAATGCATGTATAAAAATGTGATAGCCCTTAAATAGTAATAATCATATTAAAGGCACCCTCTCATAGTCACAGGACTCACATGCTCCTGCAACAGTAAAAGCATATGAACGTATTTATAAATGAGAATTGATGCAATACTGGGGCAAACCAACTGCATTACAGGGGATAATTTACATTTCCCCAAGGTTCCTTTGAATGAATATGAATTTGAATATTTGTATTTATATAGTGCCAAAAGGGTATGCAGCACTTTACAATTTAAGGCATTAGTCAAGTAATGGGAGACATACAGAGTACATAAGGGTCAAGTGCCGAATACACTGCTAGAGTTCTGGTGATGATAGGGGACATTGGTAAATAATTTATAATAGAGTTCATTGTACAACATCAGTGTCTTCTGGCATGTTGAGGTTTTATCCAGGATGTATATTTTCAAGCGTGACTTGAAGGCCATAAGAGAGGTGCAGCTGTGCATTGTGGGAGGAAGAGCATTCCATAGATATGGAGCAATGAGAGAAAAAGGTTTTATACGGGAGAGGGTTGTAGACACAAAACGAGCTGAGAGAAGACTGTAATTGGCTGATTGTAAGTGGTGGGCCTCTGTATAGAATATAGCATATGGGGTATTTCATTCAAAAGGGGATTTTAACAACTTGAATGCTATAGGTCTCCAATGAATTGCAAAGCAATGCATTGGAGCTCTCTCTACCACTCAAGATGTTAAAACCCAATTTTAATCAATTGGAATTTTTATTTGTCCCTGGTGGTTCAGTTAGTTTACCCCAGAATTAATGTTCGTTAAAGATCCAGGTTGTTGATATTGTGTCATATTTGCACCAATTCAAACTCTTCATATACATTAAGAGCCATTCAACATCATATCCATGTGAATATGCCACAAATACACTGACATCACCATGCTTTTGACATGCCTTCACCAGGTTTAGGATTTTGCATCGTCCTCTTCGAAAATAGCTAATATGCATATTGAAATGTAGCTTAATGAGCCGATGGCACATTCCTCTGGGACATCTTAATGTGGCTATTCATCACATGCACTAAGCTTGGAAATCTGCCTAGCATGTGGGGGTGTACAGTCCCAATTTCACCAAACTGTGATGCTGAAATTGGGATCTTTCCATAGTTTTCTATGGAGCCAGAGGGCAGTTTGCTGTCTCTATTGGAAAGCAGGAACAGCAGCTGCCCTCACTCACCTCTTTGAGTGACATAGCAATGTATGTATGTATGTATATCTTTATTTATATAGCGCCACACAGTGTAGCCAGCGCCTTATAAAAGACGTAAGATACAATAAGAGGGGATAAAATAAGTGCCACATTCATAGAAACTTTAAGAGAGAGGCCCCTGTCCCAAGGAGCTTACTGTCTAAATAGGTAATAGGAGACAGATAACAAGGTATGAAGGTATCAAGTGCTAAGGTTACAAGCGATGTGCACTCAAACCCCTGGGGTGGGTATATAACCTAAGTAGCAAGTTGTGGAGAGCATAAGAAAGCTTCCTGCACTTACCACAGAGTATGCAACTGAAAGAGGTGAATTAAAGTTCACCTGTTATCTACTTCAAGGAAATCTAGGGAGTTAGTAATTGTTCTCTGCCCCTCTCCTACTCACTGTGATCGTGAGGAAGAGAGAAGAAGAAAACACAGAACCCAACTGTGCAGATAGCCAGAGGAGTAACTTTTATTGTATGTGGAGATGCTGTGGATAGGAATGGTGGGGAGAGAAGGTTTGGCTATTTCATGACCTACTGACACTTCTTTGTGTAGCTAAATGAAGGATTTAGAGCAAGATCAAACTATTTTATTTATGCAGAATAATGTATAAACACATAAACTGAGGTTTAAGCAAATATTAGTGTGAGTTTTATTGCTGCGGAGTAATGTGATTGTCATCTCAGCGGGACAGGACCCCCTAAAAAGGGACATTCAGAATGTATGAATGAATGCTCGTACCTTTTATCCAGAACCTGTTAAAGAAATTCAGTAACTGAGCACAAAAAAACACAGGAAAACCTACAAAAATGTAGTTTTTTTTTCAAATTGTTACTATTTATGTTATAATCAAACTAAATGATGGGTTATACATATAAATATGACATCAAAAGAAAGCCATACTTATCCTTGCAAAAACTGCATATAATGTGTGTGGGTGTACTAAAGAAAGGAAAAGGAAAATATGGTTGAAGAAAGACATACTAAAAAGGCCAAAATTGCTCTGTCTCTTGTGTACAAAAGACCTGGTCACCAACGGGTTATAATTCGAGGGAAAAAAAGGCTCTTAAGCTCCCAAAAAGACAATGTCCCATACAATTCAGATATATGGTAACCCTACTACCCTGTAAATGCTGAGTGGTGAACCCGGAATACAAATCAACAAGTTGTCCTTAATGGCTGGCCAAGCTCCACATTAAATGGTGGTTAAGGGGTTAATTGTCTCAATGAAACAACAGACAATTCTTGTTACTGGATCAAAATACTTGTTATGGATATAGATAAGTTAAAGGGGAACTCTCACCTCCTATAAAGTAATACTTATTTAATTCTCTGTCCCGAATACAGCTTGAATCCCTTTTTGTTTTTGTTATATCTCTAATTTTATTGAGAAATCCTATATTATAATTCATTAGGATGTTTGTCAGAAGCTGCCATGCGCAGTAGAGACTGCTGCGCGTGGTACAGTCATGCACAGTAGAAACTGCTGCACGTGGTACAGTCATGCACAGTAGAGACTGCTGCACGTGGTACAGTCATGCACAGTAGAGACTGCTGCACGTGGTACAGTCATGCACAGTAGAGACTGCCCACTCTGCAGTCATGCACAGTACCTGACTGCCCAAACGCACCATGGCTGATATGGAGTAGGTCCGTATGAGCTGTGGTGCGTTTGGGCAGTCAGTACTGCACATGACTGCAGCGCCGCCAGTGAGAAGAGAGGCTCCGGCCACCAGCCGAGGTTGCTGGGTGGCACTTTGGCCCGTGTACACAGGCTTTAAAACTAGTTCACTTATAAAGTGTTACCGCATGACGTCTCTGCTGGCCTCATTGCGGTACAGCTGTGTCGTGTGCCACAGGCTGTCAATCTTCTCCTCTCCTGTTGTACATCATTCCCTCCTTCTTGTCTTATGCTTCAATCCTCTAGCCAACGAGAGCTCACCAGGTCACATGGAGGATCTGAGTGTCAGGCAAGGAGGAGGGAAAGAGGCACAACAGGGAAGAAAAAGAGGAGAAGATTGACAGCCTGTGGCACAGAGCTGTACTGCAGGGAGAATATGTGATGTATATTTAAGTGTATCTTATTGCTCCGTAGCAATACAACTCACATTGTTTATTTAAACTTCAGTATTAGTGTATATAAATTAGTAAGTGTAAATAAATGTAAATAAAGTAAGTGTAAATAAATGTAAAATTGTAATTGTGTCTGGTCTTGTTCTAAGTAATTTGTGCACTTACATAGAAAGATGTCAATAGATCATAAAGTAACCTAAAACTTCTCCGTTAACACCCCCCTCCCCCAAACAGTTATGCACCTGGCAACACCACCTAAAACAACACTGTTCCTCTTTGCAATTTGAAATGTTTGGATATATGGAAATGCACTGCAATAATTTATATTTTTTTTGAACACCTGAAATGGTGCAGTGCCTCTTAATGTGATTAAATACAAAAACCTTAGCATACCTTTCAGTTGTCCCTCTTTCCCACTCTTGTGTCCCTCTTTTAAGAGCTCAGACTATGTGATGTGTATTTAAGGCAATCACTTTGCCCCACAACTCTAAAATTCCCATTAGTGCTTGTTTTAAACTATGTGTTTGTAAATTAGTCTATGTAAATAAAATACTTTGATCTTACTCTAAATAATTCATTCAATTACACAAAGATATGTCAACAGCCATGAAATAACCTAAAAATGATTGGTAATGCCCCACCCACACCCCATAAAACATAAGTGTTCCTCTATCTGAAATTTTGGGAGCAATGTATTCGCAATGCCATCATTTAACAAATTAAGGACCGGTGTTGGGCAACACATTGCAAATAAACGCATTGATATTTTGCCCTTGCTTTCTCTGTGTGCGCCTAAAATAGTTGGAGGGTAGATGTTCTGAACATGATCAGTGAAGCAGATACTTTAAGTTCTAGACTTTGTTAACCTCCCTGAACGGGGATAGTTAATATTTGGCTCTCAGTGGTGATAATCCATCTCAATCCAGCCAGTTAAAATCCGCTTCACGCTCATCGTTCTGAGTGTGACGGAGGTTGTAGTGAAAGTTCAGCTTGTGAACCACCTATTTCCTATCCCCTCGCATGCCCAGTGTCCATGCGCAGTGCATTATGGGAGCCGGAAGTTAAAACCTTGTGTTTACGCTGTTAATGTTGATACGAAGGTAAGCATCGGTTTTCGGTGTTACTTTGTTTCCTTCAGTGTTACATGGGTGAACATTGCTACGGTTTTATAGGACTGGTATTGTGTTCACAAGAATTAATATTTTACTGACATATTGCATATATTTGTTTAGAAATTATAACTGTTGTTTATTCAGGGTAGCTAAAAATGAAGCTGCTGTTAAATGTGGCTCTCTGTTTAGTACTAGAGTACAACTCAAATGCTTGGCTGATAAGAGGCGTTGTCTAACAGCTGGTGTAAGAAAACGTGCCTACCTTTGATACTGATTTTTCCAAGAAATGCGTTTAAGTGTCAGTGGGAACTATGCCACTTTAGATTGCAGATCCATCTAATAATGTCCCAGTAGTATTACATACCTCTCAGAGTGCAACAATCGTTTTCCAGCCACATTTCTCAGTACCTAATACTGCCATATTCATCAAAATAAAGAGATAACATAATGGAATAAACAAACTGTACCAAATATTGTGCCATTAAAAAGGGGACTTTAATAACATGATTGCTATAAGAATCCCCAATTCATGTCTTTACAACCATTGGAGATCCAATATACTATTATGTGGTTAGAAGCCATATTTAAATCTGGATATTTTCATTTCAGCCCTGTTGTGCATTTGGTTTTTCCCCAGAACTGCACTTCCTCAGCTTGATGAATATGGCCCATTCTATTTGCAATTCCTGTTTCTATTGAGAAAAAAAAAAACTCTTATAGAATTTAACAGCAGAACCATTTGGCCCATCTAGTCTGCCCATTCAATGCCGTTTTTTAATCTTGTTTGCAGAAAAAGCAGCACATTGAATAGCTTTTATGCACTCAATTAAATCTTAGATTTTTATTATGCCCCAACCAAAGTATAAAGATAAGGATCCTTTATGTCCAGTGAAGAAAGGAATTTGCTCAGTTCTAGAACAGGCATGACATATCTCATGTACTCCAACTTGAATCTGGAAATGTTCAGGAACATTTTGATGGCTGTTTAGATCCAGAATAGGTCTGAATCTTGCATCCTTTTTGGGGACTATAAAAAGGTTAGAGTAGAATCCTTTAAACCCTTTTCCCGTGGGAACAGGAGTTATGATTCCAGAATCTGTCGAAGCTGTGATTATTTGAAGGAATGACCTAGATTTTTCTCTTCTTCTGGGATGTGAGAAATGAAAGTGTTCATTTGAAATGAAGGATGCTTTTATGAGTGGTATCCATACATATGCTATAGATTTCCTCCATTGCTGCTCAAACTGCTTGTGTTGTCCTCCCAATGGAGGATTTGGGAGATGACCCATTACCCCACCAACATTCTGGGTTAGTCTTGATTGAGGTAGACTTGGTTGTAGGCTTGCCATGATGACTTTGCACCATTGGGTGCTCTGATTTAATTTGTCTGGGAGGTAGATATTTTGATGAGGAGGAGGCCTGGTCAGCACAAATGAAAAGGTTTCTGCATATGGGATCAAAAACATTTTGTACTTTTTCCTTCTGCAGCCTGAGGGATGATTTTCTTGAGTTATTTAAAAAATACCTTCAACGTTAATGGATGTAAGAGCTTTCTTAGAAGAATTGTTTTCTACCCAGTTTTCATCCACAGGTATCTGTGTGCTGTTATTGATATAGATGGACATGTGGCTGACATTCTAGCTACATCCAGAGTGGCCTTACTACAAAATGAATTGGTTTCTTGGTGCAATGCTGTAAACTGTAGAAAATCTTTGATGGACCATCCTTGTGGATGGCCCGAACAAGTTTTCTCCAAAGCTTCCATGGCTCTGCATGCCCAGGGTGTTGTAAATGTGGGTCTGAGTATAGCACCAGTTCCCAGGAAAGAAGAAGAAGAAAAAAAACTTACACTAGATTGAATGCTCCTGTCTGTCATGTCCATTAGAGCTTTTGCATCTTGTACAGGGAGAGCTCTGACAAGATGGAAGTAGTTGCTTCTTCCAAAAGATGTTTGGTTCACTTACCTACATATTATTGTGCAAAGGGATATGAGCATGAGAAGCCTTTTGAAACAACGGTCTTGTGTTCTTGAGATTTCCATTTATCTGTTCATGGATGGGGAACATGATGATGTGTGTGTTTTTAGTTATTTTATTAGGATCTTCAGGATTTTGTGGGTCACACACACAAAGAGCTTCTAGGATAAGCTGTTTAGTTCATTAGATTCCTGATTGTCCAGAGATTCAGAATTCGAAATAGAAGATAAATAATCTTCTTCATCCTGAAAGTTTTATGTAGATTAATCATCCTTTTGGGAAGAAATGGAGTCTAATGCAGAGGTCTGTGCTAAACTAAGCTTGACTCTTCCTATTGGATTCAGAGGGAGAATTAGCCATTTACCAATAATCTTGTCAGTAGATTCTGGAATAGCAGAGATAGATGTAGATTGGTGTTTGTTTTTTAGAACAAATTCTGGTTCTGTACTGTAAGCAGGTACTCGCTTGGAAACAATAGGTGATGGAAGCAAAGTCCTGAATGACATCCATATAGCGTTTTGTTTAGAGCAAGCAAAGAAATAAGTATAAATATACACGTTTCTCACTGGAATCAGACATAGCAACATTGGTAAGTCTTTCTATAAATACCATAAGAAACTAGAATTTTTTTTTCCCCTGTAAGTTAAAGCCACCAGGGATAATGTAGACAAAAAATCCTAACAATACCCAGCTGAAGCCTAATTAAAAATAATTAATTAAGGAAATGGAGGAGTTGACGTATGAGGAATGACTAGACAAGCTTGATTTATTTACTGTAGAGAAAAGGTGACTAAGAGGAGATCTTATCACATTTTACAAGTATATGAGAGGTCAATACAAGTATCTCTGTGGTAAGCTATTAATGCCAAGGCCTGATCAGGTGACCAGGGGACACCCCTTGAGATTAGAGGAAAGGAGGTTTAGACTTCAGCAAAGGAAGGGGTGTTTTTTTTTACAGTAAGGTCTGTTAAATTGTGGAATTTCTTGCCCCAGGAGGTGGTTATGGCAGATACAATGGATACGTTTAAGAGAAGATTAGAGACATTTCTTTCAAAAGAGAACATACAGGGTTATTCTGTATATTAGTAATTTATCAGACCTTCCTGATTTGCCTACTAACTTATTTTGTAGCAGGAAAGCTATACAGAAGCAAAGGTTGAACTTACAATGTAAAGAAGTGGATTCCCTGTCCTGCATTTTAAAGCGAAACAGATTTAAAGCAGAACTACCACCCCTTCTAAACTTGCCCCCAAATAATTACCCATCTGGCGACTACCTGCTCAATGGTGCTAGTCGCCAGAATTATTACCTTGTTATTGAGAATTCCTACTGTTCCTGTTACTGACAGCCATACTGCATTTTTATTGTTTATTACTACTATATATATTTTCTATTTTGTTTTGGCATAATTTGTTGTTTAGCTCTTTGTTTACCCTATAAAGGGCTATCTTAACCCCTTAACGACCCTTGACGTACCAGGACCGTCAAGGGTAAATTTGCTGTAAGGACCAGTGACGGTCCTGGTACGTCAAGTGTTAAATGGTAGCAGCGCGCCACCGTGCACGCTGCTACCATTCAATCCAGGCTGAGACTGAGCGGTCCAGTACCAGACCGTTCAGTCTCAGCCTCCGTCAGTTGTGCCAGGTCATATGATCGCTGCGTCAGCGATCACATGTACCGGCATTCTAAAACAATGAATGAGGCAGTGCTACTTACTGCCTCTAGTGTATCCTCTTGGCCAATGTGTCCCTTACATCAAAGTAAGGGACAGAGAAGCAGGGAGGAGACACCTAGTGGAAATAAAAAATACAGCAGCTGGGGGTGTTAACCCCTTCACTGCTGGTGCAGGAGGATGGCTAGATGCAGGTCAATTTCTGACCTGCTAAATACACTTTTTTTTTTTTTTTTTTAAATAAAAACAACACACTTTTTTTTTTTTATCACAAATAAAATATTTTATTTAAAAAAAAAAAAAAATCTCAAACAAAATTGGAAGTGTGATTGTTGTGGAGTCATGTAATACACTTACACACACCGCCAAATGTAATGAACAAAAAAGTGGGAAAATAGGGTGGGGAAAAAGGGACATGGGGATTTTCACCCAGGGGGGACAGTGGCCACTTTAAACTGCGCATTTTGTAGGTATGACTGACTAGTCATACCTTTCATGCAGTCTCCATAAAAATTTAACCCTTTGCGCCCAATTGATCCCAAGAGAAAAAAACAAAAATGGTGTTTTTTTTTTTTACATTTTTTTTTTTTTACCTTTTTCTTTAATTTTAATAAAGTAAATGGTGGGTTATCCATATAAGTGGGGTATCAAAGGAAAGCCCTATTTGTTTGTAAAAAAAACAGTATATCATTTATGGGGGTGGAATAAAAGCCTAAGAGGGAAAACACTGTTGAACAAAGACATAGTCAAAAAGGTCAGAATTGCTCCGGTCCTTAAGTCAAATCCACCTCTGATTTTCCCGGTCCTTAAGGGGTTAAACTTTTTTGTACCAATAAAGGCTCCTGTATACAGTCCACATATCATATTTACGTGGCCTCTCAAACAGGGACTACAATTATTTTCTGGTATCACAGCCTGGAGTGATACTGTGAATTCCAGTGCATGCTCGTTTAACTGGGAGGCAGGTACAACATCCGTTCCATGTGAGTAGACTAGTGGGGATGGCATCTATTTTTAATCATCATAACTACTACGCTTAGAAGACTCCTTGGGCGCTGTTTTTCCTCTTTTAAGTCTATCCTGCAATTCTGTCTTCTGAAGCGCTAGGACCATGCATTACCTTTTGGGCAAACTCAGCACTTGTAATCTCAGCACTTATCACCCTCATACCCTGCTGTCTGTCTCCTATTACCCATTTAGACTGTAAGCTCCTTTGGGCAGGGACCTCTCTCCTATTGTTTGTGTGAATGAGACACTTATTTTACCCCCTTTTATGTATTGTAACATACATCTGTATATGTGGTGCCATATAAATGATATACATACATTGATTAACTCACTTTTTTTTTTTTTTTTTTTTCTTCTTCACAGCTATCATTTGGTTTTAGAAGAGAATGGCGCATCTGTGCTTGGGACAGGAGTTCTATACCTGGCAGCAATTCAGCACTTTCTTTGATGAATGGTCAGAGAGAAACAAAGTGCTGTTCATTATCTCCAGCTTGAAGCCGCTTCTCTCTTCTAGACAGAAACGGGCGCCCCACGTCTGTAATCTTGCTAAGACCTTGCGCTTCCGTTTTGTGAAGTTGGTGTGCAAACACAGTGGAGCTTATGTAGGACAAAGCACTGTGCGTCGGAACCAGCAGTAAGTCCGTCATAGATTTCACTCCATAATATACATTGAGGTTTTTAGCAGTGCATTAAACTGAAGATTTACTATACATAGGAATCACTCCAGTGGCCAACTGCTCCACTACACACTCAATTGGCAGTGCTTTACAGAAAAAAATTTAAAATAAAATTACATCTAAGCACTCGGGTCCATATGCACATTGCTAAAGTGGTGCACTCCTGAAGCAAATAAACTGCATTTGTTCCAGATTTTGCAATTTCCCACAGTTTTAAATGCAGCTTTTAACCCCTTGAATGCTTGAGTGGTCTCCAGAGCATTGCTTTGCACTCTAAGCACTCAAGGGTTTAACATTCCCGTTTAAATCTGGTGCAGCTGGTTTGCCCCAACTTTCTTTTGTGCATAATGTCCTTAGGTCCTTCTTAAGGAAGCAGACTGTGTAATAGGAGACCGATTTAAATAAATAAATAAATAAATAAAAATATTTTAACCCTTTGAGTGCCAGAGGGGTGTGCAATGCATTGCTCTGCAAAGGGTTAAACCTTTGAGTGCCAGGGAGTTGGACCATTTCTTAGTCTCTGCAGGCCAGACACATTTTCTGCATTTTTGCTATCTGTTCAGACATAATACCCTTTGGTAACTTTCTAGTTACGTATGGAAAACTAGATTTGTTGTGGGTTTGTGTGTGTTTTTTGTTGTCTCTACAGAACATGCCTTGTATGAAGTAAATTTAGCATTGTGCGTCAAGCTAGGACATAATGATCTGAATCCCCCCCAATTACAAAAATGCCAAATATCCATAATTATACCAACATGCATGGCCTGCGCAGAGCCCTAATTACCAGGAGCTCATAATGATATTTTAACCCTTTGAGTGCCAAAGGAGTACGCAATGCATTGCGTACCCCTCTGGCACTAAAGGGGTTAATTTTAAAAAATAATGCAGTTCTAGTGGTTATGTGGTGAAACTACTAAAAGGCTGAACAACCATATATTTAATTTCTGGAACATACATATTCCACTGCATCAAATGAGGGGTCACATGTCTTTCTGCTCCTGGCCTGGCATGCAAAAATTATCCAGATGGTGGCACTAAAGAAAAAAAAAATTAATGTATCTCAGAGAAATCTTAGCGCTTATACCAGTATACTGTTCCAGACCAAAAACAAACACATACACATTGACTTATAATTACCAATACGCACAACTGAATATACACAGTAATAAACAAATAGTGATTATATAGTCACACGGTCTCCCAGAGAAGAACAGTCCTCTAAAATTATGTATTGGAAATCGGACATATAACACCCTTGGGCCCAAAAATGGAAGAATTTCCGCATATGTTACCCTTAGGTGTATAGTGCAGAGCAGCACATCCAAGAAAGTGGAACAGATATATATACAGCTGTACTGCAGAAACACTGCTAGTATGCTCAATTTGAAAAACATAAAAAGATTCCAATATCCTAATAGATATGTTTTTTAAAAAAAAATACAGACCTATAACAAAATGTACATGATCTCAATATATATAATAGAAAAAATTGTGCACCACAGGGAATAGAAATCTCAGGATACCCAAATCCATGGTTAACCCTTTTAGTGCCAGAGTGGTACACATGTACTACTCTGGCACTCAAAGGTTTAAATAATATATATTTTCACTTAGTGAAGTAAAAATCCACTCGTGTACTCTTAAGTAAACCAATAAATATGTATCTGCTGTTTTTATCTGAAATAAAAATTCATGTTTACTTGAAAATCTTATAAATCTAAACAGCTGAAATCTGCTTTTCACTTTTTTTTTTTTTTTGGGTCCAAGGAGGTTGGTTGTGTGATTTCCAATACGTTCTTTAGCAAGGCTTTGGACCACACACAGGGGGCATCGTTGGGGGAATCACGACCCCCTTCTGATGTTTCCCCCACGAGGTCTGAATATCCACATGGTTAGCATTTTTGCTTTGAGCACCAGCTAATATGATTATTTTTGTGCAGATCTCCTCATTGGGATGTTCATATATTGGATTTCTAGTTGTGTGTAAAAGCAGTTAGTTAGGTTTGTGTTGCACAGCCTGAAGCACTACAGCTGTTAAAGGGATAGTAATGTTTCACAAAAACAGCAGCTCCAATTAAAGGGATAGTAATACCTAAAATGTAAAAAAAATATGTTGTAGGGTTTATCCCCCTGAGTAAAACAAGAGTACTCCTACTGCTGAAAAATGTTTCATTCAAAAGTTATTAATTTTCAAAGTTGAATTTTTTAGGTGCAATATCACAGTGGCCTGAAATTTTACAGTGGCGCTGTTGCTACACCATCCTATGGAGATTTATGGTCCTGAGACCAGAGCTGTCCATAGGATCGTGTAGCAACAGCGCCACTGTACAATTTCAGTCCACTGTGATATTGCACCTAAAAAATTCAACTTTGAAAATTAATAACTTTTGAATGAAACATCTTTCAGCAGTGGGAGTACTCTTGTTTTACTCAGGGGGATAAACCCTACAACATATTTTTTTTTACATTTTAGGTATTACTATCCCTTTAATCTTCATAGTATTTAGGCCATGGAGCGTGTTCTTTCAATACTGTCAAGAGTTGTAGTTCAAGAGTAATTGAATGATAAAGTATCCACCTCCCTCCCCTTTTACCTAGTGTAACACTGCTCACGTCAGAGCAGCAAGGTGGTGTCCTTCTGGATCGCAGAGAGTGTCAATCTTCAATTGGCATAAGGGAAAAACCTGTCAAGGGGGCAGGGTTTTCTTTATGCTCATAGTAAGAAGATTGCCCCTTGTTTTGAGCTGTCTGGTCTCAACACCAGACTCCACATCTGAGGGGAAGTGGCTTACATTAGGTAAAAAGGGCAGGAGGGGGATACTTTATCATTCAATTACTCTTGAACTACAACTCTGACAGTATTGAAATAACACTCTCCATGGCCTATATACTATGGAGATTAATTGGAGCTGCTTTTATTATGAAACATTACTATCCCTTTATGGACTACACTTCCCATCAGCAGTGACTGGATGTGATGATGGGAAATGTATTCCACAACAGCTGGATAGCTTCAGGTTGACCATTCTTGAATTAGATGCTAGAGCAGTGATTCTTCGCTCCAGTACTTGACACACCAAGACGTTGTGTTAAGATGATCCTTAATTAAACACAGGTAATGCAATCAAAAAGAATGAGCTACTGGTTACATACCTATGAACAAGCAGGGATATATTGAAAACATGAGCTCTTGTTGTGTCCCATGGACTAACGTTGAGAATGTCTGTGCTAGACACATCTCCAAAGCATTGCTTCACAGCATGTTTGAGACACTTGCATCATCTAATAAGCTAACTACTACCATTATTTATTTATTTTTCTTTTTGTTTTCCGATTCTTCAACAGTCAAGAAAAAATAGATTGCACGGCTTCAATCATCCTGCGACTGGGACCCTCAAAAGATCACCTAGTGGTCATCGAGGCAAATCTTGCACACAGTCACAAACTTTCAGAGCTTGAGTTCTCTCGTTATTTTAAGAGACACCAATTAGAAGCCAGCCTGGGACTTCCCATCCGTATAACCAACAACGTCTCCAAGCGCTTCCTGGTACAAGAGCTAGTGTGGAGTCTACAGGAGTACAGCAAAGCCAAGGATCAGGGCATGTGTGATCTGCTAAAGGAATTGGACTTGCTTTTCAAGAATGATCCTAAAGCCAAAGTCAAACTAGTGTTTCAGGAGGATGTTGCTGTTCTCAATAGTCTTTTCTTTGTTACTTCACATATGGGAAATCTTGCACAGTCATTTCCTAGGATCCTGTACCTGGACAAAGTGATGAGTATCAATGAAGAGTATGAACTTTACTCTGTACTGTGTCAGGATGCCAATGGTAGAGGAAGAGAGTGCGCGTATTGTATAGCTAGAAAGGGGATATCAGACTTGTTTGTCTTTATAGTGGCTTCTCTGGTCCAGAGTGTTCCCACAATAAAGTTCAATGTCAAGTGTATGACAGTTGGAACTAACATCTGTGCTACTGACTCTCTAAAAGAGGTTTTGCCCTCTAGCAGAATTCAGATTTCCCGAACACAGGTGCTAGAAATCCTGTACAACAAAGCAAAAGAGCTATGTATCCCAAAAATAGATACAATTATAGAATTACTTCGTAACCTGGCACATTCAGACTCTATCAAAGCTTACATACAGTACTTTAGTGAATTAGCAGAAGTGTGTCCACTGGAATTTTTACAGTACTATCTAGAACATTGGCATGAAAACAAAGACATGTGGGTGAAGTGCTTTGATTTTGAAAGTGAAGACAAAAATGATTTCATAGATCATATGCATTTTCATGTTTGTAAACTGAACTCTGTATTGGATCTGCCACTTACTTTGTCTGTTAGTGTACGAAGGCTTCTAGATTTGCAAGTTCTAAAGACGGAAATGGCAGACTTGAATCCAGATAAAATTGCTACTCTTTACCGTGCAGTGTGTTCACCTGAATCTGCTTCTCAGATAGAGGAAGAACTGTCACTTGCTAAACATAGTATCTATGGTATTAAACAGATGGCCGATGGTTACTCCCTGGATGGAGGCGTCTGCTCTTTTACAGTCAACAAAGACGTGACTACTTGCAGCTGCTCCATTTTCACAACAACGTCCTTGCCTTGTAGACATCTTTTCTCAGCCCGACTTTGGACAGGACAATCCCTATTTGATGTTGATCTAATAGATCATAAATCCTCAAGTAAGAGAGGCAAACTTATTTCTTGACCACCTTATTGAAACGTACTATGGTGGTGTAAACGAAGGGTGGGCAAACCTGTCTTCAGGACCAATAGGAGGCCATGGTGTTGGGAGTTCCCTGCTTGTGCACAGGGGAGTTAATTAAAATGAACAGATTTGTGAACCACTGAACGAGACAACCTAAGAGACAATTTCCTAACATGTAATGCTTATTTGCTACTTTTTCTGAAAGGCTTGTGAATGACTCCTCCTAAGATTTCTAAGGTTAGACAAGGTCTATGTGATGACATATAGAAAATCCACAATACAGGTTTTACAGTCTCCTTTAAGTGGACCTATCACTTTAAGACCAGTTTAATTTTACAGAAAACTGAAAATATGCCTATATGCTCTGTTTTTCTGTAAATTGTTTTTGATGCTTTGATGACATAGGGTGTGTCTTTGATTCCCTGCACAGTATCCTGTGTTCAAGGCCAAACTTACCTCTAGCTGTCTTGTTAGCAATGACCCCCTGTGTGAGTTCAGTCATAGCACTGTGTGGGGTGATACTGGCCAAGCACAGAAAGTAAATAGCATGAAGTGCCACCAACAAATAAAGGATGACTTTCCAAAAACTACTTGTACTACAAACAAGTGATTAGCACACCATATGGGCAGTTTTTAATTGCATTTAGGGTTTAGCCAAACTTATCTTTAAGTTGACAGACCTGCTTTAATACTTTGTGTATTTTATACCTAAAGCTGTCTTTCTTTATAACGGTTTCCGTTCCTATTAAAAACCATAAATGAAAATATTTTTTATACAGTAATAACATGGGACTGTACATTTTCTAAAACAATAGTACAGCTGTGTCTACCAGGTTTCATGAATAAAAGTTTAAATGGCTCTATTTTGGGGTGTCTTTCTACATGAGTTAATTAGAAAGCATATTCTGTAAAATGTGGACAATGTTGAAGTTAAAGTGGAACTTTCACCTGTTTTTCATGTAAAGCTGATTTCATTGCTTATGTACATAAAACATGTAATATGGGTTTTGTTTAAAAAAAAAAAAAAAAAAAATTGCATAGAAAAGAGAAATTCATCCCGTTATGTTTCACTTGATGGCAGCGGTCCCGTCGCTGTGGGCCTGAGTGTCTGCAGTGCTTGCTAGGTTTTACCGGAAGACAGTCAATCCTGCTGATGTGAATCTCTGACCTGTGAGGGAAAACAGGGGAGGTGCTTTCAATGCCCACTGAACTGTACGTAACAGAGGGAGATGCTAATCCTTGTACTTGTCATAGACATTGCGCCGCTCTTCCTTTCTGTTACGGACAAATTCAAAGGTAGTTTTACAGTTGTCTGCTAGCTTTTGCAACTTTACAGTTACAGAAAATTAAAAGGTTTGTAATGTCAAAAAACATTTTTTTTGCATTTAGAAGAGCTTAAAAAGTTGAGCTAAAAGCAATAAAAGTATCTCTCAAACATCGAAATTTAAATGCCTGTATCTCTCAAACCATAGCAGTTTGAGAGATACATTTTTTTGTATTTAGCTCAACTTCTTAAGCTCTTCTTAATGTAAAAAAAACTTTTGACATTACTAACCCTTTAACTTTAGTGTTCAGACTAAACTGTGTAGTGATAGATACAGGTGAAAGTTCCTCTTTAATGCTGATTGAACCATTCTCTCCTTCATCTCCTGTCTCTTTCAACAATTCAGAAAGGAGATTGGCTGTTATTTCCTGGAATCTGATAACTTTTTCTTGACCCCTTCTGGTCATCAACATGTTGTATGCCTCTCTGGTCCTCCAGGGGTTAAACTGTCTACAAAACATTATTTATATGGGTAGTTATTTTCCTGTTGAGTAGATCAAGGGTACACCAGCTTCTGGTGCTTCATTGTAAGGCTATTACAAAGGAAACTATATTGTACAATTCTGTCTTGCTTTGAGAGAATCCCAGATGCAGCTCTTGCTATTGCTGTTTATGGAGAGCTTTAGAGGCCGTCTTAACCCTTTGGTGCCAGAGGGGTATGGAACGCATTGCAAAGCAATGCATTCCCTACCCTTCTGGCACTCAGAGGGTTAAGAACCCCAGAAGTCCTTTATGAATGGAGGCCCCCAAATCTAGATAAACATGTATTTGTAGCCTTCCTTTTATTTGAATCCTATTTGTGGGAAAAACATCCATATCTGTGTGTTGTGCACCCAGAGCAGCTTCGCTCCTCCCTGACTATCTGACCACAGGATTAAAGTGAAACTGTCACCTTAAAATAACTTCGTATTAAAGTGGATCGATCATCTTAATTCAAGTTTGCATATTTGAAAACTGCATTAAAAACTGCCTATTTGTCATGTTAACCAAAAGTCCAGCAGATGTATAGTTTAGGAAATATTCACACTTTTATTTCTGAGCAAAGTGAACACTTCTTGGTACTGCACAAAGCTGTATTAGCATATGAAACATAATTTAAACCTCTATTAGCATATGGCACATCACTGAAAAGGCTTAATTAGCATATGCAACATAAGTTATTCGCTTAATTAGCATATGAAAACATAACGTGTGCTACAATTAGCATATATTAGCATATGAAAGAAGTGTGAATATCTCTTGAACTGTGTGTTTGCTGGCTTTTTTGATGACATACAGACAGTTTTAAATGCAGTTTTCAAATATGCAAACTTGAAGTTAGGCAATAGATCCACTTTAAAACACCCAAGCAAAGTGTGTTTTTGTTTTCATTTTTTTTTTTTTTTAATAGTTATTAGAATTGTTTTATTATGCAGTCCCCTGCTGACACAAATGACTTTCCTGATCTGCCCTTGTATGGTTTTCTTCCTCCGACTTTCAACCCTTTACGTTTGATGTATGTGTGCAACGCATTTCACATCCTTTGGTGCTCAAAGGACCAAATGTATTTTGCAATTGATCCAGGGGGCGAGCGGTTTCCCCAGATCCTCCTCTTCCAGTGTTCACATGTAGCGCTGCTACTGTTCTGCTGGCAGAGGGGTACCAGAAGTCTAGTCTCCCCAAGGGCTCAAAACACGCATAACTCTCTTGATTGCCAGAGTGTACAACACGTTTTGTACCCATCTGTTACTGAAGGGGTTAACAGAATCTGAAGATAGAAAATGTCCTTATGCGCTGCACTGATACTTTCTATATTCCTAACTTTCCCTATTACAGCATTGCAAGTTTTTGTTGCAATTTCTGTGTGTATTTTATACAGGGGAAATAAAATGCTTATCAATAGTGTGTATTATAAACTACTATACGAATGTATAATTAATATATATATATATATATATATATATATATATATATATATATATATATATATATAATTATAGACTAAAGTGAACTACTGCTGACTCCTAGGAGAGAGCAGTCCATGCAATCACTAATTTAACCCACAAGCTGTCAAACATGTTACAGAAGGAATTTGCAGTAACAGGTATTTTTTTGAAGGGATAGTAATGTTTCATAATAAAAGCGTCTCTAATTAATAATCATAGTATTTGGACTTTGGAGAGTGTTATTTCAATTCTGTCAGAGTTGTAGTTCCAGAGTAATTCAATGACAAATTGTCCCCCTCCCGCCCCTTTTACTGATGTAACACTGCTCAGTCAGAGCAGAAGGGAGGTGCCCAGGTAGATTGCAGAGAAGGACGATCTTCAATTAAGATAAGGGAAAAACTTGTCAAGGGGGGCAGGTCTTTCATTGTTCTCATAGGAAAAAGATTGTCCCCTTCTGTTATCTGTCTGGTCTATTGACTGCATTCCACATCTGAGAAGAGATGGCTTACAGTAGGTAAAAGGGGCGGGAGGGGGAAACTTGTGAATATCTCATAAACCATAAAGGTTTGAGAGATAAGACTTATATCATTCTTCGTGTTTTTTTAATGCCTACAAAATAAAATAAAGATAAAACGAAGTATTACTATCCCTTTAACTTGGTGTATAGGTAGATATTTCAATTACTCTTGAACTATTAATTGTACATGTTAATGTTCTACATAGTCCCAAATCTATGAAGGATAATCAGAGCTGCATTTATGTTGAAGCATTCCTATCTCTTTAATCCAAGAGTGTCACAGTGCCTTACCTCGGCCTGCACCATTCGGCCGGGAGAAGGGTTCTGGACTGACACTCTGGCTTTACTAGCTGTGTCCATCTTTGCCTGCGGCCTGGTCACGCATGGTTCCTTGTTACTGGAATCATGAATCGGGCACTTGCCTGGATGCCTGTTATAGGCCCAGCCTGGGGAACCTAATTGGTCCCGCCTTTTCCTACTCCTTTATAAACCTCTCTGAGTCTGTGTATTATTACCCTTACATTGGTGTTCAGTGCAGTTCTAGTTCCTGTTGCTCCTATATCCTGTGTATGCACCCGACTTGTTTATCTGTTCTGGTGCTGACCTGTGGCTCTGTCTGACCATTCTACCTGTGCTCTCCTTTGGCTTTAGACATCCAATGTGGTGCAGACCTGTGGCACTGGCTGACTACCTGCTCTGTGTATGATCCTGACTTGTCTGTCTATCCAACCTGGTGCTGACCTGGAGTTCTGTCCAACTATCCTCCCAGTGTAGCCTACTATTATTGCACATCCTATCTGGTGTAGACCTGTGGCGCTGGCTGACTACCTGCTCTGTGTATGAACCTGGCTTGTCTGACTATCCTAGCTGGTGCTGACCTGTGGCTATGTCTGTTCACTCCGCTGTGTGACTCAGTTCCCCACAGACATCCATCCTGGTGCAGACCTGTGGCTCTGGAAGACTTCGACCTTACTGACTGCAGGCGTGAGTCAGGAGTCTCCATTGTTGCCATCCTTATTGGAGACGAGCTCTTCCTTACTGACTGCAGGCGTGAGTCAGTAGTCTCCCTTGTTGCTACATTACGGGAAACTGTAGGTTCTGTGTGTGTGTTCCACCTACTACCCTGAGACTACCAGTTAGCTTTGGCCTAGTCTCCAGCAGATGTTGTTGACCTGTCGGCAGGCTCTTATTTCTGATAGTCACTAGCCTCTCCAGTCACCCTCTGCTAATAGTATATTCACTTATTGCCTATTGTTTATTATCGTAATAAAGGTGATTTTAATTATACTGTCTGACTGCTTGTCTTGCTTGAGAACCGTAACAAAGAGGCAATGGGAACCTTAGATGCAGCCTGACCCGCCCTAGGTCCCTCAGGGATTACAAAAAGTTAGCCTTACAGAAGGGCTGAGTGTGATGCACTTAGTACTTAAGGCAACACACAACGTCCAGCAGATGGAGATCCCTCTCATGTGGATGAAGGGTCATGACAAAACGAAGGCAATATCTTGAAGAACCATCTTTTCCTGGTAAAACACTAGAAATGGAGGTTTGCAAGAGGGAGATTGCAACTTAGCCACCCTCCTAACAGAGACCATTGCTAAAAAAAAATGCAATATTTAGCATCAGTTGACACAAAGGAATAGAATCCAGAGGCTCAAAAAGGGTCCTCTGAAGGATACCTCAGATACAACTGAGATCCCATGGAGGTGTGGGATCTCAAAAAGAGGCAAATGCGTGAGCCACCCCCTGTTGAAAGTCTTCCATAATGGCAATGCATCTCTGAAAGAGAACAAAGAGCTAACATCTGTTGTATGTTGAGGGAACTGAGACCATTGTTGACTCCATACTGAAGGAAGGACAGCATTCTAGGTCTGGGCAGAAGCCGGATCAGTTCCTGAATGGACAGACTGATCAGCAAACCAGGCCTGCCTGGGCCAGAATGGGGCAAGTAGAAAACAGTGAGGGGAAAAAATAATTTGATCCCCTTCTGATTTTGTACGTTTGCCCACTGACAAAGAAATGCTCGGTCTATAATTTTAATGGTAGGTTTATTTGAACAGTGAGAGACAGAATAACAACCAAAAAATCCTGAAAAACGCATTTCAAAAAAGTTATAAATTGATTTGCATTTTACTAAGTGAAATAAGTATTTGACCCCCTATCAATCAGCAAGATTTCTGGCTCCCAGGTGTCTTTTATACAGGTAACAAGCTGAGATTAGGATCACTCCTTTAAAGGGAGTGCTTCTAATCTCAGCTTGTTATCTGTATAAAAGACACCTGTCCACAGAAGCAATCAATCAATCAGATCCCAAACTCTCCACCATGGCCAAGACCAAAGAGCTGTCCAAGGATGTCCAGGACAAGATTGTAGACCTACAAGGCTGGAATGGGCTACAAGACAATTGCCAAGCAGCTTGGTGATAA
The DNA here is from genome assembly GCA_037306005.1 of Rhinophrynus dorsalis. Taxonomy (NCBI): domain Eukaryota; kingdom Metazoa; phylum Chordata; class Amphibia; order Anura; family Rhinophrynidae; genus Rhinophrynus; species Rhinophrynus dorsalis. Next base: position 346,593,499 of record CM074724.1, on the reverse strand, counting down.
GGTAACAGTTGGTGCGATTATTCTCAAATGGAAGAAACACAAAATAGCTGTCAATCTCCCTCAGTCTGGGGCTCCATGAAAGATCTCACCTCGTGATCATGAAAACGTTGAGGAATCAGCCCAGAACTACACGGTAGGATCTTGTCAATGATCTCAAGGCAGCCGGGACTATAATCACCAAGAAAACAATTGGTAACACATTACGCTGTGAAGGACTAAAATCCTGCAGCGCCCTCAAGGTCCCCCTGCTCAAGAAAGCACATGTACAGGCCCATCTGAAGTTTACCAGTAAACATCTGAATGATTCAGAAGAGAACTGGGTGAAAGTGCTGTGGTCAGATGAGACCAAAATCGAGCTCTTTGGTATCAACTCAACTCGCTGTGTTTGGAGGAGGAGGAATGCAGCCTAACACCATCCCCACCATCAAACATGGAGGTGGAAACATTATGCTTTGGGGGTGTTTTTCTGGTAAGGGGACAGGAGAACTTCACTGCATCAAAGGGACCGTGGACAGGGCCATGTACCGTCAAATCTTGAATGAGAACCTCCTTCCCTCAGCCAGGGTATTGAAAATGGATAGTGTGTGGGTATTCCAGCATGACAATGACCCAAAACACATGGCCAAGGCAACAAAGGAGCGGCTCAAGAAGAAGCACATTAAGGTCCTGGAGTGGCCTAGCCAGTCTCCAGACCTTAATCCCATAGAAAATCTGTGGAGGGAGCTGAAGGTTCGAGTTGCCAAAAGTCAGCCTCGAAACCTTAATGACTTGGAGAGGATTTGCAAAGAGGAGTGAGACAAAATCCCTCCTGAGATGTGTGCAAACCTGGTCGCCAACTACAAGAAACGTCTGATCTCTGTGATTGCCAACAAGGGTTTTGCCACCAAGTCGTTTTTTGCAAAGGGGTCAAATACTTATTTCACTCAGTAAAATGCAAAACAATTTATAACTTTTTTTAAATGTTTTTCAGGATTTTTTTGTTGTTCTATCTCTCACTGCTCAAATAAACCTACCATTAAAATTATAGACTGATCATTTATTTGTCAGTGGGCAAATGTACAAAATCAGCAGGGGATCAAATAATTTTCTCCCTAACTGTAACTAACTCTTCCATCCTGATCATCCGTATCACTCTGGGGATTAGAGGAATCAGGTAAAACATAGGATAGGTAAAAGTTCCATGGAATGGATATGGCATCCATCGTGAATGCCAAAAGATCCCTTCTCCATGAGCAGAACACAGGCACTTTCACTTTCTCCCTGGTTGTCATCAGATCTATTGCTGGACCATTCCAATGTTGAACTATCAAGTAGAATGCCACTGGAGTCGGCTTCCAGTTCTCTGGATTCATGTCTTGTCGGCTGAGAGTCTACAAGAACGTTTTCTACCCCTGGATTGTGGACAGCCAGTACATGAGACTCTGCTCAAAGGAGGAGATCCTTTACTCCCTCCTACACTATCTTGCTGTAAGCTCCCCCTTGGCGGTTGATGTATGCCACCACAGCAAATGTCCTGATTAAGCACTAACCTGGGTTCCTGCAATTACCTGGGGCCAATGTAGGGGAGCCAGGCAAACCACTAAAGCTCCAGATTGTTAATGGACACAAATCTCTTCTGCCCTGGGCCCCCAGGTATCCCAGGGTCACACCCCAGCCTCTCAGTCTGGCATCTGTTGTCACCATGTTCCACTCTAGGATGACAAAGGGTCTCCCTTTTTTAAGGTATGGAAAATGAAGCCACCACTGAAGATACTTCCTGGAATGCTGAGACCGTTATCTGATGGGAGAGATGCTCTAGTTTCTGGCATCACGTCCTGAAAATGTCCCGCTGAAGGTCGCTCGTATGGAACTGAGTGTAGGGGACTGCCTCCAGGGCAGACACCAAGTGACCTAGAACTCATTGTAGTCCCTGATTGTAGCAGAGGGCCACTCCAGTGCCTGTGCAACATCCTGAAACAGGAGCTGAATCTTCTCCCATGTGAGAAACACCCAGGAGCGTGTTGAACCTCATGACCCGACGCACAATTACCTGGGATGCGATAGAAGACTTCTTTAGGTTGATAATCCAACTGTGATGCAGAAGAATGCGGGAAAACTCTTGGATATGGAGAGATATTCTGAAGAAGCCTTTATCAAAAGCTCATCCAAATACCGAGTCAGAGAAATGCCTTGGGCATAGATGTATGCGGCCAGGGCTGCCATGAACTTGGTGACGTTTTTGTGCGCCAGAGCCAGGCCAAACGGCAGAGCCGTGAACTGATAGTGATTGCAAGCAAATGCAAAATGCAGGAAACGCTGGTGGATCAGAACATGGAGATATGCATCCTGAAGCTCCAGGAAGGCTAGAAACTCCCCCAGGCCCATTGCTGCAATAACCGAAATCAAGGATTCCATCTTGAAGTGTGTAGCAACCATGTACTGTTGGGACACGTCACCTCCAAAATAGGACAGTAGTTGCACTTCTTGGGAACCACAAAAAGGTTGCAATAAAAACCTGAAAAGCTCTCTTGGGCTGGCAGTGTCACCAGAACTTGTTTTTCCAGAGTCTGAATGATGTTCAGGCGGAACTAACACCCCTACAAGATGTAGCCTCAATTAGAGGGCTACAATCTGTGATAACTCACTGTGTAATTTATTTTTTTTTTAAAGTGTTATTAAAGAGTAATCCGTTAATTCCAAAAGGTACGTGGTGACGTCTGCCCCCCCGGAAAAGCGCATTGCGCATGTCAGCACGGAGCCAGTTGTCTCTCTTGTAACTCCCCCTGGCTACATGAAAACACCTACGTTATCAGCTTTAGATTCTCGGACCAGCAATGCGCTTTTCCGGGGGCAAGAAGTCACCAGGTACCTTTTGGAGTTAACGGATTACTCTTTAATAACCCGTTTTTTTAAAAAAAATAATTACACAGCGAGTTATCACGGATTGTAGCCCTCTAATTGAGGCTACATCTTGCAGGGGTGTTAGTTCCGCTTTCAGTAGACCCTTCGCCTTCTGTGGTTCCTTTGGTATTAATGTCTTGAATTAATTTTTGTGAGGAATCTCTCTGAATTTCAGCTGGTAGCCTGCCTCCAACTCCCAGTGATCCGCTACAGAATCCCGCCATATTTGCAGAAACTCGTGTAGACGACTACCTACAAGGATCAAAGGCAGGGCCTGCTGACCTTCAAAGATACTCCTTCTTGAAGTGACCCCTTACTGAATATTCTTTCCTGAAAGATCCTCTCTGGGTTGTGGCAAAGGCAGGCTTCCTCTGTTCATACTGCCTATTTGGCTGATATCTTTTTGCATCTCTAAAATTCTGCTTCCTTATTTAGTAGGATGAATTTTTTATTGACGCATTTGTGGATATTCTTCTCTTTTGGAGCAAAAAGGTACTCTTTCCTCCCGTTATATTCTTGATTAATTCTTCCAGATGACCAAATAGAATAGACCCCTCAAAAGGCAATGTTACTAATTTTATTTTTTGAAGAAGGGTCTGCTTCCCAGAATTTGAGCCATAATGTCCTTCTATATGTGAGGGAAAGGGCCGAGGACCTGGATGTCAGCACGACCTCCTTGATGACTATCTCCTTCATAAGCCTATGTATGGACACCGCTGATTCCACTTTTTGCTCTAATTCGGTCAACCATATTCTGATGGTCCTTTAGATGCAGGCCATAGCTGTGGCTGCCTTCAGATTTTGCCCCAAAATAGTTAATTGTTTCTTTATAGCTCCTTCCATCTTTCTCTCCATGTTGTCTCTTAAGGAAGAGCCATCTTCCATGGAAACGGTGGTATGTTTGGCTAGTTGTGCTATAGCCGCATCAATTTTCGGTGGGTTAATCCAATCCTGTACTTCCTCTTCCTTGAAGGGATACATCTTCGTAAATCTTCTGGTCATAGCTACTCTCTTATCACCTTTCTTGCATTCTGACATAATCATCTCCGAAACTTAATGGTGAATAGGAAAAACTGGTATTTCTTTCTTGTTACCCATGAAAGCGGTGTCCATAATATCTAACTGTTTTGGAGTATCCATCAATCCCAAAGACTTGCGCATTTCTCTTAAAAGGATATCAATCTTGTCAGTATTAAATGTCCCTGCTTTGTCAGTGATTTCTCCTTCCTCTTCCGATGAATACTCAGAAGATTCCAGCCTCCAGGAAATTCCATTTCATCATATCTATGAAAAGTTCCCTAACCCGGATCCTCTACTCTCTGTTTCTTTTTGCTGCTTGCCCCTTCTTGCATTGCTGTAAACGTGTCCTGCATAGAAGATCTCACCCAGGTCAAAAAGTCCTGGATTTGTGCAGGCATTTCTGGACCAGCAATTTTTTTTAGACATTCTGAGCAGAGTTTAGCAGGATCAGAGGCTGGTATTTTGGCTTCACATCCTGAACAGGACTTGAGCTTCTGTGTCTTATTTTCTTTATCTATTACAGGCTTATCCTTAGCAGGCGTCTGCTTAACTGGGGCAGACATAATGATTAAAATATATATAATTTATTTCATAGTATTAAAACTAAACAATACCCTAGCCTAACAGCCTCTTGGGCTGTTTCCGGCTTATATAGTGTCCATAGGGTTCAAAACAAAATCACATGGTAATTTAACCCTAAAAGAACAAATATATATAACAAACTTAACTGTTTAACACATTTTAGCCCAAACAATTCTCAGTAAATAGTAACTCGTATTTATTCACTCATTTTTATCAGCGGGCAGCTTCTTTCCCATCATCCATATGTGTAGGCCTTGGTTTTCGGATTGCATTTCACTGTGGAACACACACTGTCTTCCGGATGCTGCTGCTGGGAGAAGCTTCTTTGTCCTGTCTCCTTCCAGCCCTCTGCTGACGCTGATCGAAGAGGGTTAATCCACCTTCTATAAGGATGGCTGATCCATTTGCAGGCAGAAGCGGCACAAGGAATAAGGGCTCCGGGCATACAGCCCAGTAAGGCGGCACCACGGCAGTCTACAGAAAACTCTTGGACCTCCATCGGATCTGTGTAACAAGGTGAGCGATGCACATCTCACATCCATCCTCACAGCTGTGTAGGACCAAAAAAACTAACCTTAGCTTGTCACAAGACAATTTTAAACTTGAGATAATTGGTCCTACACAGCTGAGAGGCGGAGACAATACATACAGTCAATTCCGAGGACAGGGGACAAAGAAAAAAACCACCGTTTTTGCTTTAGGCCCTTCTCTGCTGCATTATGTAAACAATTCATATCGTTTCACAACAATCCTTCTGCTTTCTTAAATTTGAAATAAGCAATGCTTAATTTCCATGACTGTAAATATCACATCCAGGCTTAAACTATGGGCCTTCTTTTTTACATATCCTCTACTTTGCAGATCAGCCATCAGATGGATTTAGATTGGTAGGTTTTCTGTAGCAGCTTTGTTCCTGTTTTCTTCTATCTTTACCTACATCCTGGACCCGCTTCTGCTTGGTTATTTGCCTCCATCTGTAACTTGTGTAGAAACTATTTGATCATTTTCCCTGAGCATTCTGTGCTCAGTTTTATTGGCCTAGTGCACTGGATTCAGCCTGCTATTCTCTAGTTGACCTTCTGTGTCCTGACATTGGCTTTGTTTATCTAGTTGTGATATGTGCTGCCTTACCTTGTGACCCTGTATTTGGCCTTACTGATGCACCTCTTGCTGGCCCCTGATTTCTGGACTACTGTATAATTCTGGAACCTGTGCTGCCTGCCCTGACATGGACTGTCTGGCCTTTCCTCTGTCTGTTGATTCTGTGCAGTTAGTGGCCACAAACACATGGGGTTCAACCCCTGGGGGCAAGTAGTTTCTTATAAGTACTATGCACCAGTACCTCAGTTACCTGTTACCCCTGATCCAGGTTGATTCTCCTTAATCCAGTTTCAAAATTCCTGGTCCAGTCCCTGTGGCAGGCTCTGTTTACATACTCGGGTCCCATTAAAGTGCTTGCATAAGTTTGCACCTCTCTGCCATAGAGATCCACTCCTGGACACACATTTCAGGTACATTAGGTACATGACAGAACACTTGAGCCTATGAATATGTGGTCTCGTGAGGACTTCACTACCAGCCCAAGAAGACTCAGAGGTGATACTAGCTCTTGTGCTTTTACTGTGGTGCCACAGGTAATTTCCTCCAGTTTTGCACTATTCACCCTCCAATGATGATACAGGGGGTACATCGGGTTCACCCACAGTTACATTCCATCTCAGGAACCATCTTGCCATCACTGCCACTCTACACCTTCTCCTTTGTCATAAAACACCTTACCTGGACTAGACAAACAAAGCAAAGAATGCCCACAGGAAAGGGAGTGCTAAAGGACCCCGCTAGAGTTCAGAGCTAGTATCCGAAGGCTTCTTACTATACAGAAAAGGCTAAAGTAAAGATGCCATCCTCAATGCCGAACGACAAACTCCAGAGAATCTGGGAGTAAGCCCAGGTTAATCCCACAACAACAGCACCAGCTTTCCTATACTGGAGAGGGCCAGCTAGAGAAGGTAGGCTAGGGGGCACAGTTAGGGACTGTAGGCTACCAATGGGAAACAGGGAAAGATGTGTAAGAAGTAGCAAAACTCTCCACAATGCTCACACTGGTACCTCTCTAAACAGAGCACAAGTGATGGTAACAACACTAGCTGGACAGAGGAATCCAGGCAACCAGCGGACGTCCTGACCTGAAGCTAGAGACAAGAACTAGTAGTAGAGACTGAAGTGATAACCAGATAGGAAAACTAGCTCAAAAGGTGCAGACAGAAAGGTGTAGGCATAAGAATAATCAAAAACCGATCCAGAAGTCAATAGGAAGCAGTAGGCAAGAAATGTCTACCAAGCAATGATCGAAAACCGGAGATCCAGGAATTATCCACATATGGCAGACAAAGAGAGAAGTCAGAACTTGCAACAGTCGGCAAGGGGAGATCCAAACAGCACTTGGGGAGGAATATTGGGGCAAGGAGGCAGAGAAGATACGATGAACGCTCACATGAACACCGTAATTGTGCGCTGGAAGGAGGTGGCCTAAGAATAAGTGAAGGGAAGAGTAACCAATGACAATGGAAAGTTGAATGGTGACACAGAGGCAAGGTAAACAAGGATAGATTGGGAGGTACATTGTGACATCCTTGAAGTCACAGCAGCACCTATGGAAGAAAAGGGCTCTGTCACTGTCATTTTGACACCAATGTACCAGTGACCCTTTATCTTGGACTCCTGCTGCAGAAACTCTGGAGTTGGTTACCCTCCTGCCCATCCACAAGACCATCATGCTTGCTATGGTTTAGTTTTGCACAGGCTTGATCCTCTCTGCAACCAGGCTCCTTTTCTGAACATGACCATAAAAACAACAAACATAGAGAAAAGAGAGATAAGTCATAACATTTTGGACGCATCACTTGTCTTTGTAACGCTAGGCTGGGGCACACAAATGTTTCTAGAACATGAAATACAGATTTTTTTTTTAATTTCTTTTACATTTTCACCATCAAATATACTAAAATCACTGAAAACTAAGGGATTCAGTAGTTATTGTCCTTCCCCAGAAAATGGTTCCTCATTGACATGTTGTGACATACCATAGAGGGTACCAGTAGCTCAAAACTGCACCTACAACAATCTTTCTGATTTTATACATTATTTGAAATAGGACATGCATGCACTCAACTGATTGTAAAGACAAAAAACATTAATAAAAGACACAAGTTATACAGTTGTGGAAAGAAGACAACTAGATGCATCTAATGGCGGATTACTTCTCTTTCTAACTCTAGGCAGGGGCACAAAGCATTTTCAGAATGTGGCAGTATCCTGTAGCTACAGTCCTTCCCAGAAAACTGGTGCATCACTGATATGAGTTGACATACCGTACGGTGTGTCAGGAGCACTAAACTGCAGCTACCATAATCCTGTTTCCAAACATATTTTTGAATGGGACAAGCCTGAATAATAATGTTGGTGTTGGTAACAACTGTACACTGGAACAAAATTTAGACAAAGCATACCTTTTTGCAAAGTAGATAAGCAGCCACATCAAATAAGGGGTTACTTGAATGTTTTACTCCTAGGCTAAAATGCAGAAATGATTTCAGAAGGAAGTGCTATATTTTTTTTTTCAGGAAGCACTGGCTTAGCACACCAGGCTAGTGACAATTCCAGCAGGTCAATGTACTTGACAAAGACTGTAAAATGCCTGAATTGATCATAATAAATAGTTGTTTTAAGCAGCATTGGGCTGTGTCACTTCTATTATATGTGCACTAATGTCTCCTGTTAGGGTGCTCACCACTTGCTCCCAAAATTGGAGGACTCCAGAGAGAAAGACACGGTGGAGATGGATACCAGAGAGACCACACACACAAATGGAGAACTGGGATGGTTTATTTTCATATATGGAGGATTAAAGTAAGCATGCCTAGAGGAAGACAAAAAGTTTGAAGAATGATGAGCTATACATATTTTTATTTTTTATGTTTATATGGGACTGAAGTTTAATCCTGTTAAGGATATAAGCAAACATCAAATGAAATATAAGATATAATAATATAGACTCCATTAATAATCTCTACAGTTCTTACACCAGGGAGTGGGAGACACCTCTAGACCCTACTTTTTATTTTACAATAAAAAAGCCTCAAGACAAAGAGAAAAGATACATTTCACCACAGAATATAACTGGCATTGGTACAGTATTGTAAAATTACTCAATGAGGACTTGAATATACCTCTTGTTGTTGGTGACCTGAAATAAGTTTTGGATTTGAGAGTGGATATCTTTTACACGTGGGCAACAAGCTTTAGAGATCATTTGGTGCCAAGTCATTTGTACAAAGCGAAGGCCAAGATGTTTGTCTAAGATTCACATGAGTTCAGTGACTGCATTGGATGCCAGCATTTTAATGTCAACAAACAAGTAATCAATCGATTTGGACATGTGCAATAGATTAATGATTTTATCTCATGTCAAAATCAAGAAGTGTGATGTTCAAAAAGGCATCATAATGAAAACAAAATGTTGGTAGTGGGTTGGTGGTAAAATGCATCATAAAGAATTAAAAGCGTTGGCAAGTTAAGCTTCATGAAGCCTGCCCTTAAAATATATTAACTTCATACTTTTGTCTTTAAAACAACTAATTTTCAAAGAGATAATTAAAATGTTTTACCAGTTAATGCCATATTACTGCTCCCCACTCTTATCTGCTAATATTACTTTAACCCTCTGAGTGCCAGAGGGGTACCCCCACTGGCAATCAAAAGATTAAAATGTATTCTCCAAGTTTAGATTAGTTTTTATTGTCAGAAAAAAAATTGATGGAAATGCTACATACCGTACAATATGATAGAAGATTAAACCATGCCCATTTTTAAGACTGCATTTTTACTCTTCAAGGAAAAGGAGGAACTGACTGCAAAAAGTGTCAGTAAAACATCTGTGAATTGTCCTACCATACCATAAGAGGGTTATCAGACTCATTTTCGACAATTTCAGTTAACACAACTTTTTGAACATTGCTCCCAAGATATATATCTTGCCTCTGATGCCTATGTGATTTGATATATGAGGGCAAGGCCAGTAGGAAGATAAAGACTCTGGACAGTGAACATACTAACAATATTAAAAATGATTTTGTGGACATTACAAGTCCACCAAAAAACATGTAATCCATTGCCAAATATTTTCTGGACAACCAGTCAGTGGAGTGTCAGTGTGAGGCAGTGGCAGTGTGTGACCTCTTCTCCTCCTGTCATTCATTCCTGTTCTCTTATTAGGCTCACTTTTGTCTTGAGTTCCATTGCTTCTTGCATGTGAATCTTGTTCTAGCTATTTGGATTGCTTTTCTGTGTTTGACCCACCTTGTATGACTACCCCTCTGCCCCTCTGTGTTTGACCCAGCCTGTACGACTACTCCATTGCGTGTGTTCAACTGGTACCCTGCTGCTTCTCTTTGTTTGACCTGGCCTGTAAGACTACCCTTATGCTTCTCCATGTTCAACCCAGCGTGTACGACTAACCTGGTGTCTTTCTGTGTTCAACCTAGCCTGTATGACCACTCCGTTGCTTCTCTGTGTTTGACCCTGCCTGTACGACTACTCCTACATTCCAGTCCCCGGTAGGTGTTATTTATCATCCTGCTTCCTACCCACCCTGCACCCATTGATGAGTATTGTGCTAGCTGTATTCTCATAGTGGCCACGTGTGGTGTTGCTATTTATATCTACAGAAGAGTTATCTACCCTCAGGTGGACACAGCCTCTTGCTAGCCTTTTTCTCTAGTATTGTACCCTAGCCTGCACTCTCCACTACAGGAGAGCTTACACTGCAACTGTTTGACCATACTGAATATTCACTGGCTCCACTGGTGGGTGTTATCCAGTTTCTTTATATGACCGAGTCAGCAGCAAGGTCAAGCAGATGTAGCCCATGATCACCAGCACCGCTCCCTAGACTCCGCCTCCAAGCACTCGCTCTACTGCCATACCGTTACACACCATGAGGCCAGCCTGCGGGAACTAAAAACATGGGTGCTCCCGAATAATAATATGGGCATCAGAAGGGGGTTACTTGGAACTAGTATGCAAAGAAAATGTGGATTTTCCTGTTGGGAACCAAGGACTAAGGACTGGTTGACCAACTCTGTGTGTACCGACCTGGCTGGGCTAAGTGTCTGGTTGTACTACCTAGGACTGGCTGACTATTCCGTGTGTGCCGACCTGGCTGAGCTTCTGGTTCCGTTGCCGACAGGACTGGCCGACTATCTCCGTGTGTACCAATTAGGGCAACACTGGCTACTAATCTGTCACAGTACGCACACTGCTCACTCCCACTCGCTATACTGCACTGTGCCTGTTAGGCTTATCTGCCCCAGTAGTCTCTAGGGGCTTGTGGGAGCCCGGTCACTCGCCAGTGTCTGTGTTGCCTCCGGTAACCCCAGTGTACTAGGGTCCAGTCTGCGCCAGACTCCTGCCCGTGTTGCCTGCGTTAACCCTAGTGTTCTAGGGTCAGATTACTGCTAGTGTCTGGTCTCTGTTTCCTCTGTTAACCCTAGCGTGCTAGGGCCAAGTCATTGCCAAAGTCCTGTCCGTGTTGCCTCTGTTAACCCTAGCATTTTAAGGCCAGTCCACTGCCAGAGTCCTGTCCGTTTTGCCTCCGTTAACCCTAGCTTTCTAGGGCCAAGTCATTGCCATAGTCCTGTCCGTGTTGCCTCCGTTAACCCTAGCATTCTATGGTCAGACCACTGCCAGAGTCCTGTCTGTGTTGCCTCCGTTAACCCTAGTGTACTAGGGTCAGATCGCCGTCAGTGTCCAGTCTGTGTTGCCTCCATTAAACCTAGCCTTCTAGGGTCAGTCCGCTGCCAGAGTCTTGCCTAGGTTGCCTCCATTAACCCTAGAATTATAGGGTCAGGTATCTACCTGAACACTGTCTGTGTTGCCTCCGCTATCCCTAGTCTGCTAGGGAACTGCCCTGTAGTTACCCATCGCCTTGTGTCACCTATTGGCGGTGTGGGGCTGTTGAGGTTATTCTTGTTCCTGAACCTGTCCACGGATCAAGCCTTCAAAGTCATATATATATATATATATATATATATATATATATATATATATACAGTTGAAAGTAATAAAAATGCCTTTAAAAATTATCTCTCTCTCATTATTCTGGCATTTGGCAAATATAAATAATTTCGTTAATCCTAATTACCCTAAAACGGGTAAGGTTTATTCTGATTTCATGTCAGATAGTGAGAAAAACATGTATATGTGTCTTTTTATATAGAAACATAAACATAGAAACATAGAAGATTGACGGCAGAAAAAGACCACCTGGTCCATCTAGTCTGCCCTTTAGTATTCCTTTATTGTTATCTTAGGATAGATACATGTTTATCCCAGGCATGTATATAGTGTATGTAAACTTCTGGTTTCAACTGTATATATATATATATATATATATATATATATATATTGCTACTGCGATATTCTTCATCCTGACCCGAGTCAGATCTGGGAAGTACTTGGTATGGACTTCATCTGGACCTGTGAGGGGTGATTGTTCTATTTATTTTCAATAAAGCTTTTTAACCTTACCTAACTCTCTGAGTGTTCTTACGAAACCGTGACAGTACGAAAGGGCCAATGACCTCAGAAAATTCAGGTGAAGCTAGCTCTCAGAGTATCCATTGGAGAATGGATGCGCATAAGCAACGTTTGGATCAATTGTCGCTGGCCGTGCAGACCATTCTGGAGCGTACCGCTCACCTAGACAAACCTGTGCAGGCATCGGTGGCCACCCCAGTTTTGGCACCAATGGCACAGACTATGACTCCCAGTACGCCAAATAGAGGTTTGTCTGCTACTGCTTCTCTCCCATTGAGATATGATGGGGATCCCACCTTATGCTGTGGCTTCCTAAACCAGCTAGAAATGTTTTTGGAACTGGTGCCACAGGGCTTTTCCGAGCAAAAGAAGTAAGGTGAGATTCATGATTTCGTTGTTGACAGGTCGAGCGCTAGCCTGGGCAAACCCAATATGGGAGACGGGCAAACCTATTACGGCAAACTTTAAAGAATTCATAAGGGCCTTCCGTAGTGTATTCAAGGTTCCTGGGCGCTCCACCTCTGCAGCAAAACGATTGATGATAATTCAGCAGGGCACACGTATGGTTGCTGACTATACAATAGAATTTCGCACACTCGCTGCAGAGGTTGGCTGGAAAGATGAGGCCCTTGTGGCAGCTTTCGCATGACAAAATAAAGGACGAGATAGCAGCTCGTGAGTTACCAGAAGAGCTGGACAGATTAATTGATTTCACTACACTGACTGATACCCGCATAAGGGAGAGAAGTCTCTATAAAGACCGCAAGCAGAGGTCAACCACTGGTTCGTTGCCTAGCTTTAATTGCCCACCCATACCTCCCTCTCCTCCCATGCCTCCGGGCACCACAAACAGTAGTAGCGAGCCTATGCAGCTGGGTTTCACGCGCCTATCTAAGGAGGAACGACTTTTCCGTCGCAGACAAGGCTTGTGTCTGTATTGTGGCAAAGCTGGGCACATGTTGCGCTCATGTCCAGTACGGCCGAGAAACGAACGCACCTAGGGTCTTGTAGGGGACAGATCCTAGGTGGGGTATATCAGTCCCCAGAGGGCACCCAGAGTAAACCCGTGGTGGAGGTCCTGGCATCTTGGGCCGGGTCTTCCTTTGTTGCCTCTGCTTTGATTGATTCCGGCGTGGCCGGTTATTTCATGGACAAGGACTTTGTGGTCCTTCAGAATATTCCATTGGTGGAGATGGAATTCCCGTTGAACATTTTGGCCACTGATGGGAGACCTTTGGTGCCCCCCCAGGTCACCCAAGAGACCTGTCCTTTGGTGATTCGCCTTCGAGCCCTCCACACGGAGACCCTGAAGTTCCAGATTATTCAGTCTCCGCACTATGCAATTATTCTGGGTTTCCCATGGCTGCAAACACACAATCCCAGAATGGATTGGAAATCCTGTGAAATTCTGGCCTGGTCTGCGTTCTGTGCGACACATTGCTTATAATAAGCTACCAAGATCTTGTGTACCTCTCCCTCATTACCACTAGACTATCAGTCATTCAGCGATGTATTCAGTAAGGGAGAGGCTAGCACTTTGCCACAGCATCACCCATATGACTGTGCTATTAATATTACGCCCGGTTCAATGCCGCCTAAGGGTAGAACCTACCCATTGTCCTGTGAGGAGAATCGGGCAATGGAGGAATATATCTCTGATGCCCTGGCCCGGGGTATAATTCGTAAGTCTTCCTCGCCCACGGGGGCTGGATTCTTTTTTGTAAAAAAGAAAAATGGGGAACTCAGACCCTGTATCGACTATAGGGGTCTGAATAAGATAATGATCAAGAATGCCTACCCCATCCCACTCATTACGGAGTCAGGATAAAAGAAGGTGACGAGTGGAAATCCGCTTTCAATACTTGGACAGGGCACCATGAGTATTTAGTGATGCCCTTTGGGTTATTCAATGCCCCGGCAGTATTTCAAGAGTTTATTAACGACGTCCTTAGGGACATGTTACTGTCCTGTGTAGTGGTCTACCTGGACGATATTCTGATTTATTCCGCTGACTTGGAGACACACCGGAAGCATGTCACAGAAGTACTACAAAAACTGAGAGAAAATAAATTATTTTGCAAGTTGGACAAGTGCGAATTCCATAGATCCGAGGTACCGTTCTTAGGCTATGTGATTGGCAAAGATGGCTTTGCCATGGATAAAGACAAACTCTCTGCTGTGTTGCAATGGCCACGTCCCATTGGCCTTAAGCCCTTGCAGCGGTTCTTGGGCTTTGCAAATTACTATAGGAAATTCATTTGTGACTACTCCATGATTGTGAAACCACTGACAGATATGACGCACAAGGGTGCTAATGCTTCAGTGTGGTCTCCGGAAGCTGAAAGGGCATTTGAATCCCTAAAATCTGCATTCTCCTCAGCACCAGTCCTGTCGCCAGAGGGGAATACTTTATCATTCAATTACTTCTGAATTACAACTCTGACCATACTGAAATAACACTCTCCATGGCCCAAATACTATGAAGGTTAATTTAAGCTGCTTTTATTATGAAACATTACTATCCCTTAAAGGAACAGTAATGTCCCAGAAAAAATATTTAATATTTTGTAGTGCTTAAGAAGTTGAACAAAATGCAAAAAACCCTATCTCTTATACCACTATGGTCTGAGAGATAGTCACTGTCTAATTTCCCCCCTCCCTCCCCTTTCCCTGACATCAGCGCTGTGCTGACTGCAGGGGAATCCTGTCCGGGGACCAACTGGCGGCTCTGCAGCAGAGCCGCAATCGCGTTATTTAAAAAGAATGACTTCATTGGAAAGGTCTACAAAGTGTGTCTGGTTTTCAAGCACACTTTGTAGACCATTCCAGTTAAGTAATTTGTTTAAATAACGTGATTGCGGCTCTGCTGAAAAGCCTCCTCGTGTAAGCCGACACAGATCTCCAGCTGACAGCAGGAAACGTCAAATGTTCAATGTGAATATCTCTCAAACCATTGCGGTTTGAGAGATAGGGTTTTTTTGCATTTAGTTCAACTTTTTAAGCACTACAAAATGATAAATATTTTTTCTGGGACATTACTAACACTTTAAAATTCCTTTCCACACATTAATAGAAACTTGTGAGTGAATTAGTCGGTGTGCTAGTACAACAGTAATTAGTAATCATTATTTGGTTTCATATTAGAAACATCTCTAGTGCACCAAGCTCTCCCCTTGCTTTTCTGGTATATATTTTACCAATTTAAATACTAAAGAAGCAGTTAATTGTTTTAAGATCATGTGGTATGTAGAACTGGACTGTTTCAACCTGAGAATTTGGGCCTTCACATTCAGATTTGGGTCAAACCCTAAAGTTCTCAGGTAAGTATAGCTGTGACTATAATTATCCCTTTAAACAATGCATTGCACACTCCTGTGATCCTTAACAACTGGTGGTTCTGGGGTAGTTGCAATTTTAAAGGTATAGTAATACTTTAAATTTACTAATCCCAATATTGTAGTAGTAAAAAAAAAAAAAGAAATTATTTGCCCCCAGTGACATCTCTCAAACCTTCATGGTTTGAGAGATATTCACTCACAAAGTTCCCCCCTCCCTCCCCTTTCCCTGAAATCAGCACTGTAGCTGACTGAATGGGAAATGGGTCCTATGATGATCCGGCGGCTCTGCAGCAGAGCCGCGATCGTGTTAATAGAAAAGAAATAATTCACTTAAAAAGGTCTTCTATGTGTGCTTGCACACCAAGCACACGTAGAAGACCTTTTTAAGTGAATGATTTCTTTTCTATTAACGAGATTGCGGCTCCGCTGCAGAGCCACCAGATCATCGTAGGACAGGCTTCCCCTGCAGTCAGCTACAATGCTGACTTCAGGGAAAGTGGAGGGAGGGGGGAACTTTGAGAGTGAATAGCTCTCAAACCATAAAGGTTTGAGAGATGTCACTGGGGGCAAATAATTTCCTTTCTTAATACTAAAATATTGGGATTAGTAATTTTAAAGTATTACTACCCCTTTAAGGACCACATAGACTTCATTCAGAGAGCCAGCACACTTGAGCGATCACATGTACTGGCTCACTAAAACAGAGGCTGAAACTGACTGCTCCTGTCTTGGAGCAGTAAGTTTCACCCTTCTATAATGATCACATCGTTCCAGCATGGAGCAATGTAATCACAAATGTCCTGCTAGGACTGTCACCGGTCCTTAAAGGGGAACGCTCACCTCCTTTAAAATCCTCCTTATTTCATTCTGGCTTCCCAATAAATGTTAAATCTGTATGTTTTTAAAAGCTCTTTTCACAGAGAAATTAGGCTCATGTAATCATGTGATGTTACTTCAGGGCAGGCTGCAGTATAGCTCTCTACCGCAGCCTGTCAATCTTCACCTCTTCCCCTACCCATTTGTTCCGTTACCACCTCCTCCTCTGATGGAGGATTCCGCCATGTGACCTGTCGTGCTCTTTTGCCAATGAGAGTGCTCCAGCCCACATGGAGGATTCCTCTGTCAGAGGAGATAATGGGTAACAAGTGCCATGAAGTGACATTACTCGGTTACATTTAAAAGCCTAATTTCACAGTGAAAAGAGCGTTTAAAAAGCAAACTGATTTAACATTTATTGGTGAGTCAGAATTTAATATGGAGGTATTTTAAGGGAAAGTAATAGTTAATTTTATGTTGTTGATCTCATACTAGTTGAACAGCCCGTTACACGGGCCACAGTGCCACTGTCACCCGGTCGCTGGGCAGTCACGCGCAGTGGAGACTGCCCGCGCCGCTCCTTCGGAGCGCCCACCTCTGTATCAGCCGCGGCTTGGGCAGTCTCTACTGCGCATGACTGCAGCACGTGCCGAAGTGTCTACTGCGCATGTCGTGCGTTACACACGAATTAGCGAATTATTATATAGGATTGTAGAGATTAAAAAATATAAACAGCGATTATTTTCTCTCAAACATAAACTAACTAAACTTAACTAAATATTGCTCTTTAGAAATACATACTTCATTGGAATGGTCTACAATGCTTGCAAACCAGGCACACTGTGTAGACCGTTCCAATGAAGTATGTATTTCTAAAGAATGCGATTTCGGCTCAAATGACCGATTTCTGCAGCGTCAGCTATGCGCTGACTTCTTTGAAACTGCCAGGATGACGTAACTTTAGAAAGGTATATAAGAATTACATCATTGTTTATATTTTTTTAATCTCTACAATATGAAATAAACATAAAATGAACTATTACCATCCCTTTAAGTAGGTGAGAGTTCCACTTTAAGGAACAGACATTGGTGACGGTTCTGGCACGTCGCTGGTCCTTAGGGGGTTAAAGGCTTAACATTATACCACTATATTTACCTGAGAACTCTAGGGTTTAACCCAAATCTGAAGGTGAAAGCCCAAATTCTCAGTTGAAACTGACCAGTACTACCTTCTATATGATCTTATCCCTCTGAGTGCACTCAAAGGGTTAAAACAACTGCTTCTTTAGTATCTTAATTGGTGAAATATATACCAGAAAGGCAAGGGGTGAAATTCTGCTTGTGTTATGTGTGTTCACTCATATTGGAGATTCTGCCTGGGCCCTGGACTGATTCATGCTCTCCATTAGGGCAAACATACTTAAATGTATGTTTTTGGAAGATTTAATGGTTAAATCTTTCACAGTCCCTGGTCTGACAGAAAACTCTCTGTTAATAAATCTAAGATAATGTCATGGACATAAAAGTGTAAAAAAAAACAAAAAAACAAACAAATAAAACTGGTAATCTGACCTTACATTTCATACACTAACAGCAACAATAAAGTGTTACTGTCCCTTTAAAATACAGAGGGGAAGATTCTGGATTCCATTCCACTGATGACGTTTGCCTAAGCACGCCATTGGTCTGCCAGTGTCTGGGCGCGGCTGGCAGAGGGTGGGCGGATTCTTGGCACACTCTCGCACGGTAGACGAGTAGAGAGCGTGTGCTGTGTTGCGTTACTTCGTCACGCACCGGAAGTATCCGCCGGCAGAGATTTGGAAGGTACCGCTTACTCGATATCCGGACATAGAGACTGAATAGGCCCAGTACACGGTACGCATGCGTCGTACGTGATTTCCTGCGACGGTTAACCGTTTGGTTCCTGAAGGAGGCGGGCACAGTACAATGAACTTGTACGGGTGGGTTATTGGGAGTATTGGAGAATGCAACCTGTATCCCCGTGAATAATTATTCGCAGGTAGCTCCCCACACTTTGTTTTTAGCTTTACATAACCCGTTGTTGTGTTGGGTCATGTGCATCGAGTTATATTATATGTGGTGAGAACATGGCATAGGCCCCAATGGATTTGATAGTGTTTATTGTAATCCTATGTGCATGTTCTGCAGTTCTACACCACAGAATATTGAGGCTGATGTGCTAAAAGCGCTGGGGCAAACTGCAGCATACGGGAAAAATACAAATGTCATTTGACTTCAGTGGGACTTTCAACACCTTGAATGCTGGAGAGTTTTTCAACTCTTTAGGTAAATGGGTTAAAAGTTGTTTGGATCAATGGGGATTTTAGCCTTTTGTATTTTCCCCAATGGTGCAGTTGAATTGCTCCTCTTATTTGTGCATATGCCTCAGTTGTGTTCTAAATGTACGAAATCTAACTCCTAGCATACAAATATATTTCCGGACTAATTATTAAAATAAAAGTGGAGCCATTCTGGGGCAAAGCAAATGTCCAAAATTCATTTTCAGATGGTGCTTTTAAACCATGGAATGCTATAGAGGTCTCCAAAACATTAAGTTGGAGACCTCTCTAACATTCAAGGGGTTCTCCCTATGGTGCAGTTTCTTTGCATCAGAATTACACATATTCTTACTACTTAAGTTGAACTACCTTGTTGCAGCTTGTGGCCCCCTGGCACTGTTGTTGCTTTACAGTTCATTGTTATGTTTTTGATTGTTGTATTTTTCACTCACTGTTTTGCTGAAGGGGTAATATGCACAAAAAAATACAGGGATTTTGGGACCAACCAATTCAACTGTAGGTGACACAGGAAAATATACATTGCTATTATATGGGACTTTTAGCCTGTTAAATTTTGTTTGTCTGCCTTGGAGATCTCTAGCATTCAAGCTATTAAAAGCCCAAACATAAACATAATGGAATTGTTTATTCCTGTTTGGTTAATGCCAGAATTGCAAAATATGCAAAAAAGCATATGGCCCTAGGTTTTCTTCTAGCTTAACCCTTTATGTGCCAGGAGTTGTAATGTGCTGCTCACCCCTTCATGCTCACAGGGTTGAATTAAACTATACCTGACAAGTGGTTCATATTTTAACATAATTATTTACTTTCATGTAGCAGACAGGTAAACCTATATAGTTTTAATTTTGTGCATTTAAAGGGACGGTAATGTCACTTTTACTGTAGGATCAAGTCATATATATATGTATGTGTGTGTGTATGTGTGTGTATATATATATATATATATATATATATATATATATATATATATATATATATATATCCTGATCTGTAGCTGTATAAGCATGCGTAACTTTGCTGTTTTACTTTTATTGTATAAAGTTTCCCTCTACTGCTCCTTTTACTTAAAGGGATAGTAATACTTCGTTTTAACTTTATTTTATTTTGTAGGCATTAAAAAAATATGAAGAATGATGTAAGTCTTATCTCTCAAACCTTTATGGTTTATGAGATATTCACAAGCAAAGTTTCCCCTCCCGCCCCTTTTGCCTAGTGTAACTATCTCTTCTCCGATGTGGAATGCAGTCTATAGACCAGACAGATAACAGAAGGGGACACTCATATTCCTATGAAAACAATGAAATCCCTGCCCCCCTTGACAAGTTTTTCAGGTTTTTCCCTTATCTTAATTGAAGATTGTCCCTCTGTGCAATCTACCTGGACACCTCCCTTCTGCTCTGAGGTGAGCAGTGTTACATCAGTAAAAGGGGCGGGAGGGGGATACTTTATCATTCAATTACTCTTGAACTACAACTCTGACAGAATTGAAATAACACTCTCCAAAGTCCAAATACTTTGATGATTAATTAGAGCTTCTTTAATTATGAAACATTACTATCCCTTTAACTGAAGCAGCCTCCCCTCAGATCTGGTATCCGATCATCGGACTGGACAGTTT
This sequence comes from Rhinophrynus dorsalis, assembly GCA_037306005.1. NCBI lineage: Eukaryota > Metazoa > Chordata > Amphibia > Anura > Rhinophrynidae > Rhinophrynus > Rhinophrynus dorsalis. Next base: position 346,573,328 of record CM074724.1, on the reverse strand, counting down.
GCAGCGTGGGACTTCTTTCTTTCAGTATAAGGAAAACCCAGCTCACTTGATGAAGGAGGGCAGTTTTTTCCTTATGCTGGAAGAAGATTGCCCCTCGTCACATTCTGCCTGGACTGCCTTGCTGAGGTAAGTAAAAGGGGAGGGAGGGGGAAACTTTATTATACAATAAAATTAAAACGGCAAACTTATGCGTAACTATACATCTACAGATAAGTATGCAAATATATATTTATATATAGAATACGCAGTCCTACAGTAAAATGACACATTACTAACCCTTTAATCTCTTGTATTGTTTACCTTCATACAGCAGTCAGGTACATCTGTGTACCAAACGGGTAAGCCTATGGTTTTATTTTGATGCATTTGAGCTCTTGTATTCCTATCCATCATGCTGCAGAATTACTGCATTCCCTCAGGAATGCACTAATCTTGCCTTAAAGGGATAGTAATACTTAAGTACTACTAAAAAGAAAAGTATTTCCCCCAGTGTCATCTCTCAAACCTTTATGGTTTGAGAGATGATCGCTTCTAAAGTTTCCCTCTCCCTCCCCCTTCACCGAAGTCCGCATTCTAGCTGACTTTTTTAGTAACGCGATCCGGCTGTGCTGGAGAGCCGCCTGAAAGTTGTACGACTTTCTTCCCTGCAGTCAGCTACAACGCTAACTACGGGGAAGGGGGAAGGGTGAGGGAGAGGGCAACTTTAGAAGGGATCATCTCTCAAACCATAAAGGTTTGAGAGATGACACTGGGGGCAATACATTTTCTTTAAGTAGCACTTTGCTATAGGGATTAGTAATACTTAAGTATTACTATCCCTTTAAAGAAGGTCTTAACAGTGGCTTATGGGCCATCTGCAAACCTTTCATATGAGCTGTTGTGGAATATGTGATGTTAATCACAAACTCCAATGAATGGCTGGCCCACGTAGGTGCTTGCCAGTAATACTGGCTGGCGCTCACTTGGGGTAGCTGTCAGGCTTGCTACTCTACATCCAGAGTGGTGGTGGAAAGCAGGACAGGGGTAAGTGAAAATACATGAATGACAGCATTGTTGCTGGGGGCTGCAACAGTTTTGTCACCCTTGTAGAAGAGGCTTTGCAAGTCACTCAAGCCCATTGTTTGTTAGGATGAGTAAAACTTCAACAGAGAACAATATATACAGGTGTACCTGATTGACACATGAAGGGCATCTACATAGGTAAGTTGAGCTTTTGTACGTATAAGGGCATATTTCTCTGTAGGGTATGATTCACTTTAAATGCACTGTGTGTGCTTATACACGCGCGCACACACACACTCTGGCACGCAAAATGTTTATTACATCTTTCTTTGGATTCTAATACTATTTGTTGGTATATCTGTCAGTGGACGTGCTCAGTAAACATCATTGGATGGCAACCTGCAGCTACAGCTTCCATCTAGAGAACCACACTTATGAGATGTAAATGGATCCCCCATCTGCCCCTTCTGGTCTCCTCCCACTGAATGGCTAATCATGTCATGTGACCTGACGGATGCAGCAAGGGACAAACTTCAGTAAGTATATGTTAAATCCAGCCCCCCTTGATGAAGGAGGGCAGGATTTCCTTTTGAATACTGAAGTTTGTTCCTCGCCGCATCCGTCTGGACCAGAGATCTGCTGAGTGACCTACCCAGGAGGGGGCGGCGGGGGATCCTTATACATTTCATATCTTTAAAACTACCAAAAGTAAGCATTTTGAAACAGCTCAATCTGTCTCTTATAAAGAAGACTTGGTGATTATAGGGTGTTCTTGATATTACAATCCCTTTAATTCTTTTTTTATGTATGTAAGGCAATGTTTCATTGTGTACAAGTTCCCCATTGTCATTAGGGCAATAAATGTCCTGCTGTTACACTTAGTCTTAAAACAATATCTTGCACAAATAAAAATGTATAATTAAGCTATGAGACCAGATTGCCATTGATTTCTTTGATCCTGTGTTGAATTACAAATCAACAGCACATTTACAATATGACTGGCTCAGATGTTCCAGCTACTGAAGATTACAGTTCCCTTAATCACTAGCTGGCCAACAGGTTACCTATCACTGGCCTCTGTACAGATCAGCCCTGTGACAGTGGAGGTTGTGATGCTCATCACAACCTTTTGATCAGGCCACCCACGCAGATGTCAACTAGTTATGTTTGGCTGATGCCAATGTGGCATTCCAAATCTGTTTTCAATGTATGGGAGTACCTCGGGTCTTAGACCTAACATCCAAAAGACAAACAAAAAAGACGCATTTATTCATGTCACTTCAGCGGTAAATTCCCAATGATTGGACAAGTACAACAATATTCCTACACTATAGAGACCAGTTCAGTGCATAAAGTGTTGAAGGCCAACAGATATAGTTTTAAGACTTAACCTTTATTTGGCACTGTTAAAAATAATATAGTATGTTACACTTCTTTATAAAAACCAAAATTAACTGCTTATTCTTTAAAAACAAATATACTGAGTGACATAACACAGCTGCAATCTCAATCTAATAAAGTATCAATCAATAGCCCCTAGATTCCTAGTTGGATGTCATATAGAGGGGGGAAAAAAAAAGCTATGATCTAAATCTGGTATTGCTAGGGATAAATATAGTACGTTTTGTAATCGTGTGTATATATTATATATAATATAATGTTGAAGAGCCCGTTACACAGGCCGCAGTGCCACTGCCAGCTGGTTGCGGGGCAGTCATGCGCGGGCAGTCTCTACTGCGCATGACTGCAGCATGCGCAGCGGTGTCTACTGCACATGATGCGGCGTTAAACACGTTTTAGCAAATTATTATATAGGATATATATCCTATATAATAATTCGCTAAATCGTGTGTAATGCTGCGACATGCACAGTAGACACTGCTGCTCGTGCTGCAGTCATGCGCAGTAGAGACTGCCCGCGCCGCGGCTGATACAGAGCTGTGGCCCGTGTAACGGGTTGTTCAACTAGTGTGTGTGTGTGTGTGTGTGTGTGTGTGTGTGTGTGTGTATGTATGTATGTGTATAATATATATATATATATATATATATATATATATATATATATATATATATATATATATATATATATATATATATATAAGCAGATGTGGTAAAGCTGTGAATAATCAAATGTATTACATCTCCCAAATATCTCAACTGAGATTTACGTTCCATAATCTGTATATACACCCTAACCCTCCAGTATATCTGACTTACAATTTCAATAGTTTAGTGGGTGTCACTAAAATATTAAGTAATATATAAATTAATAACTCATACTTATATAGCGCATTTCTTCCAGTGGGACTCAAAGCACTTTCAGATTGATATACTGTATATCACAGTGGCCTGAAATTGTACAGTGGTACTGTTGCTACACCATCCTATGGACAGCTCTGGTCCCGGGACCATAAAACTCCATAAGATGGTGTAGCAACAGTACCACCGTAAAATTTCAGGCCACTGTGATAATTCAACTAAAAAATTAAACTTTGAGCTGTAATAACATTTGAATAAAACACCTTTCAGCAGTGGGAGTACCCTTGTTTTACTGAAGCAGATAAACCCCCCAAAAAAATGTAAGTATTACTATTCCTTTAAGATAAAACAAAGAAAACCCTACAGTGCAAATTGTTACAAATGGCAATAAATGACAACTGTGATTCTAAAAAGGTGCAAAAGCGTGCGTGCGTGCGTGCGTGTGTATATATATAATATATATATATATATAAATACGTCCCTTAAAATATAAATTGAAGGATGCAAAATATGAAGGAAAAGGAAGAACAAAGTCTGCCTTCCCTAGCCCAACGTGTATCCCCAAGCAACTGGTTTCCTCAGGGATCCTCCTACTTCGTACATTTATGTCCTTGGAATATTTATTTTCCGATAAGTATCTGGTGTGTCTACATATATATACTCTTACACTTTATTAGCATCATAGTTGTTGTCATTTATTGCTGTTTGTAGGTATTTGACCTTTAGGGTCACTTTGTTGAATCTCGTTAATTTAATATAATATATTTTTATTCTGGCTCTCACACCTTGTAACTGAAAGAAAGTCACACCCACAGTCAGCTTTTTGTTGTAGTGTATATTTATGAAAAAGAGATGCAGTTTTACTGATTTTCGGGCGCAGTTCACGTGTGTTATTGTGACGGCAACCTCCTCCCTCATGGTGATGTACAATGATAAAAAAGAAAAAAAATAGATAGCTTTTTAGAGTAATTGACAAGCATATTTAAAGAGCTGATTATTCATTTTTTTTCCCCTCTTGCCAACAGGTTTTGATAGTGATAATCATGTAGTTTGCTGAATTGTCTGCTGCTGGTTGGAGAATTGTCCTGCTCTCAAATCCTTCAAGAAACAGGTTGGTACTATAGTTCCAAGCACTGTCTTAAAATCAGTTTAAATAAATTGCCCCTTTCACATGGGTGACACTAGTGCAGCAGTTCAGCTTTCATCTCATGTGAACACAGAAAAGTCCAGCATATTGCATTTTTACTGCATTTCCAAAGGAACACCGTAATATAGCAAGAAAAGGCTGCATGGCGGCCTATGGTGTGACTTCAGACCTTTCCCAAGTGTTAGTGAAGGTTGCAGTATTCATCACAACCGCCAATGACTAGCCAACTCATGCAGGTACCATTTAATAGTATTGACTGTGCTTACATGACTTGCTTTCATACATCCTTCCTGAGTCCAGATTATGGTGGAACGCAGAAGAAATGAAATAATATAGGCCACAGAACTGATGCAGTGTTCTACTCTTTTGAGTGGCAGTGATTCATCCATTGCAATGTAAAAATAAACACACGCACACACATCACACTATTGCAGACTGAACCAAGTATAATCGGTGTAGCTAGAAAGGCCCTTGAGACAATAGGTCACTGAAGAGAGTCCCCTAGGGTGGGTTCAGAAAATATATGTGGGGATCTGTGGCTACCAGTGCACAGGGAACAAGGCTAGTGGAGTCCCTGAGTGTATGTGGATCACTCGCTACCAGTGAGAGGACAACTGGAGGGGAGCGCTCAACAGATCCGCTAAGCTGGATACCAGTCAATCAACAAAAGTGATTTAAAATGTATATCTTTTATTGAAAATCCATTAAAAGTGGTACAAAACCACAAAATACTATGGAAGATAATGCATGGCAAGTTAAATGACGCTATTCGCCTAACATGTTTCGTGCAGGAATACACTTAATCATAGATAGTACCACTTTTAATGGATTTTCAATAAAAGATATAAATTTTAAATCACTTTTGTTGATTGACTGGTATGCAGCTTAGCGGATCTGTTGAGCGCTCCCCTCCAGTTGTCCTCTCGTTTGTGGAAACCCTTGTCGAGGTTGTCGGGAGCTGCCCCGGATCCGCACGGCCATGTGGCCAGGTGAGTGAATATGATCATTGTATCCATGTCGGAAGATTTGTAGCAACTTTAGGCTATTCTGGCCATTTTCTTTTTCACTCGCTACCAGTGGGCAAGGGAACAAGGCCGGTGGGGGTGGGGGGTGTCAGATAGTATGGCTGCCATGGTGATATTATTATTATCTACAATTTTTAACTATCTCTTTGGCATTAGAAGCTATGAACTTATATCCTCCAAAGTGAGTGCTCAATTTTTACTTTAGAAATTAATCAGATGCCTCCTGAGGCTCCCCAGCTATTGATCTTTCAACCAATGTCATGGAGCAAGACTCTTCCCGGCTTCTACTCCTACCCGAACCTCCGGCAAGATCGGGGAAGTCTTCTTATGTTACCTGGCTATGGTGACGTGAGTAAGCTTCTCAGATCCTACCCACTCCTACCCAGAAGTATGTGTATCTCCGCAATGGAGTTCCTGACTTTAACAATAACCAAGAAATTGTTTTTGTTCTCATTGCCCAGCATTGTAGCAGACAGACACTTGCTACACAAGTGATTCCAGAAAGAGTACAATTGAAATGTGGCTACCTAGATATCCCACAGAGCATACAATTGAAATGGTGCTACAAAGTTAAACCATGGGGCTTACAGTTGAAATGAGGCTACATAAGTGATTCCATGGAGCTTACAACTGAAATGGGGCTACTCTAGTGAGCCTACAGAGCTTACGGTTGAATTGCTACTACCATAATGACACTGCAGCGTTCGCAACTAAATTGTTCTATGTAATTGCCCACATACACTATCTGCCCCCAGACTGGTTCCAGCGGTAGTTGCATCTCCAAAAGTGTTAATACAGAAATGTACACTTAGTAGATGAGAAGGTTTAGACTCGATGAGTGACAGGTGTAAGGCTGCTATTACTGCAAATGCTGTTGGAGGTTGATGGAAGGTATAAAGTCCAGCAACTTCTGGCGGATCTCATGTTGCCCACCCCAGCTTTAGACCATTATCTTTAGTTTAAACGTAGAGTAATACAAAAGAAAAGGTATATAATGAAGGTGCTCTGTCATTAACGCACATTAGTAGGAGGGAGATATTAGAGCAAGCTTGCACCTGAACTGTGAATGCAGAGGCTCTAATCCAATTTAAAAAGTGTCGGCCTAATTCCCATTTTCACAGTTACACCACAATAGACTGCAGGTATAGGACCCGCAAGGTACAATGAATATATATCTTCCCTCTTGTATTATATTTTAAACGTTAATAAATAAAACATATGGGTAAAATGCCTAGTCCTACTTATACACTACCATGTTGGCTGCCTACCACTTCTGCTACAACCGTCAACTGACGAAAAGGAGTGGTGGGTGGGAGCTCTTCAGAAAGCAGTGTGACTTTTTTTCATTCCGCGCACACATGCATAATCACAGTTCCCAGGGCAGCAGGAAGAGTTCTGGATCATGTGCCCAAAGCCACAGTTGCATTGCGGGCATTGTTGTCGGGTGTCACATCCCCAGACGGAAGCTAGGGGTATCTTTGGGGGTTCCCCACTGTTATTGGTTAATAAATGGAGCAAAGCAAGGGTATGGGCTGAAGTATTGGCCTGTGTTTGAATAAATTATGTTGGATTAAACCATCTGTCTGGTACCGTCTCCTTTAATAGTGGTACTCCAGGAATCTCCGTGACGTGCACCTCCACTATACAACTAGTTTTATCATCCACTGCAGCAGATGTCTGTCCAGTTGGTCCCTGTAAAGATTGCTAGGCAACCAACCCTGCCAAACTGAGAATATCACAGACATATTGGGACAGCAACTGTCCCTCTCTATTCGGCTTTGAATGCAAATTCGAACGGTCCCTAAACTGGTTGCCTTGCCCATGATCTGGTTCTGTTGTGGACAATTCTGGAGACCAAATCTCCAAAATTATGGTATCCTTTTGAAATATCGCATTTTTAATAGCGCGCTGCTTTAAGCGGCATTCAGCAGGTCACAGCGTTCAAAAGGCGGATATGACAATCTCGCATTGCATATCAATGCCAGATTGTCATGTCTTGCATTTTAAACGGCGAGATCAGTATCTGTAAGCAGCCCTTGGTCTCCTATTATTATTATTATTATTATTATTATTATTATTGTATTTTACAATGACAAGTGTTTCGTTACCCCTGATATTTAACCCTTTAACTCCTCTGTCTCTTAAGCTTGGGAACAGGATGCAGACCAGAGGTGGACAACCAGTGGCACTCCAGTTGCTCTTGTATTATAATTCCCATCATCCTCACGTGGGCACAGCTGGCTGGGAATAATTGCAGCTGCAGTCCAACAACACCTGGCGAGCCATTGGTTGCCCACCCCTGCTGCAGGAAGCAGCATAGTGCTGGGATCCCAGGCTGAACTTTCTTCCTGTTTCATTTTAGTGACGGTGCTGGGGAAGATCAGCTCCTAGGGATTTGGCCGCATCTCTATCTGCTGGATTATTGCAGTTTTTTTTTTTTTATATTGCACAGTGCTCTCCCTTTTGCCTGTGCAGCAGCAAGTAGGCTGTGGGTGCCTGAGCCTGGCCTGTGAGCGCCCACTGAGTAGGGGGTGGCCCGAGCTGTGTGTGGGTGTGCCAGGGTGCAAAGTGCAGCACCTGCCATAAGATGGCTGACAATCAGGGCAGCAGTGTCACTCTTGCCGAGTCGTGGTTGGCAAGGACCTTGTCCGCCGCCTTCTAGTGCCCGGCCTATAGTGGACATGTCCTATTCCCACCACTTTGTGGATTTTTATGGCTCCCATATCCCCAGTTCTATAAAAAAAAAAAAAAACTGGTGGTCACCGATCGAGCTGTTTAAAGGCATGGCATGACAATCTTGCACTGATATGCAATGCGAGATTGTCATGTCCGCCTTTTGAATTTGGCTTAAAGGAGCGCACTATTAAAATGCGCTATTTCAAAAGGGAACCCAAAATTTATATTAATAAATTTGAGACAGTTCAAAGAAATGGTGCAAGGCATTGTTGACAAAACTTACCAGGATAAAGTCTCAGATCATTTATATATGTATAGATCAGAAAAGGGGAGGGGAAGGGGGATAAGATAGAAATAATCTTTAAATATATTAATGGATTTAATAAAGTTCTGGAGCAAAGCATTTTTCAGAAAAAATAGAAATAATGTGTGGAAGTACTATTTTTTTGGAATGAGTGATATATTCATGGAACAGCCTCCCAGCAGGTGTTCTTAGCTGCTAGCAAATTCTGTTTGTGGCAGTGACCCTGATATGTTACAGTAAAGTGGTTCATTTCTGGAGCAAACCAACTGTCATGGAGAACAAATACAATATCTCCAAATTCCTGTTAATTAAAATTGGTCTTTTAACCCTTTGAATGCTAGAGATATCTACAATTAATTGTGGCATAATGTATATTATACATAGCTATTAAAGACTTATCACTTTGAGTCCCATAGGGGTACACAATGCATTTTCTCAATTAGTTGCGTACCCCTTTAGCACTCAAAGGGTTAAAAGTCCTGTTCAAATCAGTGGTATATGATACACTTGGTCTGCTCCAGTTATTAGTACATTGGGCTTTATGCAAAAAAGCAAAGAGTGTCTATTCTAGAGCAAACAAAATTCATTCGATCGGGCAAAAAAAAAAGCCCATTCATTTTAAGTTTGTTTTTAAATTGCTTAAAGGGATAGTAACTTTTCACAGTAAAAGCAGCTCCAATTAATTTTTGTAGTATTTGGGCTATGTCAAGTGTTATTTCAATACTGTCAGAGTTGTAGTTCAGTAGTAATTGAATGATAAAATATCCCCCTCCTGTCCCTTTTACTGATGTAACATTGCTTACCTCAGAGCAGCAAGACTGTCTGGATGGATCTCAGAGAGAGACCATCTTCAGTGAGCATAGGAAAAACCTGTCAAGGGGGCGGGGTTTTCCTTACGCTCACAGTAAGAAAATTGTTCCTTGCTGTGACCTGTCCAGTCAAGAGACCAGATCCCACATCTGAGGGTATTTGGATTACACTAGGTAAAAGGTGCGGGAAGGGAATACTTAATCATTCAATTACTCTTGAACTACAACTCTGAAATAACACACTTCCAAATACTATGAAGATTAATCGGAGCTGTTTTTTTGTGAAACATTATGATCCCTATAAATGCTGGATGTTTCCAACAGATTGTACAGCAGTGCTTTAGATTGGAGACCTCTTGCATTCAAGGGGCAAAAATTACCATTTAAATTAGTGGGCATTTTGTTTCTTACAGTACAGTTGGTGTACTGCAGAATAGCTCAGTTTTGCCTATTTAGGTGTGGGAAGTATTGTACTGTACTGGTCATCAGATTATATTGGCATGGGCAACCTGAGGCACTCCAACTGATGGGGACTAGTACTCCCATCATCACCAGTCCTCAACAGCTGGAGAGGCCCAGGTTGCTCACACGCTGGTAAAATTCTGGTTATTTTTATTATTTTGGTTTGGATCCATTACTTCTCGATAGACCCTTGAACAATTAAACCATGTAACCTTTGTTTTTACCCTACAACACATGTTTATGCCAGGGGTGGGCAACCTTGGACTCTTAAAAGGATAGTAATACTTCAGTTTTACTATCCCTTATCTTGTAGCCATTAAAAACTGAATTAAACAAGCCCAGCGGCATCTCTCAAACATTTATGGGTTGAGAGATATCCACTTTCAAAGTTCCCTCTCCCCTGACATCAGCGTTCTAGCTGACAGCAGGGGAAATCCAGTCCCAGGATCAATGGAGGCTCTCCAGCAGAGCCGGGATCGCATTATGGAAAAAGAAATCTTTCACGGAAATGGTCTTCTACGTTTGCTTGCAAACCAAGCACATGTAGAAGACCATTTCAGTGAAGGATTTCTTCTTCTATAACGCGATCTCTACTCTGCTGAAGAGCCTCTGCTTGCTCAGGGACCAGATTCACCTGCTGGGGAGAGGCCACTTTGAAAGCCGATATCTCTCAAACCATAAATGTTTGAGAGATGCCGCTGGGCTTGTTTAATTCAGTTTAAGGGCTACAAGATGGGGGATAGTAAAATTGAAGCATTACTATACCTATAAGCTGTCTCATTAGATCTCCCATCCCATTCCATTAGTTGAGAACGGTGGACTTTGTAGTCACACAACAACTAGACTGTGGATAGTTAATTGTTGTCTCTCCAGCTGTTGTAAGATTGTAACTCCCTTTGTTCCCAACCAGCCAGTTGGGGGTGATGGGCCGTGATACCACAACAGCTTGAAGTCCAAAAAGGCTCTCTGCCTGAGCTGTAGACACAGATTGCCCATCCCTGTTTTTCACACGTGCTGTGGTGTGTATTAAAGGGGAACAAACCTCTCCTAACAATACCTACCACACTCACTTTACTGTAACCAGAAAATCCTAATGTCCCCTATGAATTTTGTCCTTGTGCATGTGTTCAAGAGATAATGTGTTCAATCAGTCCTGGATGTCATGTGGCGTTCCTGGCAGTTTTTCTTTTTTCCTTCATGCCAAAGTAGGCAGAAGTTGTGAACTATTTTAAGGACCAGACAGGTTCAGACACATTGAGAGGCAATGTGCTCTGAGCAGAGTTTGTGGTCCTGTGGTCTTGTTCATTTCTACCTCCATGGACATGATATCCAGGATGAGTTTGAAGATCTCTCTTGAGCCAAGGTGCGAGGGTTTAAAAATCAGTGGGGGGGCATTAGGATTTTATGGGCATAGTAAGGTAAATGGGTGCCTATTATAATGTGTTTTCATTTTAACTTGTATTTCATGAAAACCAAAGAAATGGTTAATAATGTTTTGTTTTTTCTTTGCAGAACTGTAGCATTGGAATTGTCTTTAGAAGAAAGTGTGGCTAGACTTTCATCCTTGTGCAAGTTACCAAACATGGCACTCCAGCCAGAGAAGAAAAAAGGCAGGGCTCTAAGCCTCGCAGGTGTTGCACAAATTTCAAATGACATCTCCCGCAAATTCCTTGATCGCACCGACATTGCCAGGCTTTTACGAATTGTTTTAATGTCTCCTAAAGAAAACGCTCAAATTTTAGGGGAGCTGGACAATTTTTTTATCGCTGATCCAAATGCCAAAATAAAACTTGTGTTTGTGGACGACACACTCTCTGTGAAGAGCATATTTGTAATGTCATCGGCTATGCAAGAACTTGCCCAAAAATTCCCCGAAAATCTGTATGTGGATCTCTTGAGTAATGTTAGCCCTGGCTTTCATTTATACAGTGTTTCTTGTGTAGATGATAATTCCAGATGGAATATATGTGCTAGCTGTATATCAAAAACTAATAACCCTGATATTTTAAGGTTTCTACTTGTTTCTGTCTTACAAAGTATGCCAAAAATGAAAGCTCAAATTAAATGCATAACAATACATCCAGGAATAACCATTTCTCTAGAGATTAGCACCCTTTTACCCAACGCAACAATAAGACATTGCGTTTTGTTAATCGTTCAACTTTTTGAACACAAAATCTCTCATCTACCGTTTGCTACCCAAGCTCGGATTAAAACTATTTTGCATATGCTGCCTCATACACGTTCTGTAAAGGGCTACAATCGTTACCTGAATGACTTAAAAGTGCTATGCCCTACAGATGTATTTCAGTACTACTTTGAAACATGGCATCCGAGTAGAAAATCATGGTGCACAAAGGACAACAAAGGAATAGCAGCAGAGAAAAAGATTTTATCATATGTTACTTCTCTGCATTATACACTTGCAACAGAAATTGGCAGCCTGTCACCATTAAATCATTGCCTTCGTGTCATTTTTAATGAGAACCGTGAATTAAAAAGTGCTCCAGATGATTTACCATGTTTGGATCCCCTTCCTGTGCCTGAACCTCCTGAAGATGTTCCAGAACAGGTACATTTACTGACTCTGGGTTGCAGTTATAAATGGGTTGTAATCTTTAAAGGGCAATTCTAAAGTTATATTTGTCATCTTAGCCGGTCTTCTCCTCTGTGATCAGACCTGCCAAGGTAGCCAAACACAAGATGGGCTGAATTGCAATACTGTGAAGCCTTTCAGTTCACTTGTGTGTCAATCACATTTCCCAATAACTGATACAGGTGTTCTAACCTGGTTCACTTTTGATTGGTCACACGCAGAAGAGCAGGTTGCATGGCTAAACAGAGCGATGTGACAATGTCACAGTGCAAGACAGCACTAGGTTGTCACGTCGCATAGCCAATGGGAGCATGCTGCAGATAAGTGTTTGTTGTTTTTTTTTCTCATCTTCACATCTCTGAATTGTTTGTGTCCTTCCCCTGGATCTGAACCAGTTTGTTAAGCACACAGAGGCAGCTGGAGCGCCTCCGTGTGTTGCAGATAATACTCCGTCCAGCAGGTGGCAGGCAGAGGACGGATTATTATCTGCAGCACATGGAGGTGCTCCATCTGCTTCCTTGTGCTTAACAAACGGGTTCAGAACCAGGGGAAGGACACAAACAATTCAGAGATGTGAAGAGGAAAAAAAAAAAAAGAATACACTTACCTGCAGCATGCGCCCTTTGGCTATGCGACGTGACAGTCTCGCTCTGTCATGCACTGTGAGATTGTCACGCTGTTTAGCCATACGACCTGCTGAAAGAGTTGAATGGTTGCATGCTCTTCTGTGCGCAACCATTCAAAAGTATACCTTCTAACCTAACCCGAGCAGTCCATTGGGACTTTGAACACAGCCAGTGAAATCTGTGACTTGACCACTTACTTCTGATTTATTTTAGCCCCCTGGTCAGCCAAGGACGTCAGAATCCATTTGGAGGCTGAACAGTGCGGCCTTGGACATTTAAAGAAACCGTAAACACCAAGTCCCTAATGTAACTAAAAGATTGTCCATGTGTCCCTGACTACCTCTAGACTAATCTAGAAGCTCAAGGGTTAATAGCCCATCACATGGAAGACCCCACACAATATTTTCAAGGCTTGGAAAACCTGCTTCACTTACACTTCTGATCACCGACTGGCACTGTGGGAACTGAGACTGATGTATCAAACCCCCACAGAACTGTTGCACCTTCTCAGAGATAAAATCCAGCAGTTGGAGGCAGAAGTAAATGTTGCTTTTTCCTAGTCTTGAAAGTAAAGCCCATATCAGCTGTGCAATGAGATATTAAAGAGGAACTATCACCCCTGTAAAGTTTTGACTAATAATTAACTAAATATAGGCTATAGCTTGAAAACTTTATTTATTTATTTATTTTATAAAATTCGTGTTATTGCTAAAATGAAAGGTTTGAAAATGAGGCAGTGCCTTTCTTCTGGACAGACTGCAGGTACAGCTCTACACCACAGTCCCTGCCTTCATCTGCTCCCCTCCCCACGTAGTGTCTCGATCCAGTCTCCTCTGATGGCGAAGGATTTCTTGTAAGCTGGAGTGCTCTCATTGGCCAGAGAGTACAAAAGCTTACAAGCAGTAATCCTTTGTCATCTGAGACACTACATGGGGAGGGGAGCAAGTTTTCAAGCTAATCTCTATATTTAGTTAAAGGGGATCTATCGCCCCTATACAAGTTTGTTAAATGTTAGATTATATAGCGACCAGGTGAATTTCTTTTTTTTTTTTTTTTTTTTTTTTTTTTTTTTTTTTATTATTAACCCTATTTGGCTGAAAATTAATGTTTAAAGAGTGCACTTCCGGACAGACTGCAGTACCTGCTCTGTACCACATTCTGTCACTCTTCCTCTGCTCCCCTCCCTCTATCCAGTCTCCTCCAATGACAGAGGCTTTCTGTCTGTAAGCCGGTGCGATCTTGAGATCGATCTCTGCCAATGAGATTGCTCCAGTTTACAAACAGACAGCCTCCATCATTGGAGGAGGCTGCATAGAGGGAGGGAAGCAGAGGAAGTGTGACAGAGCAGGGAACTGCAGTCTGTCTGGAAGTTCACTCTATAAACATTCATTTTTGGCCAAATAGGGTTTGAAAAAAAAAAAAAAAAAAATTAATAGGGAAATCCACCTAGTCACTATATAACCTAACATTTAACACACACACATTTGTATAGGGGTGATCCCCTATAATTACACAAACTTGCATAGGGGTAATAGATCAGAGATTAAAGGGGAACGGGAACTATTGGATTAGTTTAGAGTTCATCAGGGACACGTGGCCAATCTGTTTGTTTGGTTTTAAATTATATTAGTTTAGTTTGTTGTTTATAAGGGTCTGTCATGAATTTGTGTGCAAAGCAGATAATCTTTGTCTGTGGTTTAAAAAAAAAAAAAAAGACTTGAAATTATTAACTGGGATAATTTTAGTTTGCCACTTAAATTTACTTAATTGCAGTGCAAATGCTTTAGGTTGAAGTCTGTCAGTGACAATGTGAACTAAAGGCAGACTAAGATAATTATATATAGACAACTGTAGTTACAATGCCTGCCTGTCACCTGACTTTTTTGAAGGGAAACTTTTCTGTTATATGAAGAACTGCTTATATCCGTATTTCTCTTGAGTCCAATATGGAACAGAGGAATTGTGGGGTGGCGCTCCTCCTCCAAGTGGGGCTCCAGACTCCTCTTCCAGCTCCACCCTGTCCCATCAACTTAGATTCATGTGTTCTGCCAAGCTGAAAGGAAGTGCAGTGGTCATCCTCTTATGGTTTTATTTATTTATTTTTTAATTATTTTCTTTTTAGGTATAGGGGTCTATAAACTGTGTGCACAATTATTAGGCAGATTGTATTTTTGAGGATTAATTTTATTATTGAACAACAACAGTGCTATCCGTCATTCCAAAATGTTAAGAAACCTTAAACCTGAATATTTAAGAAAGTAAAAGTGAGGTTTTGGCTTTCTTAGTAGAATATCTGTGTGTGCACAATTATTGAGCGACTATTAGTGTGCACAATTATTATGCAACTAAATGAAAAACAATAATTTTCCCATCTTACGTGTTTATTTTCATCTATTAGAGTGAAAATACTAAACAAATAACTCAAAATTTACAAATAAACATTTGTGACATTTCAAAAAAATAAAAAAATCGGTGACCAGTATAGCCACCCTTCTTTTCATTAACATAAGCCTTCCATTCATGGAGTCTGTCAGTTTCTTGATCTGTTGACGATCAACTTTTTGTGCAGAAGCAACCACAGCCTCCCATACACTGTTCAGAGAGGTGTACAGTTTTACTTCAGCGTAAATCTGTCATTTAAGAAGGACCCACAAGTTTTCAATAGGTTTAGGTCAGGTGAGGAAGGGGGCCATGTCATTATTTTATCATCTTTAAGGCCTTTACTGGCTATCCATGCAGTGGAGTACTTTGATGCATGTGATAGAGCATTGTCCTGCATAAAAATCATGGTCTTCTTGAAAGATGCAGACTTTTTTTCCTGTACCACTGCTTGAAGAAAGTGTCTTCTAAAAACTGGCAGTAGGTTTGGGAGTTGAGTTTGAGTCTATCTTCAACCTGAAAAGGTCCAGCTACCTCGTCTTTGATGATGCCACCCCTTACCAGTACACCACCTCCACCTTGCTGACGTCTGAGTTGAAGTGGAGCTCTGTGCCCGTTACTGATCCAGCCATGGGCCATCCATGTGGACCATCAAGAGTCACTCTCATCTCATCAGTCCATAAAACCTTTGAAAAATCTGTTTTCAGATATTTCTTGGCCCAGTCATGACGTTTCAACTTATATGTCTTGTTCGGTGGTGGTCGGGTTTCAGCCTTCCTTACCGTGGCCATGTCTCTGAGCACTGAACACCTAGTACGTCTGGACACTCCAGGTAGGTTGCAGGTTTTTTTGTTTGTTTGTTTTTTTTTACCCCCCCCTCCCCCCCAAAACATGTTTCTTGCGACTCTGTTGACGATTTGCAACAAAACGTTTGGTTCTGTGATCATGCTGCAATATCTTAGCAATTTCAAGGGTGTTGCATCCCTCTGAGACTTTTTACAATTTTTGACTTTTCAGAGTCTGTTATAATTCTCTTTCTGCCCATTTTGCCTGAGGAAACGAAGCTGCCTAATTATGCCACCTTGACATAGGGTGTTCATGTCTTTAGGCCATACCTTCTCTCATTGCACAAATACACATCACCTGTTAAATACAATAAGCATTCAAGTTTATTCAGCTTGGAGTTGGAATATAAGCATAAAAATGATGATTTGGTCAGAAAACTCACTTGCCTAATAATTGTGAAGAAAGTGTAGTCTCCCATTATGGCTTCCCTGGAGTTGGATTCACAATTTACTGGTACCTTGTGGACCTTTTTGTCCTGCGGAGTTTGACTTTATTACAAGACTGTTCCTTTTGGTTGAGTCTCTTAGAGATTCTGCTCTTTCTGTAAGGTATAAGCCAGAAGACAAGATTGTTGAGTAACCCTTTGAGTGCCCTGGACCACTGTATGTCCCATGCTGAACTGACTCACGCAGTGTGTGTTCTTGCTATACTGGCACTCAGTTATAGCTCTTATTTTGTGAACTAGGTCTGGGGTACAGATGACTGCAGTACATTTTGTTAAATTAACCCCTCCTTGCTATCCTGCACTCTAGGTTCTTTGTGATAATATTTGGTCTAGGTTGCCTTGCGGGGCTTATTTTGGCTCAGCCTGATCCTTAAGGACAACTTTGTGGTCAAAGGGCAGTGCTGAGGCCTATTTTTGCCTCTGCTTTGGTCAACAGGGCTATTGCTGTGTGGGGAGAACAGCTATCTGAAGCTGTTCGTTCTGATGTTCCTAGGGGTGTCATGTTGATTCTGGTAGCCAATATTATGGAAACCAAGGCTTCTAATACCGAGACTCTCTTTGATGCAGCACATGCAATCGTCTGCAAAGTCTAAGTCTGACAAGCCGATCTTTGCATGACTTGTGCAATACTGGTCCATCATTGTCTGTAAGGGACCATCTCCACCTAGGCATCCTCTGTGACTGATCAATGAATTTGCTGCATGGATTTCCAATCTCTACAAAAATAACTCTTCTTTTTGTCAATGGTTCCTTGAAATCTGAAGGGCTCTGTTACGAAACAGTCTCCACTCTTCTGAAAAAAACAGGTTCTTTTGAACTGTATCAATGCTCTGGCTATGGCAGTGCACTGGCTCCCGCTCTGGCTCTCTCATCACACATGCTCTTTGCTTCTCCAACCTTGTTCAACTGGTAGCCACAGAGCCACACAATGACACCCCGGCCTTGTTTCACTGTCCCATTGATATATGTAGAACCATGCATACTTTTACCTATCCTTATGCCACTGCTAGCTGCAGAACTGCATATACTGTTTGCTTCCGTATCCGTGATTCTGTCAACCTATACCATTTGGGTATCACTTTTATAATGCTCACACTAGATACTTAATACAGCAGGACATTCCATGGTGCTGGAAGACTTTACTTCCTCACCTCCCTCCCCCATTAGCAGTATTTTCTGGAAATAATTGTGCATAAAAGCCTATGGATAGAAATTTAAGTGACCCTTTGTCCAACTTTTATTCATTTTTGTTACAGATATATTGGTACAGGAAAGTTATATTTGAAAAATTAAGGATTGTGATTTGGTTAGATTTGTGGCAATATGTCAACTTGTAATTGTATCTACTATTTAACAAGAAATTGAGGCTACTGTTCCATACTTGTAACCATAATGATTGTGAGTGGGATAAATTAATTTATCATAGGTTCATCAAGGTTGTGGAATTTATATCACTCGATTCCCAGGACACTTGGTTCCAGGCACCGGACAGGTAAATTTTTAATCACATTTAGCCCTGCTTTGGGTAAGCAGAGCCGGACCGACAGCCCGGTGAAGCTGCAATTAGTAGCATCACCAGGTCCCCCTGTTCTGCTGCCCTAAGTTCCCGCTCTGGATCCCAGCGCCTACAGCTCCCTTTGTTGAGTCTGTTGGGAAGCTATTGTGAACTGATCATGTGTGTGCGCAGTGATGTTGCTTCTGGTTGGACCAGCAAAAATGCTTGGCACGCAGTTGAGCAGAGCGCACCAAGCCATTTCTCAAGCAGCTTTCTTATGCTGGCCTGGCACCAACATCACAAAGGTCCTCCTGGCTGAACTGCTGAGAAGGAAGCTGGCGGCAGCACTTCAATGATCTTAGGTGCAGGAGAGTGAGCACAGTCTGGACCGGAGAAGGCTTCATTGGAGGTAAGCACTGGGTATTGTGGACACAGTGTGGAGATGGACAGTGTGAGGGTGGACACAGTGTGGAGGTGGACACAGGATGGGCAGGGTGTGAAGGGTGGACACAGGATGGGGTGGAGGAGAGGACACAGGATGGGCAGGGTGTGGAGGAGGTGGAGACACAGGTGTTTCTTTTGTTAGGCATCTCCCTTTAAATTAATCCTTTGAGTTCATTCAAAAGGATAAAAAGCGAACACCCGGTTTAACTGGGTACATGTATTTTGCTGGTCGTACTGAAATAGTTATTTTGTGTATCAGGACAAGTAGACTGTCATGAGGGGCAAGTAGATTGGGCTTCCATTTTAGTCCCTTGGAGAAGTACGTTTTTTAAATTTCCACACCCCTGCCCGATCTTTGGCCTGGACCTTGGCTACAATAAACGATTACATGAGAATCCTGGGATGCCTGGTGTCTGTCCTCAAGGAAGTTGGTGGCTACATCGTCCTCATGTGTGCCCCTTTGTAATACCGGAAAGGAACCTAGTCATTACAGATGCCACCCTGAGGGGCTGGGGAGCAACCGTAGGTCCCCTGACAGCTCAAGGCCATTAGACCACAGAAGAGTCTATCAAACAATATCATATTCGCCTGTTGCTTCTACACTGGTCTCAGGTGCTGACGGGAACCCCAGTGTGAATACAATTTGATGGCAGTCACTTAAATCAACCTCCAAGGAGGAACTTGAAGCAAGTCAGCCTTCACAAAGGTTCGGGAACTTCTTCAATAGGTGAAAGCTAGTATTCCAGCCATCTCGGCAGTCCACAATCCTGGAGTGGAAAATGTGGTCACAGACTCTCAGCCATCAAGATTTGGATCCTGGAAAGTGAACTAAAGCAGGAAGTCTTCTAACAGAGTCCATTGCTGGACTCTTCCATCTGTGGATTTGGTGGCCACCTGCGATAACAGGAATGTTCCAGTGTTCTGCATCAAGGCAGAGGATTATTTGGCCATCTCTATAGGTGCAATGTGGCATATGTGTTTCCTCCACTACTTCTGACTCCCAGAATGATCAGGAAGATCAAGAGGAAGAAAGCTGTAGTCATCCTGATTAAAACTTCCTGGTCCTGACGTGCATGGTTTGCAGATATTAATTTCACTCACAGGGTTCCATATGCAGATGGAAAGGCTAGCCTTGGCCGCATGAATCTTGAGGCAAACGTCCTGAGGAAAAAGGGCTATCTATCATGATCCAAACTAGAGAGCCTATCTCTTCCAAAGTGTATCATAAGATCTGTTCCATCTTTTACCAATGGTGCGCTGATAAAGATATGTTTGCTCTGACCTTTGACCACCTAATGGTCTTTGCATTCTTAGAGGGATGTCAGGAGCACAGGTTTGTAACGCCCACTCTGTGGTGTGAGAGCCACTTCTGTAGCACCACCTCTTTATGGAAAAAAAGATGTCTAGATTTTTTTAGAAGTTACAACTTGCCTCGTGTTCCTAGAAAGTAGTGTGGTATTGCTTCTAAGCAATGTAGTTAATCTTCCTCATCCTTTGTTTATTCCGGCAGATTAAAGTCTAATTTGGATGCAAGGAAATAAGGGGGTTCTGAGCCACCTTCTGCCTGAGGGTTGATACAAGGATATTCCCCTGAATACTCCATTGGGTGGAGAATCCAGTGTTTTATTTGGCAGTGGAAGAACTCCATCTCGTATGAATGGGTCCTAGCAAAAGTTTATCAAATTATTTTAAAATATTACCACTCTCTTGCTTTTTTTCTATACAAAGTTTCAAAGGATCCTGCATTTTCAAAGGCCCTTTTTCAAAGAGTTTGTGTCTTCTTCACTTGAGTGATAATTCCAATCCTCAAAAGACACAAAATCCAAGGCTTCTATTTAAATTGGTAGATTCCAAAAATAGGTTTGTACTTACATGAAAGAAAATTTAAGATACATTTACTAAGATCTCATGCTTGCCATGGGACAGGAAAAATCCCTGGCATTCATATTTGTATCATACCTGCTCATTTTCAGACCCTAATATTTGCATTACATGATCTCCATTTTTAACCCTTTGAGAGCCAGAGAGGTATCCAACTCATTGCAACCGCTACCGCTCTGGCAGTCAAAGGGTTAAGTTGCAGTCCTCCTTTTAGGCCTAGCTGTAGCTACAAAAATCCTGGCATCCACTGCAGCATTTTGTCAGGTCCATGGTGGTAAACCTAATGCCTTTCCTAGACGACCTATTGATCAAAGTTCTGTCAGCCCAAACGTCCAGCAAATGTACAGTTTAGGAAATTGTCCCACTTTTTTTTCTGAGAAAATTGAGTCTTCTGACACCTCAGAGCTTCATTAGCATATGTTATTTCACAAAGAACAAGCCTAATTAGCATATGAAATCACTGGCATTGCACTCATAATGCATTTAGCATATATTGGCATATGGTAACAAGTGTGACTGTCACCTTAACTATACATTTGCTGATCTTTTGGCTAAAGAGACTTGGTCGTCAGTTCATACCTGTATGAAATTTTACTTTGTGCAGTCCAAGATACTAGTTTTGGTCTCAAAGCAAGTCACAGTTCTCAGTTACCTTTTCCCTTACTGTATTTTGTGGCACCCCCACACTGGTCCTTTCATCCCTCAATGGATGGTAGAAAAAAGTTTGTGGTGTTTTTTCCTTCTGATCAGTCATCTTCTCTTAGTATAAACTGAGAGATACTGAGCATCCCACCCACAGAGAACTTTTTGGCTTTAACTTGTTCTCTTTTGAGCAGGATGCTCTGCCTTTTCTTCTTGTCTTTCTGCCCTTGCCTCTCTCATCTTTGCTAAATGTAAACTAGCTGCTGTGTGTGAGGGGAGGTGTGGGTTGTTGCTCTATAAGGCAGATTGTGTGAGAATTTCAAGTATCTTGTCACCCCGGGGAGGTCTCATACCCACTTTTCCCTCAAATGCACTAAGAGAGAGGGATTTTATTGGTGTGTAAAAATACCTTTGTTTCAGATCTTAACATGACACACAGGTAATTTAGGTTTATATCAACCCAGCTTAATTTTTATGTGTTGGTCTTCCTTTAAGTTTTAGACCTGTTGGTGGCACTCGGTGACTAATCCCAATGTAGCCAAAATTAAGGGAATTGTAAAGCAATGTGTTCAAGATGTCTACCATTTGAGACGTTCAAGCACAATTTAAATGAATGGAAATTTTCTTCTGTTCCCTATAGTGCAGTTGCTTTGCCCCAGAATTGCATATGGCTTCCTGAATATGGATCTACATTCCTGATGGATTGTTGACCATTTCTTATTGGCTGTACAGTGCACCTTTTACTTTGAATAACTATGCTGTTTATTCATTATTTTGTAACAGCTAACATTAGAACTCTATGCTGATTAAAAGTGCTATAAACCATTAATCTAATTTTGCAGACCTTTGAAGAGACTAAGCAAAATGGACTGGAAGACATGGCATTCTCAAGCTGGGAAGAATTTCAGTCTTTTCTCACCACCTGGTGTAAAGAACAGAAGATTATTTTTGTAATTCGTCATTCAGTTCCCCTAAGTGAGGAAGATATGAGCCAAGAGCTGATTCAGTCTTTAAAGTACAGTATTGTGAACTTTGGATGCAGCAGCTACACCAGGTAAATGAGACTGAGCTGTAACACACTCACTGGTAGATATAATACACACAATATGGCAGTTCCATTGGGACTTTTTAAAGCAACCATAACGAAACCTTTCTTATTTTTGTTTTTGTTTCTCTTTAACCCTTTGAGTGCCAGAGTGGTACGGAATGCATTCCGTACCACTCTGGCACTCAAAGGGTTAAAAAGTCCCACTGGTCTTTCTTATTTACTTATCTATAATTACTTATTTATACTAATTACAAGGGATTCTATTTATTTATCTATTTATTAGTTGGTACTTCCATCAACTAAATTAAATATATTTTGTAAGAGATGCATGGCTTTGTCCATGCACAAATAGGTGTGTGTGTGTGTATGTATATGTATATGTGTGTATATATATATATATATATATATATATATATATAAAATGTGTGTGTGTGTAAGGGGGGATGTATATACTGCATGCTTCCTGGACCTTGTTGTACTGTTTTCTGGCACCCAAAGAAAACACTCACACGAACTATTACACACATGCGCACACACGATAAGATTATTTCCTCTTATGTCCTCTGATGACATAATAATATAGAATAGAACTGCGTGTGTGAAGGGGTCTTGTCCCTCCACAGCTATCATTGCCTGCTCTGGCGGGTCCGTAAGAGTGGTGTTTCTAATGTTGTCATTTTCCTTCTGCTTTGATATCTCCTCCCAGTGGGAAGCTAGGGTAATAGTAGATTATGTAACCTACTTCCTGCATCTCTACCAGAAGTAGCTAACTTAACCATCAGACAATATTAGAGTAACTATCTGCCCAGTGTATGCAGAGTAGAACCAGCAGGTGGGAGACACACAGGGTTGAGTGAGATATCAGAGTACAACTGAGCATGGAGAGAATAACAAAATAACACATGGGAATTTTTATATTTTAGTCCACATGAGTGTATACTAGTATTTTAGAACTATGGATAAAATCTGTTATGGATTCTGTGCTTATTTGCCGCATTCATTTGAAAAGGCTTTTCAATAATTCCCTGACCTCTTCTGAGCCCACAAAAATCTCCGTGGGTGGGGGAGGGAGTTGTCATCTGTCACCACAGAGGATGGTTTCACCTGCTAAAAATCTTAAGATGTACATAAAGTATCTGAGGGCCTTGTTGAAGTTTTTACAGTTGCCTGATTAGGGACCCTCAGAGGAAATCCTCAAGGTACATTCAAATTTAATAAGTATATGACCAATGTAATCAGATCACATTAGATAAATTAAAACTTGTGGATAAGAAAATGATGCTGTCAAAACGAGTTAACATTATGTATGTATTCGTGCAAGAGTGTTTAGATTGGGAGGGGGGTCAACACTTCAGTATCAAGGTTATCAAAGAACTGCTTTACTCATCTCAGATTCTGTGGCATTTGGTGGCCCAGAGAACAAGAGACTTGATACTCTCTTAAAAATGATGTTCCTCAGAGGGAGCAGCTCTTCATTCCAATTTCTTTGTTCAGGGTGGAACTCTGGAACCATGGGTAAAGTATCTTTCTGCTAAGAGTGCAGGCCACTTTCCTAAAAAGGCATTCTGGAAGTGGCAACTCCCTCCCTACTCCTCTTTACACCCATCAGGCATGTTTCGTTTTAAATGTGACCTCAAAAGCGGTGCATTGGGCAGAGTGCCTCTTGGGAAGCTCAGAGATTTCTTGCTTCGTTTATGTTTTTCCTTGATCTGTGCTCTGTGTTAAAAAGGAGCTAGACTGATGGGGTTAAAGTGCTGTAGAGAGGCAGTCTCTGCTTCGAAGAGCTTTTTAAGGCACGTTCGTGTGTGTGTGTGTGTGTGTGTGTGTGTATATATACCTATAGAGATATATAATATAGATAGATATATAAAATGTGTATGTGTATAAAAATATACTAACAGACTTGGAATGGCATTGCCCATATGGTAACCAAAGTAAGAGAACGCACGGAGATCCAAACACACAGGCATTGCTAATTCAGCAAACCAAGCAGTCTGATATAGGGATCACTGCTCCATTAACATGTTTTTATTCCAATTTTGTCAGTTTGCCTCTTCTACCCTTTCCCCACTGTGCTGTATAGAATAAATAGACCAGTCTAGAGGAAGGCAAAGAGCTGTTTGCACGAGTAGGCAACGTTTCGAATGGATGGGAGGGGGAGTCAAAACAATTAATGGTTGGGAGAGGGAGTTGAAGTGTAGAATGGATAGGAGAGGGAGTCTGACTCCCCCTCCCATCCATTCATTGCATTCATTGTCATTGCCATCCATTCAATGCTTTGACTCCCACCTCCCATCCATTCGATGCTTAGACCCCCATCCCCATCCATTCGACACTTAGACCCCCATCCTTTTTGATGCTTAGACCCCCCATCCATTCAACGCTTTGACCCCCCTCCCATCCATTTGGTGCATTGACCCCCACCCCTGTTTTACACAGATGAAAGAAATTGCTTTAACCAGGTCCTGATCTCTTCCCTTTTGTGTCAGAATTGCTCTGTGCAAAGCTGGTACATACTTAAACCAAAAAACTTAAAGCTGTTATTGCAATGAAAGGTTGGTGTCGGGGCAAGCAACCTATTTCAGTTTTTGTTTTTTTTCCTTAAAAATATTCCCACCATAAAACCAGTCATCCTATAATAGAAGGCCAGGTGTATATTTGTCCGATGTAGTCATGCACAGTAGAGTTTGCCCAAACGCACAGAATGCTGGGTAGATTTATCAACCCCATTCTTCAAGGAAGGAAGAAAGCTCACCTCTGCAGAGCAGCTTGACACGTGGTGCTGTAAAACTGGGAGCAGATCTGTTGGGTCGAATGAAGACATCTTGGTATTTGGAACTGTATCAGAAGTGCACAATTATTGGCAAGCTGAAAAAGCAGTTCACTGCATGTTGCTGAGCAGACTAACTTTTCCCTACATCCAGTAATTAATCCTTACTTGGGTGTACTAAAATCCCGAACGCGCAGTCATGCTCAGTACAGACTACCTGTACGCACAGAATGCTAGGCATGTGTATACAGGCTTTTACACTTGTTTTACAGTAATTTATTCTGAGGTGTTTTTTTTTTTTTTTGTTTTATTTTTTAAATATTATTAAAAATTTATAGAAAACAAAATTTCCAATTTGCCGTCTGAAACTCCGTAATATGAGGAAATTGGTCAGGGGTCCGTATACCTTTGCAAGAGACTGTATATATGTCCGTCTTTATCTGTGTGTATATGTATGTATGTGTGTGTGTATATGTGTATAAATAAATATGTAATATATAGTGTGTGTATGTGGATATACAAAGAATGTATAATGTATAGTACAAAAGATATTGTTGTCTATCTCACGTGCACAGGCTTTTATTATATATTTTTGTTGACTTAGATAAAATAAAACCTAAATTTAAATTGGAAAGGAGTTGTGTGTTTGTGTTGGGAGGTATTGCATGCTCTTCTGTCCAGTTGTAGGCACTATGAGCACCATGAAGTGCCCTTCATTCTGATTTATCTACCTCCGTATGTACACTTTTCTGTGTCTCTGTCACACACGCACCACTTGCCTCGTGAATATGCACTCTTTTGCATGCGCACGCAAAATAAATGGTCATACACATCTCACAAATGCGCCATGCGAGCATGTTTTTACACACTCACACTTGCAATTATGTGCACATACCCAATCACACCAATGTGCAATTAGTATGGCCTGGAATTGCTCATCTTTCACTTTCTTCATAAGGCCCTTAACGTTGCCACCAAATCATATCTGAAATGATATTTTTTGTACTTTTCAGGAAACGCTGCCCTGCAACAATTCATCTGAGATTGGGCCCCGAAAAAGACAAGCTCATAATAACCAAGGCTGACCTCAATCACAGCCATGATTCTGAAATTGACCTTCCATCTCGTTATACAATAAAACCAGTACCCTACGTAGAAGCCCCTGTTGCAGTACCCAGTGAAGTTCCTGAAAAATTCATGGATAGAACTGACTTAACAAAGCTGCTTCGCTTACACTTCCCACTTGGTGGGGAATCTCAACTCCTAGATGAACTGGAATCCCTTTTTAACGCTGATCCCTCTGCAAAAGTTAAATTAACTTGTACAGAAGACAAGTCCATTGTTAAGAACATCTTTGTGATGACTACTGCCATGCAGAATTTATTGCAGCATTTTCCTGAACACTTGTTTGTTGATTTCATTCCTAGCTTGAACCAAGATTTTGATTTATACTCTGTCCTTTGCCAAGATGAGAGTTTTAGCTGGAAGGTATGTGCCCATTGCATTGCAAAGAAAGACTTCTCGGACCCTTTAAGGTTTCTTGTGCAATCTGTTTTCCAAAGTCCTCAGAATATGAGCAGCCAAGTAAAAATGTTTACACTGAGTCCAGAAATTCGTGGTCATTTGGACACAGAAATACAAGTACTTCTTCCCAATGCTTCGGTGAGATATTGCTTGCCTCTCATTTTAGACATTATGCATCATAAAATTTCCTTTCTAAGTCAAATGGAACAATCTCAGATTAAGAACCTACTACTCGGCCTTGCCCAGGCTGCTTCAACAGAGACTTATCTAGATCTCCTTGGTGACTTAAAGGCAGCATGCCCAGATGAAGTTTTCCAGTACTATTTTGACCGTTGGCACCCTTGTTGGAAATTCTGGTCTGAGAAAGATAGTGCAACTAGTGAAGCTGATAACTCAATTTTTACATACGTGAAGCTAAAGCATCAAGAAGTAAAAACACAGTTGGGATCATTGCCTTCTTTACATCAGTGTCTACAGGCTGTTCTTGCTGAAGATCAGGAGCATGTAGAATCCTCAGAATCTAACAACATTGAGGAGTTAGACAAAAATACATACTCTACCTGGGAATTGCAAGCAGTTACATCCATCGAGTTCCAGGAGGAACACGTGGCTGCTCCAGAGGAAAATATTGATACCACTGTGGTTAAGAAGGTAATTTTTCTTGTGACTACAAGCTATATTATATTTATGTGATTAAGGTTTTTTTAGTAAAAAATTACAATTTACTTATGAATTCAAATCTACCTTGACATTGCTGCTTTTTCTTTTTTTAAGAAATTCTGTCCCTTGATGGCCATTCTTGCGATATTTTGGAACTGTACCTTCTGCTGTTGCAAATTCCATAGTATGCTTGCCTTATAGAACTACATCTTTGTGACATTGCATGCTCCATAATGGCCTGCAGAGCCTCAAAACAAGGACATTTATTTGGAACATGACGTTTCTTTAAAAGACAGAAATGTTTCTGTTTAATTTTATCGTGTGCCTTTTAGGAATGTGACTCATTTGTCAAACTTGTAAATATAGGTAGTTATATTATGCATTTTATTATCCCCACTCGTTCCACGCCTTTACGTGATTGATGTAGTTGCCCCAGAAGACGGATTGCTGGAACTGGTGTTTGCCATCATAATTGTACCTGGCCAACATCTGATTGAGATCCCTCCCTGTGTATATTGTAAAAAAGTCTTGAGCACTTGCTATATGTTGGTGCTCATGACTTGTTTACAATACGCGTATAGCAAAGTGTTTATGAATATCCCAGGGTATTGTTGCCATGGCTACCCCAGCGCTAGCAGTTAGTCAACAAGTGAGTCCTTTCGTAGGAAAAGTGGCCAGTCCTACATAATACACTAAAGTGTGTGTAATGGCGCAGTAGTAGCTGATGAGCGTGCTGCAGTCATGCACAGTAGAGCGTGCCCGCGCCGCAGCAGCTCTGTATCAGCCGCGGCATGGGCAGTCTCTACTGAGCATGACTGCTCTGCGACCGTCTGGCAGTGGCACTGTGGCCCACGTAACGGGCTCTTCCACTAGTATCACATAATGGCGAGGGAGTGTAAAACTTAAAATGCTATATTTAGGCAGCTGTTTAAGTGTGACTGATATCAGACACTCTTAAATAGCAAACATTATAATTAAGCATTGTTAAACAGAAACATTACTATTTCTTTACAGCTGTAGATCCTAAGTAAAAGTACACCATTTCTGAGAGTTTATTGGCTTCCCTTACCTTACTAGATTGTGGTTAGGCTTATGTGAAAAGGGCACATATTTTATTACTGCTTTAGTAGGTTTGTAGGGGACTTTAATTATAAAAGCTTACTAATTGTGTTTACCAAAATGTAGTTTGTTATTAATGTTTATATTTTTATCTATTTTTGACGTGGGTTGTCAGTAAAGTTTCTTAAATTACTGTAACAATTGTACACTGCCTTTCCCTTTCATAAGCTTTCCCCTGTGTGTAATCTCACCAGCAAACACAGGCTAGAAAATGAGCATAGTTACATGGTTCACCCTTTTAATGACCATAGATGTGTCAGTACCATCATAACTTCTGGTCCTTCAAGGACCAGTGTAGGTCTTGGTACATCTTGAGTTAACCCTTTGAGTGCCAGAGGGGTACGTGACGCATTGTTTTGCAATACGTTGCGTACCCCTCTGGCACTCAAAGGGTTAAATGATCACAGCAATCATGTTGGGAGGCTGATACTGACTGCTCCATGACCAGAGCTGTCAGTTTCAGCCTTTCCCTCGGCAATCTCTCACATGTGCTGGCTCATGTCTCGTGTCCTCCGGTGAAAAAAATTCCCGGTCCTTAAGGGGTTAATTATGTTGGAAAGACACACAAGTCCATTAAGTTCAACCTTTGCCAGGTTATAACCAAGAAAACAAGAATTATGACTTCTCTACTCCTAAATGGGTATTAGTCTGTTTAGCAGAACTTCCTGTTTTACCAACTAATACACACTATAACCCTGTATTTTCCCTTCTGCTGGAAATGCATCTAATCTGCTTTTAAATGTATCCATTGTATCTGCCATTACCACATGCTTTGGCAAGGAACGCCACAATTTAACAGATCTTACTATAAAAATGATTTCCTCTGAAGCTGAAACCTCCTTCCTTTTTGGCTCTGCTGAAGAGCCTCCACCGGTCCCAGGACCAGGATCTGCTTCCGTCAGCTAGCTACTGACGTCGATGAAAGGGGAGGTGGTTGGTGGGACTTCGGATCCTTATATCTCTCAAACTATACAAGTTTGAGAGATCGGACTGGGATCAGTGGATTTATTTTTTTTCAAATCTACAATATTAAATGAAGCTAAAATAATACATTACTATCCAGTTAAGGGGATAGTAATACTATAATAGAGGTGAGATCCCCTTTAAAGGGATAGCAATGTTTCATAATAAAAGCAGCTCTAATTAATCATCATAGTATTTGGACTTTGGAGAGTGTTATTTCAATTCTGTCAGAGTTGTAGTTCCAGAGTAATTCAATGATAAAGTTTCCCCCTCCCACCCCTTTTACTGATGTAACACTTTTCAGCCAGAGCAGAAGGGAGGTGCCCAGGTAGACTGCAGAGAGGGAAAATCGTCAATTAAGATAAGGGAAAAACCTGAAAAGCTTGTCAAGGGGGGCAGGGCTTTCATTGTTTTCATTGTAAGAAGACTGTCCCCTTCTGTTATCTGTCTGGTCTTACAACCAGATTCACATCTGAGAAGAGATGGCTTACACTATGAAAAAGGGGCGGGAGGGGAAACTTTGCTTGTGAATATCTCTTAAACCATAAAGGTTTGAGAGATAAGACTTAAATCATTCTTCATATTTTTTTAATGCCTACAAAATAAACTAAAGTTAAAATGAAGTATTACTATCCCTTTAAGTACTTCTTATTTTAGAGTTCTATCTTAGTGTTCCATCCATATATTTTTTTTAATGTAGTGTAGTCAATACTGAGATTTTCCCTTTTAAAAACAAGCCAGTGATGTCAGTCAAGGACAGGCTGCGGTACAGCCTGTCCCTCTCTGCCTATTCCCCTCCCCATTAGTGGCTCGATCTCACCTCCTACTCTAGCGTTTCCTCCATGTGAACTGGAGGGCTCTCATTGGCAAGCTGTTTGACATTAGTCACTGTTTTCAAGTTTGTAGTTTACAAGGACTTTGAGATCATTCTCTAGTAGTGAGTCTCCTAAAATGATTCCATTAAGGTCCTAAGCAGCACTGAGATTTTTCTTTCTGTCCATATTCTATTTGTTTGCACGTTTTAACATTTTATGTAAATCTCTCTGTAGACCTTAAACATCCAGCTCTGAATTTATTGCCCTGCATGCATAATTTAGGGTCATGTGCAAATATCGAATCTTCAGCAGATTTTGGCATCTTTGAAGTGACCGAAGTTTAAAAAATGTGTCTCACCTCTCCCCTCCTATAGAAACAACTTTTAGAAAATGTTGTGCACACTAGCCTGGGGGTAAAAAGGCAAGTGGACCTCATTTTATGCAAGTTAATGTCTACTTTTCAAAATGGTTGCTTACTGACCATTTTCTTCATGTCTGTAATGGTTATGACCATTTTAGTTCAGGCAGGTAATTTCACAAAAGAGAAGGGACAGGCATAGTTTTGTGCTTCTGGCGCCGCCTACAGTATGGCAACCCATACAAATGGGGTACCATATTTCTTTGGCTTGTAGAAAGTACTAAATATAATAGGAAAATCCATTGTTTTCAAAGATTTTAGTATCTTTGAAGTGGTGGAAATGTGAAGAAGGAAAAGAAAAAAAAAAAAGAGAAACGATTTCCTATAGTGCCACTTTATGGAAATAATTGTGCACACCAGCCATGGGGTAGAAAAGTAATCAAACCCTAATTTGATGCAGGTGAATGTCTACTTTCCAAAATTATACATATCTCTGATAGAACCAGTTATTGCAGGCAGCCGGTTTAACCCCATCCCGACAATTGACTTAGCGGATACGTCCCGCAAAAACGGGACCTGGTAAGTCCCGGAAGTCTGGGTCTCTGTGCGACTGCATGCCATTCGGGGACTCCGGAATTGTTTTGTAAAAAAAAAAAAAAAAAAAATGTACCACGGGCGTTAAGGTGACAGCCGTGTACGCATGCGGCTGTCACTAAGGGATTTAAAAAAAAAAAAAAAGTCGATGTAATTTTGTGTTTCTGTAGCTAATGAATGCAGCAAGAATTTACATAAGGTTTTAGTCTATTTGAAGGGGTGGAAATAAAAATAAGGTGTTTTTTTTGTTTTGTTTTTTTCGATACCTTTTGGAAACATTTTGTGCATGCCAGATTAGGCCTAGAAAGTCAAGCTGGGCTAACCACGTTAGAACAGTCAAGTCAATGTTTGGGGAAAAAAAATTTAAGAAGAATGAGAACTTGTAGTTGGATGTTTTGTGCTTCTGATGTACCCTACAGTAAATCAACTAATATCAATGATGTGGCATTTTTCTTGTAAGAGCAGTAGCTAATTGTTACAGTAGGAAATGAAATAGTTTTCAGTGTATTTGTAGTGGTGAAAATCTTAAGTTTTTTTTTTTTTTTCTGTCCTTTAGCTCCACCTTCTTTAAACATTTGTGCACAGCAGGCTAGGGGAAGAAAGGCAAGTGACTCCTCTTTTGATGCAGTGGGAAACATGTAACCACTGGAATGTGCATTTTAGTTCATGTAGTTGAAAATAGCATTTTACATTCCTGTTTATTAGGAGTCTGTGTAGGCCATGCTTTTAGGTAAAATTATATATATTTGGTAGTTTTGTATTCAGGAGGTTCAGGGCTGTTACAAACAATTGAAAATGTTTGCTACCTACACAGATGTTTTTGATAATATAATTTAAGGTGGCAAAGTATGTAATTTGGTACACGACTCAAAATATAGTTCTTATGCAGAGCAATGAAAAAGCTGTATATGTTGTGGAGGAAAAAACCAGGGGACACCCCTTGAGATTAGAGGAAAGGAGGTTTAAACTTCAGCAGAGGAAGGGTTTTTTTTACAGTAAGGTCTGTTAAATTGTGGAATTCATTGTCCACGGAGGTGGTTATGGCAGATACAATAGATAACTCTAAGAGAAGATTAGATACATTTCTTTCAAAAGGGAACATACAGAGTTATCAGTAGGCTGATCAGGAAGGTCTGATAAAGACTAATTTAACTGGTAGCAGGAAAGCTATAAAATTCTCAGTTACTGGGGTATGAGGTGAAGGTTGAACTTGATGGACTTGTGTCTTTTTTCAACCTAATTTTACTATGTTTATATATATAAATAGAAAGTTACCAGCAAAAACCATACCTAAACAGATGGATAGCAAAAATGCTGAAAATGTGTCTGGCCTGCAGGGTACAGAAAATTCTCCAAACCTGTGGCACTGAAGGAGTAAAAAGAGATAGTATGTCCCACAGCTTGTATACAGACACATAACAGCAGTGTGTTCCTCCTTGGAGTTTTGTAGTGACAGAGTTGCTGTGCCAGAACCATCACGCTGTCCAGGGGTTAAGGACCAGTGACTGTCCTGGCACATTATGGAATTCAGGGCTTCCCATCCGGCTGCACGCGGCTCGGGGAGCCCTGAATCGGATGAAGAAAAAAAAAAAAAAGTGCCCTGTGGTCGTTAAGTGCCGGCCGCGCATGCGAACTCCGGTCGTTAAGAGGTTAAGGGAAGAAGAATCATTCCCAGTATTACAGATTAACAAATGTACAGGGAGCAACATGTTTTGGTTATTTTTGTCCATTTACTGGTTGTGGAATACATGAAAATCACCTCTGCTAATCATTTTAGAGTGCAGTAAAGCACTTCTTTGAAGACAGGCTAGACCATGCAAGCAGTGACACATTTGATGGCGCACTCTGACTGCTAACCTTGGACTCACTACCACACTTTCTTTTCCATCAGTGTCAAAGTGTCTGTCCCTCAATTTGAAATATATTGATGAGGCCTAAAGACTTCAGATTGAATATAATGTGAATACGGAGTGTGTTGAAGAACTGCAAGCTTTTTTTATGGTATATACATTATGTATATGGTGCATTCACTGTCTGTAAATAGTTGCTGTGTGAATATCTACATTTATGCATGCGTTTGCACTTGGTATTTTTGCCCAAGTCTACATATTTGCTTTAGGTTGTTGTTTATTTAACCGTTTGTGTACCAGAGGGATATGCACTATACTGTGAAGCAATGCATTTTACACCCCCTGGTTATTAACGTAACAGTTATGCTCCTTATTTGACTTTACATATTTTGCAAAGGAATATTTAAAGTCAGATTGCCTATTTCTTGGGGGAGGGTAGGGCATCTTCACCTATTCATGTTTTTGTGTGTAAGTTATGTATGTATATAGAATACATACACACTTTTTTTTTTTTTATCCTTGATGACAATCTCACTATTTTCCATAGAGTGCTCTGTTAGAAACTGTGAAAGCAAGGGGGGTGCGCCCTAGCATGCAGCAGGACTGGCAGCACTTTAGGAGAGCTCCTGTGTGTGCCGGGGCTTGTTTAGCCTACAAAGCTGGGAAAATCTTGCAGTTGTGCTTTCTATATACCCTAAGAGATGTCTAACCACAAGAACAAGAAGCACCAAGAACAAATGCTCAAATATCTTACTCCGAAGGAGAAGAGAGAAACCCTCAAGCTTTCTGGCACTCCAACCCAAGGTGGCACCCACGCGGAGTTGGATGAGGAGGATTTGTCCGAACGGGACGACGGAACTTCAACTTTGTCCCATGTGTCTACTAATCCACTGTCCTAGTAGCTGCGGCTGCCGTGCTGACCGCTAACTCACCCAACGGCTCTTGCCTCAGCCGCATCGGGCAGGATCTGCCTCAGGGTGTCTCGGGTAGCGAAGCTCGGCAGCAGCTCCTTCCGGCAGTCTCACGTGGAGTGTTGGCCCACGTCCAAGATTAGACGCGTGTCAGATTTAAAGAGACAGGCACACGTCTTGGGACTCCTCTTCCTGGACAGTGTGCTTATAAACTTCCTGGACACCACTCTCAGTACCCTTTCGTGGTGCCCAGTACAGTTGCCTAGAGTTGTTTCCTAAGTGTGTCTGATAAACCGTTCTGGTGCCAACCTTGGAATGTCTGACTCCCCAGTTTGTGTATGACCTCGGCTCGTCTGACAAATCCCTCTGGTGTGGACCTGCAGCTCTGGTAGACTACCTTTTCTGTGTATTTCTCTTGTCTTGGCTGACTATCCATTCCGATTTAGACCTGTGGGTGAGTTGCGTTTCGATTTTCCCTATTTCTGCCTGTTGACTTCCACTTTGGTGCACCTGGGGTTATCCTCTTCGCACCCAGCATACAAATGCTCCAGTGGAGACTTGTAGGGTATCTCGGTGACTCTTACTGCGGCGTTCAGGTGCGGACCTGTAGTGCAGTACTTACCTGTGGTATTTAGCCTGTTCAGGTGCGGACCTGAGTCCGTTCTCTGAGTTGCTATAGGACACGGTTGGTTCGATTGCAGAAGAACTTTCCTCCCAGACGTCTGCCTTTTGTTTTGCTTTTGCTTACTATTGTTCTGTATGTATTTCCAATAAAGATTGTGTTACCTACTGTACTCATCCTAGTCTTGTTTCTGAGTCCCTGACATCCACCTGTGGGTGATCTCTGATCTATGCTAAAAACTCTGCGGGCACAGATTAGGGGCGATGTCAAAGCTATCGCTAATGACCTCCGGAAGGATATTAGGGGAATTGGGGAGTGGACGGCATGTGTGGAGGACAAAGTGGTTGAGGTAGTGGACTTGCACAGTGTTTTGGCTGAGAGTCATGCAGCTTTGATGAAGGAGTTGCAGTATCTCCGAGAGAAGATTGGCGACTTGGAAGACCGCTCCAGGCAGAAGAATAATGGACTATGGGGAGTTCTGGAGGACATACTGCCTATTGGCCTCAAGGCTTGGGCCCAGGATATTTTCTCAAAATTACTACTAGACTTCTCGGACCAGGATTTCCTGATAGATAGGATCCACAGGCTACCCAGACCGAGAACTCTTCCTCCGGTCTCATCAAGAGATTTTATCATGTGGATGCATTACTTCCATATAAAAGAGGAGATATTGCGAGCTGGGAGATTACAAGTACCATTACCTGAACCATACTCAGGAATCCAACTCTTCGCGGACATATCTTCCGCTACCTTGTTGTAAATATGACAGTTTCGCCATATCACTGCGGCCCTGAGACAGGCAGACGTTGAGTACAAATGGGGATTCCCAGTTAAGCTCCTGCTGACAAGGAATGGAACTGTGATGCTGATTGGGTCGCTGGAAGAGGGTGCTCAAAGCCTTCACGCTTGGGATATAGTGTTTGAAAGTGCCTCGGAATCCCAGGGCCAGGTGGGCCCACGGTTACTGAGAGACTGGTCAACTTTGCCAGATGATCCAGTAGTCTCCCATTTGACGCCTTCCTTATATGTCCGGGTACTTCGGCAGAGTGATATGTCTTGGATTGACCCTAACTGGCTTATTTTTGATCCAGGTTGCTTACCTGTGGATCTTGTGTATTCCAGCCTACTATGCCCAAGTTCAGTTACTGTTGGTGATGTATTTCTTGTGACTTATTTCACTCACAATATATTGTGATTCAGTGCCGCTCCCTGTTGTACCGTTATCACAGCGGCTTATTACGATTACAGATGTACTGTTTATTATGTAAGATTTATGACTGTTGAGGGTACTTTGATCTTCATGGCCTATGGATTGAGGGCAGGGGTAGTGGCTGGCCTTTGGGGCAGGCGGTGGGGGCTGGGGCGGTTTGAGCCCACGCCTGTGCTGTCTGGCTTAGGGGACTGGCCGCTGTCAGGGATTGGGGTTGTGGTGTAGTTGGTTGACTGGGGGATGGGGAGTAATTGCACATGTCATATTAGTAAAATGTTTGTGTACCTTTTTATTGTACACTGGCACTGTCTACCTTCCATGTTTTCCGATATATCTTACTTGGCTTGGTGACTTTCAGGACAGATTAAGTACCTGCTATGTTGGGCTGCTAAATTTATACTCTGATGCCTGTGACCTCTTGCCCTCCTGATATATCTGCTGCAGATATTTTAGCTCTCCCACGATATTCCCTTCGTGTACCACCTGGTGTCACCCCCTTCCCCCTCCCTCTTTTCGGTCCTAGCAGAACTTCTGGTTTCAAGTTTCTCCTGCTGCTTTGGTTCCTTTTATGATGTTTTTCCCTTGCTCATAAGTGGCAATTGCCACTTCCAATATTATTTGTATCACCATAATGTACCCTGGCTCACACTACTTATCTCTCCGGGTCTGACTGATCTGTGTTGGGTGTATGTTTTACCCCCCTACTCATCTGGGTATGAGGTTAGTGCTCTGGTTCTTTTGGATTGTTCTTTCTACGTGGTTCATTGCAGTGTTATTTGGCTGCCCTTATGGGTGATCACTTGCTCTTTCTTCCACTGTCCTTTTCTCTTTCTGCTCTCTTCTTTCTCTTTTTTTTTTTTTTTTTTTTTTTTTTTTTTTTTTAATCCCTTTCCTTTTGTTTTTTCCTCCCCTGTGTTCCTTTCCCTCCAAATCGCTCATGTGATATTATTTTCCCTAGGCCTTGCTTGTTTATGGCTCATTCTCGTACAATGCTTTCCTGGCTTATCCAGGTTATTCGGCTGTAGCTTTCACCAAGAGTGATGGCTCTTGCTCTTTGGCACGGGTGACTGTGCTCACATCGTTATATATACTTATAATATTCTTTAAATATCTCTTGTCTCATTTATGGGTATTGGAATACTTACTATGAATGTTAAGGGGCTTAATACCCCCCATAAACGGAGATTACTTTTTCTGGAAGCTCGTAAGACTGACTCCCAAATTATCTATGCCCAGGAGACTCGCTTCACTGCAGACAAGGACCCTTCTTTTCTTACAAAGCATTTTAATATAGCATTTCATTCTGTGGCCCCATTCAAGTGAGCATGTGTCTCAATTTGGTTTCAGACCTCATTGGCAGTTCAGATACATCATGTCAGGAAGGATGCTCCGGGTAGATTTGTTATTCTATTGTTAGTATTAATAATCTCTCTTCCCTGGTCAATCTGTATGCTCCGAATTCTAATTCAGCTCCATTCATCAAAAAAACCTTGTCTAAGGGGGAACCATTGTTGCATGGCTCTCTGATAGTTTGCGGAGACTTTAATACTCTATCTGACCCTATGTTAGACCGTTCCGCAAAACACTCCAGTAGTTACTTGAAAGAGCTGACGTCTCAGAGCAAGATCCTTTTACAGACCCTTGGTGAATTCAGGCTTTGATGCCTGGAGGAGTTATCATGGGACGGCCGGGGATTCCTCTTTTTATTCACAGGTTCACGTGTCCTACTCCAGGTTAGATTATTTTTGCTTGGATAAGCTGACACTCCAGTGTGTGCGGAAATGCGACATTGGCGTTATACAGTGGTCAAACCACTCTCCACTTATTTTAGAACTCTCAACAGATTGGTCACAAGGGTAGAGGCCACTGGCACCTTAATAAGTTTCTACTTTCCAGGCCCGAAATCCGGCAGCACCTGTGGGCATTGTTAGCTGAATATTTTGCATTGCATGTTGGACCAGCGGTCTCTATGGAGACTATTTGGGAAGCCCACAAGGCTGTTATGAGGGGCCACTGTATCGCTTTCGCTGCTGCGGACAAAAAGAGAAGGGATAGCAAGATAACGGAGCTCCTATGGTGTCTATCCTTAATGGTAGAGTCTCATAAACTCTACCCAACAAGGATGGGTTGTAGGCGCATCTTTCTAATCAAACAAAAAATATCTGAGCTCCAATTATTTCACACAGCTCATGCTTAAGAAATTTGCAGCAACATTATTACATTCAAGGGAACAAGGTGAGTTCATTGTTGGCGAGAAGACTTAAAAAAACGCGATGCCAAAGGAGCAATCTCGTTTCTTTTTTCCCGGGTGGGGACAAGATCTTGAACCTGGCCCATATTCCGGAGGCATTTGCAAAGTACTATGCTTCACTTTATAATCTTCATTTAGATTCCTAGATCTGTCCGCTCAAAATATCGAATTTTTTTTTTTTTTTTTTTTTTTTTTTTTTTGTGGCAGGGTAATTTGCCTCAACTCGCTCCTGCACAGTCTGATCTTTTGCGAGCCCCTGTCTCTCCGGCCTCTTCTTCGTTCTCTTCCTCTTGACAAAGCCCCTGGACCAGATGGTTTTTCCAGTTCTTATTATAGATCTTTTGGTGATATTTTGCTACCGTACTTGGTAAAGCTATTCCAGTCTTGCAGTATGACTGGACTTTTCCCTCTGTCTATGCTGTCTGCCAGTATTACTATTCTGCCTAAACCTGGTAAACCCCTCACTCATTGCCTGAATTGTTGTCCAATCTCTCTATTGAATATGGATGTGAAATTGTATGCCAAACTTTTGGCAAATAAAATTTATTCACTATTACCCGATCTTCTCCACTATGATCAGGTGGGTTTTGTTAGGGGTAGACAAGCATCTGATAATACGCGCAAGATCGCCAGTGTGATTGAGTCCGTCTCCTCCAGGGGTATCAGCAGCCTTTTCTTGGCAATTGACACAGCGAAGGTGTTTGACCGCCTACATTGGGGATTCTAGCAGGCGGTATTGGAGAAATTTGGTTTCCCAGCTGAATACCTTAGGGCTATCTTTTCTTTATATTCCTTCCCTTCGGCCAGGGTGTAATATGCTGGTTTCCTGTCCGAGCTGTTTTCCATCACAAACGGATCACGACAGGGATGCCCCCTTTCACCGATTCTCTATGTCCTTGCTCTGGAGCCTAGCGCAGTGCTGATTAGATCGCACCCGCAGATTCATGGGTGTAAGTTTGGATCTATGAAAGTCAAACTTGGGCTCTTTGCTGATGACATTTTGATACCCTTAACTCAGCTTGCCATCTCTCTACCGCCACTTATGGAAGTCCTTCATTCTTAAAGTAGGGTATCTTACCACAAGGTCAAACAGGCGAAGACACAAGCACTCCCAGTACACATCGACAGGGCCACTCTTGTGGATCTCAGCTCCAGATTTCCCTTTGAATAGAGGGAAGATAATATCTCTTAATTGGGTGTTCTTCTTACAAAAAACTCTTAGAACTTATTCTTTGCAAACTTGAGGCGTGTTTGGGGATCCGTGAAACAGGATATCCAAAATTGGTCCTCCTTGTTGTTGTCGTCATGGTTGGGCCGTATAGCGGCCATTAAGATGTCTGTTTTGCCGAAGTTTCTATATCTGTTTCATGCCCTACCAATCCAGATTCATATTGCCTTTCTAAACGAGGTGCAATCTGTTACTCAGATTTGTTCACGGCCCCTGTCGATCTAGGGTTTCCAACATGTGGCTTTTACCCTCCTTGCGGTTGGGGGGCCTGGGAATTCCCTCTTTCCTCCATTATTTTAAGGCAGCATGGATGGCTCAGAACATTCGTTATCATGCGGCCCCAGGTGTGGTGGCCTGGGTTGATTTGGAAGATGCACAGTTCTACCCCCATAGAGTCAGTGATATTCTTTGGCTACCCAGTAAGCTTCGGTCTGTTGGGCCTCTAGTTCTCTCTCTCTAGCACCAGACTCTCTTTTAATATCTGGAATGCATATGCTGGCTGTATATCAGACTTGCGTCCTTTAACTCCTGCATCTCCTATAGGTACTTTGGATTTTAGTTCTTGGTGTTCGGCAGGGGTCACTTCGTTGAGCAAAATCGTTGTCACGGGCTCACTGTTGTCATATAGTGACATTGAATCTAGTTTTAGTCTTCCGAATTCAGACTTCTATAAATTCTTACAACTCCGTCATGCACTGTAGACATCCTCTTCATACTGGTCAAGACCCCTTCCTTCATTGCACAAATTGGTTCAGCGGTGTCTAATGCCATTGCTGACTTCTGGGTCTATGTCACTGTGTTACTGTGGGTTTTCTTGTGTTTTTTTTTTTTTTTCTCCCCTCCCTTTAGTGGGCTGTCTGTTGGGTGCCCTCACATGTTCCTTAGTATTTTTAGGGTACCTTGAAAGATTGTCCGATTTTGGGTGCACAGGTATAATGGTATAGCCCACACAGCCCCAGAACACAGGATGATAGGACCCGAGCTCCTACCCAGAGCTGCACACTGTGCTGCGCACTGCAATACTGTGAGATACCGGAAACTAGGACTGAGGTGTGGGTGGAACACCAGAGGGAACGATAACTGAGGCACAAGTCTCAACCCTGGGTCACGCGACCAGAGGCAACAGGGAGCAGACCTGAACCATGAAACACTGAGACTGATGGTCAGGCAAGTTCGGAGAGTACAGAGCGAGTAGTCAGCCAGAGCCACAGGTCAGACAAGCCAGGGCCTATACGGAGCGGTAGGCAGCAAGAGCCAAAGGTCAGACTAACCAGGGACTACACGGAGTAAGTCAGCCTGAGTCACAGGTCAGAAACGATGTGTGTAGTCGGACAAGCCGGGGTCATACGCGGAGATGATTCTCGGATAAGGCATGGGTCACAACGGAGCACAAGAGATACTAGAGGAAACACCACGTAATGGCAATGACTCCCAGTTCCAGGGAGGTTTATAAAGGAGCAGGAGAAGGCGGGACCCAATTAGGCCACACAGAATAGGCCCATAAACAGGCATCCTAGCCAGTGCCTGTTTCATGACGTCAGCAATGCAGAGGTGGCTGCATTTATGCTGGCAAACGCACCACAGAGGAAAGAAGCACAGGAAAACTAGGCCTCTAAGGTAGACTGATATTGTGTTTATCAACAGCTCTGTACTTTTATTGTCAACCCTTAATAAAAATCTAATAATCAAAACACTGTTGTCGTCAACGGCCCAAATCTCATTCTCCTTCAGGAAGTCCTTCAATCTTGTAACTACACACACACACACACACACACACACACACACACACACACACACACACACACACACACACACACACACACACACACACACACACACACACACACACACACACACACACACACACACACACACACACACACACACACACACACCTTAAAGGGATAGTAATACTTCAGTATTACAAATCCCTATATTAAAGCCCTAGTAAAAAAAAAAAAAAAAAAAAAAAAAAAAAAAAAAAGTATTGCCCCCAGTGTCATCTCTCAGACCTTTATGGTTTGAGAGATGAATGCTTCTAAAGTTGCCCTCTCCCTCCCCCTTCCCCGTAGTCAGCATTTTAGCTGACTCGGGGAAATCCGGTCAGAGATCATCAGGCGGCTCTGCAGCAGAGCCGCGATCGCGTTAACTAAAAAAAAAAAAAAAAACCTTTCACTAAAACGGTCTTCTATGTGTGCTTCCAAGCCAAGCACACGTAGAAGACCATTTCAGTGAAAGTTGTTTTTTTTTTTTTCATTAACGCGATCAGGCTGTGCTGGAGAGCTGCCTGAAAGTCGTACGACTTTGTTCCCTGCAGTCAGCTAAAATGCTGACTAAGGGGGAGGGAGAGGGCAACTTTAGAAGCATTCATCTCTCAAACCATAAAGGTTTGAGAGATGACACTGGGGGCAATACGTTTTTTTTTTTTTTTTTTTTTTACTAGGGCTTTTTTAATATAGGGATTTGTAATACTGAAGTATTACTATCCCTTTAAATATGTGGCCCCCGTAGCTCAAAGCACTTCACAGATTCTAGGGGCTTCTTCTGAGGAGGAACTAGCAGGGGAGGTTGAGGAAGGGAAATTTGAGGATATGGATTCTTCCTACT
The DNA here is from genome assembly GCA_037306005.1 of Rhinophrynus dorsalis. Taxonomy (NCBI): domain Eukaryota; kingdom Metazoa; phylum Chordata; class Amphibia; order Anura; family Rhinophrynidae; genus Rhinophrynus; species Rhinophrynus dorsalis. The sequence continues at coordinate 346,531,760 of CM074724.1, read as the reverse complement.
CCTTAGGAGACTGACCCCCTTCCCTCTTCTGAGAGGCTCATTAGGGCTCTCATGGAGACCCTTCAGATCCCTGACACTCCCTGGTGAGGAGTCGTCTTCTACAGATGTCTTTCAGAGGCATACTGGTTCTTCTTCAGTTTCCCCCCAAATGCCACACTTGATCAAATGCCATACTTGATCAGAGCCAGAGACTATCACCAAAAGGTTCTCTAGACAATACCCCCTTTTCACAGGCAGATTTGGTGCAGTGGACCTCTCCTCCTACTGTGGATCCCTCAGTCTCCAGGCTAGCCAAGTCTACTGCCCTGCCAGTGGTGGATGCAACAGGCCTAAAGGATGCATTGGATAAGAAGCTGGATTCCATCCTTGGGGCAAATATGCAGCTGTTGATGTTGCTCTAAGGCCTGTCTTTGGCTCTGCCTGGGTTAACAGGTCTGTTGCCATGTGGGATGAGCAGCTGATGCTTCCAAGGATGGTCTGTTGGTCTCTTTGGCCAGCATGAAGGAGGCCAACACTTATGTTTCTGAGGCAGTCAGGTTATCCACTAAAGCCTCAGTCTTTTCAGTTACTGCGTGATGCACCTTGAAGCTTAAGCTTTGGTCCTAAACTGAATCAGATCATTCGTGATGCTACTCGGGGTAAGAGTACTTTGATGCCCTCTAAACGATAGCAAGGAAACAGCTTCTTTTTCATTCCCCCTGCCAAACTGAGGCTCAAAGGCCTCAAAATAGCACACCTCACATTCGCTCCCCTCAGTCAAACCCAGACAGCAGTGCTAGCCGAAGCAAACCGCTTCGTGAGCTAAGTTTGTCAAGCCACCTTTCACATGACTCAGTTCTGGTTCACTGGCCCCTGTAGGGGGCATCTTCACTTTTTTCGAGACACCTGGGAGTCCTCAGTCAAGGACCACTGGGCTTTGCGAGCAGTATCAGAAGGGTACCAAATAGATTTCAGATCCCTTCCTCCATATAGTTTCTTTTTGTCCAGGGTGTCAAAGGAGCCGGACAAGGTAAGTGTCAGGAGATCTCATTAACTCCCTATCTGTTTGATCTTATGCTAAAGGCTTCTTCAGAGGAGGCTCTGTGCCTTCAGATCCAGACTTCGGTGTCTGTTTTGCAGCAACACTGTTGGGTTCTCAATTTTAAGAAATAATTTCTGCTTCAATCTCAGGTCTTTTGCTTTCTTGGTATGAGCTGCAACACTCTTCTGAGAAGGTTCTTCTTACCAGAAGATTCCAAGATTCTGTTGATGTCTTGTCAGGTGTCTCAGGCCCTTTGTCGCCCATCCATAACTGGTCTGGAGGTGGTCCCTTTTGCTCAATTCCATATGTGGGAATGTAGCTAGAGGTTCTCATGATCTGGCTCAGGCATCAGTGTAGTTTATGTGCAATTTCTATTTCCAACTGGATAAAGTCAGATCGTCTTGTGTGGCTTCAGAAGGCCCCACCTGTCATTGGGATGGACGCTGGTCATTCTGAATTGGCGGCTGGTCTCATGGATGCCAGACTGATGGCCTGGGGAGCCACCCAGGGATCCCAAACAGCCCAGGGACTTTGGACAGAGGTAGAGAGACTACTTTCTGTTAATGTGCTGATGCTTTGTGTGATTTGCCTTGCGCTTGGACATTGATCTCCATTCCTAAAGGAATCACCAGTTCGATTCCAGTCTGACAATGCAACTAGTATGGCCTACACCATCCACCAGGGAGGGACCACAAGTGCAGCCGCATGGTCCAAATTTTGGCTGATCTTTGTGTGGGCAGGAGCTCATTGTGCTGGATCCCTGAGAATTGGCAGCTCAGCCAGCCAGTATTCAACGTCGTAGTTTGTCTATGGGGTCCTCTGACTGGACCTAATGGCCTTTCATTCTGCAAGGTACTCCTGTACTATTCAACATCCCGGGCCCTTATTTCTCTTGTCCTCTGTCATCCAGAGGTGGAGAAGCTGACTTTGACAGTTTGGCTCTTTGTGCCAATATCCAGAAGAAGGTTTTTCTTATTCTGTCATTTCCACTATGATAAAGGCTCGCAAGACTGTTTCATCCAAAGCATACCATAGGTTATGGTCCTTGTTTTATAAGTTGTGTGAAGACCAGGGTTTATGGCCATGCCCCTTTTTGTCTTGACCTTTCTTCAGGACGGCCTACAGAAAGGGCTTGGTGTTAACTCTATTAAAGTGCCAGATTTTGCCACTATGTGCTTTTCCATAGGTGTATCACCTTATTCCCGGACATACAGACATTTGTGTAAGGGGTGACTCATGTTTACCCCATGTTTCATGATCCCACTCCTCTGGGGGACATAACATCTGTCCTGGGAGTGCTTTAGAAGTTTCCCTTTGAACCTCTGTCCTCCTACTTACCTTCAGTTTTTGACTCTTAAGGCAGCTGTCCTGTTGGAGATTTGTGTCTGTTTGGCAGTTTGCTGCACTTAAGGCCTTGCTCTTTAAATCATCCTTTCTGGATTTCCACTCAGGTAGTGTGGTTTTATGGACTCCTATAGGGTTTCATCATATGGTTGTCTGAGTGTCACTTTGTCCTGCTCCATCAACCAGACAGAAGCAGGAGCGTCCTTCTCTTTTGGACGTGGCTTGATGTGTGATGTATTATGTTCCTGGCACACAGCCTTTCCAAAACTCTGATTTGCTGTTTGTTATTCCTGATTGCCATCATGCAAGACAGGCTGCATCTAAAGTTAGTGGCTTCTTACATTGAGGTAACTATTAATCAGGCATATGTTCTCAGGAAGAAGCATATGCCCTTGTGGGTCACATCTCATTCCACCATAATGGTTGGTGTCTCCTGGACCTTCAAGAACCAGTCCGCTGTGTAAGGCAGCAATGTGGTTGCCTTTTCACATATTGGTGGATAGAATTGGTTCGCCTTTGTTCCTGTGTTCCACATTGGATTAAAATAAATGTAAAAAGATGGGATTTTTCATCCAAGGGATTTGTTATTTAACCCTTTATGCACCATCGGTAATGCATTTCACACGCCTCTGGCCCTGTAAAGGGTTAATATCAAGCAAGAATACTCTCCTGTCCAAAATGAGGAGAGAATGGTGAGGGAGTCTGTGAGTCATTAAGACTGTATTTAAAGGGATAATAATGTTTCATAATAAAAGCAGCTCTAATTAATCATCATAGTATTTGGACTTTGGAGAGTGTTATTTCAATTCTGTCAGAGTTGTAGTTCTAGAGTAATTTAATGACAAAGTATCCCCCTCCCGTCCCTTTTACTGATGTCACACTGTTCAGCCAGATGAGAAGGGAGTTGCCCAGGTAGACTGCAGAGAGGGACAATCTTCAATTAAGATAAGGGAAAACCCTGAAAAACCTGTCAAGGAGGGGAAGGGCTTTCATTTTTTTCATAGAAGAGTGTCCCCTGCTGTTATCTGTCTGGTCTGTGGACTGCATTCCACATCTGAGAAGAGATGGCTTACACTAGGTAAAAGGGGAGGGAGGGGGAAACTTTGCTTCTGAATATCTCTTAAACCATAAAGGTTTGAGAGATAAGACTTATATCATTCTTCATGTTTTTTTTTTAATGCCCACAAAATAAAATAAACATAAAACGAAGTATTTCTATCCCTTTAATGGGTGTTTTAGCCTGTGGATCTCTAGCTGCTGTTAAATTACCGTAATACTCAGGATAATGGTAGATAGAGTCAAACAGCAGATGGTGAGCCAATTTTGAACACCTCTACAATACATGCTTGCTTCTTGCTATGGCTAAAATGTCATTACAGAGGTATAGAGTTATGCAAGGTCACATGCCAAACCTGCAAATGACCACTAGGAGCTGGGGAGGGGTTCTACTCTTAGGTGCACAGTCTGACTTATATTTTTGGGCTGGCTTCTAGAATCAAAAGTTTTTCAAGGCCTGCCAAGTGCTTTTTTCTAGTCCCTTTTTATATATATATATATATATATATATATATATATATATATATATATATATATATATATATATATATATATATATATATATATATATATATAAAATATATACACTCCATTGTAGGCTGCTTCAGTCCCTGACATTCTTAAAAATATTCGTTTCACAACTAGATTTTCTCAAGCACAATTTAACCCTTTGAATGCAAGTGAGGTATTCAGTACTTAGCGTTCCAATTCTTTGGATATCTCTCTGGCATTCAAAATTTTTAGCAAATGTAAGATAACAATTTGATAATGCCTTCAGATTTTATCTGTACCTTCTGCTCTGGTTTATAGTTACTATGCGCCTCTTACTCCACAAGTCACTTTATTTTATACATAACAAATTTAATGCAAAACTGCTCATTCTGCTTATATATAAATGCCCAATTCTGCTTCTGTCTGCTTTTATGAATGCAGCTTATTTCAATTCTGCGCATCTTATTTTTATAGGATTTAGATGAAGTTGAAACTGATCAATTGAATGGGAAGGAATTCCAGAGCTGGGATGATTTTTACAATTATCTGGAGACCTGGAGTAAAGATAAATTCCTGATTCATATGTCATCAGCCATTTCCACTGAGGAGATAGATCGGGACTTCCATGCCACTCCAGAGATGGTGCTTTCGTTGAAGTACAGCTGGGCACAGCTTCACTGCAGTTGGTGAGTTAACTTTTCACCAACCAATGATGATACACAAAACTGTTTAAAATATATATTGGCAGCCAAATATCTCTTATGTGGATCCAGTGAAACCACATGCAGGTATAAGCAGCTTCCCTGTCATGCAAACAAGGTTTTGGGCAGTGAACAATTCAGATGGCAGAGTATTTCTTCCAGTTTCATGGACAGGCAGTTATGTAATGGTTATTTATCCTTAGTGTTGATTTTTCACTACTAGCAGCTGTCAGATTCTGCTTTGAAGACTCGCACATTCTTAGTGTTAAAAAGAAGTGCGTCATCGTTAACTTGTTGAGTCTCTGTTGTTACAACTCGCTTGTTTTCATTACACTACAAGTGAAAGTCTTCACTGTTTTCCCACATATCTCAGTCCCAGTACCTCAGTTCCAACATCTAAGATGGAACGCATTTCCTACACAGGTAAATATCTTACATCATTGGTTCCCAAACTTTTTCACATGACATCCCCTTCTGGGTTTTACCAAACCTTGATGTCCCCTTTTATAATTGAAATAGATTTAACTTGTTACACCCATATTTGTATTCAGTGATTTACATTTGATTGCATTATTCATCCTTTTTCTTTGCTGATAACATTTCTGCAAACCAATCTATATAGGATCCCTCACAAACATGCACACATCGTGGGCGAAAACATGGCAGTATTCCATATACAATGTTTTTTGTGATTCTAAAGCAAAGATTATTGCCCCCCCCCAGTGTAGGAGTCCCTGTATTACATGAAAATATTGGAACATCTTATGTTTGCATTTTACAATTCACCAGTTTTCCAAAGCCCGAAAAAGAAAGTACATTTTGTTGTCATTTGAGTTTTAACTCTTGAGTGCCAGAGGGTTGCCCAGTTCATTGTGCCCCAATAGCACTCAAATGGTTAATAACCTTTGAAGAATTTTCTGTTAGTGAGTGTACCCTAGTTTTACTCCTCAAGCAAAAAGCCCTAAAATATATTTCTGTAAAGAACTTTTACTTTAAATGGGAGAGCAGCACAGCAGATTCATTCAATGGTGAGCAATAACTGCAACCGCTAGGCTCTGTCTGTCAGTCTCTTATCCCTCTAATTCAGGTGGAGCTTTGCAAAAACTCACAAGTGAGAGATATTGTGTGTGTGTGTGTGTGTGTGTGTGTGTGTCTATATATAATATATATCCTATATAATAATTCGCTAAATCGTGTGTAACACCCGACATGCACAGTAGAGACTGCCCGCTCCGTGGCTGATACAGAGCTGGGCGCCCCGATCTCTTAACATAGATCAAAATCATATAAAACCCTTCCAACACAATCCCTTTCACTCAAGGGAGTTAAATATAGAAGTAATGTATTTAGGAACATTTCTCGTGTTTGAGCACTGATTTCTTAAAGATACCCAGTTTTGGTGGTTATGTGTTTTTAAAAAATATATTGTGCTATTAATAATGTTTTTTTTTTTTTTTTTTTTTTTTTGTAGGAAGAACTGTTCAGCTTTCATTGAACTGGCATTGGGTCCTCAAAAAGACAGACTTGTTATAACTCAAAGTAATTTGAATCATGCCCATTGCGAAGAGGAATCTGCCCTCCCACCTCCTGCAAAAAAATGTAAGCTGTCATCTGCAGTAGGGCTGCCAGCTCAAGTCGCAAACAACATCTCTAGGAAATTTCTGGAAACAAGCGATTTAAAAAGGCTTATGCGCTTTCGCTCAGGAGCTTTTGAAGACCGTACCCAAGTTCTTGCTGAGTTTGACTCTCTCTTCCTTTCTGATCCTGAAGCAAAGGTCAAATTGGTGTTTGTCGAAGATAAATTGCTTGTGAAGAAAATATTCTTAATGACCTCTGCAATGAAGAATACAGCCCTTAAATACCCTGAATACCTTTTTATTGATGTGTTCTCAGAATTTAGTCAAAGTTTTGCTTTGTACACTATTTTTTGTGACGAAAAGGGCTCTGGGTGGAAGGTTGTTGCTTACTGTATTGCAAAGAAAGGAGTAGTGGGTATTTTAGACTTCCTTACAAGCTCAATTGTACAAATTATTCCCAAGCTAAGCAATCGGGTGAAACATTTAACGTTTAACCCAGAAATCCATGAGTCAGAAAACCTACAAAAACATTTACCCCATGCTTCCATAAGGTACTGTATGCATCTAGTTTTGGATATTCTTTACCGTAAAATCTCTCACCTTGATACCACAGTCGCAGCTCAGATTAAGAACTACCTTCATATCCTTTCTCAGACTTGCTCACTTAAGGTCTATGATCGTTATTTGAATGATCTAAAGACTGTTTGTCCAGAGGAGATATTCCAGTATTTTCATGATACTTGGCATCCACGACGAAAAATGTGGGTTAAAAAGGATAATAAGATAGAGGAAGCGGAGAAGAAGATATTTGAGCTTGTATCCTTGAAGCATGAGAAACTAAAGTCTGAGCTGGGTTCCACGCCTTCTTTGTATCAGTGCCTATGTGCTGTTCTTGGTGATAACCATAAAACTCCAGCCACAAAGTCTAGTCTTCAGGATGCAGATCTTAGTCCATTTTGTGAACAAGAAGAATCTCCTGCTATCTCACCATCTTCAAATGAACAGGTAAGATTTATAACAAGGAGTTTTCTGATGGGTACAATTAACCCAAGTTCTCATTAAAATGAATCCTACTTTGTCATTTTTAACTGGAGATGTGAATGCATATATTTTGATACCTACTAAAGTACTTCCTCCCCCTGTCCTAACTGCATGAACTCCATCTTCCAGGATACTTCCTGTCACCTCCAAACTTACAGCAACCAGCTCCCCCTGGTGGTTGCTTGCTGTAAATTCGGAGGTGACAGGAGCCAGTAGTCAGTAATAATAATAATAATCCTTTATTTATATAGCGTACACAGATTCCGCAGCGCTTTACACTCATATTGGTTCCTGTCCCCATTGGGGCTCACAATCTAAATTCACCTATCAGTATGTTTTTGGAGTGTGGGAGGAAACCGGAGTACCCGAAGGAAACCCACGCAAACACAGTGAGAACATACAAACTCATTGCAGATGTTGTCCTTGGTGGGATAAGAACTTAACCCTCTGAATTTACAGCAACCATGGTCGTGTGTGTCCTTCATATAAGTGGCTACAAATGGGGAATAAAGTACTGAATGACTGTATCGTTCCTACAATCATTATCCCTGCACATCACTATGCTGCAGATGTAATGGTGTATGGGATTCATGATCCATGATTTCGCAGCCAGCAATGCAATAGAAAATGTTTGTTGTCCACTTGTCTGTCTATATATATCAGACTTATTTTATTAGTGTGCTGTGTACTGTTGTCCGCCTTGGTTATCATTAACCCTTTGAGTGGCAGAGGAGTACACAACACATTGCAAAGCAATGTGTTGCATAGCTCTCTGACACTCAAAGGTTTAAACCTTTTGAGGTAGGTTTTGTGTATAGTGTCTTTATTATGACATTTTCATGTACCCTGTTACCGTCCAGTTGTAGAGTAAGCTACAGTAACAGAATATGTCCTCCTGTGTTGCGATGCACAGGAATCCAACTGTCTGTGGGTGCTGCGCACAATACTTTACCAATTAATAATGTTTATGATCCCTCGTTTGAGAAGAAAAATATATAAGTGAAGCAGATAAGCCATGTAGCTCCATCTCATTTTTAATGTTGCTGAGTGATGCGCCGAGAAGTGGGGGAGAGAACCCGGCGCAGCACTTTCCAACATTAAAATTTAGATAGCGCTACATGGCTTATATTCTTAATCTGAGAAGGGGAGATAGAAGAGTGACAGGGCCAAGTAGAGAGAGAGGGATGCATCATAGTTTTATTGTACCAAATGTCCCATCATCCTCAGCTGGTGTATACTGACAGGCAATAACAGAAGACTTCTGCATGATCTGTCTATACTGTATATATGGACGTAGAGCAGTGACACTACGGTTTATGAAATGCATCACTTTCACTGCTAATCAATTGCGTGCAACAGCGCTGTGTCCCCAGAGTGTTTAAAAAAAAATAAAATAAAAAATTTCAGCAGCTCTGAACTGCAAAAGGTAATTAGCCACGTGATAGGGGGCAGGAGTACCTTGCTTGCTCAGAATACTCCTAAACATTCCTTTTTGCTGAAAATGTGTGGCTTGTGTTACCTCCGCTGGTTCGGGTACAAGCTTATGGCACCAGTTCCTCAGGCGCATCCTCCATCAAAATCCAAATAGGCTTGGCCTGGCAAGAAGGCTGCTCAGAAGCCTAAGACTGTGACAAGTCCACCTCTGCATGATTTCTGGCCCTTTTCCCGTAGGGGGTTCCTCTGATTTTTCCACAGCGCATGGAATATTTCGGTGACAGATCAGTGATTTTGGGAGGGTACCACATGGAGTTAAAGTCCCTTCCCCCTAACCCTTTTTTCCTGTCCAGAGTTTCTGGAGATCTGGATTGGGGCAGTTTATTTCTTGTTGCAAATTCCTCTGTGATAGAAAAGCAGGTACTGGTCCTGGTCCCTCTAAAGGAACGTTTCATTGGATTCTACTTGGATTTCTTTGTGGTGATGCTGTCCTATTGTGGACTTAACTGTATCCACCAATTTGTGCTTACCCCACGGTTCAAAACAGTGTTTGAGATCTGTCATCAGAGCTGTGTGTCTGGGGAGTATCTTGCCTCTCTGGACCTGCAGGACGCTTATCTACATAACCCAATCCATCCAGATCATCAGCGATTTCTATGCTTTGCATTTCAGCACAGTCCTTTTCAGTTTTCTGCCCTTCAGTTTTGTCTGGCATCCACTCAGACTTCACAAAGGTCAAGACAACCTTGGCTCCCATCAGAGCGCAGGGTATCTCTTTTTTGACCCCTTATCCACATGACCTTTTACTCAAGACTCCTTCAGATTCAGGAGTACATTTCCGTTCTGAAACAGCATGGTTGGATACTCAATTTAAGATAAAATCTTCTCTGATTTCTTACCAGATCCTTCAATTTCTAGACCTGATTTTTGGCACCTTGCACAGGGGAGGGTATTTCTCACAGACAACTAGATTCAATCCTTGTCACTCCTTGGGAGGTTATGCCGTAAGATGTTAAATGATAAAGTGTAGATAACGTCTCCAGTGATATCACTTCTCCAAGTCCTATGTTATTCTGTGTATCCTATGCACTAAGATCCCTGAAGCTGGAGAAATCTTTCTGCATTGGTTCTATAGTATTAAATATGATTTTGTGAAGTGTTAACACTGGAGAAGTTATCTCCACTCTATTACTTGTTTATCACACCTTAGTGCATTGCCCATCAGTGTCTCAGACAGTATTCTGGCCGTTGACAATGATGTGGGGATGCATGAAGGGACCGGGTTACCTGGTGTCTGCCCTGGAGGAATTTCCCTTTAGTCGAAATTCCCTTGCAATGTAATTGTGTAGACATTCTCAGGAACTGGGACAGACATCAGTCACATCTCTTATGTGTCATGTCTCCTTCCCTTCAGAAGAAGGAGGCCCTTTGTTGGTGGCGTCTGCTGTTTAATTTGACGTTGGGTCGTATATTTGCAATTCCCGATTGGATTGTGGTCGACACTGGTGTCAGTCTATTTTCTGTGCTGGCTCCTCTCATGGCCCATGAAGGAGAGCCTTCTGGCCATCAATGTGCTGTAATTGAGAGTGATTCACCTTGTGCTACGCCACTGGTCTAGTTCCCTACTGGGGGGTCCCCAGTACAAATTCAATCTGACAATGCAACAACGGTCACTTACATCAACTGCAGGGGAGGAATCAGAAGAATGTCTGCTTGGACCAAGGTCCGGAAGTTCCTCTTTTTTTGGCAGAGGCCCACGTACTGGTCATCTCAGCAGTTCACATTCCAGGGGTAGAAAACATAGTGACATACTTTCACAGTCACCAGCACTTGGATCCTGGAAATCTGAAGCTCAATCAGAGCGTATTCAACTCAGTCATCCACCGCTTGGATTCCAAATGTGTATCTAAGCATCTCTCCTAAACTGAACGGTTCCTAGTCTTGCTCCAGGTGCCAGCTTCCTCTAGCTCTCACTGTGGATGCCTTGATCATCCAGTTGGGACTATCGTATGACATAAGTGTTTCCTCTAACTCCCCTGATCCTCTGTGCTGCAGAAGAACAGGGTGGAGTGGGCTCATGTCATCTGGATTGCTATGTTCTTGATCCTTCAGGCCTGGTTTTCAGATGTACTCAATCTATCCATGGAAGAACCCTTTTGCCTTCCTTTGGACCTGGACCTTCTAACTCAGGGTCTATTGTTCCACACGTGGGTGAAGTACGTAGCTTTGACGGCTTGGACCTTGAAGCCAGCATACTGAAGAAATGTTTTGTTTTCTAAACAAAGTTATTGCTGCTGTGCTCCAGACTAGAAAACTGGATTCTTGCAATGCCTGTCATGGGGTTTGGTCCCTCTTTTACAATTGCATGCCGGCCCAAGATTCGCACCCGCAGTCTTTTCAGCCTCCGATTCTATTGGGCTTTCTCCAACATTGTGTTCAGAAAGGGCTGAGGCTTAGTTCCATCAAGGTGCAGCTTTTAGCTCTTTCTGTGCTTGTCTAGTGAGGCATTGCTCTGCTTCCAGATGTACAAACTTTTGTTCAAGGTGTGGCTCATGCCTACCCTGTCTTTGGGGACCACAGTCCACTGAGGGAATTGAATTAAAGCCCTCCTTTGAACATTTCTCTCCAGTTTCTTTGCGTCTGCAGATGCTTAAGATGGTGTTTCTTCTGGCAAATGTCTGTCTGGCGTTTTGTTTACTTCTTTTTGCCCGGGGTTGTTTCTGATTGTCACATAAACCAGGAAATTGTACTTACTACTTTCTTCTGTGTCCCCTTCCATGGCTATAGACTTCTATGGGTATTGCCTCCTCCCACTAGCTGGTGTAGGACCAATGAAAAGACTACTTAAGGAAGCCCTTTGACTCCTCTCCTCAGTCTTTTTGGTCCTACACCAGCTGGAGTAGGCTGGCTGGTTATCCAGCCTAGATTTAATCAACCAGGTTAACTATCCGGTTATGGGTACTCGCTGAGGTCGCTACATGCTGTCCCAGACCGGGGAATGAATACCCGAAGACCAGGCTCCGCTTCGTGCCAGCCTGTCTGTTGATGCCTTGTCCCCCAGGAGAGACCCAGAATTGCCCGCGTTGTGAGCACCGAGTGATGTGCTCACAGGAAGTCGGGAGAGGTACCGGCGTTCATTGCATGAGGCTTCCTGACGGAGCTCCGTGACTCATCATGCTGGGTCGTTTATTGGAGAGGCACCAGTGTGGCAACCCGTGGGAAATGAGCAATACTGGAGGACAAAGTAGGAACATATATTAATAATGTTTGCTGTCCTTCTTCTATGCGTTCCAGCCTGGAACACACGCCAATTCTATTCCCTATTTAATTACGGGATTTGATGTCTGACTGGTAGGATATAGATAATTGCAGGACAGTTATTATTGTTTTTATAGTAGCATTGTATTAAAAGTTATGTTTTAAGAGATTACTATCTATATGATGGCTACTACTCCCAAGTCTGGGACGGTGAAGGAAAAGAAAATAAGGAGGACAAAGCCAGTTTAAAGACTAAAGTGTGTAATGCCTGTGATAATAAAATACCAGCAGAGGAAGCTACCAAGCTTTGCATAGATTGCATTAAAAGGGCAGCAGGAATGGAAGTACCTAACCAGTTCCAAGACTTTTTGTCTTGGATGAAGACATAATGCAAGAGACTTTTTCTGCCTTACAGAACCAACCCAGGAAAAGACAAAGGGTGGATGACCCAGATGAGGGTACTTCATCCAGGAGATAGGAAACAGAGGAAGGCAGTATGATAGATATCTTATCCCAATACTCATCAGAAGAGGATGGTGAAATTGTAGAGGAAGAGGCTGGAACATTTAATCTAGATAAAATTGAACCATTTCTCAAATTAATACGCAAAACATTAGGATTGACAGAGGAACACAAACAACAAGGGATTATTGACATGGCGTTTACAGGTTCAAGGAAAGAAGGTCCAGTATTCCCTGTACATTATTCCATTGTGGATATGATAAAAACAGAATGGAACAAGGGAGATAAAAGAATATCCACATCCAGAAGGATACATAAAATGTATCCATTTAAAGAGGATGATACGGCTGCATGGGTTTCCCCGCCAAGAATAGATGCCGCCATCGCACAGATTGCCAGAAGAACGACGATTCCGATGGAGGATGGATCGTCATTGAAAGATACAATGGATAGGAGAATAGAGAGTTCATTGAAAAAGCAGTTTTCTCTACTGGGGCAAAACATGAAGATTGCCACTGCATTGGCTTGTATTTCCAGAACTACAAAGATTTGGATTTCAGAATTAGAAGACCATATTGATTAATCTGTGTCCAGATCCAAATTGCTGAAAGAAGTTTCATCTATTAAAGAAGCTATCCGTTTTGTCTGTGACACCTCTCTGGACTCCATTAGAGCTTCGGCCAGATCATCTGCGTTATCAGTTACGGCCAGGCGATCGTTATGGCTTAGATCCTGGGGCGCTGATGCATCTTCTAAGAGCAATCTAGTTTCTCTACCGTTCACAGGATCTTTGCTGTTTGGAGAACAGCTAGAAGAAATTGTCAAGAAGATAACAGGGGGAAAGAGTTCCTTCCTTGCCCAGGATAGGAAGCATAGAGCATCATCCACGCGCATGCCCTTTCGCAAAAAGCAAACATTTAGAGATCAAAGACTTTTTCAGACCTCAAGACAGTATGAGACAAGGAAACACCTTCCTTCACAAGCCACAAGAGGTACATTCAGGAAGGATGGGTTTCATGGGAATCAATTCAAAAAAGAATTCTCCTGAAGATCAGCGGAACCTGCTTCAAGTTCCAGTTGGGGGTCGTCTGGAAAAGTTTAGCCAAAATTGGGAAAACAAGATGAATCTAGACTCTTGGACTCATCACATTTTAGAAGCAGGATGCCCGCTAAGATTTGAAAACAGACCCCACGAAAATCATTACAAGAGTTCCAAGAATCCGCAGAATACTGTAAAAGCCTTAGAGCTCTCAAAGGCAATCCAGGAGCTAGCAGCGAAACAGGTCATAGAAAAAGTTCCATCAACATCCAGAAGGCAAGGCTGGTACTCCAATATTTGTAGTTCCAAAGACATCAGGAGGTTACCGGCCCATTCTGGACTTAAAAATACTCAACTCTTTCATCAAGAAAGAGAGATTCAAGATGGAAACTGTAGCGTCAGTTATACAGACAATTCAGCCCAATGCTTACATAACTACAATAGATCTACAAGACGCCTACCATCACATTCCAGTGGCTCAGAGTTACAGGAAATTCCTCAGATTTGCATTCAGGGGGCAGCATTGGCAGTTCAAGGCGCTGCCATTTGGGCTTACATCAGCCCCCAGAATATTTTACCAGGTACTAGCAGTGGCTCTAGAACCTCTGAGATGACAGGATAATAATAGTGCCATACTTGGACGATCTATTATTGATAGCAAGTTCCTTCAGCTCAGCGGTAACTCAGAACAAGATCACAATAAACCACCTTCAGCAGTTTAGATGGATGATAAATACAGAAAAGAGCCATTTGTTTCCAACCCATCAACTGCAGTTCTTAGGATTAATATTGAATACGGTAAAGAACAAGGTATTTCTGTCTCACAACAGAATAATCGCTTTGATCAAGAAGGTCAGGAAGTTCAGGAGACTAAAAAATCATACGTCCCTGGAATACATGACTATCCTAGGAGTCATGGTATCAACAGTACAAGTTGTTCCATGGGCCAAGCTCCATATGAGACCACTTCAGTGGTGGTTCTTAAAGCATTGGGACACGAGTCCGATAAATACAGCTCATGTGATTCCGCTAGGAACAAGAGTAAAAAAGGAATTGGGATGGTGGACATGCAAGGAAAATCTAAAGAAAGGGATTGTATTGAAGGAACCAGTATGGCAGAAGATTACGACAGATGCCAGTCTCACAGGATGGGGAGGATATTGGCATAACAAGTCCATACAGGGAACTTGGAATACAAAGGAAAAACTGCTACACATAAACATACTGGAATTAAGGGCAATATATTATTGTCTGAAAGCATTCAGAAAGGAATTGAAGAGAAAGTCAGTGCAAGTAATGTCGGACAGTATGGTGGCAGTACAATACATCAAGAATCAGGGAGGAACAAGAAGCAGATTCCTGAACTCAGAGGTAAGAAGAATCTTATTATGGGGAGAAAAGAATTTGGCAACTCTATCAGCAATACATATACCAGGAAGACAGAACATACAGGTGGATTTTCTGAGTCGGGTACAGTTAGATCCAGGGGAATGGTCCCTGAATCAAGAAATCTTCAATCAGATCAAGGAAAAATGGGTTCATCCAGTAATAGATCTGATGGCTACAGGGCAAAATGCAAAATGTCAGATATTCTTCTCAAGAAAGTATCATCCACAAGCGGAAGCCATCAACGCAATGACACAGAAATGGACATACAGTCTAGCATACATATTTCCTCCAATTCCTATGATCCAGAAAGTGATAAGAAAAATCAGACAGGAGAGACTGGATGTCATTCTTATAGTGCCGGACTGGCCAAGGAGAGTCTGGTATTCGAGTCTAGTAAGCATGTCAGTCCGGAAACCTTGGCCCTTGCCTGCCAGGCCAGACCTTCTACATCAGGGTCCTGTGTTTCATCCAAGACCGGAGTTTTTGAAACTAGTGGCCTGGAGACTGAAAGGAATTCCTTGAGACAAAGGGGCCTAACTGAGTCAATAATTAGTACCATTATTGCTGGGAGAAAGCCATCCACATCCAAGATTTACAGTAGCATATGGAAAGTATTCTCTACATGGTGTATTAAGAATAATGTGGATAGATTGTCAATTTCTACTCCTAAATTGCTGAGCTTCTTACAGAGTGGTTATGAGGCTGGACTTTAAAAGTGCAGGTCTCTGCTATTTCTGCTTGTTTGGCAAAGCAATTTGCTGAAGACGATCTTGCAAGACGTATTTGCAGGCAATAGACAAAGGCCCAGAGTTAGAAGCATTGTTCCTCCCTGGGATCTCAACACTTTGCTGAATCAGTTGGCATCATCGGACAAATTTGAACCTATACAGGAAATTCCTATAAAATTCCTAACACTAAAGACTGTTTTCTTGGTAGCTATTACATCTGCAAGAAGAGTAAGTGAATTGCAGGCATTATCTTCAAAGGAGCCTTATATAATTTTTCATCAAGATAAAGTAGTGCTTAGAACAAAAAGTGAATTCAAATCTAAAGTAGTATCTACTTTTCATTTAAACCAAGATATAGTTCTTCCAACTTTTTATCCTAACCCTAAAAACAAAAAAGAAGAAAGATTGCACAACTTAGATCTAAAGAGGTGTATTTTAGAATACTTAAAGAAGACGTCAGAAATGAGAAAATCAGATTCTCTATTTGTGCACTACCAAGGAAGGTTTAAGGGTTCATCCGCTTCAAAAGCCTCAATTGCAAGGTGCATCAAGGAATCCTATATAATTGCAGGAAAAGAACTTCCGAGAATCATAAAGGCTCATTCAACAAGAGCAATGGCAACATCCTGGGCAGCGAAAGATGCAGAGGAGGTATGTAAGGCAGCCACTTGGTCTTCCATATCCACCTTTATAAAACACTATCATTTAGATGTACAAGCATCTTCGGCAGCTAAATTCGGAAGAAGAGTCTTGAAAGCTGCAGTCATTCCGACCGGGTAAGATCTTTCCATACATTTAGAATGATACTTTAGGATCTTCATAATTGATTTGATGTGTATATATATTATTTATGTTTATTCCCACCCTATATGTTATTTCTTTGGTATGTCCCATAGAAGTCTATAGCCATGGAAGGGGACACAGAAGAAAGGGAGAAATTTACCTTGAGATATTTCCTTTTCTTCTGTGTCCCCCTATGGCACCCCTGCCCAATAACCTATCTACCTTTAAATATTTTCAGCTCTGACAAAAGATGACTGAGGAGAGGAGTCAAAGGGCTTCCTTAAGTAGTCTTTTCATTGGTCCTACACCGGCTAGTGGGAGGAGACAATACCCATAGAAATTTATAGCCGTGGGGGGACACAGAAGAAAAGGAAATATCTCAAGGTAAATTTCTCCCTTTTTGTCCAGATTCTTCTAATAGGAGCAGGATCTTCATCTTTCAGCTGTGGTAAGATGTTTAAAGTACTATGTTCATAACACGGAGCCTTTTCAGACATCTGATTCGATCTTTATCATTACTGAGGGCCCACATGTGGGTGCTGTTTGGGTCTGTGAAAATCAGGCCACTGCTGAGCAGTTGAGTAAGGCTGAAGCATTTTTGTGTCTGCACACCTTCACCAAGCACTACTGAGTTAATGTGCTGGCTTTGGCTAAACCAGCTTTGGTCGGAAGGTCTTTGTCTGTGGTGCCTGTGTTAACTGTCTCTGATCTTCTCTCTCAGATATCAGAACCCTGTTGGTTCCTTTGTTTCTTGGTGTTTGGTGTCTCTTGACACTTGAAGTTCATGTTATACCAGTTTAGTCCTGTGGTTACTGGTCTGAGATGCAGAGTTTTTCTCTTTCCCTCCCTGGAATATTGGTGGATAGCTTTAGTATATCCCATGGTTTTTGGTTTTCCAAATTGGATGGAAGAGATGATGGGGTTTTCTTGTACATACTGTTAAACCCTTTTCTCTTAGTGCATTGGTTCTCAACTCCTGTCCTCAGGACCCACTAACAGGCTAGGACTTAGGGATTTCTCTGCTAGAGCACAGGTGTGGTCATCAGAGGCTCATTCACATTGATTAACTCACCTGTGCTCTAACAAGGAAATCATCAAATCCTGGCCTGTTAGTGAGTTGAGAACCACTGTCTTACTGCATGTAGAGCACAGAACTCCCTCGCGGAGAAGAAAAAGATATTGAGTTGAGTTCTTGGGCAGAGGGGGGTACTCTTGGGTTCTCTGTTCAGGGGATTTCCTCCTTTTATTTTGCTTCTGTCTGCTTTATCTTGGCTTAGCTATACTTTAAAACTGGATTTTAGCTGGCAGGGGTAATGTGGAGGAAGCAATTGTTCCTGTGTTCCACATGGACTAAGCGAAAAGGATTTAATGGCAAGTTCACTAAAATCCTTTTATAAATATTTCTAGCAGGGCTTTTCCAGTTGAGTAAAACCACTGCTTGGATAGGCGCTTCATTCAAAAGCTATAATTGCTCAATCTCCAGGAGGAAAGGATTTTGTTGACCACAAATGGAAATTGCAGTTTAACCCCTTGAAGACCAGAAGGGTGCCTAACCCCTTAGGTCCGCACAGGTTTAAAACAAGTTTGAATTAAGCTGCTTACATCAGTGGGAGTACACTTGTCTTAACCCCTTAATGTTCAATGCCGCGCCAGGACCGTCACGGCTGTCCGGCATTTAAGGACCAGTCACGGTCCTGGCACGTCATTGAATTCAGGGCTCCCCGAGCGTCGTTCAGCAAAAAAAATAAATAAATGACCAGTGGTCCAGACGTGCCGGTTATTAAGGTGTTAATCTACAAAATATCTGGAGGTGAAAATATTAGTCCACCCAGTTCTAAAAACATTAGAGCACAACATAATTTCTTAATCGTCTGCTGGACTAGTGGGAATTTCAAGCCTTGTATAAAAAGAGATATATCTTTTTTATTTAAAAAAAAAAAAAAAAAGTGCTGTATATTAACCCCTTGACATGCCAGGACCATCACGGCGGTCCCAGCACTGCAATGCATTGCGTACCCCTCTGGCACTCAAAAGATTAAGAACCAGTGATGGTCCTGGCAAATCATGAATTCCCGTTAAAGCGATAAGAGAAAAATTGTATTTTGCGTGAAAAGGGGGTAACGCGTGTATTCATTTCCCCCCCGAATTTACTATGAGGGGTTCACATGATTTGACAATGGTCAGGCCTTGTTAAAATTACTGTTTTTAGTTTATTAAAAGTGTCATTTTTTTGAAACTGCAGTATTTTTCTCTGTTCAGACGCAGGATGGTGAGCAGCCTATGCAGGAAGAGGAGGCTGAAGAAACACTGGATAAAGTTGAATCATCAACAAACACCATAGACAAGGTAATTTGATGTTAATCTACTTTATGTATCAGAGCTATCTGATATAGCTTGGGAAAAACTTGATTAAAATTGTAAATTAATTATGGAATTTCTTTATAAAAGTCAGTATACTCTTCCTTTGGTATTTAAATGACAAATGTAAATATAGGTTTTAACGTTAAACGTTTCTGTTTTGAAATAAGATCTTAGCTGATATATTTCTTAACAGTACTGTTTAAGGTGTACTTGGCAAAATCAACCTATTTCTACATACTGTGAAAACAACTTACCTTCCCAAACGCTAGTTACGTTGTAGGTCTTTGGTATTACCCAAAGTAGTTTTTCAAGTTGATTCAGGTTCCTAAAACAAATCGAGAATCCGTCATAACAACAGTCTAATCTTCCACCTGTTCCGACAGAGGCAAACGGACCAAATGTACTAATTGAGCCCTCGTTCGCATCACGCTCCATCCTTCGCTTGTCGTGTCTTCCTGTTGTTCCTCAACATGTTGAGTGTGGTGAACATCGCTCAACAACTCATCACATTGATCATCCTGTCCATTCTACTGGCACCTAGCCAATCTGTGAATCTCCACCCATGAACTCTCCCATACATGGCAATATTTTGAAACATTTTTTTAATGTGGTGTTGAAGATATTCTTATTTATTTTGTTTTAATGAGTGAATACATAGAGATTAATTTAGTACTAATCATGCCAACACAACATTATATGGTTGGGGGATGGGAGATAATGTTGTGTAATTCTGTAAAAATATAGTTTATTTATACACATAAGAAATAAATACCATAAAACAAATTTCTCAGTATTCCCCATTTCAGTATTAGTTTTTTTTCCTGTATGAAACTGGCAATATAATACAGATGCTTAAATAGAAGACATTGAAAGAGACTGTATAATGCAACCTGCTTTCATGAATATGCATCATTTGAGGGGATATTTTTAACATTTCTGAATCCTATATGTTTGATTTGCTGTCCACGTCTAAAAGCTTCTAAGCTTTTCCTGATTACACGCTTTGATGGATAATTTTAATGGATGTATTAAAAACATTGCTTTAGTCTAATTTTGTCACTCGTTTGTTGAGATTTATAAAACTCTAGTTTTTAGACCGGCAAGTGGTTTTCAGGACCATCCTTATGGAACAATGATTGGTATAACTGTTATGCATTAAGGTGGGATAAAAGTGAGGGGAAAAATACGTTCTCTAGTTCCAATGTTATTCTCTGGTGTCTGTTCATGAGCTCCACAGAATAACATTGGAGAGTGTCTAACTGGCTATTTTCTCACCTTAGTACATCTTCCCCAAGTGTTGCACAGACATTTTGCATTGAAAGGGTTATGGACAGATTTGAGAACCTTTGGCCAAGATTTAACATGGTGAGTGTCAAAGGACCGTGAAGCAGATTTCTCTGCCATGCTTTGATTATCCTTACAGCATTAAAAAGTTTACCTTGCCCTGCGTCAGGGCTGTCCAAGTTCAGTTCTCAAGGGCCTGCAACAGTGCAGGATGTAAGGATTTCCCTAATTAAGCACAGGAGAGTTAATCAGTGGCTTATTCATTTTGACTGACTCACATGTTCTTAATCAGGGAAATCCTTACATCCTAGCCTGTTGGTGGCTCTTGAGGACTGAACTTGGACAGCCGTGCCCTGAGTGAAGGCAGGTGAATAAAAAATAAAGGGCATCTGACTAACTCAGTTGTACTCGAGCCTGAGATTGCCTGAGCCTTCCTCATAAAAGGGCCTTATTCACAAAGGAAACAGACCGCATTCTGATGCAAACTGGCTGCACAAGGTAGAAATAAAAATCTGTAGAACTCCCACTGATTTAAAGCGGAACTACCACCCTATATAAAGTCACCCTCCAGTAATTAGGCATATGGCGACTAGCTTCTTAATAGTGCGATTATCTCTCACAAGTACCCGGTTCTGAAGTAATCCTTATTCTTCTGAGACTGGAAGCCAGGCTTGCATGCAGACATCTTGTCTTAGAGACGTCTGCGCTCCTGCGCTGTCCATTCTGGTCTCCTCTAGAAGGCATTACATGGTACCTTAAGGCACTGACGATGCGCACAGATGGCTCTAAAGCAAGAAGCCTGGCTCTCAGTTTCCAAAGAATAAGGATTACTTCAGAACCTGGTACTTGTGTGAGATAATAGCACTATTAAGAAGCTAGTCACCATATGCTTAATAATAGGAGGAACTTTATATAGGGTGGTAGAGCCACTTTAAAGGAGCAGTAAACTTTTTTTTTTATGAAAACACATATTTTACAGAGCATTTCCTGCTGAATAAAACAATGTCACTCCCACTGCTGTCAGATGTTTTATTCAAAATTTTATAGCAGTTTAAATAATCAGGAAGTGAATTTACTGTGTTTACTTCCTGATAGTTGTAACTGACAGGAAATGACTCTGCAGTTTCTATCACATTCTATGGAGAACTGTATGTCTCTGACTTTTCTGACTTTCCTCTCCATTAGAATCTAACAGGAAAGCTAATTAGAATTTGACCACTAGAGGGCACTGCTAATGTAAAAAATCATGGATTTAAACTGTAATAACTCTGGGAATATAAATCTATTGGCAGTGGGAGTACCCATATTTTACTCAATAGGAAAATCCCTACAATATATATTTTTTACGTTTACTGCTCCTTTCAATAAGACTTTTAACTCTGATTGCTTGAGGTTTACTTCTTTAGCATTCAGGGGGAGTTAAAAGCCTCTAGCTAAAACCAGTAGGAAAAATGTTGTCCCCTATGAGCATTTTTTTTTTCCTAGTATTACTCTAGTTTTTGTGTGTTCATTAGACCAGAGGACTGTGGTTTTTGACTGGCAGTTACCAGCCATTGGGGCACATGTATAAAGAGAAAAAATGAACAGAGCAGCTTTAACTTAGGAAATTAAATCAACATGGATTTCTTAAAGGGATAATAATTGCATGTTATGGATTTAAAAAAATGCAGGGATTTTATCCTGTTGAGTAAAGCAACTTTACTCCCACTTCTGATCCATGGTTAGAAATTATACAGTGTTTCCTAACGAGAAAAATACAATTTATGTATTTATTTTAAAATGAAAATATAAAAAAATACATTAAACATTTTTACCATGGACTGCAAGATCTCATCCAAAAGCATGGACTAATATAAGGATATGTTTAACCACGAAACGCAGTGATGCTTATAATGCATTTTAGGAAAAGGTTTAGACTTATAGGGGAAGCATTTCTTTTCATCAAGCATGTTACCAAGTGTCAGGAGAGTGGACTTCTCTTGATCTGAGATAGATGTGCTAAGCAGAGCTGGAATAATTCTGAACCAAACAGCATTAAATTGGGCTTTTATCTCCATGGAATGTGAAACAATGCTTTGGAGACCTTTCTAGCATTTAAGGGGTTAAAATCCATATATTAAAATCAGTCAGGATTTTTATTTTTCCCCTATGGTGCAGTTGGTTTGTCCCAGAATTACTCCTGCTTCACTGTTACTTACTACAGTTTTCTAAATCTCTCCATGTTTCCATCTGAAGATCCGCTTTGTCATTACAGAGTAGTTACTTCCCATTTACAGACACACATGACCTTGTTCCAGATGCTGAAGAAAAAGCAGCTGCACCATAAGGAACAAATGAAAATTCCTATTGATTGAAATGGGGCTTTTTAACCTGATTGTCTTTCACTGTCCTTTATAGCAATCAAGGGGTTAAAAGCCCCGTTTGAATTGGTGGGAATTTTTGTTTGCTTCGGAACTGGTTAATTTTTAGCCTGTATAATAAGGCCCAAAGGTTTAAATGAGTATACTTACATTGTTGCATTCCCAGTTAGTGGCGACAATACGCCTTAATCACAGGTATGAAATCCTGCTTTTTTATTTTGTGATATTCCTTATTCTTATGTTTTTCACAACTGCACATGCACTTTTTTTCCTTATGTTGGTTACCATCATGTCTGTCCATCCACAACACATGCTTAACCCCTTAACGACCATTGACGGTCATAGTACGTCATGGGTCGACCTGAGTTAACGACCCATGACGTACTATGACCGTCATGGAATTCTGGGCTCCCCCTGCGGCTGCACGCCGTTCAGGGAGTCCGGAACAGGAAACTGTAAAATAAAAAAAATTGCTCCATGGTCCTTAACTGACTGTGCCAATTGGCCAGTCGTTAAGGGGTTAAAACACTTGGGGCCTTGGGGGATGGAGGGGTAGTAAGAGTTAATATGGAATTTAAAAAAACTCTAAATATATATAAAATAGTATTTTACAGTGTGCTGTTACTACACCGTCCTTTGGACAGCCCTGATCAATTGACCATAAACCTCCTATATGGTGGAGCAAAAGCGCCACTGTGAAATTTCAGGCCGTTGAGATATGGCACCCAATATCTTATATCTCACATCCACACACACACAAACACACAGCTTTCTAAATAGTAAGTGTTACTATCCCTTTCTGCAGAAATTAAAAGGAAACTGGTATAATCCAACAAATAAAAATCCTCAGCTTTTAATAGCTATTAAGCTATTAATCCCTTAATACTAGCAAGTTGGTCCCATGCATGTATTGTAAACTGCTCTAGTATTCAGTGGGTTCAAAGACCTATTTAAAGTTGGATTTTTTTTTTTTTGTGGCCTTCTGTGATTCTGCTGGTTTTCCCCAGAATTGCTACTTTCTGCATAAAAGCCCAGCTTTTCCTGCTGTGTAAAACAAGGGTGGTGCCACCACTGGATGAAGCTTCATTCAAGGGTTTCATTTGTTTATATAATTACTAGTTGAACAGCCCGTTACACAGGCCACAGTGCCACTGCCACCCAGTCGCGGGGCAGTCACGCGCAGTAGAGACTGCCCACGCCGCGGCTGATACAGAGCTGGGCGCTCCGATGGAGCGCCCAGCTCTGTATCAGCCGTGCCGTGGGCAGCCTCTACTGCGCATGACTGCAGCACGCA
Organism: Rhinophrynus dorsalis; assembly: GCA_037306005.1. Classification (NCBI taxonomy): domain Eukaryota; kingdom Metazoa; phylum Chordata; class Amphibia; order Anura; family Rhinophrynidae; genus Rhinophrynus; species Rhinophrynus dorsalis. The sequence goes on along the minus strand of CM074724.1, from coordinate 346,508,136 downwards.
CAGTAGTGTCTACTGCACATGTGGCGGCGTTACACACGATTTAGCGAATTATTATATAGGATTTTTAAGGTTAACAGACGATGCTTAAAAAATAAATACATACACATGTACACAGGGGTAGTGTTGGGGCTACCTATGGCAGTGGGAAATAGGCAAAACATAAATGTTACATTTTTAGAACCCATTATATCAAGTCAACAGTACTGTAGAATCCACTGACATGAATGCTAGTAATTAGGGACCGCGGGTTGGGTCAGTACAGATTCCCAGTCTTCTTATTCAGACACTAGAGTAGTTACCCAGTAACTAATTTTATTCCTGTAGCTCCATCAACTAGAAACTTTTGTGCAAACCAGCCAAGGTTAGAAAGGCAAGTTACCCATAATTTAATAAACCTGAATCCTTAGTTTGCAGAATGCTTTGCCTTGTTTATCTTTTCTTCATACCTGTAGCTGTTTTGAACGTGTTTAAAGCATGCATTAATATTTGAATGAATATGGTATGTGTAATTCTGTGTTCCTGGCGCCCCCTCTAGTTTGTAGCAATGGGGTGGTAGCATTTTAATCAGGAGGCTTCTAGCCACAAAACCCAATCTGAAATTCCAGGTTTTTCTAAGATTTTAATATATTTGCAGTTGTGAAAATTTACCGTCTGCAGTAACATCTGTAAAGTTCATAGCAAGCCAGTCACAGTATAAATACAATGTTGTATATCACCTTAAGGTTGTTTGTTTTACTTGTACTTGTGTCTGAAATGAACAACTGTGCAAAATGGAATGGGGAGATAATTTTATTTTTTCTATATGTGTACCTGTGTGTGGAAAACCATACATTTTGCTGTTTTGTAAATGTAAAAAGATTCCAAGTATTTGACTTGTCAATAATAAAAACCTTATTTTGTATTCTGGGTAGACTTTCTCTGTCATGTTTGGATGTCGCAGTCTAGAGCAGTAATGGCGAACCTATGGCATACATGCCACCACTGACACTCGGAGGCCTTTATGATGGCATATGGTCAGGTACTGTGCAAACAGGATGGCATTGGAGCCTGTCAAATGAGAAGGTGGCTTGTGACCAGCTACGCTTTGTGTCAAGTTAGAACAGAGTTCTGCTCCTCCCCTTATCACACATACTTCCTACCTTCATTTGAACAGCAAGCTTAAGCTGAGAGGGTATGTGTGATGAGGGTAGGGGTGGGCCGTTCCTCTAATGATCAGATATTGCCCCGGTAAAGCGAGTAGCCCACCTTTGGACAAGTTCCTAACCACCGACTCCTAGAGCTACTGCAGGCATCAGTCCCAGGGTCTTCCTTTTCACTGGTAAGCGTAGACTTGAAATATTGCCCACATTTTCTATTTTGCACTTTAGTGTCAAAGAGCGGGGGAGAGATGTCATGCATTTCAAAGCACCCTCTTGCTCTCAAAAGGTTAATCTACTTTGGCGCTCAAAGGGTTAACCGTATTTAAAAATATTAACCTTTTGACATTAACTACTCTGTATCCAGCGCATTGTGCTGGATGTCTCTAGGATAATGCTAGGGATTATTGTCCTCTTTGACACTCAAATAGTTACTTTGCTGCATAAGAGATGACCCAACTGTGCCTCTCTAGCAGCTGTTGGACTACTACTTCCATCATCCTCAGGAAGAGCTGTTGTCCAACAGCTGCTAGAGAACCACTGGCTGAACACTGCTTACATAGAGAAGTAACTCTGTGAGTGTGAAAGGCACACCAACCCTCTACCATTCAGTGTTAAATTGAATGTGCCTTGACAAAGTGCCGTAAGACACGAAACAGCTGTTGGCTCAATACCAGTGGACAACCACTTGTTTCCCTGTCTGTTTACTACACTGAGTACACATTAACCTTTAAGCGAGGACTGTCACTGTTTATTCCCTTTAAGGACCGGTGACAGTGCTGGCACCAGATATTTTCTTATACATACTTAACCAACAGGCAGCACTGGGTTATAAGTTACTATCTCTTTTGTGCCTTTTCTCGTAAACCTTTTTTCTCCCTTTTAAAGGGATAGTAATACTTTTGTTTTATCTTTATTTTATTTTGTAGGCATTAAAAAAACATGAAGAACGATATAAGTCTTATCTCTCAAACCTTTATGGTTTATGAGATATTCACAAGCAAAGTTTCCCCTTCCTGCCCCTTTTACCTAGTGTAAGCCATCTATTCTCAGATGTGGAATCTGGTTGTAAGACCAGACAGATAACAGAAGGGGACAATCTTCTTCCTATGATAACAATGAAAGCCCTGTCCCCCTTGACAAGTTTTTCAGCTTTTTCCCTTATCTTAATTGAAGATTGTCCCTCTCTGCAGTCTACCTGGGCACCTCCCTTCTGATCTGGCTGAGCAGTGTTACATCAGTAAAAGGGGCGGGAGGGCGATACTTTGTCATTGAATTACTCTTGAACTACAACTCTGACAGAATTGAAATAACACTCTCCAAAGTCCAAATACTATGATGATTAATTAGAGATGCTTTTATTATGAAACATTACTATCCCTTTAACTTTTCTCTCCTCCACGCTTTACCCTCATTTTTCCCTTTTGCAATCTCTCTTGCCCCAGTTGAAATATAACTACACTAATGATACCACAGAGCTTGCAATTATGTGACTACCCACTGGTAGTTTTAGAACTGTAAACTCTGTGGTATTAGTAGTGTAGTTATAGTTGTAACCTTAGTGGTATCAATAGCAAAGCTTCATTTCAGTTGTTACCTCTCTGGTATCAGTAGTGTAGCTCCATTTCAGTTGTAAGCTCTGGAGTATCTATGTTGTAGAGCCATTTCAATTGTAAGCTATGTAGTATCACTGGTGTAGCTCCATTTCAATTGTAAGCTCTGGGATATCCCATGTAGGTCCATTTAAAGTGTAAACTCTGGAGTATCACTTGTTTTACTTCACAACATTAATGAAGAAGTGTGTTTCCTGTGTTTTTATTCTTAGGCAAAAATACAGATTGCATCTGTCTGATAACATATGACAGCACACAGTTGTATATAGCTGTCTTTTTACTTATTCACCGAAGAAACATCCTTTCCATGGTGAATTTTCAGTACTGGCACTTTCACCATCAGTGGTCTAGAGGTATTTTGCAAAAGTGCAGGTTCCGCTAGAAAAGAAAACACTGAGATTCTCACAAAAATATCGCTGAAATATTCTTGATTGCAAACCAGAACTGAGAGAAAATACATGTAGAACAGCATAGTTGTGTAATATAGTAATTTAGTTAAGGTCCAGAGATGTGTGAGGCGTTGCTTTACAGTGTGGTGGATGTCTAAAATGTGCTGTCTGCTATTAGCAGCTTGATTCTGGGTAGGCACTCTTCAGGTTTGGACTATATCTCCCATCATCTCCTTTAAAGTAAACGTCTGGTTGGGGATGATGGGATGGAAAGCTGATTGTCACCTACCGCTGTGCTAGTAGATACAGGAGACAGAGACTCTATCACTTCTGTACTCTTGTCTGGACCATGCTTGCCTGTTACAGTACAGCAGTGAAATATTAGTGCTATTAGCGTATTTCTCTGCTGACTAATTTTGAGTGCTGTATATATAGGAATAATAAATTAAATTAAAGGGATAGTATTGTCAATTTATTAAAACCAAATTTTGTAGCTATTAAAAAACTAAGCTAAATGCCCCCAGGCCCCGTAAAGGTTTGAGAGAGAATCGCAGGGAAAGATTACCCATCCCTCCCCTTTCCCCGACGTCAGCGATCTAGCTGACCTGCAGGGGAATCCGGTCCCAGGACTGTCGGAGGCTCTTCAGCAGAGCTGAGATTGAGAGACATAAAAAGAGTTACTTCACTGTAATGGTCTACAAAGTGGGCTTGCAAAGCAAGCACACTTTGTAGACCATTCCATTGAAGTAACTTTTTTTATGTCTCTCAATCTCTGCTCTGCTGAAGAGCCTCCTCTTGTCCAGAGACCTGATTCCCCTGCAGTCAGCTAGAGCGCCGACGTCAGGGAAAGGGGAGGGTGGCGTAATCTTTCCCTACGATTATCTCTCAAACCATAAAGGAAATGCCTCCAGTCCTATCTCTCGAACCATAAAGGTTTGAGATATAGGACTGGAGGCGTTTAGCTTATTTTTTTTTTAATAGGTACAAGATTTGGTTTTATTAAATTGTGACAATACTGTCCCTTTAAAAGATGCTGAGGAAAGTTTTGCATATCTTGCTGATAGTGAGCTCATTAGTAGGGAATTATATCCTAACACTAAGAGCTGTATGCACAGATACAAAACTGGACCAATTTTTGAGGCAAACCAACTGCACCACAGAGAAAAAATAAAACCTTCCAATGATTTAAGTGGAACTTTTTACCTTTTGCATGCTATAGGTCTTTAATGCTTTATAAAGTAAAGTGTTGTCAACCATTCTAGCATTCAGAGCAGTACTTTCCATACCCCTCTGGCACTCAGAGATAAAAGAACCATTTAGCTCTGGGCTCCAGTGGTATCCAGTGCATTGCTTCACAATGTGTTGGTTACCCCTTTGGTAGTAAAATGTTTAACTCCATGGCATTTTTGTCTTGCAGTTGGTTTGCCTCAGAATTGCTCAACTTTTGTCATTTTGTTATATCCCCAAGTTGGCTGTAATATGAATAGTTAGGTGTTGTCTTTTAAAGGGACAGTAATACTTAAAATGTAAAAAAGTTGAATTTTTTAGGTGCAATATCACAGTGGCCTGAAATTGTACAGTGGTGCTGTTTCTACACCATCCTATGGAGATTTATGGTCCCGGGAACAGAGCTGTCCATAGGATCGTGTAGCAACAGCTCCACTGTACAATTTCAGGCCACTGTGATATTGCACCTAAAAAATTCAACTTTGAAAATTAATAACTTTTGAATGAACCACCTTTCGGCGGTGGGAATACTCTTGTTTTACTCAGGGGGATAAACCCTACAACATATATTTTTTTTTTTTTTTTTTTTACATTTTAAGTATTACTATCCCTTTAAGGTAAAGTATCATCCGAGACATTTTGAATTTCTTATGCAATTATATTTCGTGACATGGAAGAACAATGCCATATGACACAACAAAGACCTTCCTGCTATGCCTAGGCACCAAATGGCTATTTTGCATGTGTGGCAGGGGAAGCACAGTCTCCTCTAATCTTGTATCGGACATGAAGTAAAAGAAAGCACTGAGTGTTTTCATGCAGTTTTACCTCAATCTTCCTCCTGATTTAGAGGCTGACTTCATTAGAAGAGCTGAAGCAATTCCAGGGCACGCTGACTGCACTACAGGGGACAAATACAAATTCCCATGGATTTGAATTGGGTTTTAACGTTTGAATGCTTGAGGTGATATGATCAGAAAATACTAATGACCACTATATCTCCGTTCTCAGTATTTGTTTTCCACAACGCCTCTTTAATTACTACTGGGTATCATGTCTATGGAGGCAGACATGATTTTTTTGTTGAAGGACTCTATCCCAAGACTACTTCCACTGAAGACTTTCAAAGCAGACTTCCATGGGGGAGGAGTCTGGGGTCATGGAGTCCTACGAAACTAAAAATGTCTGCCTCCATGCATGTGATCCAGTTCTAGTCAAAGATACTTTCTGCAGAACCAATGCATGCAGAATTGATTCATTGTGGCCATTAGAATTTCCAACAGATTAAAAGAAGTGTGGGTTTATTTTTAGGATGTGCTTCTTTTCCTTTAACCCTCTGAGTGCCAGAGAAGTACGCAAAGCATTGCTTTGCAATGCATTGCGTACCCCTCTGGGACTCAAAGGGTTAAACAAATTCAGAGAAGTTTATTTCTAGTTTAGTTATGCCCCTGTAAGATCTGCGGTAAGAAGCAATGAGTTAGGATTATAATGAGCGTAGGAAGCTTTGATATGGCAGCTGTAGACTGATAACAAATGTAAGTTTTTTTTTTGTTTTTTTTTTAAACATTAGAACTATCAGGAAGTAAACGCACAGTATATTCACTTCCTGATTATTTGAGCTATTAGAAAATTTGAATAAAACAACTGACAGCGGTGGGAGTGACCTTGTTTTACTGAGCAGGAAAAACTCTAGAACATAGGTTTTCATAAAAAAATTTAACCACTAATTTAACTTTTCATTTAAGCAAATATCAAATTTAAAGTGTTAGTAATGTCTAAAAAAAGTTTTTTTGCATTTAGAACAGTTTAAAAAGCTGAGCTAAATGCAAAACAAACGTATCTCTCAAACCGCTCTGGTTTAAGAGATGCGGGCGTTTAAATTTCACTGTTTCCTACTGACAGCTGTAAAGCTGTTAGCAGGAGATCCGTGTCGGTCGACACGGAGGCGCTTGAGAAGTGCTGAGATCTCATTACTTACACGGAATCCCTTCATTGGAATGGTCTAAAACGTGTGCCTGGTGTTCAAGCACACGTTTTAGACCATTCCAATGAAGGGATTCCTTGTAAGTAATGAGATTGCGGCACTTCTCAAGTGCCTCAGTGTTGACCGACACGAATGTCCTGCTGACAGCTTTACAGCAGTCAGTAGGAAACAGCGAACTTTAAACGCCTGTATCTCTTAAACCATAGCGGTTTGAGTGATACGGTTTTCTGCATTTAGCTCAGCTTTTTAAGCTCTTCTAAATGCAAAAAACCTTTTTCACTGTCGTCCAATACAGGTCACTGGTACTCTGGGAGGCGTAAGTCCCCTTTAATAGGCAGGAACAACTATGCAAATGATTTGCAAGGGGCGGAGCCTCCCCTCTTACTTAAGCCACCTTCTGGCCAGAGCCACTTAGATTGATTTGTTCCTGGAGTGCTTTGCACACCAGGTAGAGAACATCTATGCCTCTTAGTGTTTTATTATTTTTTTATTCAAATATGGAATACCACCATTAGGAGGGTGACCATGGCTGTGAATTGCCCTCTTTAAAGTGGCTGGTGCAGCTTCCAGGGATTCTCTGTGGACCTTATGCCCTGAAGAGGGGACAGCTTGTGTTAAGCAGCTCCCCTACTGGGGAATTTACCTCTGGTTCTTTCCCACCTTATCATGGTCACCTGAAGACAGAAGTCCTGCAAGAAAGGTGAGTCACCCATTGAGTGCTGAAGGTCCACTTGTCCCCACAGTGTCCCTTTGATGGGCTTGTATTTGGGAGATTCAATACACTCCAGCACTCATAGGGTGTTTTTATTGCATTATTACTGTTTTATGCAATTTCTGTGGTATTCTCTGGGTTTTGGAGCTTTTGATATTCGTTTACTCATGTTTCTTATGTGTTTCATACTTGTTTGGGCACTTTTTAATGTTTTCTTAAACTTTGTTAAAAATGGTGTTCCGCGCCTTTAAGCGCGGCTTTTTCCCGCTCAGACGCAAGGGCTCCTTTACTCTCTATGAGAATTCACAGTGTGGGACGTATCTCTGGAACCGCTTGTCACAGCAACTTCAGAGAGGGCTCATTTTAATGCTAGGCTACTGCTCTATCATCCGGAATGTGTTTTATGTATGTGGGGTGTTCAGGGGGGCTTCGGGCACTGTTTGGGGTACTTGTAAGGGAAAACTACATTTCCCATGAGCGCCTGGTTCGCGCTCGTTTCTGATTGGCTATCATGACGGCCGCCATTTTGTGGTACTTTTCCTAAGCGAGTACACTACGCAGGGACCGAGCCTTCTCTCTCCTCAACAGATTAACCCTTCGCTGGCCAGATAAGTCCGAATTTAGACATTTCTGGGGTGAAACTTTAATCATTTACACTTTTTCTGGGTGATAGTGTTATTAGTGGGGTATATTGACGCTGTGAGCATGTCTACTTCACTGGAGCTAGGGGCTAGACCCAAGTCTAAGGAGGATGGGGGGGTCTGCTACCCCCATGGCGTTTTGCTCCTCTTGCCACATTGGGCTGTCTACCGATAATGTGGGGGATCTATGCCCTAATTGTACTGGTCAAGATAGCAACCCTGGGCTTTCCAGCCACGCTATTGAGCCATCTTGGGTGAGGGAGTTTAAAGCTGCCACTAGGGATCTCAGATCCACGCTTCAACTCTTTCCCTCTCAGATACAGGGGGCTCTCCAGGTCTGGCAGACCCCCTCTACCATCAGGACCTCCCTGCCTAAGCCACAGGGAGCTCCTGATGTCACTGATTCTTCTGAAGAAGAACTCTTACAGGATTCTGATGCTGAGGAACGTACTGTTATTGAATCTAACAGGTCCATTGGGGACCCCTATGAGTGTGACCCTGAAGTCTCGGCTGAGGGTCTGATCAGAGCGGTTCTGAATACGCTCAACCTTCCTCTGACTCAGGAATCCACTTATGATCCTACTGATGTTTTTCAGAAAAAGCCATCTAAACCAGTTGTTTGTTTTCCAACTAACCCTACTCTTGCCCGTCTGGTCTCTGAGGCATGGAAGAATCCTGATAGATCTTCCTCTGTCTCTAAAAAGTTTGCTAAACTTTACCCTTTTCCTGAGGCTGAGTTGGCAAAATGGGTTCATCCTCCCAAGGTGGATGCTCCTGTTTCTAGACTATCCAAGTCTACCGCCTTGGTTGTCTCTGATGCCTCTGCCCTGCAGGATTGGACGGATAAAAAGCTAGAGCTTTCTCTTAAATCTATTTTTGCCTCCATTGGCACTGCCATGCGCCCAACCTTTGCTGTGGCTTGGGTTAATAGAGCCATTGCGGCCTGGACTGAACGACTGACTGAAGCAGTTCGCCAGGATGCGCCAGTATCTGAACAGTTGCAGCTCCTTGCTAATATCACTGAAGCTCAGAACTATGTTGCTGACGCTGCTTTTGATGCTGTGCGCATGATGGCGAGGGCCTCCACTTCTTCTGTGGTGGCTAGACGCGCTCTTTGGCTGAAAATTTGGTCTGCTGATACAGCCTCTAAGAAAGCCTTTCTTTCCTTGCCCTTTCAGGGGAATTTGCTTTTTGGGTCTGAACTCAAAGAAATGATCAGTGAGGCTACTGGCGGTAAAAGTACTCTCCTACCCTCAGTCTTTAAGAAAAAGTTTCCAGCCAAACGCAATCGGTCCTTTCGTTCCTTTCAGACTGAGACACGCTCCTCGGCCCAAACGGGTCCTCCCACTACGCGCTCCTCCTCCAAGCCCAAACAGTCCTGGAAGCCCAAAGTTGCCCCCAAGGCCAAGACCTCCAAGACTGCTTCGGCATGACTCGCGAACCCGGGTCCGCATCCGGCTGTAGGTGGTCGTCTCCGCATCTTTCGCCGGACTTGGGAGGAGTCAGTGGCGGACCCATGGGTTCTTCAGGTGGTGTCAGAGGGATACAGGATCCCTTTCGCTTCCCTTCCTCCTTTTCGGTTCCATTTTACTCGTCCTTCTCAGGAACCCACAAAAAGGCGTCTGTTCGACGACGCTATTCAGGATCTCTTGGACAAAGAGGTCCTGGAGGTGGTGCCTCAAGGGGACACAGGTTCAGGATTCTATTCCAACCTGTTTGTGGTAGCCAAAAAGGACGGAGGAGCTCGTCCCATTTTGGATCTCAAAGATCTCAATGCCTATGTGGTGACTTCCCACTTCCGCCAGGAATCTCTGCGTTCTGTGATTGCAGCAATGTCTCCAGGGGAGTTTCTTGCCTCCCTGGACCTTCAGGATGCGTATCTTCACATCCCTATTCATCCAGAGAGCAGGCGGTATCTCAGGATTGCCTGCCACAGGGGACACTTTCAGTTTGCAGCGCTCCCCTTTGGGCTGACTTTAGCCCCTCAGGTCTTCCAGAGGGTGTTAGGCTCCTTGATAGCGGTGCTCCATCAGGATGGGATCAGAGTGACCCCCTACATGGACGATCTCCTACTGAAGGCCTCCTCAGCGGAGCTTCTCCGTCAGCAATTACAGAAGTGCATGCACACCCTGAACCGTCATGGCTGGATCCTGAATCTGGACAAGTCGGACTTGATTCCATCTCAGAGGCTTCTGTTCCTGGGTCTCCTGTTCGACACTCGCCAATGCATGGTGTTTCTTCCAGAGGACGTGGCTCACCAGATAGCCGTCAGAGTGGCTGGGATTCTGGACATGGACGAAATTCCAGTACCGAAGTTGTCGTCTTTAGTGGGGAAGTTCATTTCCACGATCGAAGCAGTCCCATTTGCCATGGCCCACTCCAGGGAACTTCAGAGATTTGTGATCCAGACGTGCAAGAATCATCCAGATCATCAACATCTGTCTGTTTCTCTTCCTCCTCATGTCGAGTCGAGTCTGCACTGGTGGTTAGATCTCTCTCATCTCCTGAAAGGGAGATCCTTTCTAGTTCCTCATTGGACCACAGTCACAACGGATGCCAGTCTTCGGGGCTGGGGTGCAGTCTGGGGTCGCTTCAGTGCCCAGGGGAAATGGGGTCTGGAGGAATCCCTGCTCTCCATCAATGTTCTGGAACTTCGAGCTGTCCGGCTTGCCCTGAGGCACTGGGAGTCTCAATTGACCGGTCTTCCGATCAGAGTGGAGTCCGACAACGCCACGGCGATGGCTTACATCAACAGGCAAGGCGGCACAAGAAGCGGTTACGCCTGGTGGGAGGTCAAGGATATTTTGTCTTGGGCAGAAGATCACGTGCCTGTTATCTCTGCAGTTCATATTCCAGGCGTGGACAACGTCATGGCAGACTTCCTCAGTCGTCACACCGTCGACAGCGGAGAATGGGCTCTTCATCCAGAGGTGTTTCACATGCTCACTCAGCGGTGGGGGATGCCTGTGGTGGACCTGATGGCTACCAGACTCAACAGGAAGGTTCCGGTGTTTTACTCCCGGTTGAGGGACTCCCTTGCTCTAGCAGTGGATGCCTTGTCGATCCCTTGGGACTTCTCCCTGGCTTACATCTTCCCTCCTCTTCCTCTATTGATCAGAGTTATCCAGAAGTTGAAGAGGGAGCGTTGTCCTGTCATCCTGATTGCTCCAAACTGGCCTCGCCAGTCCTGGTATCCGGAGTTGATGGCCATGTCAGTGACGGATCCGATCCCGCTTCCTGCCCGTCCGGACCTACTTCTTCAGGGGTATCTGTGGAAGGAGGATGTTCACTCTCTCCATTTGATGGCATGGCGGTTGAATCCTCGATTCTAGCAAAGAAAGGATTTTCTCCTTCTGTGGTGTCGACTATGCTCAGTGCTCGTAAGCCTGTGTCTTCCAAGATCTATCATCGCATATGGTCAACTTTTGTGACATGGGCTCTGATATGAAGTTATCCCTTGAATTCCATCTTCCCACTGTCCTGGCCTTCTTGCAGGACGGTGTGGATAAGGGGCTCAGTCTGAGTTCCCTCAAAGTTCAGACTTCTGCCTTGTCTGTGTTTTTCCAGGAAAGGATTGCTATCCTTCCTGATGTGAAAGTTTTCTTCCAAGGTGTGACTCATGTTCGACCTGCCTTCAAGAGTCCTGCTCCCCAGTGGGACCTCAATTTGGTGCTGGGAGTTCTCCAGCAACCACCGTTTGAATCCTTGGCTTCCATTCCATTACGTCTCTTGACTTGGAAGATGGCCTTCCTTTTGGCTATTGTTTCAGTGCGCCGGGTAGCAGAGTTACAGGCCTTGTCTTGTAAACCTCCTTACCTGGTGTTCCACAAGGATAAGGCTGTGCTTCGCACTACCAAGGTATTCTTACCCAAGGTTGTGTCCGAGTTTCACATCAATCAGGAGATTGTGGTTCCCTCTTTCTGCCCTAATCCTTCATCTGACAAGGAAAGAGATCTCCATCTGTTGGATGTGGTGCGTTGCCTCAAGTTTTATGTTCATCGCACCGAGTCTATCAGGAAGTCTGACGCTCTATTCGTCATTCCTGAGGGGCCTAGGGCAGGGAGACCGGCTTCCAAAGTTACCATTGCCTCTTGGATTAAGGCTACTATCCGTGAAGCCTATAAGTTGAGGAATAAGCATGTTCCCTTCCGGGTGACTGCCCATTCCACCAGATCTATTGGGGCCTCTTGGGCCTACAAGAATCAAGCTTCTGCTGATCAACTGTGCAGAGCGGCCACTTGGTCCTCTGTGCACACTTTTTCTAAGCACTATCGAGTTGATGTACTGGCTTCGGCTGATGCCAGTTTTGGAAGGAAGGTCCTGGAGGCAGTCTTGCCTGTGTAGGTCTTCCGCTCTGTGATCCTTAGTGCTTCCTTACTGTTGAGCCCGGTTGGCTCTGGTTCCGTGTGCTGTGTTAGTTCAGGGATTGTTCCCTTGGTTGGTGTCCGTTGACACTTACAGTTTGGGCTATGTTATTAACTGGTCATAGCAGTTCTAGTGACTTGGGCCTTGTGCCTGGTCCTTGCCTTACTTCCCGCCTCTGGATCAGCTCAATGTTTGTACATCCCAGAGTACCAGTGACCTGTATTGGACGACAGTGAAAATAGGATTTTAGTCTTACCTGTTAAATCCTTTTCACTTAGTCCATACAGGTCACTGGTCTCCCACCCTGTCAAGGGACCAGTCTTGGCTCTCCTGTGGCATCCAGTGGGAGACCGTTCGGGCATGCTCACAGGAGTCTTTCTTTTTGCTTACCTGAGGTCAGTTTTAGGGTCTCAAATCAATCTAAGTGGCTCTGGCCAGAAGGTGGCTTAAGTAAGAGGGGAGGCTCCGCCCCTTGCAAATCATTTGCATAGTTGTTCCTGCCTATTAAAGGGGACTTACGCCTCCCAGAGTACCAGTGACCTGTATGGACTAAGTGAAAAGGATTTAACAGGTAAGACTAAAATCCTATTTTTTTTTTTAGACATTACTAACACTTTAAGGTATGATTATAGCTAATTGTGGGCTGAAGACAGTTACAGGCTGTGGTTCTTTTGGCTGCAGAAAAACTTTAGACTATTTCTGTGCATTGGGTTCTAAATATATTATTTTGTTTTATAATGCTTTCCATTGGTCTGTCTATAAAGAGACCAAAAATATTTGTAACTAACTTGCAGAGTTTAGATGAGAAGATCCTAGTTAGAATAGCTTTTAATTAGTTTCCTGACAGGTAGGTAGGTGTGTGCATGCGTACGTCTTCATCCTGCAGTGGGCTGACAATAATGGCTACAGCTAAAAAGGGGGGGGGGGAATTATGAGTAGATGAGAAGAACGAGGCAGCACATGCAGGTCTTTAAAGAAGTTTTTACTTGGAACCGTGTCAACGTTTCAATGTGTAACCCATATTTCTCTGTTGTCCAGTACAGGTTACTGATAACTTTGGGTAGGCGATCTGCCCCTTTAAGTAGGCAGGAAAATTCTAGAAGTGAATGCAGTGGATGGAGCCTACATTCCCTCCTTGGGGGCAGCTAGCCAATCCGCTCTAGTATGATTTGTTCCTTGGATGAAGATACATGCAAGAGAACAGTTCTGCTATAGTTTTAGATTTTTTTTTTTATTTTTTTTTATTTTTCTGTTAGATATGGAATACCACCATTAGGCAGATTACTATAAGTGACAATGCCCTTAGATGTGGCTAGCTCAGTATCCAGATGCTTTTGTGGACCTTAAGCCTGGGGGGGGGATCTTGGGTTCAAGTTCTTTCCCCAGGAGTTGCCCACTGAGGTGGCTTCTTAATACATGGTTATCTGAAGACAGAAGATCTGCAGGAAAGGTGAGCAACCCTTTGAGTGTTGCAGGTCCACATGTCCCACAGTGCCCCTCCGCACAGGGGTTTTTCCTTTGGAGTTCCTATTGCACACTCCTGCACTCATTGGGTTTATTTGTATGTCTGTTGTGTGTGTTGGAGCAAGTTTCTGTGGTAACTTAACCCTTTGGATGCCGGTTTAGCATCTTTTGGGGGGTTGTTGGCACTTTCCCTACTGGCTTCAGTGTTTATTGGGTCTAGTGACATGTTTTAGTAATGTTTAGTGCACATTTACATCTCAGTTACAACCTTGCATAATTTGTGTTCGACACCTTTAAGGAGCGCTTTTACCGCATAGATGCCATTGCTCCATTCACTTCTATGGGACTGTACAGTTTCAGACATATCTCTGCAACCGCTCGTCGTATCGACTTCAGAGATGGCTCATTTTGTTTGTCTGCCCTTGCTCTTTTATCAAGTCAATGTTTGGTGTGTGTTGGGGGGCTCAGGGGGCTTCGGGCACTGTTGGGGTACTTTTTGTGGGAAAACTACATTTCCCATGAGTACTTGCTTTGCACGCTCATTTCTGATTGGCTCCCGCCGTGGCAGCCATTTTGTGCTTTTCCTGAACGAGTATCCTATGCAGGGCTTGGACTCTCCTTCTCTCCTCTACAGATTAACCCTTTTCCTGCCAGATAAGTGCATTTTAGCGATTTCTGTGGTGAACCTTTAATCTTATACACTTTATTTGGGAGATTCCTTATACTTTAAACGTTTTGTCACTGTGAGAATGTCTAATCCGTTAGAGCTTGGGGCCAGACCTAAGACTGAGGATGGTGGGGTCTCTGTGTCACCTATTGTGCATTTCTCTTCCTGTCATTCAGGGTTACCTATAGAAATCTCAGGTCATTTATGCCCAGCATGTTCTGCTGTCCCTGGGTCTCCCCCAGGACCTCCAGCCATGCATTAGTCAGTTTGGGTGCAAGAGTTCAAGGTTGCTACTAGAGACCTCCGGTCTACATTGCAACTGTTTCCATCCCAGTTACAGGGGGTCTTCCACTCCTGGCAGACCCCTACTTCCGTCAGATCTTCCCTGACGAAACCGCAGGGAGTATCTGACGTATCCGATTCCTTTGAGGGGAAACTGTTGGTGGGTTCAGACATTGAGGAATGTTCTGCTGTGGGCTCCTCTCAGTTTTGTGGGGACCCCTTTAAGGCTGATCCTGATCCCTCAGCGGAGGGCCTGATCAGGGCCTTCTAGACCCCCCAAAACATTCCCTTAGTTCAAGAGTTGTCTTCTGATCCCTCTGATGTATTTCAGGAGCCAAAAAAGACCCCATACTTGTTTTCCACCTAACCCCACTCTTGACCTCCTTGTGTCTGATGAGTTGAAGTCTCTGGACAGGAAACCTTCTGTTTCTAAGAAATTTGCCAAGTTTCACCCCTTCTCTGAGGCAGCGCTTGCTTAGTGGGTGCATCCCCGCAAGGTGGATGCATTTGTCTCCAGGCTATCAAAGTCCATTGCCTTGCCAGTTGCCGATGCATCTGCTCTGAAAGACTGGACTGACAAGAAACTTGAGGTCTCCCTCAAGTCTATTTTTGCCACAGCTTGTACTTCCATGCGTCCAACGTTTGCTGCGGCATGGGTGAACCGGGCCATTGCGGTCTGGACTGAACAGCTCACCTTTGCTGTCCGTCAGGGTGCTGCTCCTTCAGATATGTTGCAGCTTCTTGTCAACATTTCTGAGGCCCAGAACTACGTTTCTGCTGCCTTGTTTGATGCCATCCGTTTGGTGGCAAGGGTTTCCACCATATCTGTGGTTGCCAGACGAGCTCTTTGGCTCAAGATCTGGTCTGCTGACACTGCTTCCAAGAAAGCTTTGCTCTCGTTGCCTTTTCAAGGCACCTCTTTGTTTGGGCCAGATCATAAGGAACTGATTAGTGAGGCCACAGAGGGCAAGAGTACCCTTCTGCCTATGGTCCCCAGGAAGAAGACGCCTATCAAGCGTAATCAGCTTTTTTGTTCCTTCCAGACTGAGACATGTCTGGCGAACCAGGCGGTTCCTTCAGCTCCGCATTCCTCCTCCAAGCCCAGGTCCCCACTTGGCTGTGGGTGGCCGTCTGTGTCACTACCACAGCATCTGGGAGGATTCAGTGGTAAACCCGTGGGTTTTGCAGGTGGTGGCAGAAGGGTACAGGATCCCTTTTGTCTGTCTTCCTCCTGCCATGGCTCACACCAGGGAAATCCAGAGGTTTGTGATCCAGATGTGCAGGAGTCAGCCGGACCTTCTGAAGATGTCAGTGTCCATCCCTCTTCATGTGCAACTGAGTTTGTCATGGTGGCTCGACCTCTCCAATTTCCTGAAGGGCAAGTCCTTTCTGGTATCTTTCTGGACCATGGTGACGACGGATGCCAGCTTCTCTGGCTGGGAAGCGGTCCTGGGTTGCCTGAGTGCTCAAGGTCGGTGGTCTCCAGAGGAATCTCTCCTTCCCATCAATGTGTTGGAGCTTCGGGCAATATTTTATGCCCTTCGCCACTGGTCACACTAGCTTGGAGGACTGCCCAGTCCGGGTACAGTCCAACAATGCCACGGCAGTGGCCTACATCAATAAGCAGGGCAAAGCGGAACAAGAAGTCTCTCCGCTTGGTTTAGAGGGCAAGGCTATCTTGTCCTGGGTTGAAGAAAATGTTCCTGCCATATCCGCAGTGCACATTCCCAACTTAGACAACATCATGGCAGACTTCCTAAGTCTGCACACGGTGGACAGCGGAGAGTGGGAACTGCACTCAGAGGTGTTCTCCCTCATTGTTCAGAAGTGAGGTCTTCCTTGCATCGACCTGATGGTGACAAGACACAACCAGAAGGTTCCGATGTTCTGCTCTTGCTGGAGGGATCCTCTACCTCTTAGGGAAACTGAAACTGGAGCACTGTCCAGTCATTCTGATTGCTCAGTACTGGCCTTGGCAGGCTTGGTTTCCAGAGCTTCTGGATCTGTCAGTGGTGGAGCCATTCCGGCTCCCTTGCCATCTGGATCTTCTTCTACAGGGTTACCTTTGGAAGGAGGATGTTCATAGTCTGGATTTGATGGCTTGGAAATTGAATCCTCCGTACTGAGGAAGAAAGATTTTTCTTCTGGTGTGGTGGCTACTATGCTTAGTGCCCGTAAACCTATTTCTTCTATGGCCTACCATCATCTCTGGTCGACCTTTCTCTCTTGGTTTGCTGACAGGGACCTGTCTTAGGATTTCGATCTTCCTACAGTCCTGGTCTTTCCACAGGATGGTGTGGATAAGGGTCTCAGTTTGAGTTCCCTTAAGGTTCAGACTTCTGCTTTCTCTGTTTTCTTTCAGAGGCGCATTTCTATTCTTCCTGATGTCAAGGTTTTCTTCCAGGGAGTTGCTCACACTCATCCTGTCTTTAAGTCCCCCGCTCCTGAGTGAGATCTTAACTTGGTTTTGGGCATCCTTCAGCTCCCTCCTTTTGAGTCTTTGCCTACTATTCCTCTACGCCTGCTGACGTGGAAAATGGCCTTTCTCCTGGCGATTGTGTCCGTTCAGTGTGTCGCAGAGTTGCATGCTCTGGCTTGTAGACCACCCTTTTTGGTGTTTCACATTGAGAAGGAGGTGCTTCGCACTTCTCAGGAGTTTCTCTCGAAGGTGGTTTCTGAGTTCCACATTAATCAGGAGATTGTGTGCCTTCTTTCTGCCCTGGTCCTACCTCTGACAAGGAGAGAGATCTCCACTTGTTAGATGTGGTGCGTTGTCTCAAGTTTTATGTACATCGCACTGAGTCCATTAGACAATCTGAAGTGCTGTTCATCATCCCTGAGGGCCCCAGGGCAGGGAGACCTGCATCCAAAGTGACTATTGCATCTTCGATTAAGTCCACTATTCGTAAGGCTTACGAATTAAGGAAGAAGCCTGTTCCCTTTTGGGTCACGGCTCATTCCACTAGATCTATTGGGGATTCTTGGGCTTACAAGAATCAGGCCTTTGCTGATCAGTTGTGCAAGGCTGCCACTTAGCCGTCTGTGCACACCTTTTCGAAGCACTACCGTGTTGATGTGCTGGCTTCGGCTGGAGCCAGCTTTGGGAGGAAGATCCTGAAGGCAGTCTTGCCTGTCTAGGATCTTCGTCAGTTCTTTGGTGCTTCCTTCACTTTTGAGCCCTGTTGGCTCTAGTTCAGTGTGCTGTGTGACAGTTCCTGGGGTGGTGTTAGCCCTGTTGAGTGTCCGTTGGCACTTTTTTTTTTTTTTTTTGGGGCTATCTCTGATCTGATGGTTCATATATGCTCTGGTGACTTTGGGGGCCTGACGCCTGGTCGTTCCCTTACTTCCCACCTCTGGGAAACTCGATGGATGGACATCCCAAAGTTACCAGTAACCTGTATTGGACGACAGAGAAAAGGATTTTAGTCTTACCTGTTAAATCCTTTTCTCTTAGTCCATACAGGTTACTGGTCTCCCACCCTGTCAAGGGACCATGCTTGGCTCTCTTGTGGCAGACCGTGGGGGTCCTTCGGGGTCATGCTCACAGGAGTCTTCTTTTCCTTCTACTATCTAGTCAATACTTGTGTCGCAAATCTTACTGGAGCTGATTGGCTAGCTGCAGCCAAGGAGGGACGGTAGGCCCCACCCCCTTCATTCACTTGTAGAATTGTTCCTGCCTACTCAAAGTTACCAGTAACCAGTATGGACTAAGAGAAAAGGATTTAACAGGTAAGACTAAAATCCTCTTTTTCATCAGGTCCTGATGAAAATGTGGGTTACACATTGAAACGTTGACACGGTTTCAAGTAAAAACTTCTTTATTGAAAAGACCTGAGTGTGTTCTCACCTATTCGGATCTTGTGGCTAATTGCATCCAGGCATGTATCTGAGGATGGTGATAGTGCTTTCCATTTGGATATATATAATTATAAAAATATAATGTCAATAGAGAAGCACTCATGCTTATACAGTCAATTGCCTGGGTGCTATGATTTCAGCCAAAGATGTAGAATGTAATCCAATTGAAAAAGCACTCTCAGG